>OU426879.1:13226283-14530120 GCA_911387805.1 Cantharis rustica | reverse complement strand
CACCTAAAATTTTAAGTTTAACTTGATTACAACTTAAATTATCGAAACCGAACCGAAACACAATAGGTAAATAAAAATTCTTATACTTTTAAATACCTATTTCGTGTTGTTATTTTAGAATAATGGAAATAATTGCATGAACATGATTCGGGGATTCTCAAAATTAAATGATTTTTTTCATATTATTTGCAAAAGAACAGGTATTTTCCAGAATTCCTCACTTCCGGAGCTAAAATATTTAAATTTTACTCGCAAGCTGACATCGGCAAATATTGTTTCTTTTTATTCTTTTATTTTTCATTCGTTGGAAATGTTTCAACTACAGTATAATATAGTGGTCAGTAGTCTTACTGATCTAATAGTTCCGGAAGACTGGAGAAAAATTTACCTACTTATTTCGGTTATAAAGGATTAATTTTTTTTTCTTTTTATAGAAGTGTACAACTAAACACATATTTATTCGCAAATATGAATAATAATTAAAGTATGAATAATTTAAAGCTATTGACTTATTTAATCATACTGTAGAGAGATATAAAGGAATAAAAATTGCACTTTCTTATTGTGTAACATGTACACTGATAAAACGTAATCTCGATAGATTAGTTTATTCAATAACTAACTATATTTAGTCAAACCACATTCGTTTAATGATACGTGTGCTTATTTAAGATTTTAACATTTTATTTTAATTGCAGAATTAAATAAAATGGCCGATACTAGTCAGGCGGATATGCCGCCTCATTCGAATGGAATAGCCGAGCTGGACGAAGAAGAACGTATGAAAATGAGGCCTGTGGATATCGATGCAGATGTAAGGGAAATGGAAAGAAGAAAACGGGTCGAGTGCATTATGAATAGTAGGTTATTTAGAGAAGAATTAGAGCGTATTATCGAAACACAACTGAAAGAAGGAGTCGGAACAACAAATCTGATGCAGCAAATTTCTGATATGATGGGTGTTTCAAAAAATTCGGGAAACGCATTTAAAAATTCCAATTGTGTGGTACCAATCAATGATATACGCGGAGTGGAAGCTATGGGGTATGGAAAGGGCGAAAAGTTTTTAAGGTGCAAATTAGCAGCTGTTTTTCGATTAATCGATTTGTACGGATGGACACAAGGAATTAACTCACAAATCACGGCACGGTTGAATCAAGACCAAGAACATTTTATTGTGAATTCTTATGGAATGTTATTTCACGAAGTGACAGCCTCCTCGTTAGTTAAAGTAGATATGCAAGGTTCTGTCGTGGAACAAGGAACAACAAATTTTGGGGTAAATTTGGCTGGATTTTCCTTACATGCTGCTATTCACGCCGCTCGTCCAGATATCAGATGTATCATTCACATTCATACTCCATCTGTGGTCGCTGTGTCTGCCTTGAAATGCGGATTACTGCCAATTAGTCAAGAATCTGTCGTTATTGGAGAAGTGAGCACACATCCATATATTGGAGGATTTAATGACCCCGAAGAAAAGGAAAAGGTTGCTCGTAATTTGGGACCTATCAATAAGGTGCTATTGTTAAACAATCAAGGTGCTGTATGTTGTGGTGAGACAATAGAAGAAGCATTCTTTAATGTACGTAACACCGTCCTGGCTTGTGAGACGCAGCTCAAATTGATTAGTGTGGGTGTGGATAATCTTGCGTTGTTGTCCGACGAAACGCGGAAGAAATTATACGACTCGGCTCGTAAACCACCTGTTAGCACGCCAAGACCAGATCATCCTTCCATTTTGGAAGAGAAAGTCGAACGAAAATGGCGCGTCGGCGGAGTCGAATTTGAGGCTTTGATGCGGATGCTCGATAACGCTGGTTTCCGAACAGGATATATTTATAGACATCCTTTGGTCAAAGGCGAACTTCCACGACCCAGAAATGATATCGAAGTACCTCCAGCTGTTTCTTCGTTGGGATACCTTCTGGAAGAAGAAGAGCTCTACAAACAAGGGTGAGTTTCTAAATTCTTATCTCAATTTTATGGCTAATTTAAGATCTAAGCCTTCTCATTTACTCACATCACTAGATGTTTATCATCAAAATACAGTCTACATACTAAAGAAATTTAATTAATGATGTAGATTTCTGTTACATTCCCCATAGCCCACAGATTGACGTTGACCAGGAATAGAACAGTGTTTTTTCTTTTCGCAGCCTGTCAGTATCTGCTTTCCAGGCTTAGTTATCAATAATTCGTCATGAGCAGTCAAATAATTCGTATGTAATATTTGAATAAAAAAGTGCTTTAATCATAAAACAAAGGAACCTTGATCTTATTTGTAATTGTATTTAAAATTTCGTTACAATGAATTTGTTTAAATCCAATGCATAATTCTAAAACATTAATTATATCGAATCGGCTGGGGTTATACCATAGCTTCGGTCGATAACGTTAAAACTGTATGCTCACTCCACATTTTCTTCATCATTTAGGCCCTTTTAAATAAATTTCACAGGACAAAACTTTTAGAAATTTGAAAATTATTTTTTTAACTGTAGGTAAGATTACCGAGCAAAGTTTGTTAGGCCATTACATAATTGGGGTCGGATGGCTGATCACCACCGTATATTTTAAAATGATTTAGCAGTAATGGGCTGGTCGTTATAAACTTGCGGATTTTTATTTCAAGAAAGTTGAAAGGGAAACCTCACAAAATCCTCCCACAAATTTAATAATTTTTAATTAATTAGTTAGAAATCTTAATTTCTCATAATATTCTGTTTTTGGGTTTTCAAAAGTTTGATTGGCATCTGCTGAAGTAATGTTTTGAAAGCTTAATTTATTTTAATTATTTAAAAAATTATTAAAATGTTTATTTTATTTTTAAATATATTTTGTGTTTGTAGGCTTTGGAGAAAATTGGAAGGACGCAAAGGTTTTGATCGCACACGGTGGTTAAATTCGCCCAACGTTTATCAAAAAGTGGAAATTCTGGAAACCGGTACTCCTGACCCAAAGAAAATTACTAAGGTAGAATATATTAAGTTTGAAGATAAAAACTAACAACTCTTTTTTGAAATAATAATAATTATATTAATGTACAACGTTTATGCAATGTTCTTTAGTTAAGACAAAGATTTATATATTTTAACTCATAGTGGAGTTTTTAATTTTAAATAGATGACTCTGATTCCAAGACTCATGATGATTTTTAAAAAATAACGAAATACTCTTCAAAGCTTTTGGTAGCTAAAGTAGAACAAATATTATTAGTGTTTAGGGTGTAATTGCTTGTATAGATATTAATTACTAATTACGTATCATTTTTATATGATGCTCTTTACATAAGCATAACGCAAACATTGATTTTGCTTTGTGCCAATATCTAATCACGTATTGTACTAATGTGTTTTAGCGTTAATGTAAATGCACTGCCTTTCTGCTAATACATAAACTATATTTCATTACATATTCAAAAAATCATTACCAAAAATTTTATGTAATCGTGTTTTAAATTTTAATTATTTTGGAAGAAAATATTCTTTAGATAACCCAAAACAATATAAAAAATAACTTTTTAATTTTATTTAAATTAATTGTTTCTTCAATAATTTATTATTGTGTTATGTAGTTCCTGTGATGAGTCATGTATTTGTTGTTTAGTGCCATTAGTTTTTTTCCAAAATAAATTAATACATATTGTTTATTAGTTTATAAATAAACTAATGAATGACGTAAATTGTGCATTTTTTGTTTAAAAGACATGGGAAGTGATTTCAGAAATTGGAGGTCTCATTTTTAAAATTTACCTTAAACTAATTTTGTTAGGAACGATTAGTTTCTGAAGGCGCTTCCAAATTTTAATTTAGTCTTGTGCTATCTCACTTGACCAATTTAGAAATAATACAAAATTATTTTATCAAATTGTATTCCATGTTTACCCTAGAAATTACAATTTGCATAATAAACATTCCATTGATTTGATGTACGAGTCTTTTTCCAGTCCTTAATATAATAGATTTTTTTGAGAGGTTTTCTGCGCACTCATCCTCAAATTTGAAGCTTTGCAACGCATCTCATATTGTGCCATTCATTTTACTTTTTGGTAGTAAACAAAATAATACTCGATTAAGTAAAAATATATTTTTGATTTATTTTTTGTTGCAATAATATTATAAAAAGTATAAAGTTTGAGGTTACGAGTAGACTGCAGAACTCTCGAATGCTAGTGTGCCCAAAGTTTGGTGTATTTGTCAAGTCCCTCACTTGTGCGACAAAACCAGTACATTAGAGATAATTGACAGTGCACAAAGTTTAGGCATACATAGTTGAAATTAACAATAACTTCGTTCCATTAGCTAGCTTTCTAATGTGCTGGTTTTGTCTTACAGTGGGTTGCTGACAGTTCTCCAGTGCACTCCAGCACTCCGGTCAGGATCGAATCCGCACTTCAATTTGTGCCCAAAAACACAAACCCAAAGGAATTTAAGCAGTTGCAACAACAGGTGAGTGAATTTTTTCTTATTTTAGAATACTGGAATACCTAATATATTTTTCAATATAATATTATAGTAAATAATCAATATTTCTATAAATAGTGAGATTTTTAACGCTTTAAAGATTAATTAAAAAATTAACTTTCTCACTTTCTCTTAAAAAAGTACCGCGGCTTAGCCCCTGAATGCGAGAGATGAGTATCTTAGTCTCAGGGTAGGTCTACGCAAAAAAATAATAAATTCTAATGCCAAAATTCTTTTTTACTAAATTCTCAATCAAAATTAATTTTTACTTTTAAAAATTTTATTTTTGTTTGAGTTTCGAACTTATAATTTCCACTTCTCAACTCAACGTGATATCAGCAATGCCACGTTTGGTTCTTTCAAAATTTAATTTTTCTATCCAAATTAATATATAATTTCAAAAATTTTAAATATGCATCTGTACAGCTCATCAAAAAACTTCAGCTGCGGTCACATCCAACCAAAAATCACTCTCAAAATATTCTCTTCAACAATTGCAAAAATAATACTCGTATCAAATATCTCACAAAATTTTCCTAAAAAATTCAGAGTCAAATCACACAACCGGCTCTTGCGGCCATTTCTGGCAAGAAGTCTCTTATTTCCTCTTTTTCTTCCCCACTTTGCACTTTTTCAAAATTACCAAATTAAAATACAAATTTACAAAAATTTACCAAAAGAGTATAAGGTGGGTCCAAATATTTTGGAATACGACAATGCATAAGTGAAACCTGTGTATGCTTGGAAAAGTCACTAATCGGAACATATTTTTGGTTCCTAAGGGTTTCGAGCTTATGCAGGCTTCGCCGTATTGACAATATTGATACTTTTTTCAATATCGCCCAATTCTTGACGATTTTCTCTTTCAAAGATAAAAGACTATCGCAGAGCAGATAAAATCTCAGCAGGACCTCAATCTCACATCCTGGAGGGTGTGACATGGGAGGAAGCTAAAAAAATGCAGGATGCTGGTGTGACACAGACCGGCGATCACGTTGTCCTTATGGGCGCAGCTTCTAAGGGTATAATTCAACGTGGTTTCCAACACAATGCTACTGTTTATAAGTCGCCTTATGCCAAGAATCCATTTGATTCCGTGACCGACGAAGAGCTTGACGAATACAAAAAGGTTGTAGAAAAGAAGAGTAAGGGTGAATGTGAGTTCCAACGCTTAGGTAAAAGTAAACATGTTACGAGGTTTAATTTACAGATGATACAGATTATAGTGAATCGGAAGGATTGTCGTCTGCTCATGTTAATAAAATTGACGGCAATAACATAAGATCTCCAACGAGCGAAACCGAAGAGGAAAGTAAAGACGGTAAGTTTTGTTAAAGTATATGTTATATTTGAAAATTTATTGTTTTTTTTTTGTAGAACCTCAAATTTTAAGAATAGAGACCAAACAAGTGCCGACCAGAATCCATCCCGAAGTTGTTTTGAGCGATGGTAAGTCTTGATAAAAAACGATTTTTCATTAGGGTTAATTGGGGATTAAAATGATAATGACCTTTTTGCAAGGATATGAAAAACGAAAGTGATGGACAGAGGGTAAGTGTTCATCACTGGAAAGAGGAATCATTTGCATTTAGATTTATAGACATGAAAGATTAGTAATCGCACAATTATTTTTATAGTTCATTATTGTTCATCAGTTTTGTTTTTTATAACACGAATGTGTGTTTGAATTTTACCTACCAAATGACATGACGTTTTTGGTTGTTCTGATTGAATTGAATGGTGGTCATTTTGAGATACCTGTGTTTATATAAAAAATGTGCACGAAAATTTAAGTACTTATATTTTTTATTTGTGTTGCATTAAATTTTTCAAATGTTTGCAACTTGCACAATTTTGTAACTAACAGCACGAAAAATACACCTGCTTGGACCAATTCCAGCATTTAAATATTTAACAATGTAATGTAGGTGTTAATGTTTTCTTCTTCTACTCTAGAAGCACTATAGTTGTAGAAACTTTGTGAAAAACATTATTTGGTCGATATGAAAATGTTTTTATATTTTTAGTATTAGATTAATTTTTTTAGGATTTGCATTTTTGGTGTCACTTTTATCCAACTAACTATTCGTGTTATGAAGTAATCAATGCATGATTTTTTTGTAATTTCAAAATTTTTAACGGAAACTTAAAATAGGGTTGCATAATTTTTTTTAATATAAATTAAAGAGCTTTTCCCACAGTCAAAACACAATTTTTTGAGGTTTCTTATGCACAGGTCTACTGAGCAGTAGTTAAGATGTAGCCGGTACAACAAATTGGGTTAAATTAGACTTATGTCCGTATGCAATGGGCGAGTGAGTTGTGGGAATTAGAAACGAATAATTGATGTATCTTGGATATTTCTTTGCCATTTACTGATGCAAGTCACTTATCAAGTTTTTCGTATACAACATTTTGGGCATTCGTTTTAGGGTAACAAAATTAAAGCCATTTGAAAACTTAAAATCTGCTGTAGATCTGTGCTATTAATTTTAGCATTAATACGGCTCTAAAAGAAAGAAATCACATATTTATTTACACAAGTTAATGCATGTATTATTATTGCACGATGTAGATGATACAGCTGTTCAACTACGTAAGATTGAGAGAATATCTGTGGATAGCCATAGGAGTAAGTTTTAGTATCACTTTTCTTAGTAAAAACGATTTTTGCATGCTTTTTGGAAGCTTGGGCTAACAACTGCTGTGTGAAAAATCAATCGAAATTTAAAAGTTGTTTTGTATTTTTTGGGGATTTCAAAAAATTTGCAGAAGAGGCTAAGAGTTTTTGTTTAATATTATAATTTGCTATACTAAACCAATCCGTCCTTCCTTTCAGGTGTGAATGTGTTTCGAGCCTTTGCTGGAGCAAATGTAAGGCCTAACTTCGAGTATCGCACTTACAGTCATTATGGCTTTCCTAAAGGCTCATTCATAATGCCTAATCCTAGTCATTTTCATATTGCACGCAGCTATGAAACAGCTAAATGCATGCGTCCTATCCTTGTTAATCTGGGACCACGTGGACATCAAATTCCTTACAGTTTTGCACCAAATATTGCTACAAATTGTGATGACCAATCGATGGTTACTATTAATATAGGAAATACCCGCAATATCATGGTTAACGTTTCCGTGCAAACTTTAAAAGAATTTATTTATCCGTTTGCGAATGCATTAGATTTGAATAAAAGTTTGGAATTTCGTACTACATCTTCTCAGACAAGCTTCATCAATGAACCTACAGAAACAGAAGCTTCGTCTTCTAAATTATCGTTACCAATAGTAAATGATGAGGTAACACAGATACAAACCTCCCAAGATGACGTAATGTCAGAATACGAGATGAACATTATGCGAAATTTAAAGAATAATTTGATTGGTGAGGTTATTAGGGATAACGAATTGAATTTGAGTTTTGATAAAACTGCATCGTTCAAATCGGTAATTGAAAATGTCATGGATGTCAGCAATGACATTAATTTGTTTCAGGATGCCGTTTACGATTCTATACTAACTTTAAAAGAATTTCCGTGCATTGATTTAAATTCTGATGAAACATTGGTTCGTGAGAATAACGAATCGTTAGCATCGTTAACTAGCGGTGAACTTTTTAACGACGATGAGTTTGTAGACGCGATAGAACGCGAAAACGATCTCAAAACTAGCTCCGATGAAGGTATCGGTTTAATTACGCCAACAGATAATAAAAGATTTTTTAACGATGACGAATCACCGTACTCATTTGACGAAGGTATCTTAGAGCTAGTTGACGCCGTTTTCAATTGTTTGGTATGTAATATATACGAAGTAAAAGACGTAAAACCTCCAGTTCCCAAAATGAAATACCATGCAAACATTTACGAGTTATTCGAATGCTTGAAAAAGCTTTACTTGAATTATTACGGTGAATCTTTAAATTATAAGGAAAAGAACCAATTGAAACTAGACGTAATTGATTTAGTTATGAAAAGATTGAAAGATAGAGAACGGGCTTTAACAAATACGGATAAATTTTGCGTTGTATCGGAATATCTAGCAGACATTCTCGAAGATTTTTTTAACGGTTATATTGATACTGATACCGCGGAAGTCCATACCTCAGATAGCAAAAATTCTGAAGAATTTTATGACGTGGAAGATCAATTACGCGTTACTCGTTCCGCAGTTTTGGCTAGCGAAAATAATGAAAATTCAAAAGACGACCACGATGAAGTAATGAAATGCAATTCTAGTTGTAGTGAAGAATGGGTGACTGCTTTTAAAACGAAGGAATCTAAGAGATCTGGAAGTGAAAAGTATTGGATTGCTATAACAAAATCTCCGGAATTAAGCAGAGCGGCTGCTCCTAGGCCCAAAGTTGTTAATGTGGACGAAATTCCGTTGAGACCTCCTTTAGACCATGATACATCAGTGAGTAGTATAAACTCGTTGTCTCCTATTCCTGAGGAAGCTATTTGTAATCTCTTCCCTACAGCTTGTTCAACTCTTTCAGAAGATGAATTAAACGACCAGAAAAAATTTACAACAGAAAAACCGTGCGGTTCATTAGGCGCTGGTGACGGATTTACCTATTTTTTTTCTGATAGACCAGAAAAAACTTTTGTTGTTTGCAACGAGGTTAATTTTGTCCGTACAAACACGGTTAATTCACATTCATACGTTCAAACTTCAACCGTTAATTTTGTTCCTATTAAAAACGAAAATATAAATGAATCGGATGATGGCAACTGGATGGGTTACGAAACGGCTCGATTTTAATACTTTAAATTTTTCGAGTTTTTATTTCAAGTTACCCGAAACTAAGTTACCTGAAACTATGTTACCTGGCACAATAGTTTAAAATGTTTAGATTTAAGTTTATGCTTGCTTACACTTGTTTGTTTTTTGTGTTGATATTTAAAATATTAAAGTTACATTTTTTGCATTATGCTATGTTTTACTTTTGAATAGATGGGAAGAAGCGTTCCATCAAAATTTTTATATCGTTTTTTGAATGCTCCTATATATGCTATAATTTACTTACCGAGTTTATCCTTTGTTTAACTAATGTGAAATTATAAAAACTAGTAAGTCAGGTTACTGTAGTATAATGTTATTATAAATAATACTTTTTTTTTTGATTTTTATAACTTGACTTACTAGAGTTTTCAATTGCACGGTAACATTTTTTTGATGGACGCTTCTTTTTTTATCATCGATGGTGATGGTATTAATAATATAACAGTGCTTGTGGACGTGAAATCCTGTGAATTGCATATAGAGCTGTCAAAAACTCTTATCGAAAGTATTTCAAATACCAAATATTTCCTGAGTGAAATTATTAGGAATATCAAATTCTGGCATCAAGTATTATAAATATTCAAAAATAAATGTTTCATTTTATCAAAATAATTTACACTCGATGTTTTTATTTGAACATTTCAAAATAATACTAGGAATTTATGGTATTTCAAATATTTATCAACTATTTGAGATAGTGAGAGCTCTGAGTTGCATATCCCTATTACCTTACTAATATTTTTCAAAATTAGTTTAGAAAATTTAATTTGTAAAAATTGTATTGTGTGGTTAAGGATTCGTCAAGTTTGGTTAAGGTATTTATTTTTTTTTTCATATTTTCTGTTGATCGCTTTTTGTTTGTTTTATTTTGTAGTGCATCTTGACTAAATAATTTAGATTTAGAATTCTCTGTACCAAGAAACTAATTTATTTTTTTATAGGTGAAAATACAGTGAACGGTGATCAGTCTGATGCTCATCTAAGCACAATTTCACAAAGTAGTAAAGAGGTAAGCTTATGCCTAACTCTGTAGAACGAATCGAAAGATACTTAATTTTATTGTGTGCAGGGTTCATTTTCAAAAGACCAGTCAGTATCGGAAGGATCGCCAAAAAAAGATAAAAAGAAGAAGAAGGGCTTAAGGACTCCGTCGTTTTTGAAAAAGAAAAAGGAAAAAAAAATTCGTGATGCATAGGTGAGTGAGAATAAATAGGTTAAATTTATTGGCCGTAACAGAAAGAGTAATTTGTAATATTTTTCAGACACTGCCTCTTTAATAAAACATTTTCTGTATGAGCGCCTCCATCATGACTGCCACCAATTCACTATACTTAGGCTAGTTTAGTTTTTTGTTTTTGAGCGCAGCGAAGTACTAAGTATATGCACTAAATGTGACAAAAAGGACTGCATTTGTTTAATTTTAAAAAAATTGAAATATTTTAGCTTTATTTGTACAGGAAACAATAAGATTTATTATTATATGTGCGATTGATTGTAGAAGAGGTGACGATTATTATATTATGAAAGTTAAATAAAAACAAAGAATTACTAATAAATTACAGTTTACTCTAAACAAATCACTCGTTGAATGAGCTATAGCTTTTTTAAAATTTGACTAGATTTATTTGTTGATTTGCTTAGCGTAAGTACTGTAAAAGATATAAAATATTATAACATTAGTAATTAAAAACTTCGTGTAAAGTTAGCTAAAAATGCTTTTATTGTTTGATAATAGTGCAAAGAACTTCCATATTTTATAATTTTTGATGTGCAAATTATAGTTATTTATATTTATGATTATTATTATATAAATAGGGAAGAAAAAATTATCAATTATTATTCTATTGTTTTTATTTTCTGCTGAACACTGGAGGAGGAAGCACATTCTTTTTCTGCATACTGAAACATCATACATTTCAGCACAAACTTTTTTTTCTATGTATGTTTTCATAAAATTTAAAATCTTAAAAAATAAATTGCTTTTTCTTTGTTTATTGTGTTTTTATTTTGTCCGCTTTAAACCTTCAAATAACAAGCAATGTTGGAAGAACATTGGTACTGGAACAAATTTTATGTAAAAAAAGTAGATGCTGTAATTTAGTCTTGAATAGCAATACGAAACCAAGTTTTGTGAAGAGTGCAACTGTACAGCTTACCCAATTCACACATTGTTTTCTAATGCCTACCTGGAATTTTAAAAGATTTTGTGTAATGCATTTCAGATGTCATTTAGTGACTGCTTAATGTTGATATAAATAACTAAAAAATTTTATTTTAATTTCATGCATTGTATAGGTAAATTTTTCAACTTTTGTTTGTTAACTTTATCTCAGTGCTTATGCCTGTACTAATATACCACGTTTACATGCAGCCGTTAGGTCGACCTAAAGTTAGATCGATCTAAGCTAGTATACACGAAAGGATGGCTTGAGCCAACTTAGGTCGACCTAATGACTGCATGTAAACGTGGTAATAGTTAAGGATTAATCTGAGATCACAAATCAATTCTCGGATTGCTCGAAAATTCTACCAATAGTCGTAATAATCCTAGATCCAACACGATCCGAGGTCAATATCGAAAGAGCAGGATTATTGAATCTTTGATCTTGGATTGATCCTCTACTATTTTTACGGGCATTAATGAATTCTAAGATCCGAAAGACTACTTGCTCCAAAAAATATTTTTTTGTTTACTTAACTATAAAACAAACATAAAGAATATTTCTTGAAGTTCCCAGATGTCTAATTTTTTTTTTTTATTTTTAATTTCGTTACATGGCCTCAAAAAACAGTACTGCAATGTTTTTGGTATCCAAGTTTCGGACTTGAACCGTACAACCTAAATAACTGATTTCACGATGAATATTGTTTGAATTATTGTAGCTAATTTTATGCCTTACAAAAAAGGTATATATGATTTATTACAGGAAAGTCCAAAAGTCTTGCAGGTTTTTTTTGTTTTATGATGACTTGGGACTTTTATGTTGTTAAGGAAGTTCCTCGAGTTTCATCCAGTAATTCCGCGTCTATGTAAAAATCTATTTGCACTGAATTTGTTTAATATTGTCGTGTTACTCTTTTGATAAAATTTTGTAAGTTTGAATTTTGATGTGGTAATTTGAAAAGAGTGCAAGTTGAGGAAGGAAAATGAGAAGGGAGGGACTTTTTGGGCCAACTATGGCCGACAGTGGATGTGAAAATTTGGTATTTCCGCTGAGTTGTGATTTTTTATACGAAACTTTCGATATTGTGAGTAATATTTTATTCAAATCGAATAAAGTAATTTTGAGGCGTAGGCCTTATTGCGCATTTTTGAAGTTTAAATTTATTTGGAGTTGTTTGATTTTGCTGCCGAACGGTAGTAGTTTGATTGATGATTTTGGAGGAAGAATAAAATCTTCTTCATGTGCCATATCCGGTTCCCCGGACGTTGGCGACCTCTCTCCTAGGTCTGTGTTGTGCGTTTGAAGTATTATCACACACATAGGGGACCTACTGCTTAACGCGGGCTCCGAACTGTGGGAAGTTACACTTCATCTCCAGAGAGGATGTACCAGGCAGATTACACCTCGGTGGTTTACCATTGCCTTCCGAGGGGAGACGGTCAGAATAAAGTTTTACTGAGCCCGGAGTCGAATCAGGCATTCAGCATTAGCAGCAACGCACTTAACCGCTCTAGCTGACGACCGTCTCTGGAAGAATAATAACAATTATAAATTTTGATTTGGATTTTCGAAAGATGGTTTTATTTGGAAATATTTGGATAATTAGAAATAAAAATTTGTAAGACCAGCGTGTTTATTGGAAGATATCGCGTTTGGCTGATAATTTAAAATCGAAGGTTTGATACTAGAATAATTTTTGAATTTTTCAAAAAGAGAAGAAAATTTTGGTGTTGGAATTAATTATTTTTTTTGAGAACCCACCCTGAGACTGACATTCTCATCTCCCGCATTGAGCGGTTATGCCGCGGTACTTAAAGTGGAGTGCGTAGTTTTGAATTTTTTTCAGATATACCACTGCAATATATACCTCCCTACTTGCACCAATAACCTTTTTAAAATCTTTAGGCCCAGATGTATAAGAGAAGGTCAACCTTGGATCAGAGTTACGGAAATTTTTATTACAAATTTTTTCAATATTTTATTTTTCTAAATTTATTAAAATTTTTTTTGAAAAGTTAACTCAATATATTTATTATTTAATTTATTTTTATTTAGAAGAAACATTACATAAAAAGTTAAGTGGCTCTCTTTCTTACTCGCAAAATTATTATAATAACAAAATCAAAATTTATATTGCTATGAATATTCATTAGCGCTAGACCGTTTAGCCTTTCTTCGCTAGTAGAATTTCTTAAATAAGTTTTTATTTGTTTTAAACTAGAAAAACTTCTCTCGGCAGTTGCTGTAGTCACTGGTAATAATGCAAATATTTTTAATTGGAAAAAACATTTTGCCAATGTATTTAATGAAATACATTAACCATTTTTGTTTCCAAAAATCGAATTCTATATATTTTATTTTCGAAATTCAAATTTTTTACTTTCAAAGAATTTTTTCTTTCGAACATTTCGGGGGGGGGGGGGGGGGGGGGCACGTGTCCCTGGGTGCCCCCCCCCCCCCCGGCTACGGGCCTGGTTATGTCGTACATTTGTAAGTTGTTTTTCGGTAATATTACCACACTCCACAATTTTATTTTTTAATGAATCAATATTTTGGTATTCACCATAAATTTCAGATTTTAAGTTACCGTACAAAAAAAGCCAAGCCATTTGGAGCCAAGTCTGGTGACCGAATACAATCCAAGAATTGCGATAATATTCATTTCGTTTTGTAACATTTCTAGGTATTTTAGTGCATTCGCTTTCCATCAATAAAAAATGGTCCGATTTTTGTGTCTTTCATTTTTTCTCTAAAATAATTTTTAGAGCTGGAATTTGCATAAATAAGTTTTTACATGTTAAACTCCTATGTTCGGCTAACTCATTCAGCACCCAGTATAACTTTTATATAAACTTTTTCAACATGCAAGTTCGAAAATTTGATTTTTCACCCTACTTTTTGAAGGTGGATACACTCTAAAACTGTTTATTAGCCGCAAAAAAAATAGGAGTTTCTTACTTTTTGATGCTCGGTGAGGAGCGGGGGGGGGGTGCATATTGTAGACTGTTGTCAAAATCTACAAATAATTGGTGTGCTTACACTGTGGGAATCTTTGACATTTCTTTTAATAAAAAGTGGAAAAGCGAGAAAAAGGGTTATCACTTAAGCTGTGTCGATGCTCTAATACATATTTAAAATTTATACAAATCACTGAGAGATACCGGAGATTTCTTCCCGTAAATGTTCTTGTACCAATTGTGTTTGTCCAAAATAGTAAAAGGGAATAATTGAAAAATAAACAAAATTTTTCACTTGGAAGCTTTTGGCGTTTGCTAGATGGTTCACCCCAACGCCGATCTCGAGGTTTATCTTCATCAGGAAGTAAAATCCTTGGAATTTGAAAAATATTTTTTTCTAGGCTTTAGATTTTTTTAGTCCTTGTTAAATCCTTAGATTTGTTATACAATTATTTTAAAATTTTTGTACGTTGGTCTTCGTCTAACGGAGAAATCAATAACTTAGAAAATACTATTAAGGAAATTTTACCAATAAAATATTAATTATTCGCGTTTATTTATTAAATACGAAAATGTAAAATTGAATTTTTTAATTAAGTGGCTTTAATTTTTCAGATTTCAAAGCAAAAATTTATCTTGATTGATCCAATCAAAACGTTGTGTACTCATTAAAAATAAATAATCTGATTTGACGTTGAAAAAATTTAAGTCCAAAATGAAAGGACTTGCGTTTTTGTTATTTTCATAATGAAATATAAGAAACAGTGCACGAGAAAAATAATATTTGATTTACTGAAAAATTTATACTTTTAAGTTAAAATGGGTATAGAAAATTTTCTAAATTATGTAGAATTGTAGAGGCTTAAAAAGTCGGCATTGTCTCTGAAGATCTAAGTATTAGCTTTGTGATCGTGCTTCGGAGGGCACGTAAAGTTGGCGGTCTGAGTTGATGATTTGCCTACATCAGATTTTTGAATATTTAATAATTTCATTGTTTATCATATTCTTAAAATTTTACATTACAACGCTGAAATTTATTGTAAGTCCCAATCTAACCGAAAAAGTAGTAGGTTTTATTAAATTTTTTTATTTTCTAATATGTTTTGCACACATCAAACAACTTAATCATCGTTGCTGTCAACGGCAAAACTCCGAATGATATAATTTCTAGAAAATCGAACAAATTGTTTTGCAATATTTTTTTTATTAATTTACAATCCCGAAGGATAAGATTGACCTAATTAGCAGGTAAGTAAGTATTTACGATGCAATTTGCTGCTTAACTGTAAGAAATGTTAGTAAAATTATTTAGCCAAGATTTTATAAAATAAAATTAGAGGCAGTAGAGGTCGTCATAAAAATTGCATTAAGTTTTTAATATAAAAGCTAGACGGATCTATTATTACTCGAACGGAATTTGAAGTATTTTGTAGGCGTGGAAAATTTTTATTATTTTGCTTTTCTTCTTAGGTGTTTAATTTAAAAAATATTTGTCAATTAAAAATTTACTCTAAATTATTAAGAAGTGATAATTAGAGTTGTTTGTCCTATATTTAATTGGCTCATCGATTTTTGTACTTAGAAGGCGAGTGGCTTGACAATTTAATTTGTGCAAGTTCTCTTGGTAAATTGCTGCGGATAATTCTGGGGTGCGTTGTGAATGGACCGGCGTTCGGTTGGAATGAAGAGAGCACTTCTCTGTCAGGTGGTTATGTCTGCTCTCTTGATGTTCGAAATTGCTCCAATTTGAACTAACAATTGATGCACATTTATATTGGAAAATAAGTCAACAATTTTTATTTCTTCCATAACCTTAAAATCATTCATAGGTTTTTCCATTTTGTCCTTTTATAGAGAAGAAAAAATTATCCGCAATCTAAAAATCTATTATTTATTCGGTTGTAAAATTGAGATAAAAAATAAATTTTTAAATTCAATTTTAAAATTTTATTTTATATTCGCTATCACTTTCGATATTATTTTTATGATCAATTTTAATGATAGGGTGCTTTGATAAATGATATGCAGTAATAATTTCCAAATTGTGTTATGCAGGGCATGCATGCTCGGTACTTAATTACCCTTACTATAAAAATCCATTAACAACCTCATCAATTTCAACTGCAAATTGGGTATAACGCGTCAAAATTTTAAAAACTATGTACAATATCTCGTATATTATCATAATTGATGGAAAAATTACAATATAAACTAAAAAAGTATATATGAAACTACGGGTTTTCTCCATAATAGTGCACATTAAATTTAAATTTTCTACTCGGTCTTCAACTCCTAGAGCTAGCACAGACATGTAAAATCAGTTCCGTAGACAATGTTATCAAAAATCGCAAAGTTAAAATTAATTTTTAGCATATTACATAAAATTTAAACTTGAATAAAGTTTAACATAATTTTTCTACTACATCGATAAAAAGTTTATATTTCCTTACTTCCTGTAGTAAAAAACAGACGGGAGTACAACGCTATTGCGGTTCACGAATTTAAAAATTTCCTAATGCAATTATGCTAATTGAGAGCTTAATTAACAAATATAAAAAATACATTTTATTGATTTTCTAAAAATACACGTAAAAACAGTCAAAAACCGTAAACGTACTTTCGATTGGCTGTTTCCCTAAGTTAGCCCCGCCCATTGCTCATTTTTGGGTATAAATTTGCAACTCCGGGACTACTTTCGGTAGAAGCCACCTCTATTGGTATCGCTGTACAAAACATCGATTTTGTGCAGGTGTCATCCGTGTACTATCCTCCCAAGGCTCCTAACCGAAGACATCGCTACCATCTTCCAGGGTAACGGCTCAAAGATCATTGCGGCCGACCTCAACGCCAAAAACCCAGCTGGCACTCAAGGAAAACGAACACTGCTGGACGAAACCTACTGGCTCTCTCTTTGCAAGACGGTTTTCATATAGACGCCCCAACGGAACCCACACACGAGGCGTATGAAGGCTCAAATTACGACGACGTATTTAACATCGCACTGTTCAAGAACATTAACCTTCCATATCGACTGTCTGGACTCGAACCATCATCCAGTGCTATTCCAACTTGGCGACTCTGCACTACCCGAGCGCGAACAAAACTTTACCACTAACAAGGGAAACGTCAGGTATGCGAAATTTTGTTTTGGTTTATACTTACATTACGTAAAGATTACACCAAAGGCATTACGTGAACGAAATAGTAGCGCGCCATATTCAGCCAATTTTGAGAAAATCGAATTTGAAAATTTCTTCTTTTTGCACGAAATAACTAAATAATAAAAGATAAGACTTGCAACAAAGGTTCCGTGGTAACGAGGTAGAGTGGTGGCTTTAATAAGCAAGGGTTTTAGGTTCGATTCCAGCATCCGTACTTTTTTTTTCAAATATTTTTTTTTAATTAATTTTCTTTTTAAATAATATGTAAATTAACAGATATTTAATAATTATTCGAAATTATTAATTTTTAATTAATTATTAATTACTAGATCCCGTAAAACTTACTGTTTTCCCTGTTTTTACGATGAATACCACCCGGGATCGTGCGAAACGTCGGTGTAAAAAATTATACAATGTAAAATGATCAGAAAATAATTAATATGTATAATAATAATATACTTCATATAATATGTAAATACTTATTCAATTATGTAACTTTTCATTTCTTATTAAATATATAAATAAAATACGAAAAATATATAAATAAATACTTATTTAATTAAAAAATATAATTTTTAACAAATTCCAAAAATTTTTGAACGTTTCGAATAATAATCAATTTAAGAAATGTTTGAAAATACTGTTAGTAAGACAAAACGATATCGTCCGAATGTTGAGATTTGAAAAATTAATAATTTCGAATAATTATTAAATATATGTTAATTTACATATTACTTAAAAAGAAAATTAATTAAAAAAAAAATATTTGAAAAAAAAAAGTACCTATGCTAGAATTGAACCTAGAACCCTCGCTTATTAAAGCCATCACTCTACCACGTTACCACGAAACCTTTGTTGCAAGTTTTATCTTTTATCACGTTATTTCAGGCAAAAAGATGAAATTTTTAAATTCAATTTTCTTAAAATTGGCTGAATATGGCGCGCTACTATTTCATTCACGTAATGTCTTAGGTGTAATCTTTACGTAGTATAAGTATAAACCAAAACAAAATTTCGCATACCTGACGTTTCCCTTGTAAGGTAGATTGGTCAATCTACCAAGACCAATCGTAGTTCAAGAAAATCGAGAGTCTGTCTACCGAGGACAACTCAGTTTGGAGAATTGCCAAAGCCCTAAAGAACACCGAAACCCCGATGCCACCCATTCACGGCATCTACGGAGTCGCGTACCTCTTTAACCCTCTTTAACGCATACGTTTACAATCTCCCAAAGGACCTCAAAGAAAACTTTAGGAATATACGCGGATGACACAAGCGTCGCAGCTTGTCAATGCATGCAGACAATCGTCAGTCAAATACCTCGGAGTCACACTAGACAACAAGCACATCACCACGATCAACGGCAAAGCAAGGGAAATCATGAAATCACTGGATGTAATCATCAGGAGGCGCAGTAGCATGGACCCGAACCTCAAGTTGACAATCACCAGATGAACCTGCTCCAAACGGTTCAAAACCTCGCACTCCGAAGAGCACGAAACGCGTTTTACCTGATTTCAAATCGCTACATCTATCAAGAATTCCAAATCGAATCCGTCAGCGAATTCCTCAGAAGCCTGACGGTAAAACTATACGATCATTGTCAAGATACGGATAACCCCCTAAGTCGAAGACTTCCCAAGACACAAACGACCCAAATCCATCCTGGCGTCAACCCAATAGTCAAGAAAATTCAAATTCGTTTCGGTTCGCTCATCAATCCAAACGGACAGTCATCGCTCTTCTTATGCAACCCGCAGTAAGTCCTACCGCCCACCTTCCAAATCTTTTCTATCTCCCCTCACCACTCCGCCTCAAAACTCTGCTCAATGCACAATGGGTTCGAAAATTTCACAAAATTTCTCAAAGTCAAAACTTTAACACCAGATGAAGGAGACAAGGCAGCTGACGAGCGACGAAAAGTACTAATTTAGTGTCATTGACGTAGCCAAAAGTGTAATAGCGTTGTCCGTCGCCGGCAATAAAGTAGAACAATTTTGTTTAGATTAAAACTGAAACTTCAAGTTTGACAATTAAATGAAATAGGTGAAATTCTTATATTGTTTTCAGAAAAACAATATTTTTGTTTTTTTTTATTATACATACTATAATAATTTTCAATCCGCAAATCTATTCACGTGGTAATTTTTAACGTGATATTTAATAATTTATTTAACGGAGTTAAATTTTTCACTTTTAAATAACAACATAATACAATAACAAAATGTATGTTACATTTACCTACCATTTACATCTCATAACATATTAATAGTTAAAAAGCATTATCAAAATTTACAGTACAGAACTCACGCAACTGAGCCGCTTCAGTTTCAAGCTCTTCTCTAAGATGTTAGATATTTTAATTTATTAAACTGAATTTGCTCAAGGTATATTTTAATCTTTTAAAGCTATCAGTTGATAAGGCCGCACTAACCAGTCAATATTCCGTAGCTTCTCAATTTTTTAGGTTGGTAACTTAAAGGGTAAAAAGAAACTATGCAGGTATGCGGCGCTTTACTACTTTACACAAAAAAATTAAATTTTTTAAAAAAATTATTTTCTTATTTTATTTAGCAGTTAATTTATTATCTTGTGATTTTCTTTTATACAATTTTTTTATTGCTTCTGTTTTTTTCTTCTCCAATCTTACTACTTCTGTCTTCCAAAATAACAAAAATTTTTTTATTTTTCATATTCATTGATTTTCAAACATTTCAATTTTTCAATTTATTATTAATTCATTATTAATTTCACCAACACGAATACGGGGGGGGGGAAGCAATTGTCTTCACTCATCGCTCACAACCAAAGCATCAATTTTATACATTTTTTTTTACAGAAAAATTGCTCTCTTCCTCCTAAAGGCAATCATGTTCAGCGCTTGAATTTCACATTTCCGTACGAAGTGCACGAAAAATATGTTACATAAAAATCCCTCATTTTTTGGTTTCATCAGGTAGGCTACTCTCCTGTGTGCCACCTAGGAGAAACACGTGATTGTGAAAAGTTGAATTGTTAGATTTTTAAACCTTTAAAAGGCTGTGAACTCATAATTGGTGCTTGTTGACGTAGTTTTTATTAGAACAAAAATATTCGATTTGAGTTCACAAATAATTTTTTAAAACTATCGTTTTTGGATTTCAAATCGTGTGACCCTGAGTGCGTTGACGTCGTTGGATGTAGCACGCAAATAATCTCCATAGATTTTTATAGATGCAATAAAGATTCTTATAGAATATGAAAGATGACATTAAAATGAAGTGAATAAATGAATGAACTGCAAATATCGTATAATTTAGGAAATAATCTATTTTAAACTTTCGTTTTTTTTTCATAGAAAGTCCATAAATAGCTCGTTCTGTGGACGGTGTGTGCTTCACATAAACAGGTGCTGCAGTGTGTTTTAGTAGGCGGAGCCGGTATCAGTTGACTAGTTATAGCCGAATTTAACTTAAAAATAGAGAAAATGGAAAATTTCAGACGTAGTGGTCATCCCAAAGGGAGCTCAAGATCTCAGGAAGTCACAAAATGATCGTCCCATCAGCATCCTCTCGTCGCCAAGGAAATTCGCGGAAAGGGTAATCTCCACTCGACTTAAGGAGTCAATCTCTGACAACGACGTCCTCTAAAACGAACAATTTGGTTTTCACCCGGATCACAGCACGGTCTAGCAATTACTTCACCTCGTCGAACATATCACCTTTGGATACAACAAAAACGAGTACACGGTACCAAGGCCTCCTATACAAGATGTTTCAGGCCAACATCCAGCCAGCCTTTGTCTAACTGGTCGCATCATACTTTGAAGAAAGGAAATTTAGGATAGAATTCGAAAGCACTCGCTCCTCCGAACGACACATCTCTGCCGGAGTCCCACAAGGTTCCATCCTTGCCCCGACTCAATTCAACGTGTTCATAAGCGACTATCGGACCCCACTTGACTCGAGGACGAAGATCTCGCTGTACGCAGATGACACGGCCGTCTACAGCTCCTCTCTCAACCAAGACCTCACCACCGACCGCCTGCAACAAACTATCTACGACCTCGAAGATTGGTTCAAAACATGGCGCATCCAAAAGCACCGCGACGATGTTCCGAAACCGAAGAAAAACGCCCCGCACAAACGTTTTCGATCGACCAATCCCGTGGACCCAAACCTTAAAGTACCTCGGGGTCCGGTAAATCCGGGGTAAAGTAAAAGCATCAGTTTGAAAAGCTCCATGTCACTAGCAAAGAAGCTGCGCATCTTCAAGGCTATCATCCGGCCATCCATGACATACGCATCACCAGTTTGGGGGACGGCAGCGCCGACCCACATCTAGAAGATTCAAGTAGTTCAAAACAGATGCTTTTGTCACGGTTTTGCACGTCTGTTCTATGTCGCAAATCGAAGACTTCACATCGATGCAAAAATGGACACCATCGTACCTACATCAAGAAGCAGTCGGAAAAACTGTACCACTTCATCGGATTCGCAGAAAACTCGCTAATCGCACATCTTGGACAGTACGAGTCCGATTTCCACCTAGGACACAGCCGGCCAAAGTACATTCTCTTCCCTCTCAATCGTCCACCAACCCCACAGCCAACCGGGGATTAATCGTCACCAAGAAAGAAGATGAAGTAGAAAACTCACTCAACAGACTCGAGTTCATCGAATACACAACGGACTCTTCAAGAACCCGGGGACTAATGAAAATTCACCATTTGCCACAGAGACCGGGGTTCATCAAATTACACGGTACCCATACAGCCAAGGAGCCCCACAAGGTCTCAAGAACCATCACTCACTCGTTCAACCACGGAACCTGCAAGCTCGCAGCAGGCTTCTAATTTTGTAGCACTTTACCAAGAAGTTCATCGTTCATCGTTTCTAGATCTGTAACTTTTGAGTTTTGGGTATTCCAGAGTTCTTTTTTAATTTTTTGATTACTCAGGCATCTGTATCTCTCTAGATCGGTAATTTTCGAGTTCTGTGTATTTCAGGGATTTTTTTAATAATTGGAACAATTCAAATATTCATTGACTAACTAGATCTGTCAAAAATATTCGTATAAAATAAAAACACACGATGGGCGGGGCTACCTTTATGAGCAATAATCAATCGAATACTGGCCTGCGTTTTCGGCTGTTTTTACGCGTATTTTTGGATAATTCATAAAATTTAATTTTTATATTTGTAATTTACGTCATAAACTATTATAATTTAATTCGAAAATTTTTAAAGTCGTGGGGACACTTTGCGTGTTACTCCCATATTTTTCACGTCGTGTGTGATAATAGGGTTAGATGGGAAACCTTATTAGTTGACTTGCAGAGGGTAGACGACAGAGAGAGGGACTCGAGGATTTCAATGAAATTAAGAAATTTGGGACTGGGTTCAGATGAGTGCTGCTGATGGGCTTTCGATTCAGTAAAATCCATTTGATGATAAATTATTTTGTTCTAATTATTTAAAAATAAAGGTACAGCATCACATTAAATGTTTAGGGGAAGTTTAAGTTGCAATATGATTGCTTGGTTTATTATCCGTTCCGAGCTGTGTTAAACGTTGGGATTTTCCCGATGGCATTATTTTTTTGGAGTAAGCTGTTTTTCCATTTTCAATGGTAAGATTTATTTATGTTAAATGTTCCATTTTTGATTTGTCTCATATACTGGAATTTAAATATAACATGCTAAAATATAACATTTTGTACCGCATTTTTAGTTTTTTTTTTTTTTAATCTATTTTGTTCAAATGCGGAGAAATTATCTTGGTTTTTGTAAGCAAGTGAAAATACCACTCGATATACATTTTCGATTTATTAAACTGATAAAAAAAGAAACAAAAAAATGAAGAAGTTCATTTAATTCAATTTAATTCTTATACATAAAATTAATTAAAAATTTACTATAATAATTCATTACTGTTGGTAGGAAAATTTTGAACCCCCAATTAAGAGATATAACATTGCAATATAATATAATTTTTAAAGACGTCTGAATTACATTGTTTTGATTAGTAGATTATCTGTGGTAAAGTGCAACAAAAAGTATTTAATTTTTGTTTCATTTATTAAATAAATTAAATTGAACTTTTTTTATATATAAAATGAGCTGAAATCTCGTAGCTTTCCTACTAAGGTGGCAACAAGTTGTAAATGGACTGATTTGGTATTGTGTGCTATAATTCCGCACAGACTACAATCGCAAACCATTTAGTAGTGGTAACTATGAGTAATAATGGACCAATACAGGATACAATGTAATTTCATTTTTGTGCAATAATTTACCATCACTGTCAAGGTTCGCACTTAAACTTATTGAAATCGATTTGTTTACGATATTTTTAATCATACCTTTATCAACATCGAAGTCTACTACCGATGTTGTATGACCTAAAATAATTATTAATTAAGTGTAAATATTTGCATTTGCATTTATTCGGCCACTTGTAATTATTGAGTTTTAATTGTCCCCCCCCCCCCCAATATGCGAATTATCGGTCTATGCTTTTAGTTTGACTAAGAAATTGGCTTCTTTATCAAAGTAGAAAGTTTTATTGGGCTATACTTATATTTATCCAATTAAAATTTTTTCCATTATGTAAAAGAAAGGAAATTTTATTTTCAGTTTTAATTTTTAGAAATATTGAAATATTTTTCATTACACCCTTCTAAAAGTAGTCGTTATTACCGCATATTTTCACGTAGTCATTGCGACGATCTTATATTATATAGTGATGGCGTCGTGGATGTTCTCATTTGGAGGAAGATGACGACGCTTATTGAATTCACTAGTCCCAACTTGGAATTCTCAACATAGCTTCGGTTCCTATAGCGTAAATGAAGGATAAATGACTTCCAATATTGACAGGTGAAATGGCATAATGAGGTGAACTCAATTAAAACTTGTGCTATTCGCTGCTTGGAAATTTTTTTTTTTAAGATCAAATTAAAATATAATAATCGAGAAATCAAAATAAAATTTTTATATTAAACCAAATTAAGTGTAAATTTCTGTATTAGATTTAAATCTAAATATAGAGTGAAAGCATTTTAACCAGACTCATTACAAGTTGCGAAAATAAATTTGATTCTAACTTAAATGAAAATGTAAAACTTGGAAAAGTTTATAATTTGTAATGGATTTTTAAATTTGATAATTTTATCTCGAGCAGGCAATAGTAGTTTTTTAGTGTGCATACTTTGGTATAATAAAAAAGAACTTGCGTTAATTAAGGTGCAAAGGTCTCTAATTATTTAATACAGGTCCATACTTAATTTTTAATTAAAAAGTTTTTGCTATATTAATTAATACGATTGAAATCGCTTTAAAAGCTTCTTATTGCGAACGTTGTTATAAAAAAAATAATTAAGCTCATCTTCGACTTGACCTTATCATCATTCCGCATGTAGAGCACTTAGGATTCTGGGCTCTTCCAACTTACAAATTTGGTGATAGTTCTGTAAATGTAATTAAATTATAGTTACCTCCTTCGTCAGCAAAGTGCATTTTTCTGATACATTGGTAAGAAAGAAACTCATCCGAAATATAAGAAATATTGGCGGATTAGCCAGATAAGCTGCAGAGCACGGTATCGTTATCCGAATATAAGTTGAAGTTTCTCGAATATTGGACTTAGTACTCTCTAGGCACGTTTAAAGTAGAAATACTTAAAGAATGGTTTGTTATAAAAGACATTTTTAGAGGTGATAGATGTTCGTCTGCATTACCTACCTATTTATGGAGTAGCACAATGCCAATATCGCTGTTGCGAAGCCTCGTATCAAACCTCCCTCGAGACGGTGCCGTTCTACCTATTTTATTTTCAATTATTAATTATAATTCGAAACTAAGAGCTTTTTACATCGACCAAGATAAGTCGGCACTTGATGGAACGTTAAGCCATGCTAACGGAAAACTATAACAATTTAATGTTACACTTGGATTTTGATCCCGAAAACTAATTGATCCTTATATAATCAAGAAAAGTGTACAATATAATTAATTACTAAGACAATTGTATTTTCGTGTTGTGCAATAATACCAAAAGTTTTTAGTGGTTTTTCATGTAAGCTCGTTCTCCTCGACACCCGATATCATCTGCTCCGCTGGTACTCAGTCATGCTGTCTATTCTTTCCATTTTAATTAGAATTTTTTTTTTTAAATCAATAGAGTTATAAAAAATTACGAGATAAAATTAAAATAAAAAATTACTCCATTAGAGTCCGTTTCGATCGGTCCAGCGCCAGCATCTTCAGTAACGAAACAGTTCCGATCATTAAATTATTGCTTTATAAACATTGTCATGTGTTACTTATTGATTTAATTGTCTTATCTCACTTTGCGTGGGATATTTCATATTTTTTTCGCTATACTGATTCAGCTAGATTCATAGACTGATTTTATAGCAAAAAATCAATCTTTTGAAAAGAAGAGACCACTCTGTTTACTGCACATCCACGCATGCGTAACAAATAATACCTAAGCAAATATCACGTTTTCTTAAAACTATGTCGAAAAAATATAAAATATAAGGTTTTTTTATTTTACTAGTGAAAATACAATGAAAGTTACATCGAATCAATGAAAAAATTCGTCGTATTTATGAATAGTTCATTGTATTTATGAGAGTTTTATAAATAAGTTCTAAATTTTCACTACAGCATTTTAAGGGTAATTTGATGGACAACATCATTGTGTTGTGCTAGAAGTTCGTCAAAAAAATTAAAAAAATAATAAATTGGATTTTAACTGTGTAAAAAATTTAATTATTTTGATTATTTAATTGATTACCTTTTTACGTAATTTTCTTTTAGAGGACGGTTACAGTTTGATACAGTGGCGTAGCAGTTCGAAGGGAGCCTGCGAGCGCAGCGAGCCGTTTTTAATAGCGCCGCAGGCGGAAATTTTTCAAATTTTCAAGGTCATGCGCTCAATAGAAAGTTAAAAAATTGCAATAAAAAATAATTTCTCCGAAAAAAGGGTTTAGTTAGACATTTTAACGTTAACGACAATAATAATAGTTTCCAACTAATAAATAAACACTAAAAATTAAGTCATAGAAATTATTATTATTCTAATATAATTATAATTGTAAAATCATTGCGTTTTTTTTTTATTCTAAAAGTATTTATAACCTCTTCTACATTAAATATAGGCACATTCCTGTGATCTGCTAGTAAAGCTAAACCGCTTAACCTATTCTTGCCCGTACTATTTCTCAAATTTGGCTTTATTCGTTTTAAAATAGAAAATGTTCTTTCTACAGAGGTTGTACTACTGTGCCCGGCCCCCCCAGGCCCCCTCTTTGGCTACGCCACTGGTTTGATGCTTAAGTGCTTTGACTACCAAGCGGAGATGCTTGGTTCGATCCCGAGCGGAGTAAGAACTTTATTCTAACCGTTCTCTCTCGGCGGGCAATGGCAAACCACCGAGGTAATCTGTCATGAAAACCATTCATAAAAAGAAGTGGTTAGCCAAAATCCACTGTGGGTTATAGTGCTAATACAAAAAAAATAATAATTTTGTTTACTGCTTCTGCTGACTTCTGATGTACTTTATAGCTTCTGTTTTTTTTTCTTTAATTTATTGTTAATTTATCAATTCCGTACTTTTACACGAAGTGTGCGTAAAGTATGTTACATAAAAATTCCTTATTTTATTTAAAAATTCCAGTGTTTTTTTAACTTAATTTTAATTTCAAATCGTGTGATCCTGGGTGTAAATAACTCTAAACTCTAAACTTCTCTAAAATTGTGTGAAATTCATCGAAAAAATAAAAAAAAACTGGATTTTAGTCGTGTGATGAATACTTTTCTCACAAAACACATTCAAAATGTAATATGAGGCTATCGCAGAAGAAGTGCCTTCTGCACAAAAAATACATGCAGATAGCCAAAAACATGGATCACCAAGTTTCAGTTTCAGGGTTACCCAAAGAAATTTTTTTTCTATTATCATACACACATTTTGGCATTGTGGAGTACCGGGACTAATTGTAGCGTAGGGAGCAGCTTTTAGAATGCTTTGGGGGGAGGGGGGGGGTAACTTGCGATTGCAACAGAAGGCTGCAGGACTGCATTGGATCTTTGGATGATTTATCTAGCTTTTTAAAACCTTTGAATAAAAATATTCTATTAAAACTTAGAGAAAGATTTTAGCGAGTAAACTTTTGGTATGCTGGTGAGAGGTCACAAGCATACCAAGACCCGGAAGAGTAATAATAAAGTAATACATATACACGATAAATATTTTATAATTACAAAAATGAAACAAGATAACAGAGTAATAAAATAAAAATAAAAGTAGTAAAAATAATAGTAATAAAAATTAAGCTAAAGAAACGAAATCATAACAGTACGATTTCTATACTTGTGACATAATTCACGTGACTATTTAGACCAGAATAACATCATCACTCAAGTAAGTACTACAAATTACCCAATCTGTGAATAATTACTTAATTGTTAGTTAGTGCAAACTTATTATGGTAGGAGTGATTTAGACGTGTATGTATGTACAGAAATTAATTTTTTAATTTAAATGAAATTTTAAATATTAAATATTTTAAAAATCACAGTGAAAAATTTACAGAAATTATCATAACAATTAATTAACAAGTTGTAAATGAAAATTTACAAATTTACAATTAAAAATGAAAAATGGATTGAATCAATTTTTATTTAGTAGATTTCAGAATTTTTATAATATTGTAAACCATTGCAATATATGCACGGAATTTTAAGTTAAAAAATCGTTCATTTAAATAATTTAAATATTACAATACATATCATTAATGTTCAAAATTAATAATATACTAATTATATCTATTAGATCAGTGTTTTTCAACCTGTGGGTCGCGGTCTTGCTCGGGGGGTCTCGGTCACAAGCCAGATAAAATATTAAAAAGAAATTTTTAATAAAGGTAAATTATAGATCTTCTATTATAATATCCGTAATAGTCCGAGTAAGACTTTTAGATAACGAAAACTTGAAGAAGTTGCCCGGAAAGTTGGAAAATGGTATACAGACAATTTCGGTGGGCGACAGATGGCGTATTATAAAGGAGGACAACGTCTGTCGGGTCAGCTCTCCTCCGACTCGGGCATTTCCCAACCAGATGGAAAGAAGCCGATGTGGTCCTCATCCACAAGCCCGGAAAACCCAAAGATCAACCCCAGAATTACAGACCAATCAGCCTCCTTCCCACAATTGGCAAAATCGTGGAACGCGTAATACTAAACCGCATCCAAACAGCGGTTGAAGAAAATCGCGTAATTCAAGACGAGCAATTCGGGTTCCGGGCGGGCCACTCAACCACCCAACAAATCCTCCGTCTAGTGGAAAACATCACCCTCGCATTCAACAAAAAACAACATTCCTGCGCCGTTTTCCTCGATGTGTCAAAAGCTTTTGACAAAGTGTGGCACAATGGGCTCCTATTTAAAATGCTCCAGGCAAACATCCCCATCAGACTCGTTAAAATAATAAGTTCATACATCACCGACAGGAAGTTCCAAATAAAGCTACAGGGAACCAAATCTACGGCGAGGCCAATCACGGCAGGGGTACCACAGGGCTCCATCCTATCTCCTACGCTTTTCAACATATACGTTAGCGACCTACCTCGCCCCACAGAAAACGGCTCTTCGCTTTTCCTATATGCCGATGACACCACCCTACTCTCAAATTCCATAAACCCCAAGATGGCAATCACGAAGACCCAAAGGGAACTTGACACCCTTGAAGAATGGTTCCGCACCTGGAGAATCGAAGTCAACTCCGACAAAAGCTCAGCCATACTTTTCCGCAAACGGCGCACCCGAGGACCAAAACCCCTAGACCTTCACATGTTTGGCAAGCAGATACCCTGGTCCGAACAAACAAAATACCTGGGAGTAACCCTAGATGCCCATCTCACCTGGACACCCCACGTCAGCAACCTAAAGTCCAACGCTAAGGCACTCGCCGCCAGCCTAGCACCTCTCATTGGACGACGCAGTAAACTCGCCCCGGAACTTAAAATAAGACTCTACAAAGCCATCATCAGACCCACGCTGACCTACGCCGCCCCAGCCTGGGCCTACGCCAACGCCAAAAACACCAAGAAGCTGCAAACAATCCAAAATGTGTGCCTCCGCAAAGCAATGAACGCGCCATGGTTCATCACCAACAGGCAGCTCCACTCCGAGGCCAAGCTGGAGCAAATCAGCGCAATAAACACGCAAGCAGCTGAAAAACTCTATGATGAAACGGACCTCACGGAAAACCCGCTCATAAACGACCTGGGGGATTACAACCTAGATGACTTCTGGATCCACGACCGGCCCAAATCCATCCTAAAAGGACCCACGTAATCAAACCAGGATGCAAACTCATCGCAAAAACATTCACAAAGTCCAGTCGTGCACCCAGGCCACGCCCATTTCAAAATACCAAAACACCATTGAACAACGCTTCCGAACCACTGACAGAGCCTCCTTCCACACACAGGAAAGAAAGTCAGGCACGCTAGCCACACCCTCCTACTCGACTAACCAATCAAAAACAACGTCAAGCAAACTGATAACCCCAACTATTGAACTCGTCCACGATAGCGGTTCCACCGCAAAGCGTACAAATAGCCAACTTGGCTCAATGTCAAAACCACCAAGCATTATGATGAAGGGGATGAATGATGCCTACGGCATCGAAAAGCCCCGCATTTCACTCCGCTACGCTACGCTACGCGGGTCAGCTCGTTAAATATAAAAATAAAAAAAATACAATTTCAGTAAGAAGGCTGTGCCTGTTTATTTTTTATTAATTTGTCGAATCGTGGTTCTATTTTTTCAATAGAAGTCTATTTCTTTTCTTAGTTTTTATGAAGGGTCACCAGAACTTTTTTACTTGTAAAGAGGTTGCGTATTCAAAACAATTGGAAAAACACTGTATTAGATAAAAACCATACTATATTATTTTAACAAGTGTGTCATTCTTGGATCGCTTAACTTCTCAGATTCTATTGGATGAATGGGTTTGTTGAGACTTAGCTATAGTTCTGAACATTTCATGCAACTCAATGTTTAAATATCGTGCATTCTATCAATTGGTTTATTTTACAAAGCACATTAATTCACACCTTACAGAATTTTTTATACAATTTATTAGTGTACTGGAGTATATTCCGTACATTCCACACATTGCATCGATATATAGAATTTTTTCTGAAAGAATGCGAAAGGCATCTATTTAATAATATCTATTACATAACCGGTTTTTGCGACTTGAAGGGGGGGGGGAACCACAGCAATAGTCTTAAAAAACTAAACAAACAGTAGTAGTTAACAGTCGCGTTGAGTTTATTGGCCGCATTCAAATGTCTTAAACCGTCACTTTACACCATGAATTGTAGAAGTAAAGTAGTAACTTATGTTATGTTATATATAAAAATTGTTACTCAGAGTTGGCCATAATTTTTACAAATTTAAAATTTAACGATTATTTATTATTGTGTTTTGGAATGGCGGTGACCAATCGCCATTCCCGTATCAATCGCTTTTGATGTACTGCAATAAAATTATTACTATAATAAATTATTATTTTATAAAGTTAATTTTATAGGCTAAACAAGTCAGCTTGTGTCGATTTATAATTATTAAAGAATAATTTAAATAAAAAAAAAAGAAAATATTATTACTATAATAAAACTAAATATTCGAAGGCAAAATTTTTTTTATAATGAAAATTTTTTCGTGGCTGTTTTAGGAAACTCCCCTACAGATAAACGGCAACTATTTTAGTGATATTATAATTATTGTGTAGTAGTTATAATAAAAGCTATTAAATTTGAAAGTATTTCTAATAAATTTTTTTTAAATGTAAAAAACTTAAACATTGTAAAGGGAGCAAACATTACAATATGCAACCCCATTAGCACGCATTTATAAAATTGTTTTATTTATTTATGTCGGGGATTATCACTTCTACCGAATTTAAGGAAGAGAATTTTTGTAGTAGGAGACATTTTCAATCGGAAATACCATTATAAATAGAATCTCCACTCTTCTATCTTTTTTTCCCAATGAGTGGGCATACCAGCCGGTAAGAGTGTATACTGAGGAAATCTGGTGTACAAGTAAAGGAAAATTCTAAGAAATTCACGAAATTTGAGAAAATCTAAAAAAATAGGAAATCCGAGAAAATGTAGGAAATTTAAATAAATCATTAATCAATATAATAAATAAATCAAAAAACTCATAAATAAATGAGTTCTTTTTGCTTTTTTTACTTTTTTGAACGAAAATCTTAAGGTAATCCAGGAGAAAATTCGTAAAAATTTCTCATAAATCTCGTAAAAGGAAACTCAGTGTACATAAATTTACCTTGAGATTTAACCTTCGTTCCGCATTATTGCTGATCGTTAAGTTCCGAGTTCTTATTATTATTTATTAAAAATTAATCAGCGGTAGTGTAATTAATTAATTAATCATATTGTTTTTCAGAAATTAATTTTCTAATTATCGAAATCATGTTATGAACGGTCGACTGTTTTATTATAAGCATTCGATACATTTTTTTAATCATTTAGGATAAAAATTGACTTTCAGCTACGAAAAAAAAAGTTTTGAGAAAAACGCGTTTAAAGTTTTTAATCGATATCAATTATTGTAATTGTAAAATCGTGGACGAGATCGAAATCATTGACTATACAGTAAGTCAGGTTATTTGCTAGTTTTTTATTCGATGATGATTCTTAGTGAGTCCTTGTACGTCGGATAGTTTTTTGGAAATAAATTTATTTATAAATTAAGATTTGCATTCTTAATGGTAGTATTTTATTAATACTATTTTGGTTCAAAAAAAAATAGCATATTTTATTCGGAGGAAAAATACTTTATTTATTTTTTAATTTTAAAAATTTATTTATTTAAAAAAATATATTGTACAATTTTCATAATTTTTAAAAAAAATTAGAGTAAAAATTAAGATATTTTTATACGTATATTTATATTTATACGTAAAACGTATAATTATTTATATATTTATATTACAGAACCACAACAAACAAATATTTAGCATCAGCGTAAATTGCGTAAAGGATAAACTGTTTCTTCCTCTTGATCTTATATTATTATCCTGCAGGTAGGTTTATGATTTTCCCTTGTATACGCAATTATTTTCTAAAATGACAACTTTTATATTTGAACGAACGGAATTAGGATTCAATTTTGAATAAGGATAGTTTTCTGAAGAAAGCAAAAAAGTTTTCTTTTCCGTAAGTGGAATGTTGATTTAAAAATAAATTGAGCTAAGTAACTTCCGTTGTTACCTTAACAAATTACGATTGAAGAACGATTTTTGAGACAAATTGTCCAGATTGACTTTGTGTTTAATTGAACGAAACGGTTGAGTTTTATTTATTGTGAAAATAAGAAAAACAAAAAGGATATGAGAATTTGCAACAAGTGGCATGCGTGAACCAGCCAATGAAGAAGAATTGTGTGGGCCGGTGGGGATGATATCAGCGACGGTGACCTGGTGATGCCAGTCCGTGCGTGGTAAGCGAATCCTTGCGCAATCGCGTGTTGTAGAAGTTTAGAGTTTCGTCGAGGCGTAAGTCAGAGGCGACGGGCACGGCGAGGCGGCAGGCGCCTAGGCGACTTGCCCGCCATGGACTAGCGCCAGTCCAGCGTCGCGGTACCTGTCTGTCCACCCGTATGTAAGTACCCAGCATGACATGTTTCGATGTTGAGCTTGAATTATTGTGTTTGCTTCTACTTTTAATTGACATCTTCGTCGTGTTCGCTGGCGACGAAGACCATTAATTTTTAAAATTATTTTTTGCATGACTTTTATACTTCGGAAAGAAAACTTTTAATATTCGCTTTGCTGGAAGCAGCTTTTTCGTTCGAAATAAAGCGCAACAGTTGGTAGCTAATCCGAATAGTTAGTTGCAAGCAACAAGTTACGCATTAATCTGCACTTTCTTGTCCGATCGTAAGTGAAAATTATAAATTAGTTTTAAAATAAAATTTTTCCCAAGAGATAAAATTGTTATCGAGATGCCGAAACTAAATTTATTTTCAATAACGCGATTCGATATTTTTATTACAAATTCGATGGGAACTAATAAAAATAGGGTTACAAAAGTTATTCGATTTATCAGGTATTTGACACACAAAACTACTAAACGACTTTTTAGAAAAGCGAATATGCTACATTGGCAGATGACATTTTTGGTGTTGATTCGCAAAGGATTTGCCAAAGCTGCTCCAGCTTTTCAGTTATAAATGTAACTTTGTGATCGTAATTTTCCTTCGTCGCTGTTTTCAGAAAACAAGCTTTGGAATTGAATTGTTTACAACTGTTTACCTAATTAAAAAATGCAAGGATTTCGTTGTTGATAAGCCGACAGCTTTCAAAATTAAATACTAAAAAAATATTTTTTTGAGTTTAGCCTTAAAATTTAATGTTACTTTATTTACTATCAATTTGTAGGGCAATAATTACCGTCATTTATTGTATTGTGCATTGGGGATGAAAAATATTCCTTAAATAAGAAATTAAAAAAGTAGCGATGTTCAGGATTAATGGTGTGGAATTTCCACAAAATAAAATTTTGAATAATAAATTCAACTGCAAAAACACTAGACAAGCTTTTAGAGCAGTTCTAGGTAATTTTCTACAAAACCAAATTATTAATAGAACCTTTTGCCTGTATCAAAATAATCGAAGCGTGGACATGCTAAAGAGGATAAGAGCCTACAAGAAGATACTCCTTCTTATCTGCTTTGATATTTTCACGCTTCACTCAATTATTGTGTTTTGCATTGAAAATTAAAGATTTTCACATCGGTTTGGGCAAAGTTGTATTTGATTTTTTATTTATTTGATTGGAGTCATCTACGTCGACGTAAATATAGGGACAAATTATTGCGATCAATAAAACATGGTAATAATATGTATTAATTATTTTATTTCGAAAAATTTTATCAATGTATTGCTTGTATTGGCGAGAAAAAAAAATTTAAACCAATAAATTTTCTGTGTATAGGATAACTGTACCGATAATGGTCATTGCACCAATAATGGTCATTCTAATCTATTCGGTATAGGTATACCTGCCGCTCGATTGAACTATGTGAAATTATTATTTTCATTATTTAGGAAAATTTAACTGAAATGCAAAAATAATATAATTTTACGTGCAAGTTTAAAATGCATATAATTTTATATTAACCAATACAATAAATTTTCTCAATATTTTTTATAATTTTAATTGATTTTTATCGCTTAAAATATTTTTCAAAATATTTTACGAGCTGTAAATGCACGTTAATTAAATTTTAAATAATAAACTTTTAAAAAATTCTACAAAGAAATTTAAAATTTAAAAATTAATAGGTGCATTTTGTTTATAACTTAAGTTGGAGGGAAAGTTAGATATAAACGAGTTTTATTTATAAATTCACAACCCAGTAAGAATTAATTTTTGTTTATTTTCTTACAAGTCTGGACTACTAAAAAGAAATTTAAAAAATAACTTTTTATTAATTAATTCTAAGATTCACAAAATATATTCAAACATAAAAAACCGGACAACAGATTTACGGATTACGAAACAAACGGCTGGCACTAATAAGATTGTCATTTTAGAAATTCTAGAATAATTTGAATTTTATCTAATTTTAATTATTAAATGTTTAACTAAATACTGTATATTTTATATCTAATTCAGTTTTCCACCGTTATTAATTGTTTTTGAATAACGTCGTCATCGACTCTTTTTTAAATGGTAACCTTTATATTTTTTCTTCATTTTGATTGCCTAAATCGCAGTATAAAAATGTTGAAATCTACATAAGAAAATTTTTAAACAAAAAACAATTAAAATTGATTAATTCTCTCAAATACTAGCAGCCAATCATATTAAGTAAAGTTTCAAAAGTCAACCAATGACACTAACGTCAAAATTCAAAATTATCAAGATTAAACCAATTTTAGTTTTTTTTCATTAAATTTACTAAATAATCTTGATTATACGCTAGAAATTTACTATTTAATTTTTTATGTTAAAATGAGCATTCTTAGAATTTTTTAAAAGTTGGAAAGCAAATTCTAGAGTTTTTAATTTATTATATTATATTAACAATTTAAAAATTAACGGATTAATTAAACAATAATATTAAAATTAATTTTATTATTGGACGCAAAATAAATTCAATTATTTTGTAGAATAGAGGAAACTTAATTTTTTTTATAATAGAAAATTAACCTAAACAATGAAATTTTTTAAGTTTATAGTGTGGTATATAGTAGTATGTAATGTTAAAATAAACAAACTAAAACATATTATTAAAATAATGAATTTTAACTATTTAGTAAAGAATACATACATAATATAAAACATAATATAAAAAACAAAAAAAACGACAATAATTCACATTTAACAGGTCAAGACAGAATATTTCTTCATTTCTTGTTTATTCAAATATTCTTAGTCCTGACCTGTTAAATGTGAATTATTGTCGTTTTTATTGTTTTTTAAATATTATTTTTCTATATAAGTATGTATTCTTTACTAAATAGTTAAAATTCATTATTTTAATAATATGTTTTAGTTTGTTTATTTTAATTTTTTTTGTTAGCATTTGTTGTTTTGTATTATATTTACTGCCGAACTATTGAACTATCTATTTTTTCTAACACTGCATATTTTTTTAATCAAAAATTTGTAAAGTTAATTTGGTAATTCAATTTTAACTTAAACATTGCATACTAAAAATGTAGAACTACTTTTACATAATATATCTAGGTTAAAAACAATGGCTAAAAGTTAAAACATCCTGCTTAAGAAGGTTTTACTTTTATTTTGAATTCGTTAATTTTGGTATTTTTTAAATAAAAATATTTTCGAAAAATTTCAGATTCATAATAAATCGAAATAAACAACAACACAAAAAAGTTTTATAACAATTGCGTTAATTTTGATTTATCACAAACTGGAATTTTAAAAATATACATTTTTATTTAGAAAATCCCTACGTTAAGAAGTTCAAAACCAGCAAAATGATCTATGTTAATAGTAAATGTTACTTCTATAGTTCGGCGGTAAATATAATACAAAACAACAATAATTAAAGCAGATATAAAAGGCATAATAGACATCTAATTTTATTATAAATAAGTGAACTTATTTAGTAATTTGAGATTTCTGGTGTAATTAATGCATTACTTTTTAAATTGAAATATATTATTATATTATGCCGTTTATTAAAAACTGTAAAATTTGCTTTTACAGCTTTTTTACAAACTTTTTCGAGCTTTGAACTTTTTTTTTACAAAAATTTGGTTTAAATCAAATGTTTTTGACTTAATAATTTTCGAGAAATGTTCTCGAAGTTCTAACGTGAATTATTAAGTTTTGACTGTCCCGGGGTAGACTTTTGAGTAAATATCTAGTAGATCAGTGTGTTTTGGGGGCTAGAAGTAACTCTGAAAAATTTTGTTTTGTACACAATATACACTAAAGTTCCGCAGTGGCTTACCTCTCAGGGTCGCTCGTTATGGCATCTAGCTTTTTAATTCTAACAAATTTTCAAATTTATGAAAATTTTATTTTGTGAGGGCTTTCTTCAAAAAGTTAAAGGAAGAGCACACGATGAATTTTTAACGGTAAATTAAAATAAATAAACTTTGTTCTATGTTTAAGAAATTCTTTAATTCATATATTACACGCGAATTATTGGACTGTCTATCATGTCTAGCCGATTGACGGCTTAGTAGTTTAGAAATTTGAAATTAGAATTGGGTGGTGTAATTCAGACCTCCTTAAGCTGTTTTTATTATTTTTGAATAGTATAGGAGAAAAATAGTATATTGTTGTACCATCAAGAAGCACAAAAAGTATTATATTTTTTATAGCCTGTTTTTTTTCCGGAAAAATTTATAGCTTTCCGGATATAATATGTAATTGAAACCTGAATTGTATTATCATGAAAACTTAAAAAAAATTAAATAAAACAACACTGAAATTTAAAAAAATGCTTATGATCATATAGAAAACATTATGGAGAGGTGGTAATTATTTTTTGGATTTCAAATTAATCTTTTGACCAATTTACTTCAGATGCTGGTAATAGAATATCAGTTTGATTGTTATAATTACGGTGGAACATATTATTGCGGCGCAATTATTCTGCAGTAGCTTGCACACTGTCACGACGAACGGACGTCTTCGTATTGCATTTTAGTAATCATTTTCAATTAAAAATAATTTTTAACTTGTGTTATACTGGACAGTTCGGAGTGTAAAAAACTAGACAGGTATGTCTAAATATCAAATTTATTAATTATATTAACTACTAATTTAATTATTACAAAATTACTTATTAATATACAAATATATTGCTTAAAGATGCTCAAAATAGAATTAATTTATCAGCGAGCGCAATTGATGACCGAAGCTATTTCGATACACCAAATTCAGATATTACTTATAGCTTTCTTCTTTACTACTTATCGGCTGGTTTTCTGTATTTTTTTGCGCCCTACCGGCGGATTTCTTGTTTATTTTTTCAAAATAGGTTCGGGCATTAAAAAAGTTTTAATCTTGCTAATCTAATATTATAACAATAAATCTTTTTATGTCCGACTGTATTATAATAACATGATTTCAATATCACTTAGCGACCATAAGAGAACATTTTATGGAACTAGTCCGTTTTACTTTATTAATAAAGTAAAACGGCCGCCTGTCAATGTCAATGAAATAAACGTCAAAATTAATATTTTATTTAATTTAATTTATAAACGATTACATTAATTATTATTACTTTGATTATAATAGTTGTTAATATTGAAAACACAATTCACATTATTACTAATTGAAACCGGTAATGCTGGTGCTTTATTTATTTGCTGAATTTCTTCGTTTTCGACTCTAGAAATACCTTCTTGCCCTAAAATTTTTGTAGCAACATTAATTTTTTTGCTTTCGGATTCTTCTACGTATCCTTCGGCAACACTAGCGGAGCGCCATCCTCCATGGCGCATGATTTCGCTCATACTTCCCCCAGAATTTGCCAAAAGGCTTGCAGACGTTCTCCGAAAACAATGGCCCGTGTAGGAGCTGGAGTTCGGTAAATTTAAAAATTTGGCTACAATGCTAGGTACACTACCAATTTTGTGGATTCCTACAGGCTGGACAGTACATTTTTCTTTAACATAATTTACGAAGAATCTGCTATGTACAATTATTTTTGGTCTAAGGTTAATATATTTTCTAATTACATCCAATAAATTCAAATTTTCACTCGGTAGTATGATAAAGGACCTATCTTTTTTGGTTTTTGTGTCGATCAACTTGACCAATATATGTTTTTGATAATCTTCAACATTTGTGGTTGATAGTGAAACTAATTCTTGTCGTCTGCAAGCTCCACAGACACCAAAAATAAGAATAACCTATAAATATACTTTCATTATTCATCATCGTAAGTCAAAGTAAATAAGTTAAGTATGTGTACCTTGTTTAACAGATGCTGTTCGTCATTGGCGTCAAATAAAAAAGAATTGACATGTTCTTTTGTTAAAATGAATGACTTTTTTGCTGCATACCCTTCTCTCTTTCTTTTCAGAAAAGGGATAATACTAGGAAACTTGCTTATATCGATTGCTTCATTTAAATTAATTGTAGTCCGCAGCATGGAATATTTGGTCCATAAGGTAGATATTTTATAAGACGCGAGATTAGTATTAAAATATGCCAATATACTATCCTCTGTAGTTTTCATAACTTGTTTTTCTAAACACCATTTTTTGTATGTGCCGTAAGTTTCTTCGTATAATTGCTTTGACTTTGTCGGAAGTAGCGATTCTTTAGCTTTTAGGGCTATTTCAACAATTTCTTCCATTATTTAACTTATTAAATAATTTCACACAATTTTAAATCAACTATTTAAAACAAATTAATAAACAACTTATTGTAACCAGGAGCAATAAAAAAAGCACTCTTCGAAATTATGCAATTTTCACTACCTAAATGTCAAAGTAGAAAAAAAGGAAAAGAAAATCCTCTACGGTGCAGTCGAACATAAAGCTATGTATGTCATTTGCACATAATTAGGCTTTTTGGACTCAGCCTATTTATTGGCCTCGCTCGCAAGCTCGCTCTGCCATAAACTTCGGCTTCGTCCGATAAAGACCTATATTATGTACTCATGACATAAATAGCTATTATTTTTGTTGATGTCACCAAAAAAGTTTTTTTATTTAAAAAATTATTTGAATTTTTAAAGTGCAAATATTTGTTCCAGTTGGTCACAGTCTTATTCTTTTGGCAGTTATCACGCGCGAATAACTAATATGAATTGAAATATACGAACAAATAGAAATTTTCTGCTTAGTTCCATATTTCTGTTGGAAGGTTCAGTCTTTTTTTTTTTGAAGCTACGTAATATGTTAACAGTCTCATTTTTAAGTTTTTAATGTTAAATTCAAATGTGGCTGATATAATTTATACATCTGATATTGGAGTGCTTTCACTCCAGTGAGCTGCTATCCACAAAAATATTCGATAGAAACTAATAAATCCTTAATTTGTTTTACAAAAAGTTGGTCAAGAGTTTATTCTTACTTGGACATCTCAGAAAAATTTAACTGAGAATTAACAATAGATTTTGTTTTAAAAAAAAATCGCCTCTTGTTAATTTTATTTTATCCTAAAATGTAACCCTTGTAAAAGTATGGAATATACAATCAATGAATTCATGTCAATCATAACAGGCCAATGCACAGCAGTTTATCATTTGTGGCTTGCCATTGATCTCACATGTCGATCATATCCAAAAAGGTTTCCTTTTCTTTTTTTATCGCTGGTCATCTTTTCTCTACGTTAGTTTTTGGCGTGATCGTATAAAATATAATAATAAAGTCAATTTATGGCGCGAATTGAGTTGTCGTAAAGCCCACTGATTTGTCGTTACGTCTTCGATCTTGTCCAATCTGTTAAATATCAAACGCAATACAACCGTAACAATTTTATTTCTGGACTTAGCAAAAAGTTTGTACGAAAACTCAACATTTTTAATGCGTCCAAGTAAATTATTGTCAATGCCTTCCATTTTTATACCTAATAATTTCGAGATGCTTAAATATTACGGCGTTTGAACTTTTAATTTCCTGCTTTCAAAGACACTCGATTTTCAGTCGACCTTCGTTTCATCATGATATTTCACAAAGACAAAGTATTATATATCTTTGTCAAGAGAAAGATCCTTTTAGCACTATTAATATTGCGCTTTATTTTAAAATTACAACTACAACTCCCCAAGACAATTTTATTTAGATTTGTTTACTTTTTCTTTCATTTTTATTGTTTTTGTTCGAAATTAAATTAAATTAAATTAATTAAACATAAATACCTTATTGAAAGTCTTTACAGTTCAAACATCTTCAAATACTTCTCGTAAGTTCATAAAAGGAAATCCAAAGTTGTTGGGATTCAAATTGAATTTGGGTGAGTTCAGCGCTTGCAGCCTTACTTTTCGAAATTTCTAATTACGAATTAAATAATTTCTTTATTGTTAATATTAACAAAAAATGATAAAAACAAAACGGCGTATTTTTAAAATTTTGATGTTTTAAATTTTTTACAAAATACAAGCAAATTAAAAATATGTTAGTTATTTATATTTTTTTATTGATTTTTTATAGCTACATTTTAAATTTTATTGGGATACTTAATTTTTTTCTTAAATGTTATCCGTAAGTACATAAAATTTTGTTTATAATTTTCATTTCCACTTATTATAAATACTAGTAAACAAGGCATAATTATATTACCTATATTGTGTATATTATAATACTATTAAATTTTAAATATATTTCCATATAATATACAGAATGTAGTATAATCTAATGTTATATATAAAATAAAGCGTGGTAACGTACAATGGCGGGCACCAGGTAACTTAATAAAACGATAAAACCGGACAATTTTTCTCTTCACAATTTGTAACAATCAGAAAAACTGAAAAACTGAATTTTTCAAAAAATTCACATCATAAACAAACAAATCAGGTTTGATTTTTAATCAAACACTTTAATTCTCGTAGGCAAATAATCAGATTTTGGAAATTAATTCCAAATTTACTTAAACGCACAATAATAATTCCAAATGGATGGTAGGTTGACTGGACCGGACAAAAATAATGAGGCATCGCCATTGTACTAAAAGACCCAGTGGCGTAACTAGAAAATGTGTTAAAAATAAAATATTGTCATATTACAAAATGATTTTGGCCGCTCCTGTTAAAAATTGATAATTTATTGCAATAATTTTGAATTAAAATTTTTATAGTTAAGGTTTCGTAAATCTAACGTTGGTTGGTAGAAAACTGAGAAAAGTGAAGGTTTTTTTTGCCAAAATGTCTGAATTTGGCTCCGTAATAGTTTTGAAAAGTATTTTTTGAGATTGTGAAATTTTCTTTTGAATATTCGAATTTTGACAGAAAGTATTTTGGGTCGAACGTGGCCGTAATAGAAATAGATAATTTTTTAAGTTGATATTTGATTTTTTTGGGTGAAATATTTATTTTTGATGAAGCTTTAATAATTGCAATCTATTGATTTAATTGGAAAATTAAAATTACATTTAAAAGAGCGAGGTGTGAATTAGAAGATATCACATTTGGTTGATAATTTGAAATTATAAGTTTGATCCTTGGCCGCAAGTATACAAATTTTTACAGTTTAAAATAATTTCGATTGCAAGTCATTTTAAAATTTAATTAAAGTATTAACATTAATTAATTTTTAACGAACACAGAACCTACCTCTGAGAAGAGTTTTTTTTGAATCCGCATACCAGAGCTACGTCGAGATATTGCTTAAAAAAAATAAAAATACTATTACAATATATTATTTATTGATTGCACATGGAAAGAGCTAATAAAAATAATTAAAGAAAAAGTGTACAAATTTAAATTATAGGTTTTGTTTTTTTAACTAAACTGATATATACTTTTTATAAATTTTATCTTCCTTGGCATAAATATTAAGAGATATCGGTCCAGGTACACAATTCTGAAAAAATGTACCGTATAAATTAATTCTACCTCTGTATAGAGAATTACAACAAAATAATTTAATACACGACAACTTGATTGTTTAAGCTGCGCGGCCTGAAGACCGCACTGACTCATCACGACTTTCCAATTCATTGAAGTGCGTTACGGTAGAAACTGGAAGACAGAAACAAAATTTTTATATACTATCTGAACCTTCGAACCACAATAACAGTATTAAGTTACAGTTTCAAAATTTCACAGGAAAGCAACTATTACAAAATTATCAACTTAGTTATCTGGAAAGATTGTAATTAGAAAAATAATAAAGCATACTTTTCTAGTTACAATTGAAATCTTCAAATTGCTCTTCTGTAAAATTTAAAAAATAAAAAGGTTAGGTTCTAAGATCCAGATATAGCATATTGCAGTGGTATTTTGTAAATTTTTCAAACACTACGCCCTCCTCTTTGAATACTGCGGCTAAGCCCCTAAATGCGGGAGATGAGAACGTCGGTCTCAGAGTGGATTCTCTGTTCAAGAAAATTATTATTATTAATACCAAATTTTTTCTTCATAAAAATTTTCAATAGAAATTAATTTTTAGTATAAAAATTTTAATTTTGCTTATTTTTGCTAAACATCAACTCTTACAAATTTTAATTTTAACTCTCAAATATCACAATTAAATCAATATCAACATCCAAAAATTACCTCCAATTAAATAAAAATCGCTCATCCAAATAATCAACTTTACTTCAAAACAAAACTCACAAAATTCAAATAACTTCAGCTGAGCTCAAAATATTCTCTTCAACAATAATTCAAAAAATATTATAATTGCAAAAATCTCGCGTCTAAAAATCTCACAAAATCTTAATTTAAATTCAGAACCAAAGTTTTTGGCAAAAGCTTCTTTTCTTTTCATTTTTTTTCCTCACCTTGCACTCTTTCAAAATTACTAAATTAAAATATCAATTTACAAAATTTAACCAAAAGAGTACAGGGTGGGTCCAAATTATTTGTAACACGACAATAATTAAAATTAGGATGGTTATTATTCGGGATTTGGGAATATACTCTAAACTTTAAAAAAAGCACTAAAATATACGAAAAAATTGGCAAAAATGCATCAAAAACCTGGATACGAATTTGGAATTTCGTTCGTAATTGACGGTCGCTACCAAAAAGATAAATAAAATAATATAATATTATACAAAAAGTGTTATTTTATTTTTTATTAAATCAATATCAATAAAAAATATTAGAAAAAAATATTGAATATCATAAATGTCAGTGCCCTGTACATCTGTTAGCAAAGATCTGCATATTTGTAGATATGCACTTTTCAAACTCTGGTTACCCCAGGATTCTTAAAAATTTTTTGAGGTAGTATTCAGATATTTGGGTGTTTCCAGATCAGTAATTCTTGAGTTTTAGATATTTCAGCAACGTGGTAAAATTTGAAACTTTTTTTCAAATTTAGTTTTCCAAGTGATAGATGGCATTATATGTCTCTACTTCATATTCCTATAGTATAGGGGGAAAAATATTCATATTCATTTACTTAACCTAAAATTTCATTTAGACACGTGAATTATTTTAGTTTAGTTATTTGGTATGCACAACATTTATTTTTAAAGTTTGGTTAATTTCTTGATTTTTTAAATTTTAAATTTTTTCAATTTTGTTTGGTATATTTGCTCTCACTTTTTGTTATTTTTACTGTTATACATGACTGATGATCGAAAATAATCGTGAAATAAGGGCCTTTATATTATGTTACAGAGTTTTTTAATTTTAAGTAATTTTTATCATTTCTATAGCGTAATTTTTTTTGAATTTTATTTTCTTGTTTATTCTAATATTCTAAGTTCAACCCTGTCAAATGTGAATTATTGTCATTTTAGTGTTTTTTAAATATTATGTTCTTTTGTAGTATGTATTCTGTACTTAACAGTTAAAAATTTTATTTTTTTAACATTTTGTTAGTTATTTTAACATCACATATTACTAAATACCACAAAAATACTTAAAAAATTCTAAAACTTTTTTAAGTTATTTTCTAATTACTACTACTAATTAGCACTACTAAACAAGCAGTCAATCGAATAGTTTTTGGCCATTTGTACTCAAATTTTGAATGATCCATAAAATTTAATATTTATATTTGAAATTTACACCATAGGCTAGCATAATTGCATTAGAAAATTTTTAAACCATTATTTTGAAGTTAAATAAAAACAAAAACAAAAACTTTTATTCAAGAAAACTAAAACTCTAATAAATTAATTATTAAAAATAAGTAAAAAATTAATGAAATTTTTAAAAGGCATGCAAACGTCACAGATGCTTTGCAGTGCCAACAAATAATGTTAGGAGAGTCTCATGCTCTACATATAATATTTTGGAACTAAGCTACGCCAAGGTAAGAGGCAAATTTGAAAGGAATATCGATTTTTTGCATCCACATTCTTAACTTTTATAAAAAAAATGCTAGCGCAACAACTAGAAGTTGCCATGGAAAAATATATCAATATATTGTAATGTTTTCATCTTTTAATTATTATAGAGGCCGAAAACAATCTCTAGTTTAAATTCTAGAGATTTAAATACATTATATTATTTACATTTAAAAATAAACTAATTTATTTATTATTATTTATGCAACAGACAACTCAAAGATGTGGGAAAATTTATGATGGATGTTGTTTAATTTTTCTTTGATACTTGAGTTTTTCAAAAATTACTCAAGCAATACTTTAATACCATATCACGTGGTGTTAGATTATTGAAAGCCAGAGGAAAATAAATTAATTGGTGGCAATATAACTTATGATATTAGAAGGATTTTCACACTTTGCTTCTGTCTGTTCTTCCGGCGTTTCGGTTCTGATTGGTCGTAAAAAATTATAAAAATAGAAGATAACATTAGATCTAAAATTCAAAATTGTAAAAGCAGTTGGTGTCTTGTTCCATCACCTATATATGTTAATTAGTGCATAATGGTAGTACAATAAAAATTTGTGATTAATTAATTAAATTTTTTTGTTTATTCTGCTTTATTGCAATTTACTATATCGTTTGTTCATTAATTTCGATAGCGCCAATATCGTAGAAACGATAAGAATATAATTAATAGAAAAATATTTACGTTGTCAAATTTTAATTAATTATCGATTTCGTTGCTCTTCATTCCAAAAACAGCGATTTTTTATTTGATTAGTACTGTAAAATTTATTTAAAAAATACGCCGGTTAAAGTATTTTAGAAAGCTTAATAATATCCGCTTTAAAAGCTGCATCTTATCATGTTTGATCATCGTAAAATTAGATTTGGCTTATTTTGATGGTATTATTGAATTTAGATCAGTGAATACGAACAGATGGTTTCTCTACGGTTAAGATTCTCTATGTACAATTAAGGGATGTCGATCGGGCTTATTCAATTTTAATCCGAATTATATTTATTCATATGGATTCTATTCAGGGTCCCAAACTATACTGTGAGTGGAAATGATAAAATTAGTCCGTCATTCAACAGCTTTAAATTTTATTATGGACCCAATTTTACGAAAAGGATAGTTCGTTTTTGTATGCTTTGGTATTGGCCAACTCTGTATATCGAAGTTATCTACTATGTAGATTTAAATCTTAGCGGAAAGTCGAGCGAAAGAATAGCTTTAATTAAAACTTCGTCACCTTAAATTAAAATCACTAAAAATTTAATTAGCACAACTAGGTTGGGTCGAATTAAATTATCCGGGAAGATTACAAAAATGTAATATAGAAAACAGGAATTCGAACGAGTCCTAGAATTCGAGCAGTCGATGACGAGAATCGGGTTAATGGGTAATTTTTGAAAAATGTCGCTAAATAATAAAAATAAATTTTAATTAGAACATAACTTCAAAATTGTGTGTTTCTTCCAAAGTAAATCATTTTAGCATTCCACTCACGCACGAAAGTTCTCTCCGATTCTCGCAGTACTAAAACACTAAAGTAAAGATGCTTTTATTCTGACTTAAAGCCGAAAATGTATTATTATTACTAGGACTTTCTTATCTAATCTGTGCGATTCGTCATCTTTAAATACAACGTATGCTTTTAGTGCCATTCATTTTATTTAAAGTTGTTTAAATCGCGAATTTTACCGATTCGAAAATCTTCCTCGGTGTTTTTACTTTTTACATTGCTCCCTTAAGATTAACAATTTTAATTTCGGTTTTTACGTATTATCGAGATCATCGTGGGAATAATAAGCAATACGTAAATGTAAAACGCTACAAAAGCTTTTCAATTATTCTTGCACTCACTCATTAGTAGACAATTGTAATATCGAGAGAGTTTTCTCCAAGCAGCTCATTAATCCTGAAGCTTTGAGAGTTAAAGATATTGTCTTTCTTATTGCTACCGTTTAAAAATTCGACTACATTTTAATGGAATTGATTTAACAAAAATTAATTAAAATAATAACAGATGCTACCTTTCGATTCCAAAAATTACATCTTTTATTTCGTTTGAGAGCCTTCGTTAATAGCCATCGAATTAAAATTTTTTAATAACGTAATTTCTATGCAGTAGAATTTATTTATACTGGATGTTTCTGAACATTTACCAAATTTCCTAAAAATCTGACATTAAATATCATTACAAATAAATGCAGAGCACGATCCTGTAATTACTCTTACTTTATCTGATCTGTTATTACTTTGCAGATGAAATAAACTTATTTTAAATATTTATTCAAATCCACTTAGTGTTTTAAAAAGTACCCACATGGAAAAAAAAAACAAATAGAGACCCTAAAAGTTTTTTGTGGATTATAATTACTGGTATAATTGACACACAGACAGATTCTTCGGTTTTAGAGGCGAAAGGTTTCCACTTTTTATGGATAAAATGTATTTTGGATTTTTGAAAGTAAGCAAAAAGAGTCAAAATGACGTCGAATTAACATCGTCTCCCTAATGTAGTAAACTATAAACCACTTTATTTTTTTTTATAGAGAAAAGTTTCGGTATTCAGAGACCCCACGCTGTTAAAACAGCAGTGACTTTGGTTTTTATTATTGATAGTAGCAATTATCAACCCAGCGGTTCCATTCTCAAGTCAATTGCTTTAATTTTGTATACGCAATTATGATTGGTAGAATCATATATTATTCATATGCAAATAAAATCGAGTGAGCGTGAAAATGGAAGAACCTACGGCTTTACGTGCCCTCCGAAGCACAGAGTTCTCTTCTGATGGTATTATTGACAATTGATCGCGTTAATTACTAGGCCTAAACTATTTATTATTAAAATTTAAATCAATCAAAATTCACATGTTCATTTTTTTTAGGCCTGAAAATTAGATTAAACCTGTTTGATATACTAACTAAGGCTAAAGTTAATACAATTTAGGGATAAGACCGCAAGCAGGGACGATCAGCTAACGCAAAAGCTTTAATTATTCAATAGAAAGAAAAATTCTTTTTATTTTTGGTTTATTCCGGCTGAAAATAAATTTGTTTTTCGTATAATGTGTTTTTGCTAATAAATTTTACTGCTGCTCTTTCGCAGTTTATATTTTGTCGTCGTTACTTTATTATTGTAGCGCAGAGAACATTTCTGTTCAATATATTATATATTTTTGATAATTCATTTTTTTACCTACAAAAAATTTTCTATATTATATTTTACCGTTGCGTAATTTTTCTTTCTTTGTTGGAGTTCTCCTGCTCTTTAGGGTGCTCTACATAATCCATTCGTGCGCATCTGTTGTTACTTACGGGCAGCTACCTAATATGTCAGGATTTTATTTTTATTTCATTTCGGAGGGTAAAAACATACAAACTTAAAACTCGCTCAAGATGCTATTTCTGTATTTACAAGCATTTTATTTCAGAAGGGTGGCACATGCGTTGAGAATGTCATCAATTATGTTATATTTAACATTCTTTAACATTCACTATTGGGAATAAATTTATATCTTGATATATTCTATAATTCTGTCTAATAGTTAATCTCAGTGCGGCCTTCAGGCCGCACAACTTTGACAATCCTGTTATTTTATATTTTAAATTATAATGCAGAATTATTTAATTTTTTGTTCCTCTAATTATTTTAAAGATGAACTTACTGTAAAAAAGTTTTTTGTAAAAAAAAATAAATAAAATAGTACATTAAAATTTTGCTATTGAAATTTAATAATGTTGAATATATTGTCATGCCCCCAACCTTATAAAATTATTAATTTAATTTTGTGTCGTATAGGACTTTGTTTCAAAATTTCAAATGTGCAATTTGTTTTAAAATTTTACCTTGCCTGTTGTATTCACATCTGTCAGCGCCTTGTTAAACAAATTCGCTGTGAATGTTTAATTATTATGTTATCTTTAACATTCTTTTTTTTATATCACTATTGGGAATAAATTTATATCTTGATATATTATATAATTCCGTCTAAGAGTTAATCTGAGTGCGGCCTTTAGGCCGCACAACTTTGACAATCTTGTTATTTTATATTTTATATTATATTACATAATTATATAATTTTTTGTTTTTCTAATAATTATTTTAAAACTAAACTGGAAAGAAGTTTATTGTAAAAAAAAATAAAATAATAATACATTAAAATTTTGCTATTAAAATTTAATAATGTTCAATATATTGCCATGCTTCCAACCTTACAAAATTAGCAAATTTTCTCTTTCGGATTAAGGATGAGACTTTTTTAATTCAAATTTTAAATTTATTAATTTAATTTTCAATTTCAATTTCAAAAGTTTCAACTCAATTTTAAGAAACAAAATATCAAACTCAATTTTAATTATAAATCAAAATTATTATCAAATTTGTGCGAGCGTTGCAAAAGCACGCCCGCTAGTATTTTTACAACAATAAATAAATGTTGTATGTACAATGTTTACAAATAAAAAAATTAAATAAAACAAATTTCAAAATAATGTACAAAATAACTAAAATAATAATTCTAACGTTTCAAAACATGACAATATAAATCATTAACATGTGAAATATTTTAAATTAAAAAGTTTTAATTTGAACAAGTTAATTCAACATAAATAAAAATAAATTCGGATGAAAGCAATATAACCTTTGTTGAAAGCTCAATAAAAATATTAAATTTTAAGTTTAATTAGCTTGTTCAATTTAAAAAATTTTAATTTGAAATAAAAACCATACATGGCATTTCAAAATTTGTGTTAAAAAATTGGTGCTTGCTTGATTGCTATAAATTTATCTATAATTTTACGCAATAACTGTTTGAATTGCTTCTGCAATTGGTGCTTTTAGAGCTGATCATAAAATTTACTTACGACGACGCTTTTTATTAATTGGAGTTTTTATTATTTCAGTAAACGGTGCTTCAAAATATAACTTATTAATTTTTATGGTCAGAAAATGTGATCACATCAAAGATTTGGTGTTATTTTCTAATAATTTTTCATTGGGTAAATAAATAAAGTTCACATGTTTTTTTAAATAGTAATTAAAAATAAAGATTGTTTTTAATTTTTAAATTATTCGATGGGCGATTAAATAGTGAACGCGAAAATTTCTCATTTGTAATATTACAATAATTATAATAATAACAATGAAAGTGTTTGAATATTTTAGAAATATAAAATTAAAATTTAAAATTTTCTATTTTAATATGAAATCACGCGTTTTAGTTCACGTAGGTAAAATATTGGAGTGTTGTTTCTTGTGAGAGTAAATCAAGTCGCAGCCATCGATCAGCTACAGCTACAGCATTTTCGTTTCGTATAAGATATTTAGGTATTTATTTAAATCTCCTGCCAAGTTGAAACCACTTTTTGTACTATCTACCTCAAAATCAGAAAAAATATGAAATATTTTATAAAATCTCAAATGGCTACCTAATGAGCGGCAGATTAATGCTACTTTTAAAGGGTTAATTTTGGAGATGAAATTAATCTGTAGGCAAATTTTTTAGTTTTATTTGATTATTCTCGCTAATTTCGCGCATTAAAGTAACTTAAAGTAAAAGAGAGTAAATATAATCAATCATGACAAAGGAAAATATTGAAAGTTTTGATTAAAATTTTCAGTTATATGTTAATTTCTTCCTTGGCTGAATGGTTGAGAAATCAATTATAATTAATTACTTGGAAGTTTAATTTTGTCTTTCGAAAATTTTGCAAAATTTTTATAACAGGTGTCACTTTAAAATATTCGCATAATGTTATATCGTTCGGATGGTATATTTACATAATCGCTACCTACTTTGTAGAAACGCTGGAAGATCTACATAAATTCGGAATGATAACATTAGAGAGAAACTTAAATTACGTTAAAATATACAATAATGTTGAATGAATTGCTACGGTTTGTTTTACTTTATTATTTTTTAATTATGCTTTAGAGTTTTTTAAAAAAGATTTCCGAGTGTGAGACGATTTTCGCCCATTTACAACTTGTATACCGAATAAAACTGGGCATTCGTGATAAAGCAAATGAAGATTTAGTGTAGCAGCATATTGGTTCCAAATGGATTTAAACGGCTGCATTTGAACGTAATAAAATAAGCAACATAGATAAAATTGTATTGATTCAAAATAAAGCACAGAATTGATACAACACTCATAGAAAACTGAGCATTTGTTTTCCAATTCAGTAACCATTCGCACGGGGTAATAGTTGAAAATTGAAAATACCGGCAAACAATTTGTAAAATTACTGCACGCTGCAAGACTGCAAACATATTGAGAGTTCGAAAAGTTATTTTCTCGCTGGATTTGTATAAAAAGTGCTGACATTTTTACACCTCATATTCTCCGTTTTCCTCATATTCAGGAAAACAAAGTTTAAATTTTTTCAAAGCTAAATATATTTTTTGAAAGAGACGCGTAAATTATTCGAAATTCGGAAAGTTAGTATCTGCCAATATTGATTAAACGTAAGCTTCCTGCTCGTTGTTGAAATCTATTAATTAACAATAACGACAATTTTCATTTGTTTGTGTAACTATTCTCTTGTTTTCAGATTAAATCAACATGACGGTGTTAAATGAGTGGGTGGCGGGGACGCGCCTGGGCGGCTGGTTGCAACGCTGTAGAGAGTCCCGCCGCCTCGTTCTTGTTATCGTGGCAATTGCACTTCTTTTGGACAACATGCTACTAACAACCGTGGGTAAGTATTCAATTTTTTTTTAAAACAGTTTTTGAATTACCAAATTTGAAAAATCCAAAATTGAGAAAATTAAATTCAGCTTATAAAACAAAATATTCCGTATAAAAATTTTACATTGGATGCTGTTGAATGATTTTTCTTCTCACAAAATTAAACAGACAGATTCACTAGTTTGATTTACGATCTACAAATTTGATAATACCCACAGCCTTTAAGTTTTTATTAAATTTTTTAAGCTGAAACTAAAATTTGAATTCAAATTATTGTTTTAGTTATATTAACCTTTCTTAAATGGTAATAGCTTCCCACATTCCTAGTAGCTAGAATAAGTAATAAATATTCATATAATTTAGCGATAAAAAAAAATTTCTTGTGCATTTGGCACTAACATTCTTTTTATCAATCGTGTGAATTGTTTAGAACTTGGTCAAATAATATCAAACATTAGAAACCCTGTCATTTTTTCTAAAAAAAAACAAAAAATTTTCATTGGTCAACTTTTTTTTAACAACCTAACAAATGTAACCAATCGAAATCTACACTAATCGAGGTGTACACCAATCGAGTTCCACAGTATTCATTTTTGTAATTTTACATATTACAATACAGAAAACTAAGAATCCATCTTACAAACGTCATACAACAATCAATTACATTAATTAATTGTTGATTGTTTCCCAAAGTGGAAAAACAAATGCATTTACATATCTATATAAAGAACTAATTTCTGCATAAATTCTCTATGCAAGCTTGGGTTATTTTTATTACAATCACGTTTTTTAATATTCAAACATTAGAATCAAGTACAAAACTCTGTCATTTCTTCTGGCCAACTTTCATTTAAACTCCCATTGATTGTCTTTTTGTATAAATGTTAAAAGTATTGCAACTAATTAAGTTCCACACCAATCGAGGTGCACACCAATCAAATTATTTATCATTCAAGTTACACATTAATTGAATTCTACTGTATTCACTCATTCGGAAGAGCATGGTTGCCGATAGGTCAAGTTATTTAATAAAAAAACAATAAATCTTGATTAAAAGTGTAAAAACTTAACCAAGTTTTTTTAAAAAAAAGGTAATTTAAAAAAAAAATTTAAAAACGTTTTTAAATTCAATCAGATTTCTTTCGCTACGCTCCGCTACGCTCCGCTCGTCTGTCAATCTTACAAACTTGCTACAAAAAAGCAGACCTTAGGTCCTAATAAAACAATATACTATTGTTTGTATATAAAAATAAAATTTTTGTTGTATTTTGCTACTCTACTACCAGGGCCGCGCCGACCAACGGCAGCGCCGTTGTTCAAAACCTATGAAGCGCCTCTTTTTTTGTCGTCGTGTTTCGACATGAACATAAAAAAAAAAAAATTTAATTATTGAATGATTCAAATTGTATTTTAATCTCGCTGCTTATTCCGCCTGTTGCGGCCCCATCTTTGCATCATAGCACTGCACGGTCCTGTGTTCACCTTGCACCCACACTCTCGATAAAATGTTTATTCAATTGTTTTGGTTCTCTCGCTTGCGTTGCTTACATAAACTCACCCACGGCTTTTGTTATAAAATAGTCGGCTTTTGATTTTGATTTTAACACAGAGCTCGTAATTAATGTAAACCCGAAACTTAAACATTGGATGAATTCAAATAGTGTCAAAATAATTTCAATGATTTGTTCTGGCATTTCATTTGGCGCCCCTATTGCATTGGCGCCTGTGTGTGCCGCACACTTCGCACATATGGGCGGCGCGGCCCTGTCTGCTACATAGCAAATCAAATCTTGCTAAGCCAAAAAATCTTTTATAAAAATAATTAATTATTTTACTCTCAAAGTCAAAACTTATGCCTGGTTTCACAAAAGTGAGCTAAAATTTATTCTACGAAACTACTTTAATTTTTCATGTACGTACGATATTAAGTTTAGACTACATTTTTAATTAAAGATTTAAAAAAATCTATGATTAAGTTTTTTATAATATTATAAGGCATTGTTGCAGCAGCGGCTTGTACGCTGCTGTAATATTAATGAAGCGACGACGGCTAGAATGTGGGACAAAAGCAGGACCGGATTAGAAAACCTTTTCAGTCTGAATTTAGTTTTGAATCAAAAATTAAAACAAAATCAAAAAATATTTATTTAAATACTCGATCCTTTATTTTTGTTTTCAAAATTAGTTATAAAATTTTTCTTTCTTAGAAATCTGAATATATTAGATTTTAATTTTAAATTCAAATTGCATGCAATACTGCATGAATATCATACAATCATATTATGCGAGAGGAGAATTATTGAAACATAAAATTCTGTACATCAAATTTCCATTTAAGAGATTTTTCTCGGATTTCCTCTTGGATTGATTTAAGATTTCAATTCAAAAATGCAAAACACAAAAGTTTATCGATAGTATTCTAAAGATTTCTCCAGATATTCTAAGATTTTCTCGAATTTTTTCGGGTTTGTAATATTTTGCTTTCTTTGAACAGGAGATTTTTAAGCGATTCTCTCATATGAAAAGCTATTTTTTTTCAGTTTCAATATATTTTACCAACTTAAAAACATTGAGAGATTATGAACAGTGCGGCCTTCAGGCCGCAGAACTTGAGCAATCAAGTTGCACATCAATTGTATTTCCTGATATTTAAACAGCAATGTCTGTTATTTGAGTTTCTTTTTAATTGGTTTAATTTAAGTTCCTAATATAAAGAAATTCAGATTCTGTGAAGGCCAGTGTGGCCTAAATTGTATTTAATACAAAATTAATAAATTATGCTCAACTTTGTCTATAATGTAAATGAAAAATATTTAAAAGTCGTATTAAAAATTCGCTTTTTATTTCAAAATTTGTGATCAGTATTGCAAAAATATGAGTTTAATAGATTGATTTTCAAATTTGTTTAACTTCAATACACTGAAAAAATATTTCATTTTTCAAAGCGTGTTTGATTACTTTCTAAAAGTTATCGGTGTTCTTTTGATCATTTTTGTAGTCAATAACCAAGCAAAAATATTTGCAGATGGAAATTTTTTTGCTAAAGTCGAATTCATATAAATTCATATTAATTTACAATTTAATAAAGTGGTTTGAGCTTTCAATGATGAATATTATTGAATATATGTATAAGTATTTAGTAAGTATGCAACATTTAGGATAGCTGTAATTAACAGATTTTCACGAAATTTTAAATTTAATTCCGGAAATACAAGATAATGGTAATAATCGTTTAGTTTAATAAATTAATTGCATTCAAAATAATTAATAAGTTTTTAAATTTGATGACAATAATTAAACTGGCGTAACACCAAAAAATTAATTTTCTATTAATTTTCTCTTAAAACGTAATTTTAGGTTTCAGATCAGTAGTGTAGTCTCTTATAATACTATAATGGGGTACTTGCATTATAAATAATTTATGAGAGAAATTTGAAAAAATACAATTCTTATGATCTCATTATCTTTGAGCAAAAAGCCTTAACCGGCAGCTCGAGAATTTAAAATGCCGAAGAAGCCATAATAACACAAAAATTAAATGTAGATCATTTTTTGGAAATTAAATTTCCAATAAAAAAGTTCACAGGGTTCAAGCTTTTTTAAGGCTATATGCAAGGCCATACTAACCACAAAGCTAAATGAGTTATAGCACCGGGGCGCAAGCCTTTTGGGGGCGGAAATTTTTATTTTGATCTTTTTTAGCCCTAAAAAAATTATTTACGATTTTTTTAGGACAGAACAAATTAAATAATGAGTATTTTATATAATAAAGAATGACTTATTTAACAACTTAAATACGAGTGATATTATATTAATAAATTTGTTAAAAAAAAGCTAGGAAAATAAATATATAAATTACTTTTGTTTTTTGTTTACTCTAAAGTTTGTTTTTGCTTATACAGGGTGTCCCAGGATATACTTTACATAAGTGAGGTGCTGATAGAGGCCACTTTTCTAAGAAACATTTTTAACAAAATTTTTATGTTTATTCAAGTCTTCGAGAGTTAAGGTCTCTTTAAAACATTTTTTTTAATTTCTACCTCTATGTAGTCATAGCCCAGAAAATTTTTGAGTAAAAATGGATTAGTACTTTTTTAAAGAGCGTGAAATAATCTACAAACTAGATTTAAACCTTTATTGTCTAAAATTAACGGCTTTCGAGTTATAAATTAAAGTAAGTAAAAAAATGTTGAAAAGTTTGAGATTTTTTATTTATTTTTTTTAACTGTATTTTCTAAACGAAACATTCTATATTACAAAAATTCTGACGCCCCATTCTGATATGAAGTTTAACAGACTACAACTTCTGTCTAGTACAATTTTTTGAAAAACCAATTCTTTTTACAGAAAATCAGAAAATAGCAAACAATGCGGCTACAAAACAAAAAATTAAATTAATTAATGTTACTGAAAAATTATTTTATTAATTAATACATCTTTTAAAACAATCACGACTGTATATCGTAAATGAGGCTTTTTTGAAATCAAATCATTTTGAAGATTTACTTAAATAATGTAATAGCTTAATCTTAATTAATAAAATAATTTTTTAATAAAAATAAAAATTGAATTTAATTTTTTGTTTTGTAGCTGCCTTGTTTATTATTTTCTAATTTTCTGTGAAATGTATTGGTTTTTCAAAAATTTTTACTAGACAAAAGTTGTAGTCCGTTAAATTTTCTATCCGAAATGGGGCATTAGAATGTTTGTAAAATGTTTTGTTTTAAAAGATACAGGGTTTTGAAAAAATCAAAATAAAAAAAAACTTAAATTTTTCACATTTTTTTACTTTTATTCATAACTCAAAAGTCGTTGATTTTAGACAAAAAATGATTGAATCTAATTTGTAGATTACTTCACGCTCTTTAAAAAAGCACTAATTAATTTTTACTAAAAAATTAATATTTTCCGGACGATGGCGACGTGAAAGTGAAAATTAAGAAAAAAATCTTTTAAAGAGTCCTAACTCTCAAAGGTCTCTATCACCACATAAGTTCTGTAAAGTGTATCCGGAGAGACCCTGTGTATATTTTTTATTTTTTATGTTTGTATGAATTTTATGCTTTCGTTTGGGGTAATAGTAATAAATTGGCATTTTTTTATTTTGTATTTGTGTGTTTTCTTTTGAAGAGGGGCCCATTAAATTTAGTAGCCCAGGGGCGTCGTATATCTTAGTACGGCCCTGTCTACATGTTTGTTCGATGCGAGGATTTACAGATGGATGGAAGTCAGTTTCAAATAATTTAAAAAACTACATATTATATAAATTAATTTTAAATAATTTTAAAAACTAGATTTGAACCGATCACCCTGGATAATTTTTTCAAACCTAAAAAATTAGTCTGAGGTTAGAGAAGCAATAAATTTATTGAAATGGTTAATTAAGTTTTTAACACTAACTTATTTTATTGGTTAGAAAATACGATTTTCACATTACACCAAAATAGTATATATATAATTAAATTTACTCGAAACAAATTTTGCTTAATTAGATTTTAAGTCACGTTTAATTAAATTACCGTTTCCGAACTTCTCCGAAAGAGAAAATCTAACGTAAGTTACACCAAATATGTATGTCACTTAAAAAAAATTTAATTTAAATTCTTTGATCTTAATTAAGAGCGACCGGATAAAATTCTTTTCTTTTATTTTTAATTTTAGTTTTCAAAAATTTGCTAAGGCGTAATTAATTTTGACATAAATAATCAGGCAAAAATTGTTTCGAAAACAATTTAAAAGTTTTTCCTCCCTAATTGAGATCGTATATCACATGATTCAATATCACATGAAATAAAGGAGATTTTCCTTGAGTTTCGGCGGGTAGCAGTAATCAATTGTGCAGTTCTTTTCAATTGGGTTAAGACTGGCTTAACTTTTGTGACTGATTGAAATCGTAATCCGATTGGGCAGAAAATTAAAACTTGAATATTTTTGTTAAAATTAATTAATTATAATATGCGATTTAGAAAAATATGGTAACTAAGCTTCTTCAATAGTTTATGATTTTGACAGTGACGTAATGTATGTTTGCGGATATATCGAGTGTTCAACGTTGTGTGAAGAGTCCTTTGATTCTCTCAATTGGGTAAATCGTGGGTACCGGCGCGTGACAGCTTCCAATCGAATTCTAATTCCGACAACGAAACTTGTATTTAAATTTAAAGTCATTTATGCACGTAGAAAAAAATTAATTTCAAAATAATATTTTTTGATAGAGCAATTCAAAAAAAATCACCGAGGTAAAATTTATATCAAACAACGTCAGGATATAAGCTGGAAGATAAACATTGTCTGAGTGTTCAAAGATAAAGATGACCAGACCAATATAAGAATGGAAATATTGTAATTTTAAAATATTCTCGCAGATCTTCACTGCAGGTTTCTCCAACTCGACCCGAATAAAAATTTTCTATTTGAACGAAGTTAAGACAAATAACTTGAAATTTAAATTTTTTTCAAAACTTAATATTCTTTCCGAGACGTAATTAGAGGTTGATCGCCAAGCTTCTTTTAATTGGGCAACGAGTAAAAACCGATATTTATGATTTTCTATTATAATATTGTACGCAGAAATCCACAAAGAATAAAATTTATTGATTTCTTGTAAAAAGTTTTACTACGAATCTTTTGTTTGGTATGTATAACAGGAGGGTTGCGTTAGAAAATTTTAAGTCGGCGAAATAACGCTTGGCTTAATATTCTAAAGCGAGGAAGCTTATTTATGAACCGCTAAAGAGCATCAAAAATTTATTTTATTGTAACTCATGTCGACAGTATTGTATTCGGTAAAATTGTGATTTAATGAATATAGCACTGACACTAATGACTGTATTTGAGTGAATGTCTGCAAGTTTACGGCTCTAAAAAATTATATCTAAAATTTAAATAAGTTGTTAAAGTTAATATACATAGTATATTCTTTAAAGTTTATATAAAATATAATAAAACTAGCGAAACCGGGCACGGAAGCTAGTATAAGCGTTTTAAATATATTACAAAATTTAAAAAATTCTCATCGGGTTAGAATTATATTAAAAATATATTGTAGGTAGCATTTTAAGGAAAATAATTTTTAATATATTGTCCACCTACATTTAACTGTTTTCACTGTACTGTAATGAATGCGAGTAAAATGGAAAAATTATGTCGAATAATTCTTACGAAATCTACATAACATGAGCATTTTTGCTATACAATTTTGGACAAACAATGACAACAAAACTTAACCTGAAAAGATTTCGCTTCCTGTTGATAAGAAATGCTCTTCCTGTTAATTGACACGCCCCTTTTGTTTATTGTTTACATAGTTTTAACGTAAATATTTATGTCAATTTTACTTTTCTTGGTTATGTTGTTATTTCTGCAACTATATTAGCCATTTTTGTTTTAATTGATAAGTTGCATTTTATGTAAATAATTGTAGTGCATTGTTGACTTCCAACAATTACCTCTACAACAATGTACTTGTATTTACAAGGAACTCATCAATTAAAAAATGAGGTCTTGCATTACTTTTGATCATTTCCTATCTGAAGTATGCAGCTGACTCAAATTATTTGCCATTGATTACTAGCTGGGTGGTCCGTGTGCGTTCAATCAGCATGAATATAAATTAAGAGATTTACATATATGCAGAAATAGTACATTTCAATTGAAACTATAACTGTATCACTTTAAAAGTAATATTAAACTTATTCTGCAGTAGAGGGATCAATTTCTTTAAAGGGACAATTGCACCAACGTCAGTTGAAAATTATAAATAGATATTTTAAAATTAAAAATTGGAATATTGTAAGCTTTCAAGCATACAAAGTCGAAAGCTAATAACAAAACGTTATAAAAGTACATTAATTATTTCCATTTGACAAGTAAATACCAGCAGTTTATGATTCTAGTTCTAAGTAATATTTCCTTTATAGAGTTTACAAAAGATTGAAAAGTTGATGATTGACATTTATGGCTTAGTTAAAAGATAACTGAGATAATACGCAAGTAAAAGTTTCAAAAACCTGTTGATGAAAAGGAAATCTGACAGCAGTGGCTAGACGTAATCCTAAAATGGAACACTTATTTTACTTGAACTGACCATTTCACTGAAATTCTATGTTCAAATTAATCTTTTTTTTTAATATTAAAGTTATTAGAATAACAGACTATTGAATATATTTTGTAATTACTTTATTTTTATTTATTATTTTTTTTTCAAAAAAAATTTTAATTTAAAGTTTTAAAGTTGACTTTAACTCAATAGACCCTTAAATATAATTTTCAAAAAATTTCTGATGAACAAATATATATTTTTCTATTGGCTTGCAATAAATAATAATATAGTATATTACGGTATTATTACAAATACCTACATAGTATGCACGTATAGTACATACCTACATAATTATAGTATTTAAATACACCTATATATAGTACATTTGCATTTCATAATCCATCTAAATATGGTAATATCACAAGTTGTCTTAGCCGATATTTCACACAAAATCTAAATTATTTCTTGAATATTATATGAGCATAAATACATAGATATAGTGAAATATTAAATTCTCACAATAAAGAGAAAAAAGAATAAACGATAATTAAACCTAAAAATAATATAATCAAAGTATTGGTCAATGTTATTGCAATACAATACAATGCATAAATAGAATCAATTATAAATCATGTAAGTTTGTAACTATCAATTTAGATTTTCTTTTAATTAATTAATTAATTGTTTGATATTATTACAAAAATGTTAAAAAATATACAAGAATTAATTTTTTATTGATTATTATATACACCTAACAACCATATCATCAATAAATACATTAAATACTTTTAGGAAATGAAAAACATTTGAGAAATTAACACACACATTGTATTTAATTTGTGAAAAATTTCAAAAAGGATTTAATAAATTAATTTTTTAACTTGTGAAATATAATTAAATAATCTTAGAATAAACAAGTTAATAAAACGTTTAATAATAATGTTTTTATTGAGCTTTCGACGTTTGGTACACGTCTTCGTCAGAATAATGTAATTCTGTAATGTAATAATGTAATTCTGACGAAGACGTGTACCAAACGTCGAAAGCTCAATAAAAACATTATTATTAAACGTTTTATTAACTTGTTTATTCTAAGATTATTTAATTAAAAAAAAGGATTTAGTGCATTTTCTTATGATTTTGGAATACTAATATGATTAATATCTGGTTTCAGTACATAAACCATTCGAATTGATTGAAAGTTGGGTATAATTCTAAAATAGTTGGCAATGTTTACCGAACACTTGAGAATATGTTACTTTAAAAGCAATGGTAGAATCTGTCATGTTCTCCTTTAAAAATATCTTTAATCAAAAATCTTTTAATTTATCTAATACCATTAATATCTACGTAGTTACGTCACTGCCACAGTCATCACGAAATTTTTATTTTATTTTATATTTTTATTCTAAAACTGGAAAAACCCTTTGACCGTCTTGACTTTTTCTATTGAAATTAATTGCAAACTTTTTTTAGGTTGGTAAAATAGCTGACTAATGAGAGCCTGCTTAGTTTAGTTTAGCTTTTGTTTATTTATATTGTATATTGTTTGTTAGATAATATGATAGACAGTATTTATTTGGCGTAGTAATAAAAAATAAAGCTTCGGATACACAGCTGATTTGACACGAAGAGAGCAACTACCCCAAGTACAAACTTTGATGCTAGAAAGTTTTAAATGACCTAGTAATAATAACAACTTATATTAAATATAAATTAATAATTTAAATTAATTAATAAATAAAATAATTACTAATAACCTCATTTCCTAGTATGTCAACAATAAGTAATAATATATAACTTCTACCCTAAAACGTCGCTCTCATTCAATTAACGTTACGTATACGTTAAATAATAGATGAAAATTAATTAAAAATGTAATTTTTTTTTAAATCTCGATTTAATCGATGTATTTGATGTAAATTAATTAACAAAATAAATAAAATTTCACTTAAAGTCAAATACATCGATGACAATGAGAATTACAAAAGAAATATCATTTTTATAATTAATTTACGTAGCGTTAAGTGAATGAGAACGAAGCTTAACTTCTAATTTAACCTCTAACCTAACTTCTAACGTAACTTTTAATCTAACCTCTGACGTAACTCTTATCGTAACTTTAAATTTAACTTTTAAACTAACCTTTAAATGGGCGGAGCCGACTTCAGTTGACTGTTGGCTGGCTATACAGTTGTAAAGAAAATTAACCTAAAAAATGAATTTTCAAGTCGATGATAGTGTGAATTTTGTTTAGTTTGTTTATCATTTAATGAATTTATTTTTTTAGTTTTTTGTTGTACTTCGAGTTCGGTATCTTCTAGTAGATCTGTAATTATCGAGTTCGGTCGCGCTTTAGAAACTTTTTTAATTTTTTTATATATTCCGAGATTTGGGTTCTTCTAGAAGAGTAATTTTGAAGTTCTGGGTATTGCTGGGATTTTTCCTGTTTGGAGGGATGCAGAGATTCACTGGATAACTAGAATTTTTATTTTTAAATGCAATTTATTCAAAAAATTACTATTTAGTAGAAAAAGAAACAAATTAAACTAAATGTTAAAATAATGAATTTCAACTGTTAAGTAAAGAATACATACATAGAAAATTAATATTTAAAGAACAATAAAAAATACATTAATTTACATTTAACAGGTTATTAAATAAAAAAAGAACTTAAAAATAATTTTTTGAATTGAGTTGAGTTTGAACCTGAAAAATAAAATCACAACATGAGCGACGATAATCTTATAAAAAAAGTCAATACAGTTCACTATTTATTTAAGCTTTCTATTTATTTACGGTTTTTGGGCTTTTTTACCTAAACTCTTAAATGATTAATAAATTTTAATGTTTTTATTTGTAATTTACGCTATAATTTGCCATAACTTCGTTAGAAAATTTTTAATTTTTTGTGAATATTTTGGCATCGATTTCTATAGGTTAGGTGTCAGTTAACAGTTTTGACCTGTTCAAGATTAAGGTGGTTATCAAGTCTTTTCAATGCTGAGAGGATAAACAATAGATTCTTTTATGTGGAAAAATATTGTTATTGCAGGACAATCAACTTCTTTTTAGACAATAAAAGATCTTACGGTTGTTAAAATCGGATTGATATGATTTACGAACCCCCCCCCCCTTAAACACGGTGACGGTGATAAGAAAGTTGGTCTTTCTCTGGATTCTAACCGAATTGCTTAGTATTAGGAGTTGATAATTCACTATTTTATTTAATTTTTTCTAAAATTTGAATGCAAAATAGATATTTTTTTTGCAATAGTTGATAATAATAGCATTAACTTAGATAAATAATTATGTCCACTAAATAATATATTGTATTGAAAAGTATGGAAAAAATGTATTTTAATTTTTGACGTACGAAAAATTAGGCACATTGGGCGAAAAAATTTATTTTCTTAGTTTCGGTAGGTAGTGACAGGATTTTAACACTTTCGTTGGGGGGCAAATGACCTTTAGATATTTGTTGTAATTATTACTTATTGAAAAGTTTCGAATTCAAATGGGTTAAAATGAAGCTTAAGATTTTTGGGAACTGTCAGTCAATCATCACCACGATTTTAACTTTTTTCTATTGAAAATAGGTCAAAGGACACTTTTTTAAGCATACTAGAACAAAAATTTTGTAGGATACTGCAAAAGTTTTCGAAAAGAATTGATTTTAAAAATGTAAAATTTACATGTATTTTAGATACACGCGTTAACACCGGTGGATGATAGGCCGTTGTTGAGTTAGACAAAAAAATAAAACAGACACTCCGGACACTTTCGGCGCCCTCCGGTTCTATTTTATTTTTTCGCCTAACACATAACAATTTAAAAATATCCCTGTAGAATGGCAGAACTCGTCAAGGGTTGAACTCGAAACCATAGAATTTGTCAGGGTGTTGACCGTAACTGACAATGAGATTAAGAGTATATCAAAGCAGACGTACCGTCAACAGAAATAAAAGCGGGGGCTCAACGTGCGAGTTACCGTGGCGCTACTTAAGGCATCGGGGTGTATCATGTTACAACTACTCGGTTTTTGAAATTTTAAAATGCCGTTATTTCGACAACTAATGCAATCCTAAAAAATTTTTGTGTTAATATACTCAGAAAATTGTCCTCTTTCCAATAGTCAATAGGAAGAAGTTCAAATCGTGGTGATGATTAACTGACAGTAACCAGATTTTTATATGTAGGTAATCGGTTTCGCGAAAAATATTTTTTCCAAAGTATTTCAGACGATGTGATGATAACCGGAATTAATAATTTTATTTAGGAACCAAATCTAAAATTTCTGTATCATTATTACTGTCTTGTAGAAGATTACAAACGCGAAACTCCAACTGGCTTAAAATTAATTTTTGAAAGAAATAATTTAGGTATATAGGATAAATAACTGTCAAAACAAATTTAATCTTGTTTTTTTGTATGTATGATAAATGACGAAACATAATCAGTTTTTGTAAAAATTACGAAATAGGTACCAAATATCCTTTAGTCAAAATAAACGTAACATTTTTGTCTGTGAGTATGAATTGTCACTTTCTGGCCTGCATTGGCGATCATAAAGTGTTAAAATACATTTACGCGCCATGGCGAAAAAGTAGTTGGGAGCCTTTCATATATTCTTGCATTTCTTTTTCATACCATTTTCCATTTTTATTTTCAATATTACCACAGGTTTATTTTATTTTTTCGAACAAACGACTACTTTACGCTCTTGATAATTAAATAACTATTTCCTTGTTTACCTTTGTTATCCAAACATGGACCGGGGGGGGGGGGTAAAATACTGTCACTGGAGAAACGTTAGGATGTTAAACTTTATTGATTAGCATATATAATATACAGTAATACCTCGGATTTACGCGATAAGTGGGATAAAGCGATAAGCGCGTAAGTTAGAGTACAATTTTGCATATGAATACATACATACAAATTATGTTAAATTGGGACTGGAGACTAAAGAAAACAATAATTTAAAAGAAAAATGTGTAATAAAATTAGATTAGTAAGAATAATTAGATAACACAACAAATAATTATATTAAGCTTTAAAAAAAGACGAATCGACGAGAATATTTACGAATCGCGTAACTTTGAATTCGTGTAAATCGAGGTTTACTGTATTATATAATATTTTATAATATTAATGATAAAAAAATTATAGGCATTTGTTATCTAATGGTAATCAATTAATTTTTTACATATCACCAATAAAAAATAACTCTTCTATTACATAAAAGTTCTTATAATATGTTAATTATGTTAGATTCTATAGGCTTGACGGGCATTGTATAAATTCGTCAATAAAGTATTTTCGTTCGATTTTAGACTTGATATTTTATAAAAAAATTTTATAAATGGAGAGGTCGGTTTATGGAAAAAATAAAAAGTGTCGAGCTTAATCTACGTATGGATGTATAAATTATGTTATCGGGAAAAACAATTAGTAGCCAGTAAAGGTAATTTGGTGGTTTCGAAAATGAGGAGATAAGTTTCATTGTTCTGTGTATTTGTGGTCATTTGCTTTAAGATAATTGCTCATCTGTTGAGCTCAATTTCAAATCTCTGTGGACTTGCGATGGAGACAAAAGATGTATTGTTCTAGCTTTAATCTGGAACGCGATAAGGACATTTTCTTCTGCTTTTGTGTTTGTTAAATGTTGAACTTACTTTGCGCCAATTTAGTTGCATAGTTTAACAAAGACTACAGCCATTGAATTTTATTCATGCGGCTATTGCTAGATTCAAGTCGCTACTAATAAGTCAAATTACACCCTTTGAAAGAATTTATTTCGCTAAACGTTCGGGTCGTTTACTTTACTCTAATCTAAAATAATGAGATATTGGATTTATGTAGCAATGAACCAGGTTGCGGTTTTCCAGACGTCGGGATGAATGGAAAACTATTAGAGAAATATGTTAGTTATATCTCATTTGCAGGCAGATTATTAGACGTCGCTCACAATTATTGCTTTCTTCTCTATAAATTTTTTACCGATTAATTTGTTTCATCTTTTCTTCAGTTAAAGCTTCCGCAAAGATAAATGGCAATAAAAACTTTAATTTTCTTGAGAACTTCTTAAAGACGGAATATAAAATTGAGATTGTTTTACTATTAAATTTTTAGTGTAATAGCGGCGGTGACTGTTTTTAATGCGAGGTAAAATTCAATAATTTTATGGCACTTTATTTTTTGTGGTAAATTGCGCTATTATGTTTTTAAGACATTCTTTTCGCTTGCTTGCTTTATTTCAGTGGGCGCCTTTTGTGCTAAAGTAATTATGATTCTGTTGAGGTTGTTAGGCATAGGTGGTTTATTATTACATTTTTTAACAAATGAAAATGGAAAAAAGTTCTCGATGAGGGGAGGCGAGTAAATTGAGCGTGTCCTCTTGAACCTTTGATGTCTTTTTTTTCGTCTTAATTTTAAAAAGTATTTTAATTCTATTTATTTGAATAAGACTTTTACGGTGGAGCTTATATTTCCTAAGTCGAAGTGGCATTCTTTTGACGAACTTTTTTTCGATCACATCTTCTGGTTGATTGCTCAACCCGGCGCATTGCATTAAACATGAAAAGCAAGTGGTGGCTTTTAGGAGTTATCGGCACGATAACTTAAACTCTCACCCTTCGCACCTACTCTTAAAATACTGACTACACAATCCCCCGGCATCAACGAACGTTTCGATGCACTCTTATACGATGTTCAAATTGAAAAATTATTTTTTCTACGCAATATTTTGAACTCTTCCCTTTTGATTTAATAATAATTAATGAATTCAAAAAATTGAATTCGATCGCTCTCACGAGGAATACAAGGCAATACATTTTACCTGATAAAATATGGACTGATAATGCCAAGACTGAACTGTTGAAAATGGATGAGCGCATTTATTAACTCGACTAACCCAAACCATTACCTTGATAAGAATAGTGTTTTAGTGCTAACACTCAAAGTTGGTGTTACTAGATTGAATAACATTTGCAATGGATGAAATTTTATTTGACCACTTCGTAAGATCACCCCAAGACGAATGGGGTTTCAAAAGCAGAGGACGAAAGCAATTTCGTTTACTCTCGACCTTATTTAAAAATGGACGCCCGAAGTAATAATGCATGGTAATTGATAAATTTACCAAATCCAATGCCGAAATCCACACGGAGAACTAAATATGTAATATACTAATTTACATTAACTAAACAGTTATCGTCAATCTATTTAACCATGCCCGATGTTTAATTAGTACTATTACTCTCGTGAACATTTAATTTATATAGTTTCGAGTCCTCACAATACCACCGAATCGGATTATTCCAATTTGAGAGCAAATATTTTTTAAATTACTCACAAATTAAATAAATACCGTCAATAAATTAAAAGGACCCTAACAATAAAAGTGTCAGCTCGTGTAACTTTGTATACAAACCGGGAAAAAGTTAGATAATATTTTAATGGAATAGTTTAATCTTGCCAATATCAAAATTATATTTTCATGCAATAAACCACAAAAACGTAACACAATATACGAGAATATATAACATTTTATTTGGTCTAAAGTTACTCTATAAATATAAACACACGCAACTTTTTGTGAACTTTTGCCAACTTTCACCCTTTTTATTACGTCATATTTACCCGAAAAGCTTTAATTTAATGCAATTGAAATTTAAATCGGCTCAATACCGCTTACGTTTTTGTCAAAGAATAACTTTTATTTATTATGTTAAATTGAAAAAATTAAATTAACTCGATAATAACAATCAAAGTTAAGTCTTGCATTTATTATTACAATTACGTGCTCATAGTCAATATTTTAAAACTAATGTCACGAAAATGAAAATTTATGCTGTGATTGTTAAATAATTATGTAATAATTATTGTTGTTTCGACAATTTCTCTTCGGTAACTTTCACAGTTACATTTTTTCCCTATTAACATGTGAAAGTGAAAATTTTATTTTATATTTCAAAATAAATCAAATATAATGCTCATACGTAGCATTTTTATTCAAACCGTAGAGAAGCCATTCAAATAATTGTTTTTCTCTTATCAGGAACTTATGAAAAATTATATGCTTTTTGACGGTTTCTCTTAAGATTGAATTAGATATAACAAATGAAAAATAATTTATTCTGATAAACCATTCTCTGGTACGTTGCGCTACGTTATGAAGGCGTACATAAAATGTATGAATTTAATTATTGTTTGCTATTTCCAACCCAGATTTAATTTGTAATATTCAAAAAAATATATTCATTCTCTTAATTTAACTTCGCCCTGTTAGTACCTACCATTAATGTGCTAAATTTACATTTGGAACTCATCATATGGTTCTGAATGATATATGTGGTATTGGGGTGCTAACCTTGCTAGACACACAGTCCATAGAGCTGTATTTTTATTTGATATTAATTTTGTTTTGAATGATAACTCCAGATTTTATAAACTTTTGTTTATTATTAAGATTAAGGGTTGAAGTTTTAATGCTGAAGGCTGAAGGTTTGTTAGAACCTATATAGAAAACCTATATAGAAGAACTATAGAAAATATAAATTTTTTAGTTACTACAATTTACGATTTTTCACGTAAGCAACACCCATTTGTCAAAATTGTGCACCGGTTTAGCACATTCTGTTGACGGTGCGTATACCCGACGTAAATAGTTGCAGCAAGGTGTTTTAATATGCAGAACCGGTCACAGTTGTCTTTTACTCGTATAACTGTTAACAAATCATAATATCATAATTTAATTTTAAATTGTATAATGCTACTAATTTAATCATATCAAATTTTTTAGCGTAAACCAACAAATGCACAAACACTTTTTCGAAACTAAAATGTTTAAGTTATCACAATATATAAATACTCCGTAATATGTATTGTCGTGTTTCGAAACCATAGAACCATAATTTATTTATTTTATAAATTATTTTGAAGTTTAAATTTGTTTTATTATTTATTTGTATAATATTGTATATAAAAATGTTTATTAAATTATTTGCCATGTAAATAAGGTGGGAAAAAGATAAAGAAAAGAGAATGGGACTTGAAAGTTAGAAGTAGAAGACTTAGGGTGGGTTGTACAAATGCGAGTTCAGCCGCAGTTCAAATAAACTACAGCTCAACTGAACTTGAGATTAATTTTCTCCGCTGTTGTACAAAATATATTTTTAACGCGTTCAACTAAACCTGAGAAACGATGTTTTTACAACGCTAATAATTGACGCGAATGCATTTTAGGAGACTCTCAAATGACATTTCACCATTTGACAGACCGAACAACGCAAGTTTCACTTTTCTAAAGTGCGTTTGTTTATTGTGACGATTGTCACGTGTTTGTACTTTATTTTTAAAGTGTAATATTTTGAAATCTGCAATTAGCATCACAAATTGCTTGAACATTTACAGAAAAGAAATGTTTTCTATTTCTATAAATTTCCGGTTCTTCTCCTCCAGGAGAAGAAATTTTAACATGGGAGCAGTCCACTGCTCCAATGCATTTTGGGAATCTAGCAATTCGATAAAATTCTTCACTATTTGTTATCATTTCTTCCTCAGTTACCGGCATTTTTACAAAAGTAGGACGCAGGCGAGCAATTGCATCGCTAACTTTGTAAACAATTCTGCAAGCTGTTGATTTGTGTATGCCCACAAAATCACCCACTACTTGCAGAAAAGACCCTGTCGCATAATATCTTAAAGTAATGAAAAGCATTATTTCTGGTGGTGGGATGTGCTATTTGTTGAGATATTTTTTCTAGTACAAAACGCACACCATTTTTCGACAAACGAAATCTTGCAATAAATTCCTTGTCGTTTCACTTTTCAAAATGATCCTCGCGAATCCGAAATACTTTACGCACTCGTTGACGCTCTATAACACCCGCCAATTCTAATATAACTTCATCATCTGAATCCATTTTATATTAAATTAATTTTAATATTAAATTTAATTTTTAATTATTAAATTAAATTTCAAAGAAAACCAACAACAAAAATAACAAATAGACCCAAAAGTAGGGTTAAACTTAAGTTTAAACTACCGAATTGGTGGGATCAAGTTCAAGTGGTCTTGAACTGAAGTTCAGTGCTGAACCGGCATTGTACAATCCATTTTTTTTCTGAACTGCAGTTCATCTTAAGTTCAAGCCGGTTCAAGTTAATCTCAAGTTTAAACTTATAATGTACAACTGGCCCTTAGGCTCACGCCTTCACGTTGAGTAGACGAGCGGACGAACATCATTCCCGCAATGAAAATTAAAATTGTTAATGTGTTTTTTTTAAATTAATAAATAAGTTAAGTTGAGTTGATTTTTTTTGTTTGTTTTAATTGTGGTGAAGTGGGTGTTTAAAACAAGTGAATAAAATTAAAAATTGAAAGAATTTGTGATAATATTCGATACAGTAAAAATACGTCGCAATAAATTTGTTTAACCAGGCGTACTGAAGCCAGCTGGAATACCATATGCGAAGCGAGCGCGCACGTGAAGCAAAAGTCGAATACCACATGCAAAACAAAAGAATGAGCATTTTAATAAAATTGACGATTTTAAAAACTACAAGAGCTCATAGCTAAAAATAATCTGTATAATCTCAACTATTTTCATAAGAGGGTGAAAATACATCAAATTTGAAAAGTTGGGGGGCATAGCATTAATTGGCGCCCAACGTGGGGCTCAAAGTTTAAATGCACATTAGGCCCTGAGATTATAAATAATAAAATTAATTTGTAAAAAAAATTAAAAACAAAAACGAAGAAATGGCAGGAGAAATTAAAATGTCAAGCACAGAGCAAATGCTGCAAAAGTTATTTGAAACAATAAACAAAATGGATGAAAAAATGGACATAAACACGAGTGATACAAACGAAAACATAAACATATTTCATAAATGAAATAAAACAAGATATAAACAAAAACTATGAAAAATTTGCAAACAAAATAGAAACAATAATAGAAAATAACAAAAGAAGGAATGGAGTAGATGAAAAAGTAGAAGAGGAGATTAATGTGGATAGTGGAAAAATAATAAAATCAGATTCAATTATGAAAAGTGAAGAAGGTACAAATGATAAAAAAGTTTTGAAAAAGAAGAATAGGGTTAATAAAATGAAAATTAATAAAATGATGAATAAGGTTAAAGAAGAAAAATTTTAAATTATTAGAATGTTTGCTCCACAAAAATTATTGAAAATAAAGAAAAATTTAAAATGCTGATTTAATAACGGAAGAAAATAAAAGGAAAAATTTGGACATTAAAAGAAAATAAATTAGCGGTTACAATTAGAAAATTAAAAATTGAACAAAAAGAAAATTTTGGAATTAGACCACTAGAAAAAAAATGAAGAAAAATGTTGAAATTGGACAAATCGAAGTTACAAAAATGGAAGAAAAGAAAACAAAGACAAATTCAACACAATCAAGGAGGACAAAATTTGGATCAAAATTTCAAAAAATCAAAATTTGGACAAAATGTATCGAAGAGGAATGTGAAAATTTGAAAAGTTGGGGGCATAGTACAGTATATTATCGCAAACGTTTTCACCATACTATAGCATCATCAGGCGATGAACTAGTGAACTAGATGAACTAGAAAAAAAAAATTTTTGTGCATTTTTTGGTTTATGCTAAAAAATTTGATATGATTAATATCGAGTTACCCTACCTAAATCACTTATCTATTGATTATGCTACTAATTTAATCACCAAATTTTCAAGATCGGGAGGCTTCAGGGATGTTTTTAAAAGCGCTTGGGCTCAGAGATCCCGTCTTTCTAAATTCGCAATTTTGATGTACAGGAGGGTCTCAGGGATGTTTTTACCAAGTGTGTGGGGTAAAGGATTCGTATTTTTTAAGTTGGGGCACTCATTAGTCTCGACTTTTGTAATTTTTTAAATGTGTCGCTTGGAGCGAACGTTTTTACTAAAAATAATTAAAAATGTAATTTTAATAATTATATTGATGTGGATTTTTGTAAAAAAATATCTAACACTTTTGCTTGCTCGAGGTAGCTGTAGTTCTGGTGTACCGGAGCAGTCGGACTTATTTGTTAAAAAAAATAATTACCGAAATTTAATTTTAAAAACTTGCAATCGAAATTATTATAAACTTTAAAAAATTTTATACTTTGCTCGAGGATTGAACTTGCGATTTCAATTTATCAATTCAAAGCAATATCAGCCACGCCATACGTTCGGCTTTCTTACATGTAATTTTATTTTCCAATATTTAATTCAAATTAAAATCAACTCTAATATTAAAATCGCATAAAAAAAAATTGTTTAGCAAAAAAAATCTTCTTTAGTAATCAAAAAAAATCCAAAGAAAACTCACAATAAAACAATCTTAACTCAACAATCAAAAAATCAAATCGCGATCTCAAAAATTATTCCCACATAATAATCAAAATTTTACGGAGCCCAAAATTAATCAACCGCTCCGGCGGCCATCTTTGACAAAAAAGCTCCCACTCTTCTAAAACTTCCGCCAACCTTAGCTCTACAAAACTTTAACCACCTCAATTTTAAATTCAAAACCATCACAGCAAATTTACAATTAATAACAGGGCGGCCAAATCGCTTTGAAACACGACAATATTTTTAAACGTAACAGCTTTGGTAATAACGCACAAATTGGGAATTTATGCCAATAAACACTTGTGAAACAAGTGTTTATTTATTTTAAAAACAATTTTTACTAAGTAAATATAGTAAATATTATAAGGGCTAGAAGGCTTCGGGTCGCCCTAAGTCTATAAACGACGTTAAGGTGCTTGTTCGGCTTTAGAGAGTAGATTTCTAATTTTTATCTCGACATTTTTAATTTTTTGCGTATTTACTACTTACCTAATTTTATCTTGTCAGTTACCTGGATCTGGTGACTCAATCATTTTTAAAATTTGACGTCCGAGTACAGAGCAAAGGTGTGCTGGAAAGTATTCCATATCTCCAGACTATCCGGATTTACACCTACGCTTTGTGATATTAAGAGTCAATGATTTCAACTTCAGCTGAAACTTACAGAATTTTTACAACCAACTTTAGAAGTATTAATAACGAAAAGAAGTTTTAATACCATTCATGTATGTGTGATACACTTATTTCATTGTTAAAACTTCTAAAATTTGTTGTTCGACTGAGCTTAGTTTAAGGTTTTATTGTAAAACCGACTTGCGGATTTTCAATTGTGCAGTATAGAAATTTTAGAGAAAAAATACTTTGTATTTTATTATATAATAATTGATTGGTCTGTTCAGTCATCGTGACCTTTTAGTATTCGAACGTCGTGGAATTTGATTACGCAGGTTGTGCGGCCTGAAGGCCGCACTGACTCGACAATCTATAAATTCAAAAATTTTTTAAGTTGGTACTTTAAAATTAATTAAGTTAAAGATTGTTACGGAAGGAATGTCAGATCTTTTTATTTTTAAATCAGGTTATAAGATGAGTTTTAATGAACAAACTCTGTGTGTTGGATTTATTAAAAGCGGGTATGTTCTAGTTTTCAAAATAAAAATTGTAATTTAATTTATTTTTATTTTTTTTTAATAAAATTAATAATAATAAAATAAAAACGGAGAAGGAACGCATCATAAAAGGAAAACAGACGCATTTTTAATAAAAGAAAATATACATAATATGACGTAGAGATCCCTAGGAGCAAATAATTACTAGCAGAGAACGTAGAACAATCTAAACAAAATTTACAAAATAAATTAATTAATAAAGGTCTACAATTATTACAAGTAATAAATAATAAATGAAGTAAATTCATTTAGAATTATAATAGATAGCGACGCACAGTGAAGACAATCGACAGTCAAGTGTCGACCAAAGATATTAAGTAAGTACAAATAATTCCCACTAACATCAGCAGTGTCGTACCTGGTCTACGTTTATCGTTCGGCGTCATTCTGTCAATTGAAGTTTTTCAAAAAGATTCATTTAGGAAAGAATATCAAAGGAAGAATTTACCAATTGTATGGTCAGGAGAGTACACCGCAATATATTCAGTTATAAATTATAGATGGGCTCTCATTCTATGGATTATTTATACCTCATAGAGTCCTGTTTACTTCAACTTGTCAAAATTTCTTGATGAACTTTAGAAGATTTTAGGGACTGTTGTTCCCATGTTATCTCTTCGGGAAATTTCGGTTGTGTTTGCAAAAGTTTGTTAAGCTTTATGTGTAGAGTGAAGACAGAAGCTCTTCTACTCGATGTTTAGAGAGTAATATTGTTACTACAACCGTAGAAAATAAAATGAAGGAAAATTCTGAAGAAAATTTGTAAATTTTAAACTTAATTTATATTTAACTGACGAAAATAATAAAAAGTACAAGCAGTCCATTTTAAAAATATGCCGAATGAAAAAATGTTTTTAAATAAAATGCAAATATGTAAAGCTATGTTTGCCTACAAAAAAACGCAAAATTTGAAGAATAATTTCGCAAATTTATAATTAACTCAAGCAGATTAATGCAAATAATTTTCAAGCCTCAAAGCTATCTAACCCGCATACTGGATTTGGCTTCCTGTCAAAATTGCATCTTACAAAATGATATTAATTAAATTAAAGCTAATAGAAAATTAAAACATACAGAAAGAGCTAACAATTTATTGTAAATATTTTGACGTGACTTTCCACGTCATTTCAGTTTTGTCAACAGGAAGATTATTTTTACGCACGTCTTTTTTGGGTGTACCATTGAGATTTGCATAGTCTATATTTTAACTAATTTAAGTAAAACAAACGAAGAACGGTTGAACTGATTTATTAGAGTTAATATTAAATTATCTTGTCAGATTTTAATTTTACATACGTAGATTCACTGGCGTATCTAGAGCTTTTGCCGCTCGGGGCAGTCTTAAAATTTGCTCTCTTTCCAAGGGCCCCCCCCTCCTTTGATATTAATGAATATAAATATTGAGATGACCCGAGCTGTACAAATTTATAAAATTCGCTCAATCCAAAAAATTACTTCTTGCTCGGATACATTCATTATTATTAAAAAAACAATGAGGCTCATCTTCTGGTATTTAATTTTAAATAATTGTAAATTTTCGTGATGTTTTATGTTAAATTTTATTACATTATCTCGTCGGGCTTACACGTGGTATTGCAGCTGGCGTTAGCTCGTCGGTCAAACAAATTTTGTATTGAAAATTTCTTTCACAATTACACAAAAAACCAAATCTATCCAATTTCTTCAAATCTTTTCATCAATTATCAATTCCACTAATAAAAAACAACTTTAATACAAACTAATTCACTTTTTTATTTTAAAACAATCAAAACATCAAATTTAAAAACTAAACGGGAACGAAAATTCATCTCTTCTTTAGTTAACGCAAACCGCGTCAGACATCAACCTTAAACATCTTCTTTCTCCCACCTTATTTACAACTAAAATTTTATGTACAGTACATTTACAAATTTACAAATTAATAATTTATAATAATAACAAAACAAACTTCAAAATAATTTACAAAATAAATAAATTTAACGTTTTTAGTGTTTCAAAACACGAGAATATATAAAAAAAATTATTTTATACTGTAAAATTTGAATTGATTTTATATTTTTAACTGTTGAAATTTGTTTTATAGTAATAGTTTTTAATTAGAAAAGAAAGAGGAAGAAGAAATTTTTTATTTTGTAAGGACTTTGAGGACATGCAGAAAATGAGTGATAAATTGTTGGTTTGTTGTGATACATACCAGGTTGCAAACGTTTACTAAAGGTGAGATTTAATAGGTTTTTGCTTGCGAGATTTTTAATTTGTTGAATATGGTTCTGTTGTAGTCCTGATGAAGAGTAAAATATAACTCGAAACGTTGACAGAAAGTTTAAAGTTGTTTTATTAACCATTGGTCAAAATTCCCGATATTTGATAATAATTAAAAATTAAAATTTAATAAAAATTCAAAAAATTTATATATTTATTTTTCTTGCTTTCTTATTTGCAAAGTCTCGAATGATATCGTAAAAATTTATAACATCCGTTAGTTCTTTTTCTATTGAAAATATCGCTAGATTTCGCAATCCTGAATCACTCATTGTGGAACGAAGATAATTTTTAATTAATTTTAATTTGGAAAAGCTCCGTTTAAAACTAGCGACACTGATGGCTATTGTTAAAAAAATTCTTTGTTTCTATGCTGGGAACAGTTTTTTAAACAATACTTTTGAATAAACATTAATTGTTAAAGAGGCTCTTTCTCGTTTTCCCAAAATGACTTTGACCATAAGTACCATTATTACTAATATTAAAATAACATGTTATCTTTCATCTGATTGGTTAAACTAAGTCAATGTATGGTCGCGTTTTGAAACGTTAGAATTCTTATTTTATTTATTTTGTAACTTATTTGAAATTTTGTTTTGATTTTATTGTAATTATTTATTTGTAAGTAGACTGTACATAAGATTTTAATTGTGAAATAATTAGGTTGGCAATAGAAATAAGTGGGAGAGAATGCGTTCGGCGAAGTTAATCTTGGTAAGACGCCCTGTGGGTTGGTTAACGGTGGGAGTATTATTCCGCTATGATAAATTTAATTTTGATAAATTTTTAATATTAATAAAAATAAAGGTGATTTAATTTGAATATAGGGTTGTTTTTATTTTAATTTGTGAAGTGATAATGATAGAAAATTTGGAGTTTTGGAAGATTTATAGTTGTTTGTCAAAGTACAGCATATCGAATTTGTTTGACCGGCGAGAGCAGCTGTGGGTCGCACGTGCAAGCTCAATACCATAAGGTAACATACAATTTTATGCAAATTAAAACAAAACGAGCATTTTAAAAACGACAAAATTAAGAAATTTAAAACTAAAGAAGAGTCTCTTGGTAAAATTAATAATGGATGCTAACCCAGCGAGAATATTTCTAGATTAAATAAAATTTTACAAAAATGAAAAGCTGGTGGCATAGCAGTATATTATACAGAGTAAATATAAGTAACTGGTTCTTTTAATAATTATAACCATTGATGCTGTTGATTACAACATTTTTATATTATTTAATAAAAATAAAAAAAATTTGTATATAAAAATATGTTTGTACAAAAAGAAGCAAAATGCCGTCTCTAACAATGTGCCGTTCGAGGCGGTCCGGTCCGTTCTTACCCCCCCCCCCTTCTCAGGTACGCTAGTACGGTAGATTGATTTTATTATTTTAGAAATGGCTTCAGAATCTAATTTCAGTAAGAATAAAATGCTGAAATTTTTAGTCGATTTTATTTCTCTCCCCCCCCCCCCTCCTCCATTGTAATCGGTCGTATATGTTATATGTTAGGAAATTTCTAGAAAATTTTAAGATAGAAATATAATTTCGCGAATTTTCTATGTAGTATCTCTTGACTTCTATTATTATTCAAAGCTGCAAAGCACTAACCTATTAATCAGTAATCAACCTCTCGTCATTTGAAGTCGACACAAATTCAAATACCAAACATTCCGCCCTAATAATTCATATGCATGAACGGAATAATAAATAATTAATAATTTTTAACTAATTGATTTACAAAAATAAATTATGATTCTGTAAGGTAGTCAATTATTGCTAAATATCAATGAATTTAACATATAAATTGTTGATACTTAACCCCTGAAAGCAGAGTCCATGTTTATTTAGGATTGCAAATTTAGCGAATAGGTTGTGCAAATATTCTATCCATTAAGATTATACGCGTTAAGAGTTAATAGAATGTTATCTTTGCTATTCCTGATGTATTTCTCAATAAATATACATTCCACCTTGCTCTAAATTCAGTTTCGAGAGGGCAGAAAAATTCTGTATTCTCTCTAGCAGATAAAATAAACATTTTTTGTTGAAATTTTGGAAGGAGATTTGTGAAACATTTTAAAGCACTCTGTATATTCTCGCAAAATAAACGTTCATTTAATTTCCTGACCGTTAGCTACTTTTAATCAAAGGTAAATCTTGTTTGATGATATTAAACCTAAATTGAAATTGATTCTAAACTCTGATTACAAAGTGCATAAGTTAAGTGACGCTCTAATTATGCTTTAATGAAATCTCAAACTAACTTAATAATTGGAAGCAATCTCAAAGATTTTTTTTGCTAAATTGGATTTTAATTTTTCAGTGCCAATCATTCCGGAATTTTTGTACGACATCAATCATCCGGATGCACCATTAGATTCGGTGCTGGAAAGTAAAACCACAACTACAACACCATATCCACCATGCGAATTCTTAAGAGAAAACTTAAACGAAAACTTAACAACCACTATTTCACCAACTGATCAAATTTTAGGTAAGTGAAATTTTAATTCCGTTTAATCGGAACTTAAAATTTTGGTTCTAGAAAATATAAGTACTACTTTAAATCCTGAATCACAAAGGCACAAAGACTTGGTCGAAGAAACTGTCCCCGTGGGAATAATGTTTGCCTCGAAGGCATTTGTGCAGTTATTGACCAACCCTTTTGTTGGGCCTTTAACTCACAAGTAAGTTATTTAATAATAATTTTTTGTTCCGCCTTACTTAAATGCGACGTTATAATTTTTCAGAATAGGCTACACTGTTCCCATGTTCACAGGATTCATCATCATGTTTCTTTCAACGATAAGTAAGTATGGACGATTTAAATATTATTTAAAAAGTGATATTTTTGGTCAGCAAGTTTATGCTCGGCTGCAATTTTCAATTTTTAGCTCTAAATGAAGCATCTCGATTAAGCTCGACGTTACTTCCTGAAATGATTCAATTAGAACCACTTACACGCGTCGCAATCACAAAGCAACTTTAGATGTTCTCGCTCTCGGAAGTAACTCGTTTATTGACAGCCTATGTGCTCTAATTGATTTACTTTTCCCATTTTACTAATTCTCTATCTCAGATTCCACGCTAACCAAACTTTTTGTTTTATTGTGTACTTAGTTTTGTACATAACACATCTATTGTGCATTATTATTGAATTAAAACAGCAAAACTCGAGAAATTTAATACTACAAACTTTAAACCTCTTTTTAGTCTTTGCATTTGGACGAAGCTACAGTGTACTGTTCCTGGCGAGAGCTCTTCAAGGTATCGGATCGTCTTGCTCAACAGTTTCCGGTTTGGGAATGCTGGCTGAACGCTACCCAAATGACAAAGAACGTGGAAATGCGATGGGAGTCGCACTTGGAGGTTTGGCATTGGGCGTTTTAATAGGACCCCCGTTTGGTGGTTTCATGTATGAATTTGTTGGAAAAAGTGCCCCGTTTCTCATTCTTTCCGTACTTGCTCTCGGAGATGGATGTAAGTACGTCGAAATTGTGCGGACGCTATTTTAAAACTGAGTTTTAGTGTTGCAACTATTGATGCTTCAGCCGAGCGTGACGCGACAAGAATCAGATGCTCCTTCCTTAAAGGCTTTGGTTTCCGATCCCTACATCATCATAGCAGCAGGTTAATTCGCCAAACATTTGCTTTTTATCTATTTTTATTGTACATTTGCAGGTGCTATTACTTTTGCAAATACGGGTATTGCTATGCTGGAACCTTCGCTTCCAATTTGGATGATGGACACCATGTCGGCGAGTCGGTGGAAGCAAGGAGTTACATTCTTACCTGCCAGTATTTCGTACCTCATCGGTACTAATTTGTTTGGTCCTTTAGGACATCGTATGGGTCGCTGGCTAGCAGCATTATTAGGTTTAGTAATTATTGGAATTTGTCTTTTGTGTGTAAGTGCGCAAAATTTTCCCAACAAGTTCTCTTATGATGAGACGAAATTTTCAGATACCTTTAGCGACGAGTATAAATCATCTAATAGTTCCAAATGCGGGTTTGGGTTTTGCAATAGGTATGGTTGACAGTTCCATGATGCCAGAATTAGGATTTCTTGTTGATATCAGGCACTCCGCCGTGTATGGTAGCGTTTATGCCATTGGTGATGTCGCTTTTTGCCTTGGGTTTGCTATAGGTAACGTATTTGAATTCGAAGAGATTGGTGGTATAAAAATAACTTTTGTCTAGGTCCTGCGTTAAGCGGAACATTGGTAAACACTATCGGTTTCGAATGGATGCTCTTTGGAATTGCCATATTGAACTTCTTATATGCTCCACTTCTTTTTAGCTTGAAGAATCCTCCAACGAAAGAAGAAAAAAAGGTAAGAGAAAAAAAATTGAAGGTAAATTTGAATAATACTTATGTGCATTTTGCAGTCACTAATACTGGGTGAAAAATCGTCGGTACGGTACGTGACATATCAAAACGAAGAGGAAGAAGAGTAAATACTGTTTGTACGATAAATATAATATGAATTGCGAATTAATCTACGAACGTAATGTAATTTTAAATTTATTTTGCTAAACATATTGATATTGTAGTCGATAAGTCGTTGTAATTATTAAAGTAATGATAGACTATTTAACGCTTGAGAGCGTTGTAATGAGAGTGATGAGAGTGCACTTAATTAAAAATAAATTCAAAATTTTCGGACTCCCTATTTTGGATTGTTGTGAATGGCTGCACGCAATCCTTTCCTTTGATTGGAGATGGGGCAATAAGATGTCCTTTATTTTTTGGTAAATTTAAATTAGTGAAAAACAAATTGTTAGACAAATGAAATTGTAATGGCGCTTTCATCCTTGAAAAACTCGGCCAATGATTGCCACATGTAATGATTATAAAAAATATACTGAACTATTATTATTATTATTATTAAATATTTTATTATAATATTATGTGAATAATATTAGGAAATATTGTTATGTGTATAAAATATTAGTATTCCGCGAGAAAAACTTTTTAAGAGAATTGCTGAGCCAATCAAAACCAACATCTGCGTGGGCAAGCCTAGCATTTAATGGGGCACCATCCCAATTTGGAATGAAACAGGGGACCTTATTATTAATGTTTAAAATTGCTTGTTTATTTAAATAATTGTTATTGTTTATGTCTGTGGCTGCTCGGTCTTTGTATGCTACGTTATTATGTATTCAAACCGCAATATTTCTCCTTCAGAAGAGCGAAAGCTACTTAGAAGATTATTGTGAAGAGACAATAATCATCATTGTAATCAGTCCCAAGTAAAATTTTTGTTAAAAAGCTGGTAAGGGTCCGAACAACAAAAGGCATTCGTGCAGACGGCGCGTTTGCTTAAAAAGTATATTATAAAAAAACAGAGCCCTATTGAGGCCACTGTTTTAGTTAGTAGATACCTAGGTAGATTAATAATAATAATAATCATTGGTAAATGTTTTAAAATAAGAGATCTATATAACACCTAAATGTATAAAGATTATTGTGCTATTATTGTTATTAAATGTTGGATGTTAATTGTCTATTTACGGTGCAATAAACTTAAATAAAATAACCAAAACACCTACTTCGCTCTTTAATTTTTTAATTTTATTATATAACGATTAAATTATAACAAATTTTAATTTATGTAAGCAAATACGCATTGCAAAAAGTAAATTACTTTCTCCATAATATAATGGGCACCAACCTTTTATTAAGTATAAAGGTGCAATGATATGAAATCTATCAGTTTATTTGCGACTCCATTCAAAACACAACATGAATATTAAGGTGAGTGGCTTTTTTATTTTATACTTTCAATTTACCATTTTAAATTTATTTTTTCGAATTATTTATCTCAACTCTAAGTGCGGACTGGTTACGCCACTGGAATTACATCCAGACCTAACTGCATCGATCGGGAATACTACTTTTATCATTTTTTTTTATTTTTCGATTTTTTACGAAAAAAAATCTCACCGATAAGTTTTCGTGTTTTCAATTTTAACCGAAATATTATATTTTTGTAGAACGCTTTTTTCTAATTTTTTGTTTGAAAACTGGGTTTTATATTACCAATATATTTTTTTAAAGTTTCAAATGCTACAATTATTTGTTTGTGATATTTTCTTCTGTAACGGCGCGAGATAGCGTAATTTAAACTAAAACTATAAAAATTCGTACAAAGCACAAACGTAGTAACTCGATTTAAAAGCTTACGAGCTTTTCGTTTTCTTTTGAACCGGAAACAATAAAAGCGTATACGAACAATTAAATTTTTAATTAATGAACACGAGAAGGAAGTATATTTAATTTTCGAATTTAAATTTAAATTTAGTTCATTATTTTCAAAACTGATAAAATTTAATATTTTTTATATTCAAATTATTTGCAAACGAAATCAAGGAAAGTTGTTTCGTATGCTTACGATGTCATTAATTAGTGTTTTGCAAAATTTCTATTAATTATAAACTTTAACTCACGCAAAATGCGTGTCCAATTTATTCCTTTTGTAGTTCTTAGCTTACAGCGAATTGTTGCGTAAATTTAATTTTTTGTTTTGGTGACGCGGGAAAAATTAATTTTGAAGAATAATTTATAAAATAAAAATAATTTACATAGTAGTACATGTTACATAAACTTGGCGACAAAAAAAACGCATGTTGATACCAAATCATCTGAAACGATTTTATAAAAGCACTTTCACATGAAAACTATTAGCAATAAAATTTTCTGCTTCAATTGGTAGGTATTTTACGTTTCACTTAAAACCGATACCTATATATTATACCAAAATTGACACACATACCGGGCATTCTCAAAATATAAGTCAATAATCTTAAATTTTTTTTTATTTTAGGTTGAAGTTATTTTCGGTTTAAGCTTGATAAGTTTGTGCTTGGGACAATACGCGAAAGAAAATCGTTATTATCCTCAGGAGCAGCAGTATCAGAAACCACCACAGCCGCAAATTATATCACATAAGCAAGCACAGGACCACGATGGAAAATTTAAATACGCCTTCGCAGCTGAAAATGGCCTCACCCAAGGCGAATACATAGCTCCCGATGGTTCGCGTCAAGGAGCTTACTCTTACGTGGATCCATCTGGTAAAACAATCTCCGTGAAATACACCGCCGGAAAAGAAGGATTCAAAATAATCGAAGGCGACCATATTCCTAAACCGCCCCCACACGTAGCGCAGCAACCTCAACCTGCCTACAATAATTATAATGCACAGGATGAACACGACGACGGCCAATATAGACCGGAAAAATATGAAAATCCATCCTATATTTCTGCTCCAGTTCCTTTAAAAAAACAGCAAATTGATTATTCACACAATCAACCACATTATCAAGCGCCTCTTCAAAGAGCCGAAGGGAACAATTTAAACGAACAAGATTTACATTATCATGATGAACCCGGAAAGCCTCACAGTTTTGGAAGTGGATATAACTTTGCTATTGGGGGATAAAGTTTTAGTTGTGTTTCTGTTATTTTGAAGTTATAAAAGGTTTGCATTGATGTCAATGCTTAAACCGTATTGTTACTATTTATATATGAGATACATTTGATGGAAGATAATAAAATCTAACTTCACTCGATTTTTACAATTTTTTTATTTTCCCGAATCCAAAAGTTTTTAGCACTTACCCTTTCTGCAAACTCTAAATTATTAGTACAGTCAAAGTGTGTTCAATCAAATTAAATGCAAGCGTAGCTTAGATACTCTATGACGTCATATCACTTGAAGTTCTTCAATCGTATTTATTACTAGAAAATGTGTTATCTAAACAACTATGAAATATATGACAAAACACGAATAAAAAAGAAAAGCTATGGTTTTCACGTACGATTAAATGCCCAGCAACCATATCAATTACGTCATCATTACATCAAATATAAAATATATTATATAAATTATTAACCCATGAAATAAATATTAAATATTTTATATTAAATATACCGTTGCAGAAAGTTTCGCATTGTTCTCTTAGCCTATTAATTTTTTGAACTTTTTTTTCTATTTTGACCTTGACATTCCGTCAATTAACCAGACTAAATAAACCAATTTTTAAATTCTCAACGGATTGATGCACGTAGGGAAATCGAGTCTCACAAGATTGCATCACCGTGCTGGCCCTGCGACCCTACTACCGGGGTAGTAGTCGAGTCACCCACAAAGTAAATGCAGCAATGAAGACAAATCCAAAAAGTGCTTTGAATGCGGAGAAAAAGGGCAGATCCACTGCAAAAATGAACAGCTCTTTTGTATCACGTGCAAGACGGGGGGTCATTGTACCACAAGTCTAGACTGCCCAAACACAAAAAAGAAGCAGAACCACACGGGTCCCAGACACATCAAGAAAACGATTATACGATTGTGGAAAACTTGACTACATCCGGCGCGAGTGCAATAAAAAAGTCGAAGAAAGTTCCACGGACTAGAAAAACCACAGCGTTCCTTCAGGTCAACCTCAACCACGCAGAAGACCTGCTGCTCCGCACCACCTTAAATGAAGCAGTTGACATAACACTGATTAGCAAACTGAAAGCAGCTATTTTGTGGAAATGTGGCGGTTCTAAACTGGAGAAGTGGGCAGTGTTTTGTGTAGATAAAAACACCACACTTTATCGCACATTCATGGTATTTTCCTCCCAACGTTGATCTGGGAGAGTACGAGAACCATATGTGTAGACTAAAGGATAGCTAGAGAACCCAAAGTAAACCAATAGTCGTTGGAGGAGAATTTCAACGCGAAGGCAAAGGAGTAAGGGTCTCCTATTACTGATGCTAGAGGCTCCATTCTGGTAGAGGTGTTAGCCAAAATGGATTACATCATATGCAACATCGGCGATACTCCAACGTTCGAGAAACGCTAGTCCAGCTCCATATTAGACATTACGGTGGTCTTCTTAGAGCTGGCGAGTGAGATAAACAAAACAGCTAGTGACAATCGCTACATCTCTTTCGAGATTGGCTTGCCCTTCACGATTGACAGACTCTCACCGACGGACTGGGCATGGCGTAAGCTAGATATGCACAGACGACAAACAAACATATTTGCGTAGCAACGACCTGTCGAGAGATATAAAAGACCATAGGCTGAGAAAGTTCCTCAGAAGACTGTACGACAACTTAATTCCGAAAAGGGGCTTCGCCTCGAAAAAAGAAGTTTACTCATGAGCGGAAGAGATCGCCTTAACTAAAAGGCGCTGCGTAAGCGCCAGAAGATCCTATCTCAAGCTGCTCAGAACCTCGCTCTAAGACAAACGCGAGGAAGCCCGACTGCCAAACGATAGCCAAAATAAACGCTGGCGGAACCTGTTGCAAGGGGTAGACGGGGATGTATAGGAAAGAGCATAACAGATTGTTACCAAGAAGCTGAGACGTCCAACTATTCCAGGTTTAACGGAGACTCGCCTAAGGTAAGTCATACAAGCTCTGCTCTTTCCTGTGCACCCGGAAAAGGCGCTTATCACCAGCCCGATGGATGAACAAGTCACGTCTCTGAGCGATCCCGAACTGCAAAATACTGTAGGAAAAATGTCCATTAATAAGGCATCGGGGCCGGACGGTGTACCGGCGATTATCATCCGAGAGTGGGCGAAAACCCGACAAGAGGTTTTTCTGAAAGTGTACAACCAATATCTGCAAGAGGGAAGTTACCCTGAAAGTTGGAAGAAAGCGAGGTTGTTACTGCTAAGGAAGGGCAACTAACCCTTACACCTATCAGGGTCCTATAGACCAATTTGCTTGCTCGACCACGTCGGAAAAATTTTCGAGCGTCTAATTCAGCATAGACTCTAACAGAAAATCGACAGAACTAAGGGTCTTGCCGACGGACAATTCGGCTTCCGAAAAGGAAGATTTACGATCGACACGATCAAACGCATGACTAAGCAGATTATATCAGCAAGAGAAGGTACTTGGAAGACTAGACGACTTGTGGTGTTGGTCACATTGGATGTAAAAAATGCCTTTAGTTCTGCGAGATGGGAGTTGGTGATGTCCGAGCTGGAAAAAAGGGAAGTATCGCCATATCTCCTAAACATACAGTACCTACTCAAAAAATTAGCCGAACTAGAAAATATTTTATAAAATCGTTTTAAATAGTGCCAACTTCTGGTAATTTATGAGTTTATAGTGAACCTGGTCGGCAATATCTAAGCAAATTTAAATTATAAAAATTCTCCAGGCTTAAATTCAATAGCAAATGTCTGGAGTCTTCTAAAATCTATAGTAAAGGATTTATCCTTTGATCTTTAAGGATATATGATAACAAAATGTATCTGAAGCATGATCCAAAGAAATCCAGAATGCATCCTCTTTAAGGATGGCAGTATTATATATTGATATGATGTGAAATTTTAAAAATATTAATTTCACCACAAACTACAGCCTCACGTTCTGGGTGCCAATTAAAAGTTTAGATGAAATTTTCCAATATAATTCTAATCCATAAACCATAAAAATTACCACGGCTAGCTGGTTCAGTCGTCGTGCAAGTATCGTCAGGGGTGAGTTCACACGTAAGTCTTCATTAATGACGGAAGAAAAATGCCCTTCCAAAAATAACCAGTCCACAATGCAAATGTTAAATAAATTTGTATTTTTATTTGAAGGGAACGAAGTTTGCAAATTTAACTTATCTAAAACGTCGCCTTATCAAATAAACCATTTGTTCCTTTAAATGCAATTTTAAATTTTCCAATTCCAAATACAAATCGAATTTATAATTTTAACTTCTCTTTCCAAATTAAGTAAACCAATCAATCAACTTCCAGTCAGTAGCGAAATAAAAAAATCTCCAAATCCAATTTCAAAATATCAAAATTTTAAAATCACGCAATAATGTGAACGCATCAAAATCATTTATTCATATCAATTCAAATTATAATATTACTCACAATTCTCAAATAACAAAACTCAGCGTAACAAAATCAAATTTCAGCGGGCATGCAAAGTCTCGCACCCGCTGTCCGCCATCGTTGGCCAAAGAAGCCACTAATTTCCTGTCATTGGTCCCCACCCAACAAATTCTACAATCTTACAACTTAATTATTATAGCCAATATTTCACCAAAATGCATAGGGTGAGTCGCAATCATTTTGAAACACCACAATATTAATGAATTTGTTTTTTTTTATATTTTATGCTACTGATAAATGATTTTTAATTATTATCTGGCCCTAATTTTACCTTTGTCCTGAAAAAATTATCTAGTTTTTTATAATTAACTTAAAAAATAGAAGTGCGCCTAATTTTTTGAGTAGGAACTGTAGTCTGTAGTAGTAAGGTACTTTCACAAGAAGCAGCTGGTAATTAAAGAGAAGCTCTGGCAGCACATCATGCCCGTGTTCAGCGGAGTCTCACAGGGCTCAGTACTTGGCCTCTTCTTGTGGAATGTAATGTACGACGGTGTCTTCAGGCTCCCCACTCTACCTGGGGTGAGCATCACAGATTGATCACAGCATCACAAATAAAAGATTTGGTTAACAGCGCGGTTACTCAAATCTTCCACTGGATGGCAGACAGAGGTTTGCTGTTTGCAGCTTGTCCCGGAGAAGACGGAAGCAGTTGTGGTCTCGGGGAAAAGAAAGATAAGACCCGTTCAATTTCTAGTGAGCGGACAGATCGTACCGACAAGCGAATGAGCCAGAGTTCTAGGCGTGGACATAGACAAGCACATGTTTTTCAAGTCTCACATCTGGAGGGTTACTGCTAAGGTGGCGAGTTTGGCAGAGATACTAAATAGAATTATGTTCATTACAAGAGGCAGGCTCAAACAAAGCTAAGAGAAAACTCTTGGCTTTGTAGCAGACTCTATTATGCTGTACGCCGCTCCGATATGGCTGCCGGCTCTCGACAAGGCACCCTATCAACACCAATTAACAATAGTCCAGAGGAAAATCGCACTGATGATTTGCAGAGCTTATAGGACCATTTTCACAGATGATGCGTCTTTCCTACCAATCCATCTCAATGCAGAGATACGAGACGCAAAGTATAGATCAGAGCTTAAGGGGGCGTGCAGCAAAAGAGTTAACGACGTAAAATTGAAATGGCAGACGTCAGAACAATTCAAAAAAGCAGGTGGCGGTAGCCTATCACCTAATTCTAGATAGAATACACGGATAGATTAATTACAAAACCACACAAGTAATAATTGGACATAGATGTTTACGTAGCTACTTGCATCCGGTTCAAAAAGAATAGATACTCCCAACTGAATTTCACTCTAATGTGCACTTGTTAACTCTAAATTATTACCCGCCAAAGAAGGAATTCAAAAATGTGTCCAAAGAAAATATGTTTGTTAAAAGTAACAAAGCCGGTTTTCAAGAAGTCGTTTATACTGCTACTTGCTTGGGATAATCGAGCCGGATAAGTTAAAAGAAAAAATATCGACTTGGCCTGTATTAGACTTGCGTATGGAAAGTTCATTTCGGTATGAAGTATTAAATTACGTTAATGAGTTGGGTTCGATGCACGAACTAAATTTTCAGTCCGGACTGAGGATAGAACTCGTGGTTCCCAAGTAAGAGTCGTCCTAGGGGCTTACTAAGCTAGCTTCGTCCGTATATATTGAAAACGTAAATATTGGAAATATATATAAACTTTAACAGATTTAAGAAATATAATGTACAAGTGTAACAAATTGAGTAACTACGTGAATGGCAACGATAGCGTAATCGAATATATAAAAGGAACAAGCAGTTTTGAAGACGAGCATGAAAATTTGGATTTAATAAAGATGTTGGAAAGTTATCAAGAAAAGATAGATCGTCAACTAGTTGAAAAGCTCTCGAAATAGATCTCGAAGATCTTACGAAACAATTTCACAACTTTCAAGAGTTAAATCAAAAGTTTACCACTATCATGAAAAATGCAGATCATCTCTTCCCGGAACTAACAAAATTGGTTAATAAAGTACAAGAAATATCTTTAAATAATTGAAAAAAGTTGATTCCATCAAAGGAATCTACTGAAAACTATTGCAGTTCTATAGGGTTAAACGATTCTATTGTTACGAAATAATGTTTAATTATATTTGATGACTAATGTATGACGTCATATATGATGAGTCAAATATGTGAGTCATATGTGATGAGTCATACATGATAACATCGTTAGTCATTCAAATATTGTTTAACTTGCAATCTAGAAACGATTAGAAGTATATAGAAATTGTATGGAAATTTCTGGAAGCTGCATTTAGGTATAAATAAAGTGTAAATAAATAGTGAAGTGATAAACAATATACCAAGTGTTTAAATAAATCCGGACTTAGTGTTAAATAAATTGTAGTGTAATTTAGTTTAGTGTTAATCTTAGAGTAATAATTGTTTTGTTGTCATTAACTTTATTTGTATAATTTTTGTAGCCCTTTAGAATTAAATAAACGATTTAATTTTCGTTACACTATGTTACCGTTGTCTTCTACTGTTATTGTTAATGATACTTTTACAATTTACTGAATAATTTAATTATAATTTCAATAATATGGAATCCGTTTTATGATTAAATTTTGTTCATAAAAAATCGCTCCATATTTTCTTTGATATATTCGAAAAAAATTGCAAAATCAATGCGCCCTTCTTTAAAAGAAAACACACAAATACAAAATAAAAAAAGTCAATTTATTACTATTACTCTAAACGAAAGCATTAAACTGATACAAAAATAAAAAATATGTACAGAGTGGAGCGTCAGAATTTTTGTAATATAAAATGTTTCGTTTTGTGGAGTTCTTACTTACTTTAATTTATAACTCGAAAGCCGTTAATTTTAGACAATAAAAAGTTTAAATCTAGTTTGTAGATTATTTCACACTCTTTAAAAAAGCACTAATCCATTTTTACCCAAAAATCAATATTTTCTGAGCTGTGGCCACATGAAGGTGGAAATTTAAAAAAAAATGCTTTAAAGATACCTAACTCTCGAAGGCTTGAATTTAGAAAAAAAAATTTGTTAAAAATGTTTCTTAGAAAAGTGTAAACAGAAACAAACTTTAGAGTAAACAAAAAACAAAAGTAATTTATATATTTATTTTCTTAGCTTTTTCTTTATCAAATTGATTAATATCACTCGTATTTAAGTTGTTAAATAAGTCATTTTCTATATAGGTATATAAAATACTCATCATTTAATTTGCTCTGTCGCAAAGAAGATATTAAATAATTTTTTTTAGAGCTAAAAAAGATCAAAATAAAAACTGCCGCCCCCAAAAGGCTCGTGCCCGGGGCTATGCGTATTTAGCCATGTGGTTAATGTAGCCCTGATAATAATTATAATTAAGAAAAATTAAAGTACATTGAAACTTATGTGTAGGTTTTGAATAATAATTAAGAACTTAACTATCAATCTTAATTATGATTTTAAACCCAAATTTTTAACTTATGAAAATAATATAACAAAATGACCATTTTGACCATTTTCAGATTACGATTGAAAACAAAAATGTTAATAAAAACAAAAAAAATAAATAAAAAAAGCTTTTGCGAACCGATTTCAATCTAAATCTAATCAGGTGTTAATCTCAATATTAAAGTACTAAATAAAAAAATGTTATTAAATTTTTATAATTTATAAAAAACAACAACAAAAAAACAAAAATATTATAAGTATACAGATACATAGTTTTAGCAATATAATAAAACTTATAATTAATTCAAATAATTACATTCAACTTTTGGAAAGGCGCGAATTATTATTTTTTCATGGCTATAACTGCGCAAACTACGATATCGTATTTAGGGGGGGGGGGGGGGAGCGTTTGATAATCTTGATCTTTTCTTATTCCTCAGCAATGTTGCTATAATTTCTCAACTTTCCTTAAAGTTACCCAAATTTTATTTATTAATTTATTAGTACTTATTAAAAACAAAAAAAAATAATCAAATGAAATCATTCGAGTCTCTCTACTCTACAGAGAGAGATAAACAGATAGAGAAAAAATTTAATTTCCCGCCAGAAGGTAAGTCAAGCATCGATATATTCCAACCAATGGTAAGTTAAGTATATGTACTGTCATGACGTCACGTGAGGGATTTACCGATTTACGTAATATTTGATGGCGTGGCACTTCGCGTTTGAGTACCGGAAGATACAAATATATTCTTCTCATTCTTCTTAGTTCTTAGCCCTACATAAGGGCGTAGTGACTACTTCTTCTTTAGAAAGGTTTTCTTGGCAGATACCCAGGAAAGACGATCAAAATAAAGTTTTTATTTCGCTCGGGTTCGAACTGAAGATCTCGGCTAAGCAGTCGGCGCACATAAGCCATCAGGCCATGACCATCTTCAACAATAAAGATATTAATTACAGAGAAAAGAAATATAGAACAGGAAGAATCCTCAACGATAAATTTGGAAGAACTTCTAACAACTTTTGCAGCAAAAAAAGCCAGAAAAGTTAAAAATTTTATTATTTTTCTTAGTTCTATTTTTGTTCAAACGGTATTTTTTTTAATAAAAATATGTAAAAGTATAGTTATTTTTATCATTAGGCTGGAAACTGAATTTTTCCGAGTACAAGTTTTTTTACAGGCCGAGGCGGTCGCATGATAAACGTAATTTTTTACGCCGACTTCTATAATTAGTAGAGTGTGGAATTATATGTAAATACAAATTTTTGTTGCTTGTTCATAGAGTCGTAAAAAATTGTAACTATGCGTTTCTACAACTTTAGAGTTTACAACCAAAATTTGAGAGTGCATATTTCATATGTTTTTATTTTTAAGACATATAAGTGCATATTTTCATAATTTTAAGAAAATCAAATTTAAAAAAGATATACTTTGTAAAAATATATTTGAAAAGAACAGCTTCCCAGGCACGGCTTGGAAACGAATCGAATTCGTTTGAAAACAATTTATTGCATCCGCAATAAACATCATACATCAATATTGCCGTTTATTCTGCCGTCAAAGTGGCACAGCCACGGGGGGGGGGGGGGCTAAGGGGCTATACCTTTAAATACGAGACTACCCAAGCTCTGAGCGGCCATGGATGCTTCCGAAGTTACCTGCACCGCTTTAAGAGAGCGAATACCTCCAACTGCCTCTTCTGTGGTGAGGAAGACGATGCCGAGCACACCATCTTTAAGTGCATCAAATGGGGCGACTGCAGACAAACCGCCCAAACGCAGTTGGGGCAAGAACTTACTCCGTCTAACATCGTAAAGCTCATGCTGGGTAGCGAGGAAGCCTGGAACCTTATCGAGAAGATGATGGTGGAAATTATCTCCAACAAGAATAAACTCCAAGACGAACAAGAAGAGCAAAGTACCGAAAGGGTATAGACAAGAGTACGCAGAAGATTGTACAGAAGAAATGCGAGAGCGGTTCCCGGCAACTTCACGGAGTGGGGTTTTAGTCGGTAAAAATCCGACTACCACCCAAAACATCTAGGTGGTGTCTTTTGAAGATTTCCCCACTCCCAACGCACACAAAGAAAAAGGGGGCTATACCCCCCCCCCCCCCAAACAAAAAAAATGATCTAATTTTTTTCAATAAAAAATAGTACGCTATTTTGCAAAATAGTTAGAATTGCGCGACAGCACAGATGCAGCTGGTGCTATTATTCGAAAATTCCAGGCAACTTTCTGCCTGTTACCTAAGTTAACAAGTTATGTGCCTGAAATTTTTGCTGAATATACGCATATGTGCCCGGTTCACACCTGTAATACAATGTCTTATTCCCATAATAAAAATTGACTCCCTTTCTCCATAAAAAAAATCCGCAGAATGTATCGCTCTGGGTTATTTCGGAAATGTCGTTTTTTAATTTCCACTTCAATTTAAGGTAGGTAACAGTGGTAACACAAGGGTATTCACACTCTCTGGTATATCTCGTGGTAAATTTACCACGTGGTAAATATACCACGTTTACCAGGGTGTTATTTGACTGTGTAGTAATCTCCCATAAGAGCAAATACCATACCTCGTGGTATTCGTAAGTAGCCCTCGACCTTAGATCCCCTCGACCGTGTATTTCTAGTATGGTAAATTTAAACCAGTGCGCCGCTTTTCTGCGTTGTTGTATTTTTACTTCTAATATGGCGAAGTGCACACAGCTGATTTAAAGTAACTACTACCAACTACTACTTACAACAATAATAACAGCTGATTGTGCCGAAAGTAGGGTTAAAGTTAAAATACCAAGACCCAATACAGATATGGTTCACAGATTTGGTATAAATGTGTGGTAAATTTACCACGTGTTAAATATACCAGAGAGTGTGAATACCCTAAAATTATACTCGAAAATAAGATGACCACGCCTCTTTTTCCCAAAAATTTTTGGCTGTGGCGCGCGCCACAGGCATAGCTCGCATCCCTTAGCCTCCCCCTCCCCCATAACAAAATTCTGGTTGCGCCACTGTGCCGTCATAATGGAAATGCAGCTTATACGATTATTTTATGAGTCATAATTAGAGCACGGAATTTAATGCATTTGCATATTTCTTAAAATTGATGTCACCAAAATCCATATAGATAAAGCCGAGTTAGGCAAATCAGAATTCAATAAAATACTTTTTAAAATGCATATTTCGCATATTTTTAACACTAGGTACATATTTTGGTAGGTTGTGTTCAATATTTCTTGCCATCTGACCCAACAACTTTGGGGAATTTTTATTCGAGAGCTAACCTTCCAGCACAATAAGTGACGATAATTACAAAAATTCGGCTGGCGTATAATCTCATTGTTAATTGTAATTAAATTTCTTAATAAAATTACTTTAAAAAATTAAAGGTCTTTGTTTTTTAGTACATAATTTTTTTATTTTTAAAGCATACACGTGCATATTTTAGGCATTCATTGCTGCATATGTATGTGCATATATTTTACACTTTTTAGTGCATAAATTCCACACTCTAATAATTAGTTATATAAAATTTAATTATTTTTTAAAATATTTGATATTAGGGATTTTTGTTGTTGTTATTGGTAGTAAAATATTTGAATTCAAAATTTGACGTTTAAATATAACTAACATAAAAAATATAGGTATTTGTTACATTCATTTTTTACAAAATTTTCTAATAAAATTATGGTATACTTACAATAATTATTATAAAATAATAAGTTAGCTGTATTATAATTGCATTAAAAAGTGTCTTTTATCCTAAAAATTTATAATACCTATTTAATTTAATTCAATTTGACGTAAAAAAAATTTAACCAAGAATACCAACATCTTATAAAATAATCACCGTTTTTTCAAACGCTAGGCGAGAAAACCAGCTTTTCATACCGCATTTGAAATATACAATTGAATACTTACCTGATGGAGGCGTAAAAAGTATTTTTTTTTAAATATCGAGGATTTTCACCCCCAGCTCAGTACTGCTATATAAATGGGGGGGGGCACACAATTAGAGTTTTGCCTAGGGCGTCAAATATCTTAGCGCCGGCCCTGGGTATACATCGATATTTTCATTTGATTGGTTGTTTTATTACCTGCAAGACAATACTGTACAAAATACAACTAATCTCTATGTGAATGCTACTTTAAAAAGTCATTCGTGTTCAACACCTTCAACACGTTTATTCTGAAGGTACGTTTTTCGCTAACCTTTTTATCGGTTATTTTTCATAATTTCTTATTAAAATAGTGTAATTTTATACAATATTTATTAGAAATTCTACATGATTAGAAAAGTTACGTTAATTTTAAATTTACCGCCATACTGAACGCAGCGCTGCGTTTAATCGATCACGAATCGCCGTTGATTTAATTAATTTGTCCGGAATTTAGTTAATTTAGTACATCAAACTTTCCGTGGTTATTGTTAGAATATAAAAGCGTCCATGTTGTTGTACTTAATATAGAATAATGTGGTAAAATCGAAGTCGCCTTTTATATGCAAAAAGTTGACGAACATAATTATGGCCGACGCCGAAAATCCTATGGAATTTGACGGAACTGACATCGACAATTCAGTAACTGAAGACTTTGAAGAGGACGTAAATTTCGAAGGAGACGAATTAGCAGGGGGTAACGTTGACGACTTTTCACAACGTGGACGAGGTCGTGCAAATTTTAGGTAAGATTTTCTGTTTTATTTATTTTTAATAAGTTTCTGTATAATGTATTATCGTTTGTGTATACCAACATAACCTATAAGTTTCATATGCTTGGCTTTGCTCGTATCGATTTAACAATGCTTTATTTTTATTTTAATGATCCCTTAAGTTCTCTTTTCAGTTTTCTTCATATCTAGATATAATTTGATGTAGTACATAATTTTACAGTTCTTTTATTTAAATTTTTCTTTGGTTCACCGGTAAATCGAATAATAGATATTCTTAAACAAAAAGATCACCAACGGCAATAAGATATTTATTTCTTGGTGTGAATGTTCAAGGTTTGTCTCTTTTTTGTATTGCATGGGATTTTTATTCATTTTTGTTTAATTATAAATATTATTTTTAGAGGTAGAAGTCAACAGCGTAATTGGACCGGACCACCGTCAGGACCCAGAGGAGAAGGTCCACCTAGATTTCGAGGAAGAGGTTTTGGACCGCCAGGAGGACCACCACCGTTTAGAGGAGGCCGTGGAGGACCACCACCAATGTTTGGAAGAGGAGGCCCACCACCACGCAACGGACCACCCGGAGGGTTCAACGGTCCTCCAAATTTTAATGGACCAAATTGGGGTGGTCCCATGGGACCGCCAGGAGGTATGGGCGGACCCCCTAATATGATGGGTCCACCAGGTGGACCTCCCTTTGGACCACCGGGTATGTTGGGTGGACCACCTAATATGGGGGGTGGACCACCTCCAATGATGAGTGGCCCCGGAGGGCCTGGACAATTTGGTCCTCCAGGAGTGCAACAATCAAGCATGGCAAGTTTTTTTATTTTTAAGGTTTGATGTATTTTAATTATTTTGATTTTAGCAAAGTATTGACGTAAATAATGAAATATGGGTGGAAACTAAAACTGGCGAAGGTAAATCATATTATTATAATGCTCGTACTAGAGAAACCACGTGGACAAAGCCTGATGGTGGGAATATAAAAGTCATTTCTCAGGATCAGGTTGAAGCTATGGCACAAGCAGCCACAAATACTGGAAGTACACCTCAAGGAACTTCAACTGCTGCACAAGCTGCACTTGCTCAAGCAAATGTAACTAATAAGCAAGAAGGTGAGAGAGTCACTCAAATTTCGATACAAAATAATAACAAAATGCTTTTTGTAGAAACAGACGATGCAAAATCTGAAGCCGCTGCAAAACAGGCGTCTGCTCAAGTTCAATCGATGAATGGACCCCTTCAACCACCAGGGTTAATGCAAGGACCGCCTCCTGGAATGCCTCCCTTTGGTGGTCCGCCTGGTCAATTTGGAGGTCCGCCATTTGGAATGCCTCCTCCGGGATTTCAAGGTAACTGGGGTCCTGGTGCTCCTCCACCATGGGCAGGGGGGCCACCAGGTCCTGTTCCGTGGGGAATGCCGCCCAATATGATGCCTGGCCTGGCACCACCAATCAATGCTATCGAAGAAGCTGCAATCATGTCCAAAATTGATCCAGAAATTGTAGCTAAAGCATCTCTTTGGTCAGAGCATAAAAATCCTGAGGGGCGTTTCTATTATCACAACTCTAAAACTGCCGAATCGGTGTGGGAAAAGCCTCAAGCACTTAAAGATTTAGAAAGTAAGTGTTAAAAATAAGCTAATTTAAAACTTTTAACCATTTTGTTTCAGCTGCAAAATTAGCCGCAGCACAAGGTATTTCTACTCGTCCAAATGTAGACAACATGTCCATGCCACCAGATATTCCAGGTAAGAGCATTTCGAATCAGGTAGTAGTACCAAGTGGTGGTGGTGAAAATCAACTCCCAACCGGGATTCCTCTGGGAGATGAGGATGCTGAGCAACAGAAAAAAAGAGAAGATGAGGCAAAGAGAAAGAAGGATGAAGAGGAAAAGAGCAAAGAGATGAAGATTCTTGATAGATCGCGTCCAATATCGAGCACACCCGTTCCTGGAACTCCTTGGTGAGTAAAGATTTTTTTAACAATGAACTGTACTCAAATTTAAACTTTTAATTCAATAACTATCTACTTTTTCTCTCGCTGTTGGGTGAGCTCTTCTTGACTACCCTGTCACACGAGGTGACTAAACTAGCTGCTATTGAAGTTATAAGGAGTAGTAGCTTTGTGTGACTGACAAAATTCAGAATTTCATGTTGGGTTTGTGTTTCAGGTGTGTTGTTTGGACAGGTGATGGACGTGTCTTTTTCTACAATCCTTCAACTAGGTCCTCGGTATGGGAGAGACCTGATGATTTGGTTGGACGTTCAGATGTAGATAAATTGGTGGGAAATCCACCAGATGCTGTTCAAACTCCCAAGGATTCACCAGTCAAACCAGGTGCAAAAAAGAGATCTGCGTCGGAAGATAGTGAAAGCGAACCGGAAGAGCCAGCAAGTAAAAAGGTCAAAGTGGTTGAAACTACAAGTGAGTTTGCCTCAGAAGTATTTTCTCTGAAAATAATAATTTTTATTTGTTATTAGGTAACGGAGTTACGCCTCAACCGCCGAAAAAAATTGATATAGGTAAGGAAGCTGCAGTTGAAGCAGAATTGCGTGCTGCAAAGGAACGTGCAATCATACCTTGGGATCAGAGAGTCAAATCCTTTAAAGAGATGTTAATCGAAAGGGAAGTTTCGGCTTTTAGTACGTGGGAAAAAGAGTTACATAAAATTGTCTTTGATTCTCGTTACTTGTTAATTACTTCTAAGGAGCGCAAACAAGTTTTCGAACGGTATGTTAAGGAAAGGGCAGAGGAGGAACGACGGGAAAAACGCAATAAATTGCGGGAACGTAAGGATGCATTTAGGAAATTGCTGAGTGAGGGCCATCTACACGGAAAGTAAGTTTCAAGTTTTCTTTTATTTCGAATCATGTTCTATTTCTTTTGTTTTTAGGTCGTCTTTTAGCGATTTTGCACAAAAGTATGCAAAAGATGAACGCTTCAAAGGCGTCGAAAAAATGAGGGAACGAGAAAGTTTGTTCAACGAGTATCTAATTGAAGTTAGGCGTCGTGAAAAAGAAGAAAAGTCTCAAAGGAGAGAACAGGTAAGAAACACCAAATTGTTTACAATTAGCATAAAATTATAAATAAGTCAGCTATAAAGGATGCAACTTGGGTTTAAAAATATTTGACTTGTTTATATGATTCTTGAAATTGTTCGATTAATTTAAACATTATTTATTTGTCGTCTTGTTTTATTATAAAATGCTAGCTTAAATTATTATTGCAGAAAGTTTACATATAATTTTTGTGTATATTAATTATTTTCAGGGAGTTTTCAGCTTTAGGTATGTAATGTGAATTTTGATTGTACAACCTTCGCTTGTTTCAACGGTTGTATCAAAAATTGCATTTTTTATATTTTTTTGAAAGTGAAGCTCTAAACTTGGCACTTTTTTATGCAACCGCCTCTCATCTTTTTTTAATATGCGCATCTCGATTGATCAAAATTGGAAATGAATTTAAATGTACAAATTTTGATGGATATGTGGTGCGGCTTTCTTAGATTAAGTTTAAATATTCTTTTAAGTATTAAAATGATAACTTAAATTCAAGAAAAGTGAACATTAAGTTTTTCTTTTGAAATGGTTCTAAATAAGTAGTTTTATTATTCAGCTTGATTGCACATTCAACAACAGGTGTGTGCGGACATGTTTTGGAGTTATCGCCCTATTCCCGGAATTAGTGTGTTCAACATGAGGTTGGGCAATCTAGGATCACACTACCGTGCGTTCTGCATCCCTAATGGCTGCCAGTACTTATTTTGTTTTTACGGTACATAAACTACACATTAGTTGTAATTTCAAAGTTCAGAAATTTGTTCGAAAGTCTCATTTACTTTAATTTTTTATTTTGGTTAGAAATAGTTCAGTTTGATTTTTTTTTTTTTTATATAACAAAAGTAAATAATTAAAATCAAAGTAACAGTTTGTACGAACAGAGAATGTGCAGAAAGAAAAATGTACAGGTTTTAATTTATTATTGATTTTATTTAAGGAAGTATTTGGATCCATAGAACTTCAATCTGCAGTTTACCATCATTTTTCCCTTTATTTTCTGTTAGAATTATTGTGTCTTGGTTTAATAACATTTTTATATCAAATTACTGTCTGGTGCAATTGTGGTTTTTGATTAGTAATCAAACAGTTCAAAATATCTATAAAAGTAAAATTGTCGGTGGCCCACTTATTGCGAATTTTTGAAATGTTTTTTTCTAGTACTAGTTTCGTTCAAGTTTGGTAATATTCAATTTTATAATTTCAGTTTTAATTCAACATTTTTAAATTATTCTAAAACTTAGTTTTTTTTGTAAAATTAGCATATTAAATTTTTTGGATATAATTCATGACCGACTCACATCCAAACGCCATCGATACTAGCTTCAGCCAATTAATTTTGGGAGCTAAGCCTCCCTAGTATGGGAACGGATATTTACAAAGCAACGCTGCTGACTTTGCTTATGTTTGATTTTTAATTTTAACTACTTTTGTGTATTTTTGCTAAATAATCTCGAGCATGTTTAATTATTAACTTATGACTAATCGATAAAGAACAGCTTGACTACTGCCATTAGATAGCCCTGCTCAGTTTTTGACCTTGTTGGTTGGTGTTCGAATTCACGGGCAAGCGATATTTAATTTGCTCTGCTGTCTCGAAATTAAAATTGTGGAATTGTTTTTCATAATTGTATGGTCAAGATTTTATATAAACAACTGTTCAACTGCTTAGTACATCTAAATGGATTTTATTCTGACAACAGTTAATATCTAAAAGCTAAGAATACATCAATCGGATTTACCGGTAATACAACTCTTCGTAATCTAATTCCCTCACCATGGGCAAGTTGTAGACGATCTAACTTGATACAAAGTCCTAAACAACCTCTGTGTTTTTGCCATTCTGAACATTGTTCAAATCTTGCTAGCTTTTGTTAAATGCTAAAATTTTAGAAGGAAATGCAATTATTTACCTGTGTGATATTGTAACCTGGTAATTTATAAATTAACTAGCAACATAAGTGATTTTGAAACCACTCAGCTTAAATCCTGCACAGCCTTTTAGATCGAACGTAATTTTCACAAATATTATACCTATTGTAATAATCTATAAGAAGTTCTATTTAAAATAAAGTTGTATGCTGCCACATTTTAACGGAACTAACTATAGAAGAAAATATTTTGAAATCATTAATAGTATATTAAAGTGAGCTACCTTACATAATTATATTTACTTGTCAAACGCCACAAGGTTCTGTGCACTTACAAGAAAGTATTTCATTACATCAAAATTTAATTATTTGCTTATTTAGAAAACAACTGTGACACTTTAAATAATTAAACATTTTATTTCAGGGTTCATAAAAATTGGTCGGCCATCCCATTTCTATATTGTTTGCTTTAAAAAAATTATTTGTGCAGGATGTTTTAGTTTTGTGAAATGTTTGAATGACAATGTAAATTTGTTGATCTTAGCTTAAACGCTTTTATGCTTTGTGCAGCAGCTTTTTGGAAAAATTACTAATTTCAATGATTTTTCAGAATACTTGAAAAAGAGGTCAAAAACGCGGACAACTTAAAATTCTATAATTTTGAAACATCCTGTACAATTAAAAATTAAAGGTTAACGCGATTTTTTTCAGCATTTAATAAGTTTTGATTTCTAGTGCAGTTCCATTTCGGTCTTCTTTATTTAGAATTTAAGTTAGCTATTAAGTTTTGTCGATTTGTAATTTGTTAAAATTTAACATGTGTTTTACGGTTTGCAGGTAAAGAAAGACTTCTTTGCACTCTTGAGAGAACACTCTGACATCGATAGGCACTCTCGTTGGTCTGATGTTAAAAAAAAGTTTGATTCGGATCCACGTTACAAATCGGTAGATTCTAGTGGTCAACGTGAAGATTGGTTTAGAGAATACTGTAAGATATTAAAAGATGAAAAGAAAAAGGCCAAAGAGAAGGATCGTGAGCACAAGAGGGATAAGGAGAAAGAAAAACACAAGAAGAAGGATAAAGATCGTGATGGGGAGAAGCACTCGAAAGATAAGAGCAAGTCTGAAAGTAAAAGTGAGAAAGAAAAGGCTAAAAAGGAAGAAGAGGAGGATGTTAGCATGAAAGAGCTTGCAGAGGTGAGAAATTAGTTTTAATCTTTTTGCTCAATATAAAAACGTTGTTTTGTTTTAGGATGTAGAAATGGAAACTGTGCCATCAGATGACGAACGTGCAAAAGAATTAAAAGACAAACAAGCCCGAGCCGAGGCAAGTCTCAGGGAACGTGAGAAAGAAGTGCAACGTACTTTAGCCACTCACATGAGAGACCGAGATAAGGAAAGGGAACAACACAAACGGGATGAAGCTATTCAGCATTTTAATGCTTTATTATCAGATCTAGTCAGAAATTCTGATTTAAGTTGGAAGGAAGTAAAACGATTACTAAGAAAAGATCATCGATGGGATCTGGCCGATACGCTGCCAAGAGAAGAAAAAGAAAAGCTTTTTAATGATCACATCGAACATTTAATTAGAAAGAAGAGAGAAAAGTTTAGGGAATTACTTGACGAAACTGTTGGCGTTTCTTTAACCAGCAATTGGAAAGAAATAAAAAAATCCATTAAAGAGGATCCCAGATATACCAAGTTTGCTTCAAGTGAAAGAGTGAGTTGAATTTTATTGGTTTTTTTCTTGTCATTATTGATTTTATTATTTTTAGTGTGAACGTGAATTCAAAGATTACTTGAAGGATAAAATTATTACTGCCAAAGGAGAGTTTAAAGAATTATTACAGGAGACTAAGCTAATTACCCATAAGTCATTAGCTAGTGTTCGTGAGAATGAAAATCACATGCAGGAAATTGAAGACATTCTGAAAAATGATGGAAGATATCTCGTATTGGATCACATTCCCGAAGAAAGAACTCAGTTAATTTTAAATTACTTAGAAGAATTGGATCGAAGAGGTCCTCCACCTCCTCCCACGGCAAGTGAACCTACACGTAGATCAGTAAAGTAAAAACATTTAATGTAGGGCAAATGTTGCACCATTTTGTATTTCTATATATATATATCAAACTAGTCTATGTTAACGAAGTGTTTATTTGTATAAATTAAATCTAGTGGTGTATGTTCATGTGAAAGTGGTGCAATATTTGCTGTGATGCTTTTTTTATAAACCAATTAAAATAAGTTACATATTTTATAAGTTGTAATAAATTTACTTTTTTTTTAAATATTTTGCCATAGTTAAATTCAAAGTGTATTGTTTTTTAAATGGACAAGAGATGAACGTTAAAATTTTGATTTTAATAATTAAATATAAATAATATATTAAAATTTTGTTTATTACTTTCATGCTAAGTTTTAAATTTAGATGGTTTGGAAAACTATGACCATAAAAATTAAAAAATTTTAAATTTGAATTTGAATTTCCCTGGAAGTAAAACTTTGGTGTCAGAGGTTGAACCTACGACTTATATTAGTTTAATTTCATGACCTCTGTTTTCCCTTTATTAATTTAATATTTTTTTTTAATCTATACAATTAGTTTTTCAAGTGTTTGCAGAGGGGTTTATTTATAATACAGAATTAGAGTGGCTTAAATAAGTAGGTATTATACTTCTATCCAATAAAAAATTTTTTAAATTTTATAATCCTCACTTTTTTTTTGACATATTAGTTTTTCATCATGCAATTTATTTGTTATTGTAATCTTGTTTCATGTGATAAAAACCTTATCGGTCCGTTTACCTATCATTTAAGATAAAATATCGAAGCCGGTACCTATGTGTATTTAACTATTGGTTACCTAGTTAATTGCAACAATTACAATGGAGAAAAGAAATATCTTCGTTCTAGTATTTATGTGCATTATAATTGGCATTTTAATTTTAACTTTATCGCTTAGAGGTTCTGCCGATCCTTGGAAACCATCGTCATCAGGTAAGCTATAATAACTTACAAATTTTTTTAGTTTTAATTAGTCATTGATGAGGTTCAGTACTTAGATAATTTTGATAACGGAGAAAAAGGAAGCTGGGGAATTCCCTAACTTACTTAGTAGGTACTTATAAGCCTAGATATCTTATAATTTCGTTAAGTATCTAGCTGATTGTTTATTTTATTTTTATCGTTATGACACAATTAATGACCTATATAGATTTATTTACGTTTAGATTCATTTATTTGTGTAAAATGCTGCTCAATGATTTGCTTTAGGAGTTGATGATGGAAATTTTCTTGGTGGAAATTCTAAATTTAAATCTTAAAGCATAGACAAAACACCACAATTTTACTAAATTAAAATTTTTATTACTTTACTTTTCAGGCTTATGTTCGGTATCGATGGATCTACTACCACCTTTTGAACCATTATTTCTTTTGAAAAATTTTTCTACGAATTACTTAGATGCTTTTGTGCTACCAAACAGTGACGGATTTCTAAGCTTTGTTACTGGAGATCAAATGTATATATCATGTCCAGGTGCTAACAATGCCATAGTGTTAAACGGAACGGCAACTAAAACTCGATTTGAAATAGCTCAATGCGAAAAAGGAACTAGTTTTAAAATTATTGGAAAAAGCGTCAGCTTAGCTAAAATTTCATGTGCTGAAACTCCACAGCGTCAGGCACATTATGTCGATAGAAATTGTGGCGAAAGCAAAACATATAAAGTAATTGAAATTGGTTTTAATGTTTCCGAAAAATTTATCAAGCATTTAGAAGTTTGCTATAATGAGGAATTAAAACAGTCGTTGTATTCTCATCAAATTTTAAGCGCACAGATTTCTGGAGGCCGATACAAGTTAGATTCATCAAAGTTTAAATTTACTCCTGGAGAATTTTATAATAAAATCAATGTGGATGAATATTACACGAAGACTGAGCAAATGAAAACTATAAATGGAATATTAAATATTACTGATACAAGATACATTGATGATAAAAGTAATGATACTTATTTATCAAAAGGACATTATAGCGCTAAGGCAGACTTTTTTTATGGAAGCCAACAATATTTAACATACTATTACGTGAATGCTGCTCCGCAATGGGCCACTTTTAACAGTGGTAATTGGAAAACCATAGAAGAGAAATGTAGAGAATTTGCCAGTAGCAGGAAGTTGAATTTGGATATTATTACTGGATCACATGGAGTTTCAAAACTTTTAAATAATGCGGAAACTATGACAGAATTGTATTTGTGGAAACCTTCAAAAGATGAAAAAGGAATTCCAGTTCCAAGGTTATATTATAAAGTTGTTTATAATCAAAAAGATGAATCTGGGGTAGCTTTTGTAGGAGTAAATAATCCGTATATGATTGAAAGAAAGGAAGATATAATTTGTAATGATATTTGCGATCAAATTGAATGGATTGGAAAAGATTGGAATAGAAAAGACTTAAGTTTGGGGTATTTGTATTGCTGTAATGTTGATGATTTGAGTAAGACTATACATAATATTCCAAAACTTAACATTACTTCATTATTAACATAATTCATTCAAACAATTTTCATAATTTTATATATTAATTTATTTTGTAATAACTAATTTTTATTATCTAATGTGAATGTTATCAATTAGCAGCGCCGGATTACAGCATAGGCAAAAAAAGATAAATCTCTAGGGCCCACTTTATGAGGGAACCCGGAGAATACTAACCAACCGAATTTTGTTATAAAAATTTTACTTAATAAACTTAAGTTTTATAGATTTTTTTTTTTTTAATAATTGACTTGATGAAATACGTTTTGTATACTATATACAGGATACAGAATTTTTAATTTTTTCAGAAAACTAATTACAGGCTTACTATACAGGGTGTCCCCGTGACCGTGGAGAACCTTTGAAGTGGTGATAAAGGACACTTTTCTAAGACAAATTTTCAAATAAAATTTTTATCCAAGTTCAAACCCTTGTGAGGTACCTCGTTTTAAAGCAATGTTTTGAATTTCATAGCTCCGATATTATTGAATTTTTAGGCTTAATAGATTAGAACTTTTTTAAAGATCATTTGCTTATTTACAAATTATGTTATAACCCCTTATCGTCTAGAATCAACAGATTTCGAGTTATAAATTAAATTAAAGGAAAAAAATGTTAAAAAAATCAGGTTTTATTATTTTTACTTTTCTTGCAAACCCCGTATCTCTTAAAACGTCTTAGAAAAAAACTGACGGCCCAAACCGGATAGGGAATTTAACGGGCTACAACTTTGGTTAAATAAATTTTTTTGTGAAACCAATCGTTTTCACAGAATTCTGAAAATAATGAACAAGGTGTAGGTAGAAAAATAAATAAACTAATTAACAATAATAAATAAACAATATAAATTAATAAAGTAATTAACGATAATTTAATGTACTTTATAACAATGTCACTCAAACGTCAATCGCTACAATATGTTTTGAAATTAAAACAAATTATAAATCAAATCGAGATTTTTAGCAATTTTGTGAATTTATTTTTTTTTTACCTACACCTTGTTTATTATTTTCAGGATTTCTATGATAACTGTTGGTTTCCCAAAAAAATTTAGTTGACTAAAGTTGTAGCCTGTTAAATTCTCTATTCGGTTTGGGCCGACAGTTTTTTTTAAGACTTTTCGTTTAAGAGATACGGGGTTCGCAAGAAAAGTAAAGAAAAACAAAACCTGAATTTTTTAAACATTTTTTCCCTTAATTTAATTTATAACTCGAAATCGGTTGATTCTAGACGATAAGGGATGATAACCTAATTATTAGATAAGCGAATGATCTTTAAAAAGATTTTAATCCATTAAGCCTAAAAATTTAATAATATCGGAACTATCGCCGTTTGAAATCAGAAATTCAAAAAATTACTTTAAGGATTTAGACTTGGACAAAAATTTTATTTGAAAATTTGTCTTAGAAAAGCGTCTTTATCACCACCTCAAAGGTTCTCCACGGTCACGGGGACATCCTGTATGTTAAAAGGAGTCTGAAAAAAAAATTTTGTTTTGGGTCTCAACATAGTTCGATCCGGCACTGTCAATTAGAATGTGATGACTGATAAGTAATAGAAAAAATTGATATTCACAAGTTTTTGGGTGAAACTAAGTCAAATATAATCTTAATGTTGTTATATTTTAATACAAAATAAAAAAAATTACGAATTCCAATTCAATTATTATAAAGTACACTACCAGGGCCGTAGCTAAGGGGGGGGGGGGCATTGTGGTGCAATGCCCTACCTTAAAAATACCATCAACTAAGCTTTTTTGAGCTTTTTTTAAGGGCGGGCGTCGCCCCGCTTAATAAAATTATCAGCTTTTAAAAAAAATTTCAGCTATTTCAAATGTAAGATGTATTATTTTATGTATGTATGGGAGAAATAATATAAACCCAAATAAATGAATTTTTGGCTCTTATCTATATATCACCTCCTCTTCAAAATTAAGTAAGTACCTCGCTTACAAGTCAAGTACGACGAAAATCGATTGACCAGATACGATCAAGTAAAATGTTTACTTTCGCCCTACCTGTAATCACCTCTGCCCTACCTTAAATTCTATTCTAGCTACGGCCCTGTACACTACAGGTCAAAAGTTTGGATATAGTATAGTAGAAGTACAAAATAAATAAAATTCGCTTTTACTGAAGGGATTTTAATTTAAATATAATCAATGAAAAATAATTTAAATATATTATTTAAAAATTTTTAAATGTATTAAAATTGTTTCCTTATAGGCCTCTTTTGGCCATGATTGGCATAGGGATAGGTTTGACGGGTGCTATGGATTTATCTACCGTAAGCTTTTCTCAGATAAGCTTGATAAGTTAAGATTTGGCGATTCTGATGACCAGATCAGGTTCATTACAATGCGATCAGTCTCTTTTTTTCTAGTACCTACGGTAGAGACGGAAATTATACTTAGGGTCTTTATCCTGTTGTAAGACAAAATCACGGCATATACTGTAACCAGAATATTTTTACAGTCCTTTTTTATAATACTGTCATTTTTATAAAATCTCAAATTCAAGAGCCAGAAAACTACTAAATTAATTCACTTAAAATTAAAATTTAAAAAAATCGATTACAATCCAAATATAAATAATCTAAATAAAACACTCTTATCTGGCCCCTTCAGAGTTATCTCCTTTTCCGTTCGACCTTTAAATATAGAAAGGTTACTGTCACGTATGTGATCACAAGAATTGAACTTTTTCCTATTGAGCATTGGAAAGAGGGCAATTTTCTGAGTATATTAACACAAAAATTTTTTTGGATTATGCAATAGTTGTCGAAATTACGGCATTTTAAAAATGCGAATTAGCAGTGGCGTGTAACTTGATATACTCAGTTCTGCAGTGTCTTACGCGTGGTCTAGAGTCAGTACTGTGTAGGCCACCCGCTCAGCATGTAAATTGAAATGTTAAGATTTAAGCTTTAAAATTCGTAATTTTAATTGCGTTTTCGATGGGTTTCGAATTATTAGGTTAATTAAAATATCGGAATACAATACAGGCCGCCGGGCGTCTTCGGTCTTATTATAAAATAACTTATTTATGGCAAATCTCGGATTCCAGGTAAACGTAGATCTGTGTTTTCGAGTTCCACCTTTGGCGAGTTCTGTCATTCTTTGGGGATATTTTTAAATTGTTTTGCGTAAGGTGAAAAAGTAAAACAAGCTGTCTGTTATATTTTTTTGCCTTACACAAAAATGGCTAATCATGCAGCCGTGTTAAAAGGTGTATCTAAAATATATGTAAATTTAAATTTTTCAAATTCGATTTTTTCGAGAACTAATTTATAATCCAACAAAATTTTTGTTCTAGTATGCTTAGAAAAGCGTCCTTTTACCAATAATCAATAGAAAAAAGTTAAAATCGTGTGATCACATACGTGACAGTTCCCTCCGATTGCTTTTCAGCTGCTAATTCTGAAATTAATGAAAAAGAAACTCACAGATTTACTTTTACCTAGATTTCTATAGATTTTCTTGGATTTCTAAGATCTCATAGGATTTTCTACAATTCCTATTTTCTGAAATTTCTTGGGACTTCCTTTCGCTTGTAAACTACATTTTCTCAGCGATTCTTTTCTCACATCCAATAATTGTGTAAAAAAACTTTTGTTATGATAGCTAATAGTTCACTTTACACGAAGAACTGAGACAATTTATTAATAACCAAGAATGTGGGCTTCGCCGAGAAAATCTGATATACAGGCAATGGTTTCTCATGAGAAAATTTAGGAAAATCTGGTGTACAAAAATGTACACTGTAATTCTCCCTGCATAGCATTTTATACTTCCTTCGAAAATTAATAAGCATTGTCCTTCCCATACCAGCAGCCACTAAAATTAATAAATACTGACACAAAATTTGTAATCTCTAGTGCTATATGTCGCTAAAAATTTGACCACTAACTAGCATAATTTTTTCTAATTAAATCGAATTAAGTAACAGTTTCGTCACTTGGTTGCCATGTAATATTTAAAATGATGCTAGTAAGTGGCAAAGCTTAGGCTATGCATAAGACTGTTAATAATTAGCATCTTACTTACAAAAATAATTATATTATAATAATTGTAACGCAGTCACGAACGATTAAACCTACATTTTCGTTGAGTAAGGGTTTATAGCACAACAGAATTAATTTAATTTATTAATTTGTAGTAAAGCAACGAAGTCTAAATAATTATTTTCTTTAAATTCAACATTGGGGAATTAATTTGTACATAGTTTGATATGTATACAAATGATATCTTGAGAAATATTGACGACTCGCTTATCGTTGTTCTGGTTTTATTCGACTACAGCAAGGTATTTGATGTGATTGATCTCGAGTTGCTTATCACTAAGCTGTAGTCGCTCAGCGCTAAAACTACTGAAGAACTACCACCACAACAGAACTCAAGCAACGCAGTTTCCTGGGTCTCGTTTGGATGAGCTTACTCCCAAACGAGGTGTGCCGCAAGGCAGCATACTCGGTCCTCGGTTGTTTATTATTTTTACGGCCGACATTGCTCAGATCTTGCAAACCCTCGATACCTCGCATACTTATGCAGATGACACCCAGTTTTACATCGCTGGTCCTCCAGAGGAGATCACTCAGTATATTACAACGTTGGTCTACTGACAATAAAAACTGACTATAAAATTGCTATGGAAACGAAAACCTGTGACATTCTTCTCAATAACTCTAATATTGATTTTTGTATTAAAGCGAAGAACCTATCCAGTATTTGGGATAACCACCTCACTTTCGGTGACCATGTTAACAAGATCGTGAGCATCGACTACTTCAAGCTAAGGTCTATTTTTAGATTCAAGGATTTATTACCTGCAAATACAAAATGGTTTTTGGTTCAAAGTCTTGTACTGTGCCATGTAGACTACTGCATTACAGTTTACTATGGCTTTCTGACTGAGGATCTGAAGAGTAAACTTCAAGTACTTCAGAATGTCGCTCTTTGTTTCGCATACAGTTGAGGGTATAGAGACCACATTACACCTCTCTATTGTTTCCTAAAGATTTTGAAGCTTGACGCCAGATTCAAGCTGAGGTTTGCAACTCAAGTCTTCTCAATTCTTAAGACCGAACGTCCTGTTTACCTAGGTAATGCCTTGGCGCGAAGAACAGATTGCCATAGTCGCAATCTACGCAATGCTGATCATCTGTCAATCCCATCTGAATGAACTACGAAATTTAAGGCTTCATTTCAATACTTGGCTTGTCAGATCTTTAACAAGCACTCTGATCTGTTTCACCTAAGTTCAAGGCGAAGCTGACTGATCGTCTGCTCGGCTTGCAACAGATAAAATAAACGGGTTATGTTGAAAAACAGCTTTGCTGAACGTACATCCTTTAATACTAATTTATTTATTTCTGCATTTGTAAATTATATTTTAGTATAAATAAAATTTATTATTATTATTATTACATATTTTAAAAATCATAGAAATTTTAGTATGTTACAAAAGCTGTTAGAATAATCAATAAGTCAAAAAAATAATTTTTTTAGTTTATCATATTATTGATGAAATTAAGTTCATCTAAATGATAAACAAATTAATAAATTCAATAACTTTTTCGTTAATGCTTTTAAATTTTTTATCAATAATACAGTAAATTTTATTTACCTGTACAAACTGATGTTTTTACTTTACTTTCCGGATTGTCCAAAAATAAAAAAAGCGTGGTAGAAGTCAGCCGTAAGCATTAAGTCGTATTAACTCTAATGCCAATTACTAAAAAAAAAATATGGAATTACTGTGTGAAATTGTTTCTTATAGAATTAAAAAAAAGTAGAGAAAAATTTTTACGAACCGTTCTTTTTGAAAGCTGCACTACAGTTACACTAAGTGCAATTCACTGCGCTTTTCAAAGTTATCTTTTTAAAAATTAGAACAATTATATATTTTAACAATGGTTATTTATTATTGTGTTTATGTAAATTTTTAATGGAAAATCTTATCAAATACGTAGAGGCTAAATATAAAATCTTTATGATAAAGGTAAAAATGAAGATAAGGAGTTAATAAATACGTAACAAAAAGTTTTTTTATGTCAAGTGACCGTTAAATTCTATTTCAAAATGATTATTAAAATTCAGCTTATAATTGGTGTGATTTGCACAGTTTCATCTGTGTGTTTAGCTGCCGTAATACCAAAAGCTCGTAAGTTTCAAATATGTGCATGCATTTTTGGGTAAACTGAATAATTATTTTTAGAATGTGAAATATCTGTGAACAAACATTTAACGTCACCTCAGCCTCTTTTACTGTTACACAATAACTCGACTAGTGATGTGGATGCTTTTCCATTGCCGATAGACAATAAAGGAACTTTAATTTTCCAAGCTGGGCAGAAAATTGATCTAGCTTGTCCGGGAGGTAGTAATTTTGTAATCGTAAATGGAGTTAACACCAAGAGCAAGTTAGAGGAAGCCCAATGTGAATCTGGCCTCAAATTCAAAGTATTTGGTGTAAGCACACCTTTTAACACCATTTCATGCGTTAGTGTTCCAACGGGTTCGGCACGGTATACCAAAAAAAAATGTGCAGGAACATACAGAGAAATTGAAATAGGATTCAATATCAATAAACGTTTTATAAGGCACTTATCCATCTGCTACGATGACAAACTCCGCAATTCGCTGTATTCCCATGCAAATTTATCGTCTTCCATTGCTGGGTTTCAAGTAGGTTATCCACGACCTAACTTTTTAGAGGCAAATTATTATAACGTAACGCCAGATACAGTAGATGGGCTTTATTCTCGTAAGACCCAAAGAAGGACGATCAACAGAATTTTGGGTCTTTCCGACACGAACTCTTCAATAATTCAAGATAACACCGATTACTATTTATCCAAAGGTCATTACAGCGCCAAAGCAGATTTTGTTTATGGTACTCAACAAGTTTTAACATTTTATTATGTGAATACTGCACCTCAATGGCAGACATTCAATGGTGGAAATTGGAACACGATGGAAGGTGATTGCAGGAAGTTCGCCAGTAAAAGAAATTTGGATTTAATTATTTACACTGGGTCGTATGGAATTTCAACATTGCCGAACACTAAAGGTATACAAAAGGAATTGTACGTGTGGAACAGGTCGAGTCAGCAAAGAGGAATTCCAGTTCCGGCCTTATTTTACCGAGTTGTTTATGATCCAAAAAGTAAAGCGGGAGTAGCGTTCATAGGACTCAATAATCCCTACAAGAAAAACGTACAAGAAGATATTATCTGTCGAGACGTTTGCGATAAAATTAACTGGGTGACCTGGGATAAAAACAGCCTGTATTTGGGATATTCGTATTGCTGTGAAGTTGATGACCTACGAAAAACTATTACTACAATTCCAAAATTGGATGTTAGGTCATTATTAGTCTAAAATCTTTTGTTTAACCTATTTATTTAAATAAACGAATTAGATTGGATATTTATAATTATTTTATTTTGCATCTTCTCTAAGTTAAGTTAAGTTTTTTACTTAACTAAGTTAATTATTGTATTGTATTTCCTCTATATTTGAAAAAAGACGAAGTTGAAGTAAGCAAAGTAAAACCAAGACAAATCCAAATAGAAAATTTTCCCTACTTGCTAAAGCTCTTGGCAATCTTATATATTATCATAAGATAATTTTTATGTATAATTGATAAAATTGGAACTTTTTTTGAAGTAGCGCAAATTAATCTTATTGTGACACTTTTGTGTTATATTAAAAAATAAGAGGTTTAATGATAACTCCCAATTTGTTCAATATCAAAATACTTCACCGAAACAATGGGTACTTCTAATATGTGATTTAAAAAAATTGTATAAATACTATTAAGTAATGAATTTGAAAGTATATCTCTTCGACGTATATTGGAACAATGAAAACGTTTCTAGGTGTGCTTCTTATCTTGTTTGCTAATTATCAAAAGTCGCTTCCTGCCACGATTCCAAAAGCAGGTACGAGTAGAAACTCAAATTTTAATAACTTATTTTTAAATCAGTTTGTTTCTATTAATAGGATGCTCTGTATCAGTGAACGAACATTTTGATAATTACCAACCCTTGGTTTTATACCAAAATGAAGCTGATGAAGATTTCGAGGCATTCCCAGTGCCAGTCGATTCCCAAGGAACAATTACGTTTTCAGCAGGAGAAACCGTAACTCTAGCATGTCCAGGAAGTTCAGTCGAAATCGGTGGAAGTTCATTGAAATCTGACGTAGTTGAAGGTAAATGCAAATCGGGAATCACTTTCACAATTAATGGTAAGAACGCCGAATTTCATAACATCACTTGTACTAAAATGGCTGCGCATGTTGCACAATACACTGGAAAAACTTGTGGGTCTAATCACAAAGAAATAGAAATTGGATTCAACATAACTGGCCGTTTTATCAAGCACATAATAACATGTTTCGATGATGTTTTGCAACATGCTGTATACGCAAGAAATGTTATCAGTTATGGGATAGCTGGTACTCAAGTTAACTTCCCAAGACCAAATTTTCAGGCTGGAAAATTCTATAACGTCAAACCTAACACTGTTCCTACTTTGTATACCAAAAACGGACAGAGAAAAACCATCAATAAAATTCTCGGTTTAGCCGAATCAGACACTTCAATAATTCAGAGTACTGGAAATTTTTACCTAGCAACTGGCCATTATACACCAAAAGGTGATTTCGTTTATGGTTCCCAACAAAGATTAACGTTTTATTACGTAAATGCTGCTCCACAATGGCAAACTTTTAATGCTGGAAATTGGAACACGATGGAAGCCAACTGCAGGAAGCTAGCAGCCGAACGAAATTTAAATCTTGAAGTTTACACCGGATCGTATGGCATATCAACTCTTCCAGATGTTAAAGGAAAGGAACAGAAATTATATTTGTGGGAAACTAGTCAAAAAGTTGGAATTCCCGTACCGGCTTTGTTCTACAAAGTTGTTTACGAACCAAAATCGAAAGCTGGTATTGCGCTTCTTGGATTAAACAATCCATACAAGCAGAATGTTAAAAGTGATATTATTTGCAAAGATGTATGTGATCAAGTCGATTGGTTAACGTGGAAGAATAAAAATATTACTTCGGGTTACGCTTACTGCTGCGAGGTTAACGATTTTAGAAAAATTATTAAAGAATTGCCAAATTTTAAAGTTACTTCGTTATTAAAATAAAATGATTTTATTAGTTGCTGCATTATATATTTTTTTATTTTACCAAGTTCCTATGTTCTCGACAAGTTCAGATCTGATCGGATAATCGGATGTTAGAAAAACTACCACTACGGTAATTAGTAAACTACGACATAGAATACTATTTTTGGGCTATGATGATTAAATTTACTATATTCTTGTAATTTACTGCTATATAGGTAGAATTTCGCTTTAACCCCATATTTTTAGCCATCCCCCCTCCTTCTATCATAGTAAACTACGAGTCGCGACTGAGTCTAAATTTGGTTAGGTTAAAGTGGGGTTGCACGTTGAAACATTCTGCGACATGGGGGGGGGGATTGTTACTGATATCAGAGGCCGTTTTCTAAATAACAGAGGTTTTGATTGAGCTAGACTACACAGTTTGCAATATTATCAAAACCTCAACCTTCGAGAGACGCGAGTCTTCTATCCTAGACATTACGGCGGTTTTGTCAGAGCTGGCGAAGCTGATTGAAACGTAATTGAAGAGGAGACGACCAGTAACCATTGGTACATCTCTTTCGAGATCGGTATATCCTCCAAGATTGGCATGGTCTCTACAGACGGGTTGGGCATGGCGTAGGCTGAACAAAGCCGGAGGAAGCTAGCTTAGTGAGTCCCTAGGACAATTCTTGCTTGGTAACGGCGAGTTCTACTCTCAGTTTAGGCTGAAAATGTAGTTAGTCTGTCTTTCGTCGTGGTTCAGATTCCACGTTAAGTCGTATGTCTTTTTGAAGAGCCCCACTTCCACAAAACTTTTTACCAACCTCTTTTTATAAGTTACACACATTTTATATAATTAGCTTCTGGCTGTTTACAGTATGTTTAAGCCTAATAGAAAAACAAAACCAGCCTACAAGTATATCTAAAGAGCTCAAACCCGACGAGAGATATACGAGACTTTGGACCAGAGAATTCCTTAGAAGATTGTGCGATGCTGTGATACCGAGAAAAGAAGTGTACTGGTGGACGGAAGAGGTGGTTCTTGCCAGAAGGAAATATCTGAAAATTGCGCAGTATGGGATTCAACGAGCAATGCAAAGAGACTCAGTTAATCTTTGCACAGCACAGGAAAACCATGACTAAGGCTATTAATTTAAGACAGAAGAAACACTGGCAAGATCTAATAAAGATGAACGGGGATGTCCAGTGAAAAGTCTATAACATTATAAACAAAACGCGCTTTAGGTCAATCATTCAGGCTCTCTTTTCCGTACATCTAAAGATGATCTACACCTCCAGGCTGACGAATGGTGAAACCACGTCTCTAATCGACGCCGAATTGACCGACGCAGTGAGCAAAATGTCTATCTACAAAGCCTTGGGACCGGACGGCATGTGCCTTACATAAGTTGGCGAGGGTTTGACCCGAAGCCCTTCTGGAAGTTTTTAATAACTGTTTGAAATAAACCCCGCAAGGAATAGAAAATGGCAAAGCTAGTGCTACTTAGGAAGATCAACAAGCCCCCACATTTCTCGAGTTCATACAGGCCAATTTGTCTGCTGAACCATGTCGGCAAACTGTTCAAACGTCTAATTCTGTTCAGACTCCAGCTGGAGATAGTAAAAACTGGGGGTATTTCCGACAGACAGTTTAGCTTCCGTAAGGGGAGAATCACTGTCGACATGGTTGAAGTTATGGTTCCGCAAATTGCAGCGGGGAAGGGGGTACTTGGTGGATTAAATGATACGTGGTCTTGGTCACGTTCGACATCAAAAATGCTTTCAACTCAGCGAGATGAGAGTTATGGTGATGTCTGAGCTATCTCCTACCTCCTCAACATTGTGGCAAACTAATGTTTCACCGAAGACCGCTGGTAGTCAATGAGAAGCGATGGAAACATACCCTACAGGTGTTCAGCGGAGTTCCACATGGTTCAAAACTTGGCCCCTTCTTGTGGAACATAATGTATTACGGCGTCATCGTGCTCCGTACTCCATCTGGGGTGAGCATTAGTATGCTCCCTAGTAGGGTTCGCGTATGTTGGAGGCAGTACAGAGGAGGGCCGCACTTAGAATAAGCAGCGCGTACAGAACCGCTTCTACGGACGCGGTCTTGGTAATTGCGTACCCCATGCGAAATACAGAGCTGGGAACAGGATCGTGCTTGCTCTGAGAACCACCGAAATCCAAGAAAGATGGCAGGGAAGCTGGGGAGCATCGAACAAGGAAATGTGGACGTACGAACTGATTCCGGACATCGCGCCGTGGGTTAACAGATCTCACGGTGAACTCACCTATGAAATGACCCAGGCTCTAAGCGGACACGAGTGCTTCCGGAGCTACCTACATCTCTTCGAGCGTTCAGACACCCCGAACTGTCTCTTCTGCGGGGAAGAAGATGATGCGCGACACACCATCTTTCTCTGCACCAAATGGTCGGACTAGAGAAGCGCCGCCCAAGCACAGTTGGGTCAAGACCTCACCTCCTCCAATATGGTGAGGTTGATGTTGGATAGCCCGGAGCACTGGGAAACAATTCAGAAGATTCTGGTGGGCATAATGGCCAATAAAGCCAGAGCCCAAGACGAACTCGAACAACACCACGAAGAGCAAAGTCCCGAAAGGGCGGAATAACGGTAGAAGATCGTCGAAAGAAATGCGCCAAGCGATACCCGATATTTTCAAAGAGGAGAGGTTTTTAGTGAGGTAACAGTTACGTTAACCGAGTCCCACACTCTCGGTCTTAGGAAAGGCCAGGGTTAGTACATAAAGTATTTTTCTCTCCTCCACCGCACACAAAAAAAAAGTAGGGTTTGCATATGACATCAAGATCGTGTTCGAGACCCGCGCTGAGAGGAGCATGGGAAATCTCATGAACGAAACGATAGTAGACATCAGCGACTGGATGAACACCAGAGGTCTGCAGCTCGTCCCTCATCCATTCAAGAATGCAGCAACATTCAAGGATGATTATGACAAGGCAGTGATCCCATATATATCGCTCCGTGGACAACCAGGAAACCAGTGCCTATAGATGCTTTCAAAGCTACTTGCATCGGTTCAAGAGAGCAGATACCCCCAACTGTTATTACTGCGGAAAGACCGATGACGCAAACCACACCATCTTCTTTTGCGCTAAATAGACCGAAAACCAATATACCGTCCAAACGCAGTTGGGAACGGATCTTAGTTCAACCAATATGATCGAGCTGATGCTAGGTAGTGAAAGAAACTGAATCATCATAAATCAGATGGTGGTGGAAATTATGTCCACCAAAGCCTAAGATGAACTTGAATACCAAAAACACAAACAGCAAAGTACTAAAAGGGCAGAAGCATAAATCGCAGCAAGAGAGTGATCGGACGAAATAATAATAATAATAATAATAATAGTTTTATTCATCAACTCTTACTTACAATAAAAAGAAAAAATAAATACATTTCATAAGAAAAAATAAATACATTTCATAAAGCAGAGTCGATGAAGGGGCAAAACAATCAGCAAAGCTGCTTTTCAGTTCTACCCTAGCACGCATTTTGCGCAAGCATCAGAATCTTCTTGATCCCGCTTCTAAAGGAACGGCTGGTTCCGCCGGTCAAGAACACGTCCAGATACCTATTGTAGATCTCCGCCGCTCGGTACTCGAAGGAGCCCTGAAACTTAGTTGTCTTGTGAGACGGGATAGACAAGTTCCCGCTATAACAAAGATCAAGTTGATGGCGTTCAGATCTTTTCACCATCAACTCCAACAGATACCCCGGGCTACCACGCTTATACAAATTGTACAGAAAGGAAGCGAACAGAAGTTCAAAGCGAGCGTGAATCTTGAGGACACCAAATTTATTATAAAAAGGAGTAACGTGACTGCCAAACTCAATATCACAGGCAAACCTCATGCAAGAGTTCTGAAGAACCTGTAGTTTGTGTTTAAAGTTGGCAGTAAGGTATCCGTAATAAACCACACTGCAGTAGTCAAGGTGACATAATATTAAACTCTGCACCAGCTGCAACTTAATCGTCGGGGGAAGAAGATATTTGTACCTGTATAAGGATTTCAGTTTGTAGTATCCTATACCACAAATCTTAACAACGTGCGCCCCAAAACTCAAGTTACTGTCGCAAATTACGCCAAGATCCTTAACATTCTCACTAAACTCCAGTACGGAGCCATCAAGTTCAACGTCAAGAGATCGTGTGCTGTCGGCTAGAGTACAGCAGTATGTACTTCCCACACGTAAACAAACCGTTTTATTGGGGTTAAGGATTAACCCATTGTCGCCAGACCAGAGCTTAATAGAAGTTAAGTTATTATTCAAAGATTGAACAATACTGTCAACTAAGGTTGGTTTGTTAGAGAGATATACTCGAGAGTCATCAGCATACAAGTGTACACCGCAGTCGGAAGAAAGAACGCTGGGAAGATCAGCAGTAAAAATGGCAAAGAGAAGCGGACCCAGAATGCTACCCTGCGGCACGCCACTGGTTATGGCAAGCTCACCGGACAAACATCCATTCAGTCTGACCCTCTGAGTTCTACCAGTCAAATAATTCCGCAAAAGAACAATGGCCGAGCCGGCACAATGTACTAGCAATTCCCGGCACCTCCAACTAGTAGGTTTTTAGTCAATAAAAATTTGAGACTACCATCCAAACCATCTAGATAGTGTATTTTTGAAGATTTCCTCACTTCCGTCGCAAGTTTTTTGAGCTAGGTCACTTTTGGTTAGGTTTAAGGTTAGTTGGTTTGGGTTACCTTAGATTTAGAAAGTCAAATTGTCGTAAGTCAGTACGTCTAACACCTTAATTTAAAATTATCTAAATTTGTTAGTTGCAAATAAATTTAAGGTAGTAATTCTATCAAGATCTGTATCCAAAATGTTGATACTCGAACAAAAGCGTTTTCAAATCCTGTGTTTTTTATTGGTTTAGAGAAATTATACCACAACTGAAGTTTAATCTTTGAGAATATTTTTGGCGCTAGAAAAGCTTAGGGTCGTTCGTTTTGGATGTAACCTTTGTAACCTTATGATAGACCATAATTCTCTTGTTTGGATTTATAATCTTAAAGATCCTAACGAAAGACTAGCCAGTTGGTGATACTTAGTGAATACCCAAAAATTAAATGTTGAAATTGATGTTTTTCAGTGATTTATTTGCTGAATTTTTGAAAATAACAAAGCGCTTTAACTAGTATACAGTTAAAAGTTGGACGAATAGTAGATGAGAGTGACAATTCGTGATAATAATAAATTATATAATACATACATAATTTTCTAAACTAGAAAATTGAGTAACTCAAAAACCAAGGAGTATTTGACAAAACGAAGAAACATTGTATAATTTTTTGGGTCCTAGAATTAGCGACATATTGGGATTTCGATTGCCGATCTACTGACTGTGATGACCTCCTGTTAGTGTATATCTAAAAGAAGATAAATAATTGGTCAGGATCTCCGGGTCTTTTCATGTTTTGAAAAGATTCCGCGGGCAAGATTATATTATGGTCATCATTTTTATATTAAGATATTTTGGAAAATTTCACAATTTAATCTATAGATTTCAAGAAAGTATTCACACTCAAGAAAATCGTTTGTGATAAATCTACACAACATTGTACGTTTCAAATTATACAAATTGTGCAGTTTTTAATCCAGAATTTGTTAGAAAAAAGCAATAGATAAACCCGGTTTGTGGTTTAACCTCAAGAAAAAATTTTTTTTGGAAAATTTTATTAGAACTTCACAGCTCTTATTTACAATAAATCTACTCAATATTGTGTATTTAAAATTTTATTGTTTCAAATCCAAAATGTGCTTATTTCTAATCCAGTTAGAAAAAAGACAAATTGTGAACTTTTAACAGTTGTGTAATTTTTTGATTAACCATTTAAAAAATGTTTTTGAAAATGATATTTTTATTGAAAATAAAATTAATAATTTTAGTTTTCCAAATAAATTTAATTAAATTTAAAAAAAAAATTACAGAAATATGCAGAATGTTGTTTTAGAAATATGCACAATTTTTTAGGAGATTTTAAACTCATTCTTTTGGATATTTTTTTTGCAAATTGAGTTGTTAACCTACTCAAAACTGTTGACCCAAACGTTGACATCTTTTTAACACAAAATTTAAGCACAAATTATATAGAAATATTAAATAATTGTGTAAGTTTTTGTGATATGTTTTTCAGGTATAATTTATAAATCAACTTCAATTTCTAATAATCCAAACAAATAAGCGGATTCAATCAAATGTACTATATATAAATCTTTATTTTAGTGTTGATGTAACAAAATATTTTTGATTATTTGAATAAAATAATATTTGGAATAAAATAAAAATATCATCAATCAATCAATTATACAAACTCGCCACGAAAAGTACTATTGTTGTTTTCAATTATGGAGGTAATATTAAATCGAGTCGCATTTAATTAATTACAAACTTTTATTATGTAGTTATTATTGATATAACATTAGTAAACGCAATAGGTACATAAATTATATTAATGTTAAGTACTACTGTAATACTTTCATTATTTTTGTTACAATGCACGATGACAATAAATTAATTAATTATTAATCGAAAAATTATCTTATTTGCTCGGTTTCCATATTTGATTATTCATTATTTTACTTTAATTTATTTTTTAATATTCTTGTTTGAGTAATGTTGCTTTTGGAATCTTTGAACAATGCTTTGATTGCGCCAAAAATCTTACCAGATAAATGGGCGCATGCGACCCGAATGTGATTTTTAATCTCAATTTTTGGGTCGATTTTGATGTTGGATAAATAACTAAAATTAACTACATAAATCAGTTATATTATTTAAATATCTGTTCAATAAACATCACAAATTCGTATGCCACTATTAACTTTTTTTACCACTGTAATTGGACCTGCCTATTGAGAATAACCCACTCTTTTTCAACTGTTGCCATACAGCAAATAAAACTGATCGTTTTGGTCGAAATATTGGTGATACATTTGGACTTTTACTTTGCTATATAATTTAAACCTGCAGTAAAAATTTTCGATCAAAAATGATAAAATATTTTACGCCCTTGTATAATAAAATTGTAATTTTTTTAAAACATTTACTGATCCAAATTGAATTACTATATTATTCATTAAAAATATTGGTAAAGCTTTATCACGTGACTTATAAATTATTACTGAACAGAACTCATAATAAGCATGCAAACTTGTAAGGTGAAAATTATATTTTGTTGAACTGAATCAACACAATCACATAAGAAGTAATACTTCCAATTATACCAAGAAGCAAAGAGTAATTAATATAAAAAAACCCTGCTGCTGAAAATGATGGATTCTTTTGATTCACTAGACAATTCAGCAAAAACAGTTCTTCTTTTAGTTTCTCATTTTCACTCGAGTACGGAAGGTTGGTCAAGGCGTTGATACAAATATCTCCAGTTGTTTTTCCAGCTTTTTCTGTTTCTGTGCACATCACCACAGCCAGACCACCAATAATCTAAAAGAAATGCTGGTTACTGTCATGAAATATATCCCAAGAATTGAACTTTTTCCTATTGACCATTGGAAACAATGGGACAATTTTTTGAGTATATTAACACAAATATTTTTTTGGATTATGCATTAGTTGTCGAAATAAAAAGCGGGGAGATAGGATACACCCCGATGCTTGACGATAACTCGCACGTTGAGTCCCCGCTCTTATTTCTGTTGACGGTACGTGTGTTTTGATATACTCTTAAGGTTCTTGTCAGTTGCGGTCGACACCCGGACGAGTTCTATGGCTTCGAGTTCCACCTTTGGTGAGTTCTGACATTCTACAGGAATATTTTTAAATTGTTATGTTCGGCGCCCTCCGTGCCTGATTTATTTTTTTGCCTAACTCAACCACGGTCTATCATAAATCTATGTTAAAACATGTAAATTTTACATTTTTAAATTCGATTTTTTTTCGAAAACTTTTGCATTATCCAACAAAATTTTTGTTCTAATATGCTTATAAAAGTGTCCTTTTACCAATATTCAATAGGAAAAAGTTCAGTTTTTGGGATAGGTTTTGTGACAGATCCCGAAATGCTGTTTTTTGGATTTGTGATTAAATTTTACTTACCAATTGCCAAAGTGTCCAAAGCAAGTGTGCTAGAACTATTTGAGCTCGACTATCTTCTTGATGAGTATTGGAAACACAAAAAATAATTATTACATTTATGGAATGAATCAATCCTATGACGAAAGATAGAACTAGGCACAGCAATTGACACCCAAACACTTTATTAAACAGTGCAATCTGTTGGACGTGTTGTTCGTAATATTGGGTAATCTGTCGAATTGCTGAGCAAATTTTATCGTTATCGAACTTTGCAAGTTTCTCTTCGATGGCCAAATTAGTTTTTTTTCCTCTTATACCTCGCGCTTCAAGCTTCTCTGATAGATAATGGTTTGCTCTTTCTAAACATGTTCTTATAAACTTGACATAGACGTAGATCGTTAAAATTGTCATAAAGTTATGATATATTTGAAATATTCGAAACATTTCAGTAGTATATTCCGTTCCTTCAAATATTATGATATTCACGTAGCTATCGTATATACAGAGGATTATTAATATTACATGGCTTACTGTGGCTTGGATTATAAATTTCTTGCTCGATGTAATCTTGAATATTTCTTCCATGAAGGATGTGTTGCACATATGCTCATAATTGTCCAACATAGCGTCAAGACTTGATGAGTACAACACCGATGGTGCTAGAATCGCGATAAAGATGCATATTGAGTTTGCAGCATACTGCATACAGTCAGTAAAAATCAAAGTAATACTAAATATTCCGGATTGAACTATGATTATGTAAAAATTTATAGCTATCGCAATCGTTAACGTTATTATAAATATGAGAAAACTGACGTACACTTTATAAAAGCGCTGAAAAATACCGCCGTTATTACCCGTAATCGCAGAATGAGGAGGAATAATACCAAGCAGGATAATCAGCCTAGAAAAGAAATTAATATTTGGTTTTTTTACATTATTCAACATCGTTGTTAGTGTTTAGTTTTACTACTATTATAGTCGTTCACTACATGCACGTTAAAATTTAGTTATTTTTATCCTAAAATCTGTAATTTCGAAAATTACCGACAGTTTTATTACAATAATTACAGGCGCAGTTCTCGGGAGATTTAAAGTATTTATTGCTGTCACGAAATATTTCCGCGATAACCAATTATTATTTACTTTATAAATGAAATAATATTGTTTTCCGTGCCAGATGGAATTTAATTTGTTAAATTTATTTATTCAATTTATTTACTCGACATTCCAATTTAGCTGAATTTTTTTACCCGCCCAGACCGAATTACGATTTAAAAGTTAAATTGGCATAGAAAGATAGGCAGTTCAACGGCACAAATAATTTAGAAGCAGCTCGAAATTGAACCTGCAGCCCTGACAACTGTTAACTACCCGATGTACAAATGAAATATTATAATATAACAGCAGTCAAACTGGAATCGCCGGGAAGTTTATTGTCATCGATTATTAACCTCAAGTGACGTTTCACTACTTTTGGACGAATGGGAGAGAGCTGGTAAATTATTTTACATTGAGGTAAACTATTTTCAAGCACATTGACACCAATTTTTCCCCAAGGATCTGTTACTTCGAGGACACAGGCTTTCCAGCACACGGAGAAGTTGCACTCAACTTTTTTTTTCAAAAATGTAATTAACTTTTTAGACGAAACTTTTTAAACCTAAGAATTATTTGAAAAATTAAGGGTCCCGGGAGATTCAGTAGTTTCCTTCAAAATCGAAATCTTGAATAATACTTCTGAAATAATGTATAAAATCTTCGACTCGGAATTAGTGTACCAGTTCATTTAAAAAAATTATTTTTTATAATTAAAATGTACTATTTAATAGTTAAAAAGCATATTTTTTAATAATTTTACCAGTCCGCCTTATTTCTTTTGTAAATACCCATATAAATTTGCATTTATACCTAATATTAAAAAATGTTATTTTTGAATATCATTCGACAATTATTTTGCCAGTCCGCCCGTATTTTGCTCATAGATACGCATGTGAATTTATACAGACCCTGTAAATAATGTGTAAAAAATTTATATTTTATCTTTTTATTGGACTTTCTAATTTACACAAATGCAGTTGTTGTACAAGAATTTTAAAAATCGAATTTGAGAATTTTCAAAAATTCACTTTTTTTTCAGTTTCTTAATTTCTTAAACAGTCCAGGAGAACAAAAACTATCCAAAACACTGTAATGCCAGTGTTTTTCGAATATGTTTGCAATCTATTGACATAAGGAGAGAGCATAAATTGCTGTGTAGTCCGCTTACAGAGCAGATGATTTCATTTCTATAAACTTTCAATTGAAGACAATCATTAGCGCAGCTAGTTAGCTGAATAACTGCTAACATTAAGGTACTCAGTTCGAATCCGGGAACTTGCTTTCATCAACAACAAAAACCTGAGTTACTGGCACATATGAGACATAAGCCTAGCAAGCTACCTTAGTTATAAATAATATGCTCACAGCACTAATAGTAACTTTGAAACATCACTCGCAAACCTACTAAAAGAGGAAGAAGATATAAATTAAAAGGTCAGAACTTGATGTGCTACTCGATTACCCATTTTGTGCGGCCTAAAGGCCGCACTGACTTTTTACTCTTCCACAACTTCTTATTTTTTTTAACTTTGTAATTTAAAATAAACTACCACTTCCTTTAGGTCGACAAGAAAAATGTATCAATCTGTATATAAATATATTGGCTTTGTTATCCCGATTCACAAAACCACCAAGAATTTTATGTTCTCATAATGAACATGGTGTAGGTAAAAAAAATAAATTCACAAAATTTATTTATATAAATTTTATAAATATCGTATATATATTGTCGTGTTTTTTTTTTCACTTCAACCAGATAAATTCCCTGGTGGTATTTGGAGTTTTGGTCTCCAATCTAAACGTTTTTAATTTTGAAAATAAAACTGAATGGTTAATCACCGTACCTTTATTTTCTATAAACATAAAACATGAACATAAACAGAAACAGAAACAGAAACTTAAACTAATAAAATTAAACTTGAAATATACCGTTAACGGAATACCTTTTTTTTTGTCGCACTATTTTCTTTCCTTTCTCTTTTATTGCCGTCGCCTTTTTGCTCCGCCACAGTTATTTCTTCTTCTCTAATCTTTCCAAACTTTACCTCTCCAACAATTTTATTTTTCACAATTTTATAGCTTCGAGAGCCCAATCCTTCTCGAAATTAATCGTCCTTTTCTTTCTCTTTGTTTTTTATTTAATTAAATTTCGAGAGATCAATTTCTCTTCAAAATCCAGCTGGAACCTGGTTTATTATTATACCCTCACTACTCTCTTTTTTTCACCCTCCCTCTTTTTTTTACCCCTTTTTTAAATACATCTCAATATGTTACATATAAATAGCGGCGTTGGTTTTAGAATCTATAGCAGAACCTTCAGTTAAAATTTAACTTTGTTAGAGCTTTCCCTTCGGGAGATTTTGAAGGGACAAATGCATATGTAGATACTTTGGGCTTTCTACAGGGTGTCCCGGTGACCGTAGAGAACCTTTAAGAATGTGATAAAGAACACTTTTCTAAGACAAATTTTCAAATAAAAGTTTTGTCTAAGTCCAAACCCTTGAGGGGTACATTAAAACTTTTAATAAATTTTCAAAATGGTCTTCCTCATTTTCAGCACACAGGTGTGCTCTTTTCAAAAGGTATTGCACGGTATAATTTATAATGGTGCTTTTTCTGTTAAGATTTGTCACGGTATTCTTTTCATTAATTCCTCTTTGGTTTCGGACTTTCTTCTATCGCTGTAAACTATAGCTTTAACCCGATAAAAAATAATCGAAAGGCATTAAATTGGGTGATAGTGCCGGCCAATTGATAAATCCTCTTCTTCCTATTCATTTTTCTGGATACGCAGTATTTAAAAAAAAATTTATTTGTCCAAAATGTACCGGCGCACCGGCTTATGTTTTGTAGAAAATGAGGGATGAAAAAATGGATGGCTGAGACTCTTTAGAAAAGAAGGTAAGCGCAATATTTATTTTAAAGTTTGGTTAATTTCTTGATTTTTTTTTAAATTTCAAATTTTTTCAATTTTGTTTGGTATATTTGCTATTACTTGTTATTTTTACTGTTAAACATGACTGAGGATCGATAATAATCGTGAAATAGGGGCCTTTATATTATGTTACAGTTTTTTTTTGTTTTTTATTTTTAAGTAATTTTTACCACTTCTATAGCGTAATTTTTTCAGAATTCTATTTTCTTGTTTATTTAAATATTCTTAGTTCAACCCTGTTAAATGTGAATTTTTGTCATTTTGGTTTCGTTAAATATTATGTTTTCTTCGTAGTATGTATTATTTACTTAATAGTTAAAAATTTTATTATTTTAACATTTTGTTAAGTTTGATTATCTTTAGAAAAGGAAAGAATTTCTTCTTTCCCACACGGTTGAAAATCGAAATCCCCAACCTTTTATTTGGTGAGGATACCTAAGGTGGAAAAAAACTAGCTGTTTTCTTTGCGGAAGCCAGGGATGAATCCGGCGTAACTGCAACAAGTTTGCACTCTCTCTCGTAACAAAAAAAACGTACCTACTACGGGGTACGAACTCGGAAGAGACGTTTGCAACAACCGACGCTCTAAACAAATAACCACCAACTCTTAATGAAGACTTCCAATAATTAGAATCTTTAAAACGGTGCTTGAGCTTAAAATTAGATCCAAAAAATCAAAAAATATTCGAAGCGAGCGTCGACGAACGCAGCTGGCAATTATCAAAAATATATATCAGTGTTATACAGCTTTGCGGATGAAAAAAACGAAAAGAAGTAATAAGGTAAAAAAACTTATCTTATTGCTGCTGTTGAGTGGTCTCTAGCGCTCGATCCTTCGGGTGTTCAAGAAATCCAATGACGAAAAAAATCAAAAGAACACAATTTCCTTGAAATTAGCGTAAATCCGCAAGAAGGGGGGGGGGGTAACTCCAGTAATTCTCACTACACAAAAAATCACCAATAACTACCCAAAATCAAAGGTAAAAACCAACTTTTTTCGCCCACAAAATCTGGCTCTGATTTCCAATCTTCTCGCACCTTCCTTTCTATCTCCTGTCATGCGCCTAAATCGTCTCGAGTCCCAAAATATTCTCGTATCATCAGAAATACAAATACGAGGTGTAGCCAAAAGAAATATAACAAAATTCAAAATTTTGTTACAGGATGCCGTTTTGAAAATTTAATTAAATAAATTTTGTGAATTTATTTTTTTTACCTACACCATGTTCATTATGAGAACGTAAAATTCTTGGTGGTTTTGTGAATCGGGATAACAAAGCCAAGTTTGCAGTCGGCCGAAAAGTGTCGTAATTTAAATATTGCGTTTACTACTACTATATAATTAAGTTGCAGGTTTAACTTTTTTACCGTAAGGATTTTACTAACTTTAACGTTTATTCAGCACAATTCAAAATTAAGTTTAAAGTTAATTAAATTGATTTTATAAAACCGCTGATTCAGTTTATTGATTCAATGAACATTTTTGTAGTATTTCGAATGTGTGCACACTAAATGTTTCTTATATAATAAAAGGCCATGTCTGCCCTTCCTTTAACTTACTTTTGATTGGTTCTTTTTAAGTTGCCATCGTACAAAATTAAGAGCTTACGAAAAAATGGGTAGTCAGTGCGGCCTTCAGACCGCACAATCTGCGCTAAACTAAGCTTTTTATTTATGCATGTACGTATGTCTTTTTATATTATTTTAATAATTTACAGTTTACAGTTGTGTTTTGTTACGTCTTTGTTATAAAATTTAGCAAAACCAAATTGCACAGAAGCTACGTAAAATTTGGAACTTTAGATATTTTTTTTAGACTAATGGAACTAATAAAGACGCCTTGATACTGAAATTTTCTGACTAAGGCACTTGACAAATCTTGAAAATTATAGTTAAGGATATTTCCTTACGATTTGGTCATTTCACAGTCAACTCAAAAATTTAACTATTTTAAGGCCCAAAATTAAATCATTCATTATGTCATTAATAAGAATTCATCTATATAATCTATCTTGTAATATGTCGTCAGGTTTTAAATTAAAGCCAGTCCTGTACCGTTAATAAAAAGTCAGTCAGATAGTCAGTTATATTTTTATTTCAGTTATTAAGGATTCATTAAAACTGTTAAGAAATATTCTATAATATTTTTAATAATTTTATAATATCTGTTAGGCGTTCTTATATGTTGGCTGTGTAGGGAGGGGGGGGGAAGCTGAAAGTAATGAAAATTATGAAAACAGGCAATGAAAAATAATATTATTTTTCACACAGCAATGGGAATGTATTTTCTGAGCAATAATGCAATAGTTCCGAGTCAAACAAAATCACTTGGTATTGAGTCAACTTTATCGAATAAGCATATATTACTATGTTTCTCCCTATAAAATTATGATTACTTTCGAATTTTATAACATATCAAGATTTGTGTTTACAAATAATTTTAATTTATTTAAAAATAATTAATTTTCTATAGCTTCTGTTCTAAAATTTATTGATTTTCTATTTTTTACTTTAATCTACTCTCTTTAAAAATACACAAAACTTCTTATTCTTATCGATATTTTTATGTTATTTCAAAAACTAATTATAATTATTTAAAACTTCGCAAAGTCTTTTTTTACTAACCTTTCCATGCAGGCCGCCAACCAAACTTGACCACGTAAAAACAAAATTCAAAACTTCAACAAAAGATATTTTCAAATACATATCTCTGACGTCCAATTACGTGATTTTGACGTTATCTGACGTAACCATGTCAACTGGAACAGAACCAAACTGCGAGTAAAAAGTGCACGAGTACTAAAAACAAACTTTATTTAAATAATAAAGAAAACAAACAAAAATATCACGATACACGTTTTTAACTAACAATAAACAGAAAATAGTAAAAATACCGAGTAAACTAGATATCAGATCAGGAGTTTTGGTGATGTGGCACACAAAGAGTGCATAAATAACAATATAAACGATAATACTCGATAGTATTTTCTATAATACATAACTTTATCGACAAATATGGAAACAACAAAGTAAAAGTAAGTTTTCAGTCTAGCTTAAAAAATACTACAAAAAAGTACAAAATATAAAACTTAAGTAATGACTTCTTTCTTAAATACTAAGAAAACAATACAGATGCGAAAGGTAAGTAACATAAAATTAGGTTAACAATTTTGCACTAAAATGTGTGCCTTCTCTTCTTATGATAACCCCAGTTTTACTTTTAGGAATACCATTTAACTTTTTGTTTTGCACCGGAGTAGACTTACCTACAAAATTAACATAAATAAAAAAAATAAAGCGTCCACTTCAACGAATTTCTTTCAACATTACTAAAAAGTTAAGGCCCTTTCCAAAATATCTGTTGGTTTACTGTGGTGCTAGCTAGTGTATCTGGATACTTTGTTTCATTTTTAACTGAAACATTATAAATTTATTTTATTATTGAGAAATCAAATAAAACACAATTTCTTGTATGTTGCATACATAACGGGGCAAAAACTGCATTATATAATAATATAATGAAAAACACCGAAAGGTTCTGGCAGTACCTACCTATTACGTAATAGTAAAATTCTTCTAATAATTTTTAGCAGTATTTTCCACCCCATTATGTATTAATTAGAAGACCAAAATATGATTACGATAATGATTACAAATGTCACTTTAGAAAAGACCCCAACCTTTAGCACTAATACAAAAAAAAATAATTCTAAACAAAGAAAAACTTATTGAAGATAAACAAATAATAAAGATAATAGAAGAAGAATAAGATAAGCAAATTTGGTCTTCAAGTTAAAAAAATTGTATATTTTTTCACTTAAATGAAGTTTTTGATTAAAAATTGTTATGTGTTTACCTACCTTTTAATAATTCTCCAGAATTTTGATGACTCTCGAGAAGCTTTGGGGGAACCACAGGATTTAAACAAGTGACATCTCCCCTGTACAACGTTATGGTATTATCCTTTGATGTGGGAGTGGGGTTATTATTTTCGTATGTCTGGAGAATTTTCAAAACCTCGCTGTTCACTTCCATAATTTTTATGTCGGTGCTTTTTGATGGCTCAACTATTTGTACATCGCTGTATTTAGTCGGGATGTAAACGACTTTTTTTGGTAAATTTTCTTCGCATGGTTTAACGGGGTTTGTAGACGTTTCACCGCGATCTTTGGTAACGCGTTGAAGAAGTTTCATAGTTTCGCTCAAGTTATTTTTGCACAACGCCATTGCTGAGTCTATTTCTTTTTCAGAAATATAAGGATACGTAAACGAAAGCAAATTTTTGTTCAAGTTTTTGAAAAGCACTCGATCGAATTCGCAACGTCGTTGTAGAAGAGTCTGTAAATAAAATAGCTTTTTTCAATTTGGTTCAGTGCAGGATAAATTAAAAATTTTTAATTTGGATTATTTTTATTGTTTTGAGGTTTCTATGGTTTCTATTTTAAATTTCGTGCTATCACATAGTTTTGTGTTATTAAAAAAATTGTTTATGACGCACAAGAATATAGATTAGTCTTTTAAAATTTTAAAATTTCTGAAATAAAAATTATAAATTTTATAAGATTTTTTAATTTTGTGATGAGAGCCCTATAACAACAAAAAATATCTTGATATAATACAAGTACAAATGTAATACAAGTATCTACGTATTAATATCGATTAATAATTATAGTAATTGCATCTAATACTAGATATAAAAATATTGATATCCATATACATTTTTTTGAAGTTTAGATAAAAGTATAGTAAGTACGTACTAGATAGGTATCTAAATCATTCTGATTACTTTTTAATCTTTATTAATATTTATTTGTATTTTTAATATTAATTTTCAATATTTAAGCCTTGCTACTAGCATGTCACTATTATTTTTTTTACAAGATTTTTCCCTGCAAGTAATACAAAAATCTTCAAAAAACTTCCTTACAAAAATATATAGTATTAAAAATTGTTACTGTAGTTTAATAATTTATACTGACCAAAAATCTAAATTTTTACTTACTAAAAACACTTTTAAAATATTATTATATAAGATTACAAACGGTGTGCGGCCTAAAAGCCGCACTAACTCGCCAAAGCTTTTCAAGTTGGTAATTTAAAATAAACCAATCGAAAGTATGTTACTGAAGGACAAACAGATTTTAAATTACGGAGTCAGGCTGAAGTTTCTTTTTCTAATTCGATAGAAAATATTGCCAATATTGGCATTCGGAAGACTGTTGCAGAATGTTGGGAACTTCAGAATTTTACATATCAGTGCGGTGGTTGAAAATTGTATCACTAAGGAAGACTTTTAAAAATATACAAGTCTTATATATTATATAGTCTTAATTTTTAAGTCTTATATATTTTAATTACCCCCACCTGAGATTCAATTGTAGTTATTGTAAAATTGTACTTTTTTCAACTTGAAATTTAATAATTACAATACGAAAATTATTAAAATATAAGATAAAATTATTTATAAAATTATAAACGAAAAATTTGGCAATAAAATTATTTATTATACATGACAAATAATTCCTAATATCATATGGGGGGAAAGGGTAATAAAAAAATTATATACATATTGCAAAAAATATTAAGAACAGTAAACGAATAACTAATAATGATTATTATTGTCAATAATAATATTTTTTTTAAATTTTGCATCGATTTTTCTTCCATGGTCTTTTAATTTTATTGCAAATTTGTAAAATTTCTGTTTATTTTGCTATCGACTGATAAAATACTTTTTTGTCTGAAAAGTTCCTATAAAAGTATAAAAAGTATAAAACTATAAAAGTAAAAGGTATAAGTTTCTACAAAATTTGAAAACATCTAAGTACAAATTATCCTACACCTTTAGAAAGAGATCTTCCGTGAAAGATAATAATAAATTAATTTGACAACAAAAAATTAATGCCGACCTAACAATGAATATATGCGACCAATCCTCAACAGTCGGTTTTTATTTTTATTTCATCAAAAACATGTAAATGGAAGGCTAACTTTCCAAGACAATTTTTCAAAAATTGAATGTTTTTTGAGAAAACTAGAAAACCTAACGATAAAACCGGGCGATCTTTCTAGACCTAACAATTCATCAATATAATATTATAATTTTCTTTTTTTTTATACCACATCTTATGTACAAAAGTGTAGGCAAGAACGCACCTCAACTTCAACAGCTGATTTTAATACACCAATATTTTTGGTTATTGCAAACGAAATAAAGACATCGAATTTTAATTAATTTAATTATATAAACAAATTAATGACGTCCTAACGATAAACATACGCGACCAATCTTCCAAAATCGATTTCCTACCGGTTTCCATTTTTTTTTATCGAAAGGGTGTAAATAGGAAAATAACATACCAAGAAAATTTTCAAAAATTGAAAAACTAGAACTATTCAAAGCACTCGGAGAAAGTAATTCAATTACCAATTACTAAATGCTTTACTAATATTTCAACTACCTGAAATACCATATCTTGCTTAAAATTAACATATCAGTTACTAAATTATTTTACAATAAAATTAATTTTTACATTTTAGATGAAATTGAAAAATAATTTAATTCATAACTTACATAAAATTGTTCAAAAACTATTTAAATGAATTATATAAGTTTGCGACAGCATAACTTAATAGCATAACTTTTCAATCATTTCAATAATTTTTTCAGGTTTGCCTGATAAGATTCTGAAAATCGAAACATCAGTTATAACAGGGTGTCGCAAACTATATCATTCATTTAAATAGTTTTTGAACAATTTTATGTAAGTTATGAATTAAATTTATTATTTTTCAATTTCATCTAACATGTAAAAATTAATTTTATTAAAAATATTATCACATGTTAATAACATTAACCATTTTATAAATTATTTCACTAAGAAAAAATAATTCAAAATTTAAAGTACTTCGTAAAATGCTTAAAAATAATTTAAAATGTAATTCAATTACTTCTAAATTACCCAAAGTATTTTCATTACTCAAAGAATCTCAATTACTCCAAGTATTTTAATAACAAAGTTTTTTTGAAAATTAATGTAAAAATTAAAGTTATTATATTATGCATTTTAAATATCAAAAAAGTATTTCAAACTTTGATCAAGGGCAGATACAAAGGGGGGAGATAACAATCTACATAGTTAAAAATATTTGTTTCAAATTTTAATAAAAAACTCCAAAGAAAGGACTAGAAGGATCCAGGACTAAAACTTGATCAGTTCTTGATTTCAATTAACAAAAATAAATTGAATTACGAATAAAAATATTGAATTGTAGAAAAAGTACTTGAATCACCGAAAGAGTAATTGAATTATCGAAAAACAAATTCAATGACCCAAAAAGTAATTCAATTATCGTAAATGTGATTATCAAAAAAAGTACGACCAACTCGATTATTTCCGAATTTTTGATTTTCCGAAAATATTAGCTGTCTCTTCTCCCCCTCCTTTTTTATTTATTTACAGAATTTGCTTAATTATAAAAAAACCGTTTCAACAACATTACTTTGGACTTTTGGTGCTATTTGAAATGCTGAATTTTTCTTACATACTTGAGAAAACCATTGTGCCAATATATCACCATACTATTTTTCAGTACAGTTTTGTAATAAAAATTTTCTTCTGTTTTTGAAAAAAAAAAGCTGATATAAGTGATCTAACCCACACTGCATATATAAATAAAAACTAACTACCATTTTTTATTAATAAAAGTATTCATTGAATAAATAAATTATATACTTGCCTATTTAAATTAATGGGCAATACCCAGAGCTGGGCAAAAAACATTTTTGTTTTGTACTTGAATTACAAATACAAAATACTCGAAAGTTGAGTATTTAAAATAGTACATTATTTTACTCAATTGTTGTTCAGCGATAAATTTATTAAAATTTACAGGTTCGGCGGTAAATTTATAAATAAAATTTTATTTTATAAGTAATTTAAAATTTGATAGAAAGAAATACTTAAAAAATGAAGTTACTAAGTTTTTATTTTATATTTTTATAACGTAATTTTTTATTTCAAACATTCTTAGTCAGTATTTAAAAAATTTTACCAATTTTCACATAGTAATTTTTACTATCCGTCCGAACCAGTTAAACGTAAATTAATGTCTTTTTTTAATGTTTTTTAAATAGTATTGTTTTTCTACATACGTATGTATTCTTTAAAATTCATTATTTTAACATTTTGTTTAGTTTGTTTATTTTTAATTTAAAATTTTTTCAAAACTTCAAAAACTATTTAATTGAACGATATAATTTTTTTTTTCATTTAATTTTTCATTTGTTCATTTTTCATGTAATATGTAAAAATTAATTTTATAAAAAAATATTATCACATGTTAATAACCATAATCATTTTATTTATCTGTTACATAAAATAACTAAGCAAAAAATTAATGCGTTTAGCGGGAGGGATGAACCTGGTCATTTGTTAACAAATTATCAATATTTGGTATCAATTTACTTTGACCGATTTACTAGAAATTTGGTGGGAATCTTCTCTATACATTTCTCTATCGTAGTAACTAACGATTATAACAAATTTTCAATTTTTACTATTTTTAAAAAAATGTGAAAAGTAAAAAAAATTGTAAAAATACTTCTCTTCATTTCAAACATTTTTTTTCAACTTTTTTTTAGTTAGTACGATAGGAGTATTCCTCTAGATTAAAAAATGGTTTTTTTTGTTTCGGATTACTAGAGTGCGGTTACAATCGTGACAAACTTCGTTCGCCATTTTTTTTAGATCTCCCACTTTATCAGCCTGTAACTTTTTAAATTTTTAATTATTTAAAACATCTTGTAAAATAATAGATAATAAAAATATTGTGTTTTTTTGCATTTAAAAACCACCTAAAATTTATACTTTCTAGACTAGAATACCGCCTTAACCGGATCTCCAGTCTGTTTCTTTCTGTTGTTAGGAAATTGGCAACCGCATTGAAACCTCTTTCCACTACGTAAGGAGGTAAATTTAAATTTAACCCAGGAGCGTATCAGGTTCTACAATACCCACCTAAAGAAGATTCAAGTAGTCCAAAATAGATGTATTTGTCACGCATTTTCCAGTCCATACTACGTCACAAATCGAAGACTCACGCCGAAGCAAAAATGGACATCCTCGACGTCCACATCAAGAGTCAGGCAGAAAAATTGTACAAGACCGCGAGCTTCTCGGACAAACCCCTCATCTCGCAGCTAGGACAATACCAACCTGGTCACAACTTTGGACACAGCCGGCCAAAGGACATTCTCATCCGCCCATCAGCCGGGGTGCAAGTAATTCTAATCTCTTTGCTTGTTTGTTTTAGGTTCTCACCAAGCACCAGGTTCATTAAACACCCGGCTGCCAAAAAACCACGCAAAGACGCCCGGAATTACATCAAATCGCTCACCCCGCTCCATCAATACTAAGGGACCAAGTTCAGGAGGGTACCGCAGACCCACTTCGCCCTTCTGGACACATAAACACGCCCCAAGGAAAGTTCTTCAAAATCTCTAGGTTTCCGCAAATCACGGAAAATTATCCCCGTGGACCAAAAATCCAGCTCGATCAAGCTTAGCGCTTCAAATGAGAAATCACACCTACTACTACTGTTTACCTGAAATCCACTATCGTTGAACCCCATTTACATCTCGGTTTCATTCCATTCTATTCATTTCATTCGGTTCCCGGTTTCATAAAACTCTATGCCCGTTTTCACCAACAAATTCCTAACGTTAAGAGTTTCTTAACTTGAGATAAGAAACTCTTATGTCAAATTTGGTTTTCACCAAGCGCTAAGAATTCCTTAGTGGTATTAAGAAATCCCTAACCTTAGAGATCCGATTTACCGACCCCTAAAGTGTTAGGTATTCCTTAGCGGTTGTATTATACTATTTATAGGTTATAAATTAGTGTTTGTGCATGTTGATTTTGAATAGCCGTGCATTATTCTACACTCTTCTTTAGCCATGGATGCTATTCGACTTTTTGATAGATTAGAAAGATATGATGATTCATCAGATGATGAAGTTGTACACTTCAGAACCATTAAAAAGCGGGCAAATTATTTTGATAGTTTCAATGAAGTGGAATTTGCCGCAAGATTTCGGTTAAGAAAACAAACTGTTTTGGAGGTTTTACGATTAATAGAAGGATCCCTGGAGTTTATCGATGATAGGTAATTATAAATAAATATAGTACTTACATATTTATAAATCAGCTTAAAATGATGTGTACACCACATATTAACGGTTTATATAATCCTTTACAGTACCTGCTTCATAATTAACAAAATTAACTACATAATAATCATACACAACCGTAATGCCGCCATTAAATATAACCTACAAATTCAAATATGACATTTATGACCCTCATTAGTTCATTTGTCCTCCTTAAAGAATACCTAGCAAGGGAACTGCTGGTTAAGAAACTCTTATGTTGGTGAAATGCAAATTTCACTTTATGGAATACCTAGCGTTAAGAATTCTTTACTGAGGAATTCTTAAATAAATGTTGGTGAAAACCCCCAGTTTTTTTGTTTTTGTTTAGCTAGCCGACCTAACTTAGGTCGGCTTGACGGATTAGGTTGCTGTACCTAAGTTTATACATGACAGAACTAACTAGCTCTTACTATACAGGAGAAAATAATCTCCTGCTTACGATATAAATAGGCAACCCATTATTAAAATCCTCTGCTTACGCTATAGATACCTATTATTAAATGAAAATGAGCTGAGTTAGGTATTTGAATTTAAAAATAAAATTGCAGAAGATTAAGAGCAGGTACTTTTGAGCAGAGTTGGATCGAAGACCGTAAATTGCGGTCAAGGGTTTTTTCTAATCTTTTTCTAATTGCACCAAACATTTTTAGGGTTGAACATAAAAAAAGTCGAAAAAAGGTTGTCATATTTTAATCCATTCTATTTTATTAACAGGATTAGTTTTGCTCAAAAAAATATTTTTTAATTTCCACACTGTAGAAGTTTCACTGATTTTTATGTTAATTTAGAGCATGCAAGCTTATCCAGACCTTTATACATTTTTGAACGCTGTATTGCAGTGGCGCAGCCAGGGGGGGGGGGGAATATAGCACCCCCCCCCAGACACTCTTCTTTTTTTTAATGACCATAGCCGCTTTTTTACCGGTGCAATGAAAAAAAACAAAAAATGATTGTGTTTGACTGTTCGATATGATTGTAGTTAGGTACTGTTTTTAGTGTAGCACTTGTTGCTTGTTGGTAGCTAATCAGCCAATCCAGTTAATTTAGATCTGACATCTTCGGGCTCCCAAGGGCGGATTTACCAAATTGTCGCCTATGGGCACTACTTTGAGATGCCGCCCCTGTTATACTTAAGAGCTAACAGGGTGGTCTGGCGCAAAGGGGGGGGGGGGCAGGTAGCGGCGTGGTCAACGCATTTTTAGTGTTTACCATGGTGTTTACTGAAATTTCAAATACAAAATAACTTTACTATAGATAATTAGCAATTAGTTTCAATTCTTAATCTTAATAACTGCTATTTATTGAAAACAAGGATAGGTATATTACAATAAAAAGATTGGCAACAAAAATCAATAATAAATCTTTCGCCCTGAGTTATTTCGGAAATGCCGTACTTTAATTCTCACTTTAATTTAAGGTAGGTAATAGTGGTAACACAATAATTATACTCAAAAATAAGATGACCACGCCCCTTTTTCCGAAAAATTTTCGCCTGCGGCGCTAGCCTTCATCACAGCTCGCAACTTTTAGCCCCCCCCCCCATAACAAAATCCTGGCTGCGTCACTGCTGTATTGGATATGCAAATATCTGTTTATGTTAAAATCGATAGTATTAATCAACAGAAGAAAATCCGTACTAAAACCATACAAAAGCAAAAAACGTTGCAATTTAACATAGCATTTTATCAATTGAAGAAAATGAGCAGATTTGATTTCTTTAAATGTATGTCATCATTTTGCAGATATTTATTAAAAATACTATTATGTATCTTAATAATAACAAGAATAATAATATGATTATTGTAATTTATTCCCATCTACTCAAAATAAAAATTATAAGCATTTGAAAAGGTTAGATTTAGTTAGTTTTCTATATTATTTTCATTGTGAGTTATGACTATACTGATTTGACCCTCCCCCCATACGGAAAACATATTTTGATACCTTAACACTGACACCGAGGGGTTACATTATATTTTGATTAAGTACTAGGTAAATATACCACTCTTTAGATATTACAACTTAAGCTGCCTGCACCAACCGCTGGAGCAATTTACTAGTTGCCTTTAAGCTACCAGCTACCGATCAAAACGGTACGACAATAGACAATTGACAATCCGTACTCTACTAATTACCCTTAGACGTACTAACGAAATTTTGTTTTAACAACTTCAGAGGTTTTAAAATTGTGACGTCCCGTATTGTTAATTTTTTTTAATTTTTAAATTTTTCGAAATTAACTATTTTGAAATACGAATTTTGCATTTTGATGTTTTTCTTGTTTTTGTTTAGGCTATACTTCATTATAAATAATAGAATGGGGTGCAAATCTTTAAATTTTTGAGATAATAGAAGTAAAGGAGATAAAAAAAAATTGTCTAAAATTGCCACTCCTATGTCCACCGATAAAATTTCTTATATTATTTATTGTTTCAAACCAAGCCTCTTTTCAATATATTTTCAATCCGGCGTCTATAGTAAAAAAACAATAAGGAATTGTTAAAATAATAAAAATGCACATATCTTTTCGAGTTATGCACTTGCGATAAGGAACAGCTGCTCCGTTATTAGCAACTCCTTGTTCCTTATCAAAATAATAGTATGTCTTTAAATTTGAAGGCGCGCGCTCTTTTATCTCAAATACCAATTTTATTTTTTTTTATTCAGATGAATAAATTAATTAATAAGAAACAATAAATTTTCCTAAGTTATAGAATTTTTCGGGAATCGCCAAGTTATGATTTGTCCTATCAAGTGAATGATATTTCTGGAAAATTTGCTTTCCACCTTTTCCAAAGTTCAATAACATTTAAAAGTTTATAATTTATTTATATGGCAACTGACTTTCAGTAACAATTACAAAGAGGTTCTTATTGAAGTTGCGCGTGATTGGGGCAAAAATAGAAGTCCAGGATGCAGAACTTCTAATACGAAAGATGTAATACCACACGAGAACGTTCAACTTAATTTTATTAATTTGTGCTTAATTCAAAAAATAATTTAGTTTAGCCAGTACCTGATAATCATTGCTTGGATATGGCAAAGGAACTGGATGAAATCTGCTACCACGTAACCTCTTCACGTTATGGTTGAACCCTCTGGGAGCTGAAGATTCCCATGGTGACTGTTGAACAGGATTTTTAATCACTTTTTTAAATTTATTGTTCATTATTTAAATGTTTATTCGACTTTTGCAAAACTGGAGAAATTTCTTTCGCACGTGTTCACCGGTCCGCGACACTTCATAGAATGACCATAATCCAACATTGGCACACATGGTCACCTAAGGTTGGGTTGTTTTTGTTCCAATAGATAACATTTTTATGCGCGCCAATACGAAATCAAATTTTTTAAGACTGGCCGCTCTTTCACTTTTTGAATTTTTATAATTTAATAGTGTACGAATTATTTTATTTTGTTTAAATAATTAAAAATGCAAAAATGAAACTTTGTTTACCCTGATGAGATGCCAAATCAAAATTATTGATTTTGAAGCAGAGTATCTTATTATTGGTGCGTTAAATTAATTTTTCGCAACGGCCATCCAGTGGAATAGTTTGGAATTTTGGAGTAAATGCAAAATATGCCCTAAGCACACGATGAGAGTATTACAAATTTTTATTACTTAAGCAAGACATTTAAAATTACTAAAGCTTTAACAATAACCAAAAAACTTCAGGTTAGCTTGATTCTTCTGTAACTTTGGATAAGTCCTGTGAAGTTGAAGCAACGATGGGCGATAAAGGCCGAATAAGTAACTGACAGGTTGGGGAAACTACCGGTTGTAAATCGTTAATGCAGCAATCTAAAATTACATCAATTTTGATAATTCCAAAAATTTAAATTTTGGAAACTCACCTTCAGCTTTTTTCAGGTTGAATTGTTTTTCACAAACCAGTTTTGGTTTACTGAAATCTATGGAGCCATTTTGACCATTGCAGTTTTGAAACTTTTCGTTTGGGCACGGATTTGTTTGATTACATGGATAAGGTTTATGACGATTCGTCTTCATTGACGTGGCTGCAGAACAGTTTTGTAAGCAGGTGCTGCTGCGGTTGCTGTACATCTCTTTACATTTTTTGGCGTAAATTAGCTTATCGACAGCACAAAAAAATTGGTTTTTGCATAGAACTAGCACAGTGTGCAAAGTTGCTGGATGTACGTCGGGAAAAAGTTGCATCAAACGTAGAAAATTAAAAAATTGTTCTGATGATTGCTGAATTGGAGAGCAACTGAACGGAAACGACCTCTTTGCGTTTGCTTCCATCTGGAAAATAGTTGATTAATTCAAATTTATTTTAATTTTTTTTCCTACCTGTTGATTGACGTTGCAGGTTTGATTTATAATGCTGTGCTGGCAATTCATGTAAGATTTGGACATATTTGAACAGTTTGACTGCACGTCTGGTGTTTTTGGGACATTTTTGGTTGCAGTTGGAGTAATTAACGGTGCTCTCGAAATCCAAGGGCAAAATATCATTTGATTGGATGTCAGTTTTGAAACCTCCGGCTGAGAACTATTATTAGGTGTTTCCATTAAACTAAGCAAAACACTTAATTATTTTCTGCAATTTAATTCGGCCAATTGAATAATTAAATTCAATTATGAACGAATGATAAATTAATTTAATTAATAATTAAAAATGTTAAATTTATACTATGGTATTGTTACAAAATCAGTTGTGAATTGTTTGTTATGATTTTGTTGCTATAGTTAATACTTTTTTATCATGGCTTTCTAATTTTTATAAGAATTAATGCTGAAAGTAATGTACCAGTGTCACCTCAAATGTAAATTACCGATGCCGAAAATGATTTACTGGTAAATTAAAACACACAAGGTTTTTATTGGTCCGTCAGTTCATTATTGAACCAATCAGAAGTGATTCTAACCTAAAACAGCAATATGTCACATTAAATTCTAACAAAAGTAGTGTCCAGTGGCGTAACGCCCACTTAAATACATCAAACAAATTGCAAATTAAACAAAATCTACGTTTGTTTATTATTGGACTAATTAGGTATGCATTTTAACCTAAAAAGTAGGAGTAATTTATTACTTTTAGATAACCTGCACATTAGAACATCTACCTCAGGGTTGTAGCTAGAAATTTGATTGGGGGGCCCCCCCCCCAATCAAATGTAGCCTGCCATAAAGCCTGCGAGCGCAGCGAGCCGTTTTTAATAGCGCCGCAGACGAAAAATTTTTTAATTTTCAAGGTCATGCGCTCAATAGAAAGTTAAAAAATTAGAATAAAAAATAATTTCTCCGAAAAAAGAGTTTCGTAAGACATTTTAATGTTAACGACAATAATAATAAACGCTAAAATACTAAATAAACATTAAAAATTAAGTTATTGAAATTATTATTATTCTAATATAATTATAATTGTAAAATCATTGCGTTTTTTTGTTATTCCAAAAATATTTATAACCACTTCTACATTTATATAGGCACATTCCTGTGAACTGCTAATAAAGCTAAACCGCTTAACCTATTCTCGACCGTACTATTTCTCAAATTTGGCTTTATTTGTTTTAAGATGGAAAATGTTCTTTCTACAGAGGCTGTAGTAACCGCTAATGTTCCTAAAATAATATATATATTCGGAAACATCAATATTAAACTGATTAAGAGTTTCCATTGTATATTTTGGAAGCTGCTCCTTCATGGTTTTTTATTTTTGATGCAAAATCAGCCATTTGCCTTCAAATATAGTATCATTAGTGTTTTGAAAATCATTTATATAGAAATCTATACACGGTTTAAAGTCATTGCAAAATTACAAATTAATAATTTTGGGGGGGGGGGGTCCCCAGAGGCCCCCCTTGGCTACGACACTGATTAACCTAACGACTTACGGCCGGTTTCACAATCGATAGTCAAAACCTAAAGTTATCTAACCTTCACCTGAAGGTTAACTTGAAGTTTGAGAGGTGGTACTGCTTCACAAACAAATTTCGACCTTGGGTCTGCTTACCGGCAGTTGACCATAGGTTTAAAAATGTTGGCAGCTCTGTAGCTAGTGATTTTCTATAATCACTGTTGGTAGCGTACTTATTTGTCTGTCATTTGTCATTTACTTGTCATATAATAACTTATAAATTATAAATTATAAAACTTATAAATAAGAAATAAAGTTTATTTCTTGTTTTATTTTATTACTTTTTATAAATATTAGTTTAGTTATTAGTTTAAACTTTAGTTAGGTATTGATTGTAATCTCGGGTGGTTATTGTTATAGATGGAAAATAAAACTAGATGCAAGGGTTTTTCTTTAACAAAAAAATCATGAGCGTCATATTCTTCAAAATAATTAAGCCGATGTTTAATTACTCTCGACCTTCTGGCTTCTTCGTCGCTGCTATACGCATTTATGTTGTGTAATAAATCCATCTTAAATACACTTGGTTATTATTAACTTTCGTATCTTTTAACACAAATATACAATACCGTTTATGAAAGTACACAAAAATATAACCAAAATCTGAACAGTCCACGTCTTGAATGAATTTTAAAAGTTTCACAAATAATGACAAAATTCTACTACTAGCCGTTTGAATTCAACGAGAGCACTGTTCTCTGTGTGTTTCAACCTCAAAAAAAGTGATAGTTGAAGTAAACCTTGAGTTAACTCGAGGAACTTCTGTGGGTTACAGATACCAGCACTTAACCTAAGATTAGCACGTAAACCAGCGATTGTGAAACACTTTTTCATAGGTTAAGTAACGGTTACCGCTAAACTGCAGGTTAACCAGACTTTGTGAAACCGGCCGTTAAAAACTGTAATCCGGTTTGCAAAATTTTTATGTGATTTTGTATAACCAACAAATAAAAACAGATCCGGACTATCTGCTTTATATTATGATTACTGAGTTAAGCGACATCGGAACGCCTTGACCTTATAGTTCACGATTAGGATGGTTTAAAATGGTGTTAAATTTATATCAATGTCCTCAATTTTTTGCTTATATTTACAATATAAGCAAACAATTATACAATAAAGAACAATATGTTGATATACTTCCAAAAGGGAGGCAAGAATTTTTTGAAAATTCTAAGACTATTCAAGCAAGCAATTAAAATTATTGTAAAGATGGTGAATAGTAAAACACCAGAAGAAATAAAAGTACATTTTGGTATTTACGATGATAATGATGATACCAAAGATGATACCATGTAGACAATGGAACTATGGTATATGGATACTCGCTAGAAAAAACAACTATCATAAATATGGCGTTTAAATCGGGTGGGTCTAGGGGGTATGGAATACAAAAATAAAAAATATATAAAAATAAATAAAAATTTAAAAAAATAAATAAAAATAAAAAAAACATTTAAAAAGAAAAAAAGCATAAATAAAAATTCAGCAAGCATAATATTTAATTTTCAAAATATAGGGTAAAATTTTGTATTTTTTCAACAATAAATCAAAATTTTTTAATTAATTGTTTCGTGCAGTTTATAAGTGAGACGTAGAGAAGGTATAAAAATAAATAACGCGTGGACCACGGTCTAAAAATAGTTATTTGTGCTAAACGATGTAACGAATTAATAGAAGGTAACTCTCGACGCAGTTGGATATTAATTAAAAGGTTATTTTCTATTAGATTTTGGCCACTTCGCCGTTATATTTAGTTAAGTTACTAGGTTTCTCACCTACTATAATTAATTTGTTACAACAAAAAACTTAAATTTGATCTCGCGTAGAGTTTACTATTTATTATGTTTACTACGATTCCATTCACAATTTATTTTGAAGAAAAATGATGTATTTTTTCAATTTGTAAGTTTTATGTGTTCAAACCAAATTGTTTATTGCCTGTCTTTATTGTTTTTATTTTTTTTACAAATAAGCAAAACCTGTCTAGAATAAGAATAACCGTCCTCGTCGGTCTAAATTTAATAGGTTTGATCAAAATGTTATGTTAGCAGTCTCTAATATTAAAAATTATATCAATGTAATTTTTGTGAACCACTTATTCGAAATTGGGTTTTGAAATTGAGGTCATACAAAATTTGACCACACACACAGATATATTTTGAAAATAGTAATATTTACCTAAAACGTTCAAATCCTTTAGAATTTTATATTTTAATTTTAATAATTGGATCAAGTAAAAGACATTCAAGTGTTAAAAAAAGTGCTTATGAGTTTACAGTTGGAGAAATAAAGATATTATATGACGGAAATAAAATTTTCTAATTTTATTTCTTAAATATTTAGATTATAGAAATTGAAACCTTCGTTGATGTCTTAATTTTAGTTATTCGAGCGTATTCATTACGGTCTTGAAAACTCAAACCTAATTATTTATATGCCAAATCTGATATTTTTTTCTCAATATTTCATTTCTAACTTTATTTTTTTTATAGAATTTTTGTGATTTATTTTGAAATTCTATTGTAATTCTTCACATAGAAAATGTTTTATGGTTTGTGATAGTGTACATTAAGAAAATATATTTACTTTTTTATGCCTATAGAATTATTTTTTTGAATTCCTACAAATTTTTGATAATATTTAATACACTTTAAAATTTTACTTTTTTAACAACAAATATAGCGATAACTTGACCAATTTTTACCGTAGGGGGTAAAGAAAAATTAAAATATACCTTTTAACTTTTACCCATTAGCGCTGTGACAAATTGAAAAAATTATACTCTAAAATTTAAATTTTAAATGGGGTAAAACAATATTTTTAAAAAAAATTATACCTCGGATATTTGACAAAATTTAACAAAGCTTGTCAAAAAATATGTGAATTTAAAATAAAAAATTTTTATTTTTAAGTTAGATTAAGTTTTAGATTTTATTAATTTATTTACGTATTACGTATTTTGATTCTGTGACTCATATTTTTTAAAATATCGATTATTTTTATAAAATTTATAGCTGCCGTTCCGTAATGCAGATTATTGGATTACGTTTGATCCGTATCCAATCTAAGATTGAATTATTTTAAGTTAACAACCTAAAAATTGACATGCATAACTTAGACATTTTAATTTACGGTTGTACCGTTAAGGATCAATTCTATTTATTTAACCTTAAAAATTTCATTTAAACACGTGACGTTGTTCAGTTTAGTTATTTGGTAAATCACATCAAATTTATAGTAATTTTTCTAAATTTTCTGTTTTTCAATTTTAATTTTTTAATTTTGTTTGGTATAATGTTTTTCTTGCTTTCTTTTATTTTATTTTTACGTTTTTCTTATGTTAAATACGACTGATGATCAATAATAATTGTGAAATAGAGGCTTTTATATCGTATTACAAAGTTTTTATTTTAAATTTTTATTCGTTTTTATAACGTAATTGTTTTATAATTCATTTTTTGTTTATTCAAATATTCTAAGTCCTGACCTGTTAAATGCAAATTATTGTCGTTTTTATTGTTTATAAATATTATTTTTCTATGTAAGTATGTATTCTTCACTAAATAGTTAAAATTCATTATTTTAATAATATATTGTGCTGTTTCAAAATGGTTCGCACCCACCCTATACATTTTGTTAGAAAATTATATTTTAATAATTTAAAGTTGTAGGATTGTAAAATTGACAGGTGGGATCGAATCGAAAGAGATACCAAGCTTTTTGCCAAGATGGCCGACCGAGCTGGTCGCTAGTTTTTGGTCTTGTGAGATATTTTGAGATTTGTGATATTTTTTTGAAGTTGTAAGTAAATTATTGAGTTTGATTAAATAAAGTAGTTTTATGCGAATGCATTATTGCGCTTTCTTGGAGGTTTATTTTTGAGATTTGAATTATTTTGGAGTTTTTGATGAATTGCTACCGAACGGTGATAAATTAATTTGGTTGATAAATTAGAAGAGCAATCGAAATTAAAAATTGGAATCGACTTATATTTAAAAATTGGAAAATTAAAAATTATTATTATTCAATGAATATTTATAGAATATTTATAGAATATTCATATAATAAATAATTGTGCGAATAAGTGAGAAAGGCGCTTAACTTTTTATGTAATGTTTGTTTTAAATAAAAATAAATTAAATAATAAAAAATAAATAATGCGTTAATTTTACAAAATAATTTTTAATAAATTTAGAAAAATAAAATAATGTAAAAATTGGTTTGTAATAATAAAAATTCCCGGAAGGGGAATCGCCGAAAATGTTACTTTCTACAAGTGCCGCCTCCGAAATGAAATCTTAGCTACGGTCCTGGTTACGCTAAACAAAAAACATAAACTAACGCTAACCTTCTGACAGATTCATGTCTTCTCGTGGATCTACCTTTTACGTACAGTTTCGCTAAACAAATAACCAGAGCTAACTGACAGATCTATATCTTCGCGCAGAGTGATAAATTTTATCTTCGTTAAATGTATTTATTTATTCTACCTTATACTTAATGTACTATAGTCGATCCAAGATATGAATAATATAGGTGGCGCGTTGTTTGCAAAGTCTAATTTACACCGGGAAACTGCAGATAATTTAAATAGTACTAATTATATAATTAGCTGGCTTGGTCTAATTAGTCTTCGCTATAAACTGCGAAAAATTTAAATCATCATCTAAATTTCAAATCATTTTAAGAAAATCGTTTGCATCAAAAAAATGGAAAATATATTAGCTTTTTATTGCATATTTTGAACTTGAATTCTGAATTTTTCACGGCATATTTTGTATTTTAACTTGCATATTTTTATGAAAATTCGAGCATAAATATGCGCATATTTTCAAATTTTTTATGCATATACACAATTCACAGCCCTACTTATAAGATTAATAAATGTAGGGTACTTAAGAAAAGGTTCTGACCCACCCAAAGATCGGTGGAATTTATGAGTAGGATTAAGTTAAAAACTGACCATCGGTGAAAATTAAAAATCCCCTTCTCACCTAAGCTTATGTGTCAGTGGCTTAACCACTGAGTATACCTGAAGGAATAATTAGTACACACAAATTAAATAAAACATAGGATTCGGTTTAACGATGAATATTTATTTGACCGAAAAGAAAAAGGTAGTCCAACAACCACATTACCAGCATAGTTAATTTTCTCGATATAAATTAATACAGAATACGTGTAATGTGAAATATGATTTAATAACTGTTCGATAAGTAACTCCCCCTAATTATAATAGTAGATATTGTTTATTCATATGTAACGACCAATCATAATCTTTGTAATATTTTAATAACCAATAAGAATACATAATAAGTTTCGTAAATTGTCACACCTTAACTCAATTGTCATATCTTAAATAATCGTGTAACCGTAAATAATTATATAAAAATCTGTTAAATAATATTAAACCTGTTAAAAAATTGTTATTGATATTTCATTGAGAGATATTTGAAATGATGAAACAATTTGCTGAAACGTAAAAGGTCCTAATTACGGTACTGCTTTTTCTTGATGACGAAATCAGACATACTGACACCCTGTACAAATATTAACTAAATTCAAATACATAACAAAGAAAACAACATACCTAAACATTTTAACCTAAGACGGTCATTTTAAAATGCACCACGTTGCCTTTTAAATATCTACCTAAGTTAATTTATCTAACACCCTGTACATTTCCACTTCAAAAAAATATCAACCTTTGTATTATCCAAACAACTATCTTAATATTCTAGAACACAATCTTTATAATATAATCAAAAACACCACCTTCCATTTTATCAAAAAAAAACCCTTTATAAATACCACTATTCATACTACAAGATTTTTCAAAGTCCAACAATTTGAATAAACAATTCTTTTGTTACATAACATCATTTCTCGCGTAAATTATATAATAACTTATAAATTATCCCAAAAATCAATCAATTAAACCTTTCGCGTTCCGAAGAATCAAGTGAATTAAAATAGTTTTAAATTACAAGAAAAATTACTCTCCCCGCGTCGTAGTTACTACGTTTTTATTTGAAAATTCCTAACATCAAATTCTTGTAGCTTTATTTGACAAAATTATTACGAATGATAGCATTCAAACTTACGCATTTTAAATTTGTGGATAATTTAAAATATATTTGGAACAATTTCAATTAAATTACCGAATAATATTTAAAAAACACTTGTTAACACAAAAAAACCAAGCGTTTTCTTTCGATGTTAAAATTATAAGGGCTACTTGGCGTCCTTCAAGACCCAACGGTCACATACCTAACAAAAAACGAGCAACGTTTTCAAACCATCTTACAAAAATGAACTAGATTTTAAAATTTAAATTCAAATTTTACAATATTACAGTAGAAATATTTTTAAAAAAGAAGCTTCTAATTATTTTATGAGAGGGATTTTTTTATTAGTTTCGTACAGACGTATAAAGCAAGCTCGCGGTCGTCAAGAAAACAAAGATACCAAGTTGTTTAGTTAACTACTTGGTTGCTAGTACCAGGAACGGACCCATGGGGTGGGAATAACGTTGGCAAACCCACTCAAAAATTAGCAAAACCGCCAGAATTAACAAACTAATTTTGCCTTTAAAAAATAAGTGGAAAAGTTAGAAAAAATTACATTTATATACCGACTTCAGAAAAAATAAAATGTTGTAAAAGTTGGCAAATTAAGGAGTGCTTGCCCCCAAAAAGTTTTGCTTGAGTCCGTTCCTGGCTAACACTACTGTAATATACATACAACCCTGTATAACCCAAAAAAGAAGATTAAGACATGATTAGAAATACCAACCGAAAAACCAACGAGGTATATATAAGAATATTTTCAGAAAACATATTAGTCTAAATTCAAATTGTGAAACTACAAGTTGACAAATAAAGTTAAAAAAAAAGTTTAATAAAGTTTAATACAACACAAGTACTTATGTAAGTATCGGTAAAGTTAATCTAGTTTTTTTGTGTTAAAATTAATCTGATATCTTTTTAATTCTATTACATTTTTAGTTAATCAAAAATTTCTTCATAAATTGAACCAATACAGTAGTAGTATGGATAGTAATCAACAATACCGCTCGTGTTTAGCTAAGAAAAAAAATAATATAACAAGTTCTTCGCAGGCAAAGAAATGTGTGGTATTTGCAGACGAATGTGGAATGCCATTAAGGCATGTTCGTGTGCTAGAGGACACATTGGTCAAAGCGCCCAATGCATCTTTTGCTAAGCCGAAGTGGGATGAAAATACAAAATCAGAACTGTGGAAATTAAGCCCAGAAACTACTAATTATTTACAATTTAAGAGAAAAAAATCAAAGAAAGTTGTAGAATTACACAGTATAACGGTCGAAAATGGAAAATTTATCGACGGCATTGTAAAAGTTAAAAATTTTAAATGTACAAAAAATGCATTTGTAAGATATTCTACAAATAATTGGAAAACCCAAGAGGATTTGTATTGCACGGTGGTAAATGATGGAATTCCAGATGCCATTAGGGCATCCTATTGTCTTTTCGAAACCTTTGCATTTAAACTTCTATTACCTACAACATCAACTGAGCTTCAATTTCTCATTGGATATCGGCATGAAGGTGCCGAAGATTGGGACGACAATGGTCGTCAAAATTTTAAATTAAAAAAAAAAGTATAGGTACATATAGGAACTATTTATATAATAAAAAATTTGTTTATAATTTATTGAAAAATAATAAATAAAAAATAAAAAAAATTAATTACGTATTTTCTTATATTTGTTGTAACGATTAATTTTGTACAGACGTATAAGGCAAGCTCGTGGTAAAATTCAATCTTCCACAAAAAATTTCTTTTTTTATTTAAAAAAATTAAACTACTATAAATAATCAATAGATAAGTGGTTAAGGTAGTATAACTCGATATTAATCATATAAAATTTTTTAGAAAAACCAAAAAATGCACATTATTTTTCATAAACCTACGGAAGCAGGTTCGGTAATTCATAATAGTTCTACACATCCATTTACACATAAAATTGCTTCTTTTCGCGCTTTTCTCAATCGGTTAATTGGAATTTCTCTGAGGCCCAGTTTTTCAGTCGTGGTTTAACTAAATAAAAATAGTTAACTACAAAATTTCTTAGTTAGCGGTTTTTCAGTCTTGGGTTAGCAGTTTTCTCTAACCAATTATTTTAACCAGCACATGTGGTGGTTTAACTAAATTATTTTAGTTAACTTTGCTAAGCAACTAAATGTGACGCTGACCTGCATAACCTCGCAATATGTCATAAATACCAGAAATACGCACACGTTGTTTGTCCAATTGTGAAATTTTACTGCGTTTTGATACCAACATAGCAAATATTTTGGTTAGTTAACTAAAATATTGTCTAATCACTGAAAAACTCATATTCGGCTTAATATGGTTTAAAATTTTAGTTACATTTTAAATCAAATTATCTAACCTAAAAGTTAACTCACGACTGAAAAACTGGCCCTATGTAAAGTAAATTTTAATAAAGAATTGGTCAGAATTAAATATGTCACCATCTCTAATGGCTACCAAGTTACTCTAATTGATAACTTATTGTGCCATATTAAACAAAAAATTCTATCTCTCTCAATAAATATTTTTAAAAAAACTAATGCAAACTTTAATGTAATTACTTTTTTCGGAAACAAGTCTAACAAAATTGTTAATAACGCAAAATCAAAATCAGACATTTCAACTAAATCAGCGGTTTACGAGCTCACTTGTGAATGAATGCTCTCAAAAATACATATTGGTCATACCGGTAGATTTTCCAAAACACGATTTGATGAACACAAGCGATCTCACAGATTTACAGATAAAAAATCGACTTTTGTGAAACACCCACTAAAGCAAACCATAAACAGGGGGGGGGGGTACAAAATTTTACACATTGGACAAAAGAGTAAAAAATTGTAATTTTTGTAAGCTATGGAAATTAATAAATTAAAATATTCATCTTCACTACTAAATAGTCAATCTGACTTAAATAACTTACCCCTACTAAACATTTTTAATAAATAATACCTCTCCCCCTTTCATTTCCTACATTAACCCCTTCTAACTTACCCAACCTGCACTTACATTATTTTTTTTATTCATAGTTTTTTCTTAACTTTCTCTCGGAAAAAAATCCAACTTCTTCTTCTTCTTCGCTTCACGGTATAGGCAATTATGCCTGTTCCGGCAAACATTTTTTTCTCGGCCGTCCCACATTTCTTTTCCCTGAGGGCTTATATCTTCGTGCCGCTAGTGGTAGCCTCTCGATGTTCATTCCATCTCCTGTTGTTTTCGACGATTTTATCTTTGAGGTTGTATATATTTAATTCTTCTCTAATAGCTTCGTTTCTTATTCTGTCTGCTCTTGTACATCCCCTTGTTGCTCTCAGAAATTTCATCTCACTGGCCTGTATTCTGCTTTTGTCTTTTGATGTTAGGACCCACGTCTCGCTTCTATACGTTAGTATTGGGACAGCTATTGTTTTATACAGTTTCATGCGTGTATCTGTTTTTGTCTTGTTTTTAAATATCTGTGTATTGTTCCAACTAAAAAGAAAAAAAACTTTTCGTCAAAGTCATATTACCAAGGCTCAGGAGTTCTAGCAAATGCATATAATTTTTGTACAGTCTTAGAATATTCAAAGTATGATACAAATTTGTTTCACACTTCCCTGATGTTGTATACGAAATTTTATAGTGCTAATTTTTGCATGTTTACGGTTTTTAGTGCTATTTCAGGCATATTTTTATTTTTATATAATAAAAGAAATAAACAAAATTATTAATTCAAAATTTTACAAAGACCATGTATAGATTTCTATATAAATGATCTTCGAGGCACTAATTATGCTGTATTAAAAAAGCGAATTTCTGATTTGGCAACAGGAATGGAAAAACTATGAAGAAGAGCTTTTAAAATTTACAATGGAAGCTCTTAATCAGTGCAATATTGATATGTTTCCAAATATATTGCGATGTAGTCCCAGTAATAATTTTATAAAATGTAAAATTTTAATTTTCTCTGTGAGTTGGTCGTGACATGCAAATATTTTTAAAAGCATAAGACTCTTCTCTTAAATTTTTAATGTAATTGTTTTTATCGTTTTAAAATTTTCGTTTCAAATTATTAAAATGTGGTTATCAACATTTGTATTAAATTTTTATTACCTTATGGTATGGTCACAATGTTTTTGCGTGCGTTGTGCAGCTGTCAGGTTTATTAAACAAATTCATCGTGAAATAATTTGCAAAATCCCCAATATCTTCAAATTTCTTTCTTCGAACAACTCGCTTAATTAAAACAACTTTTTATTAAATCAAATTTAATTTTTTAATATCAAAAACAATCAAATTTTTATTTATTTATGTAGTTACAAACTATTATTATTGTCGTTAACGTAAAGAATGTCTGACGAAACTCTTTTTTCGGAGAAATTATTTTTTTATCGTAATTTTCTAACTTTCTATTAAGCGCATAACCTTGAAAATTTGAAAAAAAATTGCTCCCCCCTCCCTCCCCCCAAAAATATATTTCTAGCTACACCACTGGTTATTGGTAAAAAAATACGCATACGAATAAGCGAACGAAAACAAGCATGTATTTTAATATTATGATAAGATTTCAAATAGGAATTTGATAATTTTTAAAATTATATCAGACGAGTCGTAAAGGAATTATCCGATTAGCCGTATTTAGTTCAAAATAAAAAAGAAATCTGATTGGTTAAACCAAGTCAATGGATATTATATAGAGGAAATAGGTAACTGGTTCTTTTAATAATTATAATCATTGATTCTGTTGATTACATCATTTTTATGTTATTTAATAAAAATAAAAATATTTATTTATAAAAAAATTTTTTATATAAAAATATGCGATATATTTAATTCTGTTCAATTTTTTATTAAAATTTACTTTACTTAAAGGAATTCTAATTAAGCGATTGAGAAAAGCGCAAAAAGAAACAATTTTATGTGTAAATGGATGTGCAGAACTACTATAAATTACCGAACCTGCTTCCGTGGGTTTATGAAAAATAATGTGCAATTTTTATTTTTCTAAAAAATTTTATGATTATAATTATAATACTACCTTAACTACTTATCTATTGTTTATAATTATTATAGTAGTATAGTTCTTAAAAATGATAATCAAAATTTTTTGTAGAAGATTGAATATGACGACGATCTTGCCTTGTACGTCTGTACAAAATTTATCGTTACAACAAATTTAACAAGTACGTAATTTATTTTTTTTATTTTTTATTTATTATTTTTCAATAAATTATAAACAAAGTGACAAAACGAATTTTTTATTATATAAATAGTTTCTATTTTATACTATTTTATACTACCTATACTATTTTTTTAATTTAAAATTTTGACGACCATTGTCATCCCAATCTTCGTCACCTTCATGCCGATATCCAATGAGAAATTGAAGCTCAGTTGATGTTGTAGGTAATAGAAGTTTAAATGCAAAGGTTTCGAAAAAACAATAGGATGCCCTAATGGCATCTGGAATTCCATCATTTACCACCGTGCAATACAAATCCTCTTGGGTTTTCCAATTATTTGTAGAATATCTCACAAACACTTTTTTTGCACATTTAAAATTTTTAACTTTTACAATACCGTCGATAAATTTTCCCAAATTTTCGACCGTTATACTGTGTAATTCTACAACTTTTTTTGACTTCTTCCTCTTGAATTGTAAATAATTAATTGTTTCTGGATCTAATTTCCAGAGTTCTGATTTTTTAGTTTCACCCCAAATCGGCTTACCAAAAGATGTATTGGGCGCTTTTACCAATGTGTCATCTATCATACGAACATGTCTTAATAACATTCTACGTTCGTCTGCAAAAACCACATATTTTTTTGCCTGGCAAGAACTTGCAATATTATTTTTTTGGTTAGCCTAAGCACGAGCGGTATTTTTGATTACTATCCATAATTTTTCTACTGTATTGGTTCAATTTATAATACTAGTTGAAGCTCTTTGCTTATATATAAATTTTTGATTAACTAAAAATGTAATAGAATTAAAAAGATATCAGATTAATTTTAACATCAAAAAACTAGGTTAACTTTACCCAGACTTAAGTACTTACCTAATAGTGTTGTATTATTAGTTGTAGTATTATACCTTATTATTTGTCAACTTGTGATTTCACAATGTGAATTTAGACTAATATGTTTTCTGAAAATATTCTTATATTACCATATACGTAGTTGGATTGTTCGATTAATATTCCTAAACATGTCATAATCTTTATTTTTTGGTTGGTTGGTATTACCTTCTGTATACAGGGTTGTACGTATTGAGATGACCCCCTAGCTATGCAAAACTTTTAAATTTTTTTAATCCCAAAAATTAGTCCTAGCTGGGCATTCATTTTTTGTAGCAATGAGCTCTTCAATGTTTAAAAATTTTCTAAATTAAAAATTGCTCAAATTTTGTTACCTTTTCAATATGTGGTATTGAATGTGGTATTCTAACGCACATGTGCTATTATGCAGCTGGCTTCACAAATTTTGCATCGAACAAATTATCACTCTCTTCAATCTTTCCAAATTCTTGGCACTTCACTTTAATAATTAAAACAAAAAACCATTAACTCAACTTATTTATTTTCAAAAAAAACAATTTTATTAAAATAGAACAAATTTAATTAGAATTGCGGGTATGGCTTGTCATCCGCTTATACCCTTAAGCTAATTATTCTAACACCCTGTATATTTTTACCTCAGAACATTATCAACCTTTCTATTACTAAAAAATTCGAATAAACAATTCTTTGATTTTCATCAATTCATCAATCCTTCCGTAAAATTAACATAATATAAATCATCCATCAAACTAATTAATTTAAATCTTTTGTGAACTGAAGATACAGCAATATTTAAATAGTTTTAAACTCAAATCAACATCTACGCCCCTGAAACCGTTAAAGTTACTACGTATTAACTTGAAAATTCTAACACCCGATTCTGTTTTTATTTAAAAAAGGTTATAATTAATAAATGTATTAAACTTATAATAAATAAGCTTTACATTCCAGTAGGAATTTGGCTGTCTCTTTCGAGACTTAACAAATCCGTTTTTTGGGGTGGATTAGTCCCCATTCACCATTTCATTTATTTTTTTTCTTACTTTTTTACAGCTTACGGTCTGTTTTCGCCATCACTGTGATTCTTCTCCATTCTTGTCTATTTATAACTCTTTCTCTCAATCTCTTACTCCCATTATTCTCAGGTCATCCATCACTTGATCAAACCATCTCAGATTGGGTCTACCTCTAGCTCGGTCTTCCATTAGTCTCCACTTTGTAATTCTACTTATCATAGAGTCTTAAACTTGTATTAAACTTACGTATTTAATATGTGTTGATAACTAAATTGTATTTGAAACAATTTTAATTCAATTATTGAATAACTTTTTAAAACATTCGTTTGCATAGGGCCGTATTTAAGGGGGGGGGGTTAGAGTTTAGCATAGCTTAAAATAACACTTCCGCAATAAATTAGAGTGGGCATTGTAAATCTATAAATTGTTTTATATTTTGTACATTTGTACATAAGTGTACATTTGCTTAAGATTTGTGAAATTTTATTTCAATCAAATTTAGATCTTCGTTTTGATAGTGAAATTATTTTACTATCGCCATCGGTAAAATAAAAATTTAGTTTGGGATTTTTATTCAAATTTTAAAATTAAAAAATTTTATTTAAAAACGGTTTTTTACAAGAGAGTTTAAAATTAAAATATCAATAAGTTTAAAGTTATTAAAAATATCGTAGTAAACAAAACTTTTAAAATGGTACAAACAAAATTTTATCCGCGACAACGCCCCCCAGAAGTCAACCTATAATCAAAATTTGTCGCTCCGTAGACAAATTAATTTTAACCATTAAATAACGTTCACAAAAATCAAAATTTTCTCGGAATATCGAACTCAAATAAAGAAAAATCGCTCAAAAAAATAATCATTTTAATTAAATTAATAAAAACAATCTTTTCACAAGATTTCAATTTTTTTGCGGTAACTTTCGGCCAAAATACTTTCAAACAAAATTTTTCAATAACAATACTCAAAAATAAAATCTTAATTGCAAAAATACTTGCACAAGATATACTCAAAAAATCAACGGAGCAAAATCTAGGCCTCCGTCGTTTCCATCATTTTGGCAAAAAAACCTCTCTCTATTCACTTTTCTCCAAACATTACATTTTAAAAATTAATATAACAAAATTTAAATTTAAAAAAATTTCCTTTATATTTTAATAAATTAGCTATTTCTTTTGTAATTTTTTACCCCCCCCCCCGAAAATCTAATCTAAATACGGTCCTGCGTTTGCACTAAAATCAACCTTTCTTCCTCGATGGTTAAAAATGTAAGCGCTCTACCTACGATCCTTCCTAGCGGTCACATCCTGTTGCTTTAAAACCAATGTTTATGCGCCCTTTATATTTAAATTCAAATTACAATATTACAGTGTAATTTCTAGAAAAAGCTGTTTTTATGCTTTTAGCTTTTGATGATGCCATAGTATGGTGAAAACGTTTGCGATAATATAGTACAAACGATGTATTTATATTGTATTAACTTAAAACATTTTAGTTCTACAAAATTTTGTAACATTTTTGGTTTTTCTAAAAAATTTGATATAAACTGCTATTATAATATTGTCAGTTGCACTATTCGTAACTGACGTGGTTAGCGATCTGAGCAAAGAGATCAATTTTGACCAGGTCAAAATCTTAATTTGCAACAGATGGTAACAATGCAATAGGAAAACAAATGAATCCGTTCAAAAATATCCATCCCCACTACTCACCACAATCTGGCAATCCATTTTGTTATCTTAAATAATTATGTTGGCAAATCTTAGTAGCTGACCTGAACTACCGATGAACCGAAGCTAATGACCTTAGGTGATCAAAAGCCATAAACTCCAATAGTCACCAAATAATCCAAAGTTTTTAATTTTTTGGACACATCAAAATAAATCAATTTGAACAATTCTGAACAGTGAGGTCAGCTATCTACAAAAATAATGAAAAACCAATCTTCAAACAACAGATGTTCTACTCGTCTAAGCAATCCAATTAACCATACCCAAAACTAACCCAGCATACATTTCCAATTTGAAGGCTCAATCCCTAAGCTATACCAAACTAAACATTTTTTGGCAAGATAAAATATCTTTGTTTTGAAACGTTAATAACCTCAAATGTATAAACACCGAAAAAGGAAAAATATTGATATTTTTATGGATTCTTGTTTATAGAGCAGATGGATACCCGAAGGCAGTTTTATGTTTTTGAAACGGTTCATCATACTCAAAATTTGTAAATTTTGCTTTAGTAATTTCGTGTTATTTATAACCTTCATCACTTTTCAAACAAATTTTCTTAGTTGATACAGTTTAGAGACGAATTACAGAAAGCTTTTCGGTGGAGCAACCTCAGTTTTGGGTGCGTCAACCGGTAATGCAATCAATTTTAATTTTTAGTGAAGTACTAACGGTTTCAATTTTTCATCAGTGAAATGTATGTACACGAACGCATAAATTTCAACCGTGCAAAAATAACGCTGCGTTTTTCGAATACCTCTTAGAACCTACCCACCTACATACGCATTTGCAAATTTTTCAACTTTGACTAATATCTAATTGTAAAACTATTCATTCGGCGTTTTATTGGGTTTTCCAGAAGATGTCCAAAATCGGTATATTATTCCAAAAGAATTTATTGTTGAATAAATATTTGCTAAATTACTTCTTCCTAATTATCGATCAGTCACGATCGTTTAAATAAGATTAAAGACTGCTATGCTGCATGGCTTTTTATAACAGTTCGATTATTTTGACTGCTAATGAGAAGCATTTGGCACAACTAAGTTGCCACGTGATTTTTAACATATTGTGAGTTGTAAATTTGTAATGCAAAAAAACTGATGAGCTATTTTTTATCACGCGAAATTACAAGCGCACTCACGATTATTTATACGTGCAATGTGATTTAAAATAAGATATCCTTCCATATTTTAGAATAACGGAGTCCCGGGTAGATGGCAATCTTTAAAAATCTAATTATGCCATTTAAATAATTTCCATTTCTAAAACGGAAGAGTAGCACTGGAATTTATGTTGTAGCTTCCACAGTTTAACTATAGCAGCATGTTAGCTGTAATATAAACTTCCTAAATTTAGATTGGTAGATGTTGAGTTATTCGATTTGCGTATCTTAAAGTCTCTTTATCTTATGGCAAACGCGTCGACAAAGTTTTGATATTTACATTGTTCTCAAAGTGTGGCAGTAGCCAGTGTCCGCTCTCAAGGATCGGAGTTTTAAAACAAAAATAGCCGTATATTTAGTTGTGCCAAAGGGAAGCAGTCGTTATTTGTGATAAGTAACCAACTAAATTTGCTTAGCATGTAGATATGAGTTTTGTTAAAAATTTGTTGGATAAAATGAGTGCTAACGGTAGTGACGATAATTTGGACAGTGTGGAATCGGATAGTGAGGATACCCAAACCGAAACCTCGACTGATACGGGAATTGCTACTTCTGGGAGCGATTTAGACTCTTCTAATCAATTGGAATCTACAGATTGTTCCGCTATCTCCAATTTTTTTGGTTATTGGTTAGTAACAATGATTTTTTTAAATAAGATTTAAATTTAGTTATCTCGAGCGAATGCATCCCAGGTACACTTTCGATTTTTTTTATCGACCTTTATGTAAGAACGAACAACACATTTCTTAAAAATATATCAAGGTTTTTTAAACATTTTATTTCATTATTTATAGTTTGTCATTTACACCTTCATTATGTAAACATCAATTTCTATCACCACCTTGTGATTATTACCAGTATGTCGTTTTACTTTAAAAATAATTTTGCCCGATCATTTTTGACTGAGTTTGAGTGACTTTCCGGTACGATTCCATAGCTTTTTGTTTGAAAAGTATAGAGAACAAAATTTGGTTTTTGGAAATACAAAATTCGAAAAAGTCTTTCATTATTGGCTTAAAATAGAAAACGATGCTTGGAAGAAATTAAATTTTGGACATAAATTCCGTTCAAGTAAAGAAAAAAGAGAAGTTATGGTTAAAAAATTCTGTTCTATCTCTGATTTCCGAACAAAGCTTTTTTCTCTACTGCATATTTTTCTATGCCGGAACGTCAACAATTTTTACTATTTTTATTTAGTGCGCATAAATCAGAATTGAAATTAAATTGGTAAAGAATTACTTTGGCGTCTCTCTTTTGAATTTACTTTTAAGATTAGTAAAAAGTAAAAGCCTATTACACAGTGCAATCTATAGAAATCTAAATTTTTATCCCAAAGCTTATTCAAGAATTTGGACTAATTAATGTATACTAAGACTTAAATATTTTTTTCCTATGCCGTCGGTTGGTAGGTTTTTATTTTCAATCAATAACAAGTCGGAGATATAAATCATAAACTGGAAAATACAGAATTAAAGAGAGAATAAATTCAAATCGCTAATTAAGAGGCATATTTTCACAAGAAGGAAAAATAATTTGCATTTTTACAGTTTTTACGACAGGTCTTGTGCAAAAGTTTTCCCTTCCAGAGGGCACACGTAAAGCCATCGGAATAATCTTCTATAAAACTCCTACTGTTAGTCCACGTGTACCAAATTGTTTGCCACGTGTACCAAAAATATTGTTTTGCCAATATAAACAATGAAACTACTAAATAATATTTCAATTTCAAACTCATCACTCTAACGTAGCCTTCCAAATCTTTTGTGAATATTAATGACTGTGTATATTATTATTGTCAAGTTTGTGCGGCCTGAAGGCCGCACTGACTCGTTATAACCTCACAATTGTTTTAACTTCTTCTTTCGTTCTTTTACCGTTAATGTATCTAGTTTTTATACTTGGTACTTATAATTCTGTAAGCACTTGCATATTCTAGTAGAGTGCTAACCTTGCTAGATGCATAAACCATATCTCAAACTCGGGCTTTAGATGACAGCAGGGCAATCAGCGCGACCAAGCATTGAACAGCGAGAGACCGCTCCGTAGCATGTCGATTTAAATCTTATACCGTTATACCACACTGGTGGTCAATTTTTTTTTTACTTTAAAAAGAAATTTTAGCTAAACCTCCTAATTAACAATTAAATTGAAGACTACCCAACAAACTGCATCAGATATAATCTAAATAGAAAAATAACTTAAATAAAATTTTTTTTTGTGGTATATTTTAGTAGTATGCAATATATAAATAATCAAACTAAACAAATGTGATGATGTTAGTTAATGAATTTAAACTATTCGGTAAAGAATAAATACTTATAATATAAACATAATATTTCAAAAACACTAAAAAATGACAATAATTCACATTTAACAGGTTAGAACTTAGAATATTTGAATAAGCAAGAAATAGAATTCTGAAAAATTACGTTACTATAGAAATGACAAAAATTTAAAATATAAAGTTTGTAATACGATATAAAGGCCCTTATTTCACAATTATTATAGATCATAGTCGTATTTAACATAAGAAAAACGCAAAAATAATGAGAAACAAGAGAAAATATACCAAACAAATTTGAAAAAATTAAAAAATAAAAATAAAATGAATGTGTGTGCTTATCAAATAACCAAAAACTAACCTGTCACGTGTCTGACTGAAATGTTTAGGTTAAATAAATGAAAATGAATCTTTAACTTATACTATAGGATGTGAAGTGGAGACGCACTGAGCCATCTGTCACATCGAAAACTAAATTTGAAAATAATTTTTCAAATTTTACCACGTTATTGGTTATTTTTTACTGAACAGTTAAAATTCATTATTTTAACATTTGTTTAGTTTGATTATTTAGATATAATCTAATTAATATGCTCATAGTAATGACACTACTAGTAAAGTTATTGTTAGTAATTGGTCGCTATGTTAATAGAAACCAGTGGCGCAGTGTCGCAAAGATTGATTAAGATTATGCGGACTGAAGGCCGCACAGGCCCACTATAACCTATCTGTCTCAGCTGAATTTGAATCATCTGGACGAACCGACAATGTGACAAGAATACAGAAAATTTCTTCTTAAATAAACTTTGAAAATAATCAGCTAGTGAATTCATGATAACAAAAAATTCAGGTATTTTCAGATTTTTTTTAGCTTATTTAAATTAACAATATTAAAAAATCGGGTTAAATTATAGGAGTAGTTTATTAACTGCTTCAGTTATAAAATTAAGAAAATGAATGAAATACTTGGGTGTTTAACCTTCGTCACGATTACTTCAAAATTCAATTGAGCTTATCAATTTTGGCAAAGATGAAAGATTATTATTATTATTATTATTATTGCACTGCACTGCACTTTGCACAGTACTTGCATTGAACCTCTAGGCTTCAGCTTATTTTCCTCGATAAAGTTGCTCAATAATACAGGTGAAGAGTGTTTGGGCTGTCGTCGGTTGTCAAATATCGAGGCTAGGGCTGAACATATACTGCAGTGATTCTTTCAAAAAAAAGTAGTTTCTCACATGCACAATAAGTGCTCCAAGCTTGCCCTTAATGCGGGAGCCTGGTATCTCCGTCGATTCGCCCCCACCCTGTCCAATTTTTCAATCTTACAACTTCAAATTATTAAAATATAATTTTCTAACAAAATGTATAGGGTGAGTGCGAATCCCTTTGAAACACCACAATACATAGTAATTAATGTGGAGTTTCTTCCTCCTCCTCGCACTTCGTACATGAAGAATTTTCTATGGCTCAATGATCTTGAGGTGTCTATTTAGATAGCAGTTTCCTGTGAGCAGTCCCACTGTTTTCCTCACCTGTAGTCAACTCAGCTTGAGGATTTTGTGTTTTTCGGTCGTTGGAAGGCCCACCAATAAATATCCGCAATTGTCTTAGTCCTGAAAGGTCCCTTCGTACGCAAGATGCTGTTTGCTTAGTAGTTTCTTAATAGTTCTTTTTGCGGCCAGGTATATACTATCTCGCAAGTCGGTTCTGTCGTTTTTGCAGCTGTCTTGGTAAGGACATCTGCTTTTTCTTTGCCTTATATTCCAGTTTGTCCTGGCACCCACCTCAGCTTTAAGCTGTTCAGTTATGCCAGTGCCACTACACATCCAGGCAATGACTTTGTGTTTCCACTCTTTTCAGGACCTTTAGTGCTGCCTGGCTATCGGTCTTTGATACAGATCCGCTTATTTGCAAAAGTTCTCCATGTCATTTTCTCTGCACAGTCTGTTATTGCAGTTATTTCTGCTTGGAACACAGAAGTGTGGCTGCCCAAGTTCCTAATTCCTTCTCCAGTGCTGATTTCTGTTTTGGATCTATCCATGGTATCATATCAAACCCCAACTTCTGTTTGGTGATTTCCACTCCCCTCTCAAGTATGACAAGTTCCTTGCAGTGCTGGTTCTGTCAGATTGCATGCATAGTATATTTACTGCTCTTAATAGAGGTGAAGATCATGGTATGATGACCTTTCTGGGGATTAGAGCGTTTATTTCCACTACCAAGTGTAGTAGAGAAAGCCCCAAAAGCGCCTTCGTGGCTGCGATAGGCATTGTTGCTCTCTTTATCCCTAGACAGCTAGGGTGATTAATAAATAACTTAATTGGATTCAAAAAGTATCAGAATAATATTTTAACGTCGAAAAACTAGATAAACTTTACACAGAGTTGAATGCTAATATTAGCCAGAACAGTTTGAATTTCATATTGGATATCGGCATGAAGGTGACAAAAATTGAGATGATAATAATCGTCAAAATTTTGCCTTCATTAAAAGTAGTGTACATATTATTATAGTAATAAGAAATTCGTTTCGTCACATTGTTTATAATCTTTTGACAAATAATAAACAAAACAAAAAATAAATTACGTATCTGTTAAATTTGAAAATAATTGTAATTACAATAATAAATTTTTTTTAATTAACACCGAACACTAATAAGAAAAAATAACAAATGGATGGTCGGTCGTTAAATCAAAACCCACGCAAACTAAATTAAAAATTGTAGCACACATACAGATTTCCGCACAATTTATTATTTTTAGGAATATCTCAATGTTTATTTTTCACTTCAAATAGTAAAAACTCAAAATAGCAGAATTTTAAATAATTACTTCAAAATAATATTTTTAATGCATTTGTTAACATATTGATTCTCTGGCTCAGTTGTATCCTTCATCCTTGCCAAAATTGATAAGCTCGATTGAATTTTGAAGTAACCGTGACGAAGGTTGAACGTCTAAGTATTTCATTCACTTTCTTAATTTTATAACTGATGCAGTTCATAAATTATAATTTAACGCCATTTTTTGATATTGACAGTTCAAATTAGTTATAAAATAAAACACGTGGTCGGTTTACGGACGATAATTTTACGTGATAGCGTCATAAGAAAACCTTGATGAAAAATTACATACTTTTATTAATTGAATTAAATTATGTTTATGTAACAGATAATACGAATTAAAACTATGTTATTACATTAACCCTCAATAGGTTAGCACGTTATGTGCATGAAACATAATTGCATCATTTGGTAATCGCGAGATCGCGAGAACCTCATGTCGGACAAGTTTTTTTTAATGTCATTTTATAATTCAAATCGTGCTTCTCTCTCGCTTGTTCTGCTCTCTCGCTTGCGGAACGTAACAATTTTTTGTGCTTGCAGCCGGTATATCAATTTATAAAACGTTATCACGTCAAAAAATTTCAAAATACCTGAATATTTTGTCACCACCAATTCACTAGTTAATTATTTTCGAAGTTCATTTATGAAGAAATTTTCTACATTCCTGTCGCATTGTTCATGCAAATGATTCAAATTGAGGTGAGGCAGAGAGGTTATAGTAGACCTGTGCGGCCTTCGGTCCGCACAACCTAGGCAAGGTTTCACGCCATTCAAATGTTAGACGATCGTGACGATTGACAGTTACTCTTAGTATTATACAATTCAATAAACTATTAACAACATTAAATGTTTTTATATGTACTATAAACAGATTATTATTGTTATTAATTCTGAATAATAATTTCTATACATTCCTCACAGCACTGGTTACTAGTTGACTCTGACAGGTCATGGTGTAAAGCAAAAAGTTATCTGCCATGGAAAATTTTTATTGTGAACACAATTACTGGAATACTTGAGGTATTGATACTCTCAACTCACTCACCCCCCCCCCCCCCGAGTTCTATAATTTAGTTTACATTATTTCTAATGTAAAATCTATTTTTATGGGAATGAATAATAAATTAGACGGAAAAGAAAGCTCTCGGCACGAGCCTTAAATATGAAACGAATAAACTGCACTAGCAACTATGTTCTTCTTTTTATCTTCCACCTTTAATTTTTTGAAAACGGCTGTGTTTCTATACCTCTAATATTTTATGATATTTTTATGTGTTTTATTTAACTGTCACCAGTACATTCACGCAAAATTTCGGCTGGCATCTCCAGCATTACGAGCTTAATTTAACTTCCTACACATTTTTGCAAAAATTAAACTATTACTCAGCTTCATTTTGTGTATCCATTACAAGCCAAGAATTTTTGTTAGATCTTTTAAAACTTTTATTTTAATTATAATATATTATTAATGATCGTAGATTGCTATAATAGGGAAGCGACTACGTGAGGGTTCAAAGTGAAATCGCCACTCTGTGCATATACTATTAACATTTAAACAAATTTCTAATGTAATTATGGTAGGAAAAGCTGTAAATATAAAGTGTATAGATTAAATTTTAAGGATCATTCAAAAATACGAGTAAAGAGGCCCAAATTGTCCAACTGTACATTTCATTTTAGCTGTTTCCTTAATATTGCCCATGATGTGTTTTTATTTTATTATAGTATTTTTGGGTATAATTTTGAACTTAAAAATTATCCCTGATTAGATTTCAGGGTAGATTCGAGATTTGCCGTAGTTGCGTTTCTCAATTTCTCCGCTCCGGTCTTCTCCACTACGGCCGCTTCGGGGCGTTTGGACAAATGATGTACTAATTAAAAATACTCTCTTAGTCCAGTTCTACTCGGCAAAGATGCAGATCTTTGTTTTGAAGTTAAATTTGGCTAAAATAACCGAATTATTATTTTAAATAAATTTATAACATGATGTTAACAGTAGGGATGCTGCAATTCAACTGTGGGTAGCCCCGCCCACTAAAACAAGCGTGATACGTATTTACGTGGATTACACGGACCGTCAATACATTTTTAACGACTCTTACGTGCAAAATCGATATTTCAAATTTGATAAAAAATGTATGTAGATCCTCTAATTATTCGCTTCGTATTTATCCTCTTTCAAATCTTTCAAGAATTTGTATTGTATCTATAAACACTTAGATATTTATACTCACAGCTGTGGGATTATTTAGCGGGCTACACTCAAAAATATATTTAAATTAGAAAATTCACATTCTAAAGAGTATTCCGTACAATTACTGTGGTACTGGCGAGTATTTCATAACCATCTAAACTTCTAAATAAAACAGACAGTCTGAGGGGCGGGGGGGGAGTCTCAATAATAATAATAATAATATGAATGGAATAATTTTTAGATTGTAAATATTAGTATTAAATTTTTTTTGCAATTATAATTTGGGTAGATGCACATTTTTAATCGTCGCCAATTTCTTATTTTATGTTTAGTATTTTTAGTAAATATAAATCGTAAATTTAATCAAAATAAGTTATTTTAACGTTGATTTCAATTACATTTTTTGCTTCAAAAAATTTAGGTCAGCCAATGATATTTCATAAAAAACAGCTTTTCAACTATTTCATTGGTTGATATAAACTTTTCGATTTAACCGGCATATTACTGTTTAAAATTTAAAATAATTTTTAGTAATCAATACACTTTTTAATAAATAAATAAAATAGTTTTTTTTAATTATTATGTTGGTTAATGATACTATCTTTTGAAATTATCCAAAGCAGTGACGTCTAAAAATAAAAAAAAACCGAAACCTTACAAAATTTTGTACTCCTTTGACCTCTGTTTTGGCTAACTATCATTTGGCTAACTGCAATAATTGATTGACTTATCAAAATTGGAGACCATATCTAAACCACCTAAAAAAATAAAATTTTATAAAGCTACTCGCTTAGCTCTCACATACAGTAGCGGTTATTGAAATTACAATTTCAATGTTTATACCAGAAAAATCCAAAGCACAAAATACTTTTCTCTTTCTCTGTCTCTCGCTACAAAAATGGAACAATTATATTACCTTATGACTCATAATTTGAGTTACACATCAAAAAAGTTCTCCCTGGGACTTCATAGAGGCCAATAGCAAAACTCTATGATTTCTTTAGCTGCAATACTTTGGCAATAGAAATTGTCGAAACGTTCCAAATTTTTTATCGACATACCAAGATACAGATGTTTCTACTAGAATAATGGTAGGAAGCTTCCTTTGTGCAATTAATTTCTGATTTTTAATTCTGTCCATATAACTCCCACGCCCTTGCAATGAGCGGATGACCGAGCGACTGGCATGTTAGCATTTCGAGCCAAGATTAATGCAACTAATGTTTTACATGGTCCAAATGTTTCCGTCGACTTCAAGAGATTCAATTATGATGAATTTTCATAAAATTTTGCAGTCTAAACCCTAATCTTTTTTTAAGTTAAAATGTTTCTATTAACAGGTCGTCCAACTTGGGTTCCAATTATAAATTGCCGGAAATATTTTATTGTATATCGTTTCACTTTTATAGATACTAACTGGCGAATGAGTACATTGTTCAGACTTCAGAGTACCTCCTCTATAAATCTGACATGACAAATATCCCGCCATGACATCTTTAATTTTTTAACGTTTAAAGGTTGAACACTCATTTTTAAAAATTTTAGGCCTCCACATCTACAAATTAAAAATTTTGTTTTTGTTGGCAAAAATTTCAAGCATGCAAATCATCAACATTGAACTTGAATATTTTGCACGCTGATGGATTACTCGAAAATGTTAATTATTGTTTGGAAATTATTAATATTACATTAAATTTTGGCATCGTGACAAATTGGAATTTAATTGTTTTTCTCGATCTGCAAAATTACCAGGTTTCAAAAATAAGTTTATTTTGTTAAAAATTGAGTGCATTCAATTTGACTGACAGAGGTGAAAGACTGGAGAAGTTAAGTTTAACGCTCTTTTTATCGTGCAAATTTTTGGAATTCTGGATTTTTAAATTTGGTTTGTATGTACTTTTGGGATGCTTAACAAGTGGGTTTTCTAAAATAAAAAAGCCATAAACCTTAAGCAAACTTCTATTTTGATCTTTTGGACGTCATATAAGTAATCTTCTTGTCCGCACTTTAAATTTGCTATTTCCAGAACTCCCCTCCAACAACCGACACCCAAATCTCATATTAACTTTATAAACTCTTCTCTTTGACACCGTTTAGTAAATTTAAGACAAACAAAATTAGTGTTCACTACTAAACTACGTAGTACGAGAAATACAATGTGACAAACTTTACGACGCAAGTGTACGTACGATTAATTTATGGGCGCTCAAGTTTCTGGGGTTATTTCAAAATTACAATTAAAGTGAACGAACTTGAAAGTCTTTGTTTCACAGTTGGAATCTTGGTTAATTTGTCACTTTTCATTGTCGATATTAAAAATAACTTTAAAAAACATTAACGTTCAGTTCTGTTCGAACTACGCGACGTTAGCGTTATACTTTTGAATCCGCAACGGATAATTGCATTTACATAGCTGAACTAACTCATCGTAAAATAATTCACTAAATCACATAGGATCGATAAAGAAATCAATCCTAGAAAATGTTCAGCTTTTTCAGGCGATCCAAGAAAGATACCGATACGAACAGTAGCAAGGAAAAAAAGAATAAGGAAAAATCAAAAAGTGAAAACGGATCGGATTCGAATGTTTCTAAAGAAATGTGTAAAAATATAGCAATTCAAAAGTTGGATAACGAGCTACAAAGTGGGAATATTAACGTCATGCCAAACAACCGATCGGAATTTCAGTTGTGCAAAGATGAAAAATCTAGCGCGAGAGTGACTAATACCCAACAGCACGCAAAAGACGAGAACAATTTAATTACGATAAACGGAAAAACCGATACGAATTTTTCGAACGAATCTAATTTTAATAATTTTTCCAATAGTGCAAACTTAGTTATGGATGTGCGCCAAAATTTAAGTGAAACTGTTAAAAACCAACCTCCTACGGTTACATCATACGCAAACATGGTCAAAAGTGATACCCAGCAACGAAGAAGTTCTGTTAAGCCTTGTGGTCATGGAACAATAGCTATTGCGCCAAAAATTCCATTGCCATCGAGAAAAATAGAAAATAACGCCAGTTCGCCTCCTACCAGCCCAGGCTTAACGTCCACGAACGCAAAAATCGTTCAAGTTCAAACAATTGACCATTGTGTCGCGAATTCTAATACTATAAATAAAGAACCTTTAAATTTGGAAAATGTTAATACATCCGTGTCAAGGTTTCAAAAACCACTAACAAACTTAACGAATAATTTAACGTTAGAACAACAAAACGAAGATAATAAGTACGTTTAAAATTTTTATGTCTCAATTTCGATAACAAGAGAGCTAATTTTAGGCCCCTTGAAGTTTGACGTGCCCGGTTCGTTATGAATAAGCGCATGCCTAAAATAATATTTCGTATATTTAAATTTAAACTTTTTATCAATCAATGCTGTCTATATTACAGGAAAAACCTCATAAATCAAGAAGCTAAATTTCAAAGTCAATTGAATGATGTATCCAAGCAATTATCCTTGCGAGATGACGAAGCCAATAAACTTCGCTTCCAAATGGACGAACTGCAAAGGGACGTTTTTGCAAAATCTGCTGGAATGGATCGTAAGTTATTAATTTTTTCCCCAAAAAATCTTGTGACAACTCTTTTTGGAAGTCAAAGAAACTCATTTTTAAAAATTAAAAATTATAAATCATTGATTGCTTCACAATTTTCGGCGAGCAAAAATCCATAAATCAGTTAAATCAATAAAAAAAAAACAGTTTTTAGTTGACTAAACATAATATAAAACTTATCTACAAGAGTTTAATGGATTTAATTAAATGCTGTACTCCCTTTTATTTTAACTCGTGATAACAAAATGCAAGTGTTCTAATCAAGATAAAATTTATTTGAATGTATTGCTTTGTAACATGGGTGCTTGTATTGGTCGCTTAGGGCTACAGTCCGAACTTCAAGCTGCCATCAAAGAATCGGATAATGCACGTCAAAAGTTGCGAAACGTCGAAGAAGATCTAAATAACGTCAGGCAACTAAACAGCAATCTCACAGAAGAGATGTCAATGAAAACCGGTAAGAAACCTCGCGAAAGCCATTTTTGAAACAATCAACTGGTTTTTCTTTCTGTTACAGAACGATTTAATGATTTTCAAGCTACAACCAATGAAAAAATAACGGAATTACAGATAACGATAAGAGCGTTGAAGGTTAAAATTGAATCGCTAGAAATTCAACTTGACCAAGTGGAAAAGGAGAAGGAAAACTTGGAAAAGCAAAAACTTATCATAATGCATCAAAGAGAAGAAGAAAAAAAATCGCTAGACGAAGCACTAGAAAAAGCCATACAAGATAAGAATGCATCGCAGAAAAAATGGGAGGAAGATTTTGAGAAGCTGAGAACTTTTAATATGGTTAAAGAACAGGAAACTTTGGCGGATTTCGAATGGAAGTTGAGAGAAATAGAGCAAGCGTGTAAGAAAAAAATACAAGAAAAAGATAAAACGATTCAATTACAACTGGAGGAAGCTTACAAAGACGCCGAAATTAAGATTAAACATGCAGAGGAACTTTCAAAAGAGGTAAATTACATGCACGATGTGACTTTTTTAGCTAAAATTTTAATTTTAAGGTGGAGAAACTAAGATGCTATGAAACTGAAGTCCAACAATTAAAGGGTTTGACTGAAGAACAACAGAAATCTCTGGAATTGGTTTCTCATCAGTTGGAAGAAATAAAAGTTACCGAAGAGAGTTTGCGTAACGAGAGCAAACGATTGAGAACTTTAATAGATATGGAAAAAGAAAATCTGCAGCATATGCAGAGAATGCACGACCGCGACATACAGGATAAGGAACGAAAATTAAAAGAAACTTTAGATGAGCAAAAGGGAGCAATTGCTATTTATTGGGAAGAGAGACTTCTACAAGAATGTAGGAGATTGAAGTCTGAATTAGATCAAATACATTACGAAGAAAGGTGCATAGCAATTAGTTCTTTGAAAAGTGAAAAAGAAGAAGAAATGCATAACTTGAAGCAAAGTTATGACAGAAAGTTACAAGACTGTTTAAAAGAAGTAAGTAAATTGAATTGAACAATTTTATATTTCTCAAATCTTGGTTAAATCTCCATTTAGGCTAATCAATCATTAAACTGTAAAATTGCAGTTTTCAAAAACTACCTGCAATTAGCCAATTAAAACAAATAGCTTGAGATATTATTTAAAGTTGTACTTTTGTTTTGCACTACTTTGTATGCTATAATTCGAAACTCGCTTCTCTTCACCTAACTAGTAATTAAAATTCTATAATTTATTTACAAGTTATAATTTTATTTGGTTCCATTTGAATTGAATTCTTCTCTCGTGTTTTCATCATTTGAAAATGAAGTCAGATGCCATATGGCTGCATTTTAAACCCTCTAGCGTAAAGTAGTTTTCTTGAATTGTTATTAATCCCCCATAGGCAAAAACAGCGGGGGGGGGGTCAAAGACATCTTATTAAATTTATATATTATTTATATATTTTTAGACTATAGCACCTTCTCTCCACAAACCAAGGTCCTTTCCTCCTGCCTAAAAACTTGAATGCCCAAATATATCTTCTTATTTACACCCATTTTAACTTTTCAGATTTTACAACTGAAAAAATCTCTTAGTGATAAAGACGAACATTACCAGAAACAAGTAGAAAAGGTGCAAACCAACACAGACCGTGATATACTAGAATTAAGAAGAGTAATGGACAAAATAGATATGACGCATCATGAAAAATTTGAAAAAATTGTTCAAGAGCATGAAGATGAGTTGGAAAAAATAACCAAAGAGCACGAGAAGCAACTCAAAGAAGTAGAAAGTAACTGGCAGTTACAAGTCAGTTCGATGAGAGCGACCGTGGAATTGGTGAAAGAACAAATGGAAAAAGAATCTCAAAACAAAATGCAAATGCTGATTGATCAACACCGATCCGAATTAGGTAAATTTGTTTTTCATAATTTTTATACAATATTCAAGTTACTGGATGAACTTCTAGACACCCAATGGGAAAACTTGATACATCAAAAAAGCGAAGCGGTGAGGTTGGTGGAGGAAGAATATGTTTTGAAATATAGAACTCTGGAGGAGCAATTTTATACGCAGCAGAAATCGCACGAAAACCGTGAAGTGGAACTCCTCAAGGCGATTGACACATTGAAAAATGAAATTACTAGCAAAGGTTCCACCATAGATGACTTACAAAATAATGTTGATACTTTGGAAGGAGGAATCCAGGTGCTTAATCAAGAACTGGCATATCATGGAGAAACTGTCTGTAAAACAAAAATTGATGCGGAATATAAAATAAAGTAAGTTGTTTTCTACGTATGCCTCTTAAGCTTCAGATCTTTTGGTCAAAAACTAATCAATCAGAAAAGTGAAAGAATCTTCCACAAATACTTGAAAAACCTTTGGTTACAGTTCAGTAAATGTAATCCATTTGAAAAATTGTGCATTTTTAATATTTACCTTAATTAATCCGTTTTTTCTGTATGAAAACAACCGGGGAAGCCCCGTATACCTGTGTGTGGTGCCACAAATTTACTGAATTGTAAGACAGTAAAAATTAATATTCTTTTTGAATTTTCTCACCGTTAATTTTTTCATTTAACGCTTACTAATATTTCATTTTATTTTTCCTTATGTAGATGTAATACAGGAATATCAAACAATATAGTTTTCCTAATGGTCCTTTATCCAATATTATCGTGGTTTTTATCGGACTCCTGGCAACTATTTTTATCGTTCATTGCAATTTCTTTATCGTTCGTGGTTTATAATAAATTTTAACAATTCATACCATTGCATGAATTTTTATCAGTGACGTCAATTAATAATTAAGGTCTAAATTTAAGTTTGTTCAAAAATCAAAATTTATATTGTGCAAAATTGTCCTAATGCCAATCCCGTTTTTGTTTCCTTTTCCCATCGAACAGAGACCTGCAGGAAACCATAACAATGTTACAACAACAACACAGAAAAGAGCTGGAAGAGCAGCAAACTAAATTTAATCAAATGCAAAAGCAGGGTCAAACTAGCATAGATTACCTTCAACGGAAATGTCAATGCCTTAATAAACTGTAAGTTATTTACAATTTTTCTCCAATAATTTTTTTTAATCAAATCGATGTTGTTTAGGTTTGAAGAAGTGAGAACGAGATACGAGAATAGAGAATCGAGAGCGGAAGATATAAATACGATATCCGACTTAAAGCAAATCATAATGGAGCAAGAGAAGGATTTGGCCTGTTTGAACGAGGAGAAACGTTTCTTCCAAATAAAATTAATGAATTTGGAGCGCTTCCTTAATGGGGATGCGACCAACAATCGCGAACAAGATGAAGAAAATATCCCATCTCCAAATCACCAAACGGAGCCTGCTCGCCATAGAGAGCCCAGCCAATTCAACATACCTCCGACTATTCCAGAATGTGAAGACGATTTCGAAGATGCATTGACTTAATTTTTTTCCTGTCACTTCTTATTGGATTCCTGTGAACGCAAAGGGCATTTTATAACATTTGTTTTATAAATTTTGATTTGTTGTAAATGAAATCAAACCATGCGCATACGTCGGATGACCGTAGCAGCTAAATTGAGTTAGAACCTCTCGTGATCCTAGGTTAGTTACCGAGCTGCTAAGGCCGCCTGAATGCACTCCATATAATATGGTTATCATTTTTTTAACTTGATATTCTTTGTATATTAAACTGTTGTACACATAAATTGTTTTATAATATAAAACTAAAAATTAAGAAAATCCCATAATATGAGAAATAAGAACTTTTCTCATATCGACGTTCTATCAGCCCCCCCCCCCCCCCAAAATTATAGAAGACTAAGCCATCTAATAATGCCTTTATTATTTACTGAATATTATTAATCTTTACAATAATAAATTTGCAATTGTATGTCTAAATTCTGGAAGAAACAGCTACTTCTTTTTAATATTCATCGTTGATAAACGGATGGTACTTGTGAGTGTAAGCGCTAAAATATGAAAACGTTAAACCAGAAAAAAAATAATTTGAGCTGCCAGCTTACTCATCGAAAGGACAAATCCTGCCGCCACAATCGAAAGTATCAATCTGTTCGATATCTTCGGGCGACAACTTGAAATCGAACACATTGAAGTTTTGCTCAATTCTGGACTTGGTAACAGATTTCGGAATGACGACATTTCCTCGATCGATTTGATAGCGTATAACGATTTGAGCTGGAGTTTTCTTATACTTTTCGGCAATGGACACAACTTTTGGATCGTCCAAGAGCAAAGGTTCGCCCGGCTTTGCCCAAGGTCTATCGGGAGATCCTAAAGGACTGTAAGCGGTAATTGCGATCCCTTTAGATTTGCAAAACTCAATCAGTTTCGCTTGATTCAAGTAAGGATGGGATTCGATCTGAAATATTATTTAAATTTATTAAAAAATATATAACAGAATGAAACAAACCTGGTTTGCCGCTGGAACGATTTTGGAACTTTCCAAAATTCTTTCGATCTGAGCTTTGTTAAAATTGCTGATTCCGATTGCTCTGGTTAACTCAGCGTCGTAGACTTTTTCCATTGCTTTCCATGTTTCCACATAATCATCGTCAGAAAATTCAACACCATCGGGACCCATTGGGAACAATTCATCGCCCACCTTAAATGGAATATACGACATTTTACAACAATGGTTAGTAAGCAAATGAGTGAACTCTTTAATTTTTGATAAAAATTTAGTCATAACTGCATTGCTTTGAATAAATATTATAGTAAATTGACGTCATTCTTTTATTTTATTAGTAAACAACTCCTATTTCATCGAACAAAACTGGTCGATCGATAGCAATTATAATTACTCACATAAAAGTATTTTGTTACAAAGACATAAACATTTGATTGACTAATAACTAATTACTTCAGATATCAAACCTCTTGGTATTTCATACCTTAAATCCCATCGGCCAATGAATGAGATAAAGATCCAGATATTCGAGACCCAAATCTGCAAGCGTTTTCTTCAGAGCGGATTCCACCACGTCGGGACGATGGGCATTGTTCCATAATTTACTGGTAATGAAAAGATCTTCACGCTTGACCACGCCTTCCTTAATTTTTTCAGCAATTGCCTGACCAACCTCCGGTTCGTTTTGGTACACATGAGCACAGTCAAAATGACGGTAGCCAATATCTATGGCATCTTTGACTGCTTGAGTTACTTCGCCTGGTTTAGACTGAAAAACATAAATTAAGCACCAAAAATTTTGTTTTATTTTTACAGATACAAAACCCAACCCATGGGTTAATTAATCAAATTGGTCTCTGAATAACTGATCAACTTGGATAACTTTTTTCTTTTTTTAAAAGGAAAAAATATTAAAATAGAACAATAAATAAAGTTTATTGATCAAACATTTAAAAATGATTGATTTTGCTATTAATGCAACTGAAGGTTTAAATTATAAATTATTAACTACATACTTATCTACCTATGGCAGGAAAATAAAACTTTTGATATTAACATTTTATTCAAATTAATATAAATAGATAAATTAAATAATATATTATACATTTCGATAAGAAAAAATCTGGCCCTGGCATTTCAAAAATAATTTAAATCAAAAATTTGCAAAAATTTATATTTGAAAACCAAAGTATTTTTAAAAATACAAAATTAGCATACCTTCCAAGTTCCTAAACCCAAAATGGGCATATCACGGCCATTATTTAATTTGACGTTCGGAACAACCGTCATTCTGAATTTTTTGAAAAATGAATTAATCAATTCAAACAAAACACAGTTTTATTGCATGGATTATATTGAACTACTTCATGTGGCGACGAGTAGGTGCGTATTTATAACTTCACCAAACCATAGATATATCAAAAATTATAGATAAGATACATTTTTCTATAAACATGTATACTTTTATAAACTTCAAGTTTAAAAAAAAGTTTGAAATTGTGTGAAACGGTTAATTGCTTTTGTTTTGAAAAATAAATCTAAAAAACTAAAAAAAATTTAAATTGTTACGTCGAAAAATTTTCAATCTAACAGAATTTTTTTGAATCTATCAGGAAACCTCCCCTCTCTCATTCCACGTCAGTTCAACCACACCGTGACACCCACCATCTCGGATTTTGATGAAACTTGGCATGGTTGTTCTATTCATTGCTGTCAGTAACCATACTAAATTTTGTTGCTCTATCTCTAACGGTTTAGATTTTATAGCCTGTTAAAGTTTTTGGATTACTAAGATTTTTTAGAAATATATCTTTTTTAGCTACCAACCAATCCAGATGAAATTTTTTTATGTATACATAAATATGTCACGAATACTTTTAAAAATAAATAATGCTACCAAGTGTTTATTTGGAGCAAAAAAAAATCTTAAAGTGTATTTGCAGGATTTTCGAAACAAAATTCAAAGTTCTGAAACAAATGGAATATTTCCAAAAGGGAAAAGGGTAATCATAAAATTGTTTGTATGTTTTTGTTCTAAAAAATATACTCTGTTATATGAAATAGAAAAATTGATGAATTTTTATTAAGCCTACACACATTAGTGTAGTAGTAGTAGTTAGTACTACTATAGTGTGGTAGTTAGTAGTATGTAATGTTAAAATAAACAAACTAATAAAATAATAAATATTAACTGTTAAGTAAAGAATACATACTTCCATATAAAAATAATATTTAAAAAAAACAACAAAAACAACAATAATTAACATTTAACAGGTTTGGACTAAAAATACTTGAATAAACAAAAAAATTAATTTTGAAAAAATTACGTTATAAAAATGATAAAACTTTAAAAATTTAGTTTGTTTATTTCTACACATTAGTGTATAATTTTCTGGCTCCAGATAAACACTTGATTTTTTAATTATTTCTAACATATTGATTTATACGTAGTGTTACCATAATTATTTTCGGAAAAATAAGTACAAATATGAAAGTACTGACGCGCACGCACAAACAAAATTTATTTAAAAATTTTTATCCTTCCCCCCCCCCCTCCAATTCTATGATTGTGAATGGTGACCACAAGTTTTCAAGTAAAAGATTATTTATTTTTATATAAAAATTATTTTAAATTATTCATTTTGCAAATTTGCATTAAAAGTACACTTTTTCCGTTGTGGAGCCATTTTATGAATTCCTGCACAAGTGCCACTTTAATTTAAAATTTAAAAAAATTATAATCTAAATGGGTTTAGTGTTTTTGTTACTACTACCACTATTATAATTTTATTGTTACATTAAGATTAGTTATACCAACTAATTTCATTTGTCCAGCCAAATTTTAAATTATCTAAACAGGACCGTCTTCTGAATAAGAAAATTGTAAATTTGTTATTATTTATTAAAAAAACAATACTGTCCTCCTAAAATAATTACGTATGGTAAACAGATATTGTCGTGTTTCGGAAACCATAAAAACATTAATTTTATTTATTTGTAAAATTTATTTTGAAGTTTTGTTCAAATTTATAAAACTGTAAATAACAATTTTAATTGTAAAGAACGAGGGGAGCGTAAAAAGAGAGTAGGGCTGGAAGGTTGTCAAGGACACTTGGGCTGACGTTTTGACGTCGAGTAGCAGACGAACATCATTCCCGCAATAAAAATTTAAATTGTTAATTGTTTGAAAATTAATAAAATAACTTAAGTTGAGTTGATGTTTTTGTTTAATTCAATTGTGGCAAAGTGCGAATTATTAAAGAAGTTGTGATAATTTTGGTCGTTGAGTGCATAAAATGCACAAACGAATTTGTTAGACAAACTGACTCCAGCTGCAATACCATATGCGAAGCCAATGACCATACCATATTGCAAGGTAACAGAATTTATTAACAAAAATTTACAATTTAACTTCAACTACGAGAGTCTCATGTTAAATAATGGATGTACACCGAGCAAAGAAGAATAATTTTAGAATTAAGAAAAATTTTAATAGATTTGTATAGCTCGGGTCATTGCAATATATACGTAAAAAAAATGTCATCTAGATTGGTTGGTAATTAAGAGAGATATAATTAATTTTTTATCGAAAAACAAATGTAGTTTTCTGTGGCCGAAAGAAAAAAAATCGGAATAATCCAAAAACTTTATGAGGCTGTAAAATCTAAACTGTTAGAGATAAAGAAAAAATATATTTGGTATGGTTATTTACACCAATCAACAGAACAACCATGACAAGTTTAATAAAAATCTGAGATAGCAGTGGATGTCAAAAAATTTTTTTTTAGTTGAATTGATATGGAATATGATCTTCACTAAAAACCTGATGTTATTACAAAAGCAGGTAGCTTTTAGACAAAACTTGCGAACTGGGTGGGAACAGTAGTAATGGGTCAGACGTAGTAGACAATCCATGGATTTCTGTGAGGTCTGCTAGAGTTTACTGTAATAAAATTTCAGTCTTACAGCACTTGGGTTATTTGCTTCATTTCTGCACAGATAATGTTAAAAAGTATCTCGAATACAGTTTGGGTCTCATGTTGCTTAGGTGTTTCCACCAAAATATAAATAAGTTGTTCCAATAAAATTATTTATCTAGCTCTTTTCTACTCTGATTTGAATTACATAATGCCACTTTCACGCACTAGTGAGAAAAGTAATTTACTTTCAAAACCGGGGTTAAAAATAAATTTACTATGCTTTTGTTTGATTTAAATATTGAAAGAAATTTACGTTTGTTGACATTAATTGTGAAATGTAAACCAATACAAAAATAAATACTTGAATAAATAGCTTGATGAAATTATTCAATAATTTAAATAAAAATCAATGATTTTCAAGAAAATGCAGTAGATGATAAAATTTTGTATGCTAAACTATGGAAATACTCATTTTAACTTTACTGACGCCTCGTTCGATAATGACTTACTTTATACACTGATTACATCAACTACTATTAAAATAGTTACATAATTAATATCTAATATACTTATAAAAATGATAAGATGTGTTTAAATAAAATTTCGAGATAAAAAAATATGATAAGAAATTTTAAAAATGTAATATGCAAATAAAAATGTAAGTACTCTAAAAATATATAAGATAAAAATAAGAAAATAAAAAATTTTAAATTGTAAACTGGAATGGGATTACACAATGTTTCAGCCAAGTGGCTATAGTCAAATTGCAATTTTAATTTAGAATTTTTAACAATGAATTTTATAAGGGAAAACAAAAATGTAGACTCCCTTCCAAAACATAAAATTTATTATATTGTTATACAAAAATATATAAAATTTACATTTTTTTACCATGTGTGCTTTATTATGTTTAATTGAACAAATGGGGTACTTTCACAAAAAAATTTATATTGTTACTAATTAATTTATAAAGATACAAAAATTAAAATTATGTACTTGATTTAATTGTTAACAAGCGCAATTGAAGACAGAAGCTGTATTTATGTTTCAAACTCGGACATATTTTTATATTTTAATATAGACAGATATGACGTCACTACATCATGTTTATTTATTAATTACTCAATAATAAAAAAAAATTAAAAATAGGAGCCAAAATTTCGCACACAGATTTTTTTGTCTACATAATATTGTATTTTGCTGACAAAAAAAATTAAATCCAATTTGCAAATATTAATTTTTAAGTGGCAAACTTTAAATCGTTCAAAAAATTTGGCATGATTGTACTACAGATGATTAGCATAATTGTAAGTATGTTAATTTACGGGAAGCTGTAATAGATAAATATACCGCGTGATATAGCATCCACGCTTGCAGAAGACCATTATTGAGTTTCCTGCAGTTACCAGATTCTCTAATAAAATGAATTGTAAATAATAAACCCAAAACTAAAATAGATATTAATATATTGATTGCTGTCTTGCATATTCGAATTTAACACAACTTCAATAAATGCTCACTCTTCCACACTGTATCGTAGGCGACACTTAAATCAACCAAGACTAGAGCAATTTTCTATTTGCATGAATGTTTTAATAAAAACAAATTAATTAAATAAATTTTGGATCATTCTCAAAATTTGCATAATGCATATTGGTGACGTGCGGAGTATATAAAAGTACTATTGCGAGCTACAAACATTTCAATTATTAATTTGTGTTCATCAGCAAAATTTTCCATTCGAAAATTTTCCTTCCCTTTCTTGTTATAATTTTGGTGCACACTAAAATGTGTGCACTTTTTTCTAATGACACCAAATTTTGGTTGCATTACTTTAACTTTTCATACAGTTCGTCGTAATTTTTACTTATTCTGGTATTTCTATACTTTCCTATTCATCAAATGTTTCTTCTTCTATTTCCTTAGTTTTATTTTTTAATTTTTTTCTTATAGCATGAAATATTGTACACTTTAATTAAAAAATAAAAATTATTAATTTTTATAATATATCAATAGCGGCCTTTCGGCCGTTCTAACCTTCTACAGCAGAGAATATTGTCTAATAATTTCACTGTGCGGTCAGACAAAAAAATTTGAAAACGACTGTTCTCAAGTGTGAATGATGTAGAAACTTTTTTTTATGCGGAATCATTAATTAGTTTATTTCTTGTTTTTAATATAATTTATTCTGAATAACATTTATTATAATTATTGTTAAATTTAAATTAATGGTTTATATACATTATATTTTCATACATTCTGAAAAAAATTACTTATTATAGAGGATTTGAATACAAGGTCGTATTTACGGGGGGGGGGGAGGGTTAAGGGTTAGAACACCCCCTCCCCCCAATTATTTATCAAGTACTGGAAGTCCGCCTGCAATCGTAAAAAAATCAGAACAAAAACAATCTTTACAACTAATAACAAAAACATTAAACTTGAAGTATTAAAAAAAATTAAAACTAAAGATATTTCTAATAAACTAAATCCCAAATTAAAAAATCGGAAATTCGTATTAATATCCGGCGATTGGCGACACTGAATTGAATACACCTGCTACTAAATTGCAAAAATATAAAAACTGACGATGAAGAATATAAAAAAACTCTATATATTTACAGTACCGTGTAAAAGTCTGCGGCCCCTTAATTATAATTGTTAGTTATTACTCCTATTAATTAATTTTCGATTTTTTGAAAAATAATTATATTAAAATAAATGAAATATATATTTTATCAGTGGGCATTGTAAATCTATAAATTGTCTTATATTTTGATGTAATTTAGTTTTTCGTTTTGACAACATTATTTACCATCCGTAAAATAAGAATTTAGTTTGTGATTTTTATTAAATTAAAAAATTTTATTTAAAGAGGGTTTTTTACAAAAGAGTTTAAAATTAAAATATGAATAAGTTTAAACTTATTAAAAATATCGTAGTAAACAAAACTTTTAAAATGGCACAAACAAAATTTTATCCGCGATGCCCCCCAGAAGTCAACCTGTAATCAAAATTTGTCGCTCCCTCGACAAATTATTTTCAACCATTAAATAAATTTCACAATATCGAACTTAGATAAAGATAAAAAAATAATTCCTTTAATTAAATAAAAACAATCTTCTCACAAAATTTCAACTTTTTTGCGGTCACTTTCGACCAAAATACTTTTAAACAAAATTTTCCAATAACAATACTCAAAAATAAAATCTTAATTGCAAAAATACTTGCACAAAGTTATACTCAAAAAATCAGCGGAGCAAAATCTAGGCCTCCATCGTTTCCGCCATCTTGGCAAAAAAAACTTCTCTCTACTCATTTTTCTGCAAAACAATACATTTCAAAAATTAATATAACAAAATTTAAATTTTAAAAAATTACCAAAATTGAATTTATTTTGCCGATTTTAGCATGACTGACGGTTTAAGTTGGAACTTACATTTTTTTATTTAGATATTTATTTATTTATCGAGTTCCTTCTATATTTTATTTTATATTTGTTTTTTATTGTAGTATTTTTTAATTTTTTTAATAAATTAGCTATTTATTTTTTAATATTTTTAACCCCCCCCCCCCAAATCTAGTCTAAATACGGCCTTGTTTGAATAGCAGCGTTGCGCGAATTTACAACATGGCTTTCAGTTAAAATTTTAATTCGCTAGATATCCTTGATAATTTGTTAACCGATTTTCGAAAAATTTAAAATAATTATAACATTTAAAAAAATAAGATAAAATAATTATTTTATCTTCCAACGCAATTTTACTTTAACCCTCTTATAACTCCTTTAAGCGTGAAATGTCTTAAAATCTACTTAAGTGATGCAAAGGGTTTCTTTATTCACCCTTAAATCTAGATTTGATGCTTTAAAGGTGGATTTATACAAAACCTTAAAATAAGTTATTAGGTATTAAGTGTGTAAGGACAGTAAAAATCTTGTTAATCCATTCATGTGCATCACTTTTTAAATTATTTTTTCACAAACCAGAATAATTTAATGGTTTCCATTAGTATTCTTCATTAAATGGATAATATTTATTATGTTTTGCCCTAAAACCCCAAATTTATAATGTAAATTTCTTTAAAAATTATAATACCTACCATTCAAAAGCGAACAATCTACCATTGCAATCGAATGAATCGATATACGCAATATCTTCAGACGACAATTCAAAATTAAAAATTTGAAAATTTTCCAAAATTCTTTCCTTATTTGTTGATTTTACGATTGCTATATTTCCTCGTTGAATTTGATACTTCAACAAAATTTGAGGCAACGTTCTATTTATTCTCTTAGCTATGTCAATTAATTTTGGGTCGCTCAAGACATCCAGATCGCCAGGTTGTGCCCATGGTCTTTCACGCGAACCTAGTATACCGTAAGCAGTAATTGCGATATCTCTGGATTTACTAAACTGCATTAGCTTTTTTTGATTTAAGTACGGATGGCACTCGACCTGTAATTCCCTAGCATTATTTTTTTAACAATTCAAAAACTTTTCGTCTTACCTGATTTAATACTGGACGAATTTTGCAGGTTTCTATAAGTCGCTCTGTTTGACTTTTGTTGAAATTACTTATTCCAATCGATTTGACCAGACCTTTTTCGCAAACTTTTTCTATTTCTTTCCAAGTGTCGACGTAATCGTAATCTGAATACTCGTAACCGTTTGGTCCTACCGGATACAAATCTGGGCCTTCCTGTTGATATATTCGAATTTAATGATTTTTAACGATTATTTGCCTAAACAACATTACATACCTTATAGCCGAATGGACCGTGAAGAAGATATAAATCAAGATATTCCAATTTTAAGTTGTTCAGCGACTCCATAAAGGCAGATTCGACTATTTCGGGACGGTGAAATGTATTCCATAATTTGCTTGTTATGAAAAGATCTTTACGTTTGACCACCCCTTGGGCAATTTTATTTTTTATTGCAATTCCAATTTCATTCTCGTTCTCGTATAAATATGCGCAATCAATATGTCTGTATCCGATATCAATTGCATACTCCACTGCCTCGATCACTTCTCCTGGTTTTGACTACAAAAATAAGACAATTGCAGGAATTAATTATTATATTTTCTTAAACCAAACAAATATTTAAGAAAGCTTACTCTGTACGTCCCCAAACCCAAAACTGGAATTTTTTGCCCATTATAAAATGTAATAGTCGGAACGTCAGCCATGTTGCACAATCACTTCACTGTAAGTATTATGAAAATACTTATAAAATATAAAATCTGAAATTATCTTAATTTACTTTGCGATAACCTTAATTATAACACTTCATAGATTGAAAAAAAAAACAACCAACTTTAGTTGTTTATCTATAACCAATGAAAATATTTAATTTTTTTCATGATATTAATTGGTATTTCTGTCTCGCTTTCTCCCACGAAATTCAATCAAGTTTATTTAATTTATGTATTTAAAATATTTTTTATTTTAAATAAGTTCAAGATAACAAATAATATAAAAACATACAATTTTAAATATAGAAATCTGGTTATTACCTTGGGCAGTTGGAGAGCGCACAAAACAAAACAACAACAAAAAAAGATTTAAAAGAAAAATTATTTGAACCACTTAAAAAAATGAAAATTAAAATTCAATTATGAATACTAAAAAAAATAAAATTTTATTATGAATACTTTAGAAAAAAAATATTAATTATGAATTAGCACAACACTTTTATTTAATATCCCGGAACCAACGGACAGGTTGATTACGCGTCTTGTCGGAGATGAACTACATCTTGTCGGAGGGAGACTGACTGGCCGCCTTAAGAGATAACCTCTATTTATATGAAATTTTGGAATACATGTCAATAAGGTTGATGTGTATTTGTCGACAAATTTTTGGTTTTTAAAAACTAGATTTTTAATTATAAAAATTTGTATTCTTGTTTTTAATTGTTGTTACGGATAGGGAATAATCATTTTCGATTTTGATTGAAAAATTGGCAAATATTTTCAATTAATTGACTTTCCTAATAGTGAAAACTTATGAATGACATTTTTGTTGCATCGCCCAAAATCAGGTTAACATGTATTTTGATTGCAATCAAGAGTTTTAGCAAAATATTCGCGAAACGGCGAATTTAAATCAGTGCACACAAAAAGTTTACTTGAATTTCAAGCTTGTGTGTACGTTATTAGAAGAATTTTTGGGATTCACTGTTTGTGAATGTAAATCTTTTAACACATGTCAATTAGTGGTCGAGACGGTCACTTCAAATCGATATTCTAATGAATTTGCTCTTATCTTCCCCTTTAATTTAAGTTTTAACCGGTTATTTCCAATAGTTATTTATAATTCGAATTTTTACTATATAGTTTTAGAAAAGTTTTGAGGTGACTGGTTTGTTTAACTTTTATGGTTTAAAATGTGTTTATTTAAAAATTAATTTTATAGTTTTTCTTAACTTAATTGATTTTTAGTCTAATAACGTAATTCTTAGTTATTTCGCAAGATTTTTGGCACATAACATGGGATTTTTTTAGCAAAAAGATTACGCTTTTTTTAGTGTAAGTTTGAACTTTGTATGATCGGTTTGCTCAAATTTAGAGTCAATAAGGTCAAAATTTGTTAGTCCTAATTAGTTTTTAAAAAGACATATCTGTCCCATAATTCATGAATCCCTCTTAAAGTCCTTAGGTTAAATTCGTCAACCACTTAAGTTGTGAAACTTTGTGGCCGTTTCAATATAATTTGAAATATGCGCTTCCCAACCTTTTTACATATATTATTTTAATTGTATAATTATTAACTAATTACGTTTCACTTATTTATATTCGCAATTTGAAAAAGGTAACTTATATAAAATAAAAGATTTTAATCGGTCGCTTATTGCGTTTATGCTAAATTTGCATAAATTACTTTTGTTTATGCTTGCTAATTTATGAGCGGTTTGTTACATATCCCCCCACTTTGAAAAAGAATGCATGTATCAAAGCATGCATTCCTTTTTACAATAAAAAAAAATTAATTAATAACGAAACTTATCCTAACCATGCATAATATTTTGTTACCTAAATTTTAAAATAGCTGTCGGAAATGTTAACCACGAGCTGTAGAGTTAATAATGGTGATAATAATAATATTGCTAATAGTAAGTACAATTACAAAAAAAATTAAAAGTTAATAATAAAAAAAATTATCTATAGTGCCAAAATAAGCTAATCGGCGTGCGTCAAGTTAAAGTTTCTTTGACGTCCAATGAACTTGTTTATACACCTAAAAGAAATAAATTTCTAAACTACAACATGAACAAAAAAAAACAAATTTAAGTTACAAAAAAATAAAATTTTGAATTCATGCTCGAAGTATTTATATGTGAGTGACAATGTTCATCACGTGCTATATAAGCACTTCATCCTAAAAAAAAATTGTTGTCGTCTACCAATATCATAACCAAAACAAAATTAGGTCGTCATTAATTTACCGTTTCGTCGTTTAAACACTTAACTTTTCACTTTCTTTGCCCTTGCTTTCGAATGAGTCCGCTGTTCGTTCACGATGGTCAATTCGCTTTGAGATTGGAGTTCGTTTTCTGTAGTGTCAGGAATTTGTCTCTGAAGCCGCGGTTCATCCGGTGAATCGGGTTGGGGTTTCCTGTTGCAGAAGTTTTTGCAGCTAGGGACAATTTCCCAGATTCTTGCTCTGTATTCCACTGGGATTTTGTTCCAATAATTTGCGGTCATTAGTATTACTGTTCCGCACATAGTCCCATAGTGTTCCCATAGTCTTGATGTTTCACCATAACCTTAACTTTTTATTTATAATGTCCATACGACTGTTTCCAAATTTTTAAGTCTTTTACTTTGCTATTGTCGCCATGACTGTGTAGCACTATTTAATTTAGTTTAAACGCACTTGCTTTTATTTTAGGTTTAACATTCACTAAACGTTGAAAATTAATCGTTTTTAGACCCATCACTTAGAAAAATTTAGTATGGTAAGGTTGAACATAGTGAAAAAAAATATATAAAAATAACATGATTACATAATATTACGTAAATAGTTATGATATGGTTACGAAAAAAAAAATTTTAATTCGCGTATGTTATTTACTTACGTATACATAATTACGAATAAAAAAAATTTTTCTATTAAATAAAACCTTTCTGAATCTAGTAACAAAATTTATTAATATAAAGAAAAAAGGGTTCTTTATTTTCTTCTCAATTGATTAAGAAGTTCTAATTTTAAAAAAAAAATTTACAACTTTGTTCCAATTCTAGCAAATACAACCATACACAATTGAAACATAAAAGCAAAGAATTTTCGAAATGGAATAAAGTTTTTTTATATTTCGCAACAAAAGGAAGCGCGACATCCTTATTTTAAATTACTTTGAGATTTCATTATTAATAGTATGATATATGTAATTTGAATTAATAAAAAATAGTTAATATTATGTTCTATAGGTTTTTAATTTTTTTTAAGTTAATATTAGTGGGGTTAATAATAAAAAGATAATTAATACTACTGGAATTCTAGATATAGGTTTCTTCTCAGTGCTCTTTCTGAGCGCCGTAGGAGATTCGCTCCTGGGAACTGAGCTTCTTGGATTTCCAACGGTGTTTATATAATTTTATCGTAAAGCATTATACCGATTTTTTTCTGATTAATTCTTCCTTGTATAATTTATTTGCTTCCTTTAGCGTATTTTGTTCATATTTGTTTAATTTATTAATCGCGTTGTTATTACGCCTGATCATTTTATTTATATCTAATCCTTTTGTATTGTTCTCTTTAATACCAATTATTTCATATTTATTGAAGTTTTCCGTTTCTAATGACATGCCCTGCTTGCATTTATTTAACCCTTTCTGTACCCTTAAAATTTCGTCAAAATCGACTCCTTTATTAAAATCTTCGTTAATACCTTCTTTTGCTTTGGACCCTTTTACTTCCGATGGCCTAGTTATGCACTTACTTTCACTTTCCACATTCCATAAAGCCACTTGACCCACTTCGCCTTGACTACAAGACCCTTCAAAACTACCTCTATTTATTTCTACCGATCCCTTAAAAATTCCGTTTTCACCTACTTTTGCTTTTTCGCAATCTAAAATTTATTCGAGCTATGTTGGCTCTTCTCTAATACATTATTCGTTTCAAATCCTATAATTTCCATATTACCTTTCAATCCATCTTTCTCGGTCAGCTCTTCAAGTTGGTAAGTTTCGTGCCTTGCTTTACTTTTACTTATGTTGGTGTCTTCACAAGCCGTATTGACGCCATATTCTTTTAATTCATCAGTATTAATCGCCGGACAATAGTTCATCTCGCTGTTTTCGTCGAATCCATTAATTTCATTCGGTCGCGACCTGTTAGAATCATTTGTTCTTTGATTTCGCTGTGATATCGGTTGAACTGCCTCATAGCTTGCTTCGTTTTTGGATATAGATCCATATGTGCTAACTACTGCCCTCGTTTCTACGTGTTTATTACTCAGTCCACTTGCATTGCTAATTAGTTTGTTATTATTATTTGTTTTCGTTTCACGCGTTAAGTCTAAAATTTCATTACGTTTGTTTATTTTGCTCTCGTTTATTATGCTACAATCTTTTTCTTTATTGGTTTGATTGTCTTCCAATTTGATTACTTCTGAGTTGATTTTCGGGAATTTTCCTAAGTTTGCTTCGCTTTCCATACCTTTATTTCGTACTGGGAATTCTTCTAACCTTACTTCGATTTCTCGTACCTTTGATTTGTACGACTCTGATACATTCGCTAATTGCGTTACCTCTGCTAGGTATCTTGCTAAATTTTCTTCATTTTTTGTACTTTTTACTCGTACTCCGTTGTTAGGTTCACTGCTTGTATTGCCACTGCTAGGCGTAAAATTTTCTTTTCTATCTTCAATATAATCACTTTCACTTACTATGTTACCTCTGCTGGGTATAAATTTTTCAAAATTTCCATCAATCTTCATATTTTCGTTTGCTAACGTTTTGTTTTGTGCACTGCTCGCATTACCTCTGCTGGGTATAAAATTTTCTAATTTAATCGGCGCTAATTGCTTAGGTTTTATTACCGTCATGGCCGTATCTATAACATTATTTCCTTTTTTATAACTAATTCCTCTCATTTGTTCCCATGTTTGTTCGTTTACTTTCCCGGAAACATATCTAAAATACTCCGATATAAAAGGTTCTGCTACCTTTGTTCGAATGCCGTGTACATCGGTGCTCGAATCTTCTTTTCTTCTTGCACCTCGTGCTATTTCACGATTAAAAATAACTTGATCAATGATTTCCTTATCGCCTCCGTTTTTGATCGATTTGATTAAGTTACCAATTTTAGCTAAAGGGGCGCTTGACTCACGATTTTCAAGCACCTGGACTGGAATCGGTGACCTAATTTTCATCTTCCTGTCTAAGAATGAATTTTTTTCAGTATCGTGACTATTTAGACCATTTACTCGACTTTTGATTGGGTTAATTCGCGACGTCTCGTGAATCTCCTTTCTTTGTCTTGGCATAGATTCAATCGACTCGATACGGTCGTTTTCATGTTGTGACAATTTTCCAAAACGCTTGACCGCTATTATTGGTTCAATAAGGTGATTGAAATTTTTCACACTTTTATTGCAGGTGACTTTATTTTGTTAATTTATAACATTTTCGTAATCCGTTTTCATTAATGCCGTTTCATAATTTTTATTTATTTCTGCTTGCCCCCTATTTGGATCTATGCAACTTTTCTAAATTTTCATTTGATTGATTTGACATTAAAAATATTTCGTTCAAAAATGTTAATTCATTAGATTGATAATTGATATCGCAAATTACAAAATTAAATTGAAATAAATTTGAATTTAAGAGTGTTCCTTCTGTAACATTTAAAGTACCTTGTATTGAATGTTTATGGCCTGAAATGCCTGTTAAAATTATTTCTTCTTTCGGTTGTTTTAATTTATTTAAATTCAAAATATCTGATTTAATTAAGCTGAGGCATGAGCCTGTGTATACTAATAATCTGCACTGAGTTTTATTTAATAACATATCTACTATACAGGGTGTCTGGTTATAACTTGAATCTATACTTGGAATTGAATAAAATGATTTAAATTTGTGTTGTGTGTTAATGCGAATATTTTTGTTTATTTTATTTATTGTGCCTCTGCGATCCGGGGAGAAGACGCAGGGCTTTTGGAGTTTAAATTTTGATTTTGATTTCGCGGATCAATGGCTATATCAGGGTAGTTTACTTGATTTCGCGCGGGTTGATAATTGTAATTTGGTCTTTGCCGATTATTGCTGTAATTGTTATAATTCGGGCTGTTTTGCCGTGGTCGCATATTATTCATAGAAGAATTGATAGGAAAATCGTGCGCGGGGTAGCTATTATCGTAATTGGGGCGTTGATAATTGTTATAGTTGTAATTATTATTTGTCATCCTTCCGTTGTATTCGCGGCTATCGCGTTCAAAATTTCTATAATTTCTTTGATAATCATTGTAGTTACCATTATTGGGTCGATAATTTTTGAAGTTATTGTTGTAATTTGGACCGTATTGTTGCGGTTGTCTGTTGTTTCTATAAATTGGTTAAGTCGTCTTCGGAAAGTGTGTGCGTCGCGGCTGTTGCGAATCGAATTGCGTTAAATTGATTGGTGCTTTCGCGTTTTAATTAATGAATCATTGATTTCGTACATTTCTGCGATTTGTTCCGCTTCGTCGATTGTAAGATTAGTTGTCCTCATGAGGGTAACGCCTATTGCTTTTAATGTTTCCTTTTTAAGCCCTAATTTAAATTGAGTGAGTATCGTTTGTGCGCATTTCAATTTTATACCCTGTTTTTCGTGGTCCTCAGCAGTTTCGAGGTCTTTTAACAAAACTTTAGAGCCTAATCCTTTCAATCTGACTGTAAATTGTGATACTGTTTCGTTTTGTTTTTGAAAACATTGATGTAATTTGCTGGCTGCTTCTCCTGGAATTCGTAATTTGCTAAACTGTTTTATCATTCGTGATTTAAACTGATCATAATTTAATTCGTTTAATTCGGGGTCGGATTTAAATTATTTTAACGCGGCGCCGTTTAGTCTAAATTTTATGATTTTTAATGTTGTGAGGTCGGTCCATTGTTCTAACGTTTTAAGGGCTTCAATTCCATCAAAATAATGTAATGGATTGGTTGTGCCCTTGTAAGTTTCAATGGTATATGCAAGAAGAGCCAAACTGTGTGGGGCGAAGGGGCTGATATTTATCGTGTCTTGAATCGAACTTGCTGGGCTTGCTGGTCGCAAGGTAGACATTTTTATGTGTTTGAGTTTTTTTAATTGTTATTTTCAAAATTAAGGGATGGAAAAATCTAATTTTAAAAAATTGTTAGTTACGATAATCAATCAATTGGATGTATCTAAATAAAATTTTAAAATTAACATGCACAAAAAAATTATTATAAATTTTTACACAAATTAATAATTTCACAATTGCGTCGAGAGTCAGTTCAAAATAAAAGTTTAATTATTTAAAAAAAATTTAATTTTAATTATTTAAAAAAAGAATTAATTTGAATTATCTAAAAAGAAATTAGTTTGATTTATAAAGAAAAAATTTAAATTATTTCATGAAAATTGTTTTATTTAATTAATTATTTTAAAAATAGAAATTATTGAAAAAAAAGAATTACTTTACTCTAAAAAAATTATTAAATATTGTGAATGACTGAAAATGATTTTATTCTTTTAGTGCTATTTTTAGGAGATTATTTGGTAATAATTGAAATACGTGAAAGTATTTCTCGGTTTTATCGTAAATCCCACCGCTGCCACCATATGTAACACGGGTAGGCTTTGATTAATTAAATAATCGCGGCCGTTGTGTGTTAACTGAAGGTTAATTCGCTGCCACCAGAACCTGTTTATAAGCCGGACTCAAACTTTTAAATTGAAGATCGGAGACATAGGATTATTACCAAGTCGATCGCCTTTTTAACAGCAAGAAAAGAATAAAAACATGTAAATCATAACTAATTTATTTAACACAAAAAATATAATGAAAAAAACGGTACAAAAAAATTATAGTTACAAAATAAAATATAATAAAAAAAAATAATAATTGCTGATAATTAATTTACCAAGTTAACTTTCTGTTATAAAGATAAAAATTACATTGAAATCGTTGGGACTCACCTAAATAAATAAATAAAAAACATACAATTTTAAATATAAAAATTTGGTCATTACCTTTTTAGTCGTTGAAAAGCGCACAAAACAAAAAAAAAAGATTTAAAAGAAAAACTATTTGAACCACTTAAAAAAAATGAAAATTAAAATTCAATTATGAATACAAAAAAAAACTTATTTAATTATGACTACTTTAAAAAAAAAATTATTTAATTATGAACACTTTTTTAAAAAAAAAATTAAAATCTTATTATGAATACTTTAAAAGAAAAATTAATTATGAATTAGCACAACACTTTTATTTAATACCCGGAACCAACGTACAGGTTGGATTACGCGTCTTGTCGGAGATGAACTACATTTTGTCGGAGGGAGACTGACTGGCCGCCTTAAGGGATAACCTCTATATGAAATTCGTCGACAAATTTTTGGTTTTTAAAAACTAGATTTTTAATTATAAAAATTTATATTCTCGTTTTTAATTGTTGTTACGGATAGAGAATAATCATATTCGATTTTGATTGAAAAATTGGCAAATATTTGCAGTTAATTGACTTTCCTAATAGTGAAAACTGATGAATGACATTTTTGTTGCATCGCCCAAAATCAGGTTAACATGTATATTGATTGCAATCAAGAGTTATAGCAAAATATTCGCAAAACGGCAAATTTAAATCAGTGTACACAAAAAGTTTACTTGAATTTCAAGCTTGTGTGTACGTTATTAGAAGAATGTTTGGGATTCACTGTTTGTGAATGTAAATCTTTTAACACATGTCAATTAGTTGTCGAGACGGTCACTTCAAATCGATATTCTAATGAATTTGCTCTTATCTTCCCTTTTAATTTAAGTTTTAACCGGTGATTTCCAATAGTTATTTATAATTCGAATTTTTACTATATAGTTTTAGAGAAGTTTTGAGGTGACTGGTTTGTTTAACTTTTATGGTTTAAAATGTGTTTATTTAAAAATTAATTTTATAGTTTTTCTCAACTTAATTGATTTTTAGTCCGCAAGATTTTTGGCATATAACATGGGATTTTTTTTAGCAAAAAGATTGCGCTTTCTTTAGTGTAAGTTTGAACTTTGTATGATCGGTTTGCTCAATTTTAGAGTCAATAAGGTCAAAATTCGTATGCGCTTCCCAACCTTTTTACATTTATTATTTTAATTGTATAATTATCAACTAATTACGTTTCGCTTATTTATATTCGCAATTTAAAAAAGGTAACTTATATAAAATAAAAGATTTTAATCGGTCGCTTATTGCGTTTATGCTAAATTCGCATAAATTACCTTTGTTTATGCTTGCGAATTTATGAGCGGTTTGCTACACATTCATGTGCATCACTTTTTAAATTTATTTTCTTACTTCTTGCCCCTTTAAGAACCCATTCTATGCTTACATTACGGGAGAAATATATTCCTCATATTTGATATTCCCAGGTTGGGTGATCACAGAATGAAGCAGTCAGTCGGGACTTTGACATTTATACAGAGATAAATAATTGAGGTCATATTGTATAACACTCTAGTAAGGTGCTAACCTTGCTAGAGGCTTAGCTCACAGATCAAACTTGAATCAAACTCGAATCGATTCTTCATTTTCATTGTTTTCTCTCTAGCTGATTTTAGACATTTATAATTTATACATTGCGATTAAACGAAATAGATAATTTTAGTAAAATTAAAATCTGTTTCTTGATTTTTATTTTTGATGCGTTTTCGATATTTTCTCTTGTTATGGTTTAGACAGGAAAGTTTAGACTAAAAACTGGAAAAGATTTACTTTCATCGGTTCTTTATACAAATTGTTTTCTGTTTGAAAATTTAAACGTCTTTTAATTAGTATTCTTCATTAAATGCATAATATTTATGATGTTTTGCCCTAAAAACCCAAATTTGTAATGTAAATTTCTTTAAAAGTTATAATACCTACCCTTCAAAAGCGAACAATCTACCATTGCAATCGAATGAATCGATATACGCAATATCTTCAGACGACAATTCAAAATTAAAAATTTGAAAATTTTCCAAAATTCTTTCCTTGTTTGTTGATTTTACGATTGCTATATTTCCTCGTTGAATTTGATACTTCAACAAAATTTGAGGCAACGTTTTATTTAATCTCTTAGCTATGTCAATTAATTTTGGGTCGCTCAAGACATCCAGATCGCCAGGTTGTGCCCATGGTCTTTCACGTGAACCTAGTGTACCGTAAGCAGTAATTGCGATATCCCTGGATTTACTAAACTGCATTAGCTTTTTTTGATTTAAGTACGGATGGCACTCGACCTGTAATTCCCTAGCATTATTTTTTTAACAATTCAAAAACTTTTCGTCTTACCTGATTTAATACTGGACGAATTTTGCAGGTTTCTATAAGTCGCTCTGTTTGACTTTTGTTGAAGTTACTTATTCCGATCGATTTGACCAGACCTTTTTCGCAAACTTTTTCTATTTCTTTCCAAGTGTCGACGTAATCGTAATCTGAAAACTCGCAGCCGTTTGGTCCTACCGGAAACAAATCTGGGCCTTCCTGTTGATGTATTTGAATTTAATGATTTTTAACGATCATTTGCCTAAACAACATTACGTACCTTATAGCCGAATGGATTGTGAAGAAGATATAAATCAAGATATTCCAATTTTAAGTTCTTCAGCGACTCCATAAAGGCAGATTCGACTATTTCGGGACGGTGAAATGTATTCCATAATTTGCTTGTTATGAAGAGATCTTTACGTTTGACCACCCCTTGAGCAATTTTATTTTTTATTGCAATTCCAATTTCATCCTCGTTCTCGTATAAATATGCGCAATCAATATGTCTGTATCCGATATCAATTGCATACTCCACTGCCTCGATCACTTCTCCTGGTTTTGACTACAAAAATAAGGCAATTGCAGAAATTAATTATTATATTTTCTTAAACCAAACAAATATTTAAGAAAGCTTACTTTGTACGTCCCCAAACCCAAAACTGGAATTTTTTGCCCATTATGAAATGTAATAGTCGGAACGTTAGCCATGTTGGACAATCACTTCACTGTAAGTATTATGAAAATACTTATAAAATATAAAATCTGAAATTATCTTAATTTACTTTGCGATAACCTTAATTATAACACTTCATAGATTGAAAAAAAAACAACGAACTTTAGTTGTTTATCTATAACCAATGAAAAAAATTTAATTTTTTTCATGATATTAATTGGTATTTCTGTCTCGCTTTTCCCGACGAAATTCAATCAAGTTTATTTAATTTATGTATTTAAAATATTTTTTATTTTAAATAAGTTCAAGATAACAAATAATGTGCTTAACAGATAACAAACTGTTATTTGCGCTTATTCAAGTGCACAATCAGTTTAATACAGCCCAGCCAGTGCAATACCCGTTCAAGAGGATACGTAGCCTTGCGCGCTACCATATCTCATTTTATATTTAATGGCTCCAAAACAACAAACAACCCAATAAATTTTGTTGTATAGTAAGCTTCATGTAGATTATTTTTAAGAAGCTAAGATTCAATTAGTTTTTTTTTATAAATTTCAAATTTAACAGAAGACTGGAAATAATTTTATACTGAGGCGTAAATTAATAAAATCGTTTAGTCAAATCATCTTTAATAAATTTTTACTTCGCCTCCCTCCGTCGGTTAATATTTTTACCTTAAAACCTAGAACTGGCATCCTTAGAGCTAACACCAGATAGCACCAAAATGTAAATTTTTTTTTTTTTTAATTTTCATTAAATTAAAAATAATAAATTACAGTTAAAAAATAAATTACAGTTTTTTTACAAGTCGACTTTGAACCGGGAGGGGAGTAGCGTTACATCGACCTCACCCGGTTTCAAAGTCGATTTGTAAAAAAATTGTAATAACTAGGTACTAGCTGGTGCTAGCTCTAAGGATCTCAGTGCTAGGTTTTGGGGTACAAATATTAACCGAGGGAAGAAGGGGAGTCAAAGTAACGGACTCATTGAATTACTTTATTCAAATTTTACGTATTTTATTTTGTTCTTTTGTACTTATTTATATTTTACATTAGTTATTTATTATGAATTACTTATTTATATTTTACTCTCTTATTGGTCAACTTCCTTGCCAACCTAAAAACAAATGGTAATCAATCGAGTTCCACACCAATCGAAGTGCACATTAATCGAGTTCCACCGTATCCACTTACTAAGAGGCCAGCAAACCGTTTAACCTCCATACTAGGTATTCATATTTTATCAAGGAATATTCCGCGATTAAATAAATTTTTAATTCAAAAATTACACGTGAATTATTAGAATACATATTAAAAATTAAAGATTGTACGTTTAGTGGTCTCAGGCGCGAGCACGGGGGAGAGGCGGGGACTCCCCCTGGCTCACAACCGAAGCACTTTATTTTGACTAACTTCAAATTTTCTAAATTAATTTTCTGTATCCGCCTCTGCGGCTCTGCGTGGTCTAGAAATTTTTTAATTATTTGAATACGAAGAGTTCTCGGTGCGGCTTTTCATGTGGCCAATCAAATCAGATATACTTAGTGTCAACCTGTTTCCACTGTTTTATTAGCCATCTTCAGGACAAATCCCATAAAATACATAAAATATACACAGGTAAATGTTTTGAAAGTTAAAAAAAACTATTACAATAAATCACTAAAAATTGGTTTGACTTCGAAGTGAGTAGAAGCCTTAAGAAGCATCAAATTTGCTCAAGAAGCAAATTTGTGCCAAATTTTTCGTTCTCTAAAAATTTGTATTTGACAAAATAATTATCTTTTAAATTTATTTTTAAAAATTCTATTGGTCCAATATGACTCCGTCTTCGACCTCTATTTAGTTTTTCATATTGAAGACTAATTTGAGAATTTATTACATTGTAGATTTTAATGCATAAATTAGTAATCTATTCGATTTTTCATTTCTATAGTTTTTATAAATAATGTTCACTTAAATTTTTGTTATTGACAAGATTGGCTAGCTTACAAAAATAGAATAATTATTGTTAATTTAAAAAAATTTATATTTTTTAAATTGTTAGATGCTCTGCGGCTACAATTTTTATTTTTGACTTTATCTGATTTGTTTTATAATTAGACATAATATAATTTTAATCTTATCCGATTTTTAAATTAAGGCTGTCTTCAGAAAATTTTTTACTAAGTATGTAGGCTCAGAGATTTGTCATGTAACAAATCCTTAAAGGCTCTTGTTTCAATATGACTCGTTAATTCATTGATGCGCGTCAGTGTTAGACAGATAACTGATAAGTACTAATAATTTTATTTACAATAATTTTATGAAATTTGTTTTGATATTGAATTTTCGTTTCGCTCCATGAAACTCACTTCCTTTAGACCGAGGTCTAAATTTTTCAACTTGATAGTTTAATCCCCAAAACTCAGCCTCTTTAAAGATTTAATTAAAAGTTCTAAATTTTTTTTAGTAATTTGTTTTATTCGCAATCAGTTAGTAATCGACACATCCCTGACTTTTAAAAAGTTGGGAAGCTGTTTATTATTTACTTTCACTTGACAACCAATCAGAAAGCTATTTTGTTTTACTTCCCAACCTTAGGGTGGGAAGTGATCACTTCCCGACCTGCAATGTCGCATTGTCGGTAGGCAAGAAATGGAACTAACAAAAAATGTGCGTTAATAAAATGAAATTTAATGATCTTTAATTATTTACAAACTGATTGTGAATAAAATTGTATACATACCTCGGTGTCAAGCTTCATTCCAGTCTCGCGCTTAGAGTTGACTTTGGCGCTTCGCGCCTCAGTCAACTAACTTAGCGCTCGGCTGTAATGAAGCATTTTCCCCCTCGGCACGTAATATACTATTTTACAAGCAAACGAGAGCGGAATCGCTTTCCATTTTCCATTTTCAGATTTCCATTTAAGAGATTTCTTTGGATTTCTTCTGAAATTTTCAACACCAGATTTTCTCGGTGAATCCTCTCTAGCAAGCAAACTAAACATTTTCACTAAAATATCTTTATAATTCTAGTGCAATAATTATAAAATTGCACAAATTATAAACCAAGTGGTTGAAACAAAAAAATTTTGATGGTAGATGGTAAAAATTTTTAGAATCTCTGGCGCACTATAATGAAGTGTCAAAAATATTATCAAACTTTTTTAATTAATAAATGATAGTATTTTATGTAACCTTATCACTTTTTAACTAACTTTTGAAGCCGTCGAACGATTTCAGTAGGTTGGTTTATTTTATAAGTTATAATATAACTCAAACCGAACAAAATTACTAAAATGGGCGAAGTATCAAAAGTTAAATTCAACAACGGATTGGAGATTCCAATCTTCGGTTTGGGTACTTGGAAGGTAAGAATATTTTATAAAATTTAAAAAAAACGTGGTTTCACTCTTAATATTTCAGTCTAAACCTGGTGAAGTAACACAAGCAGTAGAAGATGCAATAGATATCGGTTACCGTCATTTGGATTGTGCTTATGTGTATAACAACGAAAAGGAGGTTGGAGTAGCTCTTAAAAATAAATTCGAAGAAGGCAAAATTAAACGTGAAGACATTTTTATTACCACGAAGTTGTGGAACACATTCCACAGACCCGAACTTGTTGAAGTCGGTCTACGAAAGAGTCTCGATAATTTAGGATTGGAATATGTGGATTTGTATTTAATGCACTGGCCTTTGGGTTACAAGGTAATTTTTATTGATAAATATGTGCAAATTTTGTATTCTGAATTTTTATTTATGTATGAAACTAAAGTAAATTATTATAACAGGGTCCCTGCTAAATATGGAAAGTCAAATATCAAATGGCCTTGATTATGATAGTAATTATATAACCTTGAATTTTATAGTAAATATGTATATAAAGAAAAAATTATAATTTTGCTAGTTTATAATAATTATATTTAATAAATTAATTTTTTAACTTGTGAAATATAATTTAATAATCTTAGAATGAACAAGTTAATTAAACGATTTTTAATAATGTTTTTATTAAAAAAAAAAGTCTTCGTTCTGATGAAGACGTTCACCAACGTTGAAAGCTTAATAATAAAAACATTATTAAAAATCATTCTAAGATTATTTAATTATAATAATTATACTTATTATTTACTTATTTTCTCGGTCAAATTTGAAATTTCTCTTTTTCATTGTAGTGAGTCCCAGTTGTTTTTACAGTTGTGGAGTCATGATTTTAAAAATTTAACGGGAACCCTATACCGGGTGACCGGCCAGGGAATTAACATGGTATATTAATTTTTTCTAAATTCTTGCTTCCCATTATAACGGATAAGAATGAAAAAGGTGTCAAATTAAAGAGATTTTTATTCTGCGTCTAAAGATACCACACACTTGATATTTTATTCTTTAATTATTGTTAAAAACTTAATAGTAAAATTAGGAAACAGCTTTTAAAAAATTATTAGCAGGCTTGGTCGTCCCGTGTTAGGGGGCTCGCCGTCTTGGTATCTTTGCCAAGATAGTCTAAGATCCGAACTAGAAAAGTTATTCGCCCATCTGCCGATGGAATGAAAAGTATTATATATCAAATTTATTATATTTAAATCAAAATCGTATGTTTTTTGGAATCGACTTACCTGTTTATACCTGCCATAGGCTTCATACTTTCGGTTCCTATTAAATTTATTCGTGCGACTTATGGGTGCACTGTTTAATAAAAAGTCAATTTTCAATTAATAATAGTTTGGCCAGGAATTTTTTAGCCAACCCATTTGCAATATATTTTATATCATATAATACTTTTCATTCCATCGGCAGATGGGCGAATAACTTTTCTAGTTCGGATCTTAGACTAAGAGGAGGCTTGGTATCTTTAAACACAGAATAAAAATCTCTTTTCTTTTTCTCTATCTCTACCTTTTTCATTCTTATCCGTTATAATGGGAAGCAAGAATTTAGAAAAAATTAATATCCCATCTTAATTCCCTATGTTTGGTTCCTTGGCCGGTCACCCGGTATAATTAAAACTTTGCAAAACTAACAAAAACTATCTTGCGTTGCTGCAAATTACAAAGCAAATCTAAAAGGAATGTTCGCAGTTGATTAAATAATAATTCTGATAAATGTTGAAAATGAATAGCAATTTATTTCTTATAATGAAGTAAATATTTACCTACACTTGATAAAAAATCTAATTTACATCGCATTGCCAAGTAAGCATGACACCGCACTTTGGTTTAGTAAACTTGTTGAAATGATAAAAAGTAATTTATGTATTGAAGATTAATATGATTTAATTAAATAGATAAATTTTTAAATAGAATTTTAACATTGATAGCTTTTATATTATTTTGGTTTAATAAAAGGGATAAGATAAGGAATTTTTAATTAAATAGTATCAGAGAGATCAATTTTAGCCAAAAAATATAAGGTCAACCATAATTTATTATAGCCCAACTTAAATTTTATATTCTAATTTATAGCCTAATCAATTTAGATATTTGAGTAATCTCGGTAAAGAGATTATGAAAAGGACGGATGACTTTTGAACGTTAGCAGCCTTACTAACGAATTTTTAGACTTGGATCTCAAAAGTCACCCTGTTGGTAGAATAAAACTCAAGTCAAATTTGTTATTTAACAAATTTACACACTTATATTATATCAAATTAACAAATTCTACATTTGCAAAAAATATTAAAGTATAAGTTCATTTTTGTTATAATTATTGAAGGAATATTGAATATTGAACCTGTCCACGTCTTTATTAAAAGTTTTAATATATTGTCGTGTTCCGACAATATATCCCTGTTAATTTGTTATTAATTTTGATTTTAATTTTATAAAATATTTCAATATTTGAATTTTGGGAGGTAAAACTTTGAAAATAGAAAGTTGGTAAAAGTGAAATTTTACCGTGACTTCTTATTGAAAATTGTCAACGTGATGGACTTGTAATTTTATGTCCGAAAAATTTAATAAATGAGTTAATAATTTTGAAAATATAGGTGATTTTTTTTTAAATGAAGAGTGTTTTATTGATAATTAAATTTGGATTGAATTTGATTTTGAAGAAAGATTTTTTGGACAGTTTTGAAAGTAAGATTAAAACGGAAGATATGATCAAATGATTACAGATGGCAATAAAAATGAATAAAATTTAAAAATTATAATTAAAATTGGTAAAAGGTTTTCTATTTTATTTAAAAATTTACTTAAGGAACAATAAATTGTTTTTACAATATTCTGGTGATAAATGAAAAAACACGAATATTTGAATAAGAAATTTCTAAATTGTTCGATCTCAACACAGTCTTAATAAGAAAACAAATTGAAAACTAAGTATGACATTGTAGTTAATGCAGTTGAATTGATAAACAGAAAATTTATGTTTCTAGGATGTTTTAATTAAATTGATATATATTTAATTACTTTAAAAGAATAAGATACGATATTTTCGATTATATTTTTAATTAAGACCACCAAAATAATTTTAGTTTATTAATTGAAAAAATTATAGGAAGGAGATGAACTATTCCCTACAGACGACTTGGGCAAGATTCAATTCAGCGGTGTAGATTATGTGGACACTTGGAAAGCTATGGAACCATTGGTTAAGAAAGGTCTCGCCAAGTCGATTGGTATTTCTAACTTCAACAAGAGACAAATTGAAAGAATTCTAACGGTTGCTTCTATCGTTCCAGTTACTAATCAGGTATTGCCAGTTTCTGATAGGTGATTAGGACTCGATTTCTTATTTTGTTATATTTAGGTTGAATGTCATCCATACCTGAATCAGAGCAAATTGATTGATTTTTGCAAATCTAAAAATATCGTACTTACTGCATACAGTCCTTTGGGTTCACCTGACAGACCATGGGCTAAACCTGATGAGCCACTGTTAATGGAAGATCCCAAAATTAAAGAACTTGCTGCAAAGTATGGCAAAACCCCAGCTCAAATTTTATTGAGATATCAAATTGACAGGGGCATTATAACGATTCCAAAATCTGTTACCAAATCAAGGATTGCACAAAATTTTGACATTTTTAATTTTTCACTGTCCTCTGAAGACATCGATTACATTAATACTTTTGATTGTAACGGAAGATTTTGTGGTATGACTGCGTAAGTATTAATCATTAATTTCAGATTCAGTATTTTATTAATATTGTTTTTAGTGGCCTTGATCATCCTGAACATCCTTTTAAAAATGATGAATATTAAGAATTGATATTTTTAACGCAGTTCTCGTATACCTCAGATGTGTTTATCCTGTTAAATGTTTTGTACTTGAAATAGAAGAAAATTATTTTATTACACAATATCAAGAAAATTAAAATAAAATGCATTGTAAGCAAATAATCCATTTATTTTGAATTTAATGTTTAGGTGCCTACTCGGGCAATTTTAAAATTTTAAAAGGGCTGCTAATTTAGAATTCCAAGCCAAACCAATTTGAAACAAACGAAAGGTCTTGAATGAGTAAAACAATTAAGTTCAAGTAAGGCTAAAAATTAATTTTGAACACTCACTTGTCGGGGGCATCTTGATGTATTTGGAAAAAAGTAGCTACACAAGCTGACGCATAATCTTCATGTGATTTTAGAGAATAAAAACTGTTGACAGGATACGTATATTCTTTCAGGAAAAGAACTTCACAGTTGTTGAAATATTTTGAGAAATAATCAACATTCAATTAAAATCAAAATTATCTGTAAAATAAAATAATGGTCACCTGAAAAAAACTCAATAGATACGTTTACCTTTAGAAGTGTCAGATCTTTTTCCTTCCCAATTTTTTGAGCTTATTTGACAATTCCAAACAAAACGTCTGTAATGCTTACATTACTAAGGGAATATATTCCCCGTATTTTATATTCCCAGTTTGGATGATCACAGGATGAACCAGTCAGGACTTTGACATTTATACAGAGATAAATAATTGCGGTCATATTGTATAACATTCTAGGAAGGTGCTGACCTTGCTAGAGGCTTAGCCCACAGATCAAACTCGAATCGATTCATTTTCTTTGTTTTCTATCTAGCTGATTTTAGACATTTATAATTTATACATTGCGATTATGCGAAATCGATAATTTTAATAAAATTCGTTTCGTGATTTTTATTTTTGACACGTTTGCAATATTTTTCCTTATTATGATTTAATAGACAGGAAAGTTTAGACTAGTAACTGGAAAAGATTTACTTTCATCGGTTCTTTATACAAATTGTTTTCTTAAGTACATATTTGGCGGTTTATTGCCTATAAATGCTTATTTGCTTATATTGGCATATATTTTGCTTATTTAGCAAATTAAATAATAATATTTTTGGTTTTTGCAAGAGTTTGAAACGATTTAAGTGTTTTTTTTTAGTTTTGAAAATTTTTTTTAAATTTTTAAATAAAATTGAAATTTTAAAAAATTTAAGATTGTTCGGTTGTTAAATAATATTAAACATATTGAATTAGTAATTGAAGAAGACGAGAGTATATAAAGGAAATTAAGAAAGGTTAAGAGAGAAATATCTAAGAGAAGAAGATAAGTAACTAGTCGCTGAAGAAGTTTCACGTCAAAAATATTCCTTCAGACATTACACTTCTAAATATCTCTTGAATTCTTATGTATATTTGTGTATTAAATATGATTGTTTGTTGTTTTGATTGTTTCACGACAACTGACGGAAAAGTGCTCTACTATCAACTTTTAATAAAACGGTAAAAATTATACATTTATATTTTTTAATTACTTACAATGAACATTTTTCTGCAGTGAAATCTCTTATAAAATGTTTTGACCTGGATGAAGCACAATACATTTGTGCAGCTTAAGATACATTCAAGAATTCGTCTGTTGCAGCTGATTTAAGGCTGGGGATTATTGCAATTCCAATTTCATCCTCGTTCTCATATAAATATACGCAATCAATATGTCTGTATCCGATATCAATTGCATACTCTACTGCCTCGATCATTTCTCCTGGTTTTGACTAAAAAAATAAGGTAATTACAGGAGTTAATTATTATATATTTTTAAATCAAACAAATATTGAAGAAAGCTTACTTTGTTTTGCTCATTATGAAATGTAATAGTCGGAACGTTAACCATGTTGTACAATCACTTAACTACATTAAGTAAAGCGTGGAATTATAATATGTATAAATACATATTTTTGTTGCTTGTTTCTAGAGTCGTAAAAAATTGTATCTATGCGTTTCTAGAACTTTAAAGTTTACATCCAAATTTGAGAGTGTATATCGTCGTACTAGAGGTGAAGAGAGCTAAGCCTCGCATTTGCTTTTTGAGATAATTAGCAAAAAGGGTTTTAAAATGTCATCTAAAATAATGTGATGTTTATATCATTCATAGATTAACGGAATTCAATGTTAGAAGAAAAAAGTCACTTAGCTGTATTCACCAATTTATTCTTCATTGTTTTTTGATTGATGTGATGAAGTTAACTATATTTTTTTCAATTTTTGTGGCTTAGCTCTCTTCACGTCTAGTACGACGATATTTGATATGTTTTTATTTTTACTGCATATTTTCATAATTTAAAAAAAATAATATTTAAAAAAGATAAATTTTGCAAAAATATCTTTGAAAAGAACAGCTTCCCAGCACGGCTTGGGAACGAATCTGTTTATTTATTGCTACATTCGCAATAAACATCATACATCAATATTGCCTCTTATTGTGCCGTCATAATGGAAAAGCAGCTTATCATTAATATTTTATGAGTCATAATAATTAGAGCACGGAATTTAATGCATTTGCATATTTCTTAAAATTTATGTCACCAAAATCCATATGAATAAAGCCGAATTAGGCAAATCAGAATTCAATAAAATACTTTTTAAAATGCTAAATAAATACTTTTTAAAATGCATATTTTTAACACTAGGTGCATATTTTCGTAAGTTGTGCATATTGGTGCATTTTTGTACTTTTTTAAGTAGGTACCTTATATTTTTTTCTCGATTTACTCTAATTTTTGAAGTAACAGCGAAAAATTTTCAACAGTTCCACTTTCAATATTTTAAAGTCGATTTTCTCAAATTTTTTTTGCAATCTGTCTCACTTTTCCCTACGAAATTCAATCAAGTTTATTTAATTTATAAAATAAACAAACTAAACAAATATTAAATTATTGTCGTTTTTATTGTTTTTTAAATGTTATTTTTCTATGTAAGTATGGATTCTTTACTTAACTGTTAAAATTCATTATTTTAATATTGTTTAGTTTGTTTATTTTAACATTACATACTAATACTAACTACCACAGTAAATAAAATATATGCAAATAAAAACAAAATAGTTTTTAGTCACTTTTAAGTTAAGATAATTTATACTACAAATAAATTTTGATTGCAAAAAAATAGACTTGTAGGAAAGGCGATACGAAAAGATAAAAATGGTAAAGTTGTGTTTCGGAAGGTAGTTATTTTTTAAAAAAGCCCCGGCTCCTCTCGATTATTCCTTATATAACAGTTTTTCTCCTTCCATCGTATGTTACCCAGTGCCGTGAGAAAATGAAATTGTAAGGATCTGAAAAAAATAAATCCATTAACATAAGAGTAAATGATATTTAAGCAAAACACTAGAAAATTATTATTAACTTAGAGATTATTAGGATCGGAAATCCGCACGACTTGTAAGCTAAAGAAAAATATTGAAACAAAATTTACGAGTTATTTTTATAAATACAGAAAGTACCTTAAGCTAATTGATTACAAAATAAGTTACCGAATAATATTTTCCCACAGACCACTAGAAAATCGGGTTCTAACAAAGAATTTGATTTTGAAGAATTTTTATTACTTATAAAGAATCTTTTGCGTGCAAACGGATGTCCGAGGTTGATACATCAACGTAACAATCTCTGGTGCACTATAATAAAGTGTCAAAAATATTATCAAACTTTTTTAATTAATAAATGATAGTGTTTTATGTAACCTTATCACTTTTTAACTAATTTTTGAAGCCGTCGAACGATTTCAACAGGTTGGTTTATTTTATAAGTTATAATATAATTCAAACCGTACAAAATTATTAAAATGGACGAAGTATCGAAAGTTAAATTAAACAACGGATTGGAGATTCCAATCTTCGGTTTGGGTACTTGGAAGGTAAGAATATTTTATAAAATTTAAAAAAAAACGTGGTTTCACTCTTAATATTTCAGTCTGAACCTGGTGAAGTAACACGAGCAGTAGAAGATGCAATAGATATTGGTTATCGTCATTTGGATTGCGCTTATGTGTATAACAACGAAAAGGAGGTTGGGGTAGCTCTTAAGAATAAATTTGAAGAAGGCAAAATTAAACGTGAAGACATTTTTATTACCACGAAGTTATGGAATACATTCCACAGACCCGAACTTGTTGAAGTCGCTCTTCGAAAGAGTCTCGATAATTTAGGATTGGAATATGTGGATTTGTATTTAATGCACTGTCCTTTGGATTACAAGGTAATTTTTATTGATAAATATGTGCAAATTTTGTAGTCTGAATTTTTATTTATGTATGAAACTAAAGTAAATTATTATAACAGGGTCCCTGCTAAGTATGGAAAGTCAAATATCAAAATGGCCTTGATTATGATAGTAATTATATAATTATATGAACTAGGATTTCCTAGTTCAACGCCTGATGATGCCATAGTATATTGAAAACGTTTGCGATAATATACATACGGTGTATTTATATTGTGTTAACTTAAACATTTTATTATTTTATAAAATTAATTTTTACATATTACATGAAATTGAAGAAACATTTTAGTTCTAAAAAGTGTTGGTGCATTTTTTGGTTTATTCTAAAAATTTGATATGATTAATATCGAGTTACACTACCTAAACCACTTATATTTATTTATATTATATTACTTATATATATATTATATTTATTATTTACTTATTTTCTCGGTCAAATTTGAAATTTCTCTTTTTCATTGTAGAAAGTCCCAGTTTGTTTTACTGTTGTGGAGTCATGATTTTAAAAATTTAACGGAAACCCTATATAATTAAAACTTTGGAAAACTAACATAAAAACTATCCTGCTAATTAAATAATAATTCTGCCAAATGTTGAAAATGAATAGCACTTTATTACTTATAATGAAGTAAATACTTACCTACACTTTTGATAAGAATCTAATTTACATCGCATTGCCAAGTAAGCATAACACTGCACTTTGGTTTAGTCAACTTGTTGAAATGATAAAAAGTAATTTGTTTATTGAAGATTAGAAAAGATAAAACATTTTTAATTACATAGTATCAGAGAGATCAATTTTAGCCAAAAAATGTAAGGTCAACAATAATTATAGCCCAACTTAAATTTTATATTCTAATTCATAGCCTAATCAATATAGATATTTGTCTTTGAAATGCGATTAATTTCATACTCAATCAAACTTTCAATATTCAGTGCGACCAACTTCGCATTTAATTTCAAAATTCTGCAAAAATTTAAATAATAATCGCTAGCATTTCTCGAGCAAAAATAAATTGTTTTTACTCGTTTGCAAATTAGATTTTGGGAATTCTTGAATCGTAATTTTCATTGTAGATAATATTCAATTGAGTAAACCAATTTATTTTCTTGTGTTCACATAAAGAAGCTAGGGTTCATTTAAATTTTTACAATATTCTGGTGATAAATGAGAAAACACGAATATTTGAATAAGAAATTGTAGTCAATGCAGTTGAATTGATAAACAGAAAATTTATGTTTCTAGGATGTTTTAATTAAATTGATATATATTTAATTACTTTAAAAGAATAAGATATGACATTTTCAATTATATTTTTAATTAAGACCACCAAAATAATTTTAGTTTATTAATTTAAAAAAATTATAGGAAGGAGATGAACTATTTCCTACAGACGACTTGGGCAAGATTCAATTCAGCGGTGTAGATTATGTGGACACTTGGAAAGCTATGGAACCATTGGTTAAAAAAGGTCTCACCAAGTCGATTGGTATTTCTAACTTCAACAAGAGACAAATTGAAAGAATTCTAACGGTTGCTTCTATCGTTCCAGTTACTAATCAGGTATTGCCAGTTTCTGATAGGTGATTAGGACTCGATTTCTTATTTTGTTATATTTAGGTTGAATGTCATCCGTACCTGAATCAGAGCAAATTGATTGATTTTTGCAAATCTAAAAATATCGTAATTACTGCATACAGTCCTTTGGGTTCACCTGACAGACCATGGGCTAAACCTGATGAGCCACTGTTAATGGAAGATCCCAAAATTAAGGAACTTGCTGCAAAGTATGGCAAAACTCCAGCTCAAATTTTATTAAGATATCAAATTGAAAGGGGCATTATAACGATCCCAAAATCTGTTACCAAATCAAGGATTGCACAAAATTTTGACATTTTTGATTTTTCGCTGTCCTCTGAAGACATCGATTACATTAATACTTTTGATTGTAATGGAAGATTTTGTTGTATGACTGCGTAAGTATTAATAATTAATTTCAGATTCATTATTTTATTAATATTTTTTTTAGTGGTCTTGATCATCCTGAACATCCTTTTAAAAATGATGAATATTAAGAATTGATATTTTTAAAGCAGTTCTAATATACCTCAGATGTGTTTATCCTGTTAAATGTTTTGTATTTGAAATAGAAGAAAATTATTTTATTACACAATATCAAGAAAATTAAAATAAAATGCATTGAAAGCGCTGATTGAAAGCATAATCCATTTATTTTTAATTTGATGTTTAGGCGCCTACCCGGGCAATTTTAAAAAGGCTGCTAATTTAGAATTCCCATATCTGGGAATCGGTTGACAATTTTGTTTGCACACCAATTATTTTGTTTATGGGTTCTGTCACGTGTTCTATCCCACGATTTTAACTTTTTCCTATTGAAAATACGTGAAAGGACACTTTTCTAAGCATACTAGAACAAAAATTTTGTTGGGTTATAAATTAGTTCTCGAAAAAATCGAATTTTTGAAAAATTTAAATTTACATGTATTTTAGATACACTTTAACACGGCTGCATGATTAGCCGATTTTGTGTAATGCAAAAAAAATTAAAAATATCCCTGAAAAATGACAGAACTCGCCAAGGGTGGAACTCGAAGCCATAGAACTCGTTCGGGTGTCGACCGCGACTGAAATCAAACATTAGGAGTATATCAAAGCACACGTACCGTCAATAAAATGATGTCGACCGCGACTGAAATCAAACATTAGGAGTATATCAAAGCACACGTACCGTCAATAAAATGAGACCGTCACCGACGAGACCGCACCTCAACGTGAGACCGACCGTCACACATCGGGTATATCATATTACATTTGCCTGCTTTTCGTAATTTTAAAATGCCGTTATTTCGACAACTATTGCATAACCCAAAAAAATTTTTATGTTAATAAACTCAGAAAATTGTCCTCTTTCCAATAGTCAATAGGAAAAAATTAAAATCGTGGGATAGAACACGTGACACTATCCTTGTTTATTATAATCTTCATCTTAAGGAAATTACAATTATCCATTTTAATTTTTTGACTTCCAATTCCTTTGTGTAAAAATAAGTCATTTCATTTGCATGGAATCTTTTTTCAAAATAGAAAAGACCATTTCGATACTACATAATTAGTATTTTAACTTTGTAACCGTCCGGTATTTTTTATTTATAATAAAAAGTCTAGGTGGCCTGCAGACAAATTTTCTAACGCAATAAAAATTAAACCAATGCTTTGGTAGGTATTATTTAATTACCTACAATAAATTGGCAAAACCAACAACTAAGCACGTTAATTTTACAAAAATAACAATATTATTAATTTTATGTGCACAATCAACAGTCTTTACATTTTTATAAAAATATAATCAATCCCTATAATACAAGCAAAGATTTTACTCAAAAAATAAAATACTATACAATTTTTACAATATTAAATAAATGACTTCTTAACAAAAGCTATGGCATCAAAATCCTGAGTCCCCTATCAAAGGTTCTCGTGTTCACTTCCAATTATTTACCAAAATCCAAAACTTCCATAACAAATTTTAAAATGTTCAATTACATCTCTTTAATACACAACGAGAATTAGCATATTCTGGAACAATTTCTTCTAGCCATTTCATGTCGATAACTGTTAAATTTCTTAAGTAGCATTTCGTAGTTTGAACCACTTCTGTAAACAGTACTAATTCGGGGAATTCGAAATGAAGAACAGAACTTGGATGTACATGAACTACTTGCCTTGTATCCAACTAAAAAAATTTGTTAAGCAATATCAAATTTAAGAAAAACAGAACTTACCATAACGTATTTGTTATTGTTGTTTAATTGGGCCACATTCATAAACAATCCGGTAATCAAACACTTTTGCACATTTTCCATTTCATTTTTGCAAGACGTCAATTCAATGTGGTACTTTTCACAAATTTTTAACAATTGTTTTCGTACCTCATTTGCATAAGATATGTTTCTAATATTGATAAAATTTTCCTGGCACCACGCTTTTTTATGATCTTCTTTTAGACGATAAAAATTCCTGAACAAATTCAATAGAGTAATTAAATCACCATATGGAGATTTAAATTTCTCTCGTGCTTCTAAAACCTGCAACCGTTTGCTAGGTGGATTCACGTAAACAGATTCTCCACTCAAGAGTGCCACAATTGTTAAAATTTCTTCCACACATCCATACTTTTGTGAGGCAAGAACAATTCGACTGAACCGAGGATCTAATGGAAACTGAGCCATTCTTTTACCCAATTTCGTTAAATTACTGCTCTCTACACTTTCGATTGCTCCTAATAACTTGAGATGTTGGAATGCAACAACAATTGAAGCTTTGGGTGGTTTATCCATAAAATCAAATGATAAGGCATGTATTCCTAATGAGAGTAGTTGTATCACTACGGATGTTACATTTGCTCTTTGAATTTCAGGTATCGTGGTTTTTGACATTGCTTCGAATTCAGCACGAGTGTAGATACGATAACAAGTGCCTTCGAATTCGCGACCGGCACGACCAGCCCTTTGGCACGTCTGTTCTTGTGAAATCTTTTGTACCTTTAACACATCTAAACCAGTGGAAGGATGAAACGTCCTTTAGAAAATAAAAATTAAATTAAAATTGGAACAATAAGACATTGCTTCTTACTTACCGCAGTTTCACCATACCACTATCTATTACGTATCTGATTCCACTGATGGTGATGCTGGTTTCAGCAATGTTAGTACTGATGATGACTTTTCTTGTGTTTTTAGGAGCGGGTTGGAAAACAGTCATTTGTGTTGACGTCGGTTGTGCTGCATATAAGGGACATACTTTTACTGGTGGTCCATTTACAGCCGGATCGCGTGCTAGTACGCGTATTTGGTGAGCGACAGTTTCAATTTCTTCTTGACCGGTTAAAAATATGAGCACATCTTCACTAAGAACACAAAAATTAGTCACTTTTTGATAAAAATTATTTAGTAGATTCCTGGATCATTGTCTTTAAGTTTTTTTGATATGACATTTATGCTGCATTTGAAGAAACTACAAGGTTGAATATGCCTAATATTATTTAGTCCATATTATTGCTGTGCACTGGAAGATCGAGCTAAGAAATTCTGTGAAGTCCATGATTGTGACCGAGAATTTCTGCGCTGTAACTCAACCAGTGATCACGCCAAGCCAAGCCAATTTGAAAGAAACAAAAGGTCTTGAATGAGTAAAAAAAATTAAGTTGAAATAAAGCTAAAAATTAATTTTAAAATAATAAAAATTTGAGCACTCACTTGTCGGGGGCCTCTTGATGTATTTGGAAAAAAGTAGCTACACAAGCTGACGCATAATCTTCATGCGATTTCAGAGAATAAAAAATGTTGACAGGATACGTACGTCCTTCCAGGAAAAGAACTTCACAGTTGTTGAAATATTTTGAAAAATGATCAACATCCATTGTTGCAGACATCAAAATTATCTGCAAAATAAAATAATGGTCACCTCCTGTAAAAAGCTCAATAGATACCTTTACCTTCAGAGGTGTCAGATCTTTTTCCTTCCTAATTTTTTGAGCTTGTTTGACAATTCCGAACAGAACGTCTGTGTGTATGGTACGTTCGTGAGCTTCGTCTAATATAATGATGTTGTAGTCCATCAATAAGTTGTCACTCATTGCTTCTCTCAGCAACGTTCCATCAGTGGCAAACTTAATTTTTGTTTTGTTGGACGTGACATCCTCAAATCTCACCGCATATCCCACAGTTTCGCCAATAGAACTCTGAAAAAAACGCAAATTATTTTGTAACAAAGACAACTTAAAGAAAGCTCTTACACCACCCATTTCCTTGGCAACTCGCATTGCAACACTTATAGCGGCCACTCTTCTTGGTTGGGTAACAGCAATTTTAGCATTACCATTAAGTCGAGCGGAATAAATAAACTGTGGAATTTGAGTAGTTTTACCACTACCGGTTTCACTCAAAATGATCAAACTAGCATTTTTACTAATTATGTCCACTATTTCGTGCCTCTTGTTAAAAATTGGCATTTTTTTTCGCTGTTCTTGAAGACTCGGCTTCTTGTTACCGTTTTGTACAAGATTGAGTTTAGGACGTTTGTAGTTTCCATTTTCGGCATCTTCGAAAACGGTGATCTTACGTTTCTCAAACTTAAACTTCTGTTTATCTTCCAGAAAACGCCTTATTTGCGGTTTCCCGTTCATTTTTAAACGACAATAATTACAACTCTAATTAATGCAAAAACTCACGTGTTTAAAAATTAAGGTTATGGTTAATAAATTTGCGTAGTTTGTAGAATTTAAACTGGTAGAATTTTTTAAACTTCTTTTAATAATATTATTTTTACCGATTTTTCCTTAAAAACTAATGTGATCAATAAGTTTAATCACGAACACGATCATAACTGTTTACATTTTTGCCTTAAGTAATTTTAAAAAATTTTCTAGGGTTAGATGATTACCAACTTTATTTACAAAAAATTTTACCAAGTTGGTTTTTTAGATGTATATATTTCAGTGACGTAACTTACAGTGTTCGGTCAAACAAGAGCCCGGGTCTGCTACCATCAGAATTCAAATTTTTGTGATTTTTAGCACTAAACAATAAAAACATAGCTCAAATCAGAAAATATACGGCACATTTTCAAAATAAGGTGTCTGCCACATTTCTCATGTATACCTATTTAAAATAATTATAAAGTATATTTACTGTCTGCTTCAGTTTTCGTTAAATTGAATTTGAAGCCGGCATCGATAAAGATAAAAAGGACCGTAAAAATAAAATTTCGCATCTGGTAGCAATACAATAGGTAATAAAGAAATGAACTCTCATCATTAGCTCTTAGCAGATTCCGAAAAAATCCTTTAACAGTTAGTGCATATTTTGATTTTTATTTACATCACATTACAGTTTGTTACAGTATTTATGATAAGAACCAGTTGATTTTTGTTTTTATAAATTATTTTAAGTTTTAAATAGTGAAGTTTAAGTTCAATTATTTATTTTGCAGTATAATTGGTATGTTTTGAATAAAATTGTTGATTTTCTGTTAACTGTTTTTTAACTGGTAGCTGATCTCTAGGGTGATTTAAATAAAACTAATTAATAATATTTATTATATTTTTTTTATAAAAATTAATTTAAAACAATCGTTCCGCTTATAAAAGCTTGTTTACATTATAAAATTTCGCTTAAAATTACCACAAAATTCCTTAAAATTTGTAGATTTTGCAGATTTGTGTTTACACCTTTATCACCAAACACACCTTAAAACTCACTATATTTTACGTACAATTTTAAGAAAATAGGTGCTGATCTACTCCTTAAAATTTGTTAAAATTTTTCTTAAAAGTTATTTTAACGAAAGTTTTAAGGTGTAAACAGTGAAATTTTTGTCTTATAAAAATATTAATAATCAATAGATAACACTTTTTAGAACTAAAATGTTCGAGTTAACACAATATAAATACACCGTATGTATGTTATCACAAACGTTTTCACCATACTATGGCATCATCAGGCGATGAACTAGAAAGCAAAACGAGAAAATTTCCGTATTTATCGACCAAATTGCAAGAGAAAAGGGATTTTTTTGAAAGCTATGGAAATTAATAAATTAAAATATTCATCTTTATTACTAAATGGTCAATCTGATTTAAGTAACTCGCCCCTACTAAACATTTTTAATAAATAATACCCCCCCCCCTTCTTACTTACCCTACATCCACTTACATTATTTCTCCTTTATATTATATCCTTTACCCTCTAGTAAATTCACACAAAAAGATACAATTTTTTTAAAAATACCCCCCTTCTACTCTAAAGAACATTGGCTTTGTTTTCGAAATATTCAAGAAAAACGTATAACACCGACATGGAACATACATTAACGAGATTCTCATATTTTCAGTAATAGCTATCTATAAAACTAGTTGTGAAATGATAGTATTTTACACACAAGGCATGAAATTGGCCCAATGATACTGTAGGCCAAATTAGTCAAAAAAATGATTACCCTGTATCCCAGACCGAATATATCTATATACAAATTTATTCAAACAGTTTATTATGATCTTCATTTTAAGCAAATAATTAGGAAATTATATCCATTTTAATTTTTTGACTTTAATTTCTTTTTGTAAAAAAAATGTTGGGAACTGTTAGTAAATTCCACCTACGATTTGAACTTTTCTCTATGCACTATTGGAAAGAGGACAATTTTCTGAGTCTAATAATACAAAAAGTTTTGCGGATTATCCATTAGTTTTCGAAAAAATCGAATTTAAAAATTTACATGCATTTTAGATATACGTTTTTACATGGTTGCGTGATTGGCCGTCGTTGAGTTTATCAAAACATAACAAATTTAAAAATATCCCTGTAGAATGACAGAACTAGTCCAGGTGGAACTCGAAGACACAGAACTCGTCCGAGTGTCCGTCGCATCTGACAGCAAACAGTAAAAGTACACGTACCGTTAACAGAATAAAAGCAGGGCGCTTACTGTGCAAGTTCCGTGGCTCTACCGGTGGGATTGCTATTACACCTCCCTGCTTTTTCAAATTTGAAACGCCGTTTTTCCGAAAACTAATGAATAATCCATAAAAGTTTTTGTTGCATTGTTCTCAGAAAATTGTCCTCTTTCCAATTCGCGTTTTACAAAATGTGAAACGCCTTAACAGTGTCCTTAACAGTAACTAACATAGGCAGTAATCGAAATCTTTTTCGCTTTGAGTGTTTTTAAGTAATATGGATAAAATCTTGAAAAATAAAATTAAAAATATGAATTGTGATGTTTACGGATATCATAGCAAAGCGGGTCAAACAAAACTTTTAAGTTTTCATAAGTTTCCACGCGAAAATAGTAGGTATGATGCTATTAATACTGCAGAAATGTGCTTACAGCGACCAGAATTTCCAGCTTTGTAAGTGCATAATGCACTTTTGATTTCAATTACCTCCTTTATTAAAAAAGCACATTGAATTTCATGAAGTTTTTCCATTAAAGCAGTGGACTAGAAGCACAAAGCAAATATCTCGATAGCATCTGCATTTGGTGTTTAATTCCACATGTAATTAGGTGTTTGGCATTTAAAACTGCTTCTCCCTCATTAATACATCTAGATGACGGCAGAGCATCTAAATAATAAAATATTTTTGTTAATGAAAGTAATAATGATGCATTTTCAGTGGTAATTTTCTCTAAAAGAAAATTTATCAGTTAGTTACCTACATTGAATAAATTATGAATTAAGTGTATTTCAATCTTTTTTTAAGCGTTTCTTTATATACCTACTTACCATATTACTGGTAACTCAAAATGATCAAACTAGGATTTTTACTAATTATGTCCACTATTTCGTGCCTCTTGTTAAAAATTGACATTTTTTCGCGCTGTTCCTGAAGACTCGGCTTTTTGTTACCGTTCTGTACAAGATTGAGTTTGAAACGTTTGGTGAAGTATGTAAGGCCCCAATTGGGAGTTCTAGAACTAAAAAAATTAGCGGCGGATTCAAATGCATTTGAAATTTTTTCATTTATTGAAAATAATGAATAAATCAACTGTAATAGTTTTTAAAAAAATCGGTTTGGAAACTTTAACTTTAAACTTTAAAAATTCATTTTTTAGGTTAAGTTTCTATTAAATTTTTTTAGAGCAATAGTTTAAAAATATTTACAATATGAAGAATATAAAAGTTTATATTTACTAAAATTTTCCATGGTTTACATTTCGTTTGGTAAGGAGGCAGAAAACATGTTTTTCAACAATTTTTGTAAATTTTGACGTAATATCCTAACCTAATATTTGTTTTTAAACTAAAACCCGTTACTTTCATACTAGAATATTTTTGAAACGTCGAAATGGAAGCCCACAGTTACAAAAAACTAGAACAAAAGTTACAACAAGAATTTCACTCTAATGTGCACTTATTAACTCTAAATTACCCGCCAAGGAAGGAATTCCAAAATGTGTTCAAAGAAAATATGTTTGTTAAAAGTAACAAAGCCGGTTTTCAAGAAGTCGTTTACTACTTGCTTGGGATAATTGAGCCGGATAAGTTAAAAGAAAAAATACCGACTTGGCCTGTATTAGACTTGCGTATGGAGCATTCATTTCGGTCTGAAGTTTTAAATTACATTAATGAGTTGGGTTCGATGTACGAAGATACCTGTATGCCAAAAATTGCCACTTCGCATTTAATTTCCCCCGGTGGAGTGAAATTTACAAAATTTATGTTGAAACTGTCGCAATTTGTGCTTTACGTTCACGTGAAACGAAGTTCTAAGTTTTCAAATATTTTGCTTCCTGTGCGGCTTACCAAACGTAAGAGTGGCACCCAAGAACACCTGAGTAAGTTTAATATTTACAATGCCAACATTTCGACCGATAGAAAACAATTACAAGCTTTTGCTGATATTCAAAAAAACGCAGAAATAGAAGCACAGACAATCGTGGAAAAGCAAAAACAGGTACATAAAATATGTAAGATTTACGAAACTAAATTGGAGGTTCTCAAGAAACAAGCTTTGTGTAATGACTTGAAAGAAAGTGATATGTTTGTTCGATGTGCGGAAATATTGAAAACTTTAACAGATTTAGGAGATAGAATGAACAAGTGCAACGAATTGAGTAACTACTTGAATGGCAACGATAGCGTAATCGAATATATAAAAGGAACAAGCAGTTTTGAAGACGAGCATGAAAATTTGGATTTAATAAAGATGTTGGAAAGTTATCAAAAGAGGATAGATCGTCAATTAATTGAAATGCTACCAATAGATCTCGAAGATCTTACGAATCAAATTCACAAATTTCAAGAGTTAAATCAAAAGTTTACTACTATCATGAAAAATGCAGATCATCTCTTCCCGGAACTAACAAAATTGGTTAATAAAGTACAAGAAATATCTTCAAATAATTTGCCCAAGATTGGAAAAGAAGTGATTCCATCAAAGGAATCTACTGGAAACTATTGCAGTTCTATAGGGTTAACCGATTCTATATTACCTTTGTCTTCCACTGTTATTGCTAATGATACTTTTACAATTTAGTAAATAATTTAATTATAATTCCATTAATATTTTTATATCTCCGTATTATGATTAAATTTTGTTCATAAAAAATCGCCCCACATTTTCTTTAATATATTTGACAAAAATTGCAAATAAGAATATTTATTGAGTAGGGTACATTTTTAGTAGTTCAAGAAATAAATAAAAAACTGAAAGTTTCGATTGACCGATGGGTCTATTCGCCATTGGGAGTGGACAAAAAATAAGATTATAGCTCGGATTAAGCTTTTAAAATTTTTTATTTAATTAATAGAGATCACAATAATGCAGACCAATTACCAAACTTAGTAATAGTAAGAAAACATACAAAACTCATCACTACATATATATATTTATTAAGATTTGAACTATTTTTATAAAAATTAAAAAAATATAAGTCTTGCATCTGCTGGATTTTGTTCAAGCGGACAATACGGACACTTCAATCTAAAAGTAAAAGTTTTAAATGCTGCATTACAAAACTTACCAAAGTTACTTGTTGTTATTGCACAATTTATTTAAAGCATCACGTGATATCACATGTCCGCACACTAACTTCATGGGTGGATTAGATTCGGTCGACTGCTGTCTTAAAATGGGGCAGGCAAACATCGAATGGAATCTCTTATCGGCTCCTAAATCAATTTCGATCTAAAAAATCGCCCAATTTAGTAAGAGTAAACAAAGGTAATAATAAATACTAACTGGGAGTTCATCCTTCCCATTCCAAACTCCTCCCACATGTCTTTTCATCATCACTTGTTTGATATTCAAAAGTGCAGGAACTGCAGTACATCCAGCATTAATGCATGTAGCTAACGGACTTTCTACGTTGATGCCTAATATACTGCAAGCATCTCTAATAAAAATTTCATAAATTTCCATCCATAGCTTAGTGTCCAATAAATCACGATACGGTGAAGCTTCCATACCGTGTGGAAGAAACAGAAGTAAACCCATTACCTTTTGAATGTCTACAAACAAAATACTTAAGCAATTAATTTAGAATAATTAAAAAAAAAAAAAGTAATACCATCTTCGTGACGAGAAACAAACTGGGGAAAGTGTTCCCTAGCATAATATATTGCTTCAGTTTGAAAGTCCAATCCTTTTTTGAGCAGTTCGATAAACACAAGACGGTGTAACTTAAATTCTAACGCCGAACCACGGCCATCTAACTCTTTGCGATGATTGAAGGCCCACTTTAAAGCCAAACCTAAATCTTTATTTCTTATGTTATCTAAAATTTGATTAACCTCTTTATACGGATCACTGTTGAACTGAACTTCGATTAGTGCTTCCTGCAAAAATGATACAAGTGACAAAATGTCATTTAAAAAGAAAAGTTTATTCTTACATTTGCTAAAGCATCGGCAACATCTTGCATTCCTTGTTGACAAAAGTGTTGATAAATAACTTGATTTACGAGATGAACTTTTCGAGGATTTGCAAAGTAGTCTTCACCGGTCGAAGTGTAGGTAAAATTAGAGACAAAATTGCGCTCTATCGCTTTGCCTATTTTGGAAACAGAACCATGTATGTCCCGATGGTCGCTACCCAAACGAGACACCGTTTCTTTAATCTTACACATGGCATCTTTCAATATTTGACTTTGAATTGGGGTTAGGATTAAATCTTCGGGCGCTAAAGTAATTAAAAGATTAAATTTATAGCGAAAGTTGCAGTATTTTAGTAGAAAATAGTAATTTTGTTTACATAACAAAGGATGTCCATTTTGAGCAAATGTTTACTTACCATTTTCGAGTTCTGCCTTTAGATTTTCAATATTTGAAATCAATTCACCAAGAACTTGACTGCCATGTTTATTTATTTCGGTAAATTTAAGTAAAACTTTATCAACTTCTTTTTCTACATTTGTACAAGCATCCATTCCGCCGTATTTATGTTCAAGGTCTGACGTTTACTGACTGTCAATTTTGTTCTACAGAGGTTCTCAATCTTTTCACCACTTGACCCATATCCGGTTATTTGAAATTAAATTCAAAATTTTTTATTTTATTTGTACATTTTTAAAATTCTCATAAGGTTTGTTTATTTGATACTATAAAATCATTCAACTTCATTTTACGCCGTGGCACTGACTAAAAACTTTCCACATTCTTGTTGCATAAATGACTATTATTTCATATTGAGAACCACTCGTGAAAACTTGACAGTCATTTTTTGTTTTATGTTATTATTAAATTTTATGGTTATTTTGATCGAGTCATGAGTTTTTCATGTTAGGTAGGTATTAATAGACAATTTAATTTACATAAATTAGTATACATCCTAATGTTGAGCAATTTGACACGATTTTTATAGTGAAAATGTCAGGAGACGAAGTTTCTGATTCCTTGTTAGACTCTCACGAAATACTTGAGAATTACATCAATAAACGAAATAAAGAGGAGGAATTGGATATTTCAGGTTATTTAGAAGATTTAAAGTATTCTTCTGTGGAAGATTTTCCTATCGGTAGGCTAAACTTGAGTACTTGAGTAAAGTTCATCAGTTATTATAATTATATACTATTTTGCAGGTCTTGAGTGGTTTAACGTATCCGAACCTTTGTCTTTTGCGAAGCATCTTAGAGGAAAAGTTGTTTTATTGGATTTTTTCACTTACTGCTGCATAAATTGCATGCACATTTTACCTAGCCTAAAAGAAATAGAAAATGAATTTTCTGTTGAGGATGGACTTGTCGTGGTAAGTTTATTTATTAAATCGTGCTTTGCAGCAGTTGTTAACAAATTTTTTAAAGAGTAGATTGGCGTCCACAGTGCCAAATTTGACAATGAAAAATTATCTAATAATATCCTGGCTGCGGTGCAGCGCTACAACATATCCCATCCCGTTGTTAACGATCACGACAATTTTATGTGGAAAAGTTGTGGTGTTTGTTGTTGGCCTACTTTAATTTTGGTGGGTCCTCATGGAAATCCGATAGTTCTTCTGATGGGAGAAGGGCATGTTCAACATTTGCATCGTTACATTCGTAGCACCATCAAGCACTACAAGTTAAAGAATGAAATTTCAAATCATAAACTACCATTCGAGTCTGCTTTTCATCTACTGCCAGATTTGAAAGGGCCTCTTTTGTTTCCAGGGAAAATTACCAGCTACGTTGAAAGTAATCTTAATGTGGAATTCTTAGGAATATCTGATACAGGCAACAATCGAATTTTAATTGTTAAAAGTGATGGCAGTGTGGTAGAGAAAATAGGTGGAAGTCGTTGCGGCTTCAAAGATGGAAACTTGGAGGAGGCACAATTTAATGCTCCTCAGGGTTTAGTATTTCAAAACGAACATACATTGTACGTAGCAGATACAGAGAACCACGCAATTCGTAAGATTGACTTGAAAAAGAAATTGGTTACAACTGTAGCTGGCACAGGAGAACAAGGGGAGGATTACAAAGGTGGAAAAAGTGGAATTTCACAAGAAATTTCATCACCTTGGGATGTTTGCATATTCAAAACTTGCAATACAAATGTTGATGTGTTGTTGATTGCAGTAGCCGGTACTCATCAAATTTGGGCACTATTTTTAGAAGACACTGTCTGGTGGAAAAATCAACGATACACTGCTGGAACGTGCATTTGTATTGCGGGATCAGGAAGAGAAGAAAATCGAAATAACCAGTATCCTCATTCCGCCGCTTTTGCTCAGCCATCCGGTTTATCATTATCAATGAAAAGCAAAGAAGTATACATTGCCGATAGTGAAAGCTCAAGTGTTAGAAAAATGTCTTTAATCGATGGAAAAGTTAGTGCTGTTGTTGGTGGAGAAATTAACCCAAATGTAAGTTTTGTAAGGTATTAAATAATTAATATGTTAAATATATTGTCTGCCTAGTACATAATATCTGGTGGCTTCTTAATTTTAATCTCCAATGAGGTAACATTTGCAATCAACACTTTTCTTTTTTATTAAGGCCTTACATACGTCTAGCAGCGTTAAAATTGCGCTAAAAGAAAAAAATTTTTAGTAGGGATAACAATAGAAATTAATAAAAATGAAAAGTACACATTTTTTATTGGTATTTCAACTTTATAGAAAATTTTATTTCACTTTATTTTTACAAAAATTACTATATAAAAAATCACGTGATCCACAACACTAAGAAAAAAAGTTGCTTCATCTGCAGTAAATGTTGATCGATATGAAAAATTCGTTTATTTAGGTGGATTCCCAAGTATCTAACTTCATTTGCCTGAGGGAGTTGGTTATTATTTAAAAATACTGGTGGACACGTGTTTCTTTTAAGCGTGAACTTTACCTGCACTGATTTAGTTTCATTTACTCTGATTTTCCAGCCAGTTTTGTAGACTTTTCCAGACTATTTTGTAACATTTCAGATGCGATTTTCAGATGTTCATGAATGGCTATTTCAGCTGTATCGTCTACGAAGGTGGCCGTGGTTGTAGACTTTGATGTAGGCAAATATAAAACCAATCCAATTACGCTACCTTGTGGCACTCTGAATTTTATGGGTACCAATGTTGCATATTCATCTTGGAATTAGGTATAATTTTAGAATCCTATAGTAGTTATGTAGTAACTTCTTCTTTATTTTATATAACAATCCTTCATGCCAGACCTTGTCAAAACCTGAGAGACATCAAGAAAAGCTGCAGTGCAATAGCAATTGTTTTCTACTGCTTTATTTTAGTGACAATTCTGTGGACCTGCTCTACGGTGCCATGTCCTTGTCTGATTGGTGGTTAGGGATTAAATTTTGTTCTGCTAAGATTGGTCTGAGCCTTTTCAGGAGCATTTTCTGCAACAGCTTAGAAAGGACCGGTAGCAGGCTAATTGGCCTATACGATTTGACATCTTCAGCTGGTTTTCTGGGTTTTAGAATTGAAATCATTAGAGTGACTTTCCATTACATTGGGAAGTATTCCAGTCTTAGCATCGCATTAAACAATTGGGTTACATATTTTAATCCTTTTTTTGAAAGTTCTTTTATTATTTTTTCGGTCATCAAGTCGTACCCTGGAGCTTTTTTAGAATTCAAGTCATTTATAATGGCAAACTTGATTTCTGATATTTTGAATCGTTTAATTAGTAGGTCTAGTTGATCAGGTGAGTCTAGATGTTTTCTTACATGTTCTTCCTGCTGTGTCTATTTTGTTTGGATTGGTGTAAAAACGTTAGATAAGTGTTTCGCAAATAACTCAGCCTTTTCGCTATCACTTCTTGCCCAATCTCCTTTCGGAGTGGTGGATGATTGTCTTGATGGTGTTTTAAGTTTTTTGTTGCCTTCTCGAGTGAATAATTAGTAGCCTCAATTGCAGTTAGGTTTTTTAAATAGTTTTGTATATTATCGTTTTTGTAGCTGCTAAGTAGTTGTTTAATTTGAAGCTCTTGTGCGTTGCCATATTTTTCTTAATTTGCGTTTTTTCGATAGTTTTTGTTTAATATTTGTTGGGTATTTGTCTGTTTTGAGTTTTCTTAGACATTGGTGTTGAATTCCAAGCTGTGCTTTGGATGGCTCGAGTTAAGCATTCAGTTGCTTTATCAATATGTACACTCCTGACCAGATCATCTCTTACTTTTCTTTGACAGTTATTTGTGGTGTGATGTCCCGCGCATTTGACGCTTTGATTGTCCGCATTGTCCGCGCATTTGACGCAAAACGTGGGCTTTGATGGTAGAATGCTTTCGTAAATATTGTAATTTACATTTTTTAGTGGTTTCAACAAAAATCTAATTTTTTGCCGATGATGGACATTTTATGTCCAATACGTATTTTGGTTCATAAATATTTCTGTTTTTCAATAATAATGCCATATATGGGTTTGCACATAACCACGGATAATCTGCAGATATTATTAAACCACATTCTAAAATTTCTACATTGTAAATGTTTTCGTATGCTTTTCTTGCAATAATTTTGGTTTCAAAACTTTTAGTAAGACGTTTCCTTTTGAACGATGAACTTTTTGGCAATATGGAGTTCCACGGTGAGATCCGTATATCACCTTCAATGGGTGTGGGCGGCGGGCGTTGGAATTTTGTGAGGTTGAGTTCCTCATTTTTTAACGATGGGCTTGATCGGGCTAGATTTTTGGTCCTTGGAATGGGTTTCCAGTGTTTCCTTTTAGTAATAGTTTAAACATATACTGCGCTATTTTGCTATTTCAGATTTCCCGTCAGTCAGATTGTGTTCGCTATACAGTCGAGATTGGCACTGGCGCTTGTTTCGCGCACGGCCTCTATAGTCTGTCGATTCGGAATTTTAAATTTCGAAAAATATAGAAATTTACGGTTTTGTTTTTATAAAAGTATTAAATCAAACTATCAAAAATTTGGATCGACATACTATAGAGAAAACGATTTGGAATATTTAAAAAAAAAATTCATAAAAAAATATTGAAAACTGTTTGAGTTATCATGCCGATTGTGGCAGAAAATGTAGTTTCGAGAAAAACTGTTCAATTTCAGAAACCTTAGCAATTGACCCTAAATATAAGCTTATGATGCTTTAGAAACGTCCCAGGTTTATTTTCGAATAATAAAAAACTGATAGACTGGAGTCGCTTCAAAAGTAATGGTCAGCCGTCTCAAACAAAGGACTGCTACTTGTGCGCACCAAGCTCGTCGGGCGGTCACATTTTCTACCATAACTTTGGATCTATGGGGAATTTTGGAATTGACTTTCACAAAAATAATCTTAAAACTATAGAGAACAACAATCTGTTAAAAACAATCGATTTTTTGAAAATTCTGGACGTATGTAAGGCCTTAAAATGTTATTAGCACATTAACATTTGTTCAAATAATTGTATTTTTTTATCTTGTTAGCTTATTAATTGAGATTATGTTTTACAGAATTTATTTGCATTTGGTGATAAGGATGGCAAAAAGTACGAAGCCAAACTTCAACATCTTCTAGGATTAGCAATGTCAAAAGATGAAGAGGCTTTATTTGTTGCTGATACTTACAATCACAAACTAAAAGTGGTGAACGTTTTGACCAACACGATAACTACTTTAACGATGGTTCACAAATTCAATGAACCTGGTGGTCTTTGTGTAAGCGCAAATGGAAAAAATTTGTATGTTGCTGATACGAACAATCACATAATTAAGTTATTAGAACTTGAAAATAATTATTCTATAACTGACGTCAAAAATTTTGATGTAAAATTTGACACAACTCCAACGACTTCTAAAATTGACAAGTCAAAATTGGAGAAGGTTTCTATTAAACCTCTTCACGTGAGTGATCAAGGTGGAAAATTGATTTTAACAACTTCTTTGGAATTTTCTGATGGAATAGCTTTGACATCGGATGCACCACAAAACTGGTTTATCGAGTTGCCAAATGATTCTTGGTCTTGTGTACCGCATTGTGGGAGCGATGTGGAAAATGTGGATATTGTTGTTACTGTGCCACCAAAAGAAATTGATAATGTATCTTTAGATGTAATATACAAATTTGTAACATGTACTGCTGGATTATGTACACCAAAAATCTTTTTAATTCAAGTTCCCATTGTTTATTCCAAAGATGCATCTCTTACAGCCAATGTTTCTGCCAAAATTGTAATGACGCCTTCAAAATTGAAAATGAGTAGTTTATAAAAAGAAAATTTGATTTTTGTTATTTTATTTTAGTCTGCAAATATTAAGTAACCACAATATTGAGGTTCTGAAATATTCCACATCTAAAAAGTACTTAAAGTTTTATATTAAATATGTATATTTTAATAACAATTTATGAGAATTTTTAGACATACAAATAAACATGTTTTTTTCTAATTTTTAATTGGATTTTTAATTTGTATAATCTGAAATGTAAGAAAAGAGCAGGCATAAAAAATCATGAATTTGCTGTTGCTTAGGATATTTTCCCTACCGCTCTCAATCAACGTTTTATGAATAAACAGCAAAATTGCATTGAGATGATGTTTAAATTTTTTCAATAAGATTTAAATAAACTGTCGGTACATGCTGGGCTTAAATTATTTAATTTGGTCTTTGAGTAGGATTTAATAAATTAAATAAGTTTTAAAAATAAAGATTAAAAAACTTTTATTATTTGGACAATCTAAATTTAAAATTGAAAAGGAACAATTTGAATGGGTGTATTTAAATTAGAGACTTCCTATATTGACGCATATATTTTTAAATTTGGAAACAAATACCAGAACATGTTAAGAACTCGAATTCTAATCTACGATTACGAGTATGGAGAAAAAGACTGGCAACCCATGCGATCCAAAGCTAATATAAGGAATAATGTTTAAACTTGTTGAGTTATCAATCTGGTGGTTGGAAACCTAAAACCTCAGCAGTAGAGTAACCAGAACCTCATTTTGCAGGTTTATTTCAACCAAACACCGCTGAGAAAAATTAGGAGGTTACGAGAAAGTGAGCGGGCAGTGCGGACTGTGCAAATAAGTTTTATTTTTTTTATTGAAGAAGAAATTGGTTTCAGATATTAAAAAATTTGAAAAATATAGTTAACTTACAGCTATTGAGTAAATAATAATTTTAACTTGGAAAGTCGTGTGTTGTAACACAAAGACTCATACTTTAATTTTTTCTTTTCTTGAAAGGGGTGGGGCGTAAAATGAAAAGTTCTTGGTGGTCAAGGAAACAAAATTCTTTATGATTAAAAAAGACTACATATCACTACATATTTATTAAATTCTGCAATCTCTGTGGACTAAATTTTATAGAACTTATTTATTTTGATTATTAAACATGATTGATAATCTTTTTCCATCATCTTAGTGGGAGGCAAGTGACTCTGCAGGTCTTTGTAAAAGCAAAAATGTAAAGTACAATGTTAAAAGGATGAGAAATAATATTTGTAGTGATGGTAAAATCCTTCTCTCCAAAGAATATTATAAGTCATATTATTGTTTGAGAGGATGATAAAGGGTTTATATATTTTTTTTGAGGTTGGAAAATGTATAAATTAAAAATTTATATTTGTTAATCAATAAATTGTTATTTTTATGCGCCGACTCATGTCGTTATTGTAATTTTTTATTTTTTTAGAGGAAAGGAGCATCATCACATATATTGCCAAGATTTTTTGATATTGCTAGAAAGTATAAATTAAAAAGGCCATAAAAGATCTTTTAATTTATAGTCCTTAATATAAGCGCAACTACGCTAAAAAAATTATCCCGAGCGAAAAGAGCAAAAATAGAGCCGCCGATAAAAAATTTTTTTTTTTAAATTTAAAATTATTCTTATGTAAATTTTTACAGTAATTTTAAATTTAGAAGGAATAAACCTCTGGCTCCCCTAGTTAGTCACTCCTATGCTGTATAGGAACGCTACTGGTTTGTTACATACAGGGTGTCGCCGTAACTGTAGAGAACCTTTGCGGTGGTGATAAAGGACACTTCTAAGACAAACTTTTAAATAAAATTTTTGTCCAAGTCCAAACCCTTGGGGGGTATTATTTCATTATTTATTTTTTATTTTCAGAATATCTGTGAAAACGGTTGGTTTCCCAAAAATATTTATTTTACCAAAGTAAAATTCCTTATCTGGTTTAGACCGTCAGTTGTTTTCTAAACCGTTTTTTTTAAGAGATACGATGTTCGCAAGAAAAGTAAAAAAAAAAAAACCTGAATTTTTTTAACATTTTTTTCTCTTAATTTAATTTATAATTCAAAATCCGTTGATTCTAGACGATAAAGGGTTATAACCTAATTTGCAGATAAGCAAATCTTTAAAAAAGTTCTAATTTATTAAGTCAAAAAAATCAATAATATCGGAACTATGGCCGTTTGAAATCAAACATTCTAAGAATTGCTTTAAAGAGAGGAACCCCCCAAGGATTTGGACTTGGACAAAAATTTTATTTGAAAATTTGTTTTAGAAAAGTGGCCTTTATCACCACCTCAAAGGTTCTCCACGGTCACGAGGACACCCTGTATATAATTAACTGATAATATTCTTAGCCATTTCATGATAAATAAGCTCAAAAAATGTTATTAGTATTTCACCTTAAATTTATACGAAATATATTAAAATAAATTTGAAAAAAGCATTAGATAAAAAAGGCATTTTCAAAGACTTTTAATTTAAGGTGTCGATAGCCGAGGATGATGGGGTAAATCTTAACGCAACGCAGCTGTAAAAGTTTCCACCAACTACTCCAAATATTTCCTAACCCAAAACAGGAAATTAGGTAGAAATTAAGAAAATTTGTTATCTATCTTCCACTGACGCGCATGAATGAATTAACGAAAAATTATTTAATAATAAAAACATATTATAATCAAGAGCTCCGCAGGATTGCAGCGGGAAGTCTCCGAAGTTAGTAAATGTCTGAGTAAAACATCCCCGAAAACCGCTCCAACTTGAAAATCTAATTTAGTCAAAGGAAAAGTAATTAATCATAAGAATTATAAAAACCACCCTCTGATTGGTTAATTGTTTTACCAGTCTAAAATAAGCTCGAGTTACTCATCATTATTCAAGTTGCGGACTGTCTGACTCTGACTCCTTAGTATATTATATAATACTTCTATATAATTTTTAAGGCTTGCCCACGCTCTTTATCGACCCATACTAGTTCTCGAGTTATTAGAAAAAATATTTAGTAATTTTTTTGGTAAATGTAATAAGTATCTCGCATAATTATTCATAAAATATTTGAAATAAAAAACTACTTGTTTGGTCGTTCGTTTTCAAGTTATTACTAAAAATAAAAAAAATGTTATAAATATTTTCTGAATTATGGAAGATGATATTATGTAAAATTACTAAATAAAATGTTTCTATGTACTATATAATATTATATACCTACAATTTAAATTCGAGTTTTTTAACAGCTTTCGTCATTTCCAGCTTTCTTGGCCTATAGTATTTACAAAAATTAGGGGGGGGGGGAGGTAAAATTTCAAAATTCCATATTCTTCAGTTGATATTTTTCTACTTATTAGTTTAGAAATTATTATTTCAGATAGAAATGTTAAAATATTGGAAAAAATATATTATAGATATATTTCACGTAGCAAAAACTGGGGGGGGGGGGGCTAAAAATAGCTCAAAATAAAATTTGTTTTTGCTTAAACTCATTATATCAGTATCAACAAAAGACCTTCAGTTTCTACAACAGATTTAAATCCGAACAGAAGAAAATTTCTCAAGAAAGATTCCACAAACCAGAAGATTTAAAATTGACCATTTCTTGTACATTCTATGCCCAAAATAGGTCATATTGAAATTAAAGTAGATAAAAGATTATTGTTCTAGTTTATCTAGTTTCCGCGATATTAGTCTTTTATAGAACTTTGATTTTTATCGATTTTGGTCTAAAAAGTCTTATATAGCTAGGGCCCTAATACAGCTACAAACAGCCCACTCTAAACACAGGGCTAAATGGGCTATAGTACCGGAGCGCAAGCCTTTTGGAAGCGGCAATTTTTATTTTAATTTTTTTCAGCTCTAAAAAGGATAAAAAAATATTTACGGTCTTCTTTGAGACAGAGCAAATTAAATGATATGAATATTTTATATACCGGGTGTCCCCGTGACCGTGGAGAACCTTTAAGGTGTTGATAAAGGACACTTTTCTAAGACAAATTTTTGAATAAAATTTTTGTTAAAGTCCAAATCCTTGTGGATACCTCCCTTTAAAGCAATTTTTTGAATTTCTGATTTCAAACAGCCATAGCTCCGATACCATTGATTTTTTGGCTTAATGGATTAGAGCTTTTTTAAAGATCATTTGCTTATCTACAAATTAAGTTATAATTCTTTATCGTCTAGAATCAACGGATTTCGAGTTATAAATTAAATTAAAGAAAAAACTGTTAAAAAATTCTGATTTTATTTTTTTTTCTTGCGAACCCCGTATCTCTTTAACGAAATGTCTTAAAAAAACTGAAGACTTAATCCGAATAGGGAATTTAATGGGCTACAACTTTGGTCAAATAAATTTTTTTGAGAAACCTACCGTTTTTACAGAAATTCTGAAAATAATGAACAGGGTGTAGGTAAAAAAAATTCACAAAATTTATTTTAATAAATTTTCAAAATGGCTTCCCTCATTTTCAGCATACAGGCATGCTTTTTTCAAAAGATGTTGCACGGTATTATTTATAATGACGCTTCTTTCGTTAAGTTCTGTCACACCATTTGAATTTTGTTTTTGTTCCATTTTGTATTTGTGTCTTCTTATGAAGAGGGGCGCATTAATTTTAGTAGCCCAGGTTCGTCGTATATCTTAGGACGGTCCTGGCTACAAAGTTGTTCTGTAGTAGGATTTACAGATAATTGAGTTTAGTTTCACTTATCGACAAACCACTCTTGTGTCAAACGAACAGAAAAAACTTCTGGAAACTATACTTTTTTGGCAAACATCAATAGAAATCGCAGTTCTATAAAGGACTATCTACACGCAAAAAAATGTTAAAGCAAATTTTAAAAACCTCTACTTTTAACAGAAAATTGAAAGTATTTACTTTAAAAACAAAAAAAATGCAGGTAAAATTAAGAGAATCGTAGTTTTACTACTTTTAAAAAATGCTTTTGTTTTGAAAGTTCATATTACTTTTAAATTGACATTATAAACTTTAGAAGAAATAAAAATAATTTTAAAATAAAAGAGTTTTACTATTAAAATAAATGCTATTCGCTCTTAATGAAAAACTAAATATCATTTACTATTAAATTAAAAGTGTGTCTTTCAAAAGAAAAACGACTAATGAGTCAGCAAAAATTTGTTGCGGGTAGCATTATAAAATACGAACTAACTTGCAACGTTTTGAATTTGCGTACCATTGGCAACAAGAAAAGCGTCTTGATAAGAAGTTACATATTATTTTCATACTTATATTTTCTGTGTTAAAAATAATGAATAGTTCTCCAGGTGCTAGCTATTGGTGTGATCTAGACAGTTGTAGTATTGAAGAAGTAATTAGTGAACCCGAGTTACATCAAGTTTTAAAAAATTTAAATGTCGAAGAAGCATATAAATTTTTAGCAGGTAAGTTAAAATGTCTTATTGTTAGCTAAAGTAACTTGTGTACTATGTACAACGTAGTATATAAAACATACACAATGTACTTTCTTTGATACAATAATAAAAAATTGGCATTATGGGTTATGTATTTATAAAGTATTCGTACTATGCATTCAACTTTTCAGGAGGCGCGTATAGAATTCACAAAAAAAAATTGCATATACGATCTTATGGATATTGAACATCAGTTGGCGCCATAATTATGTCGCCGTCACGCGACTACTTAAAAGTTAAAAGCATCAGCAATATAATAATCAGAATATAATATACATTATGTACCTATATGCATTTGTCACTTCAGTGATTCCCCTTTGTAAGATATTAGGAAAATCATATTTGCTTACATATCAAGGAATTATGATTGTATTTTTGCGAGCATACGAAATTAAGGTACCTACATTTGTATCATGTTAATTTTCTTCTAGGAAAACAAATTACAACAGAGACATTGAAATACCTCAATGAATTTGATTTAAAAGAATTAATACCAGAGTCAAATTTCGGTCTTAGAGTTTTTTTAAGACGTCAGTTGAAGCACTGGCGAGCTGTAGAAGTAAGAAATTATACCTGTAGTGTTTAGTAATAAATAAATTGAATTCAAATTTTTCAGTTTCGGGAATTTACCGATACTGACACCAATTCAGCAAATATTACAAATTGGATTAATTTAAATCGACCTGATGTGGGAAGTGACACGGAAGTGAAAAATAAGTCTTCATATATTGTAATAAATTTTTATATTTTTAAATTTTATATTAATTTATACAATTTTTGATGTTAGGATGTAAAAGAAATACTTGGTGGTGACTATATGGGAAAACGTTTACTAGCAAAGAAAAACTTAACCAGTGAGGAAAGATTAAAAATATGTAGAATTTAAATTAACTCCGTAACAATTGAAAACAAACTTTTAGACAAAAGAGAGTTTCTTAATATAAGTAAACAAATTTGTACTATTTTTCCAGATGAAAATTTGGTAAGCTTAAAATTTCGATACACCTACAAATATTATTTTTGTTTAAATTATTTGTTTGTTTGTTCATATTTCGAATATGTTTATAGTATTAGATCTGATATTATAAACATATGTATTACCCTTTTTAAGGACTATTATTACACCAAAGGATGTAATAAAAGACGTCAAAGTGGGGCACTGTACTACAGGTACATTAACAGTAGGCACAAACGAGTAAAATTAGCAAGTACGACTTCCTCAGAAATCTCTTCAAGTGATACTTTGGAAATTAATGATCAAGAAATTGACGATAACGTTAGCGAAAATTGTAAAAAGTGGTTAAAATATAATTTGGAGCCATTTGAGGCTGTATTGGAGAAATGGCAGCAGACATTTGAATACCGAAAAAAAACTACATATGAAAATAATATTCAATATTTTCAAGATTGGCCCATCATCAAGTCCGTTCATGGAGCAAAATTAGTAAGTATTATTTCAAATAAATAATGCAGTATTAATTTTAATTATACTTTGTTGCTTTTTAGTTAAATGCTGAATTTAATTTAATGTACCCCGGAAAAGACTTGTCGCTATTTAGTAAATGGGATGCATTTAAATTAAAAATTATTCAATATTTTGTGGACAACATTAAAGACAAACTGTATCGCACGTTTTTAGATATTATAAAAGAAGATAAGAACGAGAGTAAGTTTAATATTATTTTTTTTTTATATTTTAAACCTTAATATTTTAACTCTTTTGTGCAGATACTACAAACTTTATTATTTGCCAACTCCTGAACACTATTTTAGTTCCTACAGGGAGGTACAGCACTAGAGAGGATACAAAAACTCCGCAGAAGAGAAAACGCAGATACACTATTCAGGACGGTGTTGAAAATTTTGCGATTAAAGTGAACAGTGTTATCGAATTTAATGAAACTATTGAAAAATTAAAAGATAGATACCATAAAGAAAAATCATCGCTCCAACCAACTATAATAGTAATTGAAACGGAAGATTTTGTAACGGAACAATACGTTTATGTAGATGGTATAGTTTTTAAATTTACTAGTTTTATAAGTTGTTTGGATACATGTTTTAAAACATTTTTTGCTTTAAATCTGAAATATCCATCACCTTGCATTTCTTCGTGGATATTTATACAAAAATACTTTTATGAAATTGAAGTTGCTAATGACTTACCTTATCCAAATAAAGTATCGGGACTATTAGCTTCTTTAAAAAATTAATTTAAAATGATTTGTTTTACCTGTAAAAAAGGTTATAAAGATGCTAAATCTCTGTTTCACCACATGAAAACCAGTCACAACTTACAAAATTATTCAATAGTGAAATGTGGGGAAGTAAATTGTTTACAAAAATTTTCAAATATAAAATCGTATAAGCGTCATATAATAAACGTTCATCAAAATCATGATTTTGAAAATTTGAACATTAACGAACCTTTAGATACTGCAATAAACCATAATACTTTCCAAAACTGTAATACCAATACTTTAATCAATTCTCCTCAAGAATCGACAACTCAAGAAATTCATTTATCATTAAAAACAAATACTCCTAATATTGAAACAAGCAATGAAAGTTGCAATTCTTTAAAAATTATTGATAAATTTCAATCTGATTTTATAGCTCAAAAATTGAAATTTTACTCGAAAAGTAATTTATCTCGAAAGGATGGACATGAAATTAATGATTATTGGTCTTCATTTACTACAACATTAATAAATAACTGTGAATTGTTAGTTCTATCGGTAGTTAATGAAGATGACAAAAATAAGGTATCTAATGCTTTTTCGCTTTTTAAAAACATTTTAGAAGATAATACATCCGAATATAAATTTTTGCAGTTATTACGTACTAAAAATTATTATAAAGATCCAGTTTGTTTTACCATTGATCACTTTTATTCTGAAGTTATGAAAAATGGTGAATGTACAATAGATGATAACAAATTCAGAGGATATTTAATGCCTCTTAAATTTCAATTCAAAAAATTCTTTGAATTAAACAATATGTTGAAATTAACAATAGACAACATGGTAAATCTGAAACAAAAGTCTTTAATTTGTAATTACATTAATGGTTCAAGTTATAACACCAAAATTCTAAAATTTACTTCCGATCAAATTATAATTCCGTACAATCTATATCTAGATGATTTTGAAATAAACAATCCATTAGGTGGTCACACAAAAACAAATTCAGTATGTGCTCTTTATTATAATTTTCCAACAGTTCCACAATTTTTATTATCAAAATTAAGTTATATATTTGTAGCTGGGTTTGTTAAAACTGCAAATGCAAAAGATTTTGGAAATGAAAAAACATTTAATGCATTGATTGATGAATTAATATTCTTAGAGAATATTGGATTAGATATTGAAGTAGAAAATGAAATTATTAATGTTAAATTTGTTCTTGGTTTAATATTGGGTGATAACTTAGGTTTAAACTCAATTTTGGGATTTACAAAATCATTTCAATCGTACTATTATTGTCGTCGTTGTAAACAAAACAAATTACAGATGCAAGAAAATTTTATTGAAATTGAAAATTCTCTTAGAACTGTAAATAATTATGACATTGATATAGATGCTAATGATTTTAGAACAACGGGAATTAAAGAAATATGCCCATTTAACAAGATATCATCATTTCACGTTACAAGCAATGTAGTTTTTGACATAATGCATGATATATTTGAGGGTGTTTGTGTATACGATATTTGTCATATAATTTTACATTACTTGAACGAGGGCACGTTTTCTTTGGATCAATTGAACAACAGAAGAAAATGGTTTTCGTATGGTGAAACAGAAATTGGTAATGTAAATTTATCTACAATTTTAGAAAAATCTAGATTACAAAATTATAATTTAAAAATGTCTGCGAGGGAAACATGGTCATTTTTACATTTTTTTCCACTTTTAGTGGGGGATTTAATTCCTGCAAACTGTCGAGTTTGGCATTTTTTGTGTTGTCTGCTTAAAATTATTGATATTATTACTAAATCTGAAATTTGTAATTCTGATTTAGATACTCTTCAATATTTAATTGAACAACATAATAAAAATTATATATTAATTTTTGGAGATAAGTTGAAACCAAAGCATCATTTTTTGGTTCATTATCCTAATGCTATAAGAGCGAGTGGTCCTCTTAAACATTTATGGAGTTTTAGATTTGAATCAAAACATCGCGAAGCTAAAGTGTACACAAATTCAATTAATTCTAGAAAAAATATTATTTATTCATTATGTGTAAAATTTTGTTTAAAGTTCTCAAACTTTCTAGTAAATAACGATGGTATAGCTGAAATATTTTATAGAGATTCTGTTTAAAAAAACTTACATAACGAATACAATTCGTTATATATTGATCCTAGTTATAACATTAACACAGACAATGCCACTTCTTTAAAAGAAGTGCAATACAGAGGTACAATATATAAAGTAAATTATTATTTGTGTCATTATAATAATGAAATCCTAGAGTTACATAAAGTTCAAAATTTTCTGTTAAATTCTAATAACGATTTATTTGTAATAACTCACAAAATTAATATTAAGTGTTTTAACGAACATTATCAGTGTTTTGAGGTAGGAACTAACTCAAAAATTTTATTTATAAATTCTGTAAAATATTTTACGAGTCCACCTGTACATATATATAACGTACAAAATAAGTACTTTGTTAGAAATAAGTTTTTATAAATTAATTTATTATATTTAATTTTTAATTTTTTATATTATTTTAGTTTTAAGTTAATAATAATTAAAAATAAATTGTAGTAAATAACAATAAAACATTAATTTTTAAATAAAAGCATTTTACTTTAAATTTAAAGGTACCTGCTTTATAGAACTTTTAATTTGAAAATCGAATAACTCTCAAATTGAAAACATTGTGCTTTTAATTTAGAATTTTTAAAAATCAAGTTGAAAGTAGCTGGTTTTTGTTTTAATATTGGAATTGAAAGTATTTGCTTTTAAAATAAAATTTTATATATTTAATATAAATTAAAAACTGTGCCATTAAAATAAAAGTATTTACTTTTATTATATCTGTTGAAAGTAGTGCTGCTTTTAAAAGAAAAGAATATGCTGTCGACGCATTATTAAAAGTAAATCTTTTAATTGTACTTGCAATTTTTTTATTTATAAAGCAAAATTTCTTTGCGTGTAGGAAACTAGTAGACTGGAACAATAATTTTTTTGTACCTTTACACATAATTTTATCTACTTTAATTTTCAAATAATCTAATTTGAGTATTGGATGTACAGGAAACGGCCAATTAGAGATTTTGTTATTTTTGGCATCTTTCTTGACAAATTTACCCTGGTTTCGGTTTAAATCTGTTGTATGGATTCCTTTTTAGGAGATTAAGGAAAAAAATTTCACTTTCGTGTTATTTTCATGCAGAAGTATTTAATAACTAAAAAAAATTTATATTAGTTTGGACGAAAAAAAAGCAATTTTAAAGTTTTACGTCTATGCGAAACGGAAAAATTGCAAAAATAACGAGGTCAAGTTGAATTTTCCACGTCGCTGAGTTAAGAAGCTTCATCTTACATCTCACCCGTGTCGATACTACTTTCCACTATCACGAAAATAACAAAGGAGGATCGCAGATATTTATTTTCTGAACGCTTGATCAATTTTGCCTGACGATGAGTTCAACCATGCATATCTGGTCTATCTTCTATCGTTTTAATTTCCAAACAGACATATGTACATATCTGGTTTTTTTTATAAATGATATACGTATGGCAATAAGTATTTTATCTTTTTATGTGCATATCAAGGTGATCGAAAAGGAAAATCTCGTTCGCCCAATAAAATACATCTGCATAAATTTAAAGTCGATGTAGGTGTTTACGATATAAGGCAGTGATGAAGGTAGTTTAGCTTTAAATGTCCAATTAATTATTTAAATAAAAATTTAAATAATATTGAATGACGTCATGCCGCAGTTTGCCGTATTTGGAAGTGAGATCACCACAGAGTAGGTCGCTCAATAATTCTGAGTTTGGTTATAACATCGAACATGCGACGATGAGTCATACAATTTTTCAGACCAGCTTTCCCTAAAAACTAAAACAAATTATATTATTTTTTTAAATAGGGGCTGCATTATTATTTAGAATTATCGATTAAATGGAAAAACCCGTTAGTCGGTTTCTGGTTGGCAAAATGGCAGCTGTCTGAGGAAGCACATGGAGATATTTATAAAACCGACAAAAGTGAAACACGAAATAAGCCATTTGTTCTTTTTAGACGAGACTGTTTTATCGACATTCTTGAAAGTTTATTATTTATTTTTGAACCCTAGTACGTATTTTTAACTTGAACTTGAAAGGGTTCAACGTATCAGCATATCACAAGTTGATATACTAGAAATAAATTTCATGATTCAAACGTTGTTAACATAACGAAAATCCATGTTTAGATAAATTATTTAGAAATAATTATTTTAATTCCCTTGCCGACTCACGACCACGCCATTGGGTGGAATGACCTTATTTTACACCTGACTGCAATTTGCAATTTATGGTAGATTTAAAATTTTTCTAAGAGCAAGAAATTATTTTATAGTCATTATTAAATAAAAAATCTATTGAAACATCGAACAATTACAGGAAAATTGGTTTGCTGTACCGTTAATTTTAATGCCCATCCGAAACGTAACGGAAATCATGGCGCGTGACGACCAATCAGAACGCTTTATTTTAGGCGTTGGTTCTGACGTCACGAAGTAGATAAATACGCGGAGCGCGAGAGTTTACCATTGATTTCGTTTAGAAAGCTGCATCACGAGCTACAACTAAACGTTCTTATCAAATTATTCAAGTTTTTGTGCTGAATCTATAAAACTACTTCTCCAAAATGGTAAGCATATTATTGCTCTATACTTTTACAACATAATTCAATTGTTTTATAAACGTAATTTTGTATTATTTCGGCGATGAATAAGTTTGAGTCATACGTGGCGGTTACTAACCGGCGTCGCCATTTGCAAATTTTGTTTTATAGTTAATTTAATTTGCGATTATTTCAAGTTCTCTCTTTAATTTTCTTTTGTTTTTTTAATTACAGCGTGAGTGTATTTCCGTTCATGTTGGTCAAGCTGGAGTTCAAATTGGTAATGCCTGTTGGGAATTGTACTGCCTTGAACATGGCATTCAACCTGACGGTCAGATGCCATCAGACAAAACCGTCGGAGGTGGAGACGACAGTTTCAACACTTTCTTCAGCGAAACCGGAGCAGGCAAGCACGTCCCCAGAGCCGTGTTCGTAGATTTGGAACCCACCGTAGTTGATGAAGTCAGAACCGGAACCTACAGACAACTTTTCCATCCTGAACAACTTATCACCGGCAAGGAAGACGCCGCCAACAATTATGCCCGTGGACATTACACAATTGGTAAAGAAATCGTCGATTTGGTTTTGGACCGCATTCGTAAATTGGCCGATCAATGTACTGGATTGCAAGGATTTTTGATTTTCCACTCCTTTGGTGGTGGTACCGGTTCGGGCTTTACTTCACTATTGATGGAAAGATTATCAGTCGATTATGGCAAAAAATCCAAACTTGAATTCGCTATCTATCCCGCTCCCCAGGTCTCTACTGCAGTTGTCGAACCCTACAATTCCATTCTTACAACCCACACTACATTGGAACATTCCGATTGTGCTTTCATGGTCGACAACGAAGCCATTTATGATATCTGCAGACGTAATTTGGACATTGAGAGACCAACTTACACCAACTTGAATCGTCTCATTGGTCAAATTGTATCTTCAATCACCGCCTCTTTACGTTTCGATGGTGCTCTCAATGTAGATCTCACCGAATTCCAAACTAACTTGGTACCATACCCAAGAATTCATTTCCCATTGGTAACCTACGCTCCAGTCATCTCTGCCGAAAAAGCTTACCATGAACAACTTTCCGTTGCCGAAATCACCAATGCTTGTTTCGAACCAGCTAACCAAATGGTCAAATGTGATCCTCGTCATGGAAAGTATATGGCTTGTTGTATGTTGTACCGAGGTGATGTAGTACCCAAGGACGTCAATGCAGCTATTGCAACCATCAAGACTAAGCGTACCATTCAGTTTGTCGATTGGTGTCCAACCGGTTTCAAAGTTGGTATCAATTATCAACCACCAACTGTTGTTCCCGGTGGCGATTTGGCTAAAGTACAACGTGCTGTGTGCATGTTGTCCAATACCACCGCCATTGCCGAAGCATGGGCTCGTTTGGATCATAAATTCGATCTCATGTACGCCAAGCGTGCTTTCGTTCACTGGTATGTCGGTGAAGGTATGGAAGAAGGTGAATTTTCTGAAGCTCGTGAAGATTTGGCCGCTTTGGAGAAGGATTACGAAGAGGTTGGCATGGATTCCGGAGAAGGTGAAGGCGAAGGTGCCGAAGAATATTAAAACAACCAACGAAACGAAATTGATCATTCAAATTTTTTTTTCTATTGCAATGTTATGAACAAATAAATTTTTTTTACTTGCATTAAATTTGCTCTTTACTTTTATTGAAAATTAAGTTACCTTTCTTTATTTCCAAAAAAAATTCATAATATGAAAATGTCCAACCATTTTAAAAAGATTTCATGCTGAACGGGAAGTGGGTCATGTGCAACATTCTTGATTGAGTTGACCTTGTAAGATTCATGATCGAGTAATTATTTATAAAAAGAAATGACCTGCAAGTTTAGCGTATTTATGTAATATTTAATTACCTGTACCTGCCAGTTATAATACGAGGATTTGGTTCACTTGGAATTGCTTTGTAAAAGCTATGTTTTGCATACTTAGTAGATTTATTGTAAAATCTGGGTTGCATAAATTATTTTTAAAAGTTTATTCAATTTTTGGCATATTGGGAAATCAATAAAAATGTAGAAGCAAAATATCAAATGCTTTTTAAGTTATCTGAAAACTTTGAAGTATGTAAGATAATTATACGGAATAATTTTGTTTAATTAAGAACAAATGCAAAAAAGTTTGTTGGTGCCATTTATGCTACCGGTGCTAGGTAGCATAGCTTCCGCATGCTTCTACTTTATAGTAGCTAGGTCTTGGGGCCACGAGCAATATAAATTTTAAATTTATGAGGGCATCTTCAAACCTGTGGAGTTTATTTTTAATTTTACAGGTGAATTTAAAATTGTTTCTTCCGAACATATGATTTTCTTTATTCGCAAATAAATCTTACCTTTTATAAAAAGAAAAAATTAAAAGTTCCAACTATAGAGCATTATGGGATTCCGATATAAAATGCTTATGTACACAAGCAGAGATAAATAGATCCCAGTGTTTCTATCGATCGGCAAACGATTAAGAAAATTTGGAAATTTTTAAGTGAAACAACTAAGCTGATTCTAATTCATTTTTGAATTTTTCCTTAAAAATTGCATTTCAAATAAAATTATGAAAATTATAATTTTTTAAAATATGTAGGTAGTAATTAAAAAAAAACAAAATAGTAAAACTCATTAGAAATTCTACATTTTTACTTTATCCTACGTAGTATGAAAGTCCTGGAAGTTTAAAATCTTCGTTTCCAAAAAATATCTGTGGTAAATACATAATATGTCTAATTTGTTCTATTTTAAAAAGAAATAAGAATTTTCGAACAAAATTTTTTATTTAGCACACTAAAATCGGCATTCTTACAAAAAAATTTATTAAAATAATTTAATTAAATTTTTAATGCAGATAATTATTATAATTTTAATTAAATATAACTTTAATAATTATAATTCTTGTAGGTTTGCTGTAGTAGAAGTGTAATTTATTCATCCACGAGAACTCATGCATCAATAAAATAATGGAGCGTAGAGCACTGGGATTGCAAGATGTATCAAAGAAACCCTCAAGGGGTTTCACCGGCAATAAAGTTTGAGATTGTTGACTGAAGTGAACATTTTACAGATTTTGTTTAGACATATCCGATGCTTGAATGTGGATATTTGTATTTTTTTTATTATTGCTCTTAATTTTTCCTTCTTTAGTCTCTCCTGTCCATCGTTAAACATTCAGCCCCGTTACAGAAAGGTTAGAAGGATTTAGACCCCCACAGTGGTTTTTTTTTTTACCGTTTTAGCTTTTGACTGACAATAAGTGTTTAAACTTTTTATAATTTTATGCATTTAACTTGGGTATATTTTCTTGATGTATTTAGTCATTCAAATCTATTTTACTAAAAGTTCAGTTCAGTTCTCGGTTTAAAGGATGTTCATGCTGAGATTGAGCGTTCAACACTTTGGGCTCTTCAGTCTTTAATTATTTACTTCACCTGATCAATACTTCTATAATAAGTCAACAGAGTAATTTTTAATTTTTGGTTTCCTTTTGTTGAAGCATCCAGCTTTTCTGAAGCTAACGGTACTGCATCAATAAATTATCATCGTTACATATTCCGACGAAATATCTTGTGATGGGCGAAATCAAAAGAGACTTATGCATGAGCGAGAGATTTACATATTTTGCAAAATTTTCCCTTTAAGTTATTTAAAAAACAATAAAATAAATTTTAATTTCCCCAAATTTAGTGTGATTAACTTACTACGCTTTTTCGATATTCGTTAATAAAATATCCTGTTTACAAGTATAACAGGATATGATTGTTCAACGTTATGTATTATTAATAATCAACCACTTGTAACTTATACTTTTAACTAATAGTATTAGTACAATGTACAAAAGTATTTATAAAACTGGCTCCAAGTGGTTTCATTTTTATTACTTCTTTTGAATAAAATTTATTTTAATTATAGCCGCTGGTAGGTATGCAACCAACCATACACACATGTTCATTTTTTACTATTTTTATTGCAACTGTAAAATTCTTAAATAATTAATAAAATAGTATCTCAAAATAATTTAAAAATTGTTTTCCAATGATATTACTAGATATGCCTATTTCGCTCAAAATAATTTAATAACAAAATAAATTCTACTTAATTAGTTATGTATATTTTATTATATTATGGAGCACTACTTTACATGGACCAATATGGCTTACAATTAATTTTATTTAAATCAATTTATGAGCGCATACCAGCTAATTTTTCTAATTCTTGTATTTCTAACTCTGAACGAATCTTCTTTTCCTCTGCCAATTTTACATCACGAATAGCTTTCTGTTTGAGTTCGACTTCTCGAAAAGCAGTTTCCTTTCGTGATAATCTTCTTTGATGATATAACCCGTACAATATTCCGGCACTCAATAAACTCCATCTTCCGAACTGCAAAAGGTAAAACAAGAAGGTTATGTAACAGTGCAATAAAATTCGAGATAATCGAAAATTTGTAAAAAAAAATCTAGTTACCTTGATTAAAGGTGACACTCTAACAGGTGCTGCTAAATCGGCCATTTCGTATGATTTACTTTGTATAATATGAATAAAAGAATTAAATGGAGAAATAATCGAGTTACGATGGTTATTCGCGAACTGTCAAATTACAAATCGATCGAAATAGAAAAGTCCCAACAACTTGGCGGTAGGTTTAAATTTTGATTTATTTTCTGTTTAAAAATGTAAATAAAAAGTAAAAATTACTAAAATAATGTTGTTGCGTGTCTAGAATAAATAATTAAATTTATTTTTGTGTTTTAAAATTGCTGAAAGATTAGTTTTAAAAATATACGAAAAATTTTTGTTTCGTTGTGTTTGTACAACTGGCATAACATTTTAAAGTTCGTGGTTGACAGGAACGCAAAGGTGGTAAAGCGTCGCGATCAGTCGTGACGTGAAGATGACTGTATTTAAGTAGTGGAAGGGAATTATTTAGCAAAAATCTCGTGAAAAATTTTAGTCAAAATCATGGTTTTGTTAACCCAAGCCGTTTCGATCCTTGGATCAGTACTCGTAACGCCACTGTTATTATTTATTTTGTGTATAATATTTTTAGCATCAATTGGCAAATCTATAGGTGTAAGGCGGTTATATGTGAAAATACTTCTTTTAATTTTCGAGGTGAGTTTATTTAAATTGTTATTATAAACGTCCTGTGTTTATCTAATGTTGCGACACTTTTGAAAATCGAAATGCTTAACCGGGGGTAACTTTAAATTAGTATTGTGTGCATATAGGGGTAAGTCCTTTTTTAGACGTGGTGTCTAGACATTACTCTTTAAATTATAATTTATTTTTATGTTTTTAAAATAATCATCTTCAGGTATGCAAGCAAAAGGTTCCGATTTGATTGTTTTGTTTTCCTACCGACGTCTGGGTCTTTGTACTTTTTATAAGGTCAACTTCCTTGATCATTTAAGGTTGAACTCATTTTCAAACGAATCTTACATCAAAATCTTACAGACTCCCAGTGGCTTACTTGCGGCACCCGTACCAAGGGGTTAGGGTTTTTAAATAACCGATTTTTGAAGATTATCTAGAAGTTAAAATTTAAATTTACATTGTTTGTTAGTACCAATAATTTATTGTATTGTTTGCTTCTGAATAATTACAGTATCATAATAGGACTTCAAAAAAATGATTAAATTGTATCATAAAATTTCCCACCTTTGCCCTTCGGTTATTTCAATTTTGTTGTAAATACAAATAAACTCCTCTATTTCGAGTGGTCGACTTAAAAAATTCAATTAACCATTTAGATTTTCTAGCATTTTGTTTGTAGGTGATAGATAAGCGAAGCAAATAACATTTAAAAAGTTATGTATTTTTTCCCAAGGAGAAATTTGGACTGTTCGATCGTTTTCCTTGTCTAAACTAAAAATGTTCGACAGTTTTGATATTTAGTCAATAGTTAGATAGATTGAGACGCCCACACTGACGACACTTTTCACTCATCTCTCTCCATAAATGAACTCCGCCGAAATTTCCGAATTTCTTATGGGTCCGATGTTCTAATATTGCTATAAAGTTTTAAATCAATGATAGGAAATGAAATACTTTTACAAAGCCATCTGCTCAGTTATTGAAAGCAAAGTGCATTCAACTGTTGAATTTTTCGTCCGAAACAATGACAGCTTTGAAAGTATGCCAAGTTATTATTTCTTCTTTTTTAATTGAAACTTTTAAACTGGGAAAATTTAAGGATCGACATCTACAAACCCTTCACTATTCAAACCTCAGCGTGCAGCTTCTACCACATCCAAATTGAAACAATTTTTAATCGTACATCATAAGCCCATGTAATGAACACGCTATTTTCATTATTTATCATTTATTCGGTTAATGTTTTTAAAATTGCCAAGTTACAACATACTGAGTTTGTTTTGACATTATTATCTATTATCTTCAATTTTTATATGTATTCAATCGAAGGAATAGATTTAGCACAATTTTTATTATAAAATTCAATTGCGAAAAGAACTTATTATTTATTCATCGCTTGCGTACCAGGAAATGATTGTATAGGTGACCGACTTACGATTAGCTTGATTAAGCTTACAAAGCTGCGAAAAATAATTAAATTACTTCTTTTGACCAGCTATTGACATATCTCGTGTCAATAACCAGGTCTCATCGGCATTGTGCATAGATGAATTTCCAAAATCGCCTTCTCCGTCATTTTGAGTTTGATGAACTCGGATGCGATTAAGTTGGCCCATATCTATTAATCTGGGAGACCATGTCGATCGATTTCTTTTTTAAATTAAAAGGAATTCTATTTATATCACCATCACTAGTATATGTAGCAAGGCTAGCACCCTACTATAATATATTATTCAAGTATAAACTTGGTAATAACAGGACGAAGAAGAAAAAGAACATCGATATTGTTAAACTTTCACATAGTGAAATGTTACCTTTGCTGTATGGGTGGGGGGGGGACTAAACAATGATTATCTAATCTGAATGACAATTGACGCTTTCTGAATTAAAAATAGTAAAGGTGTAGTTCCAATAGATATTCTAATAATTCTAAGATTAATATCGCATAGATTTTCACCGACCGCCCTATCGATCTATATACCCTAAGCTCCGTCGACCTTTAGCAAGTGACTTCCCCAATATTATCGCTTTCAATGCTAATGCTCGTTTATTTCCTGACTCAATTCTTCCTCTTATCTCAACGGTGCTTCCGGGTTTTTCCGTTATTTATGTTCCCAGGTATGTGAACGATTTCACCTCTTTGATATGGCACTTGACACGGAAGTATTTACCGTGCTCAAAGGGCTTATCCTCCCATACCATGTATCTACTTCGTATTGCGCTTTGTAATTATATATTTAATATCGTCCACATTTCTGCTAGGTTAATAAACTCTTAATAACTCATCAAAATAATTTTTAAACTTTTGGTTTTTATTTATAATTTTTCTTATTTTTAATAATAAATTTTTATTAACGTTTATTTAAATTTAATTATTTTTTAATCGTGATAATAATGTTATTATTAATATTAGGGCTTGTCAACTCATTTTTAGTTAGAATTTGTTAAAAACATGTAGTACGGATCCACCTAGGGGTTAATGAAGCTCCCCCCCCCTCTCCCTGATTTATTCGAATTGTATCGAAGACGGTAGTTGTTGGTAAAGTTAGAGCAGAATAGAAATGCGGAAAGGACTCAATACTATATTTATTAATTATTGTAAGTTTCAAAAAAAATCTTATCTTCTAAATTGACCTTCAGTGAATATGATTTTTGTTTGATTTCTTCACCTTGCTATGTCTCTAGAATCGAATCTATTAGACAAATATATCAAGTAACCAATCAGACAACAGCAATTTAAGTTTACGGTAACAAATCAAAATTTTGATTAGTTACTTGAATTGTATCCTAGAGATATCTTGAAGTGAAGAAATCGAGTATTAGTCATTAGTTTTATAGTAATGTAAGTTTTAGGTGTACTAATACGCTGAAAAACCAGTGTTAAATATTAATAAATTATTATCAGTATGTTAAAATTTAACAGACAGCTTTTTCAGTGTAAGCACTGCTTACTCGTTGTATCAAAGACGAATCAATAACCCAAGAAGTTGTTTTCACCGGATTTGTTTAAAATATATTAATTATTGATAGCTTGAAATACAGCGGCGTCGCCAGATTTTCTAGTAGCGGAAATAATGGATCTAAAAATTTAATAGATCATAAAATGAAAAAAATATAAACTGCATGAATGTTGTGCCCGAAGCAACTTTTTTCAATTATGTGTTTCAGAATGTAATGTCATCTGGAAAATATTTATTTGATTTTAAAATTTAATTGTCAAATTTTTTAGAAGAATCAAAAAATGCACAACACTTTAGAATTAAAATGTTAAGTTAACACAATATAAATACACCGTATGTATATTAATGCAAACGTTTTCACCATACTATGGCATCATCAGTCGATGGACTAGAAAGAGAAACGAGAAAATTCCGTATTAATCGTTCAAATTGCAAGAAAAATGGCAGAGGATAGGAGGGGGATATTTTTGAAAAAATGGTATATTTTAATGTGAATTTACTAGAGGGTGGGGATATAATTAATATAAAAGAGAAATAATGTCAGTGGATGTAGGTTAAGTTAGAAGGGGGGGGGGGGTATTATTTATTAAAAATGTTTAGTAGAGGTGAGTTATTTAAATCAGATTGACTATTTAGTAGTGAAGAAATTTATTAATTTCCATAGCTTCCAAAAATTCCAGTTTTTTACTTTTTTGTTCAATGTGTAAAATTTCGTACAAGAGGGGGGGGCCTTCTTGTTTATGGTTTGTATCTAGTAGGTGTTTCGTGAAAGTCGATTTTCTATCTGAAAGTCTGTGGGATCGCGTATGCTCATTAAATCGTGTTTTGAAAGATCTACCGGTATGACCAATGTATTTTTGAGAGCTCATAAACCCCTGGTTTAGTTAAAATGTTTGATTTTGATTTTGCGTTTTAAAAGTGATGTTGTAATTTTTATTTTTTAAATATTTCACAATTTTGTTTGACTTGTTTGTTTCGGAGAAAAGTGATGACATTAAAGTTTACTTTAGTTTTTTTAAAAATATTCGGATATACCTATTGAGATCGATAGAATTTTTTGTTTAATTTGGCATAATAAGTTATCAATTAGAGTGACTTTGTATCTATTAGAGATCGCGATATATTTAATTCTGTCTAATTCGTTTTTAAAATGTACTTTACTTCGGGGAATTCTAATTAAGCGATTGAGAACAGCGCGAAAAGAAGCAATTTTTTGTGTAAAAGGATGCACAGAATTATTATTAATTACTAGATCAGCTTCCGTAGGTTTATGGAAAATAACAAGAGTGCTTATTATTGTCTGTAATTATTGTGAGATCTAAGTAATTGATTCTATTGTTCACTTCTATTTCTTTAGTAAATTTAATATTATTATGTTGGTTGTTAATAAAGTTAAAAAGTTGATCTAACTAAATTGATTCTTTTAAAATTAAAGTTTAAACGTGAAATATATTATAGTTGTGACAAGTCGATAAAGGGTTGGTTAGACAAATTTTGGGTGGATCAACCTTCCGGCAACGCCGCTGGCGTAGTGGTTGTAGTTTCCAATAAAAAATTACCCACATTAAATTTATTATATTCTCAGAAATATAGAACTATGTACCACTTTAAAATTGATTTTCTCAAGTGTCAAAGTAGTCGGACGCAACGCTTCTCTATAGTAATGTTTATTATAGTGAAAGCACCCTCGCTTCCTCTTTTATACCCTTGTATCCTTTCATTTTCTGTATAAGTCTGCAATTTTCACTTAAGTTTTTATGTTTCCTCTACATTGTCTAGTAAACAGTAAAATTCCGTTGAAAACGAACGAAGTGCTAGGAATATTATAGAGGAAGGGTGAGAGCTGTAGGTAGCTCAATAAAACCTCGAAATTTATAATAAATAAATAATTGAAAATTCTTTGAATAATTATCCTGAATTATTAATTTAAAAAATAAATATTTTAGAAGCACGCGAGATGAAGTTTTTTACGGAACGGGGTAGTTCAGGCGCCTAAGGCGATTTTATTAAAAACTGATGGCTAAAATGATGTAATAAATTGAGAGTGACAACAGTTTGCAACTATTACTTCCATGTTTACATAACATTTTATATTTTGTTATTATTTTTATTCCTAATCTTCTTTTTTTGAAGGAAACATTGCTAAACGCACGGGTTACTAACCGAAAATAATAGAATAATAGCGTTTTCATGGTCATCTTCATTAGGTATTATTTTTGCATCTCGAGAAATTGCATCATATCTTGATTTTTTAAAATATTGCATTAAAAATAAACTAAATGTAATACATTCTGACATTGGCCTAATAACTAAAATAAACATCGTTGCAACTTTTTCATAAAAACTTTCTTTTGAACTTTTGCCCATCCATTTTTTTTGTCGTCTTTATTCCTCCCGTGCTGTGGTAATTTAACAATATAATTCTTTTGAAAATTCAAAAGCGATTCAGGTCAGCTTTAATATTTATTTCATTCATCAAGTGACGTTCAAAATTAGACAATAAAATTTTTGTGTTTTCTGACTTTCTATTTAAAATGTCGCGTTTACTTTCAATAATTGCAAAATTTATAAATAAATAAGATTACAATAAATTCGTATCTGAACGTAAATATTTTTTACGATGGGTGAATTTTATTTAATTTGGAAATTTTTTAAATTCCATTTTAAATAAATAATCTATTTGTATAATTGCATATGAATTCTATTAATAATATTATTTCAGATTGTGATTAAGAAAGTGAAATTTAAATTAAAATTTCTACACTTCTTGCATTTTAAGTAACTTGGATTAACTATATCGTGGTTATGTACGAATTTTATATGCGTATGTTGGATGACAAATCAAGGTGACATCACTTTGACGTTCCGAGGTTGCTATATTCACTGGCAATCAGAAAATTTTGGTACTATTTGTCGGTTTTTATTATGATGTACATTTCTGCAAAACACCAAAGTGGCATTCAAATAGATTAGTTTGTAGTGCAAGGTCTTGCAAGAACCAAGCAAATTGAAGTATTCGTACTCTCCCTCGCCGATTCTTTAATGTGATTGGCTCTTACGAGCTCTTAAAATACAGTGTAACAAAGTTATCTCGATGTGAATCCTACTTTACAATCTTATCAAAACTTGAATCAAGGTGTAAATTATGTTACCTTGTTTCTACCATCGATTTCGCTGTGTAGGCAATAAATTTGATAAATTCGGCACAATTCGCAATGCGTAGTATCAGCATTTATTGTGTTATTGTTCTAAATACCCACCATTGTCGATATTAAAATTTTATTAATTTCTTTGAAAAATAACCTTCTAAATTGTTGCGTTATTTTTAAACCTAGGTCGTGTTATTGAGTTATTCACAAATTTTTTACGCAATGTATTTTTTGAACGTTGAACTATCTATCACCCACTTGATTTAAATCATTTTCGTTTCCATCACTATTGACAAATTAAAAATGTTGAAACTTGTAATCTTTAGACTTTGCTTGGGCTTTTTGTCAAAGAGATTCCATTGTTCGTGTGATTAATAGTACATAAATTGTTCACTCTGTCTTTGATTATAAGTAATTTTTTTTTATTTTGAAAATTAAATTTCAGGAGGCAAAATAAAGAATACCCCCTTCACATTGTAGGTTTGAAAATGATGCAAGCTATAATTAAAATGTTTATGTGAAATTTTCCAAAATTATTTGGCTTTTATAATGCAGTATTGATTCAACCTACCTAATTTTTATTATTTATTTTTGGAATGTCGATGTTTTTGCGTAGTCATTTTATAATTTATTCGCAAATATATAAATATAACTCATTACAAATAAATTTTTTCTTTAATGATGTAGGTCACTTTTTTTTAATTATAGATAATCAACAAAAAGAAATTTGTAATGTAGAATAGAGGATATTGCTATTGGTATATTTCCATTTCAGACTTTTGGTTGGAAAGTATTTGGTGCATTTTTATAATATATTTGTTGTTCTAATTTCTATTTTTGTTGTAATAACTAGAGAAACTAGTCTACAGTTTGTGTTTTGTGAATAACTCCCAAACGACCAATCTTCGTTAAAAATTTAAATGAATGAAGTTGTGGGCTATTTAATGCCCTATAATTTAATTTTTTTACATTTTAATGAAATGTTAGTCGTTTCCCTATTATTTCGCCTTCCATGACACGCAAGCTATAGTATATACAGCAATAAATGACTTTGTAATCTTGGTGAGGTTGTTTCGCAAATATGATTTTTTCAATTTTTGACCTATACCTGTGGGTCCACGAGTTGGCTACAAAAGTACAATTCATACTAATTTGTTATCGATTAGTCGATTATCTTAATTTTTCGATCAAACTACTTGGAATTAATTCTCACGTGAACAATATCTGAGCTTTATATAATTTGATACTACTTATTAAATTATCGGCATGCTAAATGTTGATAAGATATTTTTAAATTAATTGAATGTTAAGTAACACCGCGTGTGTATTTACTGAACAGTTTTGTTGTTATTTATTTATTTATTTCTTTTTATTCTTGCATGGAAATTTTATTTTAAACAAGAAAATCGCATTGAACTTGAAATAAAGTTACTGCTTAAATGTTGCGTATTTCCGACCTTGTACTCACTTATATTCATCTCTATTTATTTTTTTAAATATATAATTAAAGTTAATAATAATAGTAAGACGTAAATCGTTTTTTGCCATTAACAATTTGTTGTTAAAGAATGTTCGATCAATAATACTCATACTATGTACCAGTTTTACATACGTTTTTCTTTATAATTATATTATTATAAATATAAAATTTATAGAATACATTATTTTAATTACTTTAGGTTTAAAGTTTACTATTTGATGAATAAAACAAATTAGAAATTTTACAACTAGGTACTTAATAGCAATTAATTATGATAAGTTAAACATTTACAATTAAAAAGAAATTTTATTAACCCTATCTGGCTCACTGGGTACACAGTGAAACTCAAGTTTTAAGTTCTGATTTAAGAAAAAGATGTAATTTGTTAGAAGCGATTTTTTTTGCATTGAGTTATCACATAAAAGGTTAAAACCTTGAAATCGAACAAGGAAGAAAATTTTTCAATTATAATTTTGAATATGCAATAAAAGGATCGATTAACATATTCTTGCATACATTAAGGAAGCAGCAACTTTATTTTAATGCATATCCCTTTTATATCATTTGGACACTCCCATGTAGATCAATGATTTATCTTTACCATAAAAGAAAATGCGAGGACATTGTCCTGAAGCCTCGGAAAATTTTATTCTCGCCGAGCTGGTATAAATGCGATTAAATTTAATATCAGATTTTCTCAATCGATTAGTAGGCTTTAGTGATGTGATTATAATATACCCAAACTGCTCTAGGCTTTCATTAAACTAAAACGTAATGTAGCACATAATACTTGATAATTTATAAGTAATTCATTATCAATTTGTTATTAATTCGATTTAATATGCTTGTCATTGTAGTTTCTCATTTATCCTTGACACTTAAACTTCGATGAAAAATTCAAAACAAAAATATTGGTCAAAATTCTAACGAAATTGTGTTTTTAATAATCGTCGGTTTTTCATGACAATAAAATTTTTAATAGCGGTAACGGCAAAGTTCAAGTTAATGTAATTGACTATCGAAAATCGATGAGAAAATTTGGAAAAGTTTAAAATAAACAATTGTTTAGATATGCGAGAAATGGCGGAGTTTATATTTGGTTTTCTTATCTCGTCTTTACTTTACTTCTGTCTTTGAGCAAATATTATACAATTGCGAAGTAACCTAGATTAGATACACCTAAAACGATTTTGCCATTTTTAATTTAATTACTTAATTTTTTTTATGTTTCAATAATAAAAAACGATTTTTTTAAGTAATTTCCGGCTGTAATTTATTTACTTTACATAGTATGGCGTCATCCAATTTTGCTAGTTCAGAACACTCGATAGGAAAATAAATTGCTTATCGTTTAAAAGCTGTGTAAAGCTTTGCCAGTCTCGGAACTTGCAAGGAATTTGGTGGCATTTAGCTTTTTGTTTGATTTTGTACAGAAATACCCACCGATTCAATCGCCTTTGTTAATATTAATCTAGAAATTTCAATAGGGAGACCGGTGCTAGTCGACTCACTCCAGGTTTTAAGTTTTATTTTTGAAAATGGATTTTTAGGTGACAGCCAATATCGTTGTTAAAAATATGTAGCAAGATTAGCACCGTACTAGAACAGCTAACCTCAGACTCTAGATATCAGCTAGGATAAAAGTGAACGTTCAATGTATTTATCTAGATTTTTTTTTGGCAAATTGACACTTGTTTCTTGAGCTATAGACATTTACTGTTTTGTATACCATTCCTTGGGTGGAATGCACGCAAAAGACCTTATCGACTTTAAAATTTCAACAAATAAAATCAAAGGAAAGAACCAAAAGTAACAATTCAAAAACAGTAACCATTAAAAAGTTACCATTTTACAACTCTTGTATTGAATTGAAATTTCGTTAAAGCATTTTATTATAAAATTTAATTTGAAGAATTATGTTTACTAAAAATAACGGTAAATGAAATGAAATTTCAAAAATCCTAATTGTCGACCGTAAAAACTAAGAATAAGAAATAAATAGTTGAGATAGAGGTCGTTATAATCTACAAAGTAGATGAATTTCAAAATACAAATTTGTAGCAGGACATCGGTAGTCAGGACCGTATTAGGAATCAATAACGAATGAAACAAATAGAAAGAAAAAATTATAATAATGAATACGTCCACGAATAAGTCACGAATAAGTCCGAAACATGTCGTTCGTTAAGGCGTTTGAATTTTATAATTTTTTCTTTCTATTTGTTTCATTCGTTATTGATTCCTAATACGGTCCTGACTACCGATGTCCTGCTACAAATTTGTATTTTGAAATTCATCTACTTTGTAGATTATAACGACCTCTATCTCAACTATTTATTTCTTATTCTTAATTATGTTTACTGTTTTTGTTTTGTGATATTCACGTTGTTTATAAGAATATCGGTCGTTAAAATAATTTAAATCGAAGTTATACTCTATAAATTTTGTAGTTTTTACCTTGGGATAAAAAGTAAAAGATAAGAGTATTTTTATGGAAACTACGCTTGAACAGAATCAATCGTTTCAATCGATTGAACAGAACTTCTAATTGAGGATGAACTTATTTTTTTTTTATTTAAAAATTATGACCTACTATTTCCGATGTAAACTTTAAATTAGTTTTTCGAAATTACGATTGAAGAAACGAACAGATTGATTACAACAACTTTTAGAATAAACCTACTACATAAATTCCATTAAATAATTAAAAGCTTATGCTATTTTGCATGGAAGGAAACGGGGCCCCTTTATTGCTAATAATTGCCTCTAGTATATTATTTATCATGAAAACTCACTAATGGATACTGTTTTGCCGAGCGATCCGACTGGCGATCGGCGCCACTTGGGGTCTGGGCCTAAGGGTGAGAAATGGGTGACCGGGCACGCGAAGGTAGGAACCAGGCCTCGCGTGGGAAGTATGCAACTGGTCAATAACAAATGCACAAGTTCGAAACCCTTAAAAATTGCGACTTGGAATGTCAGCTCTCTGTACCAGGCTGGGAATTGCATCAAAGGAGACGAAAAGACTTGGTATCGACGTCCTGGGGATTAGTGGGGTAAGATGGCCAGGAAGCGGAAAATGCGTTAACGAAGAGGTAACAATGTACTACTCTGGAAGTCCTATAGAAGACAAACACTATCGACATGGAGTAGCGATCCTCGTGTTAAATAAGATTGCGAGTACTGTTCTAGGTTTTGTAGCTATGTCTGAGCGATGCATGTTACTACAACTTAAGGGAACCCACATAAATATCAATATAATACAAACATATTATGCACCTACGCTTGATAAAAGCGATATAAGCAATATAGTAGTTGAAGAATTCTATCAAGAAATAGATCAGCTCATAAAAATAGTAAAAAAGCAAGATATAAACATAATAATGGGTGGCTTTAATGCTAAAGTAGGCAAAGGAATATTCGAGAAAATTGTTGGAAGATATGGTTTAGGAGATAGAAATGAAAGAGGAGACAGACTAGTGGAATTCTGCCAGGAAAATGATTTCGTTGTCACCAACACGTGGTTCCAATTACCGCCTAGACGACTATACACATGGAGGTCTCCTCCTGGATAAACCCGATCATATTGTCAAATATTAAATAGACTTTATAATGATAAACAACCGATTCCGAAAAGCGTTAAGACATATTCAGGCGCTGATATAAACTCTGATCACAACCTTTTGATTGTAGAAATAAGGCTGAAGCTGAAGAGAATAACCCGACAGAACGGAATAAGCAACATAGATATTGAAAAACTGAAAGACGAAACTATTAGGAATGCATATACCGAAAGTATTAAACAAGGAAATTGAAAGAATTAAGCATTCAGATAACACAGAAGAAATATGGACGAAACTTAAAAATACCATTAAAACGACTGCAGTCAAACACCTAGGTTTCTATAGAAGACGCAAGAAGGATTGGAGGACGGACGAGATATTGGATTTGATGGAAGAAAGAAGAAAATTCAAAAACACGACAGAGTATTTTAATAAAAATAAAATAGTACGTAAAAATATAAAGGAAGCAAAGGAGACATGGCTAAATGAGAAATGCAAAGAGATAGAACAGTTGTCGGGTGTACATGGCAACTTTAATCTGCATAAAAAAATAAGAGAAATGACATACACAGGTCTACAACAACAAAGAACTAGAAAACTAGTAGACGCGAAAAAAACAAAATAATACTTTTAAAAGCACAAAGAGAAAAGCACTCAAACAGACAAAAAAAGCAACAGGTCCAGATGGAATAAGTGCAGAATTTATTAAAATGATAGATCTAGACTATAATGATACGCTGTTACATCTTTACAATGAAATATACAACACCGGAAAAATACCAAAGGAGTGGTTTCGATCGACGTTTACCACCCTGTCAAAGAAATTTTATACAAAACTCTGTAATGACTATAGACTAATTAGTCTAATGAGCCATGCTCTGAAAATATTACACAATTGCTTATGGAAGAAAATTGAAGAAGATATAAGTGAAACCCAATTGGGTACTACCAGTTTTGTTGTATGGAGTAGATGGGTGGACATCGAAGGTGCCATCAGCCAACAAACTTAAAGCTTTTGAAATGTGGCTCTACCGCAGGATGTTGAAAATCTCATGGGTGGATAGAATTTCGAACGAAGAGGTGCTTCGAAAAATGAATAGGGACCGAGAACTCAATAATCAAAAGGCAAAAAGCGGCATACTTTGGTTACTTATTCAGAGGCGAAAATTATACTTTGCTACAGCTGATAATAGAAGGCAAAATCGAGAGTAATAGAGGCCTGGGCCGAAAGCGTTTCTCATGGCTAAGAAACTTGCGGCAATAGTTTGACATCCATGAAGACAGAGAAGAGTTTGAACTGATGATCGCCAACCTCTGTTAAGAGAACGCACCATAAAAAGAAGAAGTTATTTTGTAATTTTTCAACTTTTCATACTGATAATAGAAAATTAATCTAAAAAATGAAATTTTTTAAGTCGATAGTTTGGTATATAGTAGTATGTAATGTTAAAATAAACAAACTAAAACATCTTAGTAAAGAATACATACTTACACAGAAAAATAATATTTAAAAAACAATAAAAACGACAATAATTCACATTTAACAGGGTCAGGAGAATATTTGAATAAACAAGAAATGAATTATAAAACAATTACGATATAAAGGCCTCTATTTCACAATTATTATTGATCATCAGTCGTATTTAACATAAGAAAAACGTAAAAAAATAAAATGAAATGAAACAAGAAAAACATTATACCAAACAAAATTGAAAAACAGAAAATTTAGAAAAATTACTATAAATTTAATGTGATATACCAAATAACTAAACTGAACAACGTCACGTGTTTAAATGAAATTGTTAAGGCTAAATAAATAGAATTAATCCTTAACGGTACAACCGTAAATTTTGAAGTGGAGACACACAGTGCCATCTAGTCACTTCTCACGAAGAATTCTCACTTCTCATGAATTATTGTCGTTTTGTTGTTTTTTAAATATTATTTTTCTATGTAAGTATGTATTCTTTACTAAATAGTTAAAATTCATTATTTTAATAATATGTTTTAGTTTGTTTATTTTTTCATACTGAATTTAGGTTTCTTAAAATTTAAATTATATTTGAACGTCTTTCAGATTTTTTAATAATTCAATAATCGAAACACAATGTTTAAACAGTGTGTCATTTGATTTCCGATTTTTATAAAACTGTAAGATATGGAAATAAATCAATACATTATTTTAACTTGAAATTATTCAAGTATTATATTTTAAGGAGTTGTATTTCATTTATTATATACGGTGGCTTCAACAGGGCTTTGCTAACAACTGGATGATATTCAAAACGTCGTCAATCAAATTCAAATATTAAAATATAGTCCTAGAAATGGAGAGGATTGTTTTATCTCGTCGAGCAACTTGGACAAGGGATGTTTCTTTATGTTAAAGTGAAAATTCAAGGAAAATGAAAAAATGGTAGAGCAAAGCTCTGAAGCATAGCTGCTAAATTAAGAAGTAAATTTATCAAATTTCAATGACGTATTCTTCCGTCGTTAACTTTCCCATTAACATGTCAAGTATTGTAATAGACCGAAAAAAAAAATAACAGCCTATTTAAACTTTTGAGATTATTTTTGGAACGTAAAGCTTCGATTATGAAAAAAACGCGTGTTCTGATTGACTTGAAATTTTACATACTAGTTTGAAACAGCTAATTAAATTTAGTTATTTTAATGTGTTCGAGTAGTTTTTATTTGCTATTTTTACATCTATAGTGTATTTTATTTTAGATATTAGGCGTGACTTGCAGTAGTAGTAAACCAAGTAAAAATAAACGGCTTAAATCCGATTTAAAATTTAAATTTTTCTCAACTGCTTCCAACAGCGTTCACTAGGTTTTATAGTCGATAGTTCATTCGACCTGCAAGTACCAATCGAAATAATTGACTAGTTATCAAGTAACAATCGAGCGAAGTATCGACTAAAAGTACGGGCGTAATGTTAACTAAACTTTAAAGCAATAAAAATAATTTTAAATTCGATTAGACTTTGAGACGAGGTTACTAAATTAATCAATTTGTGTGGTAAAGGAAATGTTTTAGGAAAATTATTATTTACTCAATTTGGATTTATTAAATAAAAATTTACGGTGGTAAATATTAAATATTGACTTGAAAACTTTACTTGTTTATCGATTATGTTTCAAAATATGTTAGTTTTTGTGTATTGTTTCATCAAATAATTAAATAAGCATTACTGGATGTTTTTGCGACTTTTTATGACCAATTTGAGTTCATTGGCAAAGATTGGGTAACAAATTTGCCTGCATGGTGTATCCGAAGTTCGCTTGCAAAAAACAAGCTTATCAAAAGCTACAATCAATTTAATTGCAGTGCATCTATCGGCCTCTGCACTAATTTATTCAAAATTTAATTGTTAAAATTAAATTAATTATAATCACAGGATTAAATAGCAAATTTTGCTTTCTTAATCAATTTCCGTCAATTAAGGGGGTATTCTAGTCTAGAAGTTGAAATTTTTTTTTCTTATTTCGATAGTTTAGATATCCAAGAATATCTGCTTAAAAGGATTTTTTGAAATTCGAATTCATTTAAAAGTTATATAGGGTATTCACACTCTCTTGTATATTTCGTTGTATTTATACACTCTAGTAAATATACACAAGTTTACTAGGGTGTATATGGTTGCATAGCTATTTCCCATAAGAGCAAATACACCCTGGGTGTTGTATTTCTAAATAGCCCTCGAACGTGTTTTTCTACCGTTGTATTTGAAAACCAATATAGCGGACAACAGCTGATCAAGTGCAGAAGTATTTTCTACGTTTACAAATACCATTTTACAGTACAATACAATTTTTCTTTTTATGATTTTCTAGACATTTTAATGTGTAAATCACTACTATTTTAAACATGTGCCGAAAGTAAAGTTAATAAAACAATAACATAAACAATAATTGTAAGGTTATGTATCACATATATTACATCAAATACAATTATTAATATCATAGGTGTGTTCACAGCTATGGTATTTGGCCGTTGTAAATATACAACGATGGTAAATATACAAGGGAGTGTGAATACCCTAATAGTCATTTTAGTGTCGTGGCAACTCGACCGGTTTAGACGGTCGAGTTTACATTTTACTTTTTTAAATATTCAATTTGAGGTAGAAGAAGTTTTTTTCATTTTTCCTGGTTCCTACCATAATGACATTTATTCTGATAAGGAATCTACCTTTTTTTTATTTTTCAAATGACAGAAGGGTGAGTTTTTTCTTCCTCTACTTCAACAGCGTGTAACTTTGTGAAATATATTTTTTTCTTTTTGAAAATTTTTTTGCGAATTCTTAAAATATAAATAAATAAATGATAAAAAAACGTATAATTAAACTATTAATTGTTTTCTTTTATCGACCGTCAAGAAACGCCCGCAATTTGGGCTTCTAGACTACAATACCGTCTTAATTATGATCGCAATTACAACATGACGTCCAATATATAATTATTGCTAAAAGGACAAGTACCTGTACTTTATAATAATATATTTACATAACGACGAAAGGATGTATGTTGTTAAATCTATTAGATGACTGAGCTATATACTACGTATTTCTTTATTTTGTTGAATTTATTTGTATTATAATCTTATTGGACTTTACCAACATTAATTTTTTTCTTTTTTATTTGCAGTATGGTCGGGTAAATATAGAAGCACAACAAAAGAAACGAAACCTTCAGGACGATAGCGATGAAGATGAAGGGTATAGTGAAGATCCCAATCCAGAAAACTCAAATTCACCAACGAGTGAAACTCAACCAAGCAATCACATAAATCATCATCAAAATGGCCAAGTTCCACTTCAAAATGGGAATAGCCTTATAAATAGGGACGACAAATTGATACTCCTGCCCGATCCGCCGAATAATCATAAGATTGAAGACGAAGCCAAGTTTCCTGCGGATTCTAAGCAATATGGCGACTTTGAATTGTCAAATTGTTTCGAATATATTAAGGGAGGACTGGAGGCAATAATCGAAGATCAGGTCACTTCGCGTTTTGAAACTGAAGAATTGAAAAATTGGAATTTGCTTACACGAACGAATACGCATTACGAATTTATTTCGTGGAAGTTGACGTTTATTTGGGTGTTCGGTTTCTTCATTAGATATTTCTTCCTATTTCCATTGAGGGTCTTCATCTGCTTCTTTGGCGTAAGTACATTACTTTTATTGTAATATTTCCGACTTCAATATTAGACAATTTTTCGTTGTTGTTTCCAAAAAACCTATAAAAGCTAATCCGTTAAATTTATTTCGTGCAGTGGCAAAGCACTAATTTGGTTTGTGACTCAAGAATTGATAGATCGAAATTTATTATGTTTGGTAATAAATTTGCGAACCAGTCAACCAAATTTTTTTAGTATTTCCTGCAGGCTGGCGGCTTGGTAGTTTTTTGCTGCGATAGCTATAGACTCTAATTTTACTAGAAGATAAATTATCTTCCTAATGGGATTTTGTAACTTTTAAACTACACTGCTATCGAAATTTTGTTAGTAGAGTTTTTGGCAGTTTAGTTTTTTGGGCAAAATGAGGGATCACTTAGCTGTAGCCTTTTAAGTTGTTTAAAGCTTTTATTTTTTTATTTAACAGGTTATGTTTTTAATATTTGCAACAGCTCTAATAGGGTACTTGCCGGAAGGTTCAGTAAAACGTTGGATCAACACTAGGGCCTATTTAATTTCTTTTCGCATAATGGCACGCTCTCTTTCGGGCATTATTAATTTTCATGACAAACATTATAGGCCACGTAGAGGTGGGGTGTGCGTTGCAAACCACACTTCTCCGATAGATTGCATTATTCTCTCTACCGATATGAATTATTCTTTGGTGAGTTTGTATTAATTTTTAACGAGGTTTCGATACTGCTGCCGCTACACCTTTTTGTCACTACTACTGTTACTGCTGCTATAAAAGGGTTAATGTATCAATCAGCATGTGCTCTTGCCGTACCCGCTTACATTGTGTCTGTTCCTGTTCTTTTCCCAAATTGTTTATTTACAGGGTTTTTTCAACAACAAAAAATACGTTATTTTACCATTGGTTTTTTTGTATAGTCTTGTTTGTGAGCTTAAAAGTTATTGCAGGTTGTGTGGTTGACTTTCTGCACCGCGATAGTCGGATGCATCCCCAATGATCAATTGAAGCAGTGGGTTAATCGATATGTGTCTATTATGTGCTTTGGGGTACTCTCAAGTGCGTTATCTTCCGTTTTTAACTACCATAATCCAGAAAACAGGCCTAAAAATGGTGGTATTTGTGTTGCAAATCATACGTCACCGATCGATGTCTTGGTTTTAATGTGCGATAATTCTTATTCACTGGTAGGTTAAGTAATAATTGTTTTTTTAAATTTGGAAAACTGGAAAGTTGGAATGATTAAGAATCGGGGTTTAAACGCGAAAATGACTGCAACTGAATGTAAAATATTTTTTTTTGTTATTAGGGCACATGCAAAATTTGGCTATACAAAACGTTTTCGTTTCCATCAAAACTGATGATGTCGGAATGACGAAAACGTTTCACACGAAGTTTTGCTTGCTAGGGTGGTGCTTGTAGATTACTGGGAACCTGTAGGTTTTGTACAATTTCTAGTTGCCCACTAGATTCGTTTAGAAAAAGTTTTGCTTTTGTGCATGTTTTTGCTTGCCACAATGACAAATATTTGTGTGGCTTATTTAATTTGCCGCAAAAATTCAAATTTATTTATTTTAATCTATGTTTTTTTCAGGTTTTTTTATAGATAGGGAGGGGATATAACTTAACAGAAGAAATGTTTTTTTTAACTTTTTAAAACTAAATTATAGGCATTTGATATATCCGGAATGGTGGAAATCTTTCATTCTTCTCCCCTTGTTTTTTTGATAATCCTGATTAAGAGTATGGGCGACTCTCTTCCTATAAGTTTTAGAGAAAAATTGTAGGGCAGATTCTAATATGTTCATTAGGAGCGCCGCAGACGATTTTTGAAAATGTCGGAGTTTTTCTATTTTACAAAGTTTTGTGTTCCAGTAATTTAGTTAGACCTTAAATTTTAATAAACTAGAACCGCGATGAATTGACGGGAGTATCGAGTGTTAATCGCCTGTGTAAGCTTGTCTCGAGAAGATTTTTGAGTTTTACTAGAAAGATTTACGTTAGCTCACTGTAAGTTTTAGATTTATATGCTTTTTTTTACCCAAAAAGAATGATTCGGTCATTGATTATTTGTTCGAAGATATAGCATTCGATAAACCTTACACTGGACTTCGAATACCATTGATAAGAAAGCGGCTAATCTTTATATCCGATGTTTTTGGATTGGGGTATTTGTCATACGGTTAATTGTGAAAAAATTATCTTCACTGTAGTGACTTCTATGATGCGATGACGGCACTTTAGAAAATTTGAGTTTCCTAAGGGGCCGTTCAGTAATTACGTAAGGGTTTGGGGGGGGGGGGGGGTTGGAAATCTTATGGACCCTTACGGGGAGGGGGTTAGACATTCCTTACGTAAGTTTAAACAGGTCGTCAAAAATTACAAAAATCGCCCTTCCGTAATTAATGGATGCTCCCTAATTGGTAAGCATGGTAACCAAGATTTTTTTTTACCTTTAATTAGATATTGAAAAATACGATTTAAAAAAGTCAAATTGATGTTTCAGGTTTTTTAATGTTTAAATTTATTGATATGTTAGATAGGATAGATTAGGATATTATGTTAGATAGGAATATTATACTTTTTTTATTCGACTGCAAATAATATTTTTCCTGATAGAATATTAACGACATGATTAAGCAAAATTAAAGTAATCTGATATATTATTGTAGTTATCATAAAACTCTCTTTGATAATATCAAAAATGTGCCGAAAACAATAGGTTCACATAAAAAGAGAAAATATAATATGTGTAGAGTGTGTATTTATTTTAAAATAAATTATCCAGTAGAAAAATATGAAAATTGAATTAAATTCAGAACTGTCGTCACCGCAGCACACTTGTCACCACAGTCACAGCCAAGGTTGTGACTGAAAATTTGTTTTCACTTGTAAAAGTACTATATTAAATAAAGAAAAGTATGAAAACTGTGTTAAAAATTAAAGCTAACATAAAGCACATTACAGAGACTCGGGCAAATGAAGTTGAAATAAGATTATTCTCTACAATTTATTATAAATTTGAAAAATCAAATACTAATGACGCTTAACAAGCGCCAAGACGTTAGGTTTGGTTTTTATGCTCCAGTAGGGAATTGGGTTTAGCAATCAACGGGCTTTAAATATTTTGCTAAAACTTTGATAGCTGATATCAAAACTTTTAAAAAACGAAACCGTGTTTGCTTTTGTGGACGCATGACCCATTTTAAATTTTTCAGAAAGATTTTTTATATCCAATATTAATAAACAAGATTAAAATATATTATGTAAATGTTGATGACTTTGATTCTGCATAATATTAATGTCCTGGCGCATGTTTTTATTGCATAAATCTAACAATAAAATAATTGTTTTACTATCAATCTTTATTAAAAAATAATAAACAGTTTAATTTTTAATTATTTTGTACTTTTACAAACGATTTCAAATTCATCTTTTGAAATGTAATAATGCATATTTTATTGTTAATTAAAAATTTTATTTGTAAAATATTTTTCTTTATAGGCCGCTTTTATAATTTTTTAATCTTATTTTTATTTTTCGCAACTTGAAAACATTGCCTGCGGCGCTCTATTGATACTCTCTAATAACAAACACTTTTTAAATGAATTTCTGAATTATAAAAAGGCATACGTAGGCTGAAATTTATATCTGAAAAATGATTTCGCGTAATACTAGAGGCAAACTTTATGCTCGTACAAGCTTAACTTGTGCAATTGGTTAGAAATATTGTCAGCATTATTTTTTTCCGTTTTCAAGTAAATCAATAATATACTTATATTTTTAAATTAATGGTTCAATTTTTTCGGCACGTAGATTTTGGTGCTAGTTTGTTTTTGAATATACATAAATATGCAAGTTTTAATTCCATGTTCCATATTTCATAATAAATTATAATTGAGACAAAAAATTCTAATTTATGTTTTAAAAATAAGGAAGTCGAGAAAATGACAAGAAAATGCACTTTATAAAATTAACATAAGAGTATTTAAACATTAATTATGTTTTTAATGTCTGAGAGATCCTAAGAAATATTACAGCAGTCTTTATGTGCTTCCATACTGAAAATAAATATTTTATCCACCGGCCGATGAAAACCTGCGTTTTCTCAATTTGGGGTTTTTTACGTCTGTAACATCGGCGACTTTTTTACTGCAACAATTTCGGCGTTTTTAGTCCAACTATCAAAGAATTTTTGTTTCTTCAATTTCACTAACTGATTCTTTTACTACCCAAAATGTATTTTCCTGTGAAACGAACTGTGCAATTGAAAATTAATTTTATTTTGCATGTGCATACTAATAACAATTTTCTTTACTCAAAATTAATACTATTTTCGTGCTAATTGGACAGTTTCTGTTTGCGCGATTAATTTCTAGAATTCTACAAAACTTAAAAAATCTCTAGCATTCCAGAATCTTATAACAATCATATCTTCGGAAAACACGAAAATCTAAATTAAATTACTCATTTGAATATCGCGTAAAATGTAAACTAAGATTTAAATCTGATTTTCATTTTACGCAATATTCAAATGAGTAAATCAATATTCATTTCAATTTTTGTAGCATTCTGGAAGTAACTGACGTAAAACACGAATTACTTAATTAGCACAGGATATTACTGTTAAATAATTACTCGTGTTAATTATTTTAGTCATGAAGATCGATTTGAAATTTACCTCTAACGCCTTAATTGCCAACATTTCCAAGCTTTCTAAAATTTGCTTACAAATGCTTTATGGCTTGAATATAATTTTGTTTTATTCGATAATGTGGTGTGCTTTTTTAGATCGGACAAAGTCATGGTGGTTTCTTAGGCCTTTTACAGAGAGCCTTGGCTCGAGCTTCACCACACATTTGGTTCGAAAGATCAGAAGTGCGGGATCGTCTTGCTGTTACAACAAAGTGAGTTATTCGTTTAAAATAATTGAATTATGTTCGTGATTCATGTAATGCAATTCAAAGTGACCATATCGTAGAATTTAGAATCACAAATGAACTAAAAATTTTCACAGATAAAATACACTGTACCTTTATTCAGTTTTGTTAACGTTTTTGTCAAAAAAGTAAAAAATTGGAATAGAAATTTACGAATAAAATGTAATTTTCCATTTTTTTGACGTAATCTGCTTTGACGACCACTTTAAATTTTTCCCAAATCGAAAAATTTTGTAAATTTATTTAAATTTTTATTTATTTATTTACAATTATATTAATTTTATTTCTTTTATTTTTGTATCTTAATTAATTTAATATTCTCACAAATTTTTAAATTGTATTTATTTTAATTTTGTCTTAAAATTCTCATAAGTTATAATTTTCTTCACAATTTTAATGAGTTGATTTAATTATTTTGTATTACCTTGGTTTTATTGCTTTTGTTTCCCTTATATAACCAAATTTATGAATAGTTTTTATTTCAGATTTTTCTTATTAATACTAACTTTTATATAATTCATTTATTTTCACATTAATTTAAAAATAGTTGATATGTTATGGTGTTGCTCTCCTTGAACTCAACCCTTCCCCATGCTTTGAATATTATTAAAGGTAGCGACAGGCCAGATCACAGGCATTCGAATTTTTTCGTATCAATTTGATATTAAGCTGAAGGCTTCACTCCAAGGCAAATAACTATATCTTGCATCAAATTAAGAGTTTTTTTAAATTAAATTTTTAGATTACTTTTATGTGCAAATGCAGAATGCTAATAAATTACTAACAGTCACAAATAATATTCTAAAATTAATTATGCAATAAAGCGTAGCTACAAAACAAAATCAGTTACACATTAATTGAGGTCTGCAGTGCATTTTATTTGTTAAATTTGCGGGATTGTTTTGTGCATCTAAAATAAATTATATTTATAATTTATTACAGATTGAAGGAACACGTATCGAATCCTAAAAATCCGCCTATTCTAATTTTTCCCGAAGGAACCTGTATTAATAATACATCTGTGATGCAATTTAAAAAAGGCAGTTTCGAAGTTGGTAGTGTAATATATCCGGTAGCAATTAAATATGATCCCAAATTTGGTGACGCTTTTTGGAATAGTAGTCGATATTCGATGATGAATTATTTGTACATGATGATGACTAGTTGGGCAATTGTTTGCGATGTGTGGTATTTACCGCCAATGTACAGAAACGAAGATGAAAGTGCAATAGACTTTGCAAACAGGGTTAAAGGTGTCATTGCCAAACAAGGCGGTTTAGTTGACTTAGTATGGTAAGTCTCCGCTCGATGGTTGCCCTACTCTTGCCTAACTAATTTCTTTATTTTTAGGGATGGTCAATTAAAGCGAACCAAAGCTAAAAAAGAATGGAAAGAAAGACAACAGGAAGAATTCAGTAAAAGATTGAAACTAGAATAAATTAATTAAAATTATATTTTTATTAATGTATAAATTTGAAGAGTAATTGTGCATCAAATGGAAGACCAAAGTGTTATCACGTTTCATGCTTAAATTCCGCTATAATTTAAAAAATTTAATGACAATATGCAAGAAAAATGGCTGTGATTGACTAACATTAAAGAAATTAAAAAGTCAAGGTATTTTTGACGATTTTTTGCTTACAAAATTTTATACCTTTTTTGTATTAACAAAACTTGCCCTTTGATGTACAATTGGTTATCGTTTTGGTTTAAAGTTTTTAATTATATTTTGGATTTGTATAATTTTAACAAATTGAAAGTGAAATTTATATTTTTATGAAAATTTATCGGCTTAATTGAAAATTCTAATGAATGTTTTTGAGATTCGTTGCATATTTTTTGTGTTTTAATTTGTTGAAGTATAATTTTCGCATTAGATTTTTCACTTAAGCTTACCATACTTTTCACATATCTATCTAGTCTTAAGTTTAATAGTTGCAACAAATAATTTGTTTATAATTTATTGTTTTTGAATAGGCCAAATGTGTAAATTGTTGTAGTTTAGTCTTTCTTTATTATATGATTGTTATAATTAGCATTTGTATTAATTTTGCACTTTTTTAGAAGTAATAAGTAATGTGGTAATAATGGTATAATTTTGTGCCTAACAGTCTATTCTGTATTTATAGAGTAAGATAAAAATGTGATTGTATAAATATTAATGGTACATTGAATGTTTATGGGGATATAAACATTTGATTATTTTAAAATGCATTTAACTGAAGAAAATTTGAAAAAAAAGTGCATTTAATATTTAATGTAACATTAACTTGTAAGCACATAATTTGTAACTACGAGAACTGTTTTGTAAATAAGTAATTATTTTTTTGTACATATGAGTTTGTTGTAATTTTTATTTCCGTAAATAAAGTGGAAAAATATTTTAATTTTTATTCTAATTTTATTATTTAATTTAAATGTATAAACATGTCAAGTTTTTTAATTTAGCAAGTAAAATTCTAATGAATTTTTGACGTAGCTTTAAAATTACCACAAACATTAAAAAGTAAAAAAAAGCTTTTCCATAAGCTATAGAAATAAACGAAATTAAACATAAAATTTTTAAATTAATGATTTATTGTAATAAAAATTAATTATTAATAACATTATTTTGAAAAATGTATTTTATGATCAATATTATTTAGTATCTATGTTGCAGCGTAAAAATCCAATATTGTGCTTTTTAAATTTTTTCAGGTTGCACAATGAAATTAATTATGTATTATCAAATTTTGTTTTGTTTCTGTTTAAGCTTTATTTAATACTTTTTTCCTATTCTGTACAATCTACTATCCGAGACGCTTTATAATTTTAAATAAGATTTCATTAAAATATGGAAATCTAAAAAAATTTAAATTTATAAAACTGAATTGTTTAGTTTTTTATTAAAAAATTTTCGTATTGCATTTTTTAATGTTATTTCAGGAACAGTACACTGTATGTTGATTGTTTTAATTAAAGTGGATGTGACCTAAAAGCAAAAGTTATAGTGTAGAGAATTCTAAGAAGAAATATTTTTAAATCGCATATATCATGCAAGCGATGCAGATCAAGAAAGACATACAATTTTATAACAATTACTTATCTTAGTACTCGATTGCCCAAGTTTGTATGTCCTGTGGGCCGCACTGGCGTTCCAATTTTATTTCGGATTTGATTATTTAAAATTAAGAGATGTAATTTTATGTCATACCAGATGTAAATAATGTTAAATTTAGCTATAACTTCCAAGCGTTGAAACCCGAGGTTAACTTCAAAATAACTTAATATCTAAATTGTGTGCATGCAAACAAGCATTTTACAAGTACGTTATAATTATTTCTATTTATTTTTCTTACTTTCAATTTTGGAGTATGTTTTTCAGCTTGAACAGTTGTGCAATTATCACACCTACCACATATGGAAAGCTACCAGTGTTTAATAATAATGTTCGCTTGATGATGTGATTCGACAAAAAACTCGTCCAACTAGCTTGCAAATAAATTATTGGATAGAGCTTAAGACATTAGAAGATTACAGGGGTGTAGCTCATTAACCTAATTCACAGGTTTTTATATTATTATATAGTATAAATTTTTGAAAGATGACATTAAAATGAAGCGATTAAACTATGGATGAACCTAAATTTTCATTTAATTTTCGAAATAATTAATTTTATTTTTCTGACCTAAATAGGTATAACTTACAAAGAAATGGAGTGGACGATATGTCCTACCCTTAAATCTGTATTTCACAAGAAATAAGTCATCGGTTAAGTCCGTTCTTTCAGAAGGGTATCTCGTGATTTTGGACAAGTTCTAACACAAAAATCTATAAATATTTCGTTCACGTTTCGAGCGTTTATTTCGCCCCTTTTTGCAATTTACAAATAGAAAAAAGGCACAAAAAACCATTTTTTGATGTCCTGAAGTGTTATTACTGTTAAATTTTTAATGAAATTCACTTTCGGCTAGCATATAAATGTTTAGGAATTTACCAATGACGAACTAACCGATTTAACATTCTAAAAACTTTTACCTCTTTTGTAAGCCACACGATTGTAGTTCAGGCAAATTAACTAAATTCAAGAATTATTAATTTTCGCAAATCGCCGTCGGAAAACATTTAATTATTTTTGAGTACCATACTTTTCGTGAGATAAGTATGGTAACCCGGTATCTCTTAAACGAAACGTCTTAGAAAAAAATTAACGGTTCAAAACGGATAGGGAATTTAACGGGCTACAACTCTTTAGTCAAATAAATTTTTATTTTATTTTAAAAATCATTTTCAGAATTTCTGTTCGCAAGAAAAGTAAAAAAAATAAAACTTGAATTTTTTTAACATTTTTTCCTTTAATTTAATTTATAATTCAAAATCCATTGATTCTAGATAATAAGGGGTTACATCCTAATTTGTAGATAAGCAAATGATCTTTAAAAAAGTAGAGTAGCACCGACAGAAGTGAGCCACACTCTGGTTTTCGGGCTATAGAATGTTCAGAAATTAATATTTTTGAACAGTAATTGCGTCTATTTGTAGAGAGAAGGATTATCTAACTTTCGGCACATACATATTTTAAAATTTTTAATTTTAACATATTGCTTTTCATCGTTAAGTAAAAAAAGAGAAATTTGCGATTTCACAATTTTGCAGACAGAAATGGGCCACCAAAGTTTTTCAGCTAAAATAAGTAAAACGATCAAGCACTATGATTTATTATGTTAAATAATTAATTTTTCTAAATTATAAAAACCAATTTTCATGTTTTTCAGCGCGTTCCGAAATTTTATTGAATTTTATTTGCTTTATAGCACCTAACAATTTGTCGTAGTCGATGGGTTCATAGCCAGCCCGTTTAGCTTTTTTTGGTGGCATGATCACTAAAACATTCAAATTAATTAATGGAGCCACTTGATTAGTTTATATAAAAACAATTTATGTGGAAACAAAACTTCAATCCAGTGGCCCACTTCTGTCTGCAAAGAACGGCTCACTTCTATCCACAATCATAATTTGACGCAAAATAACGTGGTGAGAACACCACGTGACAATATGCTAAATTCTCTTAAAATTTTTGTAAGTTAGGTCTAATACTATAATAAAGGCTATTTAACCGATTGAATTCGATGAAGAACTTATGCAAATTACAATAACTTTCACAATGAGAAAAAAGGAAAAAGTATATATTTTTGGCACCAATTGCTGGAGAACACAAATGTACGTCTTCACGCTTCAATACCTACTGAAAACTGAGGTCCTGTCGAAAACTGAAAAAAAAAAAATTTGGTTGGCAAAAATGTCACTTGCGATAACAAAAATAGCGGGTGGCCCACTTCTCTCGGTGGCTCACTTCTGTCGATGCTACTCTACTAATCCATTAAGCCTAAAAAATCAATAATATCGGAGCCATGGCCGTTAGAAATCAGAAATTCAAAAAATTGCTTTAAAGGGAAGTACCCCCCAAGGGTTTGGACTTGGACAAAAATTTTATTTGAAAATTTGTCTTAGAAAAGCGTCATTTATCACCCCCCTCAAAGGTTCTCCACTGTCACGGAGACACCCTGTATGTAGGCTGTTGATTGTGCACATAAAATTAATAAAATTGTTATTTTTGTAAAATTAACAGGCTTAAATTAAACAATAAACAAACAAAAATTTAATATAGTAAGTACTATATTACTGTATGTAATATAGTAAGATTATTATGGTCTTGACTAATAATACAATAAAGTTTAGATCAAAATAAAAATAAGCGTTGAAAAAAATGTTTTTCTATATCATTGTAGATGGGCCTTATTTCAACCCCCAGCTATCCGATATGCATCGTCATCTAATGGTGCGAAACCCAAACATTTATGTGCCCAGGTTGAACACTTAATACACCTTCCCATATCTTTTTCCAATAATTATGGTTTCTGGCGTAGCAGTCGATAACAATCAGTTTCTTCAGAAGGCTTCGAAGTCGATGTCTTCGACAATGGCATTGAAGTCTTATTTTTGACTGCAATAGCAATATCTTTAGATATTTCAACAGCCTTTCTTGTGTATTTATTAAATAAGAAAGAATTAAATTTTAAAAAAAGGCCCGTGTATCAACAAGTAAGGGCCTTATTTCTTACATGCGGCAATTTAGCCAATAATACATAAACACTGTATTTACAATTTACATAAAACCTCAGTTTTGCAAAATTTCTAAAAAGCTTGGCTGGAACCGACTGCAAAGATTACAATAATTGGCCGCTTGTTGCCAGCTAGTTGAAGTAACCAAATAACGTAATCAATAATTTTTTACTTTTTAGTGCTTTTTTTTCACAGTCGTTTTTTTTTGAAGTCGGTTTTATTTTTTTTATATTTTAATAACAATTGAGAAAAAGAAAAAATCCTTGATTTTTAGTTGGTATGCAAAAAAAAATTGTCAACAGATTTAGGGGAATTCCAAATTAGCAGCTTTTTTAAATTTCAAAATTGCCTGAGTACATCAAATTGTGTTGCAAATTGCAAATAAATGGATTATTTACTTACTATAATGCATTTTATTTTAATTTTCTTGATATTGTGTAATAAAATAATTTTCTCCTATTTGAAATACAAAACATTTAACAGGATAAACACATCTGAAGTATATGAGAACTGCGTTAAAAATATTATCAATTCTTAACCTTTGTATTTCCAATCCTAGAGTTGTTCCGTAAACCATTATAAAGTTTGAAATCAATCTTTGTTATCAAAATTTGCCTTTACTGTTTTTATAATAGATATTCTTCCAGAATATCTGGTCTTCTTCCAAAATTTCCATTATTAGATTAGAAATCGTTGCTGATATGAAGCTTCCTCCATAACGGTATCAAAAATTTGTTGGTAAAGTTTTCCATTGTATTGAAAGTATGTAGTGGATTCAAAAATTTTCTTTTGGATAATTGTATAGTTTTTGATTTCATACCATTTTACAAATGCTCTATTGACCATATTAACACCACCATTCCTAAAGACAATAAATAGACAATAATTAAAATATCGAAAATATCTTAGTATTTAGACTATAATAATATACTAACTAAATTTTTAAAATTAGGAATTTCAGTTTACATGTAAAATTAAAAATTACATAACTAAAGTTTTTAATAACATCAAATTTTTGTTAATTAAAATGATCATAGTTTGTTACACCTTATTAATTTAACATTTAAAACTCCTAATTATAAATATTATTATCATGGTAATAATTTCAAAAATACCTACTCGTATACTAACTAGTTATTTGAAAAGTTTTTTTGTTTCTAGGACGAAAAGCATGTCCGAAAATCCGTAAAACCTAATAAAATTATTTTCATTTTATTCACGACCGACACCCAAGAGGGTGCCAGTTGCTCTCCAATGGGGCAATTAAAAATTTTGACACTGTTATAAAAAGCACGCAGACAAAATATAAAATTCAATTCAATGATATGGTAAACAAATATCCAAGGTGTTTGGAAATAACTCGGAAATGTTGTTTTTAATAAGAACTGCTTAAAATTACGGCTTCTATTCTCGATAGAAGTGTTGCACCGTGCTGTGTAACTTTCTCGTTAAACCATACTTCAGGTGAACTGTATTGTATTTTCACTACGATGACAGAAGTTAGACATAGGTGATATTAAAAAATTTTGCTACACATTCAACCAAGTGACAACGACATACTTGTAACAAAAAATCTGGCACATTTGGCAGATTCACTTCACTTGCGATTAAATAAATAAACATCCATTTGCATAATCAACCAGTTATATGTTCCGTACTTATTTGAAAGAGTATTTTTTGAAGTGGAGGAAAGCTTCTCTGTCAATGTTTTAATATATTAGATTTATAAAATCCTTTCCGATACCAAGTGGCTAGTAATAAATTACCAATGCCAGAAATTATTACTAATTGTAATTCAAATTTCTAAATTATTACAACAAAGCATGTAAAATATAACATTTGTTTTATAATGCACTCGAGAATAAATTAAAAATTTTAAATTACAAAGAAAACAACTTGAAATGTATGCGAATTAAGAACTAACTTACTATGGAGACAATAATAGTAATCTTTTACATCCTATCCGGCTGATCCTCATTCAGTTTCATTAAGTTACATGTGTGACTTCATTTTTCATCAGTCATCAACATTGATCTTCATTTCTTCCACATAGATATTCTTCTCAGGTCCTAGCTCCAATTTGTAGCTGCTCAAAGATTGCTTGTATTCAAAATCCTGAAAACTAAAAATAGTTATAAAAATACGTCAAACAATTTTGTAATACGAATTTTACATATTGTAAAAATTTTAAAGGAATAATTCAAACAAAAATTAAACAACATCTGAGCTGGATCAGATATTCTGATCTTTCGATGGTAATTATTGTCTTCACCTCATCACAAAATACATATACATTGCAAGATGTACTTATCGGCTTATGTCTTTTTTGTTTATAATAATATACGCAATAAATTTGCAATGCTATTTCGCGAATTGCTAAATCACATCCTCTGTGTACGTATTTTAATTTTGAATCTTCTTCGAGGAGAGGTTTATTACAGCGTTGTATAATCAAATTTTTATAGTAAAATTCGAGAAAATTTAATATATATGTACACGAATGTACTAAAAGATGAATACAACGTCAAATTTGTGAACAACGAATTAATATTCGAATGTAAATTCCTTAAATTACACAAATTTGTAATTAGATTTTTGAATAAGCAGAAAATATTATTATCGATATCTTATTCGATGTAAATTCCTTGTCAAAGTAAAACGAAATTTTAATGTCTGTAGGTTTTCAATCCTTTTTTTAGACTTCTGCTAGAACAACAAAATATAACAATGTAACTAACCTGTAAATTCCAATAATTACTGATTCAGCAACCCGTTCGAATTTTGAATTGGTTGTCGAGGATTCAAATCACTACAATGGCACTGCTTGATTGTATTTGTTATAAACACTAGAATAAATTAAAAATTCAAAAATGAGTACAAATTTATCACAAGTTCATAATTATTGTTATTTATTGTATGTTTACCACTAAAAGTTGAACAAAATTTTCACTGTTTCTGCCTAAAGACGGGAATCTCTGAAAACTCAAAAATAGCTTCCCTGTGCTCCTTGCCGATTTGGATAATTTTTGAATTATGTAGTTCACAAAATATTTAATCAAAACATCAGTGACATACGACGACATCTAACGAAAACTATTGAAACTGAGATAGAGAGAAAAAGACGAATCGAAGATTATTTGAAATTTTGAAGTTGACCAAATTTTTTTAATGGTGGGTTTATACAAGGAGACAAGGAATAGGGACTACATTTCTGAAAACATGAATTTGAACTAGATCTTTGAGTTGGATCCGCCCTGTAATATTGTAAATTTGAATTTGAATATATTGGGCGCGAAATTTTAAATTTAGTTCAATTTGGTTACTTTTAAATACAACGGTGGTAAAACGGAAGTAGTGGGAAATTTTTCCGCTAGAGTTGACCGTTAGGAATAGGAAGGGAGTTGAGATTTTTGAACGCCGTTGAAAACACTTGTTCTTTGTGCATCAATTTTGAAAATACCAAGTAATTGAAATTAAAATTATTTCAAATCAGATTTAGTTAACAACAGAAGTAAAATACGTAAGTTAAAATATTTGATTTATTCGTTAAAGAATTTAATGCAGGATTATGTTAAAAGTTCGAGTAATAGTTGTTGTAACCACGCGGGTAGATAATTTCGTTTTACATACACGGGTGCATCTAAGTTTATATTAATTTATCTTCAGTTATAAGATTTGATTACTGTTTGAAATTGTGATTTATATTATTATCATTTAAAACGGGAGTAAGATTATGTAATGGAAGAGATTGATTATTCATATAATGTTTTTCCAATGGCGTACTAGTACTAGGGGCAGGTTTAGTTAAGTCGTAAGAGGAGTTGTTTAAGATAAGTTGAATGAAGGCGGGTGTTTGAGGTGGAAATATATTTATCGTGGGATAATTTAATTTAGATAATTAAGTGTAACGGATTTTGTGGACGCTTACAATCATAAGATGGCGGTTAAATATGTCTCAGTATGGCTGGTCACTAAAAAGGCAAGCTGTAATGGAACCGGAAGTGACATAGCAAATGCTGTGATGTCGTTCCTTTCTTTTTTCATATATCTAAATGATGTACTACAAAATTATGATATTTCAGGACAGTTATTAATAATTTTAACAATGTTCCTTATGATTTTTTGCAACCACTAAAAAAAATAGTGACAATTGAATACATTTAACTTAATTAAAATTGAATACAATTAAAATTACACCATTTAACCTAATAAAAGGTAATACCAATTAAAACGATATTAAAGAACTGTGTTAACAAAGTTCTTCATGATTATTATTTGCGGCTATGATTATTTACTAGTTTAAGTATGGGGAATTTATTTAGTTAAGTACAAGCGATCTATTTAGATTTAAGAAAATGACCAATTAGCAATAAGAAAGACGTACTAGTTTAAGAAACTGACCAATTAGCAATAAGAGACGTACTAATTTTAAGGTGACCATCTTAGATTTAAATGACGAGGTATTAGTATTATAAGAGCGGATAATTTAGAATATAAGGGTTATTATTTAAGGTCTTACATAATATAAAAACAAATTGAATCGAACATCGGTATACATACATGAAATTTCTTACGAATTACTATAGGTTGTGGTTGGTAAAATAAATATGAATAATCAATTAGAAAACATTACGATCAGAGGGATTAACTATCGAACAGTTATTAAATCAAATTTCAAACTAAAGTATTCTGAATTACATGATATCAAGGAGATTAACTTTGCTGGTAAATTGGTTGTCGGACTACCTTTTTTTTTCTCGGTTAAAATATATTCATCGTTAAACCGAATCCTGTGTTTTATTTAATTTGTGTGTACTAATTATTCCTTCAGGTGTCTCACCAGTGGTTACGCCACTGGACATATGTGTTTAAGTTTGAAGTTAATAAGTAAGGTAAAACTACGTTAGCATTCAAAGAGCCATCCGCAAATTTAAAAGGACTTGTAAGTGTTACTACGAGGGGAGATCACAACGTGCGAGGTTTGTTTGACGATCACAGCTTTGGTTTGGTTTGTAACTTTGATTTGAGAAGGCGGTAATTCAAATTGAAGAACCAAATATTACATTTGGTGCCGTGACCAGGATTTTTGCGTTTTAATAGATGGTTTGAATGTTGTTTGCTAACTTGGTTTATGTTTTAGGGATTCAAATAATTTGTTGTTGCTAATTAAGTAATTTAGAATGGTACGATCGACAAGAAGGGTTAGACGTATTACCAACGAGAGAGGAAGTGCCAGGAGATCGGACAAAGATACAACAGTTGCAAAGGGTGATAGCTGAGCAGGGGAAGTTGTTGGCAGAATCCAGAGAGAGAGAAGGATGTTGGAGACATTAAATGAGGTTCGAGATAAACAGCAGGTTAAAGGTGACAATCGGAGTGCAACGACTGGAGGTATCGAGGTTGTATAATTATATTAATGTAGTAGAACATGGTAGAAATAATATGTCAAGGGGAGATGGTTAGGCTTCACCAGTTGTAGAGAAAGTCGGTATAGATTGGCGAGGGATTGCGATGGTGGTAATTGAAGATTTTTGGTCGGTTCAGAAGGCCTTCAGCCAAGACAAGTTGAGGGCAGTATTAAGTTGTTTTAAAGGGAAAGCAGATGAATGGGCAACGTTAAGTAGAGATGGTTGGGGAACATACGGGCGGTTTGAGCATGAATTTTTGAATTATTTTTGGTCAGATGAGACGCAGATGGGGACCATGGAGCATCATCTTAGTCAGGCATATCAGTCGGGGGGTAATTTAAGTATGTCCGAGTTTTTTGTGAGGCAGTTGAATGTTCTCAAAACTATCAGGATAGCAGGGAGTGAGAAGATGAAGATTAATAGTATTATGCGACAGTTTCCGGGGAATGTTTATTCATTATGGGGAATGGTAGAAAATAAAACAATAGCTTCGGCATTGCAGTTATTAAAGAGGGAGGAGTCAAACAAGGGTATGGTAATTGCTAGAAATTTAAGATACACTCCGTATCAGAATTCAAGAGGTAATAATGCAGGCAACGTACAACAACGAAGATCGAGGGAGGAGAATATGATATCAGGGGAGAGTAGGTTAGCAATCACTGGTAGAAATGATGAAGGTTTGAATTTGAGGGAAGACGATTGGTCGAGAAATTAATCTGGGGCTAATTAGAGGAGAAGGAAAGATAGGTAGTTTGTCAATTATTAAATGGGGGCGAAGACATGGTGGTTACGGGTTTGTCAGTGGTGTTTGAAATTAATTTGGGTTACGAAAGTTTTAGAGTATTTTGTTGGTCATTATTAGAACAGGTTATTAAGGAGTTAGTTTTAATTAATCATGTTTGGGGGCGGGATGTGTGTAATGAGTTGAGACAAGTTTCTGGTTTTGTTTTATTTTACAGTTCATTGGGTACGAAACATAGACATGGAGGTTTGAAGTTATAACAAGGGTTCAAAGAAAGCAAGAAGTGTTTTTGGTTGATGGTATGCTGATAATTTTAATTTAGATACAAGGTTTATAAGTTGTTAATTGTCTTAGGTATATAATTTTATTGTAAATATTTTTTTTGTTTTCGACTGGCCAGTCATTATCAGTTAACGTTAGGGTATTTGATTTTATTTGTTTTATGTTCAATTAGTAATTGTTTATCATATTGTTTATAATGTTTATAATGTAGTTGTTTAGGAGTTCGACACTCTTGGAGATGACTATTTTGCTGGGTTTTGAGTCATCTGAATCAGTAAAATTTCTTTTTATTGATCCGCGCAAGCCTGAGAGATCCCAGATTACAATTTAACGGCAGGTTAAGATCCTATGATATCAAAAGAATACAAATTTATCTTAAAAGGTTTCCAAATCAGCATTGGGGATTCTTCTTCGTAAACCTTTGGGGGCGTTCTGTAATATTGTAAATTTGAATTTGAATATATTGGGCGCGAAATTTTAAATTTAGTTCAATTTGGTTACTTTTAAATACAACGGGGTAAAACGGAAGTAGTGGGAAATTTTTCCGCTAGAGTTGACCGTTAGGAATAGGAAGGGAGTTGAGATTTTTGAACGCCGTTGAAAACACTTGTTCTTTGTGCATCAATTTTGAAAATACCAAGTAATTGAAATTAAAATTATTTCAAATCAGATTTAGTTAACAACAGAAGTAAAATACGTAAGTTAAAATATTTGATTTATTCGTTAAAGAATTTAATGCAGGATTATGTTAAAAGTTCGAGTAATAGTTGTTGTAACCACGCGGGTAGATAATTTCGTTTTACATACACGGGTGCATCTAAGTTTATATTAATTTATCTTCAGTTATAAGATTTGATTACTGTTTGAAATTGTGATTTATATTATTATCATTTAAAACGGGAGTAAGATTATGTAATGGAAGAGATTGATTATTCATATAATGTTTTTCCAATGGCGTACTAGTACTAGGGGCAGGTTTAGTTAAGTCGTAAGAGGAGTTGTTTAAGATAAGTTGAATGAAGGCGGGTGTTTGAGGTGGAAATATATTTATCGTGGGATAATTTAATTTAGATAATTAAGTGTAACGGATTTTGTGGACGCTTACAATCATAAGATGGCGGTTAAATATGTCTCAGTATGGCTGGTCACTAAAAAGGCAAGCTGTAATGGAACCGGAAGTGACATAGCAAATGCTGTGATGTCGTTCCTTTCTTTTTTCATATATCTAAATGATGTACTACAAAATTATGATATTTCAGGACAGTTATTAATAATTTTAACAATGTTCCTTATGATTTTTTGCAACCACTAAAAAAAATAGTGACAATTGAATACATTTAACTTAATTAAAATTGAATACAATTAAAATTACACCATTTAACCTAATAAAAGGTAATACCAATTAAAACGATATTAAAGAACTGTGTTAACAAAGTTCTTCATGATTATTATTTGCGGCTATGATTATTTACTAGTTTAAGTATGGGGAATTTATTTAGTTAAGTACAAGCGATCTATTTAGATTTAAGAAAATGACCAATTAGCAATAAGAAAGACGTACTAGTTTAAGAAACTGACCAATTAGCAATAAGAGACGTACTAATTTTAAGGTGACCATCTTAGATTTAAATGACGAGGTATTAGTATTATAAGAGCGGATAATTTAGAATATAAGGGTTATTATTTAAGGTCTTACATAATATAAAAACAAATTGAATCGAACATCGGTATACATACATGAAATTTCTTACGAATTACTATAGGTTGTGGTTGGTAAAATAAATATGAATAATCAATTAGAAAACATTACGATCAGAGGGATTAACTATCGAACAGTTATTAAATCAAATTTCAAACTAAAGTATTCTGAATTACATGATATCAAGGAGATTAACTTTGCTGGTAAATTGGTTGTCGGACTACCTTTTTTTTTCTCGGTTAAAATATATTCATCGTTAAACCGAATCCTGTGTTTTATTTAATTTGTGTGTACTAATTATTCCTTCAGGTGTCTCACCAGTGGTTACGCCACTGGACATATGTGTTTAAGTTTGAAGTTAATAAGTAAGGTAAAACTACGTTAGCATTCAAAGAGCCATCCGCAAATTTAAAAGGACTTGTAAGTGTTACTACGAGGGGAGATCACAACGTGCGAGGTTTGTTTGACGATCACAGCTTTGGTTTGGTTTGTAACTTTGATTTGAGAAGGCGGTAATTCAAATTGAAGAACCAAATATTACAGCCCTTAGACAAAATTGACTATGAAGAAACTTGACAATTATTTTGTGTATTACAACTATTTTTTTTTAATTTTCCAATTTCATTTTCTTGACAGCTAAATAAAAATAAAATACAGAGTAGGCACTAGCTATTTTGTAATAAATATAAATATTTTTAAAATTAAAAAAATTAAAATTGTTTTGGGAATTCATTCGTATCCTGTTATGCTTTCCAAATATAAAATTTGTATTACTGTCTGAGATAACAAATTTTGAAGTCTTCGCCATTTTCGTTTCTTAGATTGGTCGTATCTCAGCCCCAAATAGTCCAATTTTAATTTTATTTTTTTTATCCGACAGCTATTCTTAAGATAAAACTTTTTTGTTGTTATAAATTTTTTGTAAATCTTAGAGTTTTCACAATTTAACAATGTTTCTTCCAATGAAAAAGTTTAATTTTTGCACTTTTGTTATTTCTCCCGAAAAACTTATCAAGGAAGTAAGTCAATTTTGAATAATTCTCCATTACCTCAAATTACCTCAAAGCTGCACAAAAAAATTGTTTTAATTTATTTGTTTATTTCAGGAATAAAGAATTGTTTGTTAGTCCTAAATGAATTTATTAAATCTTAACGAATTGATAAGTAATACATATATCAAATTGAGGTCGAATGAAAATAATACAGCAGCGTTGTTAATTTTTAGTCAAATTATTATAAGTAATATAATTTTTCTGATTGAGAATCGAACCATCAAACTCGGCTATCTTTGTTGCTCACACATGAATTCTTTCATATGAGAGCAGAAAGAAAAAGTTTAAGAATGAGTTATGTAAGAACAAATTTATACACTGTTGCGGGTCGAGATTTTCTGTGGTATGTAAAGTGGATTCTGAAAGACTTCCATTGTTTGTTGCAGCAGTCGCGGTTTGTGTTGGATGCGATCAGGTTCTCTCCAGTCTCAACGGGGTAAGCAAGCTTTATACTTATGTTTTTTAACATCAAATTGTATCTGCACGCCTTTTATAAAGTAACGAAAGAGTTTTTGTAATATTTTTTTGAAATTTATAAAAAAAAATTTGCAATTTTTGGAAATCGTAATTTTTCAGATTACCGAAATATAAGGGCGGATTTAAATAATTAAAAAAAATTTTAGTAAGGATAAGGCGGAAATGAAACTATGCCACATTTAATAGCAAAAACGGGGGTCGAGGTTATTTTGAAATGTTTGATAACGGATAATGTACGTTTTTATCGCAAAGCATTTCGAAAATTGGTCAATATTTGAGATTATATCGACAAATCGAACTTTTGAAAGTCAAATTTGCAGTATACGCATTTTCTTAATCTTACTAGCACTTGAACGATTTTACTGTTTCTCTTTCATTAATTTTTAATTAAGTATCATTAACGCTATAATTTAAGTAAGATAATCATCGCTCTGTCTCAATATTTCCAGTAATTTACTGTTTATAAATGTAAATAAAAAAATTGATGTTACTAAATTTTGTCAAGTGTAGGACGTAAATTAATCTAAACTTCCGTTATTTTTATGTTACATCTTACCGGAAATTCAGTAGTGCAATGATTAAAACTGCGGTTTTTGCACTTAATATTATTTGCTTGCAAGTTGTAATTTATTCATTTTTCATTCAAACTTCGTTGCGAAAAAATAACTTTTTGATTGTGATTTTAGTTTTGAAATAGCACCTAAAAACAAAATTATGGTCGAACTATAAGTGTCAATTTGCACGAATTCTAAAATATTTTCCACTTTATAAATGCACAATTTGTCTCCGCTTAAATAATAAAAAATTATATAAATGTAGTTTGGCTAAATGCTCAGTAAATTTTGAAAATTTGATGACCTCTCTAGAATTTGCTGATAAATAATAATCAAAGAAGACCTTGTAAAGTAAAATCTGCAAAAGCAGTTTTTATTACAGTGCATGGTGAACTCGCTGGAGGTCATGAGAAATAAGATAATTTCTGGACTAAATCAGAAAACAAAAATATTTTTTTATGCATCCTAGGGACTCTCAACATACTAGTACCGGGATTTCGACTTAAAATTAAAAAGAAAAACTGAAAATAAACCAAAATTTTCCACCTGTACCTAATTCGATTAACGATCGCACCAAGCCAGTGTGTGTGAACAGCTGAGTTGAGCTTTCCAAGTCATCTGCTGTAAATGCACCATTTGTTTTATTTCTTTTTTTCTTGATAATTTTTTACTCAAAATGTAAGCTAGCAATCGAAAAAATTTTCGAGCTTCGTATTAAATTAAAAAATCTTGTCAAAATTTATTATATAATTTAATATCGAAAATACAAGTTAAAAATAACTGATTTCTTAATGATGTTTAATTGATAACCCAGAAAAAAGTTCATGAACGAGGAACCATCTTTAGAAGTATGGTGATACATATTAATTTACCAGACAAACCTACTTAATTTATTTGTTACATCATGAACAGATGTTCAACAAATTCAATTTAATAAAAAAAATCTTTTTTAATTATTAAGATGTGCATTTAACAGCTTTCTTAATGCACTGCAGTTGTTGAAACTCAAACGCATCGATGTCTGAAAATGATTTTTTTGAAAATGAAATCATGTAGGTGTTGCGATTTGATTAAACGATGTTTTTCTGTTATTTAGAGGAAGTTAGTGCAGTAATAAATAAATAGAGTTAAAATTAGTTATCTGTGTAACTACATAATAAATTTATTTTTAGACATTGAGCTTTTAGTTCATTAAGTTTTAATAAGCGGAATATGCATGCATTCTCGTATTTAGAATTCGATTTATTTATCTAACACTAAAATAAGCTTTTAATGAACTCGCAGATGGATCAGCACCAACAGCAGTTTCATCTTGCTTTTCTAATGGTCTGACATAATTTGTTTTCTGAGAACATCAAAGCTTCAAACCGAAGTCAGAGGGGCAGATTGGCTGTGAAATTAAAACCCCAAATAGAAAAACTAGAATGGAATTATCGAGTGATAATTTTACCTTACAAATTTCTTATAATTATTTTAAATTTTATATTAGGAATAATGAATTCAATGCGGTTGAGTAGGTGATGCAAGTTGATCTTTTTATCAATGATGTAATTTTTATTCATATTCCGACCATACGTTTTATCATTGCTTTCTTGTAATATGAAATCATATCATTATTATTATAAATTTCAACTCAATTATTTCTAAATACGACAAATTTTACAATTTTGAATTTTTTTTAGTAATCCGCAAAAATTTGAGACTTCCATTTGATAATTTCGTATTTTCAACAGGATCGTGTGGGTTTCTAATAGCAAGGAAAAGACATTTAAAAATGCCTACCTACACAAAAATAGTTTTATAACATTTTGCTACATAAAACTAATACTTTTACATTTTTATTTCCAAAAATCTTTTTTTCCGGTCGCTGAATCACGTACGTTTTCAGCGTCCTTATATTTTACTATGCTATAAATCAAAATGTTAAATTGGATTCATAACAACTTCCGTACAGAGGGGGAAATAATGGGAAAAATTTACTTAAATCGGACTTTTGTATAATTTGCAAAAAACAAGTCAAAAATCCGGCTCTCCGATTGATTCTATTCAGTGCCATATTTAGACTAGAATTTCGGGGGGGGGGGGGGGTTAAAAATATTAAAAAATAAATAGCTAATTTATTAAAATACAAAGGAAACTAAAATTCAAAACAAAAAATAAAAGTATAAAGTACAACATATTTAAAAAATAAAAAAAACTACAATAAAAAACAAATATAAAATAAAAAATAGAAGAAACTCGATAAATAAATAAATACCTAAATAAAAAAATTTAAGTTCCAACTTAAACTGTCAGTCATGCTAAAATAGGCAAAATAAATGCAATTTTGGTAATTTTTTTAAATTTAAATTTTGTTATATTAATTTTTGAAATGTAATGGTTTTTTGAGTATAATTTTGTGCAAGTATTTTTGCAATTAAGATTTTATTTTTGAGTATTGTTATTGGAAAATTTTGTTTAAACGTATTTTGGTCGAAAGTGACCGCAAAAATGTTGAAATTTTGTGAGAAGATTGTTTTTATTTAATTAAAGTAATTAGTGTTTTGAGCGATTTTTCTTTATTTAAGTTCGATATTCAAAGAAAATTTTGATTTTTGTGAAGTTTATTTAATGGTTGAAAATAATTTGTCGAGGGAGCGACAAATTTTGATTACAGGTTGACTTCTAGGGGGTATTTGTTTGTGCCATTTTAAAAGTTTTGTTTACTAAGATATTTTTAATAAGTTTAAACTTATTCATATTTTAATTTTAAACCCTTTTGTAAAAAACCGTCTTTAAATAAAATTTTTTAATTTAATAAAAATCACAAACTAAATTCTTACTTTACGGATGGTAAATAATGTTGTCAAAACGAAGAACTAAATTACACCAAAATATAAGACAATTTATGGGTTTGCAATGCCCACTCTAATTTATTGCGGAAGTGTTATTTTAAGCTATGTTGCCCATGATGGTCATAAAATTTATTTTTTTTTTAAATTTTTGGTTCAAACAATTTATAGCAATTTAAAATTTTTATCATAATAGTAAGAATTAAGATAAAATATCTATTTCATTTATTTCAATATAATTATTTTTCAAAAAATCGAAAATTAATTAATAAGAGTAATAACTAACAATATTAATTAAGGGGCCGCAGACTTTTACACAGTACTGTAAATATATAGGACTTTTTTATATTCTTCTTCGTCAGTTTTTATATTTTTGCAATTTAGTAGTAGGTGTATTCAATCCAGTGTCGCCAATCGCCGGATATTAATACGAATTTCCGATTTTTTAATTTCGGATTTAGTTTATTAGAAATATCTTTAGTTTTAATTTTTTTTAATACTTCAAATTTAATGTTTTTGTTATTAGTTGTAAAGATTGTTTTTGTTTTTTCTGATTTTTTTACGATTGCAGGCGGACTTCCAGTACTTGATAAATAATTTCGGGGGGGGGGGTCTAACCCCTAAAACCCACCCCGTAAGAGATATTATTTGCTGAAATTATTTACTTCTTCAATTTATTGTGTAAAGTGAAAAAGATAAGATTTATTCTTTTGAACAAAATTAGTTGAATCCTGGAGGGTATTCCATACCCCCAAACCCCCCCGGTTTCAGAATGAAGAGGGACTAAAACCTTTTAATCTTTTAGAACTAAAACATCTGAATTAAATCAAAATTTTAAAAATAAGCAAGTTAAATGAACGAATTTTATACGTTTATTACTATACTATGTACATTATTTATAAAAATACAAATTTTTTTAACATAAGCTTTCATAAATGACAAATACTTTTTTTTTATAAAAAAATTATTTTATACAAAAAAATTAAAAGTTAAAATTTAATAAAAATTTAAAAAATCTATATATTTATTTTTCTTGCCTTTTTATTTGCAAAGTCTCGAATAATATCGTCAAAATTTATAAAATCTCTTATTTATTTTTCTATAGAAAGTATCGCTAGATTTCGCAATCTTGAATCACTCATTGTGGAACGAAGATAATTTTTAATTAATTTTAATTTGGAAAAGCTCCGTTCACAACTAGCGACACCGATGGCTATTGTTAAAAAAATTCTTAACAATGTTACTATGTTGGGAACAGAGTTTTCCAACCTATACTTTTGAATAAACATTAATAGTTCAAGAGGCCTTCTCTCGTTTTCCCAAAATTTTGCTTCATTATGTAGAGCAGGTACAGACATAAAATTCTTAATAATTTATTAAGTTGAGCTCAGTAGTAACAGTTCGCTCCGAGGGAAAATTGAAAATGCAACTTTCACGACATAACATTTTTTTACAGTCTTCCCGATGGCGAAGCCAGAGAGAAGATTGCCAAAAAATTTTTGGGAAAGTTATTTTCTAAAATTTTCTGTCGGAATAGGACTATTGTATAAAGGGCTATAAATAGCTATATTGGATATTTCTGTTGTTCGACGCTCTTCGGCAATCTTCGGAAACGCGTAATTGGAGGTTCTCGCGTTGTAATCGCCTAAACAAAGTTCAATGAATTTTATATATTTTATAAGAGTCTGGAGAGTATGGAATTATTGCTATTTATTAACGCGGCAAAACTGAAGAGTTTTTGATTGTAAAAGTCTGTTGAGCTTAAGTTTGGCTGAATTTAGCTTAATTTGCTATTATAAAGCCGATCTTTAAAGAAGCAGAACGAAGTTTTTATTCGGGAGGTCTGGGGGGTATGAAATACCTTTCAGTACATTTTGTACTCTTTAGTCAAGCTCAAAAACCGAAAAGGCAATTGCGACGGATATTGGGTATGAAAGGAAGTAAATCAAACAATATTATCTGCTGGCCAACGTTTTGGACTATTTGTTAGTCTATTCTCAGAGCTGAAATATACAACAGAGGTGATCAAATCTTTATACGGTTATCTGGTAAAATGGTTAAATGGTAAATATTTGAAATTACAAATAATATGATGTCGAGAATTGACTTTTTAAATTAAATTAAATTAAAAAAAAAATTAAATTGAAGTTTTAAAAATTTTTAAGATTTGTATTGCGATTTTATTTCGTTGGACGAATATGTATATGTCACTATCGGTTATCATACGGTGAAGATAACCGTCTAAAGATTTTATCACATCTGTTGTATATTTCAGCTTTGAGGATGGACTAATAAGTAGTCCGAAATGTTGGCCAGCAGATAATATTGTTTGATTTACTTCCCTTTATACCCAATATTGGTCACAATTGCCTATTAGAAGTAAGGGGAAAATTTGTTTACTTTCTAAAAACTGAAAAGTTATCCAGTTGTCAATGCCGGTTTGGTATTCTATACCATAGCAATACAAGTGAGGAAGTGGGAAATTAGAGAAGAAAATTAATTCTCTAACAAAGGAAATTATCAACGACTTTCCATAGATTTGATAGATAGTAGAAAATAAAAATAATTATTATTGCTTCTGCATTTTCCACAGGAACGAATAGTATGGATTCGTGAATAATATTTGCAAATATTTAGGTAATCAAAATAATTAAATTTTAATTGAGTTTGTGGAAATAAAAGTGGAAATTAATGGGGCGTGTAGAAAAATATCTCAGTTCTTCCTTTATTAAACGGTTAAGTTAAGGTTAAGTTAGGTTAACTATCGATTGACTTCTATTTTTAACCCCCTCCCTCTCCAATTAAATAATTGTTAAATTATAAACAATTGTTATAACGACGCTATTTTTAAGATTTAAGTGCTAGTTTTTTTGTAGTGGTTAACTCGTTCCTAGAACGCTTTTTAATCGTAATTTCGTTAATCCATTCATGATCGGCGCAAATGTGCCGCTAATTCGTTTTCCTGGAGAAATCAAAAATTTTGAAATGCCTATAATACATCAGGGACCCAGAAAGTACTTTTTACCTTAAAATTAGGGATTGTAATATTTATAAGATATTATAGGTAGTTGTAAAAATATATACCTGTGAGAAGGGGGGGGGGGGGGTAGCAGTAACAAATTTTTTTTTATTATATTTTATAAGCAGTATTACGGAATAAAGCCATGTCCATGATATTCTCTAAAAATTGCATTCTTCTACAAATTATTATTATTGTTCTTGTATTATTAAAATATTTCCTTAATATTTTGTTGCCAGTCTGCCACTGTTTCTATCGATTTCTTTCTGAAGTAAAGTTACCTTGCAGTTTTATTGCCCATTTATTTTAAATTATTTGTTTTGTTTCTATTGTTGTACAAGTATGTTCATAAAACATATCCAAACCGGTTTATAAAAAGCAATAAAGAAAGTTACTTGTGCCTTTTCTATTTAACCGTTTTTGCATAATGGCTACATAATACTCAGAATATCAAGCATTTGGGGTGATGGGACCCCTTCGTTAAATGTTATAAACTGATTAGTTAACTCAACTTATTTTCTTCCAAACACGTAAAAATTATCTTTTTTTCAGGCGTTAATTTTTCAAAATGCAGACCCGCTTTTTAATTTCGGCGGTTTTGCTTGCACTTTTATTCCTGGACGTTTGTGCTCAACATTCAGTATGTAACATAATTTGAAGTTTTTTATTTGCACCTACACATATTTATTTTATAGGGAAAGCATAAGAAATATCGTAGACGTAGGATAAGCACCACATCAACTGAAGCTTATTTGGAAAATGAAGTGGATAGTGACTTCCACGATGATTTAGAAGGGCCCGAAGAACCATCTGTCGAAGTTACGGAAAACAAAGCTTCTGGCGTAGGTATGAAATCTTTTTTTTTTGCACATTATAAAATTGTAATAAAAGGTGTTCGTTGACTACGTGTTATTATATCCGATTTCTACGAACTGGCTATTATTGTAGACATTAAAATTGTAATAAAATAATTTGATGAGTTTTTCTGTATTTAGATCCTTGCACAACTGTGCATTGTGGTGCTGGAAAAGTATGCGAAACTGATAAGGACAACGAACCACGGTGTGTTTGCATTCCCGAGTGTCAAGAAGAAAGCGATTCTAGACGCAAAGTTTGTTCCAACCACAACGAAACTTGGTCGTCCGACTGTGAGGTTTATCAGCAAAGATGCTGGTGCGAAACGGGAGATTCTCGGTGCAGAGGAAGCGATTATAAACACATCCATATCGAATACTACGGTGTTTGCAGACAAATGCCCGTACGCACCATGTTTTTTTTCGAAAATTTAAACCATGGTTAATTAAATTTTTTCTAGGTGTGTGCACCTGAAGAGATGGCCGACTTTCCCAGACGTATGCGCGATTGGCTTTTCAACGTAATGAGAGATATGGCCGATCGTAGAGAATTGACTCCCCATTTCTTAAAAATGGAACGCGAAGCAGAAACTAACATGACCCGAAGATGGACTAATGCTGCCGTATGGAAATGGTGCGATTTGGATGGAAATCCACCCGATAGGTTAGAAATCATATCTAGATCTTGAAGAGACTGTAGCAATTTTTTTGCAGATCCGTATCTCGTCACGAACTTTTCCCAATTCGAGCACCGTTGATGGCTTTGGAACATTGCATTGCACCTTTCTTAAATAAATGCGATGAAGATAACGATCACCACATTACATTGGAAGAATGGGGTACATGTTTAGAATTGGACGAGGTGAGATTATATTATATTTTCTCTATTTCTAGCATATTAACATGCATTTTTTTTAGGATGAGCTGGAAGATAAATGCGATGAAATTGCTGAAGGTTAAGTTGTTCCAGCAAAGCATAATGTACATTTTTAATTTAGATTTAATTACGATGGTGCTAAAATAATTATAGTTTAATTATTAAGTTTATTAATATTATCCATTTATTATGCTTTAGGTTTTATATTAGCAACACTGCCATTTAAGCAATTTTATTCTGTACGAATTGCGTACTCGATGAAATTTTAATGATATCAATAAAGTTTGTTTAGTGCTTGATTTTATTTATTTCTTAAAATTTTAAAGGAAATTAAAACATTAAAAATCGGAAACGTTTGAATTTCGTTGAAATAAAAAAAATAAAATAAAAACTTTATTTAATTAAAAATTGAGAAAAGAGTTTTTTGTCTTAGACCTTCGTAATATTTTATTTAAAAATGGCTTTTTAAAAAAATTACAAAAGCTGCATCAGTATAAAGTAACAAATTGCAATTACATCACTTTTAATTTTTTCATTAATTAAATTTAGATTTTTCTCTAGAAATGTTCCTAAAAAGTGGCCTAGATGCTTTGTAGCTCTTCTGCTACCAAGATTATCACAATACAGATAAGTATACAGACACAACCGATAAAACAAATGAGGAGACATTTCTTTCGAGAATGCAATTATTTTTTATAAAAATATCAAAACTTTCAATTTTTAAAATATTTTATTCTAAAATTTAAAACGCTTTCGCAAACTTTATTTATCTTTAATATAAATTCAAACGTAGGCGAATTTATTACATCCTTCAATGATCTCTCTCTCCAAGGCCGTGTAGAAAAAAAATTATTAATTTTAATTAAATTTGCAATGTTCTTCCACTACTAGATGGTTCAGTTAGTGCGGCATGAAGGCCGCACCGACCCGATATAACCTTCAATACATTTCGACGGGGTGCGCGGTGCACTGTCATCCGTAAAATTGGGGCATAAGTCTGTAAAGCTATTAAAGCCTGCGTAGAGTAATTTTACATTAAAAATATCAATCAGTGAAATTTTGAATTTTGTTTTTAATGCGTCAAAATGTTAATTGATCGTGTTGCTGTTTTCGAAAATTTTGCTTGTTTTGCAATTTGCATTAAATTGTTTAAATAAAAAATATATGACGATACAAAGACGGAAAGTATGATACAAAATTTAAAGCTAACAAAAAAAATTATTTGTTAGCAGGATATTAACATTTTTATAAAATGTAAAGAACAATCAGTTTGTCTTCTATTCTAATTATTACTTTCTTAAAAATATTTGCAGAGTACCTACGTAATATTTTGTCATGTATAAAATTTTGAAATAACAATATTCCTACAGCAGAAGCCTAATTATTATTATTATTGAGATTTTTTGAGAAATATTAAGATCAAGTGTGTGTTTAAATGAAAAGATAGTAGATATTTACAATAAGTTGAGTCTATAATAATTGATCAAATTTAACATTAAAAAATTAAATTACAAAAATTCAATCGATAAAATGGTAAAAAAAAAACAAAAATTCAATCACATATGAAATCACTGTCGGCTTTCAATGTGTGGTTGGTGTGATAATTTTATGATAGTTACATTTTAAAGCTGAAAAACGAAGCTTCAGCAACAGCTGTGTTGATTTGAAGCAAACAAAGCAATTTTGTATTATTTATTAAACTTTAAAAAGTAATTTAAATTTTACACAAACCTTTTAAATAATTTTTGCAACAAAATAATAGTTTTTGTTTTAAATTTCAAAAGTTCAAATACGAAGTAATATTGTTATTTAATTTGTTGTAAAATTTCAACGGGATTAATCAATAATAAATTATTGGAGTTACCGCTTGCGCCCATTTGAAAAATATAATTTTGAAAAAGATTGCTTTTTTGCTATCTTTTTCGTAGTTTTTACATTTAGATAAATGAAAATTCATTTATTCTAGCGACTTACCGACTAATCCGAAAAGGTCATATCTATATAATAAATAATCTTTCAGTGACCCCGTAAAGTTGATTTTCGTTCATAAGTTGCTCTAGGTCTAGGCGGTTTTAAAAGTATAAGGTATACCTCAGAATATATTTTTTGTTAGTGAGGGTAAGACTTACGGTAAATTCAAGGTTTTAATTTTAAGATTTTAATCACAATCACACTTTAATTCACATAATAAGCTATTTAAAGTGACGTCAAAATATACAAAAAAAAAACATTTCCGCACCGAGGCGATGTTTGGATACATTATGACGTCATACTAATTTTGTCACTTCTATCTAAACCAGTGGTTCTCAAACTTTTTTGTTTCATAGACTACTGGGCATTTTTTTTGGTTTTGGGTAGACCCCCACTTACCTGGTTTTGATTTTTTTAAATTAAAGCGAACGAAATTAAAATGGATTACATAAAATAACTAAAATAAACAAAACAAATATTAAAATATTGAATTTTAACTGTTAAGTAAAAAGTACATACTTACATAGAAAAATAATATTTAAAAAACAATAAAATGACAATAATTAACATATAACAGGTTTGAACTTAGAATATTTGAATAAACTAGAAAATGAATTTTGAAAAAATTATGTTATAAAAATGATAAAAATTTAAAATAAAAACTATGTAATACGATATAAAGGCCTCTATTTCACACTTACACACATACTTAAAAATTAATTTTTTAGAATATTTTCCATTTAAAATAACTAAGCAAAAAATTAATGATTTCAGTCGGAGGGATGAACCTGATGCTTTATTAACAAATTTTCAATATTTGGCATCAATTTAGTTAGGTTTCATCTTAAATCTCCTCGGTTAATGATGTTCAGTCTAAAGGTCCAGTCTGTTTCTTTTTGTTAGGAAATTGGCAACTGCACTGAAACCTCTTTCCGCCTAGGTATTGAAGAAAGGCAATTTAAATTTAACCCAGGGACGTATCAGGTGCTGGTTTTGGGTACCACTGATCTAAACTGTTATTCTCTGTAGTTTTGAGATGTATAGACAGCATACGGCAGACGTTTTCTCAATTAATTCTTCTTTTAACCCATTAAGTACCAAAAATATCTTCATTTGATGACAGTAACTTATTTATTTTTTTAAGGCTTAAAAAATGATTCATTTTTATAACAAAAATTTTTGTCCACATCGGTAAACATCACTCTTCGTATTTATATTTTAATTTTCAAAAAATATCAAATTTCAAGTACCTCAATAAATATCTTTATGAGAGTGTAACTTAGACGAAGTTTGTAGACTAGACTATTGTTTTTTTATCGTTCAACAAAGTCATTGTAATAAAACAAAAAAATATGAGAGATATCTAAAATGCTTAGGAATTGCATTAAAAATATTTCCGATTGTAAATAAAGAATAATTTACGTATAATTTGGGTTTAAATTAGGGTGTTCTCGAATAAGGACATTGGGAGAATATGGTAGTAAATTGAAAATTTCTCGGACATAGAGCCCTTAAATCAAAAAATGATAAGGAACATTTTTAAATAACTATTTTTTTGTAAACTATTTCAAAGAAAACAACCTTTTAAATATAAAAAAAAATGCTTGGTACTTAATAGGTTAAATATAATTCTGCTGCGTTATCTGTAATTAATGTTGGTTAATTAAGTGCTTAAATAATATAAAGATTCAATTTTTTAATTATTAAAATGCTTGCCTCTGTCTTTTTATTATATCAGGGGAACTAAAAATTTCGCATCTATTAATATTGCGATTAGTATAATCATGGAACGCTACATGAAATTTTTATTTTATAAAATGTATTTATGATGAAAGATTTTCTATGAAGGTTATTTAAGCGGGTTTAAAGGGAGAAGAAACGTTGCAGAGAGCATCCAGTATAAACCGTTATTGATCGGGGGGATTAAGTTTTAAAGACTGCTTTAAGATTTAAAGATTTAAAGAAAGCAAAAAACTAGGATCTTAAGAGCTTTTGATTTTCTAAGATATTCTGACATTTTCTAAGATATTCTGTGATTTTCTAAGATTTTAAACTACCACACCAGATTTCTCTAACGATTCACTCCTTTTGTCATTAATGAATTTTTAATTTTCTAGATTTTTGCTTATTTTGTTTTTTTTGTTTTATAAAAAATTACCAGAACTTTCTAAGGTTTCCTGCAATTTTCTAGAATTTTCAGAGATTTTCAAAGATTTTATTGAATTTCTTACAATTTCCTAAAATTTTTTGCATTTCCTAGTATTTCCTAAGATATCCTAAAATTTCTTATGATTTTCAAAGATTTTCTAGACTTCTTAAGGCTTTTCGCAGTTTTTGATTAGATTTTCTCGCCTGGTTCTTAATAAATTTTTAATTTTTTAGATTTTTGCTTACTTTTGTTTTTTTTTGTTTTATAAAAACTTAGGAACTTTTTAACTCGAATTTTATATGATTATACGCAAATTATTTTATTGTTTATCTCCAATTATTTATAAAAATAAATACATTTATTTATTAGCATGTTAAAAAAATATTAGCAGCTTTATCGCTTAAATTTAATAAATTTGTATTACGGATAATTAATTTCAATAGCTGCACGCGCTCCGATACCCTTATGTAGTCGGCGCCTATGACTGTGGGCAGAAATAACAAAATATAAATTTTTGTGTTTGTTTTCAAAACTTGAAATTATTTTTTTTGTTGAAAATTTTCAACAGTATTCAACCATAATTAAATTAGATATTAAAAAAAATTATGAATACAGAAATACGCAAAATACGCAGATTTAATTTGAAATTTGTACTTTGGTTGTTATCTTTACAATGTTGATGTTAACATTATGTTATGGTATTCGGCTAGTCGATATTTACCTGATTTATTGACCTACGTACTTGTCAATAGACGAATAGCGGAACAAGAAAACGGGGGGGGGGGGGGGCTTTAATTTTGAAAGATTCTGTACATGTGGAGAAATTAAAACCGCTTTATTATTTTTTTAAATTAAATTAAATAGCAGATGATTGTTTTCATTAGACTTGATTACTTCCGGTTTGTAGCTTACAACTTTGAAAAAGCAGAACTACGAATTTCGAATAGAAATTTGATGCTATTTGAAAATCGAAAACATTCTCACGATCATCCTATCCGTCTGTCTGTTTCTATTTATGATATGCAGCCGCTATTAGAGCAAATTAATAAGATCCTGTGAATGGGTTATTGCAATTTTCTTTATCAAGAAGAATTTAATTAGAATTACGATACTACATGGCAGAAAATTATGAAATTGCATTATGACCTTGTCGCAATTTTGTGTAATTATCCCTGTAATAAACACAATTATTAGATAATTAGAATCGCAGCGATGTTGGCGAAATTCAAATATATCAAACAAAATTAAATTAAGTTTTATGAATTTGGAACCCAAATATTTTTTATTAAAAATAATTAAATTATAATTTTTACAAAATGTATTATTTTGTGTTCGGTAATTTGACATGGATTACTTCGTAAAATGAATTTTACAAATTTTGGGATAAGAAGGGTTTAAAAACGAAAAAAGCGGTTTACTTTTGGACATTTTATAACAAAAGTTGCTGGAAATTTTATCAAGCCACGCTCAGTGTCGGTTACATCGATTGCATTCGATTTGGATGTTTGTATTATTGTGATTGGTCGCACGCGTCACGTGACCGATTTACGTTTGCGCACTTCGCCGTTTGTTGTTTGGCGCGCACAGTGTATCGAGAACTATCAAGGTAGACGCTTTGATATATTCGCGTGACCGTTCGTTTCGTTAGTAAACAAACTAAAATAACAAAAATGGTGAGTCGATTATTTACTTTGCAGAAATGTAATTTTGTTAAGTTCGATTTCGTCTTCGTTTAAGTGATTTTTTGTGTTATTTTTAGGCTGGGGGTAAAGCTGGTAAGGATTCAGGAAAGGCGAAGGCAAAAGCGGTTTCTCGCTCAGCTCGCGCCGGTTTGCAAGTAAGTTAATTTTAAATTGATTATTTAGTCTTTTTATCGGTAAATAATCGAAAAGATGACATCAAGTATTGTACGGCTTGTCGGCATTTTTTTGTTGTAGTTTGTGAACGCGGCATTATTAATTTACTTTGCGGTGTTTTCTTTTTAGTTTCCTGTGGGAAGAATTCACAGACATTTGAAAAATCGTACTACAAGCCATGGACGCGTAGGAGCGACCGCCGCTGTTTATTCTGCCGCTATTCTTGAATATCTTACGGCTGAGGTGAGTAATTTGGGAAGCCATCTTTGTTATGTTTTGCTGTCATTTTCCCGCCCATTTTTCGAACTTCAAATTTTAACACTTGCATAAATTGGGTTAGTAATTTTGAAAATGCCATTGCAGGTACTCGAATTGGCCGGAAACGCTTCCAAAGATCTTAAGGTGAAGAGAATTACTCCCCGTCATTTGCAATTGGCTATTCGTGGGGACGAAGAATTGGACAGTCTTATTAAGGCGACGATTGCAGGAGGTGGTGTCATTCCGCACATCCACAAGTCGCTTATCGGCAAGAAAGGTGCACATTCGCAGCCAGCTTAAGGCAACAGTTTTTTAAATGTTTTCTTTTTTCTCAAATGTATAGATATTTTTTTTTATTATTACAACTTTAGAAATAAAAGTGTCTCAATGATGTGTTTTAATATTGTTGAGCACGTCGGTAAATGAATTTCTCTAAATAAGGAAACGCTCATTTTGTAATCATAAAGAAATGTTTTTGTTTATTAAAAATTGTTCACGTGACCATTATTTTTAAGCATGTAAAAAATTCCGTTATGTGCCTTTCATATAATACATTTAAAATATCGACTAAAAGTTCTTACAATTTGCATAACTTAAGTGGTTTTAAAATTTGTAATCTAGTTAAATCAGTTTAGTTTTAAGGTGTATGTTCAATATGCCACAATTTGTGTTCTTAATAAAAATTTTCCTAAATATTTATGTTTCTCATTTTTAAATCAAATTATAACTTATTTACTCGTATGGTTATTCTTCGCAGACTACGACGTAGCCAACTGCATTCCAAAGTTGAACAATTTTTGCACGTAAATGTTTATGATATTAAACGATAAAGTAACATTTCTGACGTTATCTTTATTTTATGCTATTAATCATAAAATTGTTCTACGCTTTAATAATGCACATTTTATTTAAAAAGATAAATTTATTTTGGCTAAAGTTTAAACTCACTTGAATTTCATATCAATTTGCTTTTTTTTTTTTTTAATAATTGGGGTATTGATTTAAAATTGAAATATGGACAAAATTTTATTTGTAAGAGATATTTAGAATATAATTAGAAATTACTTTGTGGATCAAGAGATAAATTAACAATTTTATAATAGTTTTTGTTTAATAAATAATTAAAACGGGCACCTGCAACGAAAACGCTGTGCGATGTGCTTGATCTGCCCTTATAAGCGATTCCCGATTCCAATCTCAAACTTCATTGTAATATGTTCATAGCTCTCCGATAAGGAGAAAAACTGTTACAAAAATTTACTTTTTGTTATTTCTAAAGAATTTGTTTTTTTTAAAATTGTAAATTCTAATTTGGAAATTACAAAATATTTGAATGTGTTCGTAGCTTTCTTATAAGGAGAAAAACTGTTTTACCAAAATTTACATTTTGTTATTTCTTCTAAAGAATTTGTTTCTATTTTTTAAATTGGAAATTACGAAGTAATTTGAATGAAGTAAATCAGCTTTTTCTTTGTATTTATATAAATAAATGTTACAAGCTTGAGGTTTTTACTATTTAACACATCCTCAAAATTCCATTTCGGATGTTTGCCACATTCTTCTATATCTTGTGCATATGTGAAAAGTTATTACGAATAGACGATTGTTCACTTACAGGAACTTTGAACCATAGAATCGTAATATACTGCATTTGAGAATGTTTAATATGCATACTATATTTCAGTAGTTGATTGTAATCTGGCCGAACATAATATAAAAACTGCACACTCATTTTTGATGATTTATGGAAGAATGTAGTTAGGTCATCGCATTTGAGTGTAAGCCACTAAAGGGGTAGTACAACTTTTTCCAATCTAAGATTCAAACTTCCGAGCTTGCAAAGACAAAGCCCTACTCTTCTTGGCTTTACTAAAGTCCTTTTCGTTGCTAGCAACGGAATTCTTGGATAGGTGTTTCACTCATTGTTGCGCTCCATCAATAGAAAAGAATTTTAGTACAAAGGTTTTTTTCTTAAGTTGCCTACTAGACTAAGCGAGATTTAAAAGAACGAAAGCCGAAAGGGGAAGTGATCGCTTCACGATCAGTAGGTTGAAAAGTAAAATAAAAAGCTTTCCGATTGGTTGAAAAATGAAAGTAAATAATAAACTATTATTCCAACTTATTAAAATTTTGTAATGTGCCGATTACTGATTTTTAATAAACACTCATCAACAACGGCATCAAGTTAATTCACAAAAATTAGTTTGTCTATATAATCACGTAGAAGCTCTTTCGGACCCTGTGTTATCTAACATCGGTGGAAGGATGTATAATTTATTTATATTTAGCCTACACTAGTAAAATACGAAATTTTATAAAATATTCAATTTGAATACTATGACAGCTTCACCGATTGGTTAAAAAATTTCAAATTGAAATCTGTCATTTTTCTACCGGTCAAATTCTAACCTACGAAATATAAAAAGTTTTGAAAATGGATCTTGTTGCGAATCACATCAAGTTACCATCTTATTTATTAGAGGTTGAAATACCGCACGATGATATCGTTCTCGTTCATGGCAAGCATGTGAGTCTTTTGATATAGTTTTTGAAGTTAGACCTGACGGTTCTTCTTTTTTAGAAAAACAACGAGCTAAATAAATCTGCTAGCGAAAGTTTGGGTAATTCAAGCGTATTATCGAACACTGCTTGCCATAATTTGACAGGTTCCCCACTCGAAGTAGATTTAAGTGTTTTGCCATTTGGTGTAGGTCGGAGTCGACAACTCGAAGATTCTCACCTACCCGTTGACTTAAGAGTTGCCAGGTAGATTTATCAGCATGAGCAAAATTGATGTTTGAATTGCATCTTTATACTTTACAGGAAATTTATAAACAATAATAATAATGCTAAAGATAAAAAGTTGTCGGATGCCATATTCTGTGTCTGTAATGGAAACGATAAAAATAGGACAGTCGTGTTGGGATCACATAAATCGGCAGGGTGGGTAACAGGAACGTTAATTTCTATAAAAGATTCGCTGGATTTGACGAGCCTAAAGAATAATTTGGATGAATTTTCAAATATTCATGTGGAAAATGTTGGAACTTTGACTCCTAAAGTAGGTATTTTAGTTATCAACGTTTTTTGAAATCTAACGATCATGTGTTTTAGGTTGACATCAAAACTAAGTGTATATATGAATTGCATTGCTCTAAATTAAGTGCCGATTGTGTATTATCTGAGTTGTGGAACGGGAGTATATCAGTTGAAGCCATATGGAATTCTCTTCAATTTAAAATTCCTGAATCTGGGGCATCTATTAAAATGGTATAGTTAGAAAATTTTTTAAATTTCCAATCGAGCTAAACATTTTAGATGCTTCAAATTGTGCTAGGACATGAAAATTCAATATTTTATCCATACTTTGAAGATCTTTTATTTTTGCAACAATGTTTTGATATACTTAGTAATGAAGTAGAGTGCCAACATGATACACCAATCAAATTTGAATTTAGACATAAGCAAGAAAATGTTGATAGCGTATCCGATTTGTTACAATTCTTAAATGTTATTGTAATGCCAATCGGTGTTCCCAAAACCTTGGAAGAAGCTATTCAACATTGTGAAAACTCAAGTTTTATAGACAAACTATGGAATTTTGTTAAATGTAAGTTATTTTTTCTATTGATCAAATTGGCCCTAGGGGTATAAGTATGGTGAATTTGCCTTTGGAAGATATTCAAACGTTACTGGGAGGATTTTTAGGTGCTAATGAAACAATAATATCCTGAAAGTTTTAGATCCCTATCTCAACGGGTTTTTGAGAAAAGCGAAATATGTAAAACTTGGAAAAAATGTTTTTCTCACGAACGCGTGAATCGATTGAGCTGAATTTTGGATATGTTTTGGGGGTTGATGGTAGCTTCAAGAAAAATAATTGAGAGCTACATCGCTTGATCGGATCTTTAAAAAAAAAGGACATTTTTGTTTTAATTTTAATATTTAACCATGATACAATTTTGGCACAATTATGAAATTACTTTTTTTGGGATCCTCATTAATTTTTCTGTAAAATCATGAGTTTTTCAAATCTCAAAAACATAGCTGTGAGTGTGTGAGTGGTCTTAGAACAATCGGATATTGCTCTCATATTGCTGTGATTGTTTATTACCTGTCATATAGGAGATATTTGAGAAAAATTTTGCAGACTGCTGAAATATTGAGCGAATTATTTGATAAAGACAACGTTACACCTGCGATTGAAGAAGACAGTGACGAAGACTGATAAAATGTGGTCCTGCACTATTCTTAAAAGATAATTATATTCCGTAGATATCTGTTTGCAGTTTTATTATTTATTTATGAAAAATTAGAAAAGCGGTTGACCCTGCAGGACATAAACATCCTAAAACTTCCCACTAATTCCCAGCTTGAAGCTTGTACTTTTGTGAGCTCTTCGACCTCTCAAATATAAATATACGTTTTTGAGCTCTTCGAATTAGTGATTTATGGAAATCTCAATATCTCTCCAACAAATTAAATGATTTGAATGAGCTTGATGGCATTCGACACAATTTTTTAACCACAAAAAAATATCAAAATCCAAAAAATGGATACAACCAGGATTTTCGAAATTATTTCAAAAACACACATTTTTTTAAATTTCTTTTGAACGGATTAACCGATTTTCATGAACTCAACGGCAATCGACGTTGTTTTTTGAGTTTAAGAGCTGATTAGATTTTGGAATCGATCGATATAGCCGTTTAAAAGTTATCATAAAAAAAAGTTTTTGAAAATTTTTAATTTTCTTAGTGGGAAGTTAAAAAAAGTTTTATGTTATATAAAAGTATTTTCGTTAGTTGTAATTGATATTTAAAAATTTTAACTTTTGACTTTAGCAAAAAAATAATTGTTATGAATATGAAATGAGTATTTTATGATTATGACCAACAGTGTGGTATAAGGCTTAAGTCGACATGCTACGGAGCGGGAGATCGCGGTTCGCTACTTGATCGCGCCGACTAAAGTCCAAGTTCGATTTATGGGCTATAAACCTGCCAACACGCTCGGTAAGCGCGGCGTTTTAACTGCCAAAACCTTCGTTAAAAACCATTAATTGAAGGGAGAAAAGGAGAGGCCTATGTTCAGGAGTGGACGAATAACGACTGAAGAAGAAGATTTTAAATAAATTCAAAATATAATTGAATAAATTCAAAATATCGTGGGCATACAGGTAAAAGTGACCAAGTCAAAAAATAGAATTTCGAGATAAATCAAATTGAATGTTTCGCATTTTGCGAAAAATCAGCTTTATAATATTTTTAATTCATTTTTTCGAATAATGAAACATGTTCAATACGTTATTAGAACATAAACGTTTTTTTCAGACCTGTGTCTTACATTTTTACGGACTTAATCATTTTAACTGATTTCTACAATTTTTTGACTTAGTCACTTTTACCTGTATGCCTACGATATGTGAATAAGCAATGAAAAAACCAAATTACCGCTTAGAACATATAAATAAAGTCAATATTTGGGTATATAGAGTGATTTTTATTTTTTTCTACTATGATGTACCTTTTTGAAATTTGAAAAACTTATGATTTTACTGAAAAATTGATGAGGATTCCAAAAAAAATAATTCAAAATTGTGCCAAAATTGTATTAAAAATTAAAATTAAAACAAAAATGTTTTTTTTTTTAAGGATCCTATAAACCGATATAGTTCTCAATTTTTTTCCTAGAAGCTACTATCAACTCTCAAAACATATCCAAAATTCGGCTCAATCGATTCACGTGTTCGTGAGTAAAACATTTTTTTCTGAATTTTACATATTTTGCTTTTTCTCAAAAACCAGTTGAGATAGAGATCTGACACTTTCAGGATCTTATTATTTCATTAGTACGTAAAAATTCTCACAGTATTGTTTGAATATCTTCCAAGGGTAAATTCATCATACTTATACCACTCCTTTGTTGCCTTAGCAACCGAAATGGTATTGCCAGGTTATTTAAAAAAGTAGCAGTTCAAAGAGGCAATAAATATGTATCTTGTTCACCAATCACATTCACGTTAATAAAACTTATAATAAAAATCAAATTTAATTCTTAAATAATTTTTATTTGTTAACCATCGACCCAAAAGATGGGTGGGTGTTATATGTTTGTTGCATAATATGTTCTCCTGCTTATCTTCAAAAAATTTTAACACTTTTAAAATTGATATTACAAGATATTATATTCGAAACGTTGAGATAACTAGAACAAATACAATAAAATGTTTTGTAGGAAATTAATATTGTAAAAATAATAGTTTATGATTATGTCTTAAATTATGTTATTTCTTATATAAAAAACGCTACGAAAACTGTACAAATACGATAAATTTATGCCAAAAATGTTGTAGGAAATTAAATTTTCTACAAAAATGTCTGCGGGAGCATATATTTATCTTTATTAGTTTAGACGCAGGAGGTATTTACAGTCGCAGATTATGACGTGTTAGTGGTTATTATTATTAATTCATAAATTTGTTGTTTTTACTTATACAAAACAAATAGTACTGCTAGTCGAGAGGCTACAATAGAATCTATACAGGGTGTCCCAAAACTCAACGTCATTCCTTGGAGGGCTGATAGACCAGTTCATGACTGACTAGAATATTAATATATGATCTTAGTAAAAGGTCGTTCGTTTTCGAGATATTAGCACAACCAAAATTATAAACTTAAAATATCGAATTTCGTACCCGTGGCACTGAAAAATTGGTTTACGGTATCGATTTTCACAAAATTTATAAAAGTGCTAATACCTCAAAAACGAACGACTTTTTACTAAGGTCATATATTGATATTGTAGTCAGTCGTGAGCTGGCTTCTCAGCCCTCCAAGGGATGACGTTGAGTTTTGGGACACCCGTATACTAAGTAAGAGTATTGGTATAAAGTGGCAGCTTCCACGACTAGTAGTATTTATATTCTTCAATCTTATTCAGCATCTTATGATTAAAAAATATTAAGGTAATAAAGGTAACGAGTAAAGTCGATGCGCTGGCGAGGAAAAGCCCTGATAAAAATCCACTCTTGGATCTTCATTTAATTTTGTTAATATATTCAGTATTTAAATCTGTCAAAGCACCAACTCTGAAAAGGTATTTTTGGTATTCTGAAATGCATTCTTGTTTTTAATCTTGACAGGTTTTAATTTTTAAAGTATTGCTAAGAACTTCATGATGGTTGAGACTCAAACGCTTTTGAGTCTGTTTATTTTAAAAATAAATATAATCTATTTTCAAGTTTTCAAGTTTAAGCATATTTCAAGTTTTATTAAATGAAGCCAAAAAGAGGCATTGCATCGGCCGGTGACCAAAAATTCTGTACAAAAATGGGCTAATACTAGTGTATTATAAAAATTCACTCTATATTTTCTGTTAGGGACTTTAAAACTAATTGTTAGAATGAATTATTTCTTACTTCAACAAAACCATTTCGGCTGCTAAATGAATTTTTTTAAGCAATTTTATTTTCACAAAATTTTAATTTTCAGGTAGTAAAACTGTCGGTGATGTGAAAACCTCTTTCGATGAATTGTTTAAATCCATAGCGGAGAGTCCACTCAGTCATAAGTCACAAGTAGATCATATTTCATTTTGATAACATTTTTCTAAATATTTTAATTTAGGTTTTGGATGAAGACGACACGGAAACAGTGATTGGAAAATTAATCAACAATATGTTTAGTAACCTAAGTACAGTTCCATTTTTATCACACAAACAGTCGCTGGAAATTCTTATCAATTTGGGTGTTTATAAGTTGAAAAAAAATTATTTGTACGTAATCAGTTGGTGTGATTTTACTGTTGGAGAACAACTGCAACATATGTGGATGTAAGTAACTAATATTGGTTGGAATTCAAGTACAAAATTTTATTATTATATTTGTTTTAGGAATGAAATTTTAGCTAGCAAGGCATTTCAACGAAATTCGTACAATATATTAAATTTCGCTAAGAGTTTCTTACAGTATAATTTTATTGTGTGGATTCATGTGATATTGGAATTTTTGCAGTTGATTGTTGAATATAACGGAACATTTTTTGATGAAAATAAATTAATGGTTTTAAAGTATGCCTGTGACAAATACATAAACAATAAATTGGGGTCTTCAAAGACGTTGAGATTAGAAACAAAACAATTTTTTGATTTGTCGTTTCCTTTGACGTATGATGATTTTAGTAGTATTTATGGGTAAGATTGAAAATTTACTTTTTTCTGGTTCTAACCATTGAATTGTTTTAGTAAAATTTTGGCCAAGTGGCAGGTTGAAATGACTTCTAATGACAAAAATTCGTCCGTAACCACAATGTTTCATTTTTCTAAGAAACCGATTTTTCCTAGTGTAATATATGAATACCTCGGTAAGGAAGTTGTATATTTAATACAATTTTTGGTTACTGCCAGAATTTCATTCCCACAATTTGAACTTGTTTCTATGACTATAGGGAAGAATACACACTATAATCATATTGTAACAAAAATTTCGTAGGATTAGGTATTAGACTTGTAATATGTGACACCCGTATCACGCTAGGAGTATCGACTAGTATGCACCTCGCTCCATGCGATCTGGTTTACTTTTACCGGTCCATGCGCTTTAAATTAGTCTTAACCATGCAAGCGATGGATGCAACGGTTATCTAAACGACCCGGTTAGCGTTTGCTTGTTACAACATTAAAATTTTGAAAATTATGACAAAGTGAATAAACTACTTGAAATTTAGGTAAATTTGACAGAGAAACTATCTCAATCCCAGATCCACGCAAAAAAAATATTTTTTTGGGAATTTTTTGGTTGTTTGGCTATAATAAATATACTTCTTGAACATTTGGGGCTCTGAAAAGCCATTTTCTTATCTACACAGGGAAGTGAGCGGTTATCTGGTTGAGCATATTTTGGAGAGCCAATTCGTACGGTCGTAGAGCTGCAGCCACATAAAAACGCAGATGTGCTTTGGCAGGTACTTGCTTTTCAGCTGGTCCTGCTTTTGCAGCCACCATTTTAGAGTGGACCAGTAACCTTTGATACCATTGGTGCAGATGCCGGTAATTGAATCGCGAAAATACCGTGAGTGATTCACGGTGCAATGGGTGTAGGGCGATACATCGTGGAGATGTGCCAGGCCAGCATAACCCCTCCAGCAATCGGTCCAAATTATTGAGCCAGGCTTTACGTCTTTGGAGATTAGATTCTGTAAAGTTTCCGCTTTTATCTATGGGATGTATAGTACGACCCCTTGCTTCTCCGTCATACTGTAAATTCCCAAGATCCACTTTTGCGGAACTAATCTCTTCACGTTCGCCTTGCATTTTGTGATAACACTGTCATCAATCTGGACAACTTCGCCAGGGTTACCGACGCGTAGAAGCTCCGCTTCTTGGTCAAGCTGCCACATACACATCTCGTGGAATATCCGGAACAACCTATATGCTGTACGACTTGCCATACCGGCAGCGGTTAAGGCTGCTCTATTACCTTGTACCCAAAAATACAACGCATTTAATATCCACATAGCTCACGAAAAATATATTTTAGATACCTTTTTTGTTGCCGCTTAAATATACAGTAACGCCGACAACGTCAGTTAGAACACCTTTTATTCTCTGGTATTAAACGCAATCTCCGCAGAAAAACCACTCGCTTTAAAGATTTACCTTCGAAGATGCGTAGAAATTTACCAAGTGTGGAGTGAGACATTACTTGTAGTGCACGATAGATAATGCTACTTAAATTGCAATCACTTTGCCTAATTAAGGACCGGACCGTTCAGACCCGGGGAAGTTGCGAGTTGATTACTCGTGGTCGTCAAGGGTCCAGTGGTATGTCGAGTTTTACGATCTCTTTCATTAAATTTTTTTTGAAAACTAATGCCTAATCCTACAAAATTTTTATTGCAAGCTGCCTATAGCCGTCTCCTCTTCCTCCTCCTAAAATCAATAGGAAAAAGTTCAAATCGTGGGAATGATTGTCTGACAGATCCCCAATTTTTGATGAAAATATTTTTAGGCGATGAGTTCACAAAATCTACCAGTTCGGACTACAAATTTTACTTTACATTGTTGGAACGGTTTAGTGATCGAATTTCTTGATTTAAGTTGTTTTAAAATTTTAGTAATAAAAGCCGATTTCAGTCATGTATTTTATACTTACAAAATTGATGAATAATCAATTAAATAAAAGTTTTGTAGAAATTTTAGATATGTTTTATTGTAGGGATTGTCACCTGAGTAATTGATGAAAATTGGTAATAATTGAGTAGGTACTTGAAAATTTCCAAATTACACACAATTGTGCAGGATGTACTTATTACTAAATATAATCAAACTTTTTTGACTTTTGAGGATTTTATTATCAAGACTATAAAAAACAGAGAAATCAAACAAAATATAAAATATTAAATCTCTGGAGTGATTGTTATGGTTGATCTCACAAGAATTTTGATTAATGTAGATTGATATTTTTATTTATAGTTTTATTTCTCACTTTGTTAAGGTTAATTTGCCTAGATGAAAAAATAGTTTGATCTGTGATTGCTAATTTTTATCTAATGTGAGATTGACTAATTAGTAGTCGATAAGAACAGGAGTGGTTGATAAGTCAATGGAGTCGTGCGAGTGCAGTGAGCGGGCAAACCACGAACAGCTTCAAGAAGTAAGTAAATTAGTTATAATTTTTTTTTCAATTTAAAAAATACTTTTACGGTATGTAAAAGTTGCTAAGCTTCAAGCTAACTTTAAGCCTTAAGCTAATAAATTGCGTGGCAAAGTATAGAGGAGGTGGTTCCATTATAGGCTAAACTGCAAGTATGTAAGCTAAGCTTTAAACTAAGCCACATAAAATGGATATAGGACAACTCGGTAAGGAGTTATGATTGATTATTTCTATAAACGGACGTCATATTGGATTTATGGCATCACATACTAGTAGGTGACACCTGGCTAGGTGTGATTGCAGAGTATATAAGGAATATATTCCGGCTAGCCATTTATTAAATCGTCTTCTCTTTTCTTTAACTTATTTTAGAACTTTTGTTCTGTTTTTTAAGATTAACGCACCAAGTTTTTACATTTGGTACTCATGGTCTGTGAGCACTTGCATTAATATTCTGGTAGGGTGCTAACCTTGCCAGATGCATAGCTCTTAGATCACAGCAGTGCAGTTGTCGCCACCAAGCATCGAACTGTGGTCTCCCGCTCCGTAGCATGTTGATTTGCCTTATACCACTCTGCTGGTTATTTATTAAATAATAACAATAATTGATGTAGAAATAAAAATTCTTTAGGATGCTTTTTTTTTACGTGACACGCTTATTGTTTTTTTCAAAGACGAATAATTTGCAAAAAAGAACATGAATAATCATGTGCGGTACGGTGCGAACTTGAATTGAACCAATTGAAAAATTGGGTCTAGGTTGAGCGAAAAAGTGAGTAGCAATTAAAAGTTCATAGGTTAATTATCTTGAACAAATTTTTGCATTTTCTACTAAATTGTATGTACGGTTTAAGAACCGCATTTAAAAAGTTTTTGTTGGAAGAAATTGAAATTTTATAAATTTTTCTTAGGTATTAAAAATGCCGAAAAAAAAAGATTTTATAATTTTCAGACAATATATTGAACCAGTTTACATATAATAATCTAGTTAAAAGAAACCTTAATTCGTTATTCTATTCAAACACTGTTAAGGTTTCTGGAGCTTAGAGAACTAAATTGTTTTACTAATTATTTGCATTAGTCAACTTTTATCTTCAATTGCTGAATGAACTATCTTTGCTATCGTTCCTATTGTGATATGTTAAAATTTCCTTAATTAAAGTGCGCGATTAATTATTTTTTGAAAGATGGTATGTATTTTTTTTTATTATATTTTATAATGATTTTATTTACATTTTAATTCTATAAATATTTTTGGTGATTATAAGGTTTTCTTGTGATTTAATTAGATATTTTGACTATGTGTAATAATTGACTTTATAAAAAAATCAATTTGAGAATTTTTGCCAAGACTGAGAAAAATCTACAAATAAATTTTGGAGTCTACGATGAGCCCGATGTTTTGCCATTAAATCATTTGTAGAATATCAAAAATTGAGATATTCTGAAAATTTTTTATTCATATGGCACAAAACGTGTATAAAAAATTGTACCTGTTGATTTGTTCGACGAAGCGAAAATTATCATCTCTTGGACAGTCTGGGTTATGTTCGAAATTACCTTTTTGTTGACATTATCCATCTCTCTCCAGATATAGAAGGATTAACGTCAAAAAGATTCACAAGACAGAATTTTTTGAATAATCAAAAATTTTTTTTCTATAATTTTATAATTAATAAAATATTTTATGATTCCAGACGCTGGATTATATGCTACCTACTAAATTTAGAGTAATCAATCTATTGTTTATTATTTGGATTTCGTCATTAAAAGCACGAGAAATTAACTTTTATGATGGAGCACGTGATTCACCATGCTACTTTAATCCATTATGTACTTGTTCCAAAGCTGTACCCGATCTTGGCATTGTTCGTTGTGAAAATACTCCACTATTTAGAATTCCTCAGACCATCAACACTTCCAAAGCTTTTATGCTCCAATTGAATAATGTTGGTTTAAGAACTTTACAACCCCACTTTCTGCATTCAACAAGTAAAAACGTAAACAGATACATTTTAAAAACGAATCATAATTTTTATTTCCAGGTTTATACAAACTCTTAATTACAAATAATCCATTGAACGTAATTCCTGACGATGCCTTCATAGGTCTGGAAAGAACCTTGTGGAAATTAGATTTAAGTAACAATGAATTATTAAATGTTCCAAGCAAAGCTGTAAGGTATCTCCAAAAGCTGAGATATATGGATCTATCAGGTTTCAGCCGAAAACTTAGTAATAGCTAATTTGACTTATAAATAATTTTTTAGGCAACGATATATCACACATTTACCCAGATAGTTGGAAAGGTCTCGAAAATTCTTTGGAAACCTTAAAATTGGCCGATAACTCTATTTCGCACTTATCACCTGATACGTTTACCGGACTCCCTCTGCTGGATACCATTAACTTGCGAGGAAATAACTTGAAGGAAATTGATGCTTCTGTGTTCAGAGATGGAATGGATAGATTGTCACACATTATTCTTTCCGATAACCAATTATCATCAATTCCGTATCTTGCGCTATCGCCGTTAAAGAAGTTGAAAACTTTGGATCTCAGCTATAACCGAATTAGTAGAATGTTTCCAACGATGGAATCGGGAAACGTTACCATTCAGTTAGATGTTAGAATGTCATTGGATGTATTGCGTTTGGACTATAATCAAATACAGGTCGTGGAATCAATGGCTTTTCAATACTTTAATATGTTAAATGAAACCTACCTCGACGGTAATCCAATTAGCGTGCTAGAAGACAATGCTTTTCAGCATTCGAAAATAAAAGCGCTATATATAAGAGACTGTGATTTGACAGTTGTTTTACCGATTGCATTTAATGGCTTGGAAGATTATTTGGAAAAATTGGATTTATCTGGTAATAATATAACAGTTTTGCCAGACGAATTTCTTTTTAAATTTAACGCACTGAGATCGCTTACGCTAAGAGATAATTTGATAAAAAGTTTTAGTTCCATCGAAGTTAGTAATGGATTCCAAAAAACTTTATTTAAATTAGATCTCAGTGGTTCAAGAAACGAAGACGTTTCTTTGGCTAATTTAAGAGGGTAAGGAGCAATTTTTTAAATAACATTTTTGCTTATGCATTAGGATTTTAGATTTAAGAATTTACGCCATTTAAGTTTGAGTGAAATTTCAAAACGAGATTTACAAATGGACGATTTTCTTGAAATTGGTGTTGATTTAGAAAGTCTAAGCATAACTTTTGGGAAGTTGGAATCCATAAAAAATCAGGCGTTTAAGAATGTTCATGGGTTGAAGTATTTGGACTTATCGGAAAATGACATCAACCAAATTGAAAACGAAGCTTTTTATGATGTACATTTTGGGTTTTTATATTTCAGAATTTTATTTTGTTGTTTTAGATTAGTCACACTTTGCTGTCGTTGAAACTATCACATGGATTGTCGTCAGGAGTAAACTCGTTTCCACATCAGCCATTAAAAATTCTAGCAAATTTACGGGATTTGGACGTTAGTAACAATAAAATCCGAAACGTTCCGGACACAGCTTTTCATTTTCTCAAAAAATTACGAACGGTTCAACTGCAGGACAACGAAATTGAACAAATCAAGAAAGGAACTTTTCAGGTCCGCATAAGCTATGGTAATTTTTAGAGATAAATTTCCGTAACTAATTTTTTTAAATTTTTAGGAAGATTTGCACACATATTTGGAAACTATTTATTTGTCTTTTAACAAATTAAAATTAATTGAGGAAGAAACATTTTCAGATTTGTGTTCGCTAGAGCAAATCCATTTGGACGATAATGCAATTGAAGTTTTGGAAAAGCGATCGTTTATTAATATGGAAAAGATAAAGAGACTTAATTTGAAAGGCAACAAAATATCGACAATGTCCTACGAGACGTTTTTAAATTTACCAGAACTGGAAGACTTGGATTTGTCTTATAACAGACTAACAGATTTTCAGTTTTCAGTTTTGGATCAAGTTGGTACTTTAGCAATGTTTCGAGTGAATATTAGCCATAATCAGTTGCAAGATTTGTCACTCAGCATAAACTACAATTTTCTCTCAGAAACTGGTAAGTGCTTACTGAGCAAATAAATATTTAATTTTTAACGAATACACCGATAGGATCGGAAGATTTACATTCCAATATAAAAATACTTGATTTGTCTTTCAACAATATTACTCACATCAGTAAACATTACTTTCGGCCTGTAGAGCAATCTCTGACTCATTTATATTTGAGTCATAATCGTATACTGAATGCATCCAACGACATTTTTGGACGTATGCCACACTTGCAATGGCTGGATCTATCATCAAACCGATTATTGGAATTTGATTATGATACCTTTAAATATACCAAAGGTTTACAGGCAATTTTTCTCTCTCACAATCTCATTGCTGAAATACCAATGGCATTGTTCAGGTCGTTGTTGAATTTACGATTAGTTGATTTATCCTACAACAGATTAAGGTTTTTGCCGAATAATTTATTCAGGGAGGAAGGCTTGGAATGGTTAGATTTATCCCATAATCAATTGAGCAGACTACCCTTATCCAGTTTATCAACTGGGGCTGCAATGACTCTCTCAGCGTTGGATTTATCTCACAACGGCATAACGTCCGTAACTCATGGCGAAGTATTTGCGAAACTTGAGGTAATTTAACGTGCGATAATTTTTTGAATATTTTTAATTTGCTTTATTGTAGAGCTTATCGTGGTTGGATTTATCCTACAACAAATTAATTCAAATAGACAATGGAGTATTTGGGCTTATGCCAAAAATTTCGACTTTAGATTTAAGCAACAATTTCCAATTGACTTTGGATAAAAATGGAAAAACCTTCCAAGGAATTGAAAATATTTTACTGCATTTAGTTTTGGAAAATTTAACTTTGCATACCGTAAATAAATAACTTAAGGGATAAGGACGCCATTGATTTTTGATTCTAGGTTCCAAATCTACCACTGATGTGTCTTTCGTCATTATCTCTTGCACATAATTCAATATTGGCGATTCCGCCGGAAATGACGGGAAATTTAACGTTTTTGCGGACTTTAGATTTGTCTTACAATAAAATTATTGCGATACCACTTTCGACACAATCTTTGACTAACCTGAAGAAATTTATACTTTCTGGTAATCCTATCACAGTTTTGAATAATGCAAGTTTTATTGGGGTTGCAAATTATTTGGAAGAACTAGATTTAACGGATTTGAATTTAAGTATCTTTGAGGTAACGTAAAATTATTGAACTACGGTGTATATGCCCACTTATTTTATTTTAGGATGAAACGTTGACCAAAATAAGCAATTTAAAGTTCTTGAAAGTTGGAGACTACCATAACGTTAAAAACTTTAACATTCCAAAAATAGTAAAACACAATCACGGATTAGAAAGTTTGGAAATTGACGTGATGATTGAAAATAATTACGCTATGTACGATAATTTTTTACTGTTTTTCCTTTCAGGTTGATAAAGATACGGATTTGCAAAGAGAAATGTATGGGGAGCTTCCTTTAAAATTGCGCAGTGTAACAATTACAGGACGTCCTCTAAAAAAGTTGAATTTAGACTTTCTTAAGGTTTGTGACTTTACTTTAGTTGCATTTTTAAAAAGGTTTTATTCTAGGAAATAAAAAGTCCATATTTACATTTTGCGCTCAAAAACACCAGCGTGTCGCAAGTAACACTAACCTCGTTGAGCGATTCTCAGTTCTTAAGAAATTTGAGCATCGACATAATGGATAACAACCAACTCCAGTATTTTCAAAATCCAATTAGCGGGTTGAAACCTGGACTATCGAGCCGTACCTTTTTGTTGGATTTATATTTGCGTGGAAACAGATGGAATTGTGATTGTGGTATAGGGTAAGTAAAAGTTTAACTCATCTTTTTTGTTCCGATAATTTTATTTTAGTTGGATGGAAGTGTGGCAGAGGAAACGTCGACAGTATTTGTGCGATACAAGTTTAAATGTTTTACCACCCTTCCAATCACAGGCGTACTCGTGTCGCCATGCTGATGATGACATCCGAAATTCGGAATGTCCGAATAAAAATAATCAAAGTTTAATCGAAGTACTTAAAAATGAAATCGAGTGTGGCTGGAGTTCTGCTTCTTCTAATCACGGATTTGCAATTACCTTCATTTTGATCATTGTTGGAATGGTCGCAAAAATATTCTAGTGAAAATTAAACATTTTTTTCCTTTCTAGTCAAGACTACGAGAATTACGACAAAATTTTATTTTTTCAAAACTAAAATTTTCTTGAAATAGATATGTATGCTTAAGATTTTTTTATTTATTTGTACTACCCTTCAGAAGTATGAAAGTCAGAGCAAAAAATTTTTTTTTCAAGGATGGTTTACTAATAATTTATTGAACAGAGAATAATTTTAATTATTATATTTACATATTCCCTGAGAAATTTATTTTATGTTCTAATATTTACCTACTATGTATAGTTAATATACAGGGCGTTGAAAAAGGATAGTACCAAAATGGAGCTATGGTTATATAAAACTTTTTTGTTTATGGGTTCCATTACTTCTAATGATTGATACATACCACGTTTTCCAACACCCTGTATAAGTAATTACATTTTATGTACATATGATACATTTTAGAAATAAATAATATACTATGCATGTACGTTTACAATAATTTAATAGACAATGTAAAAGTTTAAAGATGATAGCAGTTACACAAAATTTATCCCAATAGAACCACGATTATCCTTAACACGTGATAAAGGAAACTACATACGTACATAGTTACGGATAACTAGGCTGACTAGTGTGAAATTACGTAGTAAAATTAAATACTTGGAGTAGGTACGTCAGACGCAGCGAAAACCAGCCGAAAGAATTAAGTCGGATTGATTTAATCTAATAGAATCGTTCAGTTTCGAAATTGTAATTTACAAAAAATAAAATAATTTATTAAGTAATACTAGGCGAGGAACTCCAGACTGTTAGTAACACAGGTTATAATTTCTTGTCAAGTATCTTCCACAAAATTTTATTTAATTTTCTCTGCAAAGTCATAAAAATTGTTTAAATTCGAAATATTTTTATAAAATCAGAATATATAATTTTTACGTCTGTAAAGTAAAATATATGAATTTTTATAAGTTTTTTTTGACTGCACAGTGGCGAAACAGCGTTTCAAATAAAAAAAATTAAATTATGAATTCTACCTTCGTTCATTATGCGCAAAATTGCTTTCAGTTAATCCGAATGATACAAATATTTCATTACTATATTTTATAAATAAATGAATGAAAAACCTTTTTTATTTTAGAAATATTAAAAGAGCAAAAAAGAGCATTTTGTATCAAAATTAAAATGACATTTAAAAGTTGACAAAATCTGTTATTATTTCTTAAAACTTAACAAAATTATTTAATTTAATTATCAATACTTTTACTACGACGACAAGCGGCACTAAAAGAGTACTTTAGCACTGGCGTAGCTAAAATACTTTAGTGGCGCCGTTACTAAAGCACTTGAAAAATAATAAAAACATTGTTTTTTTTATAAAACACTGCAAGATTAACTTAGTTTATCGAATGACATCAAGTTGACTTTTTGCTCTACTAAGTTTTGAATTGTGCGACCCGAAATCCGCACTGACTAGTCATTTTGCCGTAATCTTCAATTCTTTAATTTAATAACTTAAAGTGAACTAAGCGAGATGCACTACGGAATGAAAGACAGAAAAAAGTATTTGCATTATTTTTCATTAAAAAAGTACCTTTTTCTGAATACGTAAACCAACATGCCAAACTTAAGGTTTAAATTTTTATGAAAGCAATTGATTTACTTTACTGCCGTTGATGGGTGGCGCTAAATTTACTTCCACCCATCACCGGCAGTTAAAGTAATGTTAATTAATTTTAATAATTATTTCTAATAATTTCAGAAAAAAATAACATGTTGTATTTGAAGTAAATGTACTTTTAGTTGTTTGTCTGTTATAGTCTAATTCTCTCCGTCCAACTTCGCTCGTTCGTTAATTTCACAAACTTGGCACGATAAATTCAAGATTTGTTTTTAATGCTATTATATAAAAAACCATGTCTTTCTTTTTGCATATTTTAATTGTAAGTAAAAGAGAACTTGGAGTAAGTTCAAAAAAGTAACTGAACAGTGCGGCCTTTAGGCCGCACAACTTTGGCAATAGAGTGAATAAAATAATATACTATTTTCTTTAAACATCAATGAAAATCAATTTAATGTCATTAAATAATCTGGTTTAAAGCTGCATTTTTTGTTTCAAGTTACTTTATTAAAATTTATTAAGTTAATACAATTAATAATTTTGAAAATAGCTTTTTTCAATAGCTTGTCTATAATTGCCGGAAATTTCGTGCAAAAATGTTCGCTATCGAATTAAAAAGTGGCATTTAAATCTCTTGGTATATATTTTTGCAGATTTTAATATCTGATTAGGCAAATAAATATAATTTCTGGCTCTAATTTTCAATATATTTTCTCATTTTCATTATTTTTTTTATTCTTGCTAAAAAATATTTGAAAGAAAAAACAGCGGCAGCGGTGTACGGTTAGTTATTCATTTCACCGAAACTTGCGTAAAAAATTGAAGATTAAGAAGCAAAATGCAATGGCTTTTACAAAATATAATTAAAATAAAAAAAATTATCGATCTACATAAGGTATTAATGAAAGGTAACTGAGTCTATAATTCGATTCGGTTCAAAGCATTGCAATCTTTCGCATTAAAGATTGACATAATCTGGCTAAATTTGAGCTGGACCGATAGCATCTTTATTGCGTAATCATGCTTCTTTACATCAGATACTTCTGACATATTTTGACGATGTAGATGTTCCTTTTTTAAAACTTATGCATATTCACGAAACTGCTTTATCTAGAGAAAAATAATGCCCGTAAATTTGAATCCCGCCATTCCCGAAATATTTAAACCAAACTTTCATTATTTTAATATAAACGTTCAGTTGACTTCCGCATTGTCTGACGTAAGAAGATTCGGGTTCTATTGGGACAATTACAAACAAAATTAAGTTTTATTTCTTATTTTTTATATAATTTATATTTTTTCAAAATTTAGCAAAAACGTAGCGCGTTTGCTAATTTTAAAATGTTTCAGTGGCGTAATGCAAAAGACTTCAAATCTTCCTAGACTTGTGGTTACGCCACTGCGTGTAACTTACAACGCCATGGAATGTAAAATTTCAGTCTATAGTCTACCAAACAAGTTAATTATAAGAAGCTCGAGGATTTTTAGTTGGATTCGCTATTACTATTTTCACTACTACCAAGATGTACATTATCGCCGATGTTAATACTGCTCCTGTTGGGCGAACTTCCAGAAGAACTTTTTCCCGTTCCGTTGTGGTTAATTGGTTCGGCAGGAATCAAACCTTCTTTCATTCTCTTTTTTTGTTTCATTCTTCTATTTTGAAACCAAATTTTGACTTGCGTTTCGTTTAGTTGTAACGCCGATGCTATTTCAATGCGCCGTGCTCTTGTTAAATACTTATTGAAATGGAATTCTTTTTCTAATTCTGTTAATTGTTTATTCGTAAAATTTGTACGTCCGGTATTTAAACAGTTTAAACCCAATATTGTCGAGTTTAGAGAAGAGCTGCTCCCTAGACAGGGATTGCGTTGATGGTTAATCGAGGTTGCTTCCGATGGTGAAGAGTATTCGCTCAGGCTCGAAGTGGAAAGTTTGGAAACTGAAATAAAAAAAAAAATTAATAGGTGTATAAGAAACGAGAATCTTTTCGTAATGCAACTTCAATTTTAAGTGCACAATATTTGTAAAATGTTAACCCTTTTGTATCAAATGTTATAGGGTAAAGTGAGTAATCTGATGCAATTGTTTTCGTTTCTTTAATCTCCATCGTCCACTGCTTGACCAGCTGTTAGTTTGTGCAACGTTGAAATAAATCCCAATAATCCAGTGTTAGGGAAAAAGTAAATTGAAAATTACCGAATGTGCATTGTAACGGTACGAAATTAGTTTAAGATAAAATTGATTGTGACAATTGATTTAACAACGAAAAATTGCACAAATTTAACGTAAAAAGGTGCTGAAAACTTTTTTCGAACTTAAATTCACTTGCAGCCTTTTTAATATCGAATGACCGACTACCTACTAGTAACTTTTTGAAATTGTTTATTTAGGTATCATAGTTCAATATTTTCCTATCTCAACTCATACTTTTTAATGCCATGGTTTTAAATTTCATTCTCAATTTCAGTAATGGAATTGAACAGCTACTCGGCAACTTTGCAATTACTCCTCAAAATGAAAATATTTCACAAACATTTTTGCAAAGGTTCATTACTTAAAATTGTTGTTTTATTTAATTTTAACAAAGAACAGGATAACTTTTAAAACTTATAATTTCTAACAGTCAACGAGAAAGATAAATGGAGAGAAAGATTGAATTAGCAGGATGTGGAACAGAATGCACAGTGTTAATAAGAAGTCTAATCTGTCTTCTTTTATTAGGTTTTAGTTATCTTGGTCTGCACATGTCGGGCAATGTCAACACTAGGATGCAATTAGCACAATTTCGTGATCAATTTTTAAATGGTATTTGAAGGATCGGCGTGCTGAAACCGAATTGGCTGTTGGAAACTGAAAAGTTCTAACTTCAAAACTCGGTCAATTTTCAAATCGACCATTAGCTCGATGCATAATGCATGCTTTAATATTAATAAAGTGGAAAAAATAAACCGGAAGTAAACGAAAGAACGTCAACTCATTTCATAGTTTACCCGATAAGATCAACCCTAAAAGCTTTACCATAAAAATATGCGAACGAAGTCTATTAGTTGCGATGTTTAAATCATTAAAAAATATTTTATGAAATCATAAAATTTAATTTGAAAAAAGAGAGAAACAATTTTTGTGTACGGTGAACATTAACACAGCTTAGGGGATAAAATACATGTATAATTTTGGCTGGCATTCTTGATAAAAGCTGCAAAAATGTTAATCGCGTGAATATGGATGTGAGACCTGTCGGATCAGGATTGATCACTTACTCTCATGGGCCCCGTGTTTTGTTAACTAAATAACTTTTATGTTGCACCCAAATGTAAAAAAATGAGAAAATTTTAGCTCCGTTTCAGCTGCATTTTAGTATTCTATAGATATTTCGAATAATAGACATGTTGAATTTGACGTCAAGACAGCTCGTTTCAGCTATTTTGAAAAGGATTTCGTCAGCAGCAAAACGGATTCTTGTAATTTTAAGTCGAAAAATTTTTCATTCTTTCATTTATTAGTTTATTAGAAAACACTTCTCCGATGCCGAGTCGATTTATTCACGAAGTTATAAAATTTATTTTATTAGGAATTGGCATTATTACAAATCCGTAAGAATTAAGTTGAATTAAATCTCGCTAAGTACTTAAAACTTCAAATAAAAACTTGAATATTTATATAATAATTATCCCAATTAGAAAAGTAATCCAGATTATGGATTAAACAATGGGTGTTGGAATTTGTTGTTGAAATAATTCAAAAATTGTTTGAGTTAAAATTTAGTTATCATCGCATTCGATGCGCACAGTCTTTTAAATAACCAAGCATTTATTATTACTATAACAATAGCTATCATTTAGTTGTCTTATGTTTTCGAGAAAGTAGGTCAGTTTAAGGTCAAGGGTTGCACACAAATATAACTAAAGTATTAGATAACTTGGGTGCATCATCTTTCAATTAGGGGCGAGTAGGATTTTTTTTCTAGCTTGACGTCCTTTATTAGTTTAGTTAGTTATTCAAATGAAAATAATATTATTTATTTGATTTTAATATTCCAGAATATTTAACTTTAATTTTAAGACAAATTAAAATAAAAATTTATTTCAAAAACAATGAAAACAACAATAATTTACATTTAACAGATCAGGACTTAGAATATTTGAATGAACAAGAAAATAAATTTAAAAAAAATTTACGTAATAAAAACTGATAAAAATTTAAAATAAAAACTTTGTAATACGATATAAAGGCCCTTATTTCACAATTATTATTGATCTTTAGTTGTATTTAACATAAGAAAAACGTAAAAATAAAATAAAAAGAAGCAAGAAAACATTATACCAAACAAAATTGAAATTGAAAAACAGGAAATTTAGAAAAATTACGTTAAATTCAGTGTGACTTACCAAATAACTAAACTGAACAATTTCACGTGTGTTGTTTATTTTATATTTTAAATTTTCATCTTTTATAACGTAAGTTTTTCAAAATTCATTTCTTGTTTATTCAAAAATTCTTAGCCCAAACCTGTTAAAAGTGAATTATTGTTGTTTTTATTGTTTCGTAAATATTATTTTTCTATGTAAGTATGTATTCTTTACTAAATAATTAAAATTCAATATTTTAATAATATATTTTAGTTTGTTTATAAACTACTATCTACCACACTATAGACTTAAAAATTTATTTCTAGTTTAATTTTCTATTAATTAAACAATAATATTTAAGACGGTCACGGCTGATGCTTATGTGCGTCAACTGCAAAGCCGAGATCCTCGGTTTGATCCCGAGTGAAGTTAAAGCTTTATTCTGACCGTCTTCCTTCGGCAGGTAATGTCAAACCACCGAGGTATCTGCCAAGAAAACCCGAGAGCAAAAGGACCGAAGAGAAGGAACATTTAATATTTTTATTGAACTTTCAGCGAAGTTTACCGCTTTTATCAGAATTTTATTTATATAATATTACTATATAAATATCGCTGAAATCTTAATAAAAATATTAAATGTTATTAATGTGTAATTAACTTGTTCAATTGAAAAGTTTTTAATTTAAAAAAATTTATTAATACAGTTAATTAATACAATAATTATATTGCTTATTTGGTTCTTTCAAATGAACTAATTTGATTTTTACTAATTAATACCCTAATAAATTTCATGCTGATCAGATTGTTTATGCAAAGTTTCACTAAGATCAATTTTTAAATTAAAAATTTAACAACACTTTTAAATGATAATCAAGCAAGATCAAGTCTCGTTACGCTTGATGTAATCATTATGGAAAGAAATTTTAAAATTAAAACTTTGGTTTATAAAACTTTGAAATTTTGACATTTTTACGAGGTTCAAAATTGGCCAATTTTAGATCAATTTACTTTAAAGTGTAGAGTGTAGTGAAGTTTTCTTCATAATATTTGGAGGCTATTAATTTGGTAAGTAAATTAGTTAATTTTGAAAAAATAGGGTATAGGTAGCCCGTTACTTTTTAATTGGTTAATATGAAAAAGATGAAATTATTGGTAAGTTAAATGGATACCGCTATATAAGTAAACGTGTTATAAATAAACCAGAAGAGCAGACACCGGCAAAACTAAGAAAATGCTAACAACAATGAAATAAAATTTTTAAATCCCAAAAAGTGGACCAGAATAAGTAGAAGAGCTTGGAATGAGTACATACCAGATTCGAATTTCAAAAACCGCTAAGGATAAGCCATAAGTTCCTGCTTCACTCTTTCACTTCCATAAGTAAAGTGGATGGCTTTCTACCTTTCTTTCTTTTGAACATATAATTACTAGAATAATTTTTTGCTTTATAGATCGATGATTTAAATTTATCAAATAAATTTTTTTTCTGAAGAAAAAGTTTGTAACCTATTTTAGTTAATAAACACGTTATCCTTCACATTGAATGTTTCCAAGTTGCCAAAATTGCTCAATATGAAATTTGTTATTATATTACATATTCTTTAACGATAACGCAAACTTTATGTTAAAATATTTCGTGCCCGTTTCTGTCTAAATAAAAGATATTATCATTTCAGATTAATCTTTATTTATATTGTAGAGATTAAGATCCTATAAAAATTAATTAGATTAATTGGATAGCTTTTAACTAAAAGGTAGATATAAGTAGGTTCAAAATTATTATTATAGGAATAACAAAAAAATTAAAATTTTATTCTAATACTAAAAGTTTTTACAGAATCGGATTTTTACTGTTATTAGAATCTTTGTTCTATTGATTGCCGTCTTTGCATATTAAGAGTTGTTTTATTATTTATAAATATTATGATATAAAAGTTCCATACGTTATTAGTGAAAATTTTATACTTATAAATATTTTTATCATAGTTGCATTTTCACAAAACGGAACAAAGTACGATTTTTTTAACGGATTTAATCTCAAAAAACTACAAGTTACAGTTCTAAGTCAGTCGTACGTTAAAAATTGACAATAATATGATTGTTTGTGTACTTTTTAATAAAATAAATCGGTTTTATAAGTTCAGAGGAAAAATATTTTCAATCCTATTTCAGCAGCCGTGTTCAAAGCTGAAGATCCTGTCTAACAATAGATGGCGAAGCCAAAAATTATGGGATTGTAAATTTCTACGTAGAAATATGTAGCTCTGGGGAATACAAAGCCGTCGATCGCATTGAATAGTACGCAAACTATTTGTGATATCTAGGTTAATAATAATAATAAGTTTATCTAAAATTATCTTAAATTGTTACTATAAAACCGGTCCGTAAAGATGCAAAGTGAAAATGTGGATCTGGGGGATATGTAATACTCTCTAGTGCACCCTTTGCTTTTTATTCAAGCTCCAAAATTAAGAAGTCATTAAGTGCTAATGCTGGATACCCTCAGACCTCTTAGTTGCCAGAAAAGTTAGGAACGTAGGAATCCTCTAGCTATCGAAGACTTTAATCGCCGATTATAGAGAGGTACTACACAGGCCTTGTATACAGGGGTGGACGGAATGCATAAAAATCTACATATAGTATTTACAACACAAAACTAAAAATTGTGTAGATATGCATTTAAAATAAAAAATTCATTTAAAATAGTTAGTATGTATTTGTAATCTTAAAAAATTAAATTTTTAATAGTATATTTGTAATTTAAAATTGAAATTTGAAAATATACATATTTGGGTACATAGTTTAAATACATGTATTTTGCAAAAATACAAAAATGAAAATTTGTATTTGAAAGTATAATAAGTATAAATATTGAAATATTGAAATATTGAAATATTGAAATTGAAATAAGTATAAAATAAAATTCAAAATACAAAATTACAAATTACATGGAAAATTTATATTTAAAATATAAAATACAAGATGTATTTTAAATACTGGCTCTTATCCGTAGGCCTAAGTCTGAAAATTCCTCAAAAATGTTTCTAGCACTTTGAGAAAGAATTTTCTACAACGGATTCAAACTGGAACAGAGATAAATTTGTCAGACAGGTCCAAAAATTACAAAATATTAAATTGGCTGTTTCCTGTAGAACTTATAGCCAAAATAGATTATATCAAAATTAAAGTAGATAAAATTCCGTGTATAAATATAGAAAAATATTGTTCTAGTTTATCTAGCTTTCAAGCTAAAGTCCTTCATAGAACTTCGATTTTTATCGATTTTTACCCAAAAAAACAGTTTTCGATGTCGAGTTGTTTTTCTGATTATTTGACTCAAAAGTGGTCTACAGATAAGTAAAACTAGACTGAATTATCTGTAAATCTATATGTAGAACAATTTTGTAGCTGAATTCGGACCCTAGCTGTAAGTTTTCAAACTTACTCTCTTTTGATCTTCTTTGGCTATTAAGTAAATTTTTACTTCTTCTTCTTAATCTAGGACTACGTCCTGTTTTTTAATCATGTGATATACCAAATTTACACTTGACATTCACGGTTCTTTGAGCACTTGCATATTATATTCTGGTAGGGTGCGAATCTTGCCAGATGCATAGCTCTTAGATCAAACTCTGGCTTTAGATCATAGCGGTGCAATTTTTACGAATATCTCAATTTCAGTGCATCTTAAGCGCAATTTTAACATTACCTAAAACGTAGGAAACAAAAATTTTTAATAAGAAAAGCTCTCTAGCTTTGTGAAATAGTCACAGCGACCTAAAATGTTATAAGGTGAATTATTTTGTTAGGGTGCAGAAAACAGAGAAATTACCAGTTTCACAAACGAAGAAGATGAAGACTGACTATTTATTATTTATTTGGATTGAATACTCTATAATAAAAAACTGATTATATCAAAAAAGTTCAAAATTATCTTATAAAAGAAGGCTCTGATATACCAGGTGACAATAAAATACGGGGATTGGTTAAATTCCAATTATTTCTAAAGAATTTGAATAAAATCGTTTGAAAATTTTACACATTAATTTAATAGAAAAATTATAAATTTTTGAATTACATCCTTGGGCATCGATACATAACTTTGTTCATCAAAATTATCGGCAGGAGTTTAAAACTTTTAAAGAGACATTTCAGCTCAGACCTAGACAATGGAAGCACGTAATGACTCCAACTTTTTATGTGGTATGGTGCAGGCTATAGTTTTCAAGTATTACCAAACAAAGCAGTCCAAAGAATTTAAATCCGGTGACCATTGCATGTGTGAGTCAATGCCGCTTGTAAACCGAAGTGGAATATTAAAAAAAAAAAAAATTAAGGGAACCGTCACGTAACCTATCACAAGAATTGAACTTTTTCCTATTGACCATTGGAAAGAGGACAATTTTCTGAGTATATTAACACAAAATTTTTTTTGGATTATACAATAATTGACGAAATTACGGCATTTTAAAAATGCGGATTAGCAGGGGCGTGTAACTTGATATACCCAGTTCTACTGTGCCTTACGCGTGGTCTAGAGTCAGTACTGTAGGCCACTCACTCAGCATGCAAATTAAAATGTTAAGATTTAAGCTTTAAAATTCGTAATTTTAATTGTGTTTTTGATGGGTTTCGAATTATTAGGTTAATTAGGAAACAAATTCATAAAAAAAATCACATACATTTCGGCATTAAAATTACATGGCAATTTATGGCTTTTTTTGGTCAGTATTTTTTATCATTAAATAGTCAGTATTTTTTTAGAAATCGGTATGTAATAATATTTTGGTCAGTATAAAATTACATTACAATAAATTACAATAATAAAGTTACAGTGGGTAGCCATAAATTGAACACTAGTAGTATCTGTGTACGTACTTTATACTCTAGTTAACAATCCTTTAGGGTTATGTAATTTATTTACGATTAAGTTAATAATCGTTTAAGAATTATAGCGTGTAATTAATTATAAAATTGCAAATATTACAGAGTCGAGTTCACACCGAGGAGGAAGCACACTTTGCCGAGTAGGACCGGTCTAGGGGGATATTTTTAGTGAGTACACGGTAAAACTCGGATGCATGGATCCTACCATAAATGCACTCCTAAATCGAGTCATCCAATCGTGGTAAAGATTGACCGACTGACTAATCTCCTTATAGCGTAACCCCTTTTTTAACTCCGAATTTTGATGATTATTTATATCAAAATCAGCTCGCCAGTGCCCAATTTGTGCACGCCCGTATAAAATACATACTCACCATATTATTTAAAATGCTGAGCATTTCATTAAAAACTGACAATAAATATTTAAAAATACTGAACAAATAAATACAAGCCTTTAGTTATTTCATGCAATTTATTAAAGTATACTTATTACTTTTCGGGCTTTTAGTTTTAAAAATTTAACAATTATTATGATTTATTAATCATAATAAGTCATTTTCGATAAACATGAGAGATAAATCTGTTAAATGTATATTACCCAAAGAATTGCGTAAATAATTTTTCACTCTCTTCAACACCGAAAACGAACATTCGACTGTTGCATTGCTTAATTATGTGTATGGTAAGAAATATGTTTAAAATGGTTTCCACGTTAGGAAATGTGAATTGTAAACCGTTTAATATAAGTTTGTACATTTCCATAGAATTTGATTTTTTTTCTTCCTCGTCATACTTCAGAAAACGAATAACTTCTTCTTGAAAGTATCTACTATCAATATTATTTTTATACTTCGTCGCTATTGTTTTTATGCATTTATCAAATAATGAATCTTCATCCAAATTATGAATCAGAAAAAGTTAAAAATCATGCATAACATGGTCGTAAACAGTGAATTTAGAATTAATTTCGGGATAAGTGCGTCGCAAATTATGTTCACCATAAGAGATTTTTTTTCTGTCACTATGGCGTCGTTGTCAGCAGTTTCATCTTCATCAAATTGACGCTTTTATTTTTTTTATTCTTAACTCCTTATAATTCCAATGGTCGGTTAATAATTTGGTTTCTTGTTCAACATGATCTAACGAATTTCGCATAATCATTACAAATTTGGTGAGAGAAAATTTTAAATTTCAAGTTTCACTACACAAATGAACAAATTTTGAAGCCTCCCAGAATTTGGAGGCCCCAAACGCGCGCTTATAGTTATTATTATAAAATTACAACACTAGTGTAGAAAGATCTTCATTACGAAACAGAACATAAACGAGTGCTACGCTCATTCGCGTTTTGTAATGGTTCTTTTTGTAAGTGTGCTATATACTATTTTTTCTACTTAACTTACAACTATTAAAATCGATATTTTAAATATTTTCAGAATTTTAAAATGAGATAAAAAAAATGACAAATGACAAATGATTGTTGAGAAGTAATATTTTCATAATACATTTATAGCTTTGATTCATCGACTTTTCAGCAAAATAGCATTGAAGAAATATATTACAACAAAAATTTGACTATTTTCGAATAATATATCACTGCCAACGTACATCTACTATAATGGTGGTGATTATCTTTCAGCACAAAACAATTTTATTACCTTCAAGGTTAAATCATAAAACTTGGGACAAATTCGAAAAAATATTGCTTAGATGATAACGTGCGATTATGCATAAATGCTAATTATATGACAACTTGATTAGTTTTTTTAGGACTCTTCTATCAACACGCAAATATATGTACACGCACTTAACATGCAGGGTTTTAATGAAACTTTTTAGATGTGCGTTTTTTCCTACACACAGTGAAATAGACATGCACGCAATTCATATCAATATAAATCCATATTTTGTGTTATCGAACATTAATTAAGTTTATGAAATGAATATTACGAAACGTAACTTTTAATGCAATGTCGTTCGTGTCGCACGTATTAAATTACCTGGCATTTTTCACTAAAAATTAAATGTTTGCTTTAACAAAGTATTAATAATTGTGGAGTCGCCCAAGATAACAGATTGGGGTGCTTTGTTAAAATTATAAAATTAAAACATGGACGTCTTTTATTAAGCTATTTTGTTATGGTGCTGAATAAAATTCAAATGCATTCAAAAATTATCCTTTTGAAAACAGGTAATCCACCAATTGACTGAATGGAGAAGGGAATAAGTGGAAACAATTTGCTAGGCAAGATACTTAAAAAGTAGCTTTGGACCGCCCGTTATGTGCTACCCATATCAGGGGTCTGACATAAACATAATGCCAGTCAATGAAAGGGAATTGCTAAACATTTTTATTTAAATGATATGGCAGTGGCTCGGCAGTTGAATTAGATATTCCTGGTGCATCCTGTATATATTCCTACAGCTCTATTGGCTAAAACTATTTAAAAATTTGCTCGAACCCAATTCTCAATGTGTTTGGCACCACGCACGAACAAGCAAATAAATTAATTGACTAAAACTTAAAAGTTATGTTAATTAATATCATAAAAGCTATTCATGATTACATCACCCAATAATGTAAGTAAACATTACTAATTTTACTTAATGGACAAATAATGTTCGCATGTACATTAAAATTAGTAGGCATACTAGTTTGTAAGGTATAAACGTTTGCTTTATACAAGGTGATTCGAAAGATAATAATTATTAGGAAAATGACTGAAACTTGAAAAATTCAAATTGAATTTCCTTTCACTTTCATCCAAACGTAGCTGCTTTATTTCCCAAGAGAGCATTTGAAAGACAACTATTTTTAGTGCGAGTGTGATTCTGTGACAGTTCCACTTCTTATCAATTTTTGTTGTTGAAAAAGTAAACCGAGTCGCTTGAATTGATTTGAAGCCTTCTGATTAGATTTAGCCAAAAAAATATTTTTTTTTCTTAAGAAAACTTTTTAATAACCTACCAATTTAATGAATTGTGATTGAAGATAGAACCGAGGTTGTTAGTAAAACGAGATGAGTATGTTCTCACGTCATGTTGTGGTCCGTCATTAATAATTACCGGTGTAGCGTGTAGTTAACACTGCCCTGTCAAAACAGATTAATGAATGTCTCCCCAGACTCGCGTCTTGCGACAAGAGCACAACTCTACCTGCTTTATCAAGATAACTTTATTATCTTTTGTACTTTTCTGTACTTTAAGTACAGAAACAAAAATTAGTCTGCCTATTTTATGTTTTCCAAATTGCCTTTTCCAGTTATTTAAAATGATTTATATTTTTAAAATTCTCCCAGGAGCCAGCATAATTGTCCAACTAGTTTTTCCAAAAAATAAGAAGACGTTTCGAAAATAAGATAAACTTTTTTTAATTTATTTTGGTGTCAGCCCGAAAATACATTTTAAGGATATCATTTGCTTACCGAACCAGCTAATTTAACGCGATTAACTTTTCTGTCAAGCAAGAGATTAACTGATACCGATACCAATACCTCTTCAAACTTGTATCGAGTTGCATTTGTTGTAAAACTGGTCCAGATATTTTTCCTTTTAAAAATCATTTGTGGTTGCCAAAAATATTTAAAGTGTCATTCCAAATCACGTTCATTCAATTCAAATTCTTTATATTTAAATGTCTGAAGATAAGAAGCTATAAAAAGGTATTGAGAATTATGTTCTAATTTTTAAGGTTACAAATATTAAATCTTTAAAAAAAATAAAGAAATATTTTATTAAATAATCAGAGCGGAAAGAAATTAAAAAAATATCTTGGCAATAGAAACCAGGTGGATTGGCGACGTTGGGAGAATGAGCGAAAAACTTTTTCAGACTGCTTCGCCAAGAGCAGTATTTAGAATTAAAATATTTTTTGTTGATGGTGTCATTTCTTTATCTAAGATATTTTATTATATAGACAAAACCTTTTAGAACAGAAAAAATAATAAATTGATAAATTGATAGGCCATATAAATATGGCGACCAAAGGCCGACCAGTCTTGCAAAGTTAGAAGGAACAGATTAGTTTTTATATAAAGTTCAAATTTGCAGCTTCAAAAGTTTTGGAAGGCGGTAAGGTAAGATGGTTAAAGTAATAAAAAATTAAAAATCAAAGTCAAGGTTGAATGGTTAACCACAGGAAGACTTAAAAATAAATTTTCTAGGTTCAATAAATGATACAGCATAACTTGAAGAGAGTGAAGGTAACTCTAGAGATAGGAAATTTCGGAAATTCGACGAAATCCGTGATAATCTCAGAAGATTCGTATGTGTAATAGTTTTGAAATGTTTGAAGTATTTTATGATATTCAAAAGGTAATTAAGTAATATTTAAATGTGATCGTTAATTGGCTTGATTATTAATAAATTGAAAAATAAAAATAAAAATATTTTGTATATTTCCTGATTGTGTATAAAAATTTAATGCTATGCTTACAATTTTCTTAAATTTAAATGGCAAAAACGGCTATTTGGGTTTTAACTGTATTACATATTTATGTAAAATTTTTTCTATTAAAAAAAAAATAAATGAAAAACTGGAAAATTGTAGTACCCGACCCTTAAAATTTATATCGGAGAGCATAGCAATATAACACTTCCTTGAATTGGTTCGTAAGTTTAGAAAAAAAATTGCTATATTTAGAGGTTTCAACCCTTAACATTAGAATTTATATAATATTTGACTTCAAATTAATATTTAGTAAATAATAAAATAATAATAAAAACATAAACAGATTTCGTTTTTTGTCTGCAAAATTTAATTTTCGATATGAATAAAATAAAAATATATCTATTATAAGGCCCCTATAATGTGCATCCGTTATTTATAATTTTGGAACCTTTGTTAAATCGAGGGTCTCAAGCAGTTTTATTAAACCCGGACGATATTAAAATATTTCAAAATATCAGACTCATTTGTAATTTCTGTTTGTTTTGTAATTTTTTTGCTATTCCTAAAGCTTTCGAAATTAATACAATTTATTGTGTTAAAAGTTTCTGAATTCAGAAACTGTTAAATGACATGCTAACACGTTTTTAAAACGCTGCAATAGAAATAAGGATTTAAAAAATGCATAGACCGTCAATTAACAATTCAGCTATAAATTGTAGGTAAAATCTACTTAATATTACATTTTTAGAAACTATTTTTAAATATAATGTACATTTATTATCCAAATTAGAACAAAAAAAATCAATTTCATCTATTGAAATTGACAGTAGCGGCACTAGGTAGTGGCGTAACTATATTATATGAGGCCCGTAGCAAATTTATTGAAGGGGGCCCCCCTCAGTAAAAATCGTCACGTTGTAATTGAATTTTAATAAATCACTCAAGTTACGCAATAGTATTATATCTTCAAATTTAAAAATATTTTATTTGAAAATATTTCCTTGACAAAAATGTTTTTTTCCTGACATTGGTGTTAAAAATTTTAAATTCTCTGACTTTCCCTGACAAGTTTTAAATTCCCTGACTTTCCCAGGATTTCCATACAAGTGGGAACTAAACTTTATAATTTTTACTAAATTTTATTTAAAATGTTAGGTTATTTTTGAGTTTGTAGCTTCTCGGGCGGGAGCCCCGGTCTTTGCGGTGCCCGTGGCATTTTGCCAGCCCTACCATTCTATAGTTACGCCACTGGTACTAGTTTTTATTTAAAGGGAGAGTGGATATAAGCAAATACTATAAAATATTTATTTTTTACTTTTTAGTATGAAGTAGTTATATCAAAATAATTGTGAAATGAAGGCCTTTATATCATATTGCAGAGTTTTTATATTTAAAGTAATTTTTATCCTATCTATAGCGTAATTTTTTCAGAATTCAATTTCTTGTTTATTCAAATATTCTAAGTTCAACCCTGTTAAATGTGAATTATTGTCATTTTAGTGTTTTTTTAAATATTTTGTTTCTGTGTAGTATGTATTCTTTACTTAACAGTTAAAATTTATTATTTTAACATTAACCTAACAAATTTTGTTAGGTTTGATAAACTTCATTTTTTAAGTTATTTTCTATTAATAGAAAAAGAACCTAAAAAATAAAATTTTTAAGTGAATAGTGTGGTAGTTAGTAGTATGTAATGTTAATATAAGCAAACTAAACAAAATGTTAAAATAATGAACTTCAACTGTCAATACTGTTTAGTTGGTTTATTTTATATAAAAAATAATAATTTTTTAGTAAGTTACTACTGTTCCAACTCAGCCCTTCGTTATGAAATTGAAGGGTCTGAGGGGTATGGAATACCATCCAATACTAATGCCCAAATAACAATGTTTAAAAGAAAAACTTTTGAAGCAAATGATCGTGAGTATCACAAAGATTTAATATTTCGTTTTCAGATAGCGGCGTCCAGGGTCGGACACCGTCATTTCGGCGATTCCAGTTCGGCACCGTCATTTTGGTGATTCTAATTCGGCGACAGTCAATTCGGCGACCCGATATTTGGCTATGCCAGTTTCGGCGATTCCAATTTGGCGCCTGAATTTCGGCGATTCCGATTCGGAGACAGTAAATTCGACTACGTCGATTCGGCGACGGGAGATATACTTTCAGTTTATTTAATTTATTCTTCGAAATTTCAAATGTAAATGTACAAAAGCACCTTAGTGCGGACGCCTATGGCTTTCGACGTATTCAAAAAACTTTCGATACAGCTGGACATGCACCTCCTTAAAAATGCCGCGGTACGAAGCGGCTGATTCTTGAATTTTGGCAAAGGTAACTAATTCTAATAATAAATAAATTAAATAAATAAACTAAACAAAATGTTAAAATAATGAATTTTAACTGTTAAGTAAAGAATACATACTTACATAGAAAAATAATATTTAAAAAACAATAAAAACAACAAATTAACATTTAACAGGTTTGGACTAACAATATTTAAAAAATTACGTTTTAAAAATGATGAAAATTTAAAAGATAAAATAAAAACTTCGTAATACGATATAAAGGCCTCTATTTCACAATTATTATTGATCATCAGTCGTTGGTTTTAAGGTTAAATAAATAAAATAATTCTTATATCACGGTACAACCGGATTTGAATCATTTCATCATTTTTGAAACGTAATTTTTTTTAAATTTATTTCTTGTTTATTCAAATATTCTTAGTCCAAACCTGTTAAATGTTAATTTGTTGTTTTTATTGTTTTTTAAATATTATTTTTCTATGTAAGTATGTATTCTTTACTTAACAATTTAAATTCATTATTTTAACATTTTGTTTAGTTTGTTTATTTAAAATTACATACTACTACCACACCATAGACTTAAAAAATTCATTTTTTAGGTTAATTTTCTATTAAATTCTAATAATGTTATAGAATATCTTTGCGGTATAGCATATAAGTGTATAACAGAGATTAAAATTTGTTTAATTGCTTAAAAAGTATTTACCTGTTTATAAAACTTTTTAAATTTTGTATGAATTTAATGATTTGTTTAGTGTAATAGTAATAAATTGATTTTTACTATTTTGTATTTGTGTGTTTTCTTATGAAGAAGAGCGCATTAGGTTTAGCAGCCCAGGGGCGTTGTATATCTTAGGACGGCCCTGGCGGCGTCCCATTGTTCTCCCCTCATTAGGCGCCACTGGGTCAGTATACCTTGTTCAAGTTAATAAGTTATTTGTTGTACGATCACCTAAAGTAATTTTTTTTTATATTTATCTTGAAAAACTTGAAAAATATTACCATTGAATATCAAAGTGATATCTTCAGGGGTTTCTTATAATTATATAATTTAGGAAAATAAAAATACATAAATCGTTGGTAAATTGAAAAATGGTAAAATGGTATATTTGAAGTTATTTAGAAATGCATAATACTTATTTTTTAATTGCAAAGCATAATATAAATTTAAATAAAATGGGGAAATCATGAATAATCTGATTTTATCTTTCATTATTTTTATAATAATAAAGAATTTTTGAATGTTTAGAGTCTTATTATAGGTTGATTTCTGCTGGTAGATTTTAGAAGATGTAATCTTTTGTAATCTCTTCATATTAATTTATAATTTATTAGAACTTATGTAAGCATGCGATTTTGTAATCAAATTTTGTGTTTTTTGTTCAATAAATCAATAAGTAATTAATTATATTTTAAACATTGACTATTTTATATTTACTAATTATTGTATACAGTTATATTTCAAATTTCTTATTTTATGATTCAAATACATAGCCAAAAGCGGTCAAAAGTATTATTTCTTTAGCACGTTTATTATTTCTGCAGATGTACAAATATTAATTCTATATAATATAAAAAATGTTATGTAGATCAAAATTAATATTTATATCAAATTTTTCTTTTAATAGCAACCATAAAAATAATATAGGTACCTACGGCGAACAGTAAAAGCGTGCAATCGAAGAACCAATTAAGTTATTAAAAATTTAAAACTTTTATATTAGAAGTTTGGAAGTGGGCTTTTAAAAATAGCTGCTAAAAATCTATCCACACTAAAATGTCGATACCATTTGGACCCGGAAAAAAATAGAACATACGCAATTTTGGTAAAAATAATAATTAAAGGAAAATTAAGTCCCGTCTACAGATTATACGAAGGTTTTGATCATTATCGACAGTTGAGTTGATGTTTTGACATAAAAGAACCAACTAAAAAGATAAGTTTATAAAAAGTTAACGTTTTGAGATAAAAAAATTTGCATTTAATTAGTATTTAACATTTAATAAAAAATCAGTCTCAACATTACTTTACAATTTACTAAAATTCATTATTTAAAAATCTGTTTGGCGTTTGTTGTCTCCACATTCAATGTTCCATTTTGTCCTGGTCGGAATTACTATTGTGATTTTCTTCAGAGCTCTTTTGAGATTTGCAACTTTCTGCAGAGTTACTAGTATCCTTAGTGGAAGTGTCAGCATATATTGTGTTGTACATTTCTGTAACATATTGTTTCACCTCAGGTGTTAATTTATTGAGTGGTATGCTAACAGGTATACTTATTTTCGGTTTTTCGAACTTAGCAGATTTTTCTTTGGAAACCTTCTCTTTTATGGCCCCTTTTCTATTTTTTCTTTTCGTTCGGGTTTCTTTTTTTAAAATTTCTGCTTTGTCGATTTCGTCGTCGGAAGAAGTGGTGTCTGGTTTTTGATCTTGCAGGATTCCTCGAAGTTGAATTATTTGATCTTTTAAATCGTTTAGCAGCTTTATATTGGGTGCTCTTTTTCGCCTAGCTCTGATATATTCGGAATTTTCTTTTTCAGAGGTACTATTACTTGAAATTGCCTTTTCTCTCCAAGTTGTAAAATTATCGGTATTTTTCATTTCAGTGGTTGGACTGGATGGTGCTATTCCTAGCCAAGCTCTGTTATCTTCGAAAATTCTTTCTTTAGAGATTCCACTCGAAGTTTTACTTTTTCCACTTTTAGTTTTACTCTTACTCCTATTAGAAGTTTTTTCTACTAAATACCTTTTCGAATTTACTTCATCCGAGCCGTCATCGTAGCTGTCATCGCTTTGCAGTTTTATATTTAGTGCTCTTTTTCGCTTAGCTCTGATATTTTCGGAATTTTCTTTATCAGAGGTATTACTTGAAACTGCATTTTCTCTCCAAGTTGTAAAATCATCGGTATATTCCATTTCAGAGGTTGCACTGGGTGGTACTTTTCCTGGCCGAGCTCTGCTATATTCGACAATTGTTTCTTCAGAGATTTCACTCGAGGTTTCACTTTTTCCAATTTTAATTTTACTCTTACTAGAGGTTTTTTCTACTAAATGCCCATTCGAATCTACTTCATCCAAGCCGTCATCGGAGCTGTCAGCTGAAGTGTTGCTAGTAGAACTTCCATCGTCTGAACTTGTTTTGGCTGCATCTTTTGACTGTCGGTTTTCATAGCTGTTTTCTGGCAAAAACTCATTTTCCGTGCCATTACCTGATTCACTCGATTTGCTACTTCCTGAATTGAGATTTTTTGAACTTTTAGTTTCAGAGCTTTTATCTTCTGAAGAGTTAGTGTCAGAGCTATTCTGGCTAAGTTCATTATTCTTCATTTTATCAAAGTTTTAATTAAAAAATTCAACACTGTGTTATTAATTTATTTTAAATTTTAATTTATGAAATAATTAGTAACTTTTTTCCTAAATAAATATAAATTTACGAGCACAAAGTTTAAGTTTAATCACATAGAACACTGCATTTGCGACATTTCAAATATTTTGGAAAAACTAATTTTAAAATGTGTTACGGAGATTATTTTTAAAATATATCAGCAATGCGCAAATAAATTGTAGAACAGGTCTGGCCTTCCAAGTGTGTCTTGGGCAAATTTATAAATTTAATAAAATTATTATGGTAATCAGCCGTCGGAAAATAATTATTTCAAATCATAAAGGTAAAAGATAATGCCATACTAAACAATGTAGGTAATACTATTTTTTTTAACATAAATTTATCTAAGAAACTTGGCGACAAATATTTGGAATTTTAGAGAACGTAAAGTGATAAGTTTGGATGGCACAAAATTGGATTATTTTTAAAATACTTTTAATGTTCGATATTTGAGAACTTTTAATGCTTCTGGCGACTCGTGTTATGAGGTAATGCGCAAAAGAATAAACACAGCTGATCAAAAAGTCAATAACTCGGTAAGTTGTTGACAAGGGGCACATCTTTCGTAAGATTATCTCATCTACCGTTCTTCCTTTCTACATTGTCAATATACTTATGTTTCCTAAATATTTACTTTAAATAATATGAGATGATACAGGATGTATATAAAGGAAGAGTTAAATTTTCTAGTGCCATCCAAATGCTATACACCAAATAAAGTATCCATTATTCTTCGAATTAAAATCCAGAAGTAATTATTTTTGGAACAGGATTAAACTGGCCGGTCCAGCTAGAAACAATTTTTTCTGCAATTTTCATTAGGTATCATCGAGTAAATAAGCTTCCTAACGATTTTGGAAGTTATTTTAAGAATTTTTTCAAGTTTCGAAATAACATTTCATGCGGTGCCGTGACATATTTTATAAAAGGGTCAGTCTCAGAAAGGGTACAATACTTATTTTTAATAAAGTTTCTGGAAAGCTTTTAGTCGTGCGCTATCATTTTGCGTGGATCAGAAAAAGCATAGATCTCATCAAATCGGCTTTTCAAATTTGACATGTACCCCAAGTATATGCGGCTTATTTTTATGCATATACACTTTTTTAGTATCACTGCGAATTATTTTTGAACTCAAGTATACGTCTCATACCGAATTGGTTATGAAATATTTATGAAAAGCTACTTCAGAGTGTATTAAAAAATTTAGTTTATTAAATTTCCGCATGCTAAGAATGTGCGTGTATTTTTTTGAAATATTTTACTATTAAGCACGGAGCTCGATATGTCGAATTCTTAACATTGCAGATGTTTGAGAATTTTAAGTAAGACGTTATTATTATATAATATAATTAAGCTCGAATAGGCTACATTCCACATTTTTTCCAATTTTTCTATAGGAAGTAAATTTTCAATGACTTTTTGGTCAATTCAGGTTTTTCCCTTTGTCCAACTTAGATCAGATATGTTTTATTTAATTTTTTAGGCCATCAATTTTTAACATCAATTTCCTGTAATTTATAAAACCTAATTTAACACCAGTTTATTAAAGCAATACTAGGAACATGCCATTAGTTTATTATCCACGAATAGGATAATTATTATGTAAATGTGATACAGTCACAGTAATACAATATTGGAATTTTGATTAGATTTTGATCTTATTCCTTTTATTAAAAAATATACCTTTATGCAAAATTTTGGAAAACATATTTTTTATTCTTGTCTTTTCCGACATCAACTTTTTAATCCAGAGAGCGCGTCAGTGCTCCCAAGGTAAACCACCACCGTAGTCAATATTTGTTTCTAATATTTAAAAATTTTTAAATATGGCAAAAAAGAAGAATTCACTAGGTTTACTGAAATAATTGCAAAGTTCTAATTATATAATTAATTAATCAAAGAAATATGATATAGTGACGTCACAGATTTTCATATAAAAAACACGTTTAAATTTGGTGTACACAAATTGCTTCTGGTATTAATTCATTAAGATACAAAAGGTAATAATTACTAAATTACTTACGGTCAGTTTAGTTCTACATGTAGTACATTATTTTGATTAAAAATGGGATAATTAAATACTATTTAATTTAATTTGACAAGCGCAATTGATGACGGAAGCTATTTATTACCATCAAATAATTTAGATAAACTTTTTTATATTTTTATAATATTTTATAATAATCTATTATGATAGAAATTCTGAAAAATTTTATAAGAATCTTTTACTTTAATTATTATTATTATTGTTTACATTCAATTTTAGATTTATCATCCAATAGAGGAATACTGCATTTTTAAAATTTACGCTAAATAATTTAGTAACTGAAAACAAAAATGTAGTACATTGGTTGGACCTCCCGGAATAGTTATTAAATTACTACAAATTTAGTATAAGATTAAATTGTTTTCATGTTAAATAAAAATAAAAATTAAAAATAAAGTCATAATTTATAAAGACAAAAACTAACAGAATCATTGTACGTTGAGATTCGAAACACAATGTTAACAGTTATGGCTCTATTTTTAATTTTAATTTAACATGCAAATAATTTAATCTTATCATAAATATTATTATTTATTACATATTAATAACATTAATCATAAAAATTTAGTAACAATAAATTATAAACTGTAATTATTCGTTTGACTCTTAAGTTTCAATCAATATAATCAGTTTTATGAACAATGAATTTGAGATAATGTACTAAGTGAGACAAAACAAATAATCTTTGTTACTATATTCTTTCTAATTTTGAAAGATGTTTTTGAGTGATTTGATAAATTTTTTAACTAGTAACTAATGTAAGATTAGTTAGTAAATTATTTTTTACATCTTTTAATTAATCTTTAAAAATATAGTGCACGAGGCAAGGTTCTTTCAGAAAGTAATCACATTGTGCCTTGCACAAAGGCGGCTGGTACTGAGGGGCGGCCAAAGCTCTAGAAATAAAAAATGCGTATAAAACAATAATTAATAACTGCTTTACTTCCAAGTAAACAAATTTTTAAAAATCGAACAAATTATACGCAGTGGCCCCAAAAATGATCCCATTTCGCCGAAAAAATGTATAAATTGTTTATATCATTCTTCTTTTTCTTCAAACTTTTTATCCATCATGGCCAAACCTTGGTTTTTACTGCCTTTTTTTATTGTAAATGCACTAACTATAGACTAATCGTCGGAATTTATATGATTATTCGACAGTAATATACATAGATTTGAATTAGGCGATTGAGGTGGTTGTTCGGTTTTCGATAACACTCTTAGACAATATATTTCCAAATGTTTCAAATTTTTAGCTTAGGTTCCTAATTTTTGTATGTAAAGTTTTTACTTCTGCGTTCGTAATTGAGTAATATCAATCATAATGGTGAAACCGGATGGGTCTGGGGAGTACAAAATACTCTCCAGCACTGAATAACTTGTTAGAAAGAGTGAGTTAAAAGATATACCATACCCAGGGCCGTATTTAGACTAGATTTTTAGAGGGGGTTTTAAAAATATTAAAAAATAAATAGCTAATTTATTAAAATACAAAGAAAACTAAAATTCAAAACAAAAAATAAAAGTATAAAGTACAACATATTTAAAAAATAAGAAAAAAAAACTACAATAAAAAACAAATATAAAATAAAAAATAGAAGGAACTCGATAAATAAATAAATACCTAAATAAAAAAATTTAAGTTCCAACTTAAACCGTCAGTAATGCTAAAATCGGCAAAATAAATGCAATTTTGGTAATTTTTTTAAATTTAAATTTTGTTATATTAATTTTTGAAATGTAATGTTTGCAGAAAAATGAGTAGAGGGAGGTTTTTGTTGCTAAGATGGCGGAAACGATGGAGGCCTAGATTTTGCTTCGCTGATTTTTTGAGTATAATTTTGTGCAAGTATTTTTGCAATTAAGATTTTATTTTTGAGTATTGTTATTGGAAAATTTTGTTTAAAAGTATTTTGGTCGAAAGTGACCGCAAAAAAGTTGAAATTTTGTGAAAAGATTGTTTTTATTTAATTAAAGTAATTACTTTTTTGTGAACTTTATTTAATGGGTGAAAATAATTTGTCGAGGGAGCGACAAATTTTGATTATAGTTTGACTTCTGGGGGGCATCGCGGATAAAATTTTGTTTGTGCCATTTTAAAAGTTTTGTTTACTAAGATATTTTTAATAAGTTTAAACTTATTCATATTTGAATTTTAAACTCATTTGTAAAAAACCGTCTTTAAATAAAATTTTTTAATTTAATAAAAATCACAAACTAAATTCTTATTTTACGGATAGTAAATAATGTTGTCAAAACGAAGAACTAAATTACACCAAAATATAAGACAATTTATGGGTTTGCAATGCCCACTCTAATTTCTTTCGGAAGTGTTACTTTAAGCTATGTTGTCGATGATAGTCTAAAAATTTATTTTTCTTTTAAAATTTTTGGTTCAAACAATTTATAGGAATTTAAAATTTTTACCATAATAGTAAGAATTAAGATAAAATATCTATTTCATTTATTTCAATATAATTATTTTTCAAAAAATCGAAAATTAATTAATAGGAGTAACAATATTAATTAAGAGGCCGCAGACTTTTACACAGTACTGTAAATATATAGGGCTTTTTTTATTCTTCATCGTCAGTTTTTAAATTTTTGCAATTTAGTAGTAGGTGTATTCAATCCAGTGTCGTCAATCGCCGGATTTTAATACGAATTTCCGATTTTTTAATTTGGGATTTAGTTTATTAGAAATATCTTTAGTTTTAATCTTTTTAATACTTCAAGCTTAATGTTTTTGTTATTAGTTGTAAAAATTGTTTTTGTTTTTTCTGATTTTTTTACTTGATAAATAATTTGGGGGGGGGGGGGGTTCTAACCCCTAAAACCCCCACCGTAAATACGGCCCTGACCATACCCTCTGCGGACTCTTCGGATCTACAGTTTCAGATTAAAAGAATTTTACTAAGTTGCCGTTTATTATTGGTGATCGTTTCTTCAGTATCATTCACCCGAACCACATGGGAAAGGGGATATACAATTTAAAATATAGAGGAACAGTCAGTGGCGGATTATCGCACAGGCACATAAAGCGCGCGCTTTATGTGCTAATTTTAGAGGGCTTCAAAATTTGTTGATTTAAAAAATTCATATTTTTTGTAGATTATACAGCTTCAAAATTATTTTTACAACGCTATTCGAATATGACGTTATCAATGCTTATGATGTGTATTGCTAAAAGATTTATCTGAACTATAGTAGATATTTTCAAGAAGAAGTTATTTATTTAAGAAGAAAGAAGAAGAAGAAAGAGAAGACAAAGAAGAGAAATCAAAACACATGGAAATGTATAAACTTATATTGAACGGTTTACAATCTACTTTTCCCAATGTAGAAACCATTTTAAAAATATTTCTTACTATACCGATACGCAATCAACAGCCAAACGTTTTTTTTCGGTGTTGAAGAGAGTGAAAAACTATTTACGCAATACTTTGGGTAATTTACATGTAAAAGATTTATCTCTCATGCTTATTGAAAATGACAGTACACTTGTTAAATTATGATAATTTAATTGATAAGTTTTCAAAACTAAAAGCCCGAAAACTAATACTTTAATAAATTGCTTGATATAACTAAGGGCTTTTATGTATTTGATCAGTATTTTAAAATATTTTTGGTCAGTATTACATTGATCGGTATAAAAACTGTCAGTATTTTTTAAATAAGTGGTCAATATTTTAAATAAATGATCAGTATTTTAAATAAATAGTCAGTGGTTTAAATAATATGGTCGGTATCTTAAATAAATGATCAGTATATTAAACGCGTGCATAAATTGGATACCAACGTGTAGATTATTACATAAGAGGATCATTAAAATTCGACGCTAAAGAAGGAATCCTTACCAAGATTATTTAGATAACTGGATTTTAGAGTACATCTGAGATTAGCAGTGTACTCACTAAAAATATTCCTCTAGACCGGTCCTACTCGGCAAAGTGTGCTACTATGAAGGAGGTAGATCTCCCTCGATGTGCACTTAACGCTATGATAATTATTTGCAATTTTATAACTAATTACTTGTTATAATTCCTCAACGATTATTAATTTAATCTCAAATAAATTACATAATCTTAAAGGTTTATGTTCCCACTGCATTTATACCCAGATTTATATTAACATAATAAATAATACTGAGCAAATTAACAAATTATACTGACCAAAATATTATTGTATTATAGTGATCATTAATTTAAAAAAATACTGATTATTTAATGATAAAAATACTGACCAAAAATTTAATTTGTCATAACTAAGTACAAAAAATGTTATGTGATTTTAATGCTAAAATGTATGTGATTTTCTTTTTTATGGTTTTGGTATTAGGTTTTTTTGTTGTACGATAATTTTAAGTTTTTGAAATAATTAAATGCATTAATGTAATAACAGCATTATTATTTAAACGTTTATTTAATTTAAAGAAAAATTATTTCTTATTTTATGTTTTCCTTTTTTGCTTTTTTTTAAACAATATTTTTGAAAAAAAAGGTGGGCCTCCAATGGCTTTGCGTTTGTACGTCACCAATAGCTTAATCCGCCACTGGGAAGAGTCTTAATTATAAACCAAAACCAAATATAAATAACAAATATTTTACGTACTGTTTAATGCGATAGATGACCTTTGTACCTGATTAACAGGATTATCTTTAGGTAAATAATTTTTAATGTTTAAGGAATTTTAAATTCCTGAACATTTTTTAGCTTAATGAAATTATATTTTTATTAAAAAGACGGCGTTTAAAGTTTTTAAAAAAGTGGACTTAAGAATTGTTTCTTGTTATCAGACTTAATTTGTTGAATGTTTTCACGTTTTCTGAATTTTCACTCAAACTGTAGCTCACATTCGATCTTTTAAACAATATAGGACAATATCATACTAAGCGTTAAAAGTTAATTATATAATTATGATATTTATATATTTGATGGGGTAGAGGTAGAGATTCCTTTATTTTAAAAGTGCTAAGTAAAAATTCAAAATTAATTTATATCTTTTTCAGATTGATTCAAGGTGGACAAACTCATATCTACATTAACTTATTTAATGCAATCCCCAAAGTCTAGACTATAAGAGATATACAAACCATGAAAATTTTGAAATTCTATCAGGAATAATAGATAATTGATTCGTATGACTAAAAATTAACAACAATGTTTATAGGAGAAACGATCGATCTATTATTAATTAGTGAACAGAAAAGAAAAGCTCGCTAAAACTTATATTTCATTTCATTTATTTGTGAAAAGAGGGTGACCGCTTCTGTTTCCCTAGGTCCGCCCATTGTATGCCGAGTTTATATTCTGAATCATATTTTGTAAGGATGCGAGCTGAAATGGGATGATATCGGCGAAGTTGATCAAATAGCCATACAAGAATTTATTGGAAGGCGCCATAAGAATTACAAAAAGCAAAAAGCATGTGTTGACGAAATGAGTTAATATAAAATTTATAACATGGGGAGAGCTCTTACCGAAATTTAGACTCGTACATCTATGAATATGTTCTGGAATAATTTAAAAAATTGCATTTTAACAATGCTTAGTGAGTAGAACTTTCAACGAATCGTAGCACGACATTTACGATAGCAGTCTTTTTATAAACTCGAAAACCAGTGGGTTGCCATTATTTACAACATAACATAAACGTAAATTTACAAATTAAACTCTCATGTTGGATTTAACGTTTTCAAGATTTTAATTATTTCGAAATTTATTAGTATTAGCGATTTGATAAATAATATATTTCATTACAAAAGTTATTTTTTTAGGTTATTTCGTAACATTATAATATTGAAAACGGATCTTAAGAAGATCTGCATTGCAGGAAATGTCAAGACTAGCCGATACGTACCTTCCATCAACGATCATCAAAATGTGCAGTGCTCATAATTAGTACATTTGCAGATAGAATTTTTTTAGAACTAAAATACATCAAGTTTTCATAAAAATATACAAGTAATACCCCTAAATAATATTTAAGCGTTCTTGTTCAGTTTTCGAAATTATTATTATTATTTGTCAGCCATAAGTTTTTGGATGGGTTCTTGCAATTTGTTATTCAAAAATTTTTGTTTTTCGACAGGTTTTTTTTGATATCGTAAATATTTTTGGTATTCTAAAGATCTTCGTCTTCAAACAGGGAGGCATTAAGTGGTTTATGGTGAATATTTTTACAAAGAATTTAATGACGTTTTTTGAATCCAAAACAGTAATGCTTATAATATTGAATAATTCTATATATTTGTAAGCATTTAATACAAGCTGATAAGATAAATGGATTACAATAGTAATATTGATAGATAAATACCTTTGAACAAGTATGCTACTTGATAACGTTCTTATGGTTATCACCTACAACGTTGATTTAATTTCACACGATTTAATATGGTAATTTACTATTTTTTATGGAGATCCTCAAGTACCTACTTAAATTTTGAATATCCTCATTGAGAAGTAAAAATTCTTAATTAATAGAAATTTAAGTGCCAAAACTGACTTTCATAGATTCCTTTATTTGTAATATAACCTCATATATATTTGGGTATTTTAAATACTAACAAGCTAAAATATACTTTGTGGGCTCAAATATATTATTTTTATAAATAAAGTTTTAGAATAAATTTTAAAGGGACTTTTCTAACACGCAAATCAGTTAAAGTGAAGTTAACCGGCTAGTAATATCAGCCCACGCTCGCCCTGTTTTCTGTCACATTGGTTTTCATACGATACATTTAATTTAAATATAATAAGGACGTAGCCTCTAGTGGAGTTGATAAAATTATATTATGTGTTATCAAGATTCAAAATGTGTCACAATGAAATATTGATGAACATAAATTCACTGTAAATTATGTAACAGTTTTTTGACTAAACTTGTTACATTTCATTACCATGCTTAATAATGAAAATAAGACTTTCAAATTATAATAATTAACTTAACACCTTTAATCACAATAATTAATACGGTTCAATTTTTTTATATTGCCAAATCTATTAAAACTAATTCACAGCTATAAGTTGAAGGTACCGGCTCAATAAAATTCTTTGAGTTTTAATATTTTTTTAATTCATCATCAGATTATAAGAGATGACAAGAGATATTTCAAATTTTTTTAAACTTTCCAGTGCATTCTCAAAATGAAGATAAGGTCTAAGTTTTTTAAATTTTACATCTAAGCAGCAAACTTTCTCATTTTCAGGTAACAGAAGAATATGTTGTTTAATTATCTTACCGCTGGATAAATTCATTAAAATATATAACATGAAATATATTCTTGCCTAATCTGTATCCAAGTGTTATGATTCAATAACATGTTATAAAATTTTTCAAAAAAAAGAAAACAAAAAGCGAAGGTGTGTTCGTTTGTGTGTGTGAATGCAATTTTTGAGTTTGATCCCGTTTGAGGAAATCTTTTAATTTTTTGTTGTACTTTTAGGCTCGTAATTTTCGATTTCGGTCTCACTATAGGAATTTTCTTATGTACTCGGAGATGTGTAACTGCTAGATCTACATTTTTGAGTGCATTTCATGTTCAAAAATACTTTTGTAAAATAAAAACACGCCATGGGCGGTGCTAATCTTATGGAAGCAGCCAATCGAATGTACGCTTGCAGTTTTTGGCCGTTTTTATCCGTACATTTTAACAATGCATGAAATTTAATTTTAACTACCATAATTGCTTTTGGAAATTTTTAAATTCGAATGCTGACTGAACGTGCTAGTCCCTAATATCCTATGTATTTACTAATTACGAAAAATGGTAACCAAAAGTGAGCAATGCGCAGAAATGTTACTCACGAATATTAGAATAGTTTATATGAAAAACAATAATCTATAAATATAATTACAGCAAAAGTTATATTTATTTATAGAATCATAAATGTTTCAATTTTGTACACACAAATACAATTTATTGCATGTATAATAAATTAACTGTGCATATAAACTCGTGCAGTAATTAATATATTGCTCCTTGACCTCTGACAATCGCATTCCAAGCACTTTACAATTTTTATATTGTTATATTGTTTTAATCGTAATATTGAAAGGTAAAAAAACGATGTTTTTACTGCTCGAAAGTGTTATTCAGCGGTTCCGTCAAATTGTTTTTTTGGAAATTTAAAACGAAGTTAAGGTCCATTTTACCAGGCGCTTTACACATGTGCATTTTTCTAAGCACGAGTAATATTTTTATATCAAATAATTTGTAAATGTACCCTGCAAGTTTCAAAAAAGTAAGGATAATGGTAAAAAATGTTGAATTTATAAAGAAACAAAATATAAAAAATTAGTTAAAGAACGAAATTAAAGAGCGTTAAATTTTGCAAAAAAGGTCTTTCGATTCTATGTTCAAATAATTTGATATCATCATCAATGGAATGGTTTTTGAATATTTCACTGTATAATTTAAAGAGTAAGAATTGCATTCAAATTTTGGATAGAAAAATTTAGCGACTTTTCAAATTGATTCTTTTACTTGTATTATAAATAATCGTAAGAGAAAATAAACTAGAAATACAGAAGTTTTTAATGATTTTACAAATATTGTAATATCTCTGAAAAGTTTATGATTCAATTTTCACTTTTACGGTAGATAATTATTATAAGCATATAAAAACATTTTATATAAAATCATAAAATGTTGCAAAAACATTTATAACGCTTATTACAAAATACATTGATAACAATTTGCCCACTTCAGTTTATTGCAATTAGTGACAATTACAGCTATTGCAAGATTGAAATCTCTACTAGAGTTGTAATATTAATAAACGCCTAGCAAAATCAGCATTATAATAATAATTTTTGTTGTGAATTTATTTTGTATTTACTAACAGTAAAGTTGTGATTCGTAGATAAGTGGAAATATTTTTAATTAAATTTTTGTTAAAAAAATTATGAAAACAACATTGGTATAAAGTTTACAATGACACACATCACTAGTCATTTGATGTTGTTATGAGGTTTAATTGAAAGACTTATTTATAAGAACCTGATAGCACATTTTTTAAATGATTTCGATGGATTTCAATATTTAATTTTTTATCCACAAAAGACACTAATGCCCGGTTCATAAAGAATACCTTAATCTCCAATTAACTAATGGTTTGTTAACTTTCAAAAGCCATTAAATTTTGGTTGGTTGCATAAAGCATATATCTTGTTAAATTAACTAATGAAATGTCCCTAGATTTTCATTAAGATTTTTAGTCACATCACAGTAATATTTGATTTTTGATAGTTTTACACTATGTTTTTTAGCTTCAAAAATATTATAAATATAAACTTGAAGCAGTCAAACAAAAGGACGCTTTGGAAATGTCTTTGCTTAAGTTCAATATTGAAGCAGCCAAAGCAAAAAGTGTTCTTAAAATCACTTTGCTTCAATTAAAAATTGAAAAAATGTTAAATAATATTTAATTTATTAAAATAATTTTTATTAAAGTATTTATTGAAATATTGTATTTATTATGTGATTCCTAACAGCATTAGGACTTTCTAGTAACTATCATTAGTTACTTACCAAACTTATATAATTATAAGCAACTGTCACTTTGTAAATAGTTTAAATTTTAGGTTAGAAATAATCTCTTATTAAGAACTTACCTGACGAAATTTTGCCAATTAAATTTTAACAAGAGATTAGTGTTAACTGTCTTTTATGAAACTCAAATTTGGACTTAATGGTAGATTATCTACTTAATGCTTTGTTAAGAGTTTATGAAACCGGGTATAAGCTGAGGTGTTTCTTATAACAAATATTTTAGCTTACACATGGTTGGTTAATTTTATAAGAAGGCGTGGCAAACTTTGGATAAATTTATAATAATTTGTTAAATTGATTAAATTAAATTTAATAAAAAAATAATAATTTATTGCACAACCTTAACCTGTCATTGTGCATTAGTATTAATTATATTAATTTGTACCTATTGTTTGTTCCAAATTATAAAGAAGTAATATAGAATTGTTATTGAATAATTTTAAATGTCATAGAATAATTTTGACATTCCACAATTTAAATTTATTTTAATTTCAGGAAGTTTTATTTTAGATTGTCAATTTTATACAAAGTTTTTGTTAATTTATTATGGATTTATATCGTAAACGGTAACGTTTTCAGTTTGATTAGTTTTCTTACTTCAACACATCAGAATCTGATTTCAAAAACCTGCATTTAATAAAACGGACTACGGTTCATTAAAGTAATTTCGTGTCCTTTATCGACAATCACACAAGTAGGTAGTTAAATTATTTGTGAGTTACAAGCACCTCACACGATCATTAGACGATTTAACTATTCCAAACCACAAATCATGTTTAATTTTATTTAGTCGGATTTAGCGGCAGCGGCGGCTAGTAGCTTGCTTGAGACCTATATTACCTGTCTTTAAAGATATAATATAAAAACATCCATATTATTTTTAATTTTTCGTAAACTTAATATAAAAAACTTTTAAACATAAATTATCCGTTATTATTGTTATTTTGCGTTTATTTTACACCATGATCCGAAAGAGTAAAGTAGTAACTTATGCAATCGGGAACGTTCAAGAAATTCATACCAATTAATATTGATGTAGCAATTTTTTTACTATTAACCAACAAACTTTCATGATATATCGAAATTTTCAGATTTGTTAACTAATTAAAATTAATTTAAATTTTATTTGAAATATAATTGAAATTAACTTAAAAAACGAACTTTTAAGCCGATCGATAGTGTGATAGTTAGTAGAATGTAATGTTAAAATAAACAAACCAAACAAAATATTAAAATAATGAATGTTAACTGTTAAGTAAAGAATACATACTTACATAGAAAAATAATATTTAAAAAAACAATAGAAACAACAATAATTAACATTTAACAGGTTTAGACTAAGAATATTAGAATAAACAAGAAAATGAATTTTGAAAAAATTACCTTGTAAAAATGATGAAAAAAAAAAATACAGAATGAACTGTAGTAGGCATTACGCGTAAAAAATTAGTAATTGCAAATTATTACGCTCGACACTTTTGATGGAAAATTCTTGTAATAATTATATCAAAAAGCACCAGTGCCGGATTAGCTATATAGCAGATGTAGCAAATGGTACGGGCCCCGCGCTTTTAGCAACCTCGCGCCTAAAGTACAAAATATTTAAAAGCTAAATCTGAAAAAAAAATTTAGATCGAAATTTTACAAGCTCAACTATTCTAGGTGCGGAGCCCTTTAGCTTTTTTCAGCAAACGATAAATTAAAAAAAAAAGAAATTTATAGAGACAATTGAAGAGAAAGAAGAAGGAAACTCTGCTCACTTCTGTTTTAAACCGATAAATTCGTCGGTTGATAATAATTTTTTTGTAGTTTATTTTATACTATAATATTGTCGTGTTTTTTTACACTCCAACCAGATAAATCCCCTGGGATACTTGGTGTTTTGGTTACCAATCTAAAAATTTGTAATTTTGAAAAAGAATAACTGAATGTTTTTAAACACCGTAATTTTAATCTCTATAAACACAAAACAACATAAACAGAAACAGAAACTTAAATTAATAAAATTGAACTTTAAATCTACCGTTAACGGAATACCTTTTTTTTCACTATTTTTTTTCCTTTTTTATTATTGCCGCCGTTTTTTGCTCCGTCACAGTTATTTGTTCTTCTCTAATCTTCTTTCCAAATTTTATTTCTACAATTAATTTTAAGGTAAAAAGTATAAAAGGAAATTTTTGTTTGATTTTTAAATTCATCTCAACATATTAAGTAAAATACTACTAAGGTAAAATACTTTATTCTACCCAGTAATCTAGATTAAGGTAGTCGACATGAGCAGCAGAGCCAAGGATAGAGAAGTACAAAGAGTAAAGCAAAAGATGAAAATGAAAAAAAGAACTAAGATGTTATATCGAAAATGCTCAAGCTGTCTGAATTTTTTAATGTTGTTAGAAGTCAAACTGAAGTCGAATGTATAGCAATTTTTCCTAATTTAACCATATCATCTTCAAACCAAAATCAAAACGAAAGTAAAATGTACTCCAATGATATTGGTGAATGGGCGAGCAACTTCGATCGAGATGATTGGATTGCGAAAAGAAGTAGCCAAGTAATATGTACAGTGATTTTCTGTCTTCAAAAAAAGCGGCTCCTACGTCTTGTTAATAATTGCTACGAGCCCCGCGCGGGCTTAATCCGGACCTGAAGAGCATCGCGATTATTCCGAATGGAATAAAAGTTTAATTGATTGATATGAGCCATTCAGGTGTAGTTGGAAATTTTATGAATTTATACACAACTTTTATTGTGTTTTGTCTTTTTGGATTATATTATGTGCGAGAAAGTACACCTAATTATCAGAATTAACTATTTTGAAATAGTTGATAAAAATGAAAATAGAAAATGAAAATGAATTTTTGTGTAACTTTTTTGATTCTGGAAAAAAAATCCTGAGGATGTGCACTAAATAGTGTACGAAACCGGTCGGTTGTAAGTAAAATATTACAAAGGCGATGAAGAAGCGTCAGGTTAGTGAAAAATAAAAGTAGGTCTTTGACTTTGAATTCGCGGATTGTTTAAAAAAATAAAACTTGACTATGCACTCTAAAAAAGCAGTAATCCGCTTTGCAAAATTTCAAGCCGCTGTGATTTACGGTGTAGATGAACAAACAAACGAAGGTACACACAGACTATGTTTTGTAGGGACTCATCTTTTAATTAAATTTTTAAAACCCCACATCCAAAAAATTTTTCAAATCGTCAAATCAAAATATTCTAAAATTCTCTTTAAATAACGAAAACGTTCAGATAAGCTCAGTTTAAATTTTAATTGTACACCAGCTTATCAAGTTTGAAATTTTACCATAAAAGATATTACAAAATTTTAGACAAAAATAAATACGATAGTAGCTTAATTTTTCTCATATTATGTAAGTTCTAGTTTATTATATTGATGAATTTGGATTTTCTTTATTTAATTCGTCACTTACATATAACTTTGACGCAAATATTAGGCTTTGTTTGAAGCTCTACAGCGTCAGCTTCGATAAAGTTTGATCCGCCTCTTAATTACAATTAAAAAACCTAGTAACTTTGATATCGGTATTTTCAAACATTTGTGGTTTTGGATTATTTATATAATACACTCTAGTGTGTTGTGTTGTGTTGATGATACAACATCAAAACACTATTTATTAACTCGAGTTACTAGGTTCTTTAATTGTAAGGTATTTTAGTAGTTTTAATTATATCAAGAAAATGGAATGAATGCCGTCTGTGTTAAGTGATTTGTTTCTCATTTTTTTTATATACACCGGATAATGCACGAAACCGGTCGGTGTTGGATTCAGAGTTTTATCTAGGTATATACATTTGTTTAAAACATTGACCGCCGGTACCGGTAGTCATGTGGATAATAATCGAGTAATAATGCCTTTTCCAGGGGGGTTCTTTGTTCGTTTGTGGAAATTAAAAATTCAATATAAGTTCAAGAGTATTCTATTTTTAGCAAGTTGGAGGGTAAAAATTTTATAAACTTTACTGAAACATAAACGAAGCAATAGAAAAACAATGATTATTACCTACTGTTTGATTGACAAGTAAATATAACGCTTTGTTGAATTTTGCCGTTTGCATATTATAACTTTCTACTAATGTTTTCAAGTTCGGCGTGTAACTATATAACTCACGTGGGTAGTTTGGAATCATGCAAAGGGTAATTTACGTTAGGGTCAAGTATATCGGGGTCCAACATATCAGTGGTCAAGATCTTAACTGACACCGCATGTTCAATCGATTTCATTAGATGAAATTTATAAAGTCAATAAAGACCTTTATTTTTTGCTACTGCATAAATGTTTTTTAAACTCTTTGTCGTTAAAAGTTATATGAACAAATTGTAACTTATAAGTGAAATAATTAAGTAGGTATATCAAACAACTTTTAAACTGGTCGTCGGAAACCGAATAAAAATTTTTTTGAATGGGGTCAACTAATTAAGAGTCAACCCACTTTGGATAAAACGATAATTTAAACAATATGATTCATTTTGATTCTGTCGATAACCGATGACAAAAAAGTGTACCAAAACAGCTCTAAAAGTCGTTCGTTCGAATCCAATAACCGGTACAGCATGTAAATGTTAAGAGAACAGTAGAAATTTCCCAAAAATATTAAACAAATACCACAGATGGTTAAGTTTATCTTTGCAGTCTAATGGAAATTTTTATAAACTTGATTGCTGTTCTTTTCGCTTAATAATCAGTTGACTAATTATTACATTGTAATCTTTTAAATAATACTGTGTAGTTTGACTTTGTCATGCCAATTTCCTTGAAACTTTTATTATACCTATGACTATCAAAATTATCTAATCTCGAAACGGATTACATTTGCAAATACAATATACCACAATTTAAGGAAAAATTGCTATAAAATTTGTGAACCCATAATATTTTGACCTTTTTGTTAGTTTTTGATATCTAGGTCGATTGCGCTTTGGTTTGGATTCCACGTTAAACTTTAGAAATGTTAATTATTGTGAGTTTGGGGCAATCTACCGTAAGAAAAAACTTATATGTATAATACCATGTAGATATGAAACTCTTTTTTTTGAAAATACTCAACAAGTAGCTGAAAGTGATTCGTTCGGAAGTAATTACCGGTGATTAATTAAATATTTTTCACTTATCATTTTATCAATGTGTGATGTATACGCCTGATCCAATTCATTTGAAAATGTGGAACAGAAAAATTAAATTTATTATGGCAATTTTCACATTAATATAAAATTCATTGCACTTACACACGCTTTTCCAACACCGAAATAATCTACTAACCTCTTGTTTTAACGCTCAAGTACTTAAATTATAATTTTTTTTACAAATCTCGGACTACATCTAGTTTTGTAATTTACGGCGCAAACAATTTAAACTTTTATCGCGTAAAAGAAAAATGTGCCACTTGATGGCGTAATTAGGGCTTTCTTACCTTGCGGTTTAGGAACGTTTCGTTTAACTTGCATCCACTTGTAAGTCGGAATAGACGAAGAGTGTTGAGAAGCCGAAGATAAATGTTGGATATTGTGGATAGATCGATGATGACTAAGTTCGGGTTCTGGACTAGAAATTCCTTCGTCTTTATAACGAATGTGATTTTGATATTCTGAACAACTGCTATTTTGAAGCACTAAATGGGGATAATTTTCGTTGTCGAGGTGTAAGGGGTGGTATTTCGTGTCGTGGTAAAAATGATGCGACTGGTGGGTGTCGTTGATGGTGTCGTGATGCCTCACCAGCACATCCGATTGGGTTCTTTGGTATATTTCGGAAGGATAAAGATTTTGTTGACTCGAGTTGGAGTAATTTGTGTTCGGACATCCGCTGGAATTCGCGTAATCTAAATTGGTGTAACTGAGTCCCGATTCCGTGTTGATGATAGGGTTGTCTTGTAGCGGCTGATGATGCGGTTGGTGGTAGTAATTTAAATCTTGAGGGGAAGAAGGAGCTTCGTTCGAATTTGATGTCGCGCATATATAAGACGATTCTTCGTAATTGTAATTGCTCGATGCATAATGAGATGACACTGGTAACTGGTGATAGTCGGAACCATGGCTTTGCTGGTTATACGCGTCATTTGCAAAACCGTAAAAGTTAGATTCTGACGGATTGAATGAAGCACCACTATGTTGATTATGATGACCGTGCCCGTACATTCCAATGTCCATCATCATCATGATCACAAAATAACTCTCAACAAACTATTTTATCACTCATTACAACTATGACTTTTCACTGAAACAAACGAAACGTACCTACACAACAATTTTTAAAACTAACTCGTAACACATAACTACACGTTACTCGAACACCGGACTGTGTTCTGTACCCTCATACAAAGCTGTCGTGAAAGGACGTGCGGTAATAGGCGGTGACTTTCAAGTCACGTGTAGTGCGCATAAGATTTTCTCTACCAATGGCGTTCGCCTATTTTGGAGATTTGTGATGCTGTATAACGGATTGGTCTGCATCCAGCCATCATTGTACGAAACATTTCAATTTTCTGAATGCTACAAGTGTCAGACTACCGTGTGTGACATGACAGCTTTCTTTGTGTTGTTCGCATGTGGCGTTGCTAATGGTCTGTGGCTTTGATAGTTATCTCACTATTCAAATGCAGAGTGTATGCGACTTAGGCGCTGGTAGAATAAATTGAAGTCAACTGCAGGATAAGGGTTTTAAAATTTTAAATAGCTTCCTTTCCAGTTACATCACGATTGTTCCTTAAAGATTAACTCAATTACATACTTCCATATTTTTCGTAACTTTTACCTCTGCACAAGTTGGGAAATTTGAAACAAGTTTAATAATATGTAACTTTTCAATTTTTCACTTTAGCGATTGATGTTGATCGAAGCTCGAGTGGAAAATTGCAATTAAATTCTTTTGAGTTTTTTTTAGATTTCAAAGCTTTTATATTTTATAATAATAAATAACACTTTGTTGTCTCTTAAGAAGACATATAAACTGGGAAAGTTTTAAATTTTTACATGGAGCATTTGATAATAATCTAATAATTTTAGGATATGGTGATGTTCACCAAACAAACGAAACTAAGAGAAAATTATACTAAATAATTCTGATGGTATCAAGGTTTATAGACGTGTGAACTTACACCAGCAAGACCATGACCCACAGATAGGGGTAATATAACAACTCTAATTTAATTTCTTACTGTATCTAATCAGAGCACACAAAACATTTTTGATATTTCTACTAACATAATTTCATCATCAGCAGTGTGGCGGCGTAAAGCATACATCGGCAGGATCAAGAGCTGGAAATATTGCTGTGATTCAAAGTAAAAGCTATAAAATTTCACTAAAACGGTACATGATTTTGTGATTTTCTGCAAAGCAATTTAAAATTTTTTAAAGTTGCCGTTATCTTATGTTAGCTATGTCAAATTTTATCATAACAATAATCCAAAAAAATTTAACGCCACCACTCCGTGACCATAACTTCTTCTCCTTTTTGAAATTTTTAGTAATATTTTAATTCTCAAGTAGTAAATAAAGTTTACCTAATTTAAAATCTAAAATAAAAAACACATTTAAGTAATTTTGTACTTCAAGTTAGCTTAAAGCTTGATCTTTTCGAAAAAAAAGAAACAAAAAATATGCATTTAAAAATGTTTCTGCATTAATATATTTAATTAAAGAAAGTTTTCAGCAAGTAGGGACTTTTATGTCGCTTTCTTTAAAAAAAAAAATGTTATGTTTGTAAATTCGACTATGTTTAAAATTTGCTATCTATTTCTCTCTGAAATCAGGTCGAGATTGCATGGCTCTTCATGGCCCATGAAGGTAATATTAATCAACGCAAAGAAACCGAAAGAAAAAAGTTTCAATTATATTATCGGAGCTCCACAACTCCGTTTTATTCAACATAGGATTTTTGATTTTTTAGTTTCGCTGTTCCTTTTGAATTTCAATTTGTAATTTTTTGGTTCTAATATCAAAATTGATTTTCTTTAAAAATACATAGATTTAGAAATGCACCAGTTTTTGCTTTTAATATTAATTAATCCTTTTTCAGTTCTGTAGTTAGTGTTATGCTGTAGCGGTTCCATGAAGGGTCACTCAAACTTTCATCTATTAAAGTTTTTTAAATATTCCATCTGTTTCTCAAATAATAATTTATTTTGGTTAACTAGAGGCAATAACTCATTGATATAATATTTGCAGCACATCCTTAGCTGTAGTAAGTATTTTTAAATAAATAAAAAAAATAGAGACTGGGGAAACAGCGTCAGCTTTTCCAATCAAAGCTCTAAATTAAAAACAAATGTTTTTTGTTTTTAAAATAATAAAATTTTTGACTAAAAAATAATAAATTAAGCGAAGAACGCAAGTAGTCTAAATTTTCCTTCACTGAGTTGATGATTTGCCTTCATTTCTCAAAGTAATAACTTTGTTTTATTAATATAGCAGAATTTATCCATTAATAATTGATCAAATATTTTTCGAAAAAGTCGGCATCCTGAAGAGTATGGTCTAAGAAGTCGAATAGAAAAATTAATTTTGTTACAAAATTTATTTAGTAGATAGGTAGATATCTTAAAACCATCAAAAGTTTCTACACATTGCCTGAAGCTGTACCGCAGAAACTTATTACTGAAATTTTAAAACATATATTTTAAAAAATTTTTGCCGATAGCCACATTTTCTAAATTTAAAGGTGCGCTGTGATGATCAATTTTAGTGGTCTGACTTTGATCATGCTTTTAAATTTCAAGGCTATCTCTTGAGATGTGAATGTTGTTTAACAAAATTTGGAAAAAATTGAGTTTGAAAATTTTACTTATGATTTATTTTAATAACAGAAACAACAATAAAACAGTCTACAGTAAAATGTATTGGTGTGCCAGTTTAGTAACAGCGCGGAAATTCCGTGTTCGAAGGAAAGATTAAAAAAATTACTTTTGCGAAATTCATCAAGAGAGAGAGCTTTCAATTAGTATTTTTGCACGCACAAAAACTACATAATATTTTGTACTTTTTTTAAAAATAATCAAGTAATCAAAAGCCGATAAATTCGTTTACTTGACAATAATACTCATATTAGATATAATTAAAAATAATGAAATTGGCCGTATAGCTAGAAGCGAGAGGTAAACCGCGTAAATCTCATGATTTCATTTCAATCATGACTTATCTATCGGCTAGAAGTAAAATTGAAATAAAAGTGCTTATATCAATCGATATCATTAGCCTAGTTCAAATCCGGAGAGAGTTTAAACTTTTTTATGATCGCCTCCGTGCTTCGAAGGGCATTAAAGCCGGCGGTCCCCCTAAGTTGATGATTGCCACCATCAACTATTAAAAACAGGGTTACAGGCATTCCCCAATCCTGCCTACACAATCGTGAAGTCTAAATGCTGAAACCTTTCTTGGCGGACAAAGAGGCAGATTGTCCAGCAGTGCAGTGCCGGATTAAGCTATTGGTGACCTACAAGCGCAAAGCCCCATTGAGGTCCCCTTAAACTTTTTTTTTGTTTAAAAAAATTTATTTTTTTAAAATTTTTTAAGAATTATAACGTGTAATTAATTATAAAATCACAATATCATAGAGTCGAGTGCACATTGAGGAAGATCTAGTAGCATACTTTGCCGAGTAGGACCGGTCTAGGGGGATATTTTTAATGACTACAACATTTGTCAAAATGGGCCAAAACGGAGGGTAAGGAGAGTCGGTTTTGACCAACGCAACAACAGTAAATCTTGGATCTATTCTAAAATCTAGCCATCTAATCGTAGTGAGGATTGACTGACAGTTCCCGGGTAACTAATTGTATGAATTAATAACAGATGCTTTACTGACTGACTGAATAATCTCCTAATAGCGTAATCCCCTTCTTAACGCCGAATTTTAATAATTCTCTAATTTATTTAAAATACTCACTACATTATTAATTTAAAATACTGACTATTTATTTAAAATACTCACCATTTATTTAAAATACGGACAATAAATATTTTAAAATACTGACTAAATAATACAAGCCTTTATATAATTCCAATTATCGGTTAATAATTTAGCTTCTTTTTCAACATAATCAAACGAATTTCGCATGTTCATTACAAATTCGGCAAAAGACTTTAAAAGAGTGGATCCTTGTTATAAATGGAAAGCAAAATTTTGTAATGATTTACAGGTACTATTTATTCGCTCTTACCGATTTTAGCAATTATAAAAAAGATTTGAACTAACGCCAATTACTCGTATAAATGTTTTATATTTAATTGGTACAATTTTTGTAAAAAAATTTAAATTTAAAGTTCTACTATACAAATGAACAAATTTTGGGACTTCCCAAAATTTCATGCGCCTATGCGATAATTGGCCACTGCAGCAGTGGACTGAAAAGGCTGATAAAGAAGATATCAATTAATTAGTTGGTGGGCACTGTGGAGAATGTGGAGATCATTAAAATTAATTAATTGAATTTAATTTGAAAGTGTTTAATCTTTTACATAATATTTGCAGGTTTGTCTGATGATAATCCGAAATTCGAAACACAATGTTTAAACAGGATGTAACAAACTATAATCATTCATAATAGAAAAATAATCTAAAAAATTAATTTTTTAAGCCGATAGTGTGGTAGTTAGTAGTATGTAATCTTAAAATAAACAAACTTAACAAAATATTAAAATAATAAATTTTAACTGTTAAGTAAAGAATACATACTTACATAAAAAAAATAATATTTAAAAAGCAATAAAAACAACAATAATTGACAGTTTATTCAAATATTCTAAGTTCAAACCTGTTAAATTGTTAATTATTGTTGTTTTTATTGTTTTTCAAATATTATTTTTCTATGTAAGTATGTATTCTTTACTTAACAGTTAAAATTCATTATTTTAATATTTTGTTTAGTTTTTTTATTTTATAATCATTCAATTAAATGGTTTTTGTTTTTATGATATGTAATTTACGGAATTGAATTTTTAACCATAACTTAGCACCTAAAATTTTAATTTTATTATAAACGTAAATTTTGTAAGTATCAGTTATTAATATGTTAGATAATACTTTAACAGTTATTAACCTGCAGCGACTCATACTTGCTATATAAGAAGATGACGACTTTTAAAGCTAAGCTTTAGCCAAACTTTAAAGTAAACTCCAAGTCTTAGCTTTCAATGTCATTGGTTTCGATCGCTTTTTTAATTTTTTTACGATTTTGCTAAGTTTTCAGTGATTTTGGTAAGAAAAAGTAGTTACCTTTATTTTTTTCATTTATCTGTCTTGCAAACTAGCTTGCAAGCTAAGTTTAACAAAACTTAGCTTGAGAATTACCTTAAAGTTTATCTTTAGGCTTAGCTTAAAGTTAACTGAAAGTTTAGCTTGAGGTTTATTTGGGCCAAAAATTTGATGCTCACTTTGGCATTTTTGAGTGTTTCGCCAAGCCCAAATCTGTTTTCTAAGTATCTAAACGCGTTGGTTGCAGTAATTGGGGACTCTAGTAATTAACAGACTATGACTATTTTATTCGATAAAAAAAAACAAAAAGTTAATCTTTGGTACTTATTCAACAACAAAATTAAAAGTTTGAAATCGGAAACTTTGTTTAAGTTTCCTTACGTAGTTTGACGGGAAAATTCTACACTCGCAGATTTCAAGTTATTGCCGTTTTATGTAACTTTATAGTGAAAATGAATGTTCTGCAATCGACTTTATAAAATGGAAGACTTTCCCATTGTCAAAACAAATTCATCTATAAATCACGGTGATACACCCTGGGGGGTTTGACGGTATCCCACTATGTAGTACCTTTACATTGTGGCACACATTCGAATTCTAAGACGACACTTTGAGTAAGTTTAATCTTAACGTTTACGTGCATAAGTTCTTATTATGGTAAATAACCACCAGTTTTACACTATAAATTGTAAAAGAAAAGTAATAACTTATGTAGTCAGGAGTGTACCTATATAAAATGTGTATAAGGCTTAGATTGACATACTACGGAGCGGGGAACCGCAGTTCAATGCTAGCTCGCAAACTGTATTGTTGTCCTCTAGAGCCTGAATTTAATCTATGGGTTATGCATTTAGCCAGGTTAGCACCATACTAGAGTATTATTCAAGTGCTCACAGGATCATGAATGCCAAGTGTCAAAATTTGATAAATTGATAGTAATAGCAGAACAAAGTTAAAAATTAAGAAGAAGAAGAATTTGCAATAAGATATTATATAATATAATCACTTAAATCGAATATATTGCGTTGATTATTATTTTTATTACCATTAGATTGTATGTACTATATGAAATATTAAAGTCAAAGTAAATTTTTGTTGTTACTATTGTTACTATGCAACTATTAAGGGCAAGGAGGTACTTGAGAGTAACAATGACATAAAGGTAATATAAAATACTTTAATTTTAAATAAGAAATTGTAGATTATGTAGTACTATCTACTAATACATAATATAATTAATAAATGGACGGCTTATTTGCTTAAATAAAAATTTTGTAGCATTTTTGTCGTAGCAATACATTGTTTTACTCCCCGAGGCATTAAATTGTTTTTCAGTTTCTCAAGGATTAAAAGTGAGACTTTAGTCCCTGAAAATGAGAAGTACAAGAGTACCGTTATTTAATTAAAAATCTAAGTAGCAATGCACTCCGAAGGTCATACGTGTGGTATGTCATTGTACACCGTCTCACTGTACACCACAAACTTTTTAAATTTACATATTGCATATATTACACATTAATTTAAATATAAATAAAACTGAAAATCACCGAATGCTTTAGATTATTAATTAAAAAAAAGAAAGAAATTACTTTGTAAATGTGTTTTTTGTCGATATATATATTTTAAACAATTCTTGTTTACAAGTATCAGCTTAAGCATTTTGAACTGTTTAATTATTTAATTAAATTTGTTAGCCTTGAGTGGTTCGATAAACATCGCGTTTGGTTTATATCACTGTTATACCTGCCTGTAAGGTGAGCGAGCATTAAATTAAAGATGATGGCTATTTAGAGACTTTGATATGAGATGCCTTACTTGAAGTAACATCATCAGACACACTGACATTCATTTTTAACCTTCTTATTTTTTATTCGACTATTTCTGTATGTAATTTAAAATATTTAAATAAACAAATTTTGACAAAAAAATTGTAAGCAATTTTGGTAGATATGAGATGGACGTATTTTGTGGTTAAATTGTGAAGGGAATGCTTCGGGAGCGGTCCCAGACGTTTTCGGTTGATATGTTTGAGACATGACACCACTGTCATTTCAGACATAGTTGTGATAACTGTGCTCCATGTCTCTACGTTCCATTCCATTTATACCTGGGGTTTAATAAAGCAGAAAAACATTAAAAGTTTTGTAGATTTTTGTCTGTTCGTTAATTAAACTGGACGTAGAATCTCATTAATTTAGTTTCACTTTTTAATTTACGTTACATTATTGCAGATGCAACGTAAAATAATTGGAAATTGAGATCGTAAAAAATAAAATTTCCAATATCACACCTCACAACCTAAATGAAGTGAAGGTCCTGAAATTGTTAATTTTATTGTTTGTTGATTTGAATAGAATTTACCTTTAGGTATTAAACATTAAACGACAAACAAGAAAAGTTTACCCAAATCTTTCAAGTTGTTGTGAATGCTATTATAGTATCCTATTTGTTTAAAATTAAAGAGATTGCCATAATCCAATGTTTACTGACACTTACAGTATCCCATGCTGTGCTTTTGTAGCATACAAAAAATAAGAAATACTTTGAATATCTGTTATGAATTAACTTTTGTACATTTCTCTTTCAATAACCAAGTGGAAATATGTCACGGTTCTAACATTATATTTTGTTATACACTTCCATTTTTATCTTAAATATTTTTAAGGAAATATCGTGTTTTTGGAACTGGAGCAACAAGAAGTGCGTGAGCGCCAAAATTGCGTGTTGAAGAAATTTCTTGTAATATTATTATAGACTTAAGTAGGTACAACAATATTAAAAATTGTAACAATTAATTTTTAATTAACAATGGAATTTAGAAATATTCGAATGTTCCAGTGTAAATTTGTATTGGCAAAATTATGGGTTTTCAAATGACTAACTTAAGTTTTTAGATATTTAAAATTTTTTTTTTACTAATTTTTGAATATTAAGATTATTATAAAAATATGTTAATTTAGAAAGCACATTCATTAATTAAAATGTGATAAATATCTTGGTACATGGTCAGATAAAGCGTCCACTCAACACTTTGTTCCATCAGATATATTAAAATATAATATCAATCCGTTAGTTTGTCACTGACATCAATATCAATAAATAAATTTGTTACGTTATTTAAATTAATTATGTTGTCTTATCTTACTTTCGTATAATATGTAACAAAATAATATTTTTATACTAGACTTACCTAAGTAGTAGGAAGATCCGAAGAATAATAAAGCTTATACCTACCATAATATTAAATCTGGACTATGCAAAATTTAACTCCGATACCAAAGTTCATAATTATGCTACGAAACTTTTGTATTACGTCATTGTTTGTTTTTCAATAATTTGTTTTGCATTTTTTTTTTAGACAAACATAAACAAGGCATATAATACCTTGGCTTGCATGGCTAATAGAAAATATGACTTACGATGGAACCCAAATTAATGTAAATCTAGGATCAGGACAAGTTTTGATAAATTTTTAATTTTAAAATGCTATGAGCAACCGTTTCTGAGAAAATAGCGTTAACAATAAATTGTTGAATCAACGAATTTGATTTCGTTTGAGGGTATTTTGGGGTATTTTGGGGTATTTTGAGGGTATTTAAATAAATTTTAATAATTTTGTAAGCTTCTAATCTTTCATTAGCGACATCGAATTTTAATCTGGATAAATATTATCTAATAAATTAATTTATTAACTTGTGATATATAATTAAATTCAATAATCTTTGATTGAAGAAGTGAATTAAACAATTTTTAATAATGTTTTTATTATTAATCTTTCAACGTAGGTTAACGTTTTCATCAGAATATTTTTAATGTATTTTAATGTTTATTGTATTTTTAATATCTTTATTTTTTTATTTATTTTTAATACAATGTAATAAACGTTAAACTACTTTGGAAGCTTAATAATAAAAACATTATTAAACATTGTTTAATTAACTTCTTCAATTTAAGATTATTAAATTTAGATAAATATTATCTAATTAATAAAAAAATAACCTAAAAAATGAATTTTTTAAGTGGATAGTGTGGTAGTTTAGTAGTATGTTTGCTTATGTTAAATACGACTGATGATCAATAATAATTGTGAAATAAGGACTTTTATATCGTATTACAAAGTTTTTATTTTAAATTTTTATCATTTTTATTACGTAATTTTTTCAAAATTCATTTTCTTGTTTATTCAAATATTCTAAGTCCAAACCTGTTATATGTTAATTATTGTTGTTTTTATTGTTTTTTTTATTTATTGTTATTTTTAAATATTACTTTTCTATGTAAGAATGCATTCTTTACTTAACAATTAAAATTTATTATTTTAATATTTTGTTTAGTTTGTTTATTTTATCTAATTAAGTTATGCCGTTATTTTCATTTGTAATTTAACATGAAAACAATTTAAATAAATTTAACAATTTATTAGCTTCGTAATAAACATAATAATATGCAAATTCAATTTGCTTTGAAAAGTATAGGCTAGTTTTATGATAAAAGGATGTCGTAAGTATTTCAGTAAGTATTTTCAAATACTAATTTCAGACATTTCAACTGAAACTTTTCAGCACTTTCTGTTTATTTAAATCTTCTTAGCGTAAACTTTGGCTTCGTTTTTCTTCGAGTTACCATATCCTTTAGGACTTTGTGAGGTAGTTATTTTTAGTTTTTTAATTATTAAACAAAAATACGAATGAAATTTATTTTTATTACTTGCATTATTCCTGAAGACATTATTATAGACAGCCAGTCAATATATTTCTTTTATGCTTTCTTTTTTCTATTATAATAGATATAGAGCTAATGCAAAATTACACCTCGCTCATCTTTATAACCAATGACTTCTAAACTAATCTGTATTTATTTCTAAAAGTTTGTTTGTAGTGAGCGCTAATCGTATTATTTTACGATATCTGAAAAAGAACCGTTTTGATTGTAAAATTTATATTAATGCTAAAAATATTATAGTCAAATACAATCAGGTGTAGTAGCTAGAAGGAAATGTCGAGATTCAAATTTTTGACTTCAGAACTGTGTCTGGAATAATTAAGAGGTAAACATTCTAAAATTTTTCGAACCTAAAAGATGAGGGGGTGCAAAATCGTATATTGGAAGTTTCGTATTTTGTTTTTTTTGCTTATAAAAACGATATCCAGACGATTCATCTCCGGGCGATTCATTCTGCGGATGATTTCATCCTTGAATGATTCATTCCGTGGACGATTTATCTTGGATGATTCATCTCGCGGACGATTTATTCCAGAACGATTAAACTCGTAAAAAATGAGTTTTTAAGTATTTACTGTGGTAGCTAGTAGTATGTAATGTTAAAATACACAAACAAAACAAATATTAAAGTTAATATTATTAAAGTAAAGTTAAAATTCAATATTTTAATATTTGTTTTGTTTGTTTATTTTAATCACTTTTATTAATGATCTTTTATTATTATTTTTATCAAGTTAAATTCAAAAGTGAATTTAAGTTGATTACAATTAACTTCGCTAAACGTAATTTTTATATCAATACTATTATTTGTATTATTACTAGTATTATTAGTATTTTATTATTATAATAAAAATAATACCTATTACTATAAATTTCTAGTAATTTTCTTTTTAACTAAAACATCCAATTAATCAGCAATCCAATTTTTAAAATATTTAAAATCTCTTAAAAAAATTTTAAAATAATTATTTTTTTCAAAATTGTTCAATCTGCGGACAAACTTCTAACTTTATAATAAGAATCTTACTCACATTAATAAACAAATTTTATTTCATAAAAACTTAGATTTAGATAATTGGTTTATGATTTTAAAATAGAATTAAAATGGAATTTGAATAATAATTAAAAAAAATTAGTCTCGTGCTAATAAAAATGATTAAGTTGGCGAATTAAATTTTACGATGATGAATCGTTCTGGGATGAATCGTCTACGGGATAAATTGTCCGGGATGAATCGTCCCCAGGATGAATTGTCCGACGATGAATTGTCCGCAGCATGAATCGTCCGGTGATGAATCGTCCGATGATTCAATAGTCCTAGCTAAAAAATTGTTCTGTATAAAATTGAAGCTGATAAAATTTCTAACAAAGAAATTTCTACTTCTTTTTGTTGTATCTGTTTTAATTTTTGAGGTATACGATCGCGAAATTTCTAAATTTGTAAGAAAATTTTTTTTCTACTCAATTTTTAATGAACTTTGTTTTTAGCTACTTTATGATTGGTTTAAGACGATAATCTCTTTAAAAGTAGTTTCAGAGTACTAAATTTCTTTTAAAATGACTAAAAAATTAGAGCACTTTCAAAATTTGCTCTTGTGTTATCTTGAATCATTATTTGAATTAATTGAATCGCATTGTGACAAAAAATTTCAGCAGCAATTTCTTGCTTCTTTTGTAAAGATACAAAGAGTAGCATATATTTTACTATGTAAAATAATTTATAACCTCAGAAAATTTAATTAAACAAACTAAACAAAAAATTAAAATAATGAATTTTAATTGTTAAGTAAAGAATACATACTTACATAGAAAAATAATATTTACAAAACAGTAAAAATGACAATAAATTTCATTTATCATGTTTGCACTTAGAATATTTGAATAAACAAGAAAAAAATCTTTAACCCTTTCAAGCTAAGTGGTATCATGCCAATATCACCTTTTTGGAAATTTTGTTACATTAGTGGATTGATAGTATTGCCTCGCTACCACCGGCTAATTTGATGACCAGTACTTCCAAAAACTCAAAATTCTGCTCTGAACGGGTTAAATACTGACTAAGAATTTTGAAAAAATTATGATAAAATTAAAAAAACACTATGTAATACGATATTTTATATACACTACTATGTTAATTTTTATCAAAAAAATACTACAAACTTGTTTTGCTCGGATAACCCTGGTGTGCGGGAGCAGTTTGAATATTTCTTCAGTCGAGAGGTTCTAGCGTCTACAAAATATAAAAATAAAAAATTTCTTGTCCAAAATAATAATAAGTAGTTTTCTAAAATTTATAACTAATCCAAAATCCAATGTATTTTCAATTCAAATTAAATATTTCTTCAAGGGATTGAAGTTTTGGTTTTACCGTTATCCAAATCGCCTGCTTATCAATAGCACCATTCGTTCGCTCAAATATAATTTTAATGTAATTTTATCTATCCAAATAATTAAATTAATAGTTTCCAAAATCCAGAATAACTCATAAAAAAATACAGCTCACAAAAAAAATAATTCTTCTTTAATTATCAAACCAAAAATATCCAATTTAATTCAAATCTCAACAATAATAGTTTCAAAAAAGCGCAATAATGCATTTGCATCTAATTTACTTTATTTAAATTAAAATTAGTAACTCACAACTTCAAAAAAATCACAAATCTCAAAAATAAATCACAGAGCCAAAAATCATCGACCAGCTCTGTCAGCCATCTTGCCAAAAAAGCCCCTCTCTTCCTCTCTTGTTTCCCCACCTTGCACTCTTTCCAAAGCCACCAAATCAAAATCACAATTTACAAAATTTTACTAAAAGAGTACAGGGTGGGTCCAAATACTTTGTAACACGACAATACATAGACACGTGACATTGTTTAGTTTAGTTATTTGGTTTTATTTGGTAAGTTACATTCAATTTAAAGTAATTTTTTTAATTTATTAGTTTCTTAATTTTAATTTGTTAAATTTTGTTTTTTATATTTTTTCTTGCTTTTCATTATTTTTTGCGTTTTTCTTATGTTATATACGACTAATGAGCGAAAATAATTGTGAAATAGGGGTTTTTATATCGTATTACATAGGTTTTCTTTTTTTAATTATATCATATTTCTATAACGTTACTTTTTAAAACTTGTTAGTCAGTATTTAAAGATTTTCTTGTCATTTTTTATTTTTCTTGTTCATTCGAATATTCTAACACCCGTATTCATAAAAATTTCTTAAAGTGTCGCTCAGGAATGTTTTAGTTATAATACTGTTATATAGGTTATGGGTTACAGCTGATTGGTTGTTTTAGGTTATAAACCGCTTATATCAGTCTTATAACAGTGTTTTAGCGCTATTGAACGTTTATGAATAATGTTTTTTGACATTTTGCTTATAATAGATTTATAAGCCTGTTGTAACTTTTTATGAATACAGCTGTAAGTGTATACCTGTTAAATGTATATTATTGTCGTTTTTATAGTTTTTTAAATATTATTTTTCTATCTTCTATGTGAGTATGATTGTATTCTTTACTTAACAGTTAAAATATTTTAACATTACATACCACTTAACTAACCACACTATCCACTTAAAAAATTCATTTCTTAGGTTCTTTTTCTATTATAAATTTTAATTAGATTAATAATAATTTAATTTTTGTAATTTGAATAGGAAAAATGTAAAAGTTTGATTTGCTCATCGAAAATAATATACTTATGGCAAAAGTGTGGCATATAAATTGGAGTTGTGAAAATAAATATTCTGGGATTACAACGGATAGAAATACTTTCCGTAGTTCCGGGATTTCAAACAAATTTCCCGGGAATCCCGTCAATTTTAATATTTTAAATTTTCAAAATTTTTTTTTCAACTCTTACTTTCTAGTTAAGGTTGACACATTTAAAGAATTATAACATTTGGCTTCAATATGTTTTAATTGGTAACGTTATACAGTAGGTTTCAAAATAGGTAACTGTTATGAAAGAACATCTAATTATATTTGATGACTAATGTATGACGTCATGTATGATTAGTCAAACATGATGAGTCATATATAATGAGTCATGCATGATAACAGCATTAGTCATTCAAATATCGCTGAATTTACACTCCAGAAGTGAATAGAAATTCTTGGAAGTTTCTGGAAGGCAGTATTTAAGTATAAATACAGATGCTTTCCTGTGACGAATCAATTCCAGTTTGAACGCGCAAGTGTTAACATACGTGAAGTATTGAATATAAATAAAGTTTAGATAAATAGTGATAACGATATACCAAGTGTTTAAATAAATCCGGACTTAGTGATAAATAAATTGTAGTGTAATTTAGTTTAGTGTTAATCTTAGTGTAGTAATTGTTGTATTGTTATAAACTGTATCTGTAAATATTTGTATTAGCCCTTTAAAAGTTTTAATTTTCGTTACATAACAAATTTAAATACGTTATGAAATAATATTAAATTAACAGTTAAGTTAACTTAACTTTTATAAATCAAGAATGCTTTTAATGTTCCAGGTCGATGGTTTCTTTTAATAACGGGGAACTGTCACGTATGTTATCACACGATTTTAACTTTTTCCTATTGATTATTGGTAAAAGGACACTTTTCTAAGCATACTAGAACAAAAATTTTGTTGGATTACAAAATAGTTCTCAAAAAAATCGAATTTGAAAATTTTAAATTTACATGTATTTTAGATACATCTTTTAACACAGCTGTATGATTAGCCGTTGTTGTGTAAGGCAAAACAATTTAAAAATATCCCTGAAGAATGACGGAACTCGCCAATGATGGAACTTGAAGCCATAGAACTCGTCCGGGTGTCGACCGCGACTGACAAAAACATTAAGAGTATATTAAAGCACACGTACCGTCAACAAAATGAAACCGTCATCGACGAGACCGTACCTCAACGTGAGACCGACCGTCACACATCGGGTGTATCATATTACATCAATTTTAAAATGCCGTTATTTTGACAACTATTGCATAATCCAAGGAAATTTTTGTGTTAATATACTCAGAAAATTGTCCTCTTTCCAATGTTCAATAGGAAAAAGTTCAATTCTTGTGATAGGATACGTGACAGTAACCCATGTATGGAATATGATGTCGGTCAATTGGCTTTCACGCAAATGCGAGCATTTGTTGTTATTTCAGCACTTTTGTTTCGAATATTGCCCTTAAACAGACAAGGTTGTGGTTGGTTTGACAGTGATGTGGCATTGTCTTGTAGGAATCACATGTTGTGTAGGTCTAATTGATTCAAATTGGAACAAGAAAGTTTTCCAACATATTCCCATATCGGTCATCAGTAATTGTTACAGTATTGCCTTTAGTGTCCTCAAAGATATGTATGCCCCAATGATGCCGCTGGCCCAATGTTGTGGTTGTGGTTGGTTTGACGGTGATGTGGCACTGTGTTGTTGCAACCACATATTCTGTAGGCCTAATTAATCTCATTTGGGCACAAGAAAGTTTTCCAACATATTCCGATATCGGTGACCAGTAATTGTTACAGTATTGCCTCTAGCATCCTCAAAGATATGCCTCAATGATGCCGCTAGCCGAAGTGTTGCACCATGCAGTTCTCTACGAGTGTGTAGTGGATTTCGGTGTATTAAAATGTTATTCACCGAGATATTAAACAAGATAATATATCGATTAAGGATTAAAGGCAAGGATTAAGTAAAAGCCACATTAAAACAAAACATTGTGCACCAGAATTGTTTTCTACAAAAGGTTATACGCAAAGAAGTAGATTGATGGGCCTTTGGGGTAACTTTTTATGGGATGGTGTTTTTCAAAGATAGAACCGAATAGAGCTTACAGCGAGAAGAACATTTGGCAAAATTTATAAAAAAATAAACTGGTTTAAAAGAAGTTCTTACTGCTTTTTAGTAAGGAAATAATTTTGCGGATCGAATATTATGCATTCTCAAAATGAAATTCACAAATACACAGATAATATTTTAATTATTGAGGTAATGGACATGTCAAGATATTTTTTTACACAAAGAAACATGCTAATACCTAAAAGTCCAATCATTATTCTCTTTTTGGTAAAAAATTAATTAAAAGCTTTTAATTTTTTAATCAAAAAGATTTTTGAATTACACTAGTCAGCTCGTGCAGCTACTCAAAGCTTGCACTGTTTATGATAAAACAAGCTTTGAGACAGGTTACATTAAACATGGCATCAACAGCGTGAATAAAAAAATGTACTGTAATTAAAAAAACTGTAAGATCTTGTTTTTTCCTGTAAGACATTTTTTGTATGAAGTTCTTTGTAATACTACATTGTTTCTCATTTACCCGATTATCTCGGCTAATAATGTAAATTTAATAAACAATCAATTACGGAATTACTTGTTTTTGAAAGCGTTGTATGTTCGAAATACGCCGGAGTAATTAATGACGCACATGAATGAACAAACGAGCTGTTTAAATTGCAGCACCGATTATCTTCTTCTTTTATTTGACTGCTTACAGTTGGTTAAACCAAAAAATAACAAATTCAGCAAAAATAGATCAAAGAATTTATACAGGATGAAAAGTTGAAAAACTACTTAAAATAATTTAATTATTTCATTGATTCGAAAAATAATTTCTTAACCTACACACCTAAAATGCATGCATAATAAAAGTTTGTTGTAATAATATAAAACAAAAAGCAATAATAACATTTTAGAAAATAAGAACGCTGTTACTATAAATTTAAGTTTAATATATTCATGCATAAATTTTCTAAGATTTTTTTTCAGAAAACATGCGTATATTTTCAGAACCTAATCAATTTATCACTGTCGTCATAACCTACACGTTAGGTAGGTAGGTAGTATGTACAAAATTGACAAATTTTATATTAATATTATAATTTTGAATAAGACTGTTAGCATTAACTGGCATTGACAGTTTTTTAATTTAAATCATACGTATAAAAAAGATTTTTGATGCTCTCGATTCAGTAATATAATGGCAACTTGGGTTTATCTTATGTTACCTGATAATATTTTCTTGATTTTCTACATGTTCATTAATCTTTAATTTAATTTTATCTATATCGGGTGGCCAGCTACTTTTTTATGATTTTCGTCTTGGTAAAAATATATTTTTTTACTGATCTTGGAAAATGTAAATTCGAACGAAGTCTTAAAAATCTTATTAATCGCTGGCCAACCGGTATAAACTTTTGCCAAGTTTAATGAACTTGAGGATAATCGAAAATAAAGTAATTTTAGCATAATACTCGATATTTTTCAATCGTTTTGTTTATAAGTAGGTAGCTAATAATAATTTATCAGTTTACAATGCCACTTGAAATTTTCGAGTGCGAGGCAATAATAAAGATAAAATACAATAAACTTTCGGTTATTATTAATTTTATGGTTTGCGGATTTAGATAAAAATTTCAATTGAATTGATAATTTTAAAAATTGATTTGGTATAAAAGTATTTGGCGAGGTAGACAACTTATGCCTTTATTTTCTGAATTGATATTCTCCTGAGAGTTACCTTCTTGACAAGAACATCTTTCCAACTGAAAGTTGCAAAGAACATGCTGTCACACGTCATCTCGTTTCACTAAATGTATATCCAGAATAACAAGAATGGGCACGTAATAAAATAAGAATATTTGTATTGTATCGATTCTTAAGAGACGTTGAAATTTTAAAAAAATCAAAAATTGAAAGTAGCAAAAGAATTTTCAAAAATTCAAAGCAAGGACTTTTTATAATTTTCTATAATATATTAAATGAGTTTATTAGAAGTTAATTTGTTTGTCCTTATTTAGCTTATTATGATGGAGCTAGTGGATCATATTTTTATTGGTGTCACTTATATTTTGGCAAAGTTAACACGATCATCAATTAAATTAACATGTCATTAACGTCTAAGTACAGTGATTTAGTCAACTCAACTTGTAACCCGTTGAGTGATAACTGATATTAATTTCGCCTTTATAGCATGACTGATTAACCTATCAAACACTTCAAAGTAGCAAAGCGTTTCAGTTTCCATAATAATTTTTCGGTTGCAATTTAACCCGAAAATGTATTTTTAGAATCGGAATTTAAATGGAAAAATAGAAAATTGATAAGAAGTGATTTTAATAAGGGATGCAAAGCTTTCAAAGAGTGGCTTCCGGTGTTAATCTACATGAAGTGTTGTCGTCTGCGTCACGCTGAGCTTGTGCGCTCCCGATGGCGGTTCTGCACGTTGTTTGTTCGGGGGTTCCCACCAATCCATCACTTCTGCCGTCAGTACCCATTAGCACGCTCACATACATTATAAGACCCCATACCACCAATGCACGCAGCCTCTCATTGTGTGCTGTGTAAGTTAGACGATTTTCGGTATTTTTAAAAATTCCCGTAATATTGATTTTAAATGTTACAATGTTCTTTGTCATATATTATTCTTCAAAAATTGTAATATTTCTAAAAATCACGTAAAGCAAATGCCGGGTGTGGATTTCGATCTCACGGGCACTTGGCTAGGCTGACACGTTTAATTTTTAGCAAAATTCAAGCTGTTGTTTTGGAAAGCAAAACTGTAACAGAAAAAGAAGCCAACAAAATTGTATTTCGTGTAGGAAGAATCAACATGGAACTTAAAATTCGTAGGCAGGCAACGTTGTACTAAAAATAGTTTTGTTGAGATATTATTGATTGTCTCTCAAATAATTAAAACATTCCATTTCTCGATAGTGACATTATGATTTGTAAAGAGAAGTGGCAGTTTGGCAGGAATAATAGAGAACCAAATTCGATATCCACTTGATATAGCAGCTATAGGAAAGCGTTAAAATGTTTTAGGTTTCCGTGTTCTGTTAAGACGACATGAGTTTCTGATCAAGTTTAAGCTGTCTCTTGTCTTCAGATGTGATTAATAACTCCTGTAATGCAAGTCAATTTAGAAACCATTTGATTTTAAACAGATAAAAAATTTATGATTAGGTGTCTAATCTATTGAAAGTTTTCATTGAGGTTTATCGAAGAACCAAGTGAAGCGAAGTTTTCAAGTCTTAAAAATATTTGGTACGCTTTTTCTTTTTTCTGATTAAATAAAGCTAATAATGACACAAACGTCACTAGTTGAGGGGTGGTTGCTACGATATATGGGGTAGCAGGGGGTGGCATGAAGTAGCCGGCTCTGACAAGCCATGATGGATCGGACTGAGGCCACTGCTTGCTAAAACCTTACCACTTAGACTGTGACAACATTCATCTGCCCCTTAAACTTAAGATCGCTCAATGTTTTATTTCTTTCAATTTAGAAAATTTAATTGCAACCGCATAAACGAACTCTCCTTTTACATTGCAACTCTTAAATTCAAAATGAAAACTTCTAATTTAATTACTAAATAGTTTATGAAGGAACGTATAGTCAGGATGTACAAGCAGATGGTAAGTTCTCTTTTGGATAAATAATAAATTGTGCAACAAATGACAAAAATGTTCTATAATGTAGTTGTTGTAACTTTAATAAATTATTTCCGATAGGTTCACATTCTATCATAAACTGAATTATCCGAATAGAAGTACGCTGTATTTTTTCAATGGCTCAGTAGCGAATACCGTCTGAAATCCAGATAACAATACATGGGCTGCCTCGTTTTAGATCTGACTGACGTCTATGTTACATGTGGCATATAGAAAAATATGTTGTGTTCCAAAATATATTTTTAAAGAAAGTGTTTATAATAGCCACCCACCTTTAATTACAATTTTTAAATAGAAAATGCTAATGTTACAATTAAAACGTTTACACATCAACGAAAGTTTCGTATACAACAGAACACAAAATTTTCTGTATAAAATAATGAAAAGCATTGGTTACGAAAAATACCTCGAGGAACTCCACTCAAAAATTTGTTTGGAGGCTAACGAGAAGTAACTTTTTGTATAATAATTAAAAATCTTTTCCTAAATCCAGCACAAATGCGAGTGCATTTTGAGAATCTGAAATGAACCACTCAGTCACTGAGCTGTCGAATGTTCAATGAAAGCAATCAGTAAAATGGAAATGTCCACTACCGACACTAACGTATTTTTTTTCATTATTACTTACAACACATTGTCATGAATTATTAATAAAGCAACTTAAAAGTTTGGTGGGTATAGCACTAGTTACAAGCAATAGAAAATTTAAACTACTGTTATAATAATTATTATTTGTGTAAAAATTAACATATAAGAGCTGCAATTATGCAGATTTACCTTTTCAGTGCACAATTACCACTTCATAAAAATTAAAATTGCTTTAGATAAACCTCAAGATAAATTTAAATGCTTCAAGTAACTAATATGGGGTTGAACATCACTTAAAAATAAATTTAAAATAGAAAATATTAATTTAGAACCTGCTTGGAGTCATTAGAATAAACTTTTAGGTTGAAATTTCAATTTTGTATGCATATTCTGCTTTTATGTCTCTCCAGACACTTTTGAACAAAAAATGAATCAACTTTAGTAAAACGTAATAATAATTTCAAAAAATACATCTTTTATTAAATTTTTAAAAATTTCATGTCATCAATTAAGTGTACGGTTTATGTTTTTTATGTGTACTTTTGAAATAACTTCAAAACATTGCAAATCCCAACTGTATTTTTATCTTTGGTATTAAATTGAAACGAATATTAATTTTATTTATTATTAAAATCTTATATTGAAAATCTTCCAATATTTAACGATCAACGCTCTCAAGAACTGTTGACTTAGGTCTCAAAGTTAGTTAACACGTATAATGACAGTTTTTGTATATAAGATATATAGCCAAATTTCTCTATCTTAATTGGCTTTAATATATAAAATTTAATAAATCAATTTCGTGATTCTCAAATTTATTTGAAAAGTCTTTTCAAATAAATTTATCTAAAGACTTTATGCACTTCCAGAATTTTCAAAAAATCGATTTTTTTTAACAAATTATTGTTCTCTATAGTCTTAGGCTTATTTCTGTGAAGTCAATTTCAAAAATTTCTTATAGATCCAAAGTTATAGTAGAAAATGTGACCGGTCGACGAGTTTGGTGCGCGCAAGTAGCTGTCCTTGTTTGAGACTGCTGACCATTACTTTCGGCGCGGCTCTAGTCTGTCGACTTTTTGTTATGCAAAAATAAACCTGGAGACGTTTGTAAAGCATAATGAGAATAATATATTTAGGCTCAATTGCTAAGGATTCTGAAATTAAACCTTAGTTGTCTTTGATCGTTTAAAGGCGTTTTTTTCGAAATTACATTTTCCGCCACAGTCGGCATGATAACTCTTACAGTTTTTTTTTTTAAATTTTTTCAAGTGCTTTAATTACAGGATCATAACACTGATGGGTGGTAAGAAAATATTTGAGATTTAAATTTGTTTGAGTATGCCGGTTTGGTGTAGGAAGCCGTAGAGATTTTCTACATTTTCTTGAAGATCGGCTAGTATTTCACTTCTTGTTTTGCCAAGATTATAGTTTTTCCTTGCTTTTCGTGTAGGTTAGATTCTATAGTTTGCTGGGTTAGATTTTTGATATTTTGATTTAAAATTTTTATAAAAATAATTAAAGTGTTAAATTTATGACGTAAAATGCATATTTTCTTAAAAACTGTCATTAATTGCTAAATTTTACGAAATTCAAAATTCCGGCTCGACAGCAGACTATAACTACAACTTTATTTTACAAGAATTTTTTAAATTTTTCATATCGATCAACATTTACTGCAGATATGACGCCGACCGTGGAGTAACTTTTTTTTCTTAGTGTTGTGGATCACGTGATTTTTTATATAGTAATTTTTGTAAAAATAAAGTGGAATAAAATTTTCTATAAAGTTTAAATATCAATAAACAATGTATACTTTCAACTTTATTAATTTTTATTGTTATCTCTACTAAAAAAATTTTTTCTTTCAGCGCATTTTTTCAAGGCTTAAAATAATGGTAAATGATTTTCGTTGCCTCAATTAATAAATTTAAAAAAAATTCTATTGAGCGTTTATATTAAAAATAGTAATTAAAAAAATAAATGTGTTATTAAAATTAAAGAACTTAATTATATAAAATCGTAAGCAGGATTATTGTGCACAATACGTTTTTCGTTTATCTTAACACCGACGAAAAAATTCAATAAAATTCAAATTTCTAAGACACAGTAAATTTAATTTTTTATATAATCCAAAAGCATTGCATCTCAAAAAAAAATTAGTAGTTAAATTAAAAAAATAAAAACAAACTTAGTTTGCTTTGATGTTGAGATGACGTCAGATGTTCGGACCTCGGCAGGATATGCATTCTAATTTTCAAAATCATAAAAAGAATGTAATATAATGAAACAATACAAAAATAAGTAATATTTACAACGATAATTTAATATCAAAAATCTCCAGAAGCATGCAAATGAAAAGATTAGAATAGGACGTTTAACAAACTTCTCTACATTTCGGAAATTGGATTTAAATTCCCAAAACTGGGTTATGGTTGTTGGATATGCACAAAAAAAATGTAATTGCAATCAATCAAAATCTTTAGCTAGCGGTTAGATCCCAGAACTCTTCGGTAGATTGAATCAAAATATACTCTCATTCATTAACTCGAATTCTCCAGATGCTCAAAATTCGTTTATATCTGTACGCTTACGATATTAATTCACAATTATTTTTTTCTTAACGAAAACCACAAAAAAAAGCGTCGAAAAGAAAATAGGTGTGGGGGGGCTCTAAAATTGTTTTCTTGATAAATCAAAATCTATCTATTATATTGTCGTGCTACGAAATGATTTTGGCCGCCCCTGTTATTAATTGTAAATATTTTTGGAAATTTACGGCAGAAGCCTGAATTTTGCTCCGCTGAAGTTCAGAGTTTTTTTTGTGCGAATAAATTTAGAAAGTTGTGATTTTTTTGATTTTAAACATTTTTGTTTTTGAATATAATTGGAAGGTTTAAGAAGAATTTTAGTTTAACTTTTGATTGTGAGTTTCTTTTCGGTTTTTTTTTTATTGCATGAGCGATTTTTTTGATTGAAATTATAAATTGGATTTTTAATTCTGAGATTTGGAAATTGAAATTAAAATTTGTAAAACGACGTGTGGTCGCGAAGATATCGCTTCGATTTGATAATTTAAAATCGTACGTTCAAACCTTGAAGCCAAAATCAAATATAAAAATTTTGAAGTCAAAATAATTTCATTTCTAAATTTTGTAAAGAAGAGGTTTGGTATTGGTATTTATTATTATTTTTTTTTCGAGCGTTGAATCCACCCCGAGACTGACTATCTTGTGTCCCGCACTTAGAGGCTAAGCCGAGGTCATCTCACTCTAATATATAGTATTTTGTGCGTGTGTATGTTTTCGTTTTACTGCTGAACGTCTGGACCGATTCGGATAAATTCTTTTTTGACGTGACAACGTCGTATAAATTGATATACCGGCTGCACGCACGAAAAATTGTCACGTTCCGCAAGCGAAAGCGCGGAACAAGCGAGAAAGAGGCACGATCGGCTTTGTATCATACATAGACATCATTTGAATTATAAAATGCCATTAAAAAAAACTTGTCCGGCATGAGGTTCGATCTTGCGATCACCAAATGATGCAATTATGTTTCATGCACATAACGCACTAACCTATTGAGGGTTAATGTAATAACATAATTTTAATTCGTATTATCTGTTACATAAATATAATTCAATTCATAAAAGTATGCAATTTTTCATCAATGTTTTCTTATGACGTCATCACATAAAATTATCGTCCGTAAACCGACTTTACAGACAACCCGAGTGACACGTGTTTTTTTAAATGTTTGTAATAGTCCGAGTAAGGATTTTAGATAAAGAAAACTTGGAAAACTTGAAAAAGTTGTTCGGAAAATTCGGAATTAAAATACGTATGCATACAGTTTTGGTGGCCGACAGATGGCGCTATTTTGACAGCTGGCGTATTATAAGTCAGGACAACGTCTGCCGGGCCAGCTAGTTTATATATAAAAAAATAAACAAAACTTTATCTCTTCGATGATACAAAGGTCTTTAATTACAGATCTGAATATAAAAGTTTCTAATGATGATAACAGGCAGATACGAAATTGAATCACATTAAAATAAATGGATAATTTGATTCTCTAATAAAGAAAACTTTTCTCACTTTGAACATACTAACGGTAAAAAAAATTTATGTTGCACATTGCAAGTTTTAAAATAAGTACTCATTTTCCGTGGTATCGAAAAATTGTATTACGAAAAATTTTACAAAAATGTGCTTCTGTGATAATAAAATCAGAGCCTGTCTTAAATAGAACAGAGCCGTACTTAAAATAAACAATGAACAAATGGGAATGTTGCTGTTTTTTAGAGCAAATGTATCTGCAGGTCGTGGCAGTATGTATCCCGTTAAAATATGAAGATTAAAATAACAACTATAATATGACTCAGTACTAAGAGGCCTCTAAACTTTCTGAAAGTTTCTAAATGTAACTAGCCGGGCCTGGGTCAAACTAGCCTGGTTAAAAGTGTAAATACTTGACGTTGCTGCATTGATTTTTTAAAATATATTTTATTTTTTGACATGATCTAGATTTATTTATTTGCATTGCAAGTAATATTATTGAATCATTTAACGTCTTGAATTTTGTCTGTAGAAGCGCTACTGCTGTTTATCGATTTTAATTCGTAGATTTAAATACATTCCTGCTTTTTTTTAAATTTAAAATGAAACATAAACTAAACTGAAAAGTTAAAAGAATAAATTTTAACTATTATTTTAAATATTATTAAAAAAAAAAGCAATTAAAAAGACTTCAATTTATTACATTACCAGATTAGGACTTAGAATATTTGAATAAACTAAAAAATAAATTATAGACGTTACGAAAATTGATGAATTTTTAAAAAAATTAAAAATAGAATAATATATTTGAATAAAAAATTACATTACAAAAATATGATAAAATTTAAAATACAAATTGTTTAGTAATGCGATATAAGGTTCTATTTCACGAATATTTTGGATAGTCATTTTTTTTAAATTTCTGATTATTTTGTTTTAATCTAACAATTTTTGCAGTTAACAAATATTAAATCTGCTAAACAATCTTTCTTAAAAACAGGCAGCTTTTGAAAATTCCATTCGGAAATTTTTACAGAAACCTTGAGCTTCCATGGTAAAATTTAAATAATAATCTTTTATCAAGTATATACTGCCATCTACTTCCTCGTAGTTGTATTAAATCGATAACCATTCCAGTCATCTATGAACATTCAAAGAGAAAAGTTGGGCAATTTACTAACAGAGGGCACATCCGCCTATATTTTTAATTTTGTTAAAAATTGTTATAATTTTAAATTATTAACCAGGAGCGTACCATTGGCAGGCTATGAAACGACGAACCGTGTTTGCATGCCGGTTGCGCCGATTACGCTGTGATTTAAAAACTACGAGAAGCAATGATTTTAAATATAAGTGTAATCACATCATGCAATTAGCTTGTGAAGAGCTCAACGAAGTACCTACTTTATACTTCGAATGGAGACGAATCAAGAATTGTTGTGAAATTTCAGCTTCAGGTTTATCTAATAATATGCAAAAGATAGATTGATATTATGTAGTATTCTATTTTATTAAAAACTTCTTTAAGGCAAAAAATACAATATCCAACTTCATTTTTTGACAACGTAAAACGACATTATTGAAAATTGTTCCATTAAACAATCTCTTAATTTAAATAACTGAAAGATAGTTATGCCATAACGCCATAGTTTCAAGTATCAGTGTGGATTATTATAATAATAAATATACTTTATTTTTTCGAATTTTTAAATTAAAATTTGACCTTTCACTTGATTGGTTAATTTTATAGAAAGGCGTGACAAACTTTGCATAAATTTACAATCGCGCTATAATTCGTGCAATTTATGATATTAAATTTAATAAAAACACAATAATTTACTAAATCAAGGTACGAACCTTTATTTTATTAAAAATTTTTTTTTTATATAAAAACAATAGTTATTTATATTTTAAGTTGTTAATTTTAAAATATTAAATGAAATTCCTTTACAATTCGACTCAAATAAATCGACGTCCTAGAGCTTTTCCTATACTGGAAGGTCTTTCCTAAAGGGCTTTTGGAAAATGATCAAAGTTTTCTACTGGATTTTTATTGATTTTAAAGTTTTGAACCTTATACCCCTCTATATCTATATTCATTTAAGGCGATAATCGTAATGAATTGATAAAATTAAAAATAAAATAAATGGAAATAATAAAAAGTGGTAGGTGAATAATAAAAATAATAATGGGTGGCGATGATCAAAAGACTAGATAGTAGCTACCACAAAAGCAGCAGAATGTGAAATTATACATATTGGTTGTAAATATAAATGAATTTTTAAGCACGCAAGAAGATGATCGATATTTGTTCATAAGTTGATTCAATCTTTGTAATCAAATAACCGAAAAAACCTATCAAGCGGATTAAAAAGTTTTTCTAATTTTGGAAAGCAATTTAATATTTATAGTTTGATTATTAGATACATTATTAACATTTAATACATTTTGTTTTTAACTTGTGATGTAAAACTTTTATCTGTAATCAGCTGACAAGGCGCCTTTAAGGGGTGTAGAAGGGGCCAAAAGTGTAGTTGGGATGACTCACTCAACGTGGTGGGTAATTCATCACTGTCAGCCACCTTACTTCCAATAAACCATTCTATGATTCCAGTATGTATATTTCGCGTTCGTTCAGTACACTTCGATTTCTCGTCAAATCGAGTAACACTGAGAAATTCCCTTTAACAATACTTGTCATGCAATTTCGATCAAATTATTAATTTTTCTTTAATATTCCCATATTATATTAAAAAAGAAACGAAACCGTAATACTACTGCAGGAAAAATTTAAATGAAAACATTTTCCTTCACAATGTTGAATAGTTTCATATTTAATGCATTGGATCGTATAATACAAAAATGATAAATTAAATATTTATTAAAATAAAATTCATTTTGCACAAACTCAAAGCTTTTCTTCTGAAACCTACCTTTAAGTTGACTTCCATAATGCATTAATCGAAAATATGGAAAGCTGCCCCAGAACTTTGTTGAGCATACAGACAAATTTTTGCAGAATTCAGAAAAAATTAATTTAGGTGAATTATAGTTTGGGAATCAGGGATGTAAAGGTTTCACGCTAAGTAAAAATCATTGCTTTTGTTTTCTCATTGTTATAGCAATTGATCAGAACATAAAAAAAGAGAAAATATCGACATGTCCATTACCGATATTGGCAAAAGTACAAATAGCAAATATACACGTGAAGTATAGAAAATCAAAAAAGAAAACGAATAAAATGTTAAAGATGTATATTTGCTAGTATAGCAATAATTGTGTTGCATTGCTAACTGTACATTCTTATAATTAAAATTACATTCGACTGAAAAGTATATATATGTACACCAACAAGAAATATCTACGTAAGATTTTCTAATTGTACATGCATTTACATTTAGAGTTTATCATCTGCTTAGTAGTGCAAGAACAAATAACGTAACAAACTCGAAATAAAAAATTTTCGTATACATTATGTGTCTATATTTGAATTAAACTTTTGTTTAGTGCTGAAATCGCTGAAAAATTTTAGAAACGAAATAAATACAGACTAGGTCTCTTCGCTGACGTGGTACCTATAGGACTGCGCATTACTCGTCAATGCATTGCAGTGTAGGCAACACACACATCACCGGCGTGAAGGTTTTACATGTACTATAGTCCAATAGGTAACACGTCAACGGATTTCTTATATTATATTTTTATTTAAATATTTATCTACATTACAAAATCAAATATACACAATTTCTTATTTTTAATATTTGATAGACTTCAGCATTAAGCAAGTCTTTTTTATAGACACACTTGTTATTATAGGTACCAAGTACGAATAATATATTGCTGAATAGCATTTAATAAAGCTTGAGTAGCAATTAAATCTAATTATAAACATGAACCAAGTTATTAGATTTTATATACATTTTTTACATAAAAATTTAACCAAGTAACAATTATTTCTAAAGTAAATAACATGAAAGAAACATTTTGTGATGATAACAGACTTAGTTTTCATAAAAATGCGAAATAAAAAAAAAAAAAGGTTTGAATATTATAATCTAAAAACTTTTACTATATTAAGCCAAAAGAGTCAATGTCCGACCACATTGTATTTGAGGTATGTATGTATATTAGAAAAAGCATACATTATCGCATGTTTATGAAAACCTTGCGTATTATAAGAAATTGTATTATGGAGAGATTGGATTGTCGATTATAAAATAAATAGGATGATAATGAATACCGAATTGTATAAATCATTAAGGTATATAAACAATGTTTAGGAATTAACAATCAATATTATGTTACACATTAACAAATAGGTACCATATCGTCCATTGCACTAAATCAAATTTGATAATATTCGGGCGTGAAGTCATTCGCTAAATTACTTAAAAAATTGAAATCCGAAGAACTATTGCTATTTTCTCCTGTTGGAGGTACGTGTGTTTGTGCATTTTCACCGGGATAATATTGGTGAAACGAATTATAAGTGTCACTTGAATCGGTTTGAACACTTGCTGGAGGCGTCATGACTGATGCTGCCACTAAAGACGAAGGCGCGTTGGTATTTGGAAAAGGTTCACTGGGAATGTAATTTGACGATTCTGTATGGGCGACCATTTGTGAAGAATTGTATGCACCGTTTTCGTAATAATTAACTTTGTTTGTATAGTCCGAATGATTGTGTACTTTATGCATTTGGTGCATATTTTCTCCGTGGTAGTAATTGGCAGAAGTTTCGTGGCTGTGGTTCATGTGTGCTGCATTTGGGACGTGATTGTTGATGTTGTTGGATCCTTCGTTAGGATACATATTTGTGACAGGGTAGCCGTAATGGTTGTAACCAGAGTTTTCAGACTGATAACCGTGCCCATAACCGGCGGATTGATTTGTAATATTGTGTTGGTAGTTTTCTACATGCCGCTTATTGTAACCGAAGTAATTTTGTTGGTGACCGTAAGGCGACTGGTAAGATTGTCTACTTCTAGCCGTCGTTCGTAACGACATTTCTTCTTTTGGGTCGTCGTGAGCTACCGCGTTTGGATGTACTTGATTTCTGTAGTAAGTTTGACTTTCGGCAACTATAACCTGGTCAGGGTTGTACATGTCGTTGGATGTGTAATTTGGATGCTGGTACTGCTGATGAGATTTAGATCTATTTTCGGGCCGATAATCCGACTGATGATTAAGCTGATATTGATTTTGAAAATTGTTTAATTGTGCCCCACGCGCGGCAAAAGGTGGTATGGAATTCGAAACGTTTTGAATTGTTACGGTTGCAGAAGCGATAGCGGTTGCCGTCGTGGGCGAAGATCGTTGTAAGTGGGGATATATGGAGTTACTACTACCCGCAGTTATACCTAAAACGGAATTGGGCGTAATTGGCGTCGAAGAGTTGATCATACTTTTTGTTGTTATTTTGCTACTGGCAGAAAGTTCACTAGAGGTACCGAGAATTGAATTGTCTTTGTGATTTACGTTGGGCGACATTTTGCACAGTCCCACTCTTCTTTCGGAAACGTTGGGCGAATTACGATGATTTTCGGTTTTGATCGAAATAGTCGACGACGAATTGGAGCCCTTCTTCGAAATTCGTGGAGATCCTCGCGCACTAATATCTTCATTCGATTGGGAATCTTCTTCACTAATAATTTTATCGAAGGAACTCGAACTCGCTATACTACTAGCTCCGTTACTGTTATTATTATTAAAATTTGTATTATTGTTTGTAGCACTAGGGGTATTATTGTTGTTTCCTCGGGAGGAATTTAAGTCGGGAACTTCGTCGTGAGGTCCGCACACACCGGAGGGTGGCATTTCACATCCCTGACAACTTTTCTTCGACATTTCATCGCCGAGTAATTTATCTGACATTTTCCCACTTTTCGCACCGTCACTTGAAATCGAATCTTTGTCGTCTCCATCGTCATTTTGCTTACTTAACGTTTGTCGTTTGTGTTTCATACGTCGATTTTGAAACCATACCTTGACTTGTCGTTCCGTTAAATCTAGCGAGGCCGCAATTTCGATCCTTCTCGGTCTACATAAATATTTGTTGAAATGAAATTCTTTTTCTAATTCTAATAATTGGGTGTTCGTGTAGGCCGTCCTTAATCGACGCGGAAGTCCATTTTCTGAAACAAAATTTTTAATATAAATGATGCGAACATATTGCAAGAATATCGTAGAGAAAAATAATTTTACGTGAGTAAAAAATCGAGTTACATTTCGTTATTTGACAAATGGAGCTGTGGATTTTCTCATATCTGCCCAGTCACCCGGTTTTGCCATGATTTTGATATGAAAGCTAAAGAGATATGAAAGCGGGCAAGTTTATCCAGAAAGAATGATGCATTATAAGAAATATTTATGTATTGTAGAATATAAAATGAGCCTTTATATCAAAATACATATTTTTTAGTCATATTACATTTTTTTAAATATCGTTTAGTTACATCGACTACACACTCGAACGAAATGTAATCTAATTTTAATTGTAATAATTTTTGTAAAAATAACACCCATTGTATTTTTTGTTACAAGTCGTTTTCGAATATAGCTTTGTGTGTTAAATAATATACTAGCAGAATATAATATAGTGTACATTTATGAGAGTGTGCCATTACCGTAATTGCAATAATCTGGCGGGTATTACAATCCAACAAAAGACTATGTAGAATGTGAAATGGATTGTCACTATTTAAATAAAAAAAAATTGTGGTTGATTTTTAAACATTTTTTTACCGTATCATTTGGACCATTCAAACAATTTGCAGATCCTGTTAAATACCTACGCCTTAAAAAAATGAATTATAAAAAAAATTAATGTAAACTTTAATCAACATACACACAAGTTGTATTCTTTATGTTGGTTAGCCATAATTACGTAATTAATCTTCATATTTAAATATGAACAAAACGCTTTAGGGTTTTGGTGCTTTTGATTCATGATTGATTATAACAATTTATTAAATTGACTTAAAGTTTTCTTTGACGGCCTTTTAACATTTATTGTGAAGCTTGGTCTTTTAATAACTTTTTAGTTTTTATTAATACAGAATAGTAAATGCGTCTCATTTTATTGACCGCTACTTTTTTTTTAATAGAAATTCAAAAAGATTGAAACTCAAAAACATCGAGATAAATATAAAAGTTTTAAAATAAACGTAACGTTTCAAATCCGCTATCCGTCTTTCAGATCTGAAAGTAAAAAAGGGTTCAAGAAAACAACGATCTAATTTTGAGCTTGCTTTAGTGGTGACTGATGAGGAAGTAATTGCAAAAAGTGTTACATTTTTTCGACTGCGGGTATCGGTTTCACTGTTCTGTATTCTGTTTAACAATTTGTCATATTGTTTTCCGAAAAATATTCGAATCCGACAGGAATGCGCTTTCTCGGCAGAAAAATCCAACCGAAAATGGTATCGATGCTGTGCAATATAAGACTTTTCAAAAAATATATATTTTGTAATTGTATACTTATGTTATGAACATGTAGTTAAAAAAAAACAAAATATAATCAATATAAACGGTTAAAAACTTGACATTTTACCCTCGTTAACACCACGATATGTCGGATACTTTAATCATTCTCATGTCAAACGATCCTTGTCTGTCGACATTGCAATCTCATCTAGTTTAACGTGACGCCCTCTTATTTTCGTATATAATGTGCAGATTCCAAAAAGAAAATTGTAACGCTAACCAAGCCTAACAATTTTCCTTTAACAATATAAATTTAAATCTTTGTTGAGAGAAATCTTCTGTCTGAAATATTTTCTATGTGTAATAACATTTAGCCGATCCGTCTATATATTCGTGCAGACTCACCAATTATTGACTAAAATGTTGAAACTCTTATTTACTACAAAGTAATTTTACGATCATAAATGTAAGAAAATCAGAAATAAAATTAGATTTTTAAAAAAATGTAATGCTGATTCCTTAATGAACTTTCCAGTGTTAGTTAACTGTAAATTAAAATTAAACTGTAAGATGTTGAAATTAATAGATTAATAGTAATTTGTTAATTTATAATTAATAGTAGTTTTCACAGCTACCGTACGTGCTGAATATTTTCTAATGACAAGCTGATCAGGTCTTGTCTGCTAAAAGATCTACAGACCCCTATTCATCTAAATAGAAATTTCTCTTTGCTCTATCTTACGTTACACACCTTTGCTTGATCAATTTTTACTGTCAGTCTAAAAAAAATTGGAAGGTTGCGGAGGTAGCGATAGGTCAGTGCGACCTTCAGGCCGCACAACATTGACAATAGAGCTATACAGCAATGGAGTTCCACTGAATCTACATTCTTATAAGTTAGTTTTTGGACTTTTATTACTTGCATAGTTTCTATCAGCAAGCTTTTCGAGCAAACTTGATTAATAAGTTAGTAACTAAAAATAAAAATTTTAACAAAACTTGCTGCGATTTTGAGATATCTTTACCCTGCTATGCTAATCAGTTTTGCACATTTCGACTATTTTATTTGCAAAAGTTCCAAATGTTCAAAGATTATAGATATCTAAAATTATTTCAAAACCTTATTGAATAAATACTTTTGCTTTCACTCCGAAAAAGATCTCATATGAAAGCTCGCATGAGCTGTGGGAGGTCATGCCATACTCTTTAGCAATTGCTAAAGACTACCAACGTGCCAACTTTAGCACTATTGACTTGAATTAACATATCTTCTGGCTAATATGATTGTATTTCTGAAATTAGAAGTTTTCTAAATATAATTCATCAATCAGTATCAACGATCAATACAATTCATCATTCTGAAAGATGCAGTTTTTCGACAAAACTTTTCAATAAATTTCTTCAGTTTGCATTGCCTTCTGTAGATATCAAAAATAATTACATTGTAACATAATTGTTCAAGTGTTCGAAGCTATTGTGTACAGCTCGGTCAGTGTTAAGTAAAAAGTTTTTCTTGTGTGCGTAAATAAACCTAATTATTATTATATCTAATTGTTCATCATTTGACATATGCCAGTCTATCATCAATTTTTTAACACCAGCTTGTCTCATTGGAAATCTTTTTTTTTTACAACCAACATTTCCACTATTTCATTTTTTATCTTATTGTCTTAATTTGTAACCAGTAAAGCTCAACTATTTGTTGTGATCTACCTTAAGCAGCATTTGATTCATAGTTATACTGTTTTTTTGCTTTGGGTTTTCTTTTATTGTTTTAATAAAATCACGAATTGATGAAATGCTTCTCTGTAATAGCCATAACATAATTAAATGGTTAAATTTCACCCCCTTTCTAAGTTAAGAATTAATTGAAAGCAAAAATTTTGAAATATTGAAAACAAAGATGAAATTCGATTATAATAATTAGAATTAAATAAAATTTTCTTTGAATAACATGAAGCAAGATAATCATACAGGTAATTTCGGAATGTTTTTTTTGCACTATGATTTGGAAACTTTGCGGTGCACCTGAAGTTAAACCGTTGAAGCTTTGACCTTTTATCATTTCGAAATTTAATGACCTACCAGATAACTTTAGAAGTAATAATAAATTATATTGTGCATAATAATATGTATTATATTCAACGTTTAAATTATCAAAAGCTTTGCATGTAGCCAACAATGTTGGTTTTTGTCTACTACACTAATTGTGCAGTTTTGTACTAATGTAATTGGTAGAGTGGTGATACTGCCATTGCACCTTATTACAATTCATTGGTAATATGTTATTGTTTTTCAAAAATTATTTTCAATTCAATTTTTTGGAAAGAATTCTAAAAATAATACTCCATCTTTTCGAGTAGTCAGGAATGAGGGACAGGAAAACTACGGACGAGTGTTGATTAGATTAGAATTTAATAATATTGTAATTTTACTATTACATCTGAAAAGTCTTCTTTAATCTGATATACCCCCGATATTTAAAAGCTTTATTGTTATTTGTTACTTACTCTATCTATGCACGTGAAAAGTACTCTTGCAGGCTAATTCTGTTTATACCGATTTTACTAAAACATCTGATAGCATTGCTAACTGAAATCATTTAGAAAGTATTTTGTCTGTTAACAAAACATTTGTTTGTTTCTCTTTGTGTTTTTCAAAATCTATGAGCTATTTTACCATCTGCTTCTAGAACACTATTAAAATATTCCTGAAGCTACCAGAACTCGAAAATTACGTATCTAGAAAGACGTAAGATATTTGTGTCTACGCAATTGCTAGGAATATCTCTGAAGCCACCCAAACTTCAAAATTCACGGATCTAAAAAGTTGCGGGATCTCTAAATTCACGTAATTGCTAAAAACTTTCCCGAAACTGTTTACAGATTTCGAATGGTAAGAATCTGCTTTTAAGTTAAATTCAGCTATAATAATTAATGTAATCCAACTTAAAATAAATTTTTGTTATGATGTTAACAGTTACACGGCTAGACGATAACCGTGCCGGCTTTGATGAACGATGAACTTATTGGCTATATGGAGGTACCACGTGTTACCGTTTATCTCCTTCAACTCATGTGGGCAGCGGGCGTTGGAGTTTATTGAGGTATCGTTCCTCATTTTAAAGCGCTAGGCTTGATCTGGCTGGGTTATTGGTCCCTGGGGATTATTTTCCTTGTTTTTCGATGTCCTAGATGTTGCGGGGAGCTCCTGGGGCGTGGTTTGCGGTCAGAGGCGACGGTGAGGAGTGCGTGTTTTTGGTCCGTGGTGTGAACTTGTCTCTTGGTTTCTGCGAGGCGGGGCGAGTGTGCGATCCGTGAGTGTGGGTCCCTAGTGTTTGACGAACTTGGTCCCTTGGTGTCGATAGGGCGGGGCGAGTGTGCGATGCGTGGATTTGGGTCCCTAGTATTTGACGAACTTGGTCCCTTGGTGTCGATGGGGCGGGGCGAGTGTGCGTTCCGTGGATTTGGGTCCCTAGCGTTTGACGAACTTGGTCCCTTGATGTCGATGGGGCGGGGCGAGTGTCCGTGAATTGTGGTTCCTTGCATTCGAACCGTGCCGGCTTTGCTCATTACAGCAACCTTTGTGTTGAGTACACATACCGTCAACAGAATGCGCTAAACCGGTGCTTACTTCTAACATGTGGATGTTTCTTATGTGAAAAATCGAAATTTTAATATTGATTATTTTTGTAAATTAACGAATAATAGAATTATAATAGAATTCAACAGAATACGCTAAACCGGTGCTTACTTCTAACATGTGGATGTTTCTTATGTAAAAAATCGAAATTTTAATATTGATTATTTTTGTAAATTAACGAATAATAGCAGTATCTGTGTAGTTTAATCGCTTTATTTAAATATTTGAACGATTTGAAACGATTTGAACTTTTTCAATTGCACTATAGGAAAGTGGGCCATTTTCTGAGTATATTAAATCAAAAATTTCAAAGAAATATCCATAAGTTGTCGAGAAAACGGCATTTTAAAGTTTGAAATAGCAGGGAGATGTAATACGATACACCCCGATGCCATGAGTCGCGCGACGGTAACTCGACGTTAAGCTCCCTGCTCTTATTTCTGTTGACGGTACGTGTGCTTTGATATACTTTTAATGCTCCAAAGGGTGTCCAAAGGGTCTGTTTTGACAAACTCAACTACGGTCTATCACGCATTCATGTTAAAGTAAACATTTCTCTATCTAAAATTTTTTATTTTTAAATTCGATTTTTTCGAAAAGTAATGGATATTCCTTCGAAATTTTTGTTTTAATATACTCAGAAAATTGTCATCTTTCCTATAAATAGAACAGATGAAAAATTTGAAATCGTGGGGACTTGCCTGACAGACCCCATAAACTTTATGTATTAGCATTTCTAGGGTCAGATGCTTTCAAAGATTTTTATGATACACACAAAATAAATATTTTATATTATTGGATTTAAATTAAAGTAATAATTACAAAACACAAGTTTATATTTAATTGTACCTATAATTTTATGTTAATCTAAAAATTCAATATGAAATTATACTATCCAAAAATCAATCAGTACCTACTGAAAAACCAAACAGTGTTAAAAAAACAATCAAAGAAACAGCAGACAATTTTGGAAGTGTAGCTTAACTGTTCTTAATATTTTATTAGAAGAGTGGAATAAGTAGAATTTTATGTAACGTGTTAAGAAGAATGTTTGCATATGTGATGGAAGACGAGGAAGAATTGTTCTGGTTCCGAGTTATTTCGTCACTGAGTTTGCTGCGTCGAGTCGGTCAGCGCCGAGTTGTCCCATTCCGTATTGGGATGAGATAGGGCCGAATTGTATCTTCAGCCCAAACTTTTGGGGCATGACAGGGTTAGGTGCAAGAAATTCGTGATGGTCACTCAAATAATTCGGTTCAAGAGGTAAAAGATCCCTTAATTAGCAAACATAAGAACTTTTGTTTTATTTCTAGTTGTCATTGTAATATTGTTCAAATTGAAACTATAATTCTACTACATTGACCATCAAGACAAGAGTAACTTGAGCTTAAATCTTAAACTAATCTAAACCTTAATCTAACCTTAACCTAGGTTTAATCCAAACAAATGGTAATCTAAAACTCAACTTGCGATTGGAAATTGCGTAAAAATCTTTAAAATTCCATTTGTATACAACCTTATAAATTATATTTATATTTCAGCTTATCTTTAATTTATAAATTAAATTAGTTCAGTTTAAAATCGATTAAAAAGCAAATCTATAAATAAATAAATAATGTATTATTTCCATAAAACAAAAGCAAAAAAGTTAGAATATTATTTATTCTGTTATAGTGGGTACTTATTAATGTGGCGTGGAACTATAAATTTAGATAAATTAAGAATTCTACTTAATATTTGTAACATTTTTATTTAATATTGGTACCTACACCAAAGTACAGTTGCTTCTCATTTAATAATTAACACACGGGCTAAACATGACTAAACCATTAAATTAGTAATTTTTTATGCATATTGAGGCATCCGTTGCTGATTTGAGTAGCATATTAATTATGCGATGTAAAATAAGTTTATCTATAATAATTTTTTGCTAACGAAATAATTTAGTATTTACTAACGAGGAAACTGACGTTTCACATCACAATTTTTTATATTAAGTGAGCTTGGCTACTTGATTCAAAACAAGAAGTCGTCGTGACGTGGGTTCGAATCCCAATCCGTCTGTAATTAATTAACGGAGTTGCTTTAAGTATGCAATAGAAAGTCAACATCATGTGCACTAAGTTTTTAATTTATTAATTGCTTTAGTGAGAGGGTAAGGGGCGATTTTCTTCCCCTTTGCATACGCGGAAATTTAGGAAGTTTGGTTTCCTCAACATATCAAATTAACATCTTTAAAATTGATGACCAGCAGAAGTTTCAAAAGCTTGGACGTATGCATATTTTAAAATAAACACCGGGGACATTAAGAATCAATTTTGCCGAACAAGATCTTTTTGCGGTTTAAAAGTTACGCCTCTTGCCTTTTTTGGCAAATTTCAGGAAACCGAAACTGACCACAAAATTTTTAACGACCAAGATGATTTTTTGCTTATTCTTTTAAATTGGTCGTACGTGTTGTTTTTTGTCTAATTTTTTTAATTTGCATATATCCCGAACGGAAAGATTTTAAAAGAATTAGATTTTCGATACTTTAGACAGAACGTGAAACCGTGGAAATATAAAAATGAATTGAATTTCTTTATTATAGGAAAGAAAATGTGAGTAGTGATGAGATGTTGTTGTCTATGATTAATTCGGAAAATTTAAACTTTTCGTGTACAGAAAAAGGCAACTTTAATTTAATTTTATGAAATGCGATAACATAAAATCCATTTCTCGTAAATTGTATTTCTGTAATATCTTAGCGTGTTCGAGATGAGTTAGTTAAACTGGTTTTAAAAACCGTTTAAAATTTGAATTGAATTTCACCCTCCTCGGAAAGACTACGTATCTCCATTTAATTTTGATACCGTGCATTAAAACCGTAAACGAGAATAAAAATATTCCAATACATAGCCGAGTTGGGGTTTTGAACGTTGAATACTAGGGGAGGCGCGTACAAAACTTTTTGATTGACAGCTCCGTCTGTCCAATCACGAGGCCGGAATACTGATGAGAAATACGTCAATCACCCAACACTACCCTGTCAAAGATAGAACTTTCTCCCTTTGGAAGCTCTTCCATCGATGCACTGGTTTAGTCCTATAAATACTAAATTTACAACGATTACGTAATAATATAATTACGTAGCGATCAAGCATTCGAGCTTAGAGAGTAATCCTGGCCGAGTAAAATTAGCAAAACAAAGTTTAGCATTTCTTAAAAAGTTTATACGTAAAAAGAAAGAATCTAAAATTAAATGTTACAAGATATAGGTTGGTGGGTTACATAAAATAAAAATTTAGTTAAATATTATCGAGTTTGGAGTGGGATCTGCAAGAGATTTATACGGGATTGGGGAAGTTGCAGCGATATTTAACTTGGTGGCTCGTTGCGGTGGATTTTAATCTACATGCACAGGGTTTTTACCCTCGGTTCTCCCTCACAAAACTCCGGCAAAGACTCAACGATAAAAACATCTTGTAGCGTAAGATTTACTTCTTCAGGCACATATTCAAATTATCAAGAAATTTGTTTTCCTTATTTGGAATCTCTAATGTTCTTAAACTTTTAAAGTTCTTTTGGTTCTGAAATGAATGTGTTTCTAGATAATTTATTATTACAGTCTTTAAGCAATGCTTCCACATTTTTTTCAAACTGATATTAAAGTTTTTTTATAGTTTTATTGCGGACTTTATTTCTTACTTAACAGTAGCGAACTCTATTATTAATGTTTTGTTGATTTTCGTCGCACAAATTACCGTGCTCTCCTTAATTCTTTGCAGAAATTAATTTCGAATCCCCCAAACCGCCCGCCATCGCGAGTATTTTCAAGGTTGACTCTTCACTCTCGATCGAGTTTCTCGATCAATTATCAACGCATAATTTCGATTTTCTCCGCACAAGATACACCTAATTCATAAAGTTTAATTTTAATTGATTTGATATCAGTTCGTATTAATGAAGATAGTATGATAAATTAGGCAACGTAAAACTTTTATCAATTTACGGCTTTAACGTTTTGCCGTTAATTGTTCCATACAAATTCACAGACTCTCAATTATTTCTGATATCAAGTAACCCATCTCGTATTATATAAGTTACGGTCTACAAAAAGGAAATATATCCATTCTGCTTGTTTTTGCTTCCGCTTATCCCAGAGTCTACTCGGACTAAGGGTTGCGAAGCGGTCAGTGGTCATTCTATTAACATGCATAATCTAGATGACCGTTCTTGCAAGATCCGGGTTTTGCTTTGCTACTTCACTCTATTATGCCATTCCCTATCTGATTGTTTTGAATGAAGTTAAAACAATTTTAGAAAAGAAATCGTGTAGATAGATCGTCATCATACCGAGACCTATAAATTATTACATTAGGGTGACTAGACATTACTTTCGGTTAAGGGTAGTATACGTACCACTTGTCAAGCTAATGTCGAGCAGTTTCTCTGTATTTTACAAGTCGGTAAGCGACGGTCAGGTTGGGAAAATTATTTTTGCCGAGGCAAAAAAATTGAATGAAGATGAGTAAATATGATATTTTAAGTAGCAATTTGGGAGTTGTTAGCAGTGGTTAGTAGGGTAAAGCGAGTGGTCCTGTTGACAGCACCGCTCTGGAGGGAATTTATGGCACTATAACTCCGGACCCGGGGCTCTAAGCGGATCTTGTAAACACGTGTTTGAATTCGATTGTCGTTTTTATATATTTTGCCGCGATTTTCGGATTATGAATTGAGTGGCCATTGATCAGGAAATGCAAACTTTAACGATTAAGAAAGCTACGCAAATGTATTGGTAGATTGAAAAACGGAAATTTGCTATTTAAGTGGAAATTCGCATGACGATATTGTTGTGAATGTTCGCTTATCTAGTTTACGTTAAAACCGGAACTTTCTATTCTCCAGCAAAAACATGTAGCAACATCAATGATGTTTCTGACTAGAAAAGTTAAGTATAAAAAGTTAGCATGAGATGCGATGTCAGTTGTCAGTTTTTGTAAGGTCTGATCTACCATCTCCAAGTCGAATCGGTTGTCAGGTCACCCAACTGCCTCCCGCCAGACTGATGTTCCACCCACTCGACCTAATTTATCATTGACTTTAAGTTTCTTTTGTATGTTGTATAAAATAATTGACATATAAGAAACACTTATAATAAGAATCTTAAAATACCGGCTAATTTAATTTATCGCTACGTCTAAAATGATCTTTAACTGTTTCCAAGCAGTAAAAATAAACCGAGTACACTTCAATGTTTCCCTAGTAAAAGATTCACTCGGTTTTTACAGTTTTCTCATTTGATACACACCGACAAATTTATATTGAATATTTTTTACTCGTTGCGGTAACTCGAAATAAAGAAATTTCCTAGATAACTAGAAAGATCTAAAGAATAAAGTAATATTACAAATCAAATTTTCACCCATAAACTAAAATCATGGAGTGTAAATATATTTTTGAACTAGAATTTAGCTTTTCCACAAACTATCCAAGATCCTCTCAGCAAACATTGACATAATCAAAGGTCGAATACAGGATCAGTTTATTACGAAATGTAATTAATGTGGTTTCATAGAAATATCTTAGACTAGAGCGTTTTGGAACAAAATATTGAATATTTAAGAGAATCGATGGTGAATAGTTAACGCGCTAACCGCACGGATAAGCTATTTGTCAGATAATCGAACCGATTAGAGATTTCCCAGACTTCACATAGGCTTTCTAAAGGAACAAATATGCACACGCATTACACTGCCATACCTGCAACGCTAAATACTCTTACTTAAATACTGCTGTCATACTATATTGTTGGAATTGGTTCATTGCTCAATCAAAAAAATTTTATTTCTACTTTATGTTGTAGATTTCAACGTCTACACACGTCTTGTTTATATTATATTACGTTGATATCTATTTTAATAGTGTGAGGAATATTATTCAATTTAATCGTATATTTTAGTTTTAATCTTTTTCTGTAATATATTTTTCATATTTGTATGCTTTGATCAATTTTTTGGTTGACTATAAAATAATTTAAAAGTAATTCGAAGTAAACTGTTCATTAATCGCTCGTGTGACTAATATATATCACATAAATAGATTGTTAACTAAAAAAATATAAAATGCATGTTCTATTTTATATCAAAATCTTTTAAAATTATTTATTATTTAAAATTTAATATAATTATTACAAAAATGGATTGCTTGATTTGTGCGGCCTAAAGGCCGCACTGACTTTCCATAACTCTAAATGGACATAATTCGAGACGCATTTTAAAGAAGAAGTTATTTTAAATCTCAAATGGTATATCCACAGACTTTAAAAATTGTGAAGCGTTCCATTCTTCCTCTCTACGTGTAAACTAAATTTAGTTAAAATTTATTTATTTGTTGTATTTACATGAAGAGATAATGAAAGCTTGGGATGTTAGCAATTATTTAAATTTTGATAGGTACCGGACGTTGTTCTCCGCGTCGCTGTCAGGGGGCAAGCGGACCCCGCAATTGCTGGTAAACATTTTCTTGTTAAAAATACGTGTATATAAAATATTAATTAGTTCATAGAAAGTTACCAATCTAAAAAATTGAAAAGTTACAGGCGACGGGTATGTCCAACTCCACTCAAAAGTATCTGATTTTAATTTTCTGCAATTTTATTTTTAAATCAAAATGCCGCTCATTCCTATTTAACAATAAGTGACGTATTTACAGCGTAAGCAGGGGGATTTCAACAATGAGTTGCCGTCTTATATTGTAAGCAGGAGATTATGGTTATTGCAATTTAAGTTATTCAGTTTTAGGACATTATTACGAAGCGAATAAACTGCTAGACTAGACGTTATGAGCGGGAGCGCGCTTCAAGGATGGGTAGCATCGTAGTCGACTGTCTACCGTCCCGAGGTTAATATCATTCAATTATCCATCTTTGGCAAGTACAGCGTTTGTCAAAATGACTCGTAGCGGACGGAGCGGACGGGACGGGAGCGGAGAAAACGAGAAGTCGAATTTGACAAGCGCAACCACTCTAATCTTGAATCCACGCAAAGAAATAATCTTTATTTGTGTTTTTTTTAAATAAATAAAAACCCTCTTGCACATTTGGTGCTCTACCCTCGAAAAATTGTTTTCGAGTTACTTCGAGGATAATTGTATTTTTTATAAAATATAAATTGAGTTAAAATAAATAATCCTTTTGTCCTGCGTATGTAATCTCTCCCCACTTAATACCACTATTAGCGGATTTGAGCACTCAGCTTACGGTAGATCTTTTTGCTTGGAGCGAAGTTGGGCATTTTTTTGCTTTTACCTGCAGGATAAGCAGAGTTGGGCATTGTGATAGGCAGTACAACCTGAACATCCTCTAACGTTATAATATTAAGTTGAAATTTAAAAAATCAACTAGGTAGTAAACAATAACCCACAGCGCAACGTAAATACATTAAACTGCAATTTATATAAATAAATTAACAACAGATTTTATTTCTGATTTTGTGAGGTAAGATGTCTTTTTGATCATCAAATTTTGCACACGGTTTCAAAATAATCTAAAGATACTGAAAATTTATCAGCAAAATTTATTTAGAAATATTTACGTTAAGTATATTATCAAAATCGTCGTAGTTCATTTTAACAAAATAAATGTTGTCTGCAGGAAAGACAAAACAAAAATAATTGAATTTTAAAAAATGCAAAACCAGGTACGTACCGGTAGTATCTGGAATTTCCAGGTCCTACTGTTCGTGTACTGTTACTAAATTAATCCCAACCCACCTGCGTGTTGCATCATGTCTGCAAACAATAAAAATGTATCATGATATTAGTATAGGTTTACGGTAGTACTTACAAATCCGCACTATAACAAATAATTTTGCGATTTTATTAAAGTACTTGCATCCATGTTTATGAAAATTTTCTCATGTAAAATTAAATTATATTCGTTCAGTAATCTGTTCTTTTTTCTTCATAAGGTGTAAAATGCTATTTTTCACGAGCTTTCAGCAAGAGTTTGTTACTGTCATCTGTTGCTGAAAGCTTATGAAAAAAATTTTAATATTTATTGTTTAACAAGTTGGAAGTTAATAATTAATGTCACTGGTTAATGATTTATATATTTTTAATGATACAATACGCACAACTATTCACTAATTACTAGTTATTATACAAATTGAAAGTTTAAATTAATAAGCAATACAGTTTGACATTTACACACCGAGAAAAGTAGCTGGTTAATTTTAACATATTGACGATACGATATAGGACAAGTATTAAATAATTTTAAAGTCTTCAGCTTCAAAATGCTGAAAAGAAATATTTTTATTTCTAAGCAGATTGATCAATAATAATTATAAAAACCTGCCTCGTGCTTTCTGTTATATCAGAATAGGTAACATTAAAATCTTTTCTCGTCGGTAAAGCATCAATTGTAATAATTATGTTCTTTTTGCATCGATTATTGGATGTACTCAAGTAAAAAATTTGTACTTAATATGTTTGATATTAAATAAATTGATACGATAAATGTTCGACAATAAGAATTAATGCAGAGCATATAAAAAGCTAATTTTAACTCTTCTAGCACTTTTCCAAATTGAATAAATCAACTACTTTATATAATATAATTAATCATATTTTACTTTAACTCGATAATATAATAAAAATTGTGATAAACGTAACCTGATTGATAATGAAACTTAATATAGCAAGGGTCAGTTACCTCAAATTTTATTGGGCAATCATAAAACCTAAGCACGCAATTTATAAATAAATTCAAAAAAATATGATCCAAATTATTATGTAGCATATAAAAAGTTGGGTTAGGAAATTGATCAAAAATCATCGCCTGAGCATAACATTTACTTTTTTAAATTTGATAGTCCATTGTTTTTCTTAGATAATTTTCTCTGGCTTTTAGAAAGGTGGAGATCAATAGCTTCAACCAATTAGAGATTTTTGCAGTTGTACAAAACAAGCGTTCAGCTTCCTGTCGTAAAAAAATAACCGTCCAAAGCTAAAAAGTGACATTGTTTACCATCTGATAACGGTTACAATATAACAATAAAGTCGTTTTTGCGGCAATTTTGGTACGTATCTGAAAAATTCAAGTTCAATTATAACTTTTTAAAAGGTAAAAATTGTTAAAACTTCCTCTTGGTTTCAGTTTTTATATTTCACTTTTTTAGAGTGCAATTTTGTATAATAATAACGTAAAATTTTCAAAAAAACTTTCGTGATTAACGTCAGGATAAGAAAATTTTTCCGGAAGTACTTTTAATATGAAACGACGATCTCACAAAATATTTCTAAAATTATCTAGGTGTTTGAATTTCAAACAATAATTAAACTGCTAGGTAGAACAATTAATCGATAAAATATTTAAATAAAATGTACTACTATTATAATATAACAATTTTTTGGATCAATATCTTTTGTCGTAAGTTATCGTGTCCCGCAAGGTCACCTTATAATTCAATTTTGTTCATGTTGTTTATCAATAATATTGAAAGCTTTCTCTTAAGTTATTCTTTTTGACGAGATAACGTCTTATAAATTGATATACCAGCTGCACGCACGAAAAATTGTCACGTTCCGCAAGCGAGAGCGCGGAACAAGCGAGAGAGAGGCACGATCGACTTTGCATCATACATAGACATCATTTGAATTATAAAATGTCATTAAAAAAAACTTGTCCGGCATGAGGTTTGATCTCGCGATCACCAAATGATGCAATTAATGTTTCATACACATAACGCACTAGCCTATTGAGGGTTAATGTAATAACATAGTTTTAATTCATATTATCTGTTACATAAACATAATTCAATTCAATTTTTAAATTAACACTCAGTTTACGGACAATAATTGTACATGATTTTACGTCATAAGAAAACATAATTCAATTCAATTCATAAAAGTATGCAATTTTTCATTAATGTTTTTTATCACGTTATCACGTAAAATTATCGTTCGTAAACCGACTTTACAGACAACCCGAGTGCCACGTGTTTTTTTAATGTTGGATGATGACCTGAAACGTTTTAAAGCAAGAATGCTCAAACCAAAGTTTTAAATAAATATCATTTTTAGAAGAGTTTTCATGACATATTTCTGTGGTGGTTTGCCATTACTTGCCACGGGAAGAAGTTTAGAATAAATTTTTTAATCCATCGGAGATGTCAGCAATGGTAAAGACTATCACCATATGTGGCTTATCATAAATAAGCAGTGATATAAGGTTATGAAGAGTAAGATTTTGAAAATTTGACGTCATTGTGGTGTCTACATACAACTGTAAGTTTGGACTGTTCACTATCAGGTATATAAAAAGCACAATTGATTTGTATTATTTAATTCAAAAGAGTGACTCAGCTGACAAAATATTTTTGCCATGACCCATGGACTGATTTGTTGCAAAATCTAAAAAGAATCATAGCTAAGCTAAATCAAGTTTAAAAGATTATGCAGTACTTATTGTAAGTTTTTCATGTTTAAAATATTTTTAAACTTTAAAAAGTATTTTTTAGTACAAAAAAACAAAAAAAAGTTAGTGATCTACGTGGGATATTTCATACTTTTTAGATCTCTCGGTTTCAGGAACAGAAAGTTTGTGTGATTCTTGAATATTAATATAATAAATAAACGTTAATCTATTAAGTAGGTAATCGCGAAGTGGATGGTATGTCACGAGACGATAGCCGAGTATCACTTTTGGAAATATTTTTTAAATTACTTCCAAGAAGTCAGTTAAGCGCTGGGTTCTTTAACCTTTAAAAATTCATTTAGAACACGTGACATCACTTGAATTTGATATTTGGTTTTTCATGGTGGTCATATTTAATTTTTAAGAAAAGTAAAATTTTACTTTTTAATTCTCGTTACTTCCTTCCTATTTTAGATTAAATGCAACAAAAGATCAATCAAAATCGTGAAATAGGCCTATATTGCATTACTAGTTTTTTTTTTTAATTAATGAGTAATCACTTTACTTACACAAAATGCAATAAACAAAATACAGCTACTGTAATTTACGACTTTAATTACTAGTAATTTGTTAGTTTCTAAGTTCTTTAGCATGGTGGTCTAATTCGTTTCGCTTTAGAATATTTTATTTAAGAAGAGATATATTTAAATAATTTTATAATACACTTGAAGCTGTATTCTGATGATGATCTCCCCCCCCCCTCGCCACCTAACTTGCATTTTACTTGACAGGAAATAATTATATACAATTTTTAAAAGTTTTCAATCAATCAATCTGATTATAAATTAAATATTATATAGGTACTGAGTTTTATTTTCAATTTTTTAAAATATATATTTATTTCTTTTTTTTTTACTTTCTGGCTATGATGCACTTGTTTGTATTTTTATTTAAAAAAATTAAAAATTGTTGCCCTTTTTAAATAAAAAATCATTAAAAGAGATTCGTATGTACGCAATAATAATTTTTCGATAAAGATGAAAAGTTGATATACTAATTTTCGTCAATATTATGTTCTCTTCAAGTTTTTCGATGTGAAATTTCAAAAAATTCATAACTTTTATGTGTTTTAGTTGGAGTTCCTCAAGAAATTCTTCATATATTTATGAATTTCAATTGTCTGTAATTTATTAGTAAAAATATAGTTGAGTTAGGGGTCAGTATTAAAACAATAAAATTGCCCGACGTTTCGAGTCTTTAATTTAGGCTATACAATTATTTACGCCAAAAACCAAGTTGCAACCTGGAGTTTTCCTAAAACAATTTTTTACCGATAAGAGCCCAAATAATAACAGGTTATGGACCCAGTTCAACCATAGATTAAGAATTGAAGCAACCTTGTCCACCAGAAGAGTATTAAAGTTATTTATCATTTTGAAAACTAATCGAAGTATTTGTGAAAGATCGGACTTTAATTATGCTATATCAGCCTCCAATAACCCATTAATAAAAATGCAATTTTTAATAGACCATAAGAGACTAAACCAACGCTAATTCCCCGTGTAAAAATCAATGTTTTTACTTTTAGAGTTGGTTGTACCTGCTACCTGCAGAGAAACTCATTAGTGAATATATTTGAGTGTAATTTTGATATCTGGGTATTTCTTTGTTTTATTATCTTAGTTTTTGGTTTTCTTCAAAGATTGACAAGTTAGAAGTTACACTTTTGTTAGTTTACCATTGGAGAGACAGCATAAAAGATCTCGAAGGCAAAACATTTAATAATAAATAGAAACTTAAGGAATCATTAAATTATTCATTCGTTTTTAAAATTTTTATAGTAAATAAAATATGAATATGAAACTTGCAAGACGGCTTTATTATAAAAGCAGAGCTCAGTAGATTTTAGAAATTTCAACAAATTTTAGCTAAGACACACATAAATCGTATTAAAATATTTTATTAAAAATAAAAATTTTTTTAGAGGATATGAATATCTCCCAGCGATTTGAAGCTGAGAAATTGTTTAGTTACAAATTCTGGGGGTCTCATACCCCCAGAATCCCCCAGTCGTTCTCGAGAAAAAAAAGTAAAAATATTAGCCAAACATCTTTTTAAAAGTTACCGATACCGGACAACCACCTCAATCGCTAACAAAGCAGAATGTCAGTGTCCTTTTATTTATTTTTATAAAAATGTACACGGTAAGTTATAGACGCCTGAAATTTTATAAAGCGAATTATTTTTTACAGTACATTCGAGAGTATTTTAGTTTGATTGGAAGCTTGAGTTCCAATTGTGTCATATTTTTAGGACCAATAATACATTGTGCTCTCTTCAAATCTGTGAACTGTCAATAAAATCAGCGTTGTTGTCACAGCTCAAAAAAAAATAATAAAAAAGTTACTTTTGCAAAATATTGTGTATAAAATTTATTCAAAACTTTATCACGTAACTGTGTGTATAATACAATGATGCCTTTTGGAGGATATAAAAGGATTGGCGCGAGTAAAAATGTATTCCATGTAATACTCCAATTAAAATTTTAATTTTTTATCAATTTGCATGAAGGGACCTGTATAGAAAAAAGTAAAACTTTGCGGATAGTTATAAGGACGAGCTTAATATTTAATTAAAAACCGAACGAAAAAGTTTAAAAGAGATAAAAATTTAATCAAAAATTGTCAATTCATAAAATTGAAAGTAGAAATTTTGATTTGTTCGTTGTCGGTTACGAAAATTTGAGATAGTATTAAACTTGATGTTTTCAACAAACGTTTGGAAAATTTGCACAGTAACTGCTTCAAAATTGATATTTTGTAACTAGGCACTTTGGCATCGATCAGCTTTAATATCACTTTGTCATTTGAGCGTAACGTTGTGAACATAGATGTTTTACTGTGAGATGATGCTATTATTAATAGTGGTGTCTAGTTGTGTGTTATGTGCAAGTCATTCCTGGTTCCTGGCTCCCGTTGTTTCATTGATCGATCCTGCCAACATCCTGTGTCATCGCGCTTCATCTACCAGATTATTTTGCCTCGACTTAGTACAACAGCACAAGAAATGACAAATCATTCAGTTTTGTTCCGTATTCGCCGCAATTGTTTAAAGAAAATTGCTGATTATTATTCGAATTACATGCCTCCTCAACCCATCGTCGCTCGCCAAATTTTGTTTAACCAATAATTTTTTCTCCAAGTTTTTTTTCGGCAAACGGGAAGTAGACGTAACCGTGATAGCGCAAACACGTCCTTAACGATTCGGAGCAAAAAATCGTATAAAGATATCGAAAAATTCTTAAGTAGATGTTGGACAATTTATTAATGACCACTCGTAAAATTTACTATTATATATGATAACTAGACAAATTTGAAAATGAAAGATAAATCATTTTTTGTTTCTAAGCGTTAGTAAGCAGCATTGTATAGTGGTGCGTCAAGAACCACGATGACGTTGCAAGTCTCAACCCTCTTGGGGATAATGAATTGATCCGCATGAACCCCGCAGTGACCAACGCTTCCAATACACCACGAACTCTCACCTCTTTAGTGTTAGACATTGGCTTTTATCTCCCACATGCTTTTGATATTTATAAGAGATAGCAATCGACACAGCAATAATTTTGATAAATGAATCTTGTTTCACAAATCATTAAATTTAAAAAAGTTATCTATTGTTCTATGGCAGAAATCTTTGATGAAGCTCGCCGAAACTTAAAGCAAGATGGTTGATGTAGCATGCATTTTTATTGGTGTAGTGACATTTAGTAAACAATTCGAAGCCTAAAAATATAACAGTTAATTACCCATCACTTAATTTTTGCATATTTTTATATTCGGTTTACAAACATAACAGGACTTGCACTTTACTACCCCAGCGGTGGAGGGTGAGTGCCAGGCAAACTAGCCTAAAGGAAAATATACGAAATGCGTCCCTAGAAAGTAAAGAAAACCGTTTTTATAATGATTCTTCTAAGGAATTATGAATAAACAGTGGGAACTTAATGACTTGTGCTGATTATGGGAACGGCAATAATTTCAGCGCAGTGTTCCGTTAAGAAACTGGAATGTCATTTTTATGTTCATCTGAAGGTGAGTTAAAGTCGAACCGTGCATTTGTGGTTCGTTTCTCTTAAGAAAATATTTTATTTTAAATTTATAACGTACACTCATTTTTAATAATACAATTTGTTTGAATAATTGCTTAATGCTTACATTTATTTATATGCATCGTGGATGATGACAGAGTCGACCAACATTTTTTTCTCTTGATTGCATTTACTTCATGATTTGCTTATTATTACATTTCAATGTGTTAGGCTTTTACCCAAATTGCATGTTATTAATAATAAAACCATTTATCAATGCAAGTGGGAGATACTCAATACAAATTAACGTCAGTTTATTTAAGTCGCGTCTATTAAATGATAAAGCTTTATAAGAAAGTGCTAATAATGCTTACATCATTACAAATAAAAGTTATAACACTCGGTATACAAAATAAAAATTATAAAGTAGCAGTAAGGAAATACAAATTTGCCATATTTTCACGTCATTTTCTTCACGATTTTAATTTTTTAAGAAATTTTGCCCACAAATGGTTTATAATCGCTCAAATGGTTCTACTTAAAACGTAGACCTTTTATGGGCGCACGAATTGGCAAAATTAGTTGTTAATTGCTCATAAGCTCGCAAGAATCTAAAATCTTTATAATAAAATAATTATAATGTTAGCTTACATGCAAAGAAGACATCTAGAAATCCTAAAACAACTTATAAGATAATTAAATGTAAATACTTGGTAAAATCGATAAAAGGTACAACTTTATTAGAAAGTTTACTTTACTTATCTAACCTACAACTTTGTATCCTTATATAATAAAAGTGAATATTTATTTTTCAGTCTAGATGGTATATGGAAAAACTGCCTTATTGCCGGGGCTGTCACCTTTAAGAAAATGTCTGCTCTTCTGTTTGGGATTTTACTGTTTCACATCAATAAAAGATGGAAATATTGATCGTAATAATTGTAGATACTCGTAATACCAATCTGTTGGTTTTTGCTTTAGGGTCTAGACGCATTCATCTAGAAGAAAATGTACCTACTCGATAAAATACAATACTGAGGAGGAATGATAAATGATCAAATATTATTAGTAAAATCTTCAAACATTTGCCTTTTATTTTTATTTAATATATCAAGAAATTGCTAAGCTTGTGCGGCCTTCAGGCACTGATTTGTCAATTTACTAAATAAATTAATGTTAATAACTTGTCAGGTTAATTTGATATCTATCAATATTTTTAGACCAATGAGTAGTTTATTACCAAAAGAATAACGGTATGATAACGCCAGTGTTTTTTATACCATTATATTACATTGTTTAGATGTACAGCACACAATTTGTTATTGATCTTTATTAAACTTTTCTTCAAAATTCTTACAAAGAACAAAGTTTTCTAGTTTGTTAGAAAACTTAGAATCGGTTTAGTGTTTTAGAATAGTTTTAAGTTTGAATAAATTGTCGTAGCGCTTTTTAAACAAAGCAACTAAGATATAATAAATAAACATAAATATTAAAATTAATTATTATTTAATTTTAAAAATATTTATATTTTTTAGCACTTTTTTTGAATATTATCGTTCTCCTGTTAATTGTGTAGTATAAATAATAGAATACGAATTATATATTTTTTATTTAGTAGTTACGTACATTTCCCTATTTTTATTCAACATTTTTCTGCTGTTTATTTTATTATCTCCTCATTAAGCTGAGATAATATTTTAAAATATTAAAATAAAACTAAATTATTTGTCCTTTCTGGTAATTTAAAAACAAACTCAAAAAAATAACAAGCGCATTTCAATTAACTTCGAAAATATTATCGTTAAATTTTAAATTGATATCTTGCAAAGTTTCTAATTACTACAGAACATAAAATAAAAGCCTATTACATTCCCCCTTTATTGTTTGTAAATTAATCGTAGGTAATTAAAACAATAAATGCATTTCAATTTAATATCAAAGATATATAAATGTAAATATATGTAAAAAAATAAAAGTAACGAGTGAGTTATTTGCTTCTGGATTACAAAATGAATTATGAAACACCTCTAGCAATGTAACAAGTTTGTGTTGTAATCGTTTCTATTAAAAAAATAAAAATATTTTATAAATATTGGCGTGCTTTAATATATCTAACACCAGACTGAAAAAATTTGGTAAATTTATTTATTTATAAGATTTTGTTTTGTTTATTATGACTTTGATAATTTGCCTGCCTTCGGTTTTACATACTATAGTTAACCATTTGCGATCAATTGAGATTCATTCGCTGTGGAGATGTAAAAATTATAATAGTTTTGTGAAAGTGAAAAGAATAACATTGTTAAAAGTTAGGTTTTAATTATTTATGAGATTATTTGATTAGATATATGATTGGAAAAAGATTTAATATGTTATACGAAGCAAAAATAGAATAGCGTAATGGGAGTAAGGCGAGCGTGCGAAAATGGCATTATAACATTACCATTGAAGTAAAGTTTTTAACAATAAGTTTTTACTTTAACAATATTTTTAAGAAATTAGAAATTATAGTTTTTACACATCTAATTTATAATAGGTCATAGCAATATATTTATTGTACTGCATGTTACAGGAAAATCTTTTATTATTCTAGAAGAAATATATTACGTAGATATAATATGTCTCGGGGGTATGCACAAAGGTGGGGGGGGGGGGTATTCTTGGGATATTCCAAAACAGACTAAATATTTTCAATATCATTTAATTTATTTTTTATAATTATTCAAAGTTGTTTATATTCATTTGAAATATATATATATAAATTTGAGATATTAAAATATAATCAAATTCATTGTTATATTATTTATAATAAATTACATTTATTCAATTGTTATATAATAACTATTACTGTAGTTTATTAATATAACGTTGAAATGTAAGAACGAATAAATTGTTGTATTAATAAAATATTAAAATTAAAATAAACTAGTTTTGTCTAAATTCTGATATTCCATACATATTCTATTAATATTTAAACAAAAGTAGTTTATTCTAGATAGAACTCTATTCATATCCACCGGCTACAGCTCTAAAACAAAATATATAAAACCTTTCTTGTATAGAATTTGATTAGTTATCTTGAATACAGAAATATTTTACCAAAAAACCGTTTTTTAGTATGTTTGTAGTATTACTTAAAAGATGAAAATTCAGTTTTAATATTTATTTACAAATTTTGCACGTTTTTATACTCTGCTACCTGACCCAAAACTACAATCTTAGGAAGGAATTTTGATATCCATTTTGCTCTCAAAATTTTGGAGTAAATAAAGTAAGCAAAACATTTGTTTTAATTTTAACATATGGCTAGCCTAGTATATTTATGCTGTTTTTTCTAAGCTTGTGACGTTAATTTTTAGTCTTTGTTCATATGAAATAAAGATATTCCTTTTTGAATAAAGATTTTATTCTTATTCAAATTTATTTTTTAATATCCAAAATAGATACTATAAGCTCAGAGAGGGAAAAAGTTTATTTGCTCAAAATTTCATAAAAATCTATACTTGACAGAGCGTGGTTTCTCTACATGAGAAAACTTTGTTCTAAAACTTCCAAAATAAACTTTGCAAAGTAAACTTGAATAAAAAATAATATAATAAATTTTTTAGGACAATTACGATAGCGGCCTTTGAAAGAAGTCGCATTTTTACATTAAAGTGAATTCTGGCGTATAATCAAAAACTCTAGTAAATTTAGCAATTGAAACTTGTTTAGTTTGCATTTTGTGATTCTGTCAAGTTAATTTAAAATTAAGAAAATTTAAAATATTGCGGTATAGTGCAGGTATCAAAACAAACTTTAATATTTATAACTTCACGTACTCGGACAGTTACAAAAATAACTTAAATAAACTAAGTAGCTGAAAAGAAGGTAAATTAAAATAATTTATTGCTTTTTAAACAGTGCTTTAAAAAATGAGTACCTACATAATTTTAAATTAGAAATAAAATTTTATTAAATGTCGTCAGAAAAGTTTGATTGCAAAAGTTGATGAATAAACAGCAACATAAAATTAAAAAAAAAATGAAAGTGAAAAAAATAATTTGAATTAAAACTATTTTTTTAAATTTTTATTTCACTGATCCGTTTAATTTTATTTTTAATTGAATTGATTATTCAATTTTTACTTGACTTGATATAATTTTTATTAATTTTAACCGTTTCTCTAGTTTGTTTGTAGTAACTTGTCAGTTTCTTTTTAATTTTTGCCCAACTCATTATTAGGTAATTAATTAAGTTTCATTTAATGCCACATTACAAATATAAATAAAATAGAACCAAAGAAAAAGTACGTAGGTGCTTTGTACACACAAAAAATTAATATCTTAGTTGCGTAGAAACTTAAAAAAAAGCAAAGGACTTTGGCTTCAATATTACATGCTGTTTATTGGCGATATTACAAAATACCGCCATACGAAACAAATTAAAATTATGCAATGTAAAATTGAACGAGAAACAAAGTTTTGATTAAATAATTCGGTTATTTTTAATTTTGTCTTCTTAACACGTTAATTAGTCGCTTAATATATTTAATCAAAATGTGTCTAACTATTCCTGACAACTTGAACAGTTTTACATTTTTGAAGACTCATTAACAAGCACCAGTTCTAAAACTAGACGGAAACGGATGTGCGTTACCTCGGAGATACATGTTTTTCGAAATTTTCTAAAATAATTATTTATGATTATCTTATTGTTACACTTTAAAAATTTCTGCAAAATTACAAAATATTTTTTTAATTATAAATATAATTTTTCTATTTTCACTGTGCGACACTGCGAATAAAGAATAAATTTTATTTCTTAATGGCATTTGAACACGAAAATATTTTTAATGTCGGAGAAAATAAAAAGAAAACCCAAGTTTAAAAATTACATGTCACATTTTGATGTCGACTGGCCAACCATCAACATGGTTTTCAAAAAAATAACAATTTTTCATGAAATCGGATTGATTGAGATAACTTTTATAATAGATATTATTGGAAGTTGCATAATTTTTTTGGAATTGTATTAAACAAATGAGTTTGTTTTAAATATACTTATCCATGCATAAAAAGTATTTGTACAATTTAAAATACCAAAACTTTGAAAAGACTTGGATGCGTTCCAATTTAAATAATCATTCATCAATTTTTTAACACCACTTAAAATTTGAACTAAAAATTTTGACAAATCCACTTCATCTGTATCATTTGGGCTATTTACATTTTGAATGTTTGTTTTAAAACAACAACTAAAAAAATATGTTAAAAATATTTATTTTTCGCTGTTTAGACATCCTTTGAGACATCAAAATTATTTTTTTGGTATTTAAAACTTATGTAGGTGCAAACGAAAACAATCTGGATAAATATAAAATACAAGTTTAACAATTTGCAGGCGCCAGGATAATTGTACGGGTTAGAAGTAGACTTCATGTGCTTCGCGGTTTTTAAATTTTCTGAGAGACGAAATAAAAGCAATGTTTGAAAGTTATTATTAGTTACTCGGAACTCGAATAATACTGCTTAAAATCTGGAAAGTTGACAACCACTGCAAGTTTTTTCTAGTATTACAACTTGAATGTCCGACGGCTACCGTAGAGTACTCTTGCTAGAATTTTTATAATTATAGTAACCGCTCCCCAGACGGAAATTACATTGTCTACTAATACAAATCCACAACTTTAAATGCTTTTTTATATTAAAATTATTTGCCCGATATAATTAAGATAACCAAAACCACAACTCTTAGAAGTTTTCACCCAAAATTCCCAGGCAATAATAATTATAGCTAATAATATTATGCAGATGGCAATGTTTTGACCAAAACAAAGAGGTTGATCCGAAATCAACTGGATCTAGCGGGAAGGAGTGGTCAAAAATAAACGAATGAAAACAGAAGGTAAGGGACACTAATTACCAACTGAAGAAGTTCATGCAGGTGATGCTACCATAACCGGAAATACTTTTTAAATTATTTATTTGTAAGGAAGCTTTGCTTTTACATCCTGATTATTATGCCAGAAAAATAGACGTAATTACTTGGCAAAATAGGAAAACTTGTTGGTTTTTCCTTTTTTGGACAAACTTGAATTTCACTTGACGATTATTATTGTTTGATAGTATTCTTCCAGTCTAGTTCTTTGCAAGTGATTTAGTCCAGTTTGATTTCGACAAAAAACCGTATTCATTCATTTTCTATTTTTTAGGTATGAATAAGAGCAATTAATTATGGTTTCTATTTATGACCGAGGCATAAAAAGTATATTGACATTGTTGCTTTATTCAAAAGACCATAGAATTTGTTGATGTTCAAACTTGCCATCACAATTGAACGATTTTGTAAATGTGTATTCAGTAAAAAGTAATGCCAGTCATGTAGTAGCAAATTAAAAAAAACGAGATCTTTTACTTTTAAGACCACCTATAGTGATAACCTGTAGTTTAGCGTCTTTATAATCCGAATGAATTTGTCAAGCGGAAGAAATCTTTTAACCTTCTAATTCATTCACCTATTTATATTCCCTTTATGACTTCGTCTAAATGAACGATTCAATATATTACGAGTATTTCCACATTAAAAATATTTATTTGTTTTTCTTGTTTGGGTCATGATAACAAAAATAATAAGTAAGACAAAAAATGTCCAGCTATGGAAGTTGTGTTGTCACTGCGGAAGACAGTTCATTTTTAATATAAATGAGGCATAACGAAAGCAAGAAAGTTGCAAGAGTCTTACACCAACTGCTCGCAATGAAAAAATTTAGAAAAATGATTTGGTCATGATCTCAGACATACATTATAAATGTATTTTTTAACAGAAAGAATAAGATTAATTTAAACTGGAAATTTTCTACTTATAACAAATAATTCAAACGTTTTTAGTATCTACTTTTCTCGAGACATTTAAAATATAAATAGAATTGCATGACAGAATGAAATTTTTCAAATACGAATTGGGCGATTACCGGAAACTTTAAACATATAAAATAAAAACCAAAAATAATTTTATCACAAGTTGTACCAAGACAATAATATCATCCTTGAAAGTTTTACATTATAACATTTAAGTAAGTGCTCGTGAAAAACCTTTAAAAGAAAATTTAAGTGTCGCAGACAAAATGGAAATTAGAGCAATACAAACTAATCGATTAAAATTATTAATTCATACTGAATTTTTATTCTATCAACTTTACTTTACATTAACAAGTTTTTAGAAAAATAATTGTTTTACATAGTTTTACGACATCATTAGTGCTGAGTTTTTATGGAAGCAAAAATTTTAGTGTCTGAAAGTGTCGTTCGATTCCTATTTTAATTTTTATTTTTAAATTACCCTTATTCTAAGTAATTTCTATATAAAAACATCAATTATTGAAGAAACGTGGTTACGGTATTCAATTTAATGTGGTTACATCTTTTTAGCGAAAATTGCAAACATTTTATTCGTAATGCGGTTTCCAAATAACAGACGATGTGCGGGAAAAGCAAAAGGGTGTTAGGGTTTCTGTGGGTGATGTGGATTTGTCCCTTGTTCCGTTAATTAATCTAGGGCCGTCATAAATCAATCTGTAGCCGCAAGGTGACGCGTCATCATATCGACATCATTGACTTGCCCTCTGCAATGTTTTTTTAGAAATCTGCAGATGTTTGCACTTTAATTAGAATGCACGATACATAAAAATACAGCACATTTATTAAAATTGAATTACTTTCAGTTTGAATTTTATAGCGTTCGTCTAAGTAATTGATATCCATGCATCATTTGGCCATCGATTATTTTACTGTTCAAATTTTGTCTGGTTTTAATTATGTACACACCATTGAAATATTTACACAAATCTCTTTTTTGTATTTAAACTTTAAATTATTGAAAACACGAAAAAGTCTATTTACATTCACACAATTTTTCTTTGTATTTGGAGAGGTGCTTTTTGAACGCGCGTGTTGAAAGGTTTTGTTTTAATATATAAAAAAATGAAATTGTTTTTAAAATATTTTGTATGATACATCTAAACAATAAACTGTAACGTAAATATGTGACAATAACATACAATAACAATAATAAAACAATACTTGCAGATATATATCACTCTACATGCTATGGTAGATACCATTACAGCCTATCTGTTGAACGAATCAACATAGAATTTTCAGGTAGGTAGTAACTCTATATACTTAGGTATTTATATAATAATTTTTTGAAATAGGTTACTTTGAATATTCTAAATATTTGTTTTACATAATAGTTATAATAAAAATATTTAATATTTAATAAACAAAATTTTTGCCATGGGCATGGTCCCTGGTGTGCTGTAGAAACATTGGTTTCAGAAGAATTGCAGGCACTACTCATACAAAAATAAAAAATGAATGCTTAAAAGTTAAAAAAAATTGGTTCACATAAAATTCCATACTAAGCGATTACTTTTATTTATTAATGACATATAAATACAACTAATTTTTGTGACCACAGGAGTGTTACTGTCCTCCAGAAGGTCAAACTAAAAAATTCCGTACAGTCGTAGTTCCTAAATTGAAACTTTTGTTCTACTAACACTATTTACGATGCTAACAATGCTATTAAAAAAAAAAAAAAATCATTCGATCGTACAATCGAAGAACCTAGTAAGCTATCGCTCGATAACAAGTGAACAATCTTGAAAAATGCATTTCAGAGTGTCGTCACAATAAATTAAAATATGAAAATAAGATAAATTTTTTATAAATATAAATTTTTTCATGAAATTTATAATTTTTCTATATGCATAAACTTTGTGTTATAGTAAAGTTAAATATGTAGGTACATGTACATTTTATTTTATTTATAAATAATTGTTAATGATTGATTCACGAATCTCGATCAAATTAATATTTCTTTCTTGATATTATTGTGCATTTTCATAGTAAGTTACATACATACTGTAAAGTAAAATTTTGTGTTATTGTTATTTACAAAGTTTGGCAAACCTAGTATCTCTATAATGGTATGATGTATAGTTTACAAAAATGCTTAAGACAAAACATACCACTTTACGTTTTAGGCACGTAAACAGCTATTATAAAGTCATAAAATGCTGTTAAAAAAATTATTATTGGAAACAAACCCGGATTTGTCATAATGTAGTTACCAACTCCTCTGAGCAGCGCCGGGTGTCAAGAATCTTTTGTAGAAAACTATATATTTAAAATACTTTTTTCTTAACCTTAAAAAACCTGGCTGTCATTTAATTGTAAAACTTAAAGATTCACTTTTCTGTTAAAACAATTATTTTACTTTAGTGCCGGCAATGAGCTACATTGAACTACTTTAGTGACGCCTTCCGTCGTTTTGTTTTGTACATTTAGCAGTAATTCAATCAAAAGAGACGATCCCAGGCATTTTTCTGAAATTAGCGGTTTGTTGGGTCAAAACCTTCCAGACTTTTTAATTTTAAATTCAGAAGGTTTCCGTGTATGTTCTGTGATTGATTTTATTAAATAGCAATATTCTTCCCCCTGTGCGTATCACCTCCACATATACATAGACGTATACTACCTATTTGTACTGAGAAAAATTTATTGTGTTTAGAACCGGAGGGTTGGGTTTGCGAACCGTAAAAAATATTATTCAAAATAGGCAACAATAATTTTGTATTGAAAATTTAAACTTGATTTAATATTATAAAATATTCTATTGATCAAATATATTGCGCACTGAATATTTACTATAGTTGTGAAGTAAATACTTTAAAATACTCCCCAGCCCGATGTAATCTTAGTTGTAAATAATTTAGTGTAATATTTCGAGTTAAAAATTCCTTTGATTATTTTTATTCCTTTAAAAACAAACTTCTACCTATTGCCAGTTGTCCTGAAAAATTCATTCAGTTCAAATCGAAATAAAATAATTCTACTACATCGATTTTATAGGGTTGGGAAAAGCGGTATTCCATTTTTCACAAATCCCCCGTCTACAGCTGTTTAAAATGCTCGTTTTCTCTAATTTTTATTTTTTCAATAGACTTCATTAAATAAGCCATGTAAAGCAAACCTTTTTTTTTATTGAATGTTAAGAAAAGCAAAAATTTGGTTTAAAAATAAAGTACATATCTAATGGCATGTTTTAATATTGTTCATAATTTTTGCAATTAAATAAATTTTCTGGATTCCTATTATTGCTATAGGAAGGTAAAAAAAGAAAAGTAGCAGAAAGTGTGACAGTAATCTGAAAATAAATGTGACCTTCCATTTTTTGAGCTCATAAAAAGTCAGTTGCCATATTGAGCTAATGTGTGTCATCTAATGCAATTGCATTTCCGGCCTAAGTTTTTACAAATTATGCGTTGTTCTTGAATGTAGAGCGTAGTTCAATAAAAATCATCAGTTTTATTTTATTTCTGACTTTAGTTGATAAAGTTTAATTAATTAAGTTTAAAAATTAAAATTAAAACAAATATTTTTTGCCTACTTTTCAGTGAGATAGAACTTTTTAGAACTCTTGGACTAATATAATCATAGTTTTGAATCGCAAATTTTAATTAAATTCTTTGTATATCGCTAGTTTCTTCTGCAATGGATGACTTTTCTATACCTCTAGAAAACAGCGCTATACTAAGTACAGCAAACTCGCCGTGTTAGATAGTTCTGCTATATGCTTGCTTATTATGGAAAGCATCTATTAGTTGTAAATATCACACAGAATATAGTAGATATTTAGATTAAATATCTGTTTATTAGTATATAATCGATTGCTATTCAAATGCAGTAAAAAAATTTTGTCAATAGCTATAGATTATAAGGTATATCACCATTATAGTGCCATTTAGCTGCTCAACTTGTTTATTTAAATTTCGAGCACTATTCGATTTTTCGAACCTATATTTGTCAAAATTGGCCAAACCAAGTTGTAGCTTTATTCAACTACGAACCTAATATTAGTAAATATTTGTAAATGACAACAAAGTCTTACAAGTGTTCTGTGAGCATTTAAATAATATATGCACTGTACCCAAACGGTCACCCATCTAAGCACAATGTGCGCATGTGATTATGTGATCTCACGAGAACTAGTGTGCTTAACGCGGTACGGTTGTTGTCGACTGTTACAATTAAAAATTGCTATTTCAAAAATTATAATTAAAAATTAAATTTAATTACTGTGCTACGATTCAACCAAGTGTCAGAAAAAGCTAAGGAAAGAACAGTAACCGCATCAGAAATGTAGAAATTTAGTTAAAAAAGCAAACTTAACTGAATGCACATAAAATTTATAGGCTTTTAGCCTATTGTTTATTCACGTGTTTGCCTTTGGATACGTGATCCATTATCCATCAAATAACGTGTATTGTTGTGGGGCAATTATCGATAAATTATTAATTAATAATATACAGTAGCTTTACTTCTGTATGTTTAGTTTTTTATGCGAATGTAAAACAGAAACAAATTGAAAATTCCAAATGCAGTTTGATGTACTTATTTTTAGAGCCAGAGACGTAGAATTTAATTCTGCTTTCATTACATACACAGCATGTTCCACACCTAAATTTTAAAGTTTTGATTTATAGCGGCGTTAAAGATAAAAGCAAAGGAAAATCATTCAACCACTAGAATCCACCATAAAAATAATAATAACTAATAAGTAGATTAAAATTATATCCAGAAAATTTATTTAAATATGCGTGACATTGAAAATAGAGTGATTTTAGGGTAAAATATTTTTACCAAGTAATTAAAATAATTAGACAAGTTATTTCATGCTATGTTCAAGGTAAGGATTATTTAAATAAAATTTAATGTAAAATTTTACATCAACTGCAATTAATTTTAATTAATGGGGTAGTTTCCAATTGTGAGTGGTTATTTTCAATAAATCTTTGAAAAATATTAGCACTTGAGGTATTTTTTTCAAATAACTTTTTTAATTTGTAGCAAACAATTTAAATTGTTATGTAAGAAAATGATCGTCCAAAATTGATCATAATTTTTAATTACTGGTAGGAAACAATGCTTATTATAGGAGCAATTTATTAATTATTTCTTATTTGCAATACAGCAAGTTTAAGGACGTATGGTTTTTTAAGGTCCTATTATATGATTAAGTATTATCTTCTTTGGTAAAAAATTTAGCATCAAAATTTATTTTAAACATGGGCAATACAGCATTAAACCAATAATTAGCAATTTTAAGTTGCCATGTAACATTGCTCAATGTCTTGCAGGCATATTATTACATCAAAATTGTTATTATAATGTATGCCGGTATAACTATTAGTTATAATTTAAAAATATTTTAAAAAAAAGTGAAATACGAGTAGTAAAATGGAGAGAATAATAAAGAAAATACTTTTATTCTATTTTGTGTACATTCCTGCATTTATTAATATTTTACACTTCTACTATATTAAATTGTCTATAATAAACGACCTTCGTGTGAATGTATGTATATATTTACGTGAATACATTAAAAAATATAAAATTTGTTGACATTTACAAACATTAAATAAAATTGTTAACAAAATATTGTAAACTTTACTAATGGAATAGTAAACTAGAATACTAATTTAAATGACACAGAAAAATATTTTGGTAGAACAAATTACCAACTCATAAAACGTGTTTGGTGTAAAGTAAGTATAGACAAATATAAAAATTTGTATGTAAATTTGAAACAATCAATTTGATCTTGTTTAATAACAATCAAATGTAATAAAACGAAGGCAATTAGTTTACTTTTAATCTAGTCAAATACATAATTATTACTTTTTTTAAATTTTCCTAATTAAGAATTTCGTGTGCCTTGACTATTATTAGCAACCTGATTCTCAGACAAGCAAAGATTTCGTGTGACAATTGTGCAAATCAAAATTATTTCTATTGTTAGCGAGTTGATTTTTCATCGCATGAGAAAAAAGGCAGTACAATGGCTGAAAATGCCAAAACTAATTTAGATGTTTCTATTTAAATTACAGTGAACTTCGAAATGGTTGAATAAAATGCTCGTTTCTTAAGTAAGTTTAAGTAACTGTCCCAATTTGAACATAAACTAGAAGACAAGAAGAGACCGATAAAAGCACAAAAAAACTTAAAGTACTAAATAATTTTGGAAAATAATTGGAGACTTCAGATTAGAATCGGAGTTTTTCAAAAATTAACAAGGTAAATTACTCACAAACTTGAAATTTTCCTACCGGGTTGCAAGCAAAAATGTCGAACAATGATTTGAAGCAAAAAATTATAAACAAAGCACGAGATTTTTAATAACGATAACTGTTTGAAACTTCAAAACCGTGTTAAAATAATACAATGACTAAATTGTCGTGATTATGTTTGGAAGATTTTTATTACAAAATTATTTAGCGTGGTACCTTCTACAAAGGTACGGTTTAAATTAATTGTTTTAGTTTAGATAATTTTGTTAAAATTGTGTGAAACAATTTGAGACGCAAAACAAAATTTGCAAAAAACGAAAATGATTAGGTTTCATACCAAGCTTCGAAATGCGATAACGTAGAGGATTTTTATTCATAATTAAAAAAAAACGTTGGGATCGCAATACAAATAAAAGGAAAACCTAAACAAACGGTCCTTCGATACAATCTGACCTCAGTTTGTTTTTTCAACTACGCCGGGGAAGGATAATTCCATTTTATTTTAACAAAAATTCGAATATGTTAAAATATAATTTATGCACTTTTTAACTTAATTATTAAATTTGAATACAATATTAAATTTGAAAGGCTTATTTCGTTACCCCTAAATATTGCACACAAATTATGCTCTTCCCTCGTTGTAATATAAATTTATAAAGGTGATTTAGAGTAGGATTAGACTTTTAAGTGTTCTTATAAGGTAATGAAGAAGGATGGTAGGAACATAGGAACAATGATAACCAATGAGTAGTTATATTGAAGGGATTGGGTAGAGTTATCTTCAATTCGATACGGATTTAGTGCTCCGTGGAACCATAAATTGGATCTTGTTTCTGTGCTCATTCAACTTTTCACAATTAAAAAAAACTAATTCAAAAACTGTAATTTGCATAAAGTAATTTAACCGATTTCCATTTTAATGTAAACAAATGTGAAAAAACACAAAGAAAAGAATTTTAAACTAAAACATAAAGAAAAAAAAATATTAACTGTATTTTTTTACCGACACTGTCAATCATTCCTAAGGTACGTTAAATTAATTGTTAGGGAATTAATCATTATTTAGATTCGGTTGAAAACTGTAATTTAGGTGTAAATTTATTTATGCATTTACACAAACGTGGTAAATCTTGGAAAAATACACTTTAACGGTTCAGACTTTCATTGTAAACAAATACGAAGATTTTTTTCAGAGTATATGGGTTAATTAAGTTGTATACATAGAGAAAACCTTTTAAATACACAACACCTCGAATTAATTACCCGCAGTTATTAATTTACATTGAATAATTGCATTGCAACTTGCAATTAAATCATAAATATAAATTAGCTGTACCAAGATAAGATTTAATTGATTTTTTTTAATCTAAAGGCTATTAATTGGGCTTAAAAGATAATTACGTCTCGACTTAATTAATTTTGAGGTTACGAAGACAGTATTACCAGCACAAACAACGGTAGCAGTATGGCAAGCATAAGATTTTTGTTTGGCCAACATAAATCAAGATTTTTCAAAACAAAATCAACTAATTGGCCCGGGAGTAACATAATTAATGCAAATATTATCAAAACACCATTAAACAGGAACGGTATATTGTAAAGTAAATTTATTGCAGACAATTACTGTGTATAGTATTTAATCTTAATAAGGTTTGACAAATCGAATGAATGTGTGAATCCACAGGTTTTGCTGCTATCTATACAGTAGGAACATATAACAAGGCTAAACATCGCAACGGGACTCGGGTCTGTCTACCCAGCGGGAGACGCTCGTAGCAGCAGGGAGGCACGTTAACACGCGGCGTCCCGACGGCATGAGTTATGGCTCGCGCTCGACACCCGACACTCCATTTACAGATCATTCTGGCGAGCCACTGCCCGCCTGGCCACTTCATCTTCCGCTACATTGTAAGTACATCGTTAATGCTTGTCAATTGCCTCCTGCTAAACGTCTTGATAATAAACGATTTGTTAAATGAGTTTATTGCTTTATTTATGGGTTTCCAACTTTTTTCACAATCTTCCTTCGTTACTCCAATTTGCTCAAACTAGACAATTAAAACCGCAACGTGTTAATCATTCCTTACGTTCGCAAAAAATCCGTGCATCAAATTAGCCTTTTTCCAAATTTTTAGAAATATGCAATGTGCGTTCAAAAAAACATAACGACGCTAGCTGCGTGTAGATTTGTCAACGCCCACAAGAGCATCGCATGACAAAATACAATATATTCTTAATGTTCTCTTGTAATGTAATGCCGTTAGAAATTACACGTATCTCATCAATTGTATTTCTAAAATATTAGTCAGAAATAATTTTAGACGCTATTTGACAAATTTTCCAACTTTTCCAAAAGGTGCCACTTGTATTTTCGATAAAGTAAGTAAAGGGAAACAGGTTGATTATTACAAAAAATGATGGCCATCAATTTTCCTTATTAAAACGTTCGATAGAAAAATGTACTTCCTCTATTTGATTTGATAAAATATTCGATTATATATAATATGGAAACTATTTTCGGATTTGGATTTATTGAACTATCTAAGTATTTTTAAACCGATATTACAACAAAATGCACAACAAAAATTGGTCCCACAATTAACAAATCGTCGGTAATTGTGATAATCAGCATGCGATTGGCAACACAACATGAATATTTTTGATAATCAGGCGGTGATTGGTTCATATTAAATAAACGCTCATTTGACAGACGTCAAAATATTTTGTTTTGTATTTTATGTTCTAATTCCGAACTCACAAAATGGTTAAGTCTGGATAAATTTCCAAAAAATCAATCAACCGGTTGGTAAAATTAGTATGAAAAACTTGGGAACATCAGAGAAAAATTAGAGATAGTTCTCTAAGTGCTGTTTAAACCCGAGCAGTCTTTTATTCATACACACAGAGAGTCTTTATGTTTTTGTGTTAATTTGTTATTTAAATCTACGCCGTAAGTCAGCCCGACTTGAAATTTTGCAGAGCGAATTACTTTCTCAGAGTGTAGAGTATAGGTTCATTTTTAAAATGTCAGAGACCCCGGGGTCATGGAGTCTATAAATATTTTCCAACGGAGAAACATTAAAACACATCGTTTTTCTCTTTAAAATTCGATTAATTATAATTTTTTCAATTATTGAAGTTTGAAAGCGATTTTTAATTAATTTAAAATTTAAAGAACAAAAACTATCTACGAAATCATGTTTAATATTATTATTTCATACAAAAAGGTTCAAAAGGGATCAAGTTTGAAAGCTTACGGCTATGGGCCTATTATAGCAACAAAATTACTTTATACATAGATTTCTCAATAATTTGGTTTCAACAGAAAAACTCTACATCGAATACTGAACACTAAGTTATTTTGGCAAAAAAATAGTTTTTTATGCTTTTACGTAGAATTCAATCGACTTTACTTTTGATAACAGCTATTTTTACAGGAAACGGCCAAATTAAGATTTTGTATTTTTCGAGACCTGTCTTAATAAATTTGTAATCTGTGCGGTTAGAATTTGTTTTAGAAAATTTAAGGGTGTAAAAAATTTTATTTCCGAGTTATTTCCAAGCAGATCTCTTTTTCACTACGCAGTGATAGAACCTATACATATATAATAGTTTAATCACGATTGGACGGTAAATGAAGATACCCGAGTGCGAAGCACAATATAATTTTATAAATTTTTTAGAATAAGATTATAATATCGATAGTAGGCAGTTTCGATAGTTAAATTTATATTCTTGATTTTAAAAAAAGTAGGTTTGGTTAGTGTTCAAGCAGAATCCTAATGAGACATCAGAAATTACCTTTAATTTGGAAGAATCAATATCTTGTTTTTGGCAAATAGCTCGTTTATTTTTTATATCAATGTTCAAATCGGTGGTATTGTAAATTTAGGATAATTAAATTTTTTACTTAAGGAATACTTTACTTTACTTAAGGAATAATTTACTTTTAAGGAATATTATGAGCATAATTTTTTTCAGAGCAATACTTTTGGAGAGTCATACGAAGTTCAAAAATTTTGAGCGTTAGATGAAAAGAAAATGAGGTATGGCACAAAAAGCAGATTTGCATACAATTTTGTAAATATTTGTAATTACAGATTTATAAATTTGACAAAATGACCAAAGAACACCATTAGGATCAGCATAAAAATCAAAAAATGTAAAAATTAATTTTTTGATTAAAAAATTTCTAAGTTTTTAAGTCATAACAATTTATTTTAACATCAAAATTTACAATAAAAAAACAGTTTTTTTTTCAGTGGTTGTTCTGTAGTCAAATAATCCTTTTCAATACAATTTGTGAATCTCAGTGAAAACTGTGTCCAGTTTTCCGACCATGATAATAACCGTTGGTAACATCATCGATTGATCATTATTGCTTACATAAATTTTCTTTATAGATATTGTAATTCTCTAGTTCTAATTTAAACATAGTTTGGTAGTAGCAGTATCAACAAAATAAACTGTGAATCTGATGATCGTAAGTTCGAATATCAGGTATTTCCAAATTATTTTTATCGTAGTTTTTATTCCAACTATAGATATTATAACTATATATATATAACTATAGATAACTATAGATAGATAAGCTATAGATATTATTGATGTAACAAGAATCTCATAATTTCTTGTAAAACTGACCTAAAGGAATTAAAATACTAAAATTTTTTTTAATATTTACCAGGGAATTATATGACCTCCGCATTTTTGTAATTTTTGCCACTTATTCTACTGAAAGTTTAGCCCTTCAATAAGAACTCCTCAAAGCAGTAGGGCCAGATGGCCAGAAATTTTCGAGAAAATCGACTTTGAAATATTGTCAAAAGAGTTTGAAGACAAGATGTGAAATAATTAGCAAATAGTTTCGTAGCACAGGGACGCGCGAGTTGGACTAGGAACCGGGGGTCCACGGTTCTATTCCCACCTTCGCTATTTTTCTTTCTCTCTAGTACTTATTCACGTCATTTAATTATTGTAAAATTGATTAAATTTATACTTATAGACTAAAATGTGTCAACATTTAATTTATTAATGTTTCATTAGATTTATAAATCTAATGTTTTAATTATTATTATTCAGCAAGACTAGTTTCATATGTCATCGCACATATCATCTGGTGGAAATAATTTACCTAATATTTATTTATAATTTATCATCTAATTTAATTTATTTAATTTATTTACGATTGGTAGATATAGTAAACATGATGTGTCTAATAAAGCCATGCAACTGACTAGATTTTAATAAGAAATAAAAGTTAATAAACCAACATATCCTAAAACTACATACTTTTATCCTAAAATACATTTTCAACAGTTTAGTTTTTATCTAGCGTAGTTACTGAAAAGTTATCATGTCTGATAGTTATCCGTTAATTTGCCTGGCCCCTCGACGAGAGCTGAAGACACCGTCAAAGATAGTCTGTGCAGTGAAATCGCTAAATTACGCATGAAAGATGCTCTTGTGTATTACGAGCATTTACTTAAAGAAAATAATACGCACTAGAGAAAAAAAATTAAAAGAAAAAACTAGCGAAGGTGGGAATAGAACCGTGAACCCCCTGGTTCCTAGTTCAACTCGCTCGTCCCTGTGCTACGAAACTATTTGTTAATTATTTCACATCTTGTCTTCAAACTCCCCCGACTATATTTCAAAGTCGATTTTCTCGAAAATTTCTGGCCATCTGGCCCTACTGCTTTGAGGAGTTCTTATTGGAGAGCTAAACTTTCAGTAGAATAAGTGGCAAAAATTACAAAAATGCGGAGGTCATATAATTCCCTTGTTAGACAGGGTAGTTCAAAAACATATTCCGTGTTGTGGTTTGTAGTAAAAGAGTTTAAAAATCGTGAAATTCTAAATTTTAAATTAATTATTATTTATGTATTATAGCATAAAAGTTAGAGAAAGATCACAGTTTAAACTGATATGCATGGCGGGGTCTGGGGGTGTACAATACCCCCACAGACCGATATAATCAAACAATATTACTACTACATTATAAAGTAGAGGTTTTCTAGTTTTATGATTAAGGACTCTTTTAATTCTTGTTTAAATTACAGTATAATTCTATTACATCAATTATACAATCCCCCCCCCCCCCCCAGCCCGTCGGTTTGTAATTGTATGACTAACGCGCTTTCTTTTCTCATTATAATTTGAAGAAACTACTGAGATGTAGTATATCAAGCTAACATGCTGTAAAATATTTCTTGAAACCCTAGGCCGCCCAAAAAAGTTTTGAGGTAAATAAATTATTAGCATTCCGGGTTTGTATTTGAGCATTTATTGTAATAATTTTCTGCATTATTTTGTAATTAATTGCTTTAAAATAAACAAACTAAACAAATGTTAAAATAACAAATTTTAATTGTTAACAATAAAATAAAAAAAAAATTAAAAAACAATAAAACGACAACAATTTACATTTAACAGGTTTGGACTTAGAATATTTGAATTAACAAGAAAAATAAAAATGAGAAAAATCTTTAAATACTGACTAAGAATTTTGAAAAAATTACGTTATAAAAATATAATAAAAATAAATTCATTATTTTAATATTTGTTTAGTTTGTTTATTTTAACATTACATAAAACTATAACTACCACAGTATCCACTTAAAAAATTCATTTTTTAGGTTATTTTTCAATTAATTGCTTTAGTTTTTGTTTTTAAGTAGATAGGTATAGGTAATAAATTTTATTTGAAAAGCGGATTTTCTCGGTACAATTAACAGAAGTATAAACGCCGAAAATCAGGATTCTGTTGGAAAAGAGCTACATTTAGTAAAAATTCCCTAAAGCGCCCATAAGGAGCACAAAAGCTGATATTTGAATTTTTTATAAACAAGTAGAAGTATCATATATTTACATTCATTTAATGGTGGTACTTTGACCATAAGGATATTAATTGAAGCAAAGATGTCGATAAAATTTATCTAAGATTTGGGAAAAAGAGAATCCGTCAGGAATTTATGCTCAATAACAAAAATAATATTCAAAATTTGATTTTTAATGGCAATTTTTAATAAATTGTAAAAAGTAAAATGGATGTAAATATTAAAATAATTCAAAACAGAAGATGTTTCAACAGTGGAATGTAATATTATTATTAGAGGTTGTGTAAGTTATTGGGTTTATCGGCTCCATTACCAGTTACCTACTGCCAAATTATCCTTATGGTATGATTTGGATTCCACGTTAAGATGTTGATCCTTGTTTACATTTAATCAAATATTGACTAATAATTAAATCTCTGGATTTAATTTCAAGGTAAGTAATTCTAAATATTCATTTTTATCTTAGAATTTTGGGTTGAGTTTCAAATAAATCTAAAAATTTCAGCTCTTTAGACATAACATTTTCAAACGTAATCGTACACGAAAAGCTTTACTTTTTTAACCAGATTGCAATAATTTCTTTTAAGATAACATTAATGGCAAAATAGCAATTAACGATGATAAATTAACAATTTAACAGCACAAGCGATGAAAATGTATAAAAATAAAATAATTATTGATGTTACATTCAATTATTTTAATGTTTTGTTTAGTTAAATACAACTTTTTGGCTAAAACAAAGTTAGAACATGAAAATTGAAAATGAAACAATGGAAATTACGGATTGTAAAGAAAGAAACAAAGAATTTTAAAGAAGAAACAAAGTTGCATATCTACTAATCTACTACATACTTTGTTTAGCTGTTCTTTTCAGAATACATTTTTCATAACATTTCATGTTTCGGGCATAAAAATTTCGTTCATAAAGCAAATATATGAAGTCATTGACTAGGAGTTTTTTGAGTGAAACTTTTCTGGTTCTGCAATTAATTTAGAGTTTTTACATATACTTTTGAGGTGACATGTTTTTTCTCAATACAAGATAAATAGAAAACAAAATATTCATAGTTGAACTTGGCAGATGTATAACTAACTATTCAATGCTTGTGTTGCCTTAATTACCATATAATCAAATTGCTTCTCCAACGGCAGTAATTTTTAACATATCTGCGGTAAAATTAATTTTTTTTCGATTTTAAATCAAAAAATTTGATCTGTAACTATTAAACCAATAAGATAAAATCCCAACCGTAAAAAACTTTAGTAATGACAAGGTATCCCGAGCAGCTTTAAGGTAAAAACTGATCCCATTATATAAAATTCGAATCAGAGACATGAGGCTTACTGAACAAATGGCAAGCCTTTATGAAAGGTCATTAAAATGCATTATGTCTAGAAAATTATACTAATTTTACATCAAATTACGGTTTTCATTTTTATCTTATTTCGCAGATGTATGCATGGTACAAATTATACCAATACCTTTTTATTATAACCATCAAGTTCTGACGTGCAGGATATTTCACCGTAGTAAACTAATTAAAAACAATAAAATCGTGACATAAATATTTAAGAAATATTACATGAACACCAGAAGAAGAAAGTAGTTTCGTTAATTGATAAAAAAATTTAAATAATAAAATTATTTTAATGCCACAACAAATCACATGACAGAAGTTTCGATTTAGTGCTTGATTGATCTGTTGCAAAATCATCTGAACTTATGCAGCTGTTTAGATTTGGGGCGCAAAACCAATTTTAATATATTTGAATTACCGTAGGAAAATTTTTAAATGAACTACCATTATGAATTTTATGAAACATTACATTACAATGTTTGTTCGCCTATAAAATAGACACCATGATGTATCAATAAATTTCGGATACACTATTTTGCATCTTCTTGTTCGGTGATGTATCGAATGTTTTCAAGTAGATATAGGTCTATAAATTTTTATTGAAGTATCAATTTACGACACAATGACTTCGGAGTAAATTTTTATTTTCGGCACCCGATTTACACGAAATAGAATGGAGAAATTCTAAAGAAAAATGTAATTTGAAATTTTTAGCGTGTTCAATAAATTAAGAAAAACATTGTTTTGTGCTTAAAGCACATTTTCAGAAAAACGCAAGGTTTTAATTTTAACTTTAAAAAATGATATTAAAATACTCGTAAATATTGTTATTAAATATTTTTGAATTATTTATGACATAGCAGATAGAATATGTCGAAAAATACAAGAAAATTCAAGATTCGGGTAGAAATAAGGAAATCCGTATGCAATAAGGTGGGATAATACGGTGATATAAATGCCGCGTCTCGAAAGCATCAAATAAATTTCCTTACCCTGTTGACTATTCTTCCGCGTGGTTTTCTTTTCTTTCATCCAGGGATATTCAGGCACATTAACACTTGGAGAACCGAGCGAGTGTGGTACTTCCATGGGATATCCACCACTGGGTGGCGTATGCTGAGGACTCATCGACGGTCCATGTGACATATCCCCCGAGAGATGAGGTAGTGCGGTCATAAACTCGGCCATCGAAGGTTGACTGTTAATAAATCCTGTTTCGTTACATCCTTCAAGGGGAAGACTTCCATGGGGTGCCCCCGAGGCTGCTGACACGGCGGCGAGCCAAAAGCCGCCAGTGCCAGATCCCTCGGGGGTCGCAGGTCGCGTTTTAACCGCCACGTAGTCGCCTTCCTCCAAGTGTCCGGCAGGCATCCGGTGAGGATGTTTAATTCTCATTTACCCGAAACAGTCACTGCAAAAATCCACACTCGTCACTAAAATTCATCACAGATAAAACAACTCTTCACTATCGCCATATTTTTAACATAAAACAAGTAAAAAAGTTTTTGAAACTGTTAGAGACACTTCAGCACTGTGCATTCGAAGACGTCGAGGACCACGTTAGTAAACGGAAACATTACACTCGTGCGTAATTGCAAAAACGCAGTTACGCATTAACGCGCGAAAAGTTACCAATGTTTGGTGAGACCAGAAATAGGAAACGATTGTTACGTGTATGTTCATAGTTACTGTTTAGTGAGGTTGTTTTTGTTTCTTTTCCATTGAGGAGGATGATGGCCGGTCACGTGAGTATTTATTGAACCAATGACAAAGCGTATTAACTCTCTCCGAAGAGGCGGTGGGCTGGCACGAATTTTGGAGGCGGTTCTTCTGTTAGCGTGACTAGCTTTCGACAATTATATATAACAAAAATTTTTGTATAAAGAAAAAAAATATACTTTTAGTCGAGAACATTTTAGAGGACAATTTACTAAATACACGGTTGAAAATTATACTACTACATGAGAACGAGCGTCTTTTAGTTTTACGTTGTATAGGACGTTGTGCCGTTATTCGTGCATCGGAACGTTAATTTTTAGAGAATTTATCTTTTTGTAAAACGCGTCTCGCTTCTATACAGAACTATACGAATACGCGTGCAGAAATTGTATGCACCGCGTGTCTGACGATGCGCTGTTAAATACCAAAGACGTCAGTAAAAGCGTCGAAGTTTTCGACGACGCGCGCCACTTGTCTGGCTGGAGGGGTGTAAGTGTCTCTTATCACTTGATAGGTACTGGCTTACATTTTACAATTTATAACATAAGAAATGCTTTCGTTGACAACTAATTGTCGTAAATCAGGATACAATTGTTTTACTTTTCTTATAAAACGAACGGAATAGGTAAACGGGGAACCACTCAAAATTTTTCGACCGTAACTTCACAACTATTTCGAATTTTAACTCTTCTTCGTATTATTATGGCCATTTAACTATTCGATATCACTTCCGTTTTGGCAACGAGCAAAAGTTTTGATGAAAAACGTAACTATGACACTTAGGCGTGCTACCGAATTTGCTTGGGTTTGTTTACTTTTGGTTAGCCGTGACGTTGTCGGGTGACTACAAACTTTTGAATATTAGGAGTCACGTGTTTTTATGGGAAAATGGTGTTACTATAAATATTATTATTACCTGTTAACTCGACCCTGAAAACGCGAAATAAATTGATATAAATGAAGGTTGTTATTTTGAATAGGTAATAATAATTTTATGGTAACGAAGTCGTAATTGACACTTTTTGTTGTGCAACTATTTTATGAATGTGGTAAGTATAAACCAATAATGTTAGAATCTACAAGAAAACACAACCATGTGTCTTGAGACGACCACCACAGTGTCCAAGGAAGTATGTAAAGTGCTCGGTGTGGCGAGTGAAGGGCCAAAGGGTTGACTCATTTCCTGACCAGCACTTGATTAATGATGCCTAATAACAAGGCCGCCGGCACTGCTCAGATTATGGATGTTCTAAACCGTATTAGTTTATACTTGAAGGGGATACTGCTTTTGACGCTTTCCATTACATAGGCTTTGTACACACATACCTACCTACGATTTAAGCGTAAGCAAATTTATTTGTCCAAAGCATTAATTTTTTTCGATCCCACGTTTCAATAAAACTAACTTTCTACCTAGTTTCCGAATACATCATAAGCCAATGGCTTACCTACAAATTCTTGTAATTTTTATAACTACAACTTTATATTTAATTATAGTTAATAGGTAGGCATATTTTAGATTTCATGTCATGAGGTTTAATAACCCCGTATAACATGGAAATTGCAGACGAAATAAAGTAACTACTAGTTTTACCTTCAGAAAAATACCCGTTACACATGCAAGAGTTTTAATAAAACATAGGTCAAATTTCATGTTTTATATTTTATAGTTTCTTTTTTTTAATATTACGAATTTAAAACACGATCAAATAAAATTGGATAAGAAATGCTTAAAAACGGACCCTATTTAAAATAATGAAAATAATAAGAAAATAATAGTGGTGCTTAAGTCGCGAATCCAGTGAGTGTAACTAACGAAAAATTAATTTGTCCGCCAATAGGTAGAAAAATATTAAGTTGTCCTGTCCATTACTAAAATGCGAAAATTAGAGACATTAAGAATTTAATCGACTTTGACGATTGTAGATCCTAACCACCCATCTGTGATACCAGCAATAAAATATTTAACTGTTTATTGCTCAACAACGTTTACCATATTTTTGTTCCTGCAATAATTACAATATATTTATATAACTTTACTTATAATAAACTTACTAAAAAATGATAGAAATTATGCAAATTAATTGATACAAGCAACAATTTAAAAAGGTTAAATAAGGAAAATGCAATGTCTTTTGTATTTATATATTTGACTATAACACATTTAAAAACAAGGTTTAATTTTTTTTTAAAAAAGCAATAATTTATATAAAAAACATGGCAATATATACATAAACTCCACGGTTACTCTGTTTTTAATTCGTTTTGTTTTCTTTTACTAGGCAGATGAACAGGATAAATCTCTAGATTTTAGATAAATACTTAAGTAAAAGTTCTCCATTGTAATAAACAAAATTGAAAATATTTACGGTAATTTGATAAATCAAAAAATGTAAGTGGCTGTAGTCGAATAATCTATTATTTAGACAGATACTTCTTTCATAAACACATCCAAAGCTTCACTGCTTGCCTTCAAAAGCTGACCAAGCTATTAAATAACAATAGTGATTTTGAAGGTAATTACGAAAGTTGGTTTCATGCTTCATCACTTGAAAATTGTAGCTAAATTTAGTATTGTCAATACATCTATAAATATATAAAATTAATGTATTGAGATGACCAGAGCTGTTCAAATTTATAAAATTTGCTCGATCCCAAAATATCTTGCTAGGGTTCATTCATTATTTAACAAGAGACTCTTCATTGTGTTTTTTTTTATTGAATTTAGATTGTAAATTTTCGTACCGTTTTATTTAATTTCCAATTTTTAATTTTTAAAGTTTTGCATAAAATTTTCTTACCTTATAGCATTGCAATCGCATGTGGTCTTGCAGCTGGCGTCAGTCCGTTGGCCAAACAAATTTGCTGGGCTGTATTTTTATGCAATTTAATACAAATGTTCACATAAATCGTCAAATGGTTAATTATCAAATACTTGCACTTCAATAAAACAAAAACCATCAATTTAAATTTAATTCACTTTTATTTTTTTAACAATCAAAATTTAATCTTATCATTGCCGGAATAATGATCATCCGCTGGTCAAGTCGACGCAAAGACCGTCTCTACCTAAGTGTCTATCTAAGCTCCTCTCTTTTATGCCTTTCACACGGATACCAACTTAAAATTTCCAAACTTAAAATCTTTGTACATAGCACTTACAAATTTACAGATTAATAATTTACAATAATAAAAACAAAACTTCAAAATTAATTTATAAATAAATAAAATTAACGTTTTTAGTGTTTCAAAACACGATAGTATATAGCTCTATTCCGATCCGATTATCTACTTATAGTGAGTGTTATTTTTGATTTTAATAACCAAAATAATAATTGATTAATTGGTTTTGAAGGTGAAAATCTCCAATGGTCTGGTGACTTGCTTGAGTGTGGGTAGTACATAGACTTTAAATGACTTACCTTGAAATCCTCATCAAATTTACCCAGCTTTCGTATATTGAAATAAATGCACTGTGATGAGCGAGACAACTCTGTTTTAAATACATACATACCTACATTTGATAGCAAGAATTATTTTACCAGATTGATTGAAAGAGCATGAGCAAAATTTTGTTGTGTTGGGTTCGGTAGAATATTAACTTCTTAAATTATCTAAAATAGCAGGGATAACTTCTATAAAAGAACATCTAACCCAAAAAATGTTTAATCAAAAATAGGGGCATATCAGTTTTTCTCAGATATAAATTCTCTATAAAATTCAAAATGTAGAGTAGCCTACTACATTTGTAGAGGTTCTGCAGTCTTGTAGACCCAAGGCTGTAAAGATATTGTCAGCATCGTGTGAAAAAGACGCGGTCAGCCAAATTACTTGATCGGTGTTCAAATCCAATTTAATACAATTTTCAATTTTTAAATTATATAAAATGATGAAAAAATTTGTTTTACGGAAAAGTGCATTTACCAACTCAAAAATTGATAATCACGTACATTCATTTTAAAAAATGGCAAAACATGATGAATTTTGAAATTAATCACAGCTAGGGTCTAATTACATGTAGTACAAATTTGTTCTATGCAGATAATATTTATCTACAGAGGGTTGAACATGATTTTGGATATAACGGACTTTGGGTCATTTCGCTACTGAAGATTTTGCTCAGGTCATTTTGCTTTTGAATAATTCGCTACTAGAATATTTTGCTACCACTTCAGATTTGTTACTAAAAACAAATAAATTAAAATGGAAAATTAATAATTAAGAAATTCCAATTGTAGGAAACAAATACTGAAAAAATTATGTAAAGAATCATTTTAGTAATAATTCAGAAGTGGTAGGTAGCGAAATGATCGGTCATCGATATAAAGTATTCTCAAATTCCATAAATGATAAAAAAATCATGAATTCTCCTAGATTCTCATAATTGTAATTTCGATTGGAACATAATATAATAAATGAAGAAATTAGAAAAAAAGAATGAATGCGAAAATAACAATAAATTTCAATGAGAAAGACATTTGAAACATACCTACAACCTCACAGGTGGAATTTAAAGATTTGGCAGTAAATTTTATTACAAAAGAAAGAAGATGACCTGTGAGGTGATATCAGAAAGTGCAAGAAACAGTGAGAAAAAGGCAGTGGAGACTTGGAAAAAAATAGCATACATTTATTTTATATTACTATTTTTTTCAAATGTATAAAATAAATAATTTTTAAGTACATTACTTTTACTGCTGGCTACGAGCGGTACTAAAAGTTATTCAAGAAAGTATCTGACACTTATCTCCAGGAGAAAAGTAAAAGAATTGCTTTCAAAAAACGAAAATTTTAAGTTGGAAGATTGAATGACATAAAGTCAACCTTTTTTACATTTACAGAAAATAAAATTTTTAATAAAATGTTTTTTATGGTTGACTTTCAAATGTACAAAAATAAATCCAAAGAACAGATCTTAAATTTCACTTATCTTAAATCTCCAACAATTAAAATTTTCTAAGATTTCTTAAGAACTACAAAAAAAACAGTTTAGTTTTTTTGAGATAAAAATTACAAAGTGAAACTTTTAATTTCGTGAGCAAAAATTTTTCAACATTACTTTTTCGAATATACGACGAAATGTGAATCTAACAAATTAATTTTTTACACGTAATAAAGAAATAATTTATTTTCTTCAGCTTTTAGCTCACAACAATGCAGCCGGTACTACCAAGAATGGAATCGAAGTTTTCAACCCTATGGATTTTTTTTGTGTGCTTAACACTGTACCGAGAGTAATAAAAATTTCCTATTTACATAAATACTTGAAATTTGGAAGTTAGAATTCTCGTTAATCTATTATACGCGTCAGTATTATTTGTTTTCTTGACTAACCCAAAAACTAAAAAGAGACAAAGAAAAATAATATTTGCACAAATAAGTTTAATCAAAGCTCAAACGATGTAAATTATATAGATATTTTATTAGATGCCTACCGGGGTGCTGTTTTGTAATGAAAATTCACTTGCATTACCAGTTATCATTAACTTTAAATACTAGATGAGTGTTTTTTGTACTTATTAATAAAATAACCTATATTTCTAAAGTATAGCTAAAATCATTTTCCAGTTTTATTCATTAGTGATAATAATCAACTTGTACTTACCAACTAATAGTATTTGTACGATTATCAAACGCAACCCAGGCTAATGTTTCAAAATGTAAATTTCAACTTTAATCTATCGCTTAGCATTACATCTCAACGCTTTGATAGACAATAAAGTAAATTCTGTTGCTACGATTTTGTGATAAGGATTTAAACAGTAAGATAGAAAGAAAACTTTTACGTACTTTTAACGTTTAACATAAAATGTTTTCTCTCTCTCTCTCTCTTTCTATTTGGATTACGATTTTTTTGGCAAAAGAAAGTTGGCAACAAAAACTTATTTTTATTATTATTCCCGTCTGTCCATACAAACATTTGCGAGGTTGTGGATAATAATTATGTCGCTTACCTTTGAGATCCACACTTTTTCTACGTCTATCTATCTAATCTATCTAAATCTAATCTAAAAATATACAGTCATATAAAATGCCAGACTGTTCTTTCTCAACGTTATTTATAAACATGTTAATCTAATTGAAAAGTTATCTATTCCAATAAAAAAAATTACTCATCAATAATCTAATTTCATATCAATCGATGTTGCACATCAATCGCGTTACTTATTCCTATTGTAGGACTAATAGCATAAATGCAGCAAAAAAAATTTTAGTAAAAGCTTGAATAATTCTGGAAACTGTCGGTTCTATAAGTTGCCGTTGTTCTTTTTTAGAATTACTAATAAAAATATTTTCTTTCAAAATACGCGTTAACTGCACAAAGTACCAACTCATCGACGACGGCTTGCGGGGGATTTTAGTACTACATATAGGTTTACAGTATTTATGAATCTATTATTGATTGTATTTGCGAAATACGAAATATGCGAAATTAAATAAAACGTTGTACACATACCAGTGCGGATTGCAGTCTTACGTGGAGTTGTTAAATCAGTTACCCATCCAAGTGCAAACCGGTAGGGTGCAATTTACCCTTCTTCTCACTGATAGTGTAAAATATTATTATTTTTAACTTAAACAAAAATGCCATAATATAAGTTATACGCTGTACTACGTCAAAGAAAATTACTAAAATAAAATAAAGTAACCAGCATAAAAAAATAATTGCAATCTGGTTGTGTAAGTTTTTCTCTTGCAGTGGCTCGGTGGTATTCTGGGTAGATGATATATTTAAAACAAGAAACTTGTTTAATATTCACTTAGATGTTCAGAATTATGAAGAGTAATTTGCAAAATGGATTATAAAAACTTCAGTGGAAGCAGCTTCATTCCTTGTGCAAAGTAATGCCATACGATGATGATAGACCTCGATACTTTTGTATGCTGAAAGGTATAATTCTTAGAATTAAAAGCACCAGTGTCTTGCTCTTTTGTTGAGCAAGCGTATAAAGAAAAATTACATTACCTCGAGCACATTACAAGAAATTATGTTTGCATCGCTTCCACTCTTGAATTCAGTTTTCCAACTAAAAACTGATATTTATCGATACTTATCTTTAGATCAATTTGTGACATAATTTTATATTTAGGGCCGATGTCCCATTTTAGTGGTTTTACAAATCGAAATTTAAAAACTAGTTGGACGATAATGATATTGTAAGAAAAACAAACCTGTTAGTCTGTAATGTCTTGTAGAAAATTGTCAGATGGGCTGCGGTTTTTGTAGCAATTGTTCACATGTTCGAATGATGAAATGTACCGAGAGTACTATAATATTCTTTATTTTAAGTAACTATAATTCCTTTTCAATTAGCTGCAGTTGTACATCAAGGACGCCAAAAAAGTACTATGTTGCAAAATCATGAAAAATTAGCATGAATAGAGGTGCAAAAACTACGTGCTCTATCAGAAAGTGTCAACGGATCATTTAGATCAACGATCTTGAGGTAATCTGAACGAACAACAACATTCAAGTAAAAAGATGAAGATTTGAAAGGAGACTGGAATGTAACAAGTGCTAATTGGATAAGCAAGTCAACATTCTCATTAAATGGGAATATTATTTTATTAGTTACTAAAATGTAGAGTAAATTTGAACAGAATCACAATTAATCTTACAATTAGGGTAAACCATTAGGATTCTACGGTGATAAGATAAAAATGTTGAGCATTAGTCACAAATTATACTTGTTGATGAGCACCGTAATTTTACTATTTACGACAGCAAATTGGTATTTTATATTAATGTGGATGGCAATTATTTTATTGAATGTTGAACTGCAAGTCAAGTGTATAAGTAAAACTTACATCAACACAAAAGCACATTAGTGAAGCGGGAGGATAATTCGTTTAAAAGGGTTTCTAAATTAGCAGTTGATGATGGCACTGGCATTAGTAGACTCAGTCGTTCGTTCTTCGTCATTCATTCCACAGTGTAACGTTTAAATCACATAAACATTTTGTGAATAATATAACAAAAATTTGTAACAGTTTTCCGTACCCCTTAAGATTAATTTAATCGATAGGTTCTAGTCGGTGCTGTTTCTCACAATCGATCACGCAAAATTTAGACTAAATGTCATATTTTGGGATGCAAAAACTCTAATACAATATATCAATAAATCTTATATGTATTTCTCATGTTTTAACTCATGTATAATATGGGACGTTTTTTTACATTGCGAGGACATGTTTGATGGATGGTTCGTGACGTTCTGATCAACGCCGGTTATACTGGGACGTGGGTAAGCCAGGTAACATCACTAATACTGTTTTTAATTATTGTTACATTTTTCCATCTCATTGTTACACCAACTTTCTATTTGGGTTATTTTTATAAATATTTTAAAGTTTAAGTAGAATGTAATAGAACTTCAACAACACATGGAGATATAAAAATTTTGTGCTACAATCCCGGAACAAAAAACCTAGTTAATTGCTTGTTGATTAACATTTACACATGAGTGGAAATACAAGTGGATATAAAATTTCCTTTTGCATTAGCGGAACAGCACAACAGAAAGGGTTAAATTATGTTGTCTGACTAAAACAAATTTTGGTTTTAAATCACAAATAAAATATTTGAACAAAAAATTAATAGGAAATGGCTTGGTTCAAAAACTAGTTAAGAATAACTAAACTAATTTTACTTGGTTTCCCTTCAGAGGAAATAAATCTTTCTTTCTAACAAAAGTACAGTTCAAGTTAATACAAGGCTAGGAGAGTTACTTGAGAATAACTAAAATTGATAGAATCTAATTGGTCTTTTTTAACTGCAATTTTAAGACCGCAAAGTAATACCATCATTATTAAACTTTTTCCATTATGGTTTCTTTCTTTGACATTCGCTAATCGTTTTAACATGATTGGACCCAATGGTTAACCTAAATATTTAAGATTATTCAAAATCAAGTAAGTAAGTAACCATCTAAAGGGTACAATCAAGTATTACGAGAAAATTCTCTTAAACCGGTGCTTGACCTGAAATTGATTTGCTGTAAATGATGAGCTTTAAATTGATTTTATTCAGAATGAAATATTACAGTAATCATAACAAAGCAGAATAATATATACAAAGTAAAAACCTAGATTAATATAATTATTTTAATTTAGTGGTTCTTAAACTAGGGCTCTCAAACCTTCAGGGTTCCCGAATATACTACTCAATTTCTACGAACGTATTAAAAATTTAGGGATTTAGGAAAATATGTAAAAATATTTAATTAAATGCTGGTCTTCATATTAAAGTTTTTAATATGTAGTTATACTGTAAGTACCCGGCTTCGCCCGTAGAAACCTATAAAACCAAATAATAGCGGCCTAAAAATCACATCGTGTTGAAGTGCTAAGAAAAAACAAGCTGGCATAAATAATACTGGATTAAAAAAAATTTTTCTTCTTAAAGTTAAATAAAATTATATAGATTAACGTTTAAGGTAAAAAGCAATGGGGCCGCCGCCTTCTAAACACAGAATATTTAAAAAAACATCATTTTAATATCAGATTAAACCTAAGATTGATCTGAACAAAGTTTAAAATACCTTCTTATATTTTTGTAATTTTAAACAAGTAAAATTTAAACTTGCACTGAAATACTGCAAATCCATGCTCTATAGATTCTCCAGTTTCAGAGACGACAACAACCTTTAACTTTTTTTAGTACAACATAAAGTTGACTCTTCTGCATTAATTTATTATTGAAGCCGTTCAGATTTTGTATACCATCTTGTGCACATCCTGGAAGCATGAGCTATGTCAAATTAAAATCCGAAAACTGTCGAAACTAAAATCTCACCAATTATTAATATTTTTTTCTTAAAGAGAAAATACGATAGGGAATAAAAGAAAATAATTTATTAAGAGGAAATACAAAAATAATAAAATATTCAGAAGTCTAATACAGCAACATATCTGATTTGTTAACATCTGTATCAAAGAATACTAATGATTGGTGAGGTTTTCACTTCCTTTCTAACATAATAAATTCAATCATAACATAAACGTTAGTTTTACGTTAAAATATCGTTAAATTAACGTCACTCCATATGTTGCCTACTGCAACCGCCAATGGTGTACATTTAAGTTTTCATGTATTTTGCGTATCTGTATCTCAGAAACTGATATAGGATAACTCGATAACTGTGAAACAGCAATATAAGTCTTTGTGATTTTAGTAATATTTTGTGACCAATTTAATTTACTGTCGGTTTGAATTTATCGTAGAAAACAAAAGTAACAACACCTTCCCCCTCCTCCCTTCTTAGTACCTTTTTTCACAATTTAACAACAACAATCCAGATTCATTACCAGAGGAGAAGACCAGTGTAAAATTTTGATTCCGATTTATGTGATCAATAAGAAAATAAAAATTAACACCAAAAATTGTTAATCTTCATTTTTTTATATAATTTTTAATTTTTTAATGCGGCTCGCAGCTCAATTTAGGTTGGCAGCCCCAAACTGTAGGATACAAATCAAAAAACGTACTATTCAAAGAAATATTGCTCTTCCAAAAAAAGAAATCTAACTTAGATAATATAGTATTTCTTTTGAAGTACGAAAACTTTTACAAGTAAGTTAGGTTTTCTTTAGATTTTAACAGGCATCTTAGTATCAGCAGTTGATCGTGCTAACTACTATGCCAATAGCAGTCTTCAGACACATAAATTGTTATGAAGAAATAATCAGAATGAGAAAAGCATGATGCTAGGATTTTTATTCGTTCGAAAAATGAACCCATGCAGTTTTTGAAATTTTAATGAATTATTAAATTTGAATTTTTTTAAATTTTACCTATTTAAATATTTCATTATAACTGCGTCTAATTGATGCTAATTGCTTTATTTGGTATTTTTTTATAATGTGGCTAGATTAGATTTCCTCTTGCAGAGGAAGGTTGGTGCCATTTATATTTTGAACATTTCATTATTTGATTCTTAAATTTTTTTACTCTTAGATTTTTTAAAAATTTAAAAAATTTATACAGGTTATATAAACCTTTTTAAGCAAAAAAGATAAATAGTATAACTAAAAAGTTTTTTTGAAAAAAGGAAACTTTGTTTAATGTGCAGTGAGTTTCTTCGATTTTGAATTATAATCAGGGGCGATTAAGAAAATTATATATGAAAGCGTGAATATTTTTGAATAGAAATCCAAAATTATTTTACGATAATTATTATAAATAAAAGTAATATTGGGGACGATAAGATGTGGGCGAGCAGTTGATGAAGTTTATATTTGTCTTTAAATCAAATTATTTAGCATTAATTTAATTTGTAATTATTATTAAGATTTGAACATTAAAAAATTAAATTGCAGATAATAAAAATAAGTTTGTAAATTGCACAAATTTTAAATACAAATAATCACTTGACTATTGTAAAGGTCGGTAAATTTTGATGTTTGCGGAAATTTGATTATTTTAAAAGATACCTATGAAAAAGGAAAAAGAAAAAGAAATTTTTTATGTGTTTCTGAGGAAAACTTAATGGTGGAACTCAAAATTAGTTATAGCCTTTTGTTTCCCAGTTATAAACAAATCTTCGATTTTCCACTTTTCGATACAATCGTATCGACAACTCAGTTGCTGGTTAGGTTAATTGGAAAGTTGCTTACAGTTTTTAAGGACAATAAAATGGCATTGACAGACTTAATTATCTTGATTAATTTTAAAGTTCTAACATAAAGTATTTTTATTATTTAAATAGAAAGTATAGTAGAATGGCATGATTTATTTAAATTATTTTTTTGAAATAAAAAAGAATTGATCGTTATCGACTTAAATTTTTGACTAAATTATTTCATTTCGAGATTAGCCTCCTCTAAATCAATTTTATTTTATCTGTACCGACAAATAACTATAGCACCGAAACTATCAAATTTTTATTTTGAAGAGCATGAAAATCTCATAATCCCATAATCTCATTGTTTAAATTCAATGGCTTTCAAGTTTTAGATTAAATTAAGAAAAAAAATTTTGAAAATTCGAAATTTTTTTGTTTTCTTTCTTTCTTTTTTTAAATCCCTGTATCTCTTAAACGAAACGTTTTACATAAAAACTAACGCATTTTTTTGGATCACTTTCAAACTTACAATTTTAATAAATCTTTTACTGAAATCAGTATACACATTGCGATTCCCTCCTGTATATTTTTTGTAAAAAATTTTTAATTTACAAAATAATTCAGTTTTTTAATTTTCTAATGGGTTCGGGTGGTGCATGCAAATAATTTGAACATGAGACTCTTCTATAATTTCTTTCCTTTCTAATAATTTTAAATAAATTTTTATTTTTATTTTATAAAATTTGTTTCAATTTAATTTCAAATTTGATCTTGCAAATTTTTAATGTTACCTTATGGTCTCTCGTGCGTGCTTTGTTGAGCAGTGGTCTGGCTTATCATACTACGTCTTGAAATAATTTTGGATAAACTTAATAATTTCTTCTTTTACCACTTCACTTAAATTAAAACAATTTTTTACTTAAATCAAAATCACTTTAATCATTAAAAATCATCAAAATATCAAATTAATTTGCAGCGGACATAATTTTGCGGTCGGCTGCGTCGCCATATCAGCAAATGGCCTAGTTTTCATCTTTGTTACCAATATCATAACAAATGACTTACTTTACAAAATTTTTATATACAGTATCTTACAAAATTTAATAATTAAAACAAAGCAAACTTTGAAATAATTTACAAAACAAATAAAACAGAATATTTTAAAGTAAAGCAAGGTAAAATAATAGATTTAAGAAGCTATCAAAAATTATTTATATTACATAAATTTATCCGCAGACTCCTCTGTACTGTCGCGACATAATAATACCTACTATATTTAAAAAGAACTAACTAAACAAAATGTTAACATAAAGAATTTTAACTGTTAAGTAAAAAATACATACATAGAAAAAAAAACATTAACACAAACAACAATATTTAAGAAACAATAAAAAAGACAATAATTTACATTTAACAGGTTTGGACTTCAAATATTTGAATAAACAAGAAAACTAAAAAAAATGACAATTTTTTTTTAATATTACATACTAATACTAACTATCACAATATCCACTTAAAAATTTCATTTTTTATGTTCTTTTTCTATTACATACTATATTTTTTGTTTTCAAAGAGTGATAGGTTTCTATTTAAGAAAAAATAAAATAATATAGTATAATACAAAAATCTTTGGTAACTGAAACCGGGGGGGTCAGTACTCCAAAATTGTTTCACTTTTTCTTTCGTAGTAGATAAGAGTTTACTGATAAAATGGTAAAAGTTATTAACATGTGATTATAAAACATATAACAAATTAATACGTAGATCTGTCCTGTATATTTCTCTAAGTTCATACACATGAAATTTTGAAATTGGGGCAATCTACAACTTTTGTAATTTTAAATTACAACTAACGTTTCAATTTAGGTTTTTTTTTGGGGGTTAGTTTAGTTTTCCGGTTTAGAATTTTTCAAAATAAGTTTTTTTTATTCATTTTGGCTTCAAGTAGGTATAATTTTTATTTTTATAAATGTCAAATAAATTTGACACTTAATCAGTTTTGAATTTTAATTTAAAAGCATAACTTTTCGATATTTTCTACATTTTTCCAGGTTTGCCTGATGAGATTCCGAAAATCGAAACACCAAGTTATAACAGGGTGTCGCAGACTAATTCATTTAAATAGTTTTTGCACAATTTTATAAGAGTTTACTTTACACCAAAAACTTTATATTTTTTAAATAACTATCTCTTATAAAATTATTCTTTTTAGACCTAGTTGCTTTATATTGCAGATTGTTAATGACTCAGATTTAACATAGACAAGAACATTCCGAAGTTGCTCTTTTGTACTTTTCTGAGATTTTGGTTAAAATTGTCAAGAAATCTAAATATCACTTCAATTGAAGTATGTTTAAGAGCAACAGTTGTTTTTGATCTTTTCACTACCCCGGGTAGTAAAGTAAATAATAAAACTCTATTTTTTTATTAAACACAAAATAAATTCTGCGTTTGTTAAAAATGTTCAATAGTTGTTTGAGTTAAAATTCCTTCGATACATTAAATTTTTTATTGCTTCAATGCCATTTCAATCTCACATAAGTCATTAATATCACATTCAGATACTCATATAGTGAACAAAAAATCCTGTTTTTATCGAGTTAATTAGTTACTAATATGTCAGAAGAATGTTAAGCAAGTTTTTAAATTAAATTAAATAGATTTTACGTGGTCTAAAAATAAATTACCTTTCATAATGAAAGCCTAAAATGAAGCGCTATGAATACAATCAATCACAGGATTAGAGCTAATAAAAACATTTCGCGTTGCAGTGGCTGTTTGGCGCCTACCCCTTGCAATTCCATGCCATCTGTCGCATCAATGCATATTTTTCATTCTTTATTTGATTTTGTACAAGCTGTCTTTGGATACTTAGTTTTGACTCGAGCAATTTTTACTTTCCAAAATATTCAATGAAATATGTGTTTAAATTTTTGAAGTATTTATTTCTAAACGCATATGTCTTATTATAAATTATGCTGGAACTTCATCTAATATGCAAATGTTTCCAAGAAGTTAGCTTCACAGCGACACACCATCTGGTTAAGATGAAGTATAAAAAGGACCAACTTCTAGTTGTTCAAAACTAAGTGGCAGGTTTTTCTTTTAACTGAGCATTTAATTAAAATGTTTCACTATAATTTTTTGAATTAAATAATTTACCGCTTTAACGGATTGACATCGAAATGATGGAAGACGAGATCATCGATCTGTAACCAACAGCACATCGTTAATTTTGCAATTGCTCAGTTCAATTGGACAGAGAAATCTTAAAAATTCAATCTGGATCCAAAACAAAAGGCTTAGATGCTAAATTTATCATAATCATGAGAAGCATTGAGATAAGTTTATTTCAGCAAGCAACCAAATGAAATAATTTATAAAAATGCCAGAAGCTTTCTCTTATGACGTTAGTATTAGTACCAATATATTACATAGAAAAACAACCACGAGGGCATTGTTGTGTTTGATGGATTTGAAAAATACAGTAATAAATAACAAGGTAAAATATTCAAAACCCAGTAATTAAAAAAAACGTTTGAGTTTTAAAGAGATTATAGAGTAATCTTGGCAAACGTAGACCTTGGCGACTAGCCGATATTTTTCTTTCTGACATACTTTTTATACTGCGTCAATTTACCTGCCCGACGTCTTCAAAATTAATTTTGGCGATGCTGGTGCTATCTCGTTTCGACTACACCCCTCCGATAATGTCGCTCTCTTCTAAATGTATGTGGTATAAAATTATGTTTTCGAACAACAATCGATCACCTGAAATACGAATACGCCCACGTTTGAAAAATATTCCCGAGTAATAGTCAATTAAAAATATTCTTCTAAACTCACTAATTAAACAAAGCTTGGAAAATTGAACTCGAGAAAATATTAATAATAGTTTTTGGAAAGGTATTAAATTTAATTTTTAATTTCTAGATTGAAAAATATATTATCTATTATTGTATCTGCATAGTAAAGCGCAATTACCTATCGTATTAACATAAGAGATAGAGTTTATTTGTAGTGTAGCATCTTTAATTAAAAAAAAAAAAAAAGATGACCCCGACGTGATTTGAACACGCAACCTTCTGATCTGGAGTCAGACGCGCTACCGTTGCGCCACGGAGTCTTAGTGATTGTTTTTAATGGCATTGCAAATTTCATTATTGCACTTGTTCGTATTATGTACTGAAAAAAAATGTTTAACGTGAAATTCAAACCACGACAAAATCATATAGTAAAAACCTTGAATGATACCGAATTGCCGACAAGACTTCCGGTGCGTATCTAAATTACGAAATAAAATTTGCTTTATTTATTGATCATAATTCATAATAATCACTAATTGGATCCAAGAATTAATATTGTCTATGAGTTATTAGCATACATATTATGATATTTTTTATATATTTGTTTCTTTTATGTTTTTTCATTCGTCTGTCCGTCTGACTGAGGTCGAGAATTATCTGCAAAAGTATATCCTACCGTATACTTATTATTTTAATGAAAATAATTAATGACGCGCGTGAATAAATTAACAATAAACAAATCAGGAGTATCCAACAAAGGTAAGGTTTTGTTTATATGATAAGATATAATATAGCTGAAATAGTATTATATTGCATTTTTTACTTTCACTTGTTGTCAGTGGCGTACTAACTGCCCGTATTCGATAAGTTCGATCAAACATAGACCCGAACATTTAAAGAACAGGGCTCTATCATCACCACAAAAAATAAATATTTTATTTAACAAAAAAAGTTCCTAGTTGAAAATGAACCATGTCAACCCGTGGAATCCTTTTTGTGGGACGGTCAAGATATGTATATTCTGTTTTCCTTTTGTACATACATATTATCATTTTATTCATATTCGCACATTTCATAAAAATAAATTTTTTAAAATTGTTTGCTTTAAAGAACCTGTAACAAACATAAAGGAATTAACTTGTAGAATTTTTACAGAATTAAATTGAGATTGAGATATAAAAAATCTCTCGCTAAGAGATTTGAATCTGCGATCCATGGACCAATAAAATAAAAGAAAAACAAAAAACCGATTTTACTGCCGACGATTGGCATGCTTTCTTTCGGTTTTAGAAAAGTAATTTCCAAACTTTTCTTTACGTCCTTAATTTTTGTTTTGTTTAGGTTTCTATTTTTCTGAGTCGCAGGAGTGTCAGGAGTATTTCATACTCCCAGTATTTAGCGTCGTATGCGCTTTAATCATTTTCATCTGGTGAGTGAGTAACGGGTGTTGGAGATCTTGGATCAAAATATACACTGACGCGGGTTAGGCCGCGTCGATCTGAGTGGTGAGTAAATGAATAACTTTTCGGTTTTAGTGTATGAATAAATATATCCTTCCCCCCCCCCCCCGCTCCGATTAATATCTAGGTTCTGTGTCTTTAATAGTTAGATTTATAATAGTCAGTGCTCGTGCTAGGTTTGCGGGCATCTGGGCAACTATTATTTTTAAAAATTAATAGTGAAAATGTACTTCAGAACTTTGTGACAATATATTTTGTCTGCAGATTTAGGTCAAAAATTGGATCTTTGGTAACTTTAATAGTTAAATTAATATAATTATATCAACTTTTTTAGAAAAACCAAAAAATGCACAAACACTTTTTAGAACTAAAATGTTTAGAAAGAGAAACAAGAAAAATTCCGTATTTATCGTTTAAATTGCAAGAGAAAAGAGAGAGAGAGATTTTGAAAAAATTATACAATTTAGTGTGAATTTACTAGAGGGTGGAGATATAATTAATGTGAAAGAAAAAATACACGTGGAGATAGGTTAAGTTAGAAGAGGAGGGATATTTTGTTAATGTGAGAAATAGAGGAGAGGGGGAGGTTATTTATTAAAAATATTTAGTAAGGGTGAGTTATTTAAGTCAGGTTGACTATTTAGTAGTGAAGACGAATATTTTAATATATTAATTTCCATAGCTTTCAAAAGTTCCAGTTTTTTATTTATTGTTCAATGTGTAATAAATTCTTCAATGTGTGGATTCATTTTCACTACTAAATAGTCAATCTGACATAAATAATTCACCCCTACCAAACATTTTTACTAAATAAAATTTTCGCTATTTAAGATTAGAGAGATAAGAGATAGTCTACATAAGTAGTTAATTTTTTAAGTTTAAATTTAGGTATTCCACATAATAAAATAAAGTGGCACTTAATAATTTAAGGAACGTTTAAAACTTTTAAGTATAAGTGGTACAATCGAGCACTATATTTAAAATTGAAACATTTCTGAAATTAATATTATCATTTATTCCGATTGCCTATTGGTTCGAATAATATTTAAGAAAAGCTTAAATTTTAAGGGTAGATGGTGCAAATTTTGATTTTCTTTTCAGTTTTGAATTTCCTGAGTTATGTACGTTTATATAAAAAATTTTATCTTATGACATTTGTGCGCTTTATTGTGTTACTTACAACAATAAAATAAACAGAAAATTTTCTAGTTATGTTGGCGTAAGTTATTTTTGTTGGAGTCATTTAGTCAGTTTTCATCATTGTATACAATATTCAATTACTCCTGAAGTAATAAACTAATTGCCTGAAGCTTTTTGTTTTCAAAAAGTATGCACTTAGGTTTTGAGTATAAACTTAAATTCCGTTTAAAAAACTCAAAAAACAAAAAAAAAACTTTAAAACGGAATTTATTTTTTATTGAATTGCTTAATTTCTGGCAAAATGAAACTTTAGATGCAGTTTTCTCAAAACCACGTTTTTCATATTGTATACACGATTACTGTTAATCGAACCGATTAACTAAAATTACAGTAGAGTCCAAAATTTAGGTCAAAAGAAATCAAGTTTATGCACTGAATGTAAGTTCATTTTCCAATGTAATCTTAATAATTTTTTGCAGACAATGTGGAGGAGCTTTTATGTGGAGACGAGCAGTCTCCAGAAGAGAAGAGCGTATTTATTTTAAAGTAAAATAGTTTAAACATCAACAAAGTTATAAAGATAGTATATAATTATAATTAGTCACAATTAAGAGTCTTTGAAATTAACAAAAATTTATAAACAAAATATTTCTGGTAATTACTGAAAAATTCTTAAAGCTGCAGTTACGGAAGTGTCATAACATATTGGCACCCTAAAATGAGTTATTGGAGTTAATTATTACTTTTGTGTTTTATTTTTCTGAATTAGTTGAATAGGTTTCGATTGAATAACTAGAATTCATAATAATAAGCAAGCATTTTTTATTTTTTGCTGCACATTATAACTGCTATCAGATTCAGAAATAACAAAAAATAGTCCGCATGCAATTATACAATAAATCAGTTCCGTAAGCTGCATGCATACAATCTTAAAATTAATATTTACAATAAATTTTATTAACGTAGTAACCTAACCGAAATGAATATGTTAAATTTGTGATTGTTGTCCAATTTGACTAATTTTAATTTATTAACGATGGAATTGAAAATAAGGTAGAAATATGTCATCATAATTTTTTGATATTAAAATAAAATTTAATATTTTATGCTACATAAATAAATTTATTAAAATTATATAAAAAAATGAGATCCAAAACTTTTGACCTGTTACAACACCTGTAAAGGTGAAACATGAAAAAAAAGGTTGTGGCATTTCTTTAAAAGTCAAAATTAAAAAAAAATAATTAATTGTTACTAATTACATATCTTTATGAACAAATTATACAAACAATACACGTAAAAAATATTTCTAAATATAGTTTTACGAAGTTGTTAATTATCTTTTTTTGGAAAGCTACTGCATATTTTTCATCTTCCACTAATTGAGAGTTTTCGGTTATGATTGATTTAGAATTTTTGTTGGAGTAAGAAATTGAGTTTAGTTTTTTGTTAGCACGATTACATAACCGCATATTAAGCATTTCTTGAAGTGTATCAAAAGTTTTGATTTACTATGCGGTACGAGTATTTCTATGGGGACAAAATAAAGATTGGGGTAAATTTATAATCTTCTATTTTTGCGCAATTAATTTTTTTTGTTAAGTTTAAGGAATTTTTAGAACCGAATATAAAGTCAACTAAATCTCTTTTTATTTCACCGCAACTAAACTCCCTCAATTCTTAATTGCCTACTGAAGCAGTAGTTAATTTAATTTATATTTGGTTTAGCAATAAAATCAAGCGGGGTAAGTTAGAGGCTTCTAGGGTGAATGCATGATGTATGTCTTGGTCAGGGCCTCTGAAAGGGTGGTAAGAACGCGGTGCTCCAAGACATTAATATTCCTGTACTTACTGCATGTGTCGGACATGCTTTGACCATCAGTGGCGTTCAACACAATATTTACGCAATTAATTTTCACTAATAATGTAAACCTCCTAACTTAGTGACCATTAAGTTTAGAGTGAGATTAATGATACCACTTGATATTATTATTTTCGATTTACTTTTGGATGACATATTTCGAGTGCAATTTTTCCGTACGTTCATAAATAATACACGCTTTTTAGGCAAAATAAAATTTTAAATCAGAAAGTGCTGCGCCACTGTAAACAACTCCGCATAGTCCGTAAGCAGCGAAGTGTGGTTACTCAGCATGCTGTACCCGTAGTTAGCTACAACTTGTGTAACTTACCCCTTTCCATACGATATTTTTCTGTAATGGCCAATGTCCAGAGTCGTGGTTAGCCAGGTTTGCTTAACAGATGTTACTAAAGTACTCGAACTGTAGTTGTTGGATATTATCCCACATTATAAGAATATTTACAAAAATATTGCACACACATGATATTGCATATTCGCAACTTGAAAAAAAAAATTGTACTAAGTACTATTCCTTCCAATAAATTCAATCATTTTGATTAACGGTCTGACTGTAAAATCAAAGAAATAAACATTAAAATTTAAAAAAATTTAATATGTGTATTTCATATTTACGACTCCCAAATCTTATATATCAACTGCAGTGTTTTCGAGAACGTCTAGGCAAAATGATCAGCTCGGATGAAGTGAACAGCAGTCGTTACGTGAAAACGAGCAATCGCGGCAAGCCGGCTTGTACACTCAAGGTGCCCCTGTGTAAGAATTAATACAATTATATAAATAATAAATTTTTTGTAAAATGAACTTTTCTATTAAAGTGTTTTACTAAAAGTAACATAATTATTAGGAACTCGATCCAGGATATCTATCCAAGATCCAGGACCTTTAATGTTTAAGATAGATTCTGTATAGATGCAACTTTTGAATTTTTACGGATTCTTTACCTAAATTGTTTTTACGATTTCTTTGGAAGATTTTGGTTTACGTTAGTAAAAGATTCGACTTTTCAGATCGTTTTAAAAACTTAGGGTGCAATCACGTCTCTACACTCCGACCCAGTCCACTACTGAAGATAATTAGGCGAGAAGTAAAGATTTAGACAAGTTTGCTATTCAGAGAATTTTATAAGATATTAAGGTACCAAACCCTGAGATAATCAAACAATGATATATAGATTAAAACTCAGAATACATTATTTGTAGACGGCGAGTTCCATCAGAGACGTTCTGTGGGGGAGGGGGCTACCTTCAATATTTTAGGCAGATCACAAAGATACCTTAATTTTTTATAAATCACTTCTACAGAAGTGGAAAAGCAAAAAAAAAGAATGACAATAATTGGTAAAATGAGGATTGCTCCTTTTCGAATATTTTTGTTTGATGCAGTCCTTGTTTACCACAATTTGGTCACTAGATAGCTCTCAGATGTTATAAAACACAGTATTCGACTTTGTCTGTTTATGATACGGTGCCGAGAGCCAGTTGCGGATTAAGCTATTGGTGACGTACAAGCGCAAGCCCCATTGAAGTCCCCTTAAAAAATTTTTTTTGTTTCTAAAAATTTATTTATAATTATTATTCACGCACAATAATTATAACAAAAATTAAAATAATTAATAAATTTTCTTTAAATCATAATGACGTCATTATATTCATGCATTAAAATATTTCTATAACTTAAAATAAATTATTGTACAAGAAAAAAATTTAATACCAAATTCATAAAAAATAAAATCACATACATTTTGGCATTAAAATTAGATAACATTTGGACTTAGTTATGGCAACTAATTTTTTGGTCAGTATAATTTATCATTAATATTATTTATTATTTTGATCAGTATAAATAAAAAATTTACAGTAGGCTATCCTAAATTGGGCACTAATAGTACCTGTTATACTACTCTAAGTTAATAATCGTTAAGAATTATAGCGTGTAATTAATTATAAAATCGCAAATATCACAGAGTCAAGTACACGTAAGAGAGATCATCAAGATCGCCTTTCCTAGTAGCACATTTAGCCGAGTAGGACCGGTCTGAGGGGATATTTTTAGTGAGTACAAGCTAAACGGCAAATCTCGGATGCACACTAAAATGTAGTCATCTAATCGCGGTAAGAATTCCTACTTAAGCTTTTAAATTTATCTTCTTATATCATCCGCTTATGATTTAGAAAAAGTTCAAAATCATACATAACATGGTCATAAACGGTGCATCTAGAATTAATTTCTAACTACGTGCGTCGCAAATTACGTTGAATATGTTCATCATAACAAATTTTTTTTCTGTCAACGACCTGGTTTCGTTGTCGGTAGTTTCATTTTCATCAAATTGACGCTTTTTGTTATTTTTTTTTATTTTCTTATAATTCGAATTTTTGGTTAATAATTTAGCTTCTTTTTCAACACGATCAAACGAATTTCGCATGCTACATTTACAAATTCGGCTAGAGACTTTTTTAAATCAACTTTTTTGAATATTGATCCTTGTTATAAATTGGAATCAACATTTTGTAATGATTTACTGCTACCATTTATTCGCTCTTAACGATTATTTAGCAATTATAAAAAAGATTGAACTAATGCCAATTTAAACAATAACTCTTAGTCCAAAAATTATGTAGAAGGTTTGTTGGAAATCTTGGGTTGTGGACTTAAATAAGTCCACTTTACTCGTCTAAATGTTTTATATTTAATAGATACAATTTTTATAGAAAATTTTAAATTTAAAGTTCTACTACACAAATAAACAAATTTTGAGCCTCCCCAAAATTTGAAGGCTCTTGTGCCTGTGCGATAATCGGCCACTGCCGAGAGCCTAACTTGAGAAACAATCGTAGATTTGTAAGATTTTTATAATATGCTGCAGCAAAATAAAGATAAATTGTAATAATAATAAAAATATTGAGCGAATAATTGAATTGTCAAAATATTAGTATCTTCTACCGAAATTCGGGGATTTGAGTCCCATAATAATCTGCTTACCACATGATGTACCATTAGAAGAGAACCGAATACTACTTTTCTTTCTAGAAAGAGGGGGGGGGGGCGTTATAAAGCGATATCTCAAAATTATATTTATTACATTAATTATTTTTCAAGACTGTCTCTGAATTTAACATTCAAATTTATTATATTTTTACATAAGTGATGGGTTTAAAAAAAGTTAGATAAGTAAAAAATTTAGTACGCGAGCTCCAGCTGCTTGAATTGCAGTTTCTGTGCTTTTATTCGTTTGAAAAATTGTGTTGGATGCTAATGCGGCGCTGTAAACATAAAAATGTATGTAGTCGAAAAGTAAACGAACATAAAGAAAAATTTATGTAATTAAAGCTCAGACATTAGCAGTTAACCCTTGTTGTAAACATATAATTGTAACGACTACCCTCTACCTGATTCTTGAATCTCGTAGGTGTCTCCCACATGTTGTGCAATAGTTTTGCAATTATCTCAACCTCTTTTATAAAACATTTAGCAGCCTTTATTAAAATTGTAAATCTTTAAAATTAATTAAAAATTTATTTTAAAAACTTTGAATATTTAAAAAAGGGTGCTTTTCCTAACTTAATTAGCATGGCAGGGTTTTGTATGCACGTATACGCGGTAGTTAGAAGGAAAAAATTGATTTGCTATGTAGGTAAATAAAAGCAAAAGTTACAATTACATCAATCTTGGTAATTAGAGTATGTGGTATAATTACTTATGTGAATGTAAAATTTAATTTCTTCGTAGCACAGAAGCTTACATGTACGACGTTAATAGCATTTTTTTAAAATATGCGTTTAAACGTCTTCTTACACGAAATGAATTATTTATTACTATTCCACTTATATACTACACAATTTAATTAAGTTTTTGCTTATTAGAATATAAAAGCCCTACCCAACATTTCTGTTTACCTATTTTAATACTTGACGTTAGAAATTTGATTTCCTTAAGAGCTGTCGAGCACTTGAAGGAAATTAACAGTATTACCTGAATATACCATCCCATAGGAAAATCTATATTAAGTAATTAATTAAGTAATTGAATGCGTTTTACATAGTAGCAGAAAAGATAAACAAAATAAAATTGCGTTTTATTTTTCGAGTTTTACATTTTCCATTTTAGCATTCAAAAATTCATCCATGCACATTAAACATTTGGGGTGAAATTCTTAAATAAAGAGAAAAAGCAGTCTAGCATAAGTAACAAGTGAACATGCATAACTATCAGTGATTTAGATTCTTATTATTAATTGCTAAGCTCATCTTGCGGTTCCTAGAAGCTTAACGCTTCAAGAGACGTAAGCAATTAGGTGAATAATTTTATAACACCAAAAGTGGAGACTTATGTTAATAAAATTTTAAATTAATTAGTAATAAATTTAATTAAAAGTTACTTTGTTTTAATACCGCTCTTCTAATCAATTAATATTTATATAAAGTAAAACATTTTTAAAACTCTCAACCGGAAGTGATCAGAATTAAAATGCAAGGAAAATCTAAACTACATTTAGTTAGGGAGGTTCTGCTCAAAATAGAAACTTTTAAAGTGTTGGATAGCTGATTCTAAGATAATTTTCTTAAATTTTTCTTATTGCAATTTTGCCACTAATTGCACATAATCAATATTCAATGAATAAATCAAGGTTGTGTTTATTTGAGCATTTTCATTAATTTTTTGTTTTGTAACAAATTTCTAGCAAATCCCGCTGTTTTTCAATTAAAAAGTGAATTTTCTTGGTAAAAAAGTGTAAACGCCAAGACTCAAAGTTAAACTAAACTGTCAAAATTTTGTTGTACATAAACATGTTGACTTTATTGGCAAAGCAATATTAAAAACAAAGAATTTGCAATACCAGTTAATATGTAAACAAATTAATCTAGTTTTAATTTTAAACATTAAACTAAAAATTACAGAGCTAAAAAGGATAAGCAAATTTGTTTTAGATTTTAATATTAAATTGTTCCTTAAACAACATCACAATTATGAAGGTTAAAAACCGGACATTCGGTATAGAATTAAATTCTGAAAGCCAAAATAACTTTTTACAAAAATTATGGAAGCTTAAAAGCTCACTGTTAAAAATCCGGAAAAGACGAATTCCCGCAAGTATGAAAACCCAGACAAATTTTATTTGGAATATACAATGCAATTCAGAAGCAGATAAACGAATTAAGCTGACTTATATCTGACTTAAATCTAAGCTAACTTAATTATCACAGCTAAATTTTGCCTTGTTGTGATTTTTAGCTATTAGTATTATAGTTTTGTCGAGATTCCTGTGTCTAGAAAGTCGAAAATTTTGAACAAATGGCATTTCCAGTTGTTTATCAAAAAACGTTCGGCTTTCAACAATAATTAAGTTCCGACAGTGAGCAAAAGTCGTGATTTTCTTAGGAATTTATACTTTAATCATCATACTCTGCACTAATCAAAAAGTACAATATTTAAATTCCAATATATGTGACTACACGAAAATTGAACATTTAAAATAAAAGCAGAAATAAATTGAACATTTCAAGTTGCCATTACTTCTCGCTGAAGAGGCCGAAGAAGGCTGGGTGGACCTCATGTCCCAAAATTTGCTTTAGCTGAAATATTGCATCTTTTACGAAGGAGCAATTTGGATAACAAAAAAGAAAAAACACCACCGACGCAGTACTACGGCTGATATCAATCATCTACAAAATGCTGGAAGGCGGACTAAAGTGCCAGGCTATTTTCTATGACTTGGCGAAAGTGTTTGATATGATGAATCATGGTATATTCCTAGACAAAATTCAACACTACGGATTCAGAGGGAAAGCATTTGAAATAATCAAATCATATCTCCGCAATCGAAAACAAGTGGTATTTTGGAATGGACAACTTGGACAGGAATGGGAAGTCACCCGTGGTGTACGGCAAGGGAGTATTCTTGGCCTCCTTTTCTTCGTTCTGTACATTAACGATCTACCACATAATGTAAAATGTGACACCACCTTATATGTAGACGATACTGCCCTCTTCATGGAAGAAAATGACCAAACAAATGATTAACAAAAGAAAGTAATGGATTGGTTTGAGACTAACAAACTCTCGCTAAACATAGAGAAGACGAAAAAGGTTAAATTCACTGCATCCAGGAGAATTGACCAACAGGATAAAACTACAGTAAAATACTTGGGAATCACAATGGACACTTTGTTGACCTGGCATGAACACGTGGCTTGCTTAATAAAATCATTAAGCAAAAATATTTATGCCATAAGAAGAATTAGAGAAGCGGTTGGAAAAGAGGCAGCTAAAGCAGTCTACTATGCAATGTTCCATGCCCGAATAGTATATTATGGACTCTTGGTCTGGGGCAATGCAACTCAATTGAAGAAAGTGTTCCTATTACAAAAAAGAGCTATACGTGCACTAGAAGGAGTATCGCCAACAACACACTGTAGATCAATCTTCCGGAGTTTGCGCATTCCAACGATCTCATCTGCCTATGTTTATGCTGGTGCAGTGAGAGTGAGGACTGATCGTGCAATTTTGAAAAACACTGCAACACACCAACATCAAACAAGGAACAGAAACGACATTCGAACCAAGAAAAATACCCTTAAATGCTCTGATGGAATAAATCTGCAAATCAGAATATATAACAGGTTGCCTGAACAAATCAGAGATCTTCCTCTTCAGAAATTTAAGAGGGCAATGAAGGAACAAGTAACCGAATGTGCGTTGTACGACGTGGAAGAATTCTTCTAAGCTGAGTTGAGATGAAAACCAGCAACTGCTGATCTCCGCCATTTAGGACTAATGTAAAGAGTTTTTTTCTTTTTAAAAAAATTTTTTTTTGTAGCCTAATAAAGTTTTATTATTATTATTATTATTATTATTATTATTATGTTGTTTATAGAAAAGAAGGCAACTTATATTTTTTTTCATCCTAAAATGATCTTGAAGTTCGATAACATCATTTTAAGATTTTGAAATAAATAATGTTATTCTCAAAAAATCGCTGTATAGCATACGAAAAATTGCTTCCTATTCGGTAATTTGCAGCATTTGGCTTGATTGTTTTCTTTTACGTTGAAGTTTTTACTTGATTTAAAAAAATATAAAAATTAAAAAAATTTACAAGAGGATAAACAATATTGTGGCGTCGTTTTTTTTCAGAAAAACCACTTTTTCCTGCTTTTAGGGGTTACGTCCCCTATATATTGTAATGCTCCGGACTATTCGAAACTTATATATATTTTTTTTTAAAATTTACTTAATTTATTTTTATTTGTTACAAACAATTATCATTTCAATTATGGCGGGATGGTGTTTTAACCCGCCTAGCACCACGGCCTTCGCCTAATCCTAATTGTTCTTCCATCGACCCGCTGATCGTACTCCCACTTACTTCTCCCACCTTTTTTTTACATTTTAATTTTACAAGCTTTGTACAGTGTTAAATGTTATAAATAATAATGAAACAAACTCAAACTTTAAAATAATTTTACAAAATAATAAGATTAATGTCTTTTTTGCATTTCGAAACACGACAATATGTCTCTTAAATTTTAATATCTATTTAATATTAGTTTCGGAGATATTAATTCTTAAAATACTTAATAAATTAATTTTTTTTAACTTGTGAAATATAAATAAATAATCTTTGAGTAAACAAGTTAATTAAACGTTTTAATAATAAAGTTTTTATTGAGCTTTATTATTAAAACGTTTAATTAACTTGTTTACTCAAAGATTTTTATTTATAATTATTACTATATTATAAAAAAGATGGAGCGACCAATTAATTAGAGTGACTTAACGGACCACCGGCCTAAAACCTGCAGATAATGATGATTATTTACCTGACTGAATTCATATAAAATCATGCAGGCTAGCAGGACTCATATTTTAAAATATGTTTCTGCTGAAAAATGTTGATGTTTATACAAAATGATGAAACACGTATAAGGACTTCAAGAAGTCCTTTTAAGATTTTAAAATAATATTATTTCTAAAAATTTTGTGTATAATTTATAAGTAAAATATCCATGCCAATTCGGTAATTTGGAGCTTTCCAAAGATTTTTTTGATTTTTGAAAATATAAAGATTCAGAATTTTTTTTCATTCTTTCCAAAAAATTGAAACCCTACGTTTGGTTTTTCTAAAAATTTAATTTTTTGGAAAAATACTTACTCTGTATTACCTCCAAATTTCAATATCAATTATTTAATATTTTCTGAAATTTTTTTTTCCGAGAGAATTATTTTAATTTAAAGGCTTTGTGTTGTATTGATAACACTGGGGAACAAAATAAAATTTTTTTCCTGCGGCCTAAGCTTTTAGAGTGAATTTAGATTCACTAATGTAATAAAGTATTCGGCTCATAGTTATTTTGTTAGAATAGACTCTACTTCTCACGATAAACTTTAAATTGTTTAAAACGGAATTTTGATTTCTTAAAATTTCTTTGTGCTGGCATCAGCATTATTTCCATAATAACAAATCAAAACTAGTACTATGCGCATGCGAACGTCTATGTGCAATTGTTAAATTTGTTGTTTGGCTCTTGGGGGCCTTCTTTTGGCGGTGGTCCATGTTCCACCGAACACATAAAACACTGGTAGTTACGGCGCTGGCTTTAAATATTTTTGTTAATCATTTCCCGGCCTCAGTATAGAAAAATTAAAAGCAGGTATCTTTGATGGACCACAAATCCGTACACTTATAAAAGGCAATATGCCGATAGCCGATGGGATAGTCTTAATATGATCGCGGACTACTGCTAGACCTTACAAATTCCAAATTACAAATGTCCTGACCAAAAATACAATAGACAATCATTATGCAAAACGTTTTTCCTAAATTTTTTTTTATGTATTTTTATTTATTTCTAAAACTAGAGTCAATTCGGCAAATCTAATATTGTTTTCGTATTCAGGAGACCAGAATTACCTAATATTGACTTCAAAATTCCACGCCGCAAATTTACTGTTCTCCTGTGTTATCAACGTCAAACATAGGGAATTAACATTGATTTCAATTGTTTTGTATATATTCCTGCTCGTCAATTCAACATCCTGAAATTTTTTTCGTATCTGTGAAACGAGAAAATTATTGTGGATCCTATGATAACAAAATTATTTTTTTTCAGTGCAGTGCAGTGCAGTGCAATGTAGTGCAGTGCAGTGCAGTGCAGTGCAGTTAAGTGTAGTGTAGTGTAGTGTAGTGTAGTGTAGTGTAGTGTAGTGTAGTGTAGTTTATGAGCTAAAATATTTTCTAATTAAAGTTTGCTTAAATTATTTAGAAAACTTCTCTCTTGAAATATAAATATTTTCTTTAACAACAAATTAGTCAATTGTTTATCAGTTGATCATTTTCACGTTATTAAAAAAAAAGTGTAGTGCAGTGCAATGCAGTGTAGTGTAGTGTAGTGTAGTGTAGTGTAGTGTAGTGTAGTGTAATGTAGTGTAGTGTAGTGTAGTGTAGTGTAGTGTAGTGTAGTGTAGTGTAGTGTAGTGTAGTGTAGTGTAGTGTAGTGTAGTGTAGTGTAGTGTAGTGTAGTGTAGTATAGTTTAGTATAGTATAAGTATAGTATAGTATAGTATAGGATAGTATAGCATAGTATAGACTTGGAGCAGCATTACAGGTGGCGCCGCGGTGTCGAAAAGTAAAATAAATTGTTTTATAATATTGTGAGTGTTTGTATACAGATATACAAGATTTATATTTATTTATGCTTTTGAAAACAACGAACGAGATATTTTTGTATTGGTGATTTTAAATATATATACATTATTAAATATATTGCTGCGACCTTATGCGCGCCCCTTATCTCGTCAATGGGATAACGTAGGTTCTCGAATGTGAAAGATTGTTACAAGTAAACAATAAAATAACGGTTTTATAATTTTTATTTGCAAAGTTAAAATATAAAAAAAATAGGAACAAAATTTTAACAATAGCAAAAACTCACGCAAATAGCCGACCCCAGCTTTTCTATAGACAAAAACACTGTTATCTTCCTTCTTGAATTTATTCTTCACCGACCGCTCTGCTAAATATCTGACTAAACTGCCTTCAAACCTTCGTCGACCGACCGCTTTACAAATCTTCTTCTGACTAACTGCCTTCAAACTTTCGTCGACCGACTGCTTTCAAATCTTTTTCTGACTAACTGCCTTCAAACCTTCGTCGACCGACCGCTTTACAAATCTTTTTCTGACTAACTGCCTTCAAGCCTTCGTCGACCGACCGCTTTACAAATCTTTTTCTGACTAACTGCCTTCAAACTTTCGTCGACCGACTGCTTTCAAATCTTTATGTGACTAACCCTTTCTTTTTTTTTAATTCTTCTATCGCCTTGGATATCCATTTTTAAAACTGTCTTCTTTTTTTTTACATCTAGATTTTTTATTATTTAAAATATTGCTGTTGTCGGCATTTACGTGAGTCATAATACAAACATAAAATAAAAATCAAATTCGAAACAAAAAAACTTACTAACTAAACAAACATAAAATATTAAACAAACACTGAAATCAAAATTAAGAATATATAAAAATAAAACACACACTAGTAATAAAATGTTAAAATAGAGTTTTGCTTTGTGGTTCCTCTAGTTGCAAATACCGTCATCTTATTGCTAAGTTCGCAAGCCATTTTCATCACTTAGTGCGGACACAACAATATATTACATTATATATGTCCATTAATAAATTGAATAAATTTATTATAATCCCATAAATTATCAAGTCTATGAAAAATGGTTTTGAATGATGTTGCTGAAGAGTCATTTGGTTTATAAGGACATTATATTATATAGGATAAGTATCCTCTCTAAATATTAAATTTTTGAGAATTTTTTGAATTTATTTTTCTTATACTATACTCCGAATATTTGAGAATAACATTATGTATTTTGAAATCTTAAAATGATGCTATTGAACGTCAGATAACCTTTTCAGAATAAAAAAAAAAAAAAGTTTCCTCTTTTTCTATAACCAACAACATATTTCAGCGGAAACAAATTTTGGAACACAAGATCCATCCAGCCTGTACGATTTGAAATGGATTCAGTCCTAAACAAATATTAAGCCTAGGCTCCACGATATACTTGAAAGGTATATAGGAAAAAGTAAAAGGAAAGCTTCAGGTTTTGAAAATGCTGAATCTGGCACTGGGCAATTGCCGAAAACAACACAATTATTTTTCAAAATTAAAAGTTACATAATATTTTATACTATTTTATTATGTAATTTACTCTATTACAAGTAAATATTTACAAATTATTGTAATTATTGAAAGTTTAAGTTTCACGAGATAAATTTTGACATTTTCATATTGAATTTCTGCCGGCATAAAAAACTGCACAATTAAGTTTGTTTTATTGATCTAAATGTGGAATTCTACACTCTTGCAACTTATGTAATTATGCTTATTACCAGCGGCGTAGCCAAGGGGCGGTCCTGCCCCCTCCCCCCAAATTTATTAATTCGTAATTTTACAATGACTTCAAATCATGTATAGATTTCTATATAAATGATTTTCAAGACACTAATGATACTTTGATTTGAAGGCGAATGGCTGATTTCGCATCAGAAATAAAAAAACCACAAAGGAGAGCTTCCAAAATATACAATAGAAGCTCTTAATCAGTTCAATATTGATGTTTCCAAATATATATATATTATTTTAGAAACATTAGCGGTTATTACAGTCTCTGCAGAAAGAAAATTTTCCAGCTTAAAAGAAATAAATCCAAATTTAAGAAATAGTACGGGCGAGAAAAGGTTAAGCGGTTTAACTTCACTAGCAATTCACAGCAGTGATTCAAAGTACATATTAATGTAGAAGAGCTTATAAATACTTTTGGAATAAAAAAAGACGTAATGATTTTACAATTATAATTATATTATAATAATAATAATATCTAGGACTTAATTTTTAGTGTTTATTTATGTAGTTGAAAACTATTATTATTGTCGTTAACGTAAAAAATGTCTGACGAAATCCTTTTTTCGGAGAAATTATTTTTTATTCTAGTTTTTTAACTTTCTATTGAACGCATGACCTGGAAAATTTGAAAAATTTTTGCCTGCGGCGCTTTTAAAAAACGACTCGCTGCGCTCGTAGGCTCCCCCCCGAACCAAATTCCTAGCTACGCCACTGCTTATTACAAATAATGTTGATTGTATATTATAAAATCGAAGTCCTGTTGCCAAAAATCGGTAGATAATTTTGTAAAATTAATTCAGTTTTTAAAACTATTATCAAATGTGAGTGATAATAGAAAAAATGGTAAAAAAGTGAATGCTTTAAAGAAAAAATGTGTGCTAGAAATTATAACAAAAACATTATAGATTGTTTGCAAAAAGAAATACGGGGATCACTTTGGAATTATTTTCTAACAGTGTTCTGAAGATCTAGTCCAGTTCTGCATTTCATACAAATTCAAATGTTCTATTTGTCATTCCGTTTACCTTAAAAAAAAATTTGATAAAAATCTAAAAACTGATGATTTGACGTCAAGAAACAATAAAAGTAACTACGATTAAAAGACTGCAAACCATATGAAGTTGCTAGAATTTTAAGGAATTCGAAATAAAATAATATTTACTTGTAAATTCAAATTGATTATTTATCGCTTCTAATAAAAATCACATCGCTAAATACCTATTTATGACAAAAGAACCAATAAAATTGACTTTTAACATTCACATTGTTTGACAAAACTAAATTTACTTTGACAGCTGTATTCATAAAAAATATGATTTACACAGTTGGGCATAAGTGGTGTAGACTTATTCGTAAGAGATTTAATAGTTTTTTGCAAAAAGTCAGTTAGATAGTAGTAATATCTGAGTTATGTTGTGTACAACGTTTTATGTAATCTGCTTTCAGTAAATTGACTTACCTACTGTTTATTTTAAGAACAATAATTATTATAGTTTCTGTTGCACAAAAATTTTCATACAAATTTTTGTATATAATGGAAACTGCTTCAAAAACTATAATGGAGTATAATCGATAAAATTTAATTTTTATTTTATTAAATGTAACATTTTATGGAAAACTACATAATTTTGGTAAATGTAAATTTCGATAAATGCAATTTTATGAACATATTATTTAAGCAGTTTTCCATTAATAATACCACTTTTTCTTCGTATCGGTGTGGCTTATTTTATATTATATTGATATTCGTCTATTTTAAAAAGCAGACATGACTAATGAATTACTCTTTTTTTTAATTTTATTCTTTTCTGTCATTGGTTTGAGTAACAAAGTACATAATATAATTTTTTCATATAAAAAAATTTATTTGTTATAAAAATTAAAAGTAAATGCATTAAAGCGGTTTTGTACACAAAAATTTGATTTCGTTTTAATATAAATTCAATAATATGTTGTTATTTTAGTAAATTATTATTTTTTAAATAATAACGCCGATAAAAAAAATTTAAAATATACAATAGACTCTTATTCGTACGAACCGTATGTTTGGCATTTGTAATGAGAAAATAAGTAGTAATTCTGTAACAAATAATGGAAAAATAAAATATTAGATAAATTTCAGTAAATGATGAGACGACAATAAAAGACATTTCTAGTTTCTACTCATACAACTTACTTTTGCAATCAGTGACTGTAAGTCGGGATGATTCCTTCGAGACCATTCAATCTTCTTCGAACCGCCCATACCTCCAAACCCTCTGGTCAATTCTTTTGCTTTCAGTTAAAATGGTAATTTGTGTGTAAAATGGTTTTCCGTGGGGACATTACGTCACCTGTTCAGTTAACTTCTGATCCCTAAACTTAAACAGGAAGTTGTTTGGATACCATTGAGCCGTGATAGACAATTGATTTTATTTTGTTTCAATTACTTTGCGAGATATTTTATTAATCATTCGATAATAATTTTCGTCAATGCGGTAGTAGTAAAATAAATTTAGAAAGATAATCATAGTAGAAAAATACATAATTTTCCAGATCGATTCAAAACTAAATAAAAAAAAGTGTCACAAATCAGTTACAGAACGTGTACATATAATTATTACAATTACCATTACATATTTAATAGGTAATAATCTATAATAATACATTATTGTTTATCAAGTAAATTAGAAACAAGTTTTTTTAATTTACTTGAAGTATGTATCAAGGCAAATAAATATTAAATATTAATGTTTAAATGAATTATTTAACTGGATGATTGATATTCATGTAGCTTTATGTCGAAATTGTATTAAAGTTTGCTTATACTAAAGTGTTTTGGGATGTCCCTCAAGTCCACTTTAATATCAGAATATAGGGTACCTTTCAATACTCTTCATTTAATATTCAGTCAATTTTTTAATATATATTTTATAGAATGCTTAATTAAAATTCAATTTCTCAATTTTAGCCCTAATATCGCCGTCCCTGTATTTTCGATAGAAAATTTTTTTGACGGATTATAATAACAAATATATTTATTAATTTTTTCGAATATCCGAAAACTGTGAAAAGAAAAAAAATTACACGAGTCGATTACGAATTTTGCATCGTTAAGCATAATAATTATTATTACTGTGTGTATTCAATTTTAAAAATTATAATTTATATTTATAGCTATATTTCGTGCCTGAAAATTATTAATATTTCAGTTTTTCGTCAAATTGTTCTGAAACAATAATGCAAATTAAACACGACGAACTTAACTTTCGGGGGCAATTTGAATTTTCGTTGGGAGGAAATTTTTATTAATTGTGAAAGGGCGTCGGAATAAGACGTAACGATTTAAAAGAGATTATTGGAAGACTGACTTGCATTTTTATTTAGTACTAAACGCAAAAGTGACGAGAGGCCAAATGAATGTTTGTTTTATGACCACAGGTCGGTCATCCATCATAAACCACCTGTATACGCGTGCCTATGTTATTTATTGCAGCAAAATCCACTTCTGGACATGTTGACTAAAGAGATGATCTATGGTTTGATTTCTGCTACTCACAGCTAATACTTGACAAATATTGTTAACAGAAGAATTATGTATCGATAAATCTTTGTAATAGTTATCTTACACGAATTACTGTCAGTATCTCTAACTCATAAATTTTGAGAGCGCGCTAAAAGTAAAAGTAACCCACAATCTTCGACATTTAAGAGCTTTAAAGCTTTTGATTTACGGCCCGACGAACAAATTTGTAAAAGTGATTTCTTTTTTAGTTAACAAGTTAGTATTGTTTATATATATATTTCGGTCGAAATTATCATTTAGAAAGAGGTAACAAAAACAACATCTAATCTAATTAAATGGCGAACGGTGCGTCGAGGGTCGGGGGATGGGAGGAGGTCGTTGTTTCCCTTGCATTGTGCAACTAATAAACGATTAATTCGAATAAACGCTCAATTTTGACTATAATGCATTAGGGCAGTCAACTGTAATTAATGTATCGCAAAGGTGTTAGACTAATTGAAGCATAAAAGAACTGTGATGAACTAAGCTTTTCTTTTGTGTAGGCCAAGACTATAATTTTAAATTAATGTTGTGTGTTTGTGATTTTTTTCTAACTGTTTTATGCCTACCTAAATAAATTAGCTAATGAAATTTTCGACTAAACAAAGAATATTTTCCCTATTTTATGTATTAAAGGTATAAAAGTTGAATTTAGTAGAAAATAAAAAAGGTTTTTTGGTGATTCGAATTGCAAATATAATGGGGAAGTGTTGTCTCGCTATAGAACGCAAAAGGGACTCGTTTTGAGCGTGGGGAGCGGGACCTAAAGGAAATGGATAAACTCTGCGGTGAGATAAAGAACGTGGCGCAGGGAAATGAAGTGTGTGTTCGCCAACAATAAACTTATCTTTTCTGCGACTGGAGACTTTCATACCGCAACAAAATACATCATTTGTATGTGGAGATATACCTAACCACATGAATTCAAATCGCACACAAATATGTGGCACTAAAAAATATCACTTATATCATTCACACAGGTATAGTCAGCCACACTAAGAAAACTTAAATGCATATAAAATGTGATTAATGGCTTTTCATTGAATATTATTCCCGCAACATTATATTAAGTATTATTATATTCAAAATGAAATCATAAACTTGATGGTATATTTCTTGATTCATAGCTAATAGAATGAAAAAATAAGATAAATGTCCTCTATGGTAATAAACATAGTTTTCTAAGAGGAAATGCACGAGTACAAATTTTTATCAAAAACCCCAAACTACGTAACAAAATTAATTATTTTGCTGAATAAATGCAAAGAGTTAGTCGATTATTCTCTAATTCTCAGACAATAAACAACATTGGAAATGAATTACAATGTTATTCCAGATAACCATAAAAAGTGTTAAGATGTATTGACTTGGTACATAGCACACAATATACTAGCTACACCTAATAATGTACACAATTATATGAGATAATAATTATATTCTAATGACGTTTTTATTGTTTGATACATTTTATTTTATGTTTATAATATATCGCATTTAGATGATGATAATAATAGCAAATATATTATCACAACTGTAAATATATTTACTACTAATATATTAAACGACCAAATGTGGAAATATCCGTCAGGAATGACGGTCAAAATAGCATCCCATTTGATTGGCTTATGGCTAATTATTACATAAAATTACTGTGATTAATCCCTAAACAGAAATTCAGATTTAAAAAATTTTATCTTACCGTCACAACTGTGTCAAGACATGAAAAATTGTCGGTCAAATTTATGTATTACATTACACAATTTCTTATTCGATTTTGCACAGTGTTTTTTTTAATTGTATAATATAATAAATACTTTGGTTCTCTCTCACTTTCTCATCATTTCCCACAGCAAGCTTACCAATCAATCTTGGCATGATAAAACATTCAGCCAACCTGAAAACCGTGGGGCTCGTTTTGATTACTACGTCTTTTATTGTATCCAAACGGTGAAGCAAATGTTCACTAAAATTATTTTTGGCGTCTAAAATTATCATTGAGATTATCAATGGCAGAGGTGGTGTCACATGCTCAAAATGAGAAGGGAAGCTAAATTAAGAGATGGAACAGTGCAGAATAGCAGTGCATGAACAAAATAGAAGAGAAGCAGAATTATGGCACGAACAAAGTAAATTGAGGTGTTTGGAATTGGAAAGAGAAATAAAGAGATAAACAAATAATTCAAATAAAGGAAAATTCCATACAAAATAAAGAAATGAAAAATGTATAGGAAAATCAAATAAAATTTGAATTCAAAGTTGTGGATTAGATAAAGGACACCAAAACAGAAGTGTTTAAGCAAACATTGGGGGAAGTCACAACAAAGTGTGACCAAGTGATGAATAACGAAGAAAGCCAAGATAATAAAATTTTGAAAAAGAAGCATAAGCATGTAAAACAAAAAATTAATAGAGCAATCAAAAAAAATGTGAAGAAAGGAAAATTTAGATTTAGGTTTAGTTTTAGATTTAGGATAAATTGTTTAAAATGAAATGTTACAGTGAGAAATTGAAACAAGATCAAAAAAGTAAAAAAATAAATTTGGATATTGCGAGGTAAGAAATTGACACTTTACTTCTAGAAAATTAAAACTTGCAGAAAAAATGGAAAATTTTGGAATTGGACCACTGGAGGTAACAAACACAAACACAAAAGAAAATGAAATGAAAAATTCTTCTTTGGTGATGACCGAAAAGAATAAAATGGAAAAGAGTCGGAAGATTTGTATGAATAGTGGGTGGTAGAAGGATATCCCAAAAAAATGGAACCCTGGTGCCAAGATAATCTTGTAGAAAGTAAGAAGTGAGAAATAAAAAACAAAATATTTGAACGAAAAACAAATTGAAAAATTTGGAAAAAATAAGGCTTTTACTGGAGATTTGATTTTAAATTAATTTGTTTGAATTTTGTTTTACTTGATTTTGTAAATAATTTTTGATACTTTTATTAGGCAGCACGACAAGATTTTGTAAATTAGATAAATGAGTTTTACTGCATTGATCAAATTCACTAGGGGACATAAAGATGTCTTGTTATAAAATGATTTTGGCAGGCCCTGTTATAAATTGTAAATGTTTTGTAATTTTAAAATTTGAATTGGGCGGTCAAAGTTTTGAGAATTTAATGTTGACGGAGGTTTTAGTAGAGTGGGAGCTTTTTGCCAAAGGTGGTCGCCGGAGTGGTCGACAAAATTTGGCTCCGGGAAATTTTGATTATTTTGAGATTGTGGATAAATTATTTTTGAAATTGTAATTTTGGATGTTTGAAAATTATAGTATTGTGATTACGAATATTTTTGGTCAAATTTGGCTGTAGCTGAGATTTCGATTTTTGTGAGTTAGATATTTTTATTTAATTAAAACTAATTTTTGGACGATTGTTTGATTTATTTTGTTGAACGAGTTATTTTCTGATGAAATTATAATTTTGAACTTAGTGGTGATTTGAAAGATACATATGTAACATATAAAGTTACATTTTTAACAAGAACAAACGTAGCGTTACTGATATCGTTTGAAGCTGATTATTTAAAATCGTACGTTTGAACCTCGAGCAAAGCATATAATTTTGGAAGTTTAGAAAATAATTCAATTACAAGTTTTTTAAAAATTAAACTTGTTTTCTATTGAAAAAGAAGGCGAGTAACAAACCTTGAATTGCACCCTGAGAAGTTTCTCTGCTCCCGCATCCCAGAGCGATGCCGTGGTTAAAAAAAAGTGTTTGATAATTTTTTTTTATAAAGAAAGTGTTTTTTCACATACGACGCGAATTTATGTTTATGTATTTTATGTACTTTTCATCGCCTGATGATGCCATAGTATGGTGAAAACGTTTGCGATAATATACATACAGTGTATTTATATATTGTGATAACTTAAACATTTTAGTTTTCGAAGAAGTGTTTTGTGCATTTTTTGGTTTATGCTAAAAATTTGATATGATTGGATGTGATTGATTTGGAAAAGAAGAGATTCAAATTGTAAATTTGAATTTGCGTTATAAAATTAGAAATTAAAATTATTTGTAAGTGCGAGCGTGTGGCCAGATAGATAAGCCGACGTTTTGGATAAAGATAAATTTAAAAGTATGAACCCAATAAAATTTTACATTGGATATAATTTAAATTTGGATAGTTAATTTTTGAAGAAGATTTATTTTGGAGTATTTAATTATTTTTTTGCATTAGAAAGATTTCTTTTTAATTGAATTTTGAAAATGCAAGAACCCTCGACCCCTACAAAATTATCAATTGCTCCCGCAATTCAGAGTTACCCGAGCAAATACAAGTGTGTGGAAATTTTCTACGAAAATACCATTATAATATACTAAGAACAAATTGAAAAGATCGTGAAATTGAACAGATTGCTATGTAGACCACCTAGATAGTACGATAGTTGGACGTTATCATAACAAAAAAGTTTAAAAATCGGTATAGAACAGGTCAAAGATCTAAATAAAAGAAGAAAAAGATAAATTTTAAAAATGAATTTTTTAAACTGGAATTTTTTTCTATCTTATCTGGAAGTACTGGCTTTCAATCAAGGAATGGTCAATAACATTTTCGCTTAATTTTTGGCATTGAGTAGGCACATCTCCAAGAAACTTTTTACAGCAAATCAGATGTTATCAAAAATTTTCGGAGATGTGAATTAGCTAAAAAAGTTAAATTTTGTTTTAATTATTTACACGTGCTTTTGTATCATTGTTCATATTTTAAATTAGCATCGGTAATCTAAAATTAAGAGAATTGTTAGTGTTGTGAATAAAATACATTTTCTTTACAATAAAAAAAACTCCAATTTACTTGAGAATGTAAAGTTTTGATTGTTAAATTGATAAAATTTGTTAAGATGTAGTTATCTTAAATTTTATTTTTAATTTTGGATTATTCATGCGACCAATCAAAAGCCAATGGTTGTTGTACTATTGAAAAGCATTGGTGATGCAATTCTACATAATTATAAGGAAACAGATTGCACAATATATCAGAGACATTATAAAGATTGCAAGACGTCATGATTTTTACAGATTTGGAACAGAAAGGCCGTCATGTTGAGAAGGATTATATTTTCCGATTTTGCTCTATAACTGCTTAGAGTCAAAGCTCCACGCCAAAACTCAAAACAAAATAGGCAAAACTCCAAAGCTAAAAAAAATGACGATTATTCGTCTTCCTGGATTAATGTTTAGTAGCGCTGAAATTATGAAGTTTAGTTATGCACGTGATAAAATTTGTTGATAAAAAAAGTTAAAGTATCTTAAATTTGTCGATCATCAATAAATGAAGCCATTGATATCTAAATAAAGTTTTGGTAATATTACTTATTTGTGATCAGTGAGTAGATGGTCGTTTATTTCGAAGAATTGCGCTAGACGAGAACTCATATATCAGCAGGTTACCCGTTATCAATACCCATCTTGCAAGTAAGATTTTGACTAATAAATTCAGGAATTTAAACATTTTTGGTTTAAAGTGCAAACTACATATACAGGCATAAGAATTAAAATATTATTTTAGTTTTTAATTTAGGGATTTGGCATAATTAACTACTTAAATTTAATTATCAGTAGGTAATCCATCATAAACTGATCAATAATAAAGAAAACTACCTTTCTCTAAGCTTGTAACAATATCTTTTTATGAATGATAATTTCTTATCAGTAAGCCCTATAATAATAATTATTCTAGACATTCATTAAGGAATTTATGTCTAAATACAAGATTTTATATTTATTCTGTTTTGAAAGGAGCTCAAGCGTATTTTATTTCACCGACTGAGTTAAACTAAAGATAAGTTTGTGTAAGTAATTATTTTGATAAAATGGTTTTATAAATAATTTTATCAGTTATCATATCCGTTATATTAACAATATAACTAATTAATACGTAGATCTGTCCTGTATATTTCACTAAGTTCATACACATGAAATCTTGAAATTGGAGCAATCTACAACTTTTGTAATTTTTAATTACAACTAACGTTTCAGTTTAGGTTTTTTATTTGGGTTAGTTTAGTTTTCCGGTTTAGAATTTTTCAAAATAAGTTTATTTATTCATTTTGGCTTCAAGTAGGTATAATTTTTGTTTTTACAAAAGTCAAATAAATTTGACTTTTAATCAAATTTGAATGTAATAGCATAACTTTTCAATCATTTCAATAATTTTTTCAGGTTTTCCTGATGAGATTCCGAAAATCAAAACATCGGTTGTATAACAGAGTGTCGCAAGCTATATCATTCATTTAAATAGTTTTTGAACAATTTTATGTAAGTTATGCATTAAATTATTTTTCAATTTCATGTAACATGTAAAAATTAATTTTATTATAAAAAAAAGTAATTATTTTGTTAAAATTTTTATAAAAGCATTGATAAAAATAATTATGTATTTTAAACAATTATTTTACTCTGGTACCTGAGACGAGCGAACTTTTATATAAAGATTTTAGTATCAGTGCTAAAGTACTACTTTTGTACCGCCCGTAAGGAGCAAATGTACTTTTTGTCATTTATCTGTAATTATCAGATTCCTTCTTGGCGGCTCTATATTGAAATTAATAAAGCAAAAACTTCTTGTTCCTGGTCGAAGTCTCTGATTTCGTTCTGATGCAATTCAACATTTTTTTTTTAGAAAAAAAAAACGAATCCGTGGAGAATAGCAGCTTGATAAGTTCAAATGAACTGAAGCTGAACATTATTTTACAATCTTTCTTAAAAAATTTAAAACCTTGATTTCTAATTTTTATTTTAAGTTCCAGTTTATTATTATCGATTGCTTTTTCTTCAAGATGTTGAACGTAAACAAAATCAAATATTGATAAACTCTTTGGTTGTCTGTGTTATCTCTACGTAGCAATTATTTACAATACTTATGAGTTATGACGTTAAGAGATAAATAAGTTGGTAACTATAACAATATTGGTAAAAATTATATTTTGTCAGCGATCCCAAAAAGCAATTTTCTGCATGTCAAATAGGCAAATTAATAATTGTAATTTTTAACAAATGACTGACATGGGCACCTAACCTGTTATATTTGAGCTTTTATTAGAATTTTGACGTGATAACGTCTTATAAATTGATATACCGGCTGCACGCACGAAAAAACATGACTCATTGTCACGTTCCGCAAGCGAGATCGCGGAACAAGCGAGAGAGAGGCACGATCGGCTTTGCATCATACATAGACATTATTTGAATTATAAAATGCCATTAAAGAAAACTTGTCTACGCATGAGGTTCGATCTCGCGATCACCAAATGATGCAATTATGTTTCATGCACATAACGCACTAGCCTATTGAGGGTTAATGTAATAACATAGCTTTAATTCGTATTATTTGTTACATAAACATAATTCAATTCAATTCATAAAAGTATGCAATTTTTCATCAATGTTTTCTTATGACGTTATTACGTAAAATTATCGTCTGTAAACCGACTTTACAGACAACCCGAGTGTTTTTTTATGTTTAGTCTCACTTCCCGAAAAAAAAATTTTATAATAAATAAAATTTTTTTTTATTAATTTGAAAAATATAAAACAATTTTAAATTAAAAACATATAAATTTAATTTTATTATAAAACTTACGGGGGATTAACCCATGGGATTAACTACTTTTTTTATTGATTACTTTGTCTAGAGTTGCTTTTGTCTACTTTTAAACTTTTCTTTTGACTTTCCATGGTCACCATTCTTAAAAATGTGAAGATAATAATATACTGATAAACAAGAAAGTTTAATTTTAAAATTTTATTCAAAATGATTCGATTTAAATCAGATGCGTATACATTTAAAATAATGCTTAACAGTTTTTCGTATTAAAACTTTATTTTACTTGAAAAAATGTAAAATTTCTCATTTAAAATAAAATTTTCTAAATTAAAAATTAAAAAATTTCTAATTTTTCTTCAAGAATTCTTTGCAATTTAATTCGAAAACCAATCTAGTTTTATATAGAAATATTAATAATTTGTGAAAAATTATGTAAAATGTCTTGTTTTTTTTTCATTTTTTATTTTATTTTTTATATTATGAATTCAAGCAGCTAGTACGTATTTATAATAAAAAATACATAACAATTTTTTATTTAAGTTAGAGAATTCTTGAAGTAAACCTATTAATATTTTTTAAATTAAACTAAAAAATTTTTAAAATCAAACTAGAAATTTCATTTCTAGTAAAACTTTACCTATATAGAATGTAGTTTTAATTATTAGTTTAATTATTAATACTTTTTTTTTATTGAAGTTCCAGAAAAGACAAAATAAGTTAATATGTTATGATAACAAATTAGGGATTAAGGGATAATATGTTTTAAATTTCAGAATTAAGGAAAAACAAAACATTTTACATAAAGGAACTAAAAACGGTGACAAAAACTGAAGGTACAGCTCCACCGACAGTTAAAAAAATCAAAATCACAAAACTAAAATAATAACAGTTCGATTGCATAGAAGATGCAATTAGACTTTTTTCAAAAATGTTAATTTAAATGAGGTCTATAAAAATCAATGATCTAATACTGCAATGCAACTCATCGCACTATAAAAAGCGGCTAAATTAATAAATTCAATCTTTTCAGTTTCCGTCGGATGTATTCATGCTTTGTTGATAAGCTACAAAACAATCATAGCTACATATCATTTAGGGTCGGGTAGAACATCAATATTTATTCAAAAGAAAGCATTGAGACAAATAATCATTTGAAATTCTATTTAAAATGGAGTAGGAGTATCAGTTACAAAGTAAAGAACTTCAAAATATTGAACTTTGAAAATGGAACCTTTAACCTTGCAGAATTAGAAAAATAGAATGTTATTTGCACAAGGCACAAGGCGATAAGATAATATTATGATGGAACAGGCAGATAAATGCCAATAGAAGTTTTCTTAATAATATCGACCCGTATTCAAAAGTCGAATGGCGACCCAAATGTCATGGTAAATTCTCATATGCAAACATGGCTACCGATAGATCTAACCACATGTTTGCAGAAAATGCGTTGAAATTAACTATCAGCTAAAAATTACTTTTTTGCTATAATTTTTTGATTAACCGATGTGAAACAAAGTTACCATATGCTTTGTATTTTACGGTTTCGATTTCCTGTTATGCTTGAGAAAATTATAGGTAACGATTAAAACCTTATGCTAGATTTCAGGTATAACTACATTTTTGATAAAAAAAAATTCAAAAGTTACGTGGCATATCAAAATAAAAAGAAAGAGAAAAAAAGTAGGAAAAGCTATAAATTTGATGGTTGAGCTATGTAATTTGTGACAAATTAAAATTTCATATTTGAATTATTAATTAATAAAATGGTGTGTTGAATTATAAATGAAGTTGGTTGGTAGGCTATCATGTTCACAAAAATTATGAAGTAACCACATTTAATTGCATTAAAAGTTGCCGTTGTTTCGGAATAAATTGTATCGGGCAGTATACAATTTGAAGTAAGGTAATGATGGGTTACATGCACTTGTCTCGCCGTCTTAGATTAGGCAGTGGAGATAGTCCACATGGGGTTCCTGCACGCGTATTAGCTACAATAACACGTAATAGCCCTTAATAATAGTGCGTGCTACTTTCTCAGTTTTTCATTGGTCGTGCAAGCGATCATATCAAATCGACTATTTATATTTTGATGGAGAAAAATTATTATTGGTAGTTTGGTCGTGGCAAATGAAAGGTTTGATGGTAGCTGATTTCTAGTCGAGCTTCACGACTCTAAAATCGTGGCCTCAAGCTACAGGGGCCTACGCCAAATTGCTGTCAGATGCGACTTTGATGATTGGGTGTGCCCACGACCTGCTCCAACAAAAAGACTTCTGTCAATCTTAACACGGCGTAATTGCTTTAGGTTGTAATAATTTGCATACCGTATTATATGCTCGATAAAATTAATTTTAATTATCTCAAATAAACAAACTGTTCAGGTTTATCGCGCAAAATGTAGTAGTAGTGGCGGGTATAAAATTTATCTTGCGCGATAAGTTGATTGTAAAATGGTATGAAACGCTTAGGGATGACTATTATGTACGTTATGGACTATCAGTGGGTTTATATTAAAATCGCGTTAGAAAACGACTTGTACAATGACAGCTGGTTTGTTTGCAGACCGTTCTGCGAAGATATGGCTCGGTTACGCTCTTCCACTAGATATATGGAACACAATAAAAGCTCCACCTGAAGACATTATGCAAAATCAATTCCTCTCTTTTCTTACCCCAATGGAGCTTTGTTCACTCCCTCGATATCTAAGGCCCTAGATTATGTGAGAGACTTAAGACAATCCGCATCTCTGTGCTGTGGCAACTGCGGTAAGTTACTGCAGATACTGGCATTATAATAAATCTCCTAAAACAAGTTGTAGTTACTGTTTTAAAGGAACATTTTTATAAGATGATATAAAAATGTAAAATAAGGTAATATTCGTCACATAAGTCATAAGCCAACGAAAAACGCGTAAACTTGCCGACACGACAAATAGCGCACACTTTCAATAAGCCATGCTCAGATTTATGTGCAGATAATTATGTTAGGTTATTATTTAATTATATAGATAAAAATAATTAATGAAAAATTAATTAGCATAGTGTTTATGGAAAAAATTTGCTTTATTACGTGACTTTAAACAAGATTCCTATCTAAGTTTAAACGCCAACTGTAATAGTTAATACATGTAAAATTATAAGTCATTGTACTATTAATTTACATAATAATTAGTTTAAAAATTAATTGAGCTTATTTTTTTTAATTGATGCCGAAAACGTATACGACTTTAATTTGCGTTGATAGGCCACATTAATTTTCGCACTAACTAACCACTTTTTTTCTAATTACTTTTATTTGTTCAATTAAGGCATACTTGAATATTTTAAAAACTCGACATTTTTTCAAAATATTCTATACGTTACATAATATTAATTACTACAAATTTATTTTTACACTACTTGAGCAATTTTAAATATAAATATTTTATATCTGGAGGTTAAACGACGATTACTAGTTATTCAATTAGGAACATACAGCTAAATTATTTAGACTGCCCTTCCAATTGCCTCATTTTGTAAAAAACCAAAATGTTAAAAATTACATGGCATATGAAGGAAGGTACCAGCAGTTTTGTTAACTTATGCAAATGGATTTCGATGGTGTAGGCTGTCGAGGATGTTTGAGAGACCAATTATTAGCCACCTTATTGCCCACACTCCATCATAATCTAAACGTAGAGAAGTAATATGCTGAACAGTTTTTGTAATATTCATGCTTCCCATCGTAACAAATAAAAATGAAATTTGTATTAATCAAAATAATTACCCCTCGCATTGAACTTTTTTGGTTTTAATGTAGGGGGAAATAAGTGCAATCCACCATTAACTTGTGTTTGGGAATATCGGAATCGATAAAAACATTTATTGCTTGTCAGTTTTTTTAATGTCAGCATGGCTTTCACTAAATTTTGGGTGGGGGGGGGGGGGGTAACGAGAAATTTTTGCTTTGGAAAGTCCTCTATCTTTAGTAGTATCAGGATCTGCTTTAGAGAAATTTTGTCTATATATAAGTCCTTGGTTTCTCTAGCAGCACTAAACTAAAATTTTGAATGCTGAATATTTTCAAAATTATGTCTTTAAATTTATTTTGTAAACTTTAAGAATTGGGATTTTATCCACCATTTATTGGGCCGATTTTGTTACTTTTATTGTCACTTACCTAAAAACAGTTCATCCAGGTTTTCGAGATCACTACGAAGACCTCTAAAAAAGATATCAAGTTTTAACTTTGTAATTGCGGCAGTTTTTGTCAAACAATTTTGGTTTTTAAGTTTTGCAAAAGTTAAGCTAAAATGAACAAAACAAAACCAAAAAATTAAAAACCGCAGGTTAAAAAACACAGGTTCCTCATAAAAAATTGTTGCTCCTATTTTTCAATCTTGAAAATTTTTTCTATTCTGTCTATTTTATACCTCCGCAGTTTTATTTTAATTTTAGTTTCTGTTACCATGGTGACACAGTCTTCAAAGTAGAAAAGATCATCTGTTGGCCAAAAAGACAACCTGAAAATGCTTTTCGCTGGCCTAACATTACATTCTGTGGTACGCCGCTGATAACTTTCTAAAGTTCTTTTTGCTCCTGCTCAACTTTTGCTCGACTATGATTTTTCTACGGATGAAGTATCTTGCTATATGACATTTAATACACATGGCGTGGTGTTTTTCCACACTCTACCTCTTGTTTTGAATTTTTTCCTTTGCTGATTAGGCTTACGCAGTTGAGTGATCCATTGCATATAAGTTGTAAAAACCCTTAGTTATTACGGGAGGGGGAGGGAAGTAACGTGTAAAAATAAAAATATAACCTATCTAAATATGATGTAAAAATGAAAACTCGTATATATTACCTTTGGAACTTCCCAAACCCATGAACATTTGTAAACAGTTGTAAAACCATAATAATTGTCAAACAAGCTCTCAATGTTGTTTTTTTATTTATATAATTTAGAAAGCAAATTGGTTAGTATGAGTCTAAATCTCCCAAAACCCCAGAGTGGGTTTGAAACCCTTTATCAGGATCAAATTACCTCACATTGCAAAATCTTCTGAAGCTTGTATAATAATCTTTGGCGAGTAAACACTTCGTTCTTGGCGTAGCAATTGTATTAGTCCAAATACAACATTTCAAACAACCCACCGATCCCATCGCCAGGAATCCCTATTGTCCCTGTTTCATTTCTTTTAATTTTGAATCTATGTGGTCTTTTCACGATTTCTATTTCACCCCAAAGTTATGCAGTCTAATCGACTTACCACCCCCCGGAGAAGACTCTTTCCAAAATATTCTAAAATTAATGATTTTTACCTATAACCTAATTTGATCTCGCTATGATCTCAAGTCTAAAGTTGTTTTGATCTGTGATCTTAAAGCCACTACATAACTCTGTAAGTTGACAGCAAACATTTGCTGGGAGGAAAAACAGTCAAATTTTTCATGTGATGCATAACCATTTTTGAGACCTTCGGGGCACGTGTAAAGCGCATATACAATAGAGTAAGGTCTTCATTTCCTGTTTGTAAAGGCGAATGAATTCGTCTCGTATATCTGCAATCGTTTACAATTCCAACATTGAAAAGATTGTTGCGCCGATTATTTCTCCATTATACCAACATGTTCAGAGTTAATGGCGTTCCAAGGTCTAGACTTTAGAGTATTCATAGAATATTTAATAGATTCCTACGCTAATTTCTTGATGTCGATATTAATGATTCTTGTGATTTAATACAAAATCACATTCCAGTCTGGAAGTAATTCTGTTACTTTGAGGTAGGTTACGGTCATATTAAAGTCATCAAACCGACTAAACTGATTCAAACAAATAGTGTCAGTCACACCATAAGTTGCTATAATAACTTTTAGATTTTGTGTTTTTAGGCAAAAAATATTTAGAGCAGTGTAATTTTGGTGTCTTAATTATTTTGGCACATTCTCTTTGCTTTCTGCATACTTTGTTTATCGTTGAGGCTAATAACCTTTGCTATTCTATAAGCTAACATTATAATATTACAAAATTAGAATAAAGCATTGAAACACTGTTGCATTGAAAAGTATTTTAGCTTATTATTATCTTGGTATGTTACAGCATCTCCCACTCTCTTTTCATTTTTCATTTTTTTTATCAAATTGATTTTAGTTAAATTAAATAGGTATTTTTCAATTTTATATTAATACTTCTCTCTACCGTCGGGTGTAGTTTTCAATACCATTTTGTTTTTACATCAAAATATTTTGGTACTTTTTGAACAATGGATCTTGTTTATTCCATCAGTTAGACCAGATGAAACTTTTTGCCTAACTTTCAATATATCTATTTTTTTTTAAATGCTAAAATAAGGTCCAGGCTGAAGTGGAGTTTTGAATGCAAACCAGGCGAAACTTTCTTGGGGGCCTATGGTAAAAAGGGAAAAAATTACTTTATTTAAAAAAATTGAATTTTATATTCCAGATATATTAAAAACAATGTCAATGACAGAATATGCATGTAGCATAACATACTGACGCGTTGTTATATAATTATAAACCATTATCCACTGTCTATAACTGAAACAACATCCTTTATAACAAATATAGATATAATAGCGCAACTACAAATTTTATATATTATAAAAAAATATGTTTATTTTATTTTTTTGTAATAAAAAACTATAATTAAGAACGGACAATGCAATAATTTTATAATAACGTTTATTTCTTGCTCAATTATTTCGCTGTAACGTTTATCTTTAATTTTAAATGGCTTGGCAACTATTAACAATAATATTTATAATTATATCCGCATTGCAGTACATGGTCAATTTTGGGGTTATTTCATACAAATTTTACAGTATAGTTTGCAAATGTCGACTAAGCGAATCCACAAGTGCAACTTTGCTGTCCATGTTTTGGAATTCATTTCCGACACTAAAAATTCTTGTTTTTTTTTCTTAAATTACTCACTCAAAACACTATTACGGAAATGTGTAAACAACTAAATCTATTATAATAATGAGCCTGTAACTCGAAACAATTTTGTTGACAAATTTACGGCCAATAAAGTATATAACCTTCTTGTCTTAAAAAAATAATTAACTTATTTCTGTACCGTGGTTGAGATTCCACGGTAAACTATTATTAAGATATTAAAAATATGATTATTTATGCTCAACTAGTTTGGCTCAAAAAATAAACAACATGAAAGTTTTAACAGATAAATTAAATGTGTATGTGTAATTTACATATTTACATAAAATTTTAAGTAAAAAGTTTTGTTGTATTTATACAGGTGTATTGAGTCGAACAATATTTTTGTTGGCCACATACCACAGAATAATTTATAAAGCTTAATGTAATTGAAATTGGATTAGGACAATCCTATTCAAGTGAAATGTTTAAGATTTTTAGATGATGCAGGATGTAAGATTACACAGGTTTAACTCTGACATTTATTTAAACAGCTTCTTTAATAGTTTTTTAAGTTTCATTATAATACTGGTAGTTGCATGTCTCAATAGCAATTCCCAGTATTCATTGTTGAGTTTTCTTTACCTAGAGTTGCTGGTAATTAACGTAATTACCATCCGGAACCGAAGTTGTTGACACAGACTGTTACATTTATAAATTTAATAACTCCAATAAAGAAAAACATACAATGGGATATGCGATACAAATAGCGAAACTGTAAAATTGTATTAAATCGAAAAAACTGCAATATTCCATAAGAATTCCTGCAGTGGTATCGTGCAATGTTGTCATACTGTAGTAATGGATTTCGAACTATAATAATATAGTCAACAACTACATAATACGATGTGCAGATTACAATAGCTCCAAAACTCCATAATTCGGTCTTTGCTATTAGATCTTCCGTGCCAAAGTTCTTGGTTTTCTCGGCCAATTTGTGATTTATTCAAAACCGTTATTTGACACGATCGAATGTAAATATGCATGCAGTGGATTTATGAATAATATATTTGTAGATATGTTTTCTTGTAGGCGTAGTATGGTCACGAAAACCTTAGTGACAGTAGAATCACGTTGAACCCGCCCAAGTCACGCATCACGCTCACGTTTTAACCAACCAACCGCTCTACGATAATATAACCTATAATTATTAATGGAAACCATCACTTGTAGTAAAGTTGACTGTCTCGATGTGCATTTCTCCATCTGTGTCTGAATTTTATAAAACTCCAAAATTGATCACTTTTGCAAGCGCACCTCACATAACATCTTGTGTGGCCTATCACATATTTTCCTCCGTAAGTAAATTACGTAAGTTTCCATTTTGAAAATCCTTCCATATTTTAAAAAGTTCATGTCTTCACCTAACCGGTAAATACTAAGTTCTCTATCATTATTTAAATTACTATCCAATTTGATAAAGGGAGTTTGCCAAGAGCAAACTAAAAAATATTCTAGGTAGATAAAAATCACCTGCTCCAAAGTAAACTTAAAAAAAATATTATTTGTATTTTATATACCGAGATTTATTTAGTAAAAAAAGACAAAGGCGGCTTCTAAATTGTATCTTCTCCAATATGAAAACTTTTAGCTAAAAACTTCTCCTGTGCAAATCGATTTGAGCGACAGCTTGTCATAGAAAATGGAAAGACGAAAGAGTTTTAAGTAGTTGGTGGAAGTTTTGAAACCGCGTCTTTCAAACAGAAAGCTTTGTGACTGACACGAGTGCTCAAAACGATAGCATAATATCTTTCGAATATAAAAATATTTTACAAAATAATATTTGTTTAGTACTTCTTTTATTGCTTGTTAAATTTGTTCCTTATGGAGAGCGTATCGAATCTGAGAATGGGATATCCTGCGTATGCCATTCAAACCTTATTGCTCTATTTTATTTTAAATCGAATTCTTTTATTTATATTCTAGCTTAAACTATATTATAATTAAGTAAACCTGTGGTGGTTGTTATTACATTTATGAAACTACTGCTTAACGTGGAATTCAAACCACGGCATGGAAATCGAACGTCCTACATTACCAACTACCTGTGGACTATAATTTTATCTTGTTTAATTATTTAATCAGCATCACATGACGAGAAAACAGTCATGCATCAGAATGAAGCAAGCAAAATTATATTAATAATTATAAGTAATTACACTTTATTTTTAACTTTATCACAGGTATCATCAAAATTTTTAACTTAAATTACCTACCATACGTACCTATACATTATAATTTTGTAAACTTGCAGACATAATTGTTTTAGCCTAATGGTTTTGAGATTTTTACTTTTTGTATCAAGGTTATTGATCAATTAAATTATTTCATTAAAGTAATAATTATTATCGTAATTTTACTTTCGGTCTATAATTTTTTTAAAAATTTGAAAACAAATCTCGAAACTGATATGGAAATCAGATTATTATATGCAAACGGTTATGTAAATACAAAATATGAGGTAGTTTGCCGTGAAGACGTCTAATAATTATTACGTCTTAATTATATGTAATTAAGTTGATGTTTCAGAGATACTTTATCGACATGTGCGGAAGTACGTAAAATAATTTCAGAGAAAGTGTAGTGAAGTATAAAAAAAATTGTTTTCTTATCTGATTTTCTGTGCATAAAATTTAAATTTTACTTTAATTCTAATTTTCTAGTGCTTTAAACTTAAAACTGTTTTAAAATCAATAGCAAAATATGCAAGATGAATAATAAAGCACCCATATACCTCTTGGCGCCTGTACCTGTAAGATTATTGATGATGCTTGAAAGCGGTTCATTTTAACATACTCAATTTCGACATTTTACTAAATTGTTTAATTGTTTGATAATCTTTGATGTGCCGCTAGACATGCCTTTGGAGAAATTATTTGAAAAAGTATAAAATACAAAAGTAGCGTCCCGAGTGCTTGTGCTAAATTTTCCTAACGCGATTTTAGTCTATAAAATACTTTTGGAATCGAAGCCAAATATCATTAAAAGAAATCCCCGCACCCATTTGATAACTAGGATTAAAAGTCTCGTTTATTTGGAACAAAGCTTATTATAGAGTTTGTATGCTCATTATTACAAAAAAAAAGTTACGTGAGCCCGTAAATTTTTTTAACGGCGGAGATACTAATACTTGTTTAGTTATTTATTGATTTCGTATTGAAAAGGTATAAGTACTTTAGTCGTATTATTAAAAGGTCATTTTATTGCCATCGGGTTTTTCACAATTCAAGTTTTGATGCTATACCCGATCTGGTTGTCTGCAAACTGTTATTTGGGCAACTAGTTCAGAAATTCCATTGGTCTCAATTAGGGACAGTAATAATTGTAAATCAAAATTACAAACCAGTTGCAATCCAGATTCTTGCCACTTTTTTATTTTCTTAACTCTGCCCGGTCAAGGCTACATGTTAATTACAAACAGGAAGATTTTAGTACTCTTGGAGTATTTTCCAGCCCGGTTATTACAAAACCACAGGAATAATATGCATTTTATTTGTAGTAATTTCTTAAAAATGTGTTAAGAATTTTATCAAATCTAAACTATAATTATTAGAAACACGATTATCTAATGATTAATTTTTGTTTTATAAAGGTTGTGTAAACCTAATTAGGCTATGGTAATAATTTGAGAACCTTTATAAAACCAAAGTTGTTGGTTGGGCATATCGAGCTGGGGCGGGGGTGATTTTATACCTCCCTGACCTCCCGGTTTGCAACAGTTTAAACTTCCTGTTCTCTCTAACAATTCTTTCTGTAGATCTCTTTATATAAACTTTACAGTAAAATAGAAAAACTTTACAGAAACTGAATTCAAAAACTAGAATTTAGGTTTGCTCTGTACAATGAACAAGTTTGAAGGTAATAAACTTAAAAATATGCTGTTCATCGACCGGTAAAACGTCATAATGTTGAATTTTGTGGAGTATTTCAAGTTAAAATTTAATATACACGTAACGTAAGGAAGTGGGTCTAACACAATGTTAAATTTTATTTATATTAATATTTATTAATATAAATTACAGGATTTTTTCCTAAAATCAAAGAATTTCGAGTAATTGCTGACGTTGAAAGTATAATATCGTTTATCCAGAACACAACATTCATTGTTGTTGTTAGTTTTATTTCAGGACTCCCTTCGTTTTGAAGTTCTGTGGTTACACCTGCCTAATTACGGCGCTGGCTACTAACAAACGAATAGAAATCATAGCTTAATTTTAACGTTAGCTTATTACAAAAATTTAAAATACGAGAACCTTTATAAAACCAAACTTGTTTGTTGGACATATCGGGCTGGGGGGGGGGTTATAACAGAGTTATTCCTGAAGTGTAATTTTAAATCCAAGGGGCGAAGCTATAAATACAAATAATACAAAATGGCTACAAATAATATATACAGTGGGAATAATAAGTGAAATGAATACATGAATAATTATAAATGAATTAATAAATAATAAAATTAACATTAAGATCCATTACTATTTATAAGTTAAAATTTATCTCTGATTGGTTGAATAGAAATGAATTGCAAGGATATTTATTTAGCTGCACTTTACTTGTATTTTTTCGTTGATTGTGCTTGGCGACAAAAATCATACCAAATGTGAAATTTTTAAGATTTTTCTGTTACATACATTGTATAAAAAGCAAACAAATGGAAAACATAAACAACAAGTAGATTCGGAAATTTGAGAAGTTGTATTGCCAAATTTTGAAAAATTAATTAATTAAAAAAGGAAATAGTTGACAATGCTACCCGTAAAATTTAATAATACTACATAAGATAAAAACGAATTTTTAAGAATTAAAATGGTTTTCGCCTAGCTAGTCTAAATCTTTTTATATATTTTCGATCTCGCATTGTTTGAATTTTTGTCACACTAACTACAGGCCACTCAGTGCCGTAACTAGGGTGTAGCGACTGGGGCCACTGCCCCGAATGTAAATCCGAGAGGGACGCATACTTTTAAATCCGGATGTCTCTTAAGCGACCACCTGGTGCCGAGTTCTATAAAAAAGCGGGTAAAGCTGAAGATGAAGCCAAAAATTAGATAAAAGCGTTGTGGAACTGCACAAAAACCGACACAAATGTACAAAAGAAATGCAGTAATTTTTAGGCAAGAAAAAAAATCTTGCAATTCGTATATTATTATAAAATTAAAATATTAAAAAATTGAAAATTCGAATTCATAAACTTTTTCGACGGTTTCTTATTTATTTTTACGAGAAAATTCAAATGGCGCTTGCAGATTTCACGTAAATATGATATTTAACATTTTATGTGGGTTTAAAGTAAGAAAGTTGATTTTGACTTGCTCTCTGCTGCTTTCGCATTTTTTCACCGTTTTATATGCTTCCGCCAGGCCCTGGTGTGTTTTCCGGGTTCTACTCATAAAAATTAGTCGATATATGCAATAAAAAGACCACATAATTTTTAATATTTAATATTTAAATTATAAACCATTCACTGTACATCATGAACTGAAAGAGTAGTAACCTATGCCATGTTATCAGGAACGTATGAAAAAATACGTATAATAAATATTAAAAATAAAAAAATTAAATCAAATGAAGAGTGCCCATCGCCTATGCAGTACCTTTCCGTACAGAATTAATTAAAAAAAAAATTATTTAGATCGAAAACATTAATGCGTATAGAAAAATGCGCATAAATTAGGTGAGTAACCAGAACTTTAAATTGTAATTATGACTTTGCTGGATGCAAAACCACTCTAGTTTTTAATTCAAACATTTTTTGGTATCATCAAAATTAGTTAATATTTAAAAAAAGATGATGCATAGGCATTGAGAAAATTTTTCTAGAGACGGGAAGGTAAGCAACATTTTGAATTGTACAAATTTAAAAAATAATCTTCTATATTTTTAAATTCGCAGGTTTTAGATTAAATTTTCAATTTCATAATTTTTTTAAATAATAATAATAATAATATGAATATTACAGCAACGTTAACTTGTTTATTTATAATTTTGAAAAATTCTTGAAAATTGTAATACATCAGAGGGGAGGGGGGGTAGCTTACTATCTTGAATAACCATTACCGAGCTTCAAGTAATACAGATCAATACATTTAGAATACAATAAATTTGAGTACCTCTGCTATAACAAATCTGACAAGAGTATCATTAAAAACTATTTATTAAAAGTTAAAAATTTACATTAATGTTGATAGATTGTTTGGGTAGGATGACGACTTTTTATGTTCAAACATAATAAACGATAGAGCTTGAGGTTACAATACAATGCCAACATCAATCAATAATTTAATTTTAACTTCAATTTTTAATTGAAACTTTCTTAATCAAATTAAGGTTGCCGTAATCGACAAAAAAGTACAAAATAGTGCGAAAAACTGGAGTTCTTATAAAGATGTGAATTTCTTCTTACATTAAATTGGTCAAATACAGGAAGCGTTGTTTTTTTATTTAAGAAATCATAATTGAGGAACAAGCAGCAAAGATGTTTTAACTTTTTTTGAGTTTTTGTTGTATAAAAACAATTATAAAGTTAATTTAGTTTGATGAACGTTAATGATTATGTGTGGCGTATAATGTACAAATTCAATTAAAAAATTTGCCCACTGAATAAGCATACAAAGATTTAAATGATATATAATTAATCATAAAAATTATAGCTATTTGGTTAATGATTACTATAAAAAAGGTACGATTGTTTGTGTAATTGTGTAAAAATTTCTCTATTGTGACTTCTTTTTCGTGCTGTGACCTCTTTAAATTTCAAGTTCGTTCTATGCAAAGTTTACTGTAGAAAAAGTCCTTGAATTCGAAAGTGTAAGTTTTCCTTTCTTGCTTTTCTTGCCCCGAATTTATCGATAATTTTCCTCGTAATGCGAAACAATGGGATAACGAATGGTCAGCATGCATGTCAAGTAAAATTATCTGAAATTATAATAAAAAAATTGGCCCATTCCCATTTTGCGTGATTATTTTAACTTCCGAAACTTCGGTTTCCCCGCATTCGCTAATAAGTGATAAGTACAGTTTTTTATATATTTTTCATGTTAGCATTGTTTAAAACTTTTATTGCAAGCACGACATTATTTAATAAATTGTTTTCGCATATTTTCTGCAAAAACTATTATTAATGAAGTTTTCCTTCTGACGGATAGATTATAACCACGGTCAGTCGTAACAGTTGACTAATTTGCCAAGAGTGGATGATAAGATTGCTAATCTTTTAATTTTAATTATTGCGATGAAGAAAAGCATAAATCAAAAAGGTAATATTGGGAGGGATTTTTGAAATTTTGAAAAAATCGAGCCAAGTCGATGTAACTACAATATTAGTCAATAAATATCCCATCTTCTGTCAACTTTCCGACGCAGTCAATTGGTCATGCGTCATGTTAAAGAATGAGCTTTTCTTTGTCGGTTAATATGATCTAATTTAATATATACGGTAATTTTTTATTCCTATTAATCATTTCTAACACCTAAACGTGTTCCTTTTGACAACGAACGCTTATTATTACGTATCAATATTTTTGCAAAGTATTTTTTAATCAATTTTTCTGGGATAGTTAATTAAAATAAAAAATTGAAGACTACAACTGTATTAATTATTGTAAAATTGGTTTAGAGGTGTAGGTCGTCTTGGTATACACGATATAATTTTTTGTAGACGCGAATATAAAAAGTTGAGTTTCTTTGACGTTAGATGGATCATTTTTCAAATCGCTTGCGGCTCAGCTAGATGTTTTGATGCGGGCCTATTATATGAAGAACTCAAAGTTATTTTTAAAATACGCTGCTGTAAAAAATAACTTAAAACAGATAAAGATGGAAGCCATTTGGTTTGTTCCTTCACCGGAACTTGATTCATCCTTGGATATGGAGTGGAGACAGGGTCGTCTAACAAAAACCTAAGAAAAATAGTCTTTATAAAGATGATAAAAGCACGTCTTTGCATGTTATATGACAAACACGAAGTGAGTGACTGAGATATTCTACAAGAGATTTTATTGTTGACGACTTTGTTCGTTGATATTTCGTCGTTTTTAAAAATGCGGATTATAAATGAAACCGGCTTTTGTATTCTTGATGTACATTTTTAAACATTAGAATCGTGTATCGTTCGTTCACAATTTTTGTCTAGAATATGGGGGAGTTTTTAGCGATTGCACAAAATATCAATAATTGGCATTCAGGGAAGCGTTTTCAAATAAAACTAAAAATCGCGCTAAGCTGGATTTTTTACATCAACTGAATATGAAATGAGACTTTTTCAATTAAATCACAATTTGGAATATACCAAAACGGGGTTGGGAATTGTCAGCAGCTGCGCCATCCTGAACTGTCTGCCAGCAATTCGTCAAATCGAGCTGTGCAAGAAATTTACGCAAAGCTTTTCGTGGCATAAAAACCCAACAAATTAAAAAAAAACGCGATTGTAAATTAATCTGCATTTTTCCACTATTAATATAATAATGCAGCAAGAAAAGCCATCGACCCAAGTTGCACCGACCCTCAAGACCCTCCCGCAATCGCTCAGCTTGCCTGAGACAAGACAAATCGAATGTCAGCCGCTAATAAGTATCTAGCAATCGTTGGACAAATGTATTTCCTTGCTCGTCGAGGCCGACACAAAAACTCATCCCGTGCTTTGTAATTTGTATCGCTAAAGATAATCATAAGACTCAAACAGGATTCGAAAGGAATGCATAAATTTGATGAGAAACCACCTGAATTACCTGTCGCTCTGAATAATTGAGTTCCTTCACTATCGCCATTGTTACCTTTTATTACTCGCATAAACCATCGAGAGCTTTTGGAAACAAATTAAAATTTTTATTGTTATCCGATTTTCGTGATAACCCAATTTAACTTAGCAAATTGTATAAAACAACGACGTCGAGGCGCTCGCCAGTGGCGTTCTTGTTAACTACCCAATAAGAGGCAATCAGTGGCTTGTCACTGTCGTTACGCTACTAGTGACGTCACACGTGATGGATTACTCTTCTTAGATCCTCTTGCATGGATTTTCAACTTGTTGGTTGTCTAGTTGTTCACGTTGTTGACGTTGTTTAGGGTGCTTGTTTTCTAAGATTTCCACCATCTACATTACAAAATGACATCCTTCGGAACGTATTCGTCTGTAACGTTTAATTAAACTTCGGGATGTTATTGCGGCAAGAAATAAATTGTGAAATTTATTATTTTTATCGTCGTTGCATCAAGTCTTAAGGAATTATAAAAGCACTAACTTTTAGCCACTCTTTTCATTGTATTCAAGCTCCCCACGTTCGACTGCTCCCTATGGACCCACAAAGCTATTACTTAATGAACGAATTAATGGAATATTTACTCGCCCAAAAATTGTTTTTGTGTGCGTAACTCAATAAAATTGCATTTTAAAAGCCGGGGATTAACCGCTTCGCGCAGGTAACAAATTCTACCGGCGTGTGCGACGAGTTGCATATCGCAAAGGTGAAAATGTCGACTCGTGGAGTTTTAAAATATCGAAAAACTTTAATATCCTAAAAGGTTTGCATTGGCGAGGTAAATTTTCAAACTAATACAGTCTAAACACTTCCTCGGTATTGAGGTTACATGTAACATAATCAAGAAAGATAAGCAAACGTTGAGAACCCTCACGGTAAATACTTACTAAAGAGGGAAATGAGAAGCTTTGGGGTGAGTAATGAGCAAGTCTCTATCTGGAATGCTCCGAATCGGGATCAATGACAAGTGCAAGCGAAGAGCGGTTAATAGGTGTTTGTGATAACGGGGATGCGATAAAGCGAGTGGTAAATATACTGGAAACGGAAAATGCATGATCAATGAGAATGCCTACGTAGCAGGAAATTATTTCTGAAAATTTTGTTTTAATCTTTCCAACTTATTATTAATTGGATTTTTAATTGTTTTTAAACAAATTTAAATTATACGTTTTGGAATTTTCCAACGTTTTCGCCAAGACGTGAAATATTATAACACTAATTAATTGCACCGCGGCGCGAGGTATCAATTTTCCTCGCAATTACCATCGTCAACTTTTGCCATATGTCGGACGAAAATCTTTCGACTCTCGACGTCGACAGGAACGTACAAGCCGGAACGTACGATTGGGTTTTTGCTTTTATTTTGCAAAACTAATTTTGTCATAATTAAATCATATTACTTTTTAGTATGGACAATTTAAAAGCGTAACTAGAAATATTTTAAATAGTCTCCATTGATATCTCTCAGCACGTTGACAAGATTTTAAGTAGTTGTCGTTTTAGTCATTACGCGAACATAAAAAGGAAGCGAAGTCGATAAAGAAGTTAACACGGCAGCCTGATAAGTGAAAACTTTATCTTAAAGTTTCATAAATTTTAATAAAGTGTTTTCGTATCGAATATCAAATGAAATCGAAATTGCGTATTTTCGTGTTTTGGTAATCATTTGGAGTTGGTCGCGTCGATAAAGTTATATTATTTCATCAACGTAAAAATATCATCTTACAAAAAAAAGTTATGGTAGGTATATCTGTTTGTTTGTACGTTTGGTCTCGCTTCCCTCTGATATAAACGAGCCCCTTTATTATAAATCTTTCCCGTTTAAATGTGGTGTAGACATACAACATAGAGCGAGCGATGTAAAAGAAAAAGAATTAGCATAATCAGAATAATTTCCAGCAGCTGACAGTTTATTTTCTTCTTTTTCTTTCTTCCCTATCGCTAAATTCGAGGTTTACGTTAAAAACTTTCTAAGGCTCTGAATGTTTTAGTAAAGTTATAGCTTTCGAATGCTTTGCATATAGAAAGAGTGGGTAGAGGAATTATGGTATGGAGCTTGAAGAATAGGGTGTCGATACGAAGGCACGAAAACTATCAAATATTGAAATAAAATTCATCTCCTAACATCACTAACAGCTGCCACTTGTTTTAACACTTTTTCAAATCTTAAACAAATATTTAAAAAATTCAATTTCATTTCTATAACATCCTTTTTAAATTATCCAAATTTAAATGATTTCATATTGAAACCGAAATCCACGAAAAAAATTTTCTAAAGTAGAAATAAGTGGTCCACGCACTTAGGAATCTTTCGGGAAGACCATTTAAGTTTTCAAACCGCACACACGCGTGGACAGAGATTACACACGTTCCTAGCTTTTCAGAATATCAAGCACGAGATAGTCCTTTTCCAATGTTGAAAGTTCAGGTCACGTCTATTTTCGACATTCACGAAACTATGGCGACACCTGCAGTCATAAAAAGTGTAGCCACGCTTTCCTGTTGCTTAATCATTCAAAATAACTAAAAAGTAACTTTACCCGATTTTATGTTTTAATTTAAATATTCAATGTCGAAATTATACATGTGAAAAACCATTATTATTGGTGTCGCTAGTAATGGATTTTTATATTGCCTTGCAATGTTGCATTAAATATGTTGAATTATATATATCGACATTTTGTATATTTTTGATAAAGTTGTATGGTATCTATCTATAGATTAAAGTATTCAAAATGTTTGGTTAGCATTTGATGCTACCCTCCTATGCGTATCAGCAGAATTCAAATGTAAATATGCCATGTCATCGGAGTGGCAGCACTCTCGGATCTTGCTGTCTGTCAGTTTAAACCGTCTCAAACAAGATGGATGGGTGTTGAATGGAAATCGTGCAAGTGCTCGGATCTATGACTAAAGGGTGCATATCATAGTAATATTATAATTCAAATATTACACACGACATAGAATTAAAAATGCACAAATACATACATACATTGGGTGATCCATAACACTGTAATATCAAAAAAAAAAAAATTAAATGCAATTGAGATTATTCAAATCATAAATTATTATTATTTATTTCAAAAATATCAAATCTTCAGAAGTTGTAAATGTTGTAGTGAGGTTATGGTCATGACACGTGTTAGAAACTGTTAAATAACTTTTGTTATGCCAAAATTTAAAATTGCTAACAAAAAATTGGTTTTATCATAAACAACGAAACCTCGACCTTATTTGTAGTCCTTAAAAATGTATTAAGTTAAAATCCAAACTATAATTTCACTATAACGATAATATTGGCACAAGGCTATGGTATTTCATATCCTGCAGATCCCCGATCTATAACAGTTGCAATGCGTGTCCTCTGTAACTTTCCTTTTTTTTAGGTCGGTCCAGTCTCGATTTAGCCATGTACAGTTTAGTCTAATTCCCTAATTAATATATTAAATAGTGAGTTCGGACTCTGACGCTAATAAAAGTTTTTGTTTTATTTTAACGCTTAGGCACTAAAGTGATTTACTACCATATTATGCACTAGAGTAAAAGTAATTTTAATTATATCTAAAACTTATTTTTCTGCGTTTGAAGAAAAATAATAAGCTTTATTCCGTTCGTGAGTTCTAAAAACTTAAATAATATACTATTATGTAGTAAGTTATTATATTATGTTATTCTGATTGCAATATTGCTAAAACTTTATTTTAATTTTGATGTTATGAAGGTAAATAAATATTTTAGACTATAAACATTTAGTGAGTGTACACATAATTTAAAACTCATCCACCCAAAGAGGAGGGGGGCTTATATATCTCCTAAGGCTTACAATCGAAAGTAAAATTATAAACAGCTCAATACCAATTAAATTGAATATAGTAATTCACCAACTAATTAATATCATAAATTATTATTTCACTATCATAAGCTCAACAAATTTTGAAAAGTTTTAACAACAAATTAATATGCACATGTAGTACCGTAAAGTGGGGCGACTTTGATATTACGGAGCGGCTTTGATAACTGCCTCCACTGCAAACTGCAACCGCGCTAGAGCGCACTGGTACATTTTAAAATTACCGCTTTAATTTCATTAATTACGTACAGATTACCTACAGATCTTAAAATCATTCTGAAAATAGATTTTTTTATAAAGTAACGTACAATAAATTGATCAAAAACTCTGATCATCAGCCTAAGAAGATTCTTTTAGTTGTTATAAATAACTTCAAAGTATTTTTTAATTATATATTTTTAATCAGGCATGTCTTGAGAACATATAACCTCAAATAAACATTACAAGAAAAACTATCATGAGGTTAAAAATCTTGTTAAACCGTCGTGGGGTCACTTTGATCATAACAAAGGGGCGACTTTGATTCTTATATTTAATAGTTTTTTGGTTATTTTAAGCAAATTTTGGTGATTTTTGGCTTTAGATGGTCCGAGTCTATAAGAGGAAACCCGGAACTAGGAATTATAAGCATTACTCACAAGGCCAACTAGATGATGCCATTCAGAGAGTTTTATTTAAGTTTTTAATAAGTACTGCAAAATTATATTTAGGTATAAACGTACAAGCACTTACTTTATTTTCGTTTTTTTATACAAGAATATGTATTTTTTATGAAAATAAACATCTAATACAATAAAAAGACTTCGATCAAAGTTGCCCCCAAAACAATATCTGTTATAACTCAAAAACTATAACACCCATTTTAAGGAAAATAATCACTCCAGACAGGTCCTCTGCATTTTAAACGTATTTCCAAGGAGGGGGGTGTTCAAAGTGGCCCCACTCGAGGTGCAAAGTTGGTCTGCAAGTTTTTATTATTTTACTGCGCGTATTATAAAAAATTAATTTCTTTTTAGCATAAAATCGTCTCTGCATGCCATCGCCAATTGATTGGTATTTTTTAACTTGAAATTTATAAACAATCAAATCTAATATATGCGAAATACAAATTAAATTGATCAAAGTCGCCCCATTTTACAGTACATGTATGATAATACCTCGGTGGTTTATGATTGCCTGCAGACTGAGAACGGTATTGTCCAGCCTGAGGTTCGAACCGGGTATCCTGACTTACGATATCTAAACATTTAATATTATAGTAGGTTAAATAGGTTAAATAGCCCAGCTCTTTATACATTCATAGAAAAAGAACAATGTCTATTAATGAAATTTTTGAAAACGCAAGTAGCTTGATTTTGTCTTTAATAAGTTTACCAATTTCTTATTACTTTTTTTAATGAAAAATTTATTGTTTTTTCTATCTAATAGAATCGTTCTAAATATTAAACTAGTAAACATCGCTTTCGCCCATTACAGTACTTATATTGACTATTTTATCTATCTAACTCTCCCCCCCCCCTCTTGCTCAATAGCTAACGCTTGGGTACGGTACTGCAAAAACCAAATTTTGTATTAACATAAGCGGCCAATTCAAAAATATGCGTTCGTTAAGGCCGCGAGGTGCAAGGCTTTTGGGGGCGCCAATTTTTATTTTGATCTTTATCAGTCCTCAAAAAGATAAAAACTTATTTACGATCTTCTTTGGGACAGCAAAAATTAAATTATATGAGCATTTTATAACGGGTGTCCCCGTGACCGCGGAGAACCTTTTTTTATGATTTTTTATGTTTTTACAAAATTTATTTTTTTTACCTACTCCTTGTTCATTATTTTCAGAATTTTTGTGGAAACGGTTTGTTTTCCAAAAAAATTTATTTGACTAAAGCTGTAGCCGGTTAAATTCTCTATCCGATTTAAGCTTTCAGTTTTTTTCTAAGACGTTTCGTTTAAGAGATACGGGGTTCGCAAACAAAGTAAAAAAAATAAAAGTTACATTTTTTTAACATTTTTATCCATAATTTACATTTTAATCCCTAAGGATTTGAACTTATACAAAAATTTTATTTAAAAATGTATCTTAGAAAAGTGTCGTTTATCCACAACCTTAAAGTTTCTCCATGATCAGAGGGGCATTCTGTATATTATAGAGAATGACTTATTTAACAACTTCTGTTCTTTTTACTCGAAAGTTTGTTTCTGTTTATGTAACTTTCTTTAATTTTGTATGAATTTAATGCTTTGTTTAGTGTATTAGTAATAAATTGCATTTGTGTGTTTTCTTATGAAGCGTCGTATATCTTAAGACGGCCCTGGTTAAGGCTGGGATTTTGTTTTGTTTCATCAGAAATAAGTTAATAATAATAAGTTAAGATTACAACACTTCTTATTTTATTTTTTGTATTTTGAAAAATACAAAAATTAAAATAGAAGATATTGTAGCTTACATTTTTATATAAATCTCAAAATTTCAAGTAAATCCATCGAATCGTTTTTAAAATAATTTTGTCAGGCCCGTATCCAGGGGGGGTGAGGGCACCTAGAGGCACGTGCCCCTCCCCGAAATGTTTAAAAAAAAAAGATTCTTTGAATGAAAAAAATTTGAATTTCTAAAATTAAATAGGTATATTTTAAAGAGGTAATTCTTGAAGAAGAATTCGATTTCTGCAAACAAAAATATTTAAATGTGAAGTGACTGCAGCAACTGCCGAGAGAAATTTTTACAGTTTAAAACGAATAAAACTTATTTAAGAAATTCTACTGGTAAAGAAAGGCTAAACGGTCTTGAAAAATTTTGATTTTGTTATAATAATAAATAATTGGAATCTGCCCGTCAAACCACTCCACAATTTTAACTTTTTCCTATTGACTATTGGAAAGAGAACACTTCTAAGCATACAACAATTTTGTAGGATTATAGGCATCAGTTTTCGAAAAAATCGAATTTACAAATAATCAAAAATTTTAAATAGAGAAATTTTTGTTTTAACATGGATTCACGATAGGCCGTGGTTGAGTTTGTCAAAACAGATCTTCCGGACGCCTTCGGCGCTCTCTGAGCCTGTATTTTGACAAACACTTAACGAATTTAAAAATATCTCTGTAGAATGACGGAACTCGCCAACGGTGAAACTCGAAGACCAAGAACTCGTCCGGGTTGTCGACTGCAACTGACATCGAACAGCAAGAGTATATCACAGAATACGTACCGTCAGCAGAAAACCTGATCGCTCGGAGCGGGGAAGCTTACTATCCCTAGCCCGATAGGTTTGGCGTTGTAAAAGTCTGCTTTTCAAACTTTCAAATGCCGGTTTTTCGACAACTAATTCCTAATCCTCAAAAATATTTGTTGCAATATGCTTAGAAAATTGTATTCTTTCCTATAGTCAATAGAAAAAAGTTTAAATCGTTAGGTGGTTTGACTGACAGTAACCAATAAATAAATTAGTTAATTTAAAAAAAAATTAATAAATTTAGAAAAATAAAATATTGAAAAACTTTGTAATAATAAAAATTCCCGGAAGGGGAACTCTCGAAAATTTTACTTTTTACAAGTGCCCCCTCCGAAATGAAATCCTGGCTACGGGCCGGAATTTTGTAATGGTTCAAAGTCGACAAAGTTTCAGTTTGTTAATATTAAGTACATTCCTGCCCTATTTAAGAATTATCAGAAATATTGCAGGCCCTGATTTTATTATCACAATAAAATATTCTATTCCGATCTGTAGTTAAAACCTTTTATAACATCTTCGAAGTAAACTTTTGTGTTTATTTTTATAATAAATTTTGATTTATGAAAAAAACCATTTTAGAGTATCCTTCTCTCTCGTCGTTTTTTCTTTGATCGGCACTCATTTAGTAATTTTTGTTAAGAAGAAGAGGATTGTGAATTAATGCGGTAAACGTTCAGACGTAAACGAATTTGATCATCTGCAGATCCGTCAGTTTTTCTTGCTAGTGGTTACTGAATAGGAGTATATTTTGGTGTATTCTACTGGAGTTTTCTGGGATCTAACCATTAGCTGAAGATATTCAGTTGGTTGCAATTAAATTGTTTTTTCTCTTGCGGATATCCAACAAACATAGCCCAGTTTTGGGGATTTTAAGCCATTTGATACAATATGTGAAGTGTAAAGAAGTTTGATAAATGTCCTATCCTAATTATATTTTTAGTTGCATCTTTAGACCTTTGACGCCAAATTAACGTTATAAATATTATTTATTTTTGAGATTGTTTCATTATATATCTTTTTATAATATTGGAAATTTGAATGCATATTCTGTTGGGTTCCGAACATTTAACCTCATCTAAACATCAAAGCAAGCTAAGTTTGTTTTTATTATTTTGATTTTGCTACTCACTTTAGTTAGTGATATTTGGTGATACCAAATACTGTAAATAAGTTAATACGCACAGCTCCTGGCACTTTCAATGTATTATTAGGTAAAGCTGGTTTCAACGCCATCTGTTGATGAGAGTTGCGTAGAATAAATTTGAAATAAAAATCTAATTTTGAGAAATTTTTTTAATTTGATATTTTTACATTTTATTCTTTTAACCAACTTCTCTTAATTGTCTTCGTTAATTTTGTTTACATAAATAAATACAAAATTAAATTTATTGTATCATGCTTTGTCACCCTACTCAACTCTACTCGTTAGGTGCCGCTAGTGCGCTGCTTTACCATTTTCGATCGCTCTACGTATTAACCTATCCATAGTATTTGGTGATACAGTCCTTTTTGGATTATAATAATATAAGAATTAAATTTAGTGCAACACAATTTTTGAGTGTACTTGAACATATCTCGCTCGGTTATTTATTTTAGTATTTTTTAAAATCAAATTTGAATAATTTTTACTAGCAGTTAGCGTAAAGCCTACACTAAAACCGATTGGAAAGTGAGAAACCACGGTTCAAATCCTCGTAGTGTTGGATGCACTGCTGCGATCTAAAGTCTAATATCAATCTGTAGGCTAAGAAAAAAGCAAAAGTCCTTAAAATTGGAAGTTCAGACTAAAAAACTTTAGACTTACTAAAAAAAATTGTTTTGGATATCTGAAGACGTCGTAGAGCGTTATGAAAGCGATGTATAGATAGACAAATTGTATAAATTGAATGATTTTGCTGCACATTAAAAATTAGAACTTATTGAATTCTTTCGTCGGTGTTAAGTTACAGAAAACCAAATATGATTGATTGAGATATGTACCTACAGAATTATTACACCTTTCAGAACGCACCGCAACAACAACAGCTCACAGCTGATTTTCAACACACGAATATTTTTGTTTAGCTCAAACGCAATAGGCACATCGAATTTTAATTAATTTAATATAAACTAATTAATGGTTGACCTAAGGTTACCTAACTTTGACCTGAAGGTTAACCTGAAATTTGAGAGGTGGTACTGCTTCACCAACGAATTTCGACCTTGGGACTGCTTACCGGCAGTTGACCATAGGTTTAGAAATGTTGGCAGCTCTGTAGCTAGTGATTTTCTATAATCACTGTTGGTAGCCTACTTATTTGTCTTGTCTTGTTTTTTTGTTAAAAAATTCCATTATAATGGAAGCAGGAACAGATACCTTTTAACTTTTAAGATTATGAGAGATGATTATGAAGTTAATAATTTATAGTAAATTATCGATAAAAGATTATGTTGTGAGGAAAATATATTTTCCAGTTATTATGCATGGAGCCAATTAAAAACATACATTTCAACTTTTTCCCGTTCTTGTTTCTATTTTCGTTGCTACTACAGGTCAATGATGTACGCATTTTTACCGTCATTCAAAGTGATAATCAAACAAATAATAATGTAAATTTGTCCTATCCCTTTCAAATGGTTTTCTCTGTTTGAAGGGTGCAAAGTGTCTTATTTTACCCAGCGACTTACATAATAGATGGAAAGAAGAGCTCACCTAACAAAGAGTAAAAGCTTTAATTTTACAGTTGCTAAATAATTTTTTTTATTTCAAAGAATGTTTCAAAAAATTCTAACGGTATATATAGTACTTTATTATCTGAGGTATACCTATCGTGGGTATACCTACCTGTTATATCAATGAACCTTTAAAGTTTGTTTATGGTAAACGCCAACGCTCGTACCTTAAGCCTTAACAAATTTTAAATCCTTTTTTTCGTTAATTTTTCATTCAACACTAATTCTGAAAATAGTTCTGAAGTATGTAGAAGTAGGTGATCCTTGAGTCACGTATTAAAAGTTTTGAAATTCCTTCTTATTCAAAACTTTTTTTTACCGCTCGTATCAATAATTTGAAATTAAAAAAAATTATTATTTCTTAATTTGAAAGAATTGCTTAACATGGCAAAATATTTTTGGCGGCATGGTTGGTTTGCTGAATGAAAAAAATATTTGTTCATTTTGTTAGTAGATAAATAATCTTTAAAATCATTAAAATCTTTAAAAAAAAATCTATTCCTCTAATGTTTTGGTTTAATGCATATAAAAAAGGAAATTGTAATATTGATTTTAAAAAACGTCGGTGTTAAATTAAACTTATGAGATAGAAAGTACGATGTAAGAAAATAAAAAGTGTAATAAAAATTGGATGTTTAAACAAAAGTTATTCAGCTAGGAAGTGAGAGAAAAGAATTAAAAAGAAATTAAATACAATTTAGGTATATCAATTACATAATAATACAAGAAGAAATGGAAAAGTCAACGTAAAATATTTAATATTTATAATTTTATTAAAATTACTTAATATATTTTTTTAACTGAATAAAATTAAATATTAAAAAAGAATGGCAGCGGCATCGTAGGGCACACGAGTGTAAACTTGCGTCTTATTCTTTTTTCAATGTTGTCTTATTTTGCTAGTAATAATATAATTTGGTAACGCTTTTTTTTAAAGTTATAATTTTAATTTTTAATATTTATCACCAAATTTTATTTTTCTTTTGCTCCGATTAAAGTATCCTAATTTTTTCAAACGTAAAACGTATAGTTTTATAAGAAAAAACTAATAAACTTTTCCTGTCATGTTCGCAGAGGGTAACAGAAGAAGGTACTTCAAAATAAAACATATTTTTTCTGAAAACAAAATATAATTATTTAATTTAAATTAAACTTTTACAGTTGATAATGAGCGGCACTAAACTATGCATTTCACAAAAATGTGAATTTTGAAGTTTTCAGAAAAAATACCTTTTCTCCAAACAACTGTAAAGTGAGCAATTTCATTATCGATTTTAAATACGAATGTCAAACTTTTCCTTACTAACATAAATATAAGCACGTGGCATAACGTTCTTCGATTGATTCCCTGCCTAGGCTGGGAAAGAAATCACTAGTATATGATATTATTTTAATAAAATTGAATAATTTTGGTATCTATCTTTTTTAAAATTATTTTAAGTTTATCTACCGCTTCAAATATAAAATTTTAGACCGTAATTTAAAAATAAATAGATGTAAACTTTGACTTTGACATTTTAATTCTACAATATACAAACTTAAAATTTTATTTTTAACCAAATAAATAAAAATTTTGTTTTTTAAGTCTAAAATATTTATTAAATGTCACAATTGAAGTTGACAGTTGCTAATTAAATTTAAATATTACCAACTTAAATTGAAAATAGTTGTCGGGTCGTTTCACCTTTCTCGCATCGGAAAAAATCGCTAGACAAGAAAAGTTAAATTTTCGATCCTAATAAAACAATATACTATTACACATTTTGTATTATTAATTGAAAGTTTTAAAAGTAAGTAAATTTATTTAAGAATGATTCCAAATTTTTTAATATAAGCTTTCAGCAGCGGTATTCTGCTATCTTAAAGCTGGTTCACACTATGTGATTTCTCACGTGACTAGGTCATACGAAAAATCATAGCTAAATCTAAGCTAAACGCTCTAATCACATGACCAATAGTTTTTATGTTCGCACTACGCAAGATTGCTTATGATTTTTCTTATGATTCAAAATGCCAAAGCCGCTGTCTTGTCAAAAATACTCTAATTAAAAGTTTATAGGAGTACCATGTGGTAGCTTTTGAATTTTTATATCGAATATAAATTATTATAAGTGACGAATTAATCTTTTACAAATTTATTAAAGATACTTTAATAATTGTAGGGTTGAGTAGTAACTCTAATTGTGGTTAATTAAATAGTTTTTGTACTAATATGTAAGTAATGAATTAAATTTTAATTACATGTAACATGTAAAAAATTGATTTTATAAAACAAAAAAATCTAATTGTGTGCTTTTTGTGGATTGTTGATAGTGTGTACAGATCGGCTAAATTTTCTACCCAGTTCTGGTATCCGAATCGTTTAGAGATATTAATTTACATTAAATATCAAAATTATTTAATTTTACGCAATAATGCGTAAATTAATTTTAAATTTTAATTGAATTAACTACAATTAAATTAATAATAAAAAATAATTAATTAAAATTAATTCAAATAATTAATTTGTTATAAATAATTAATTAAATATCTAATATTTATTTCTAAATATTAATACAAACTTTTTTTTGTACTTTGCGTAAAAAACTTTTCAAAAAAGCGGTTTATTCAAAAAAATCATATGAAAAGTCAGCAAAATAGACACCATCCTATTCTGAAAATCACTTATTATTTTGCTATGACTTGGCTTATTATTTAGCTATGACTTCAATAATATCAAAAATCATATAGTCTGAACGTAAAAAAATTTCTCACGTGAGAAGTCATGTGACAAGTCACGTGAGAAATCACATAGTGTAAACCAGCTTTTAGATAATCTATAATTTTGAATGAGTAGGAGTATAATTTTAATAATTGTTAGGTTGTATAATTTATATTGTATGTACTATTTATTCCGGATTCTCTGTTAAGTTCATTTCAGTCTGTTTAAAATGTTATATTTTTTTTGTTAATCTTAGAAGAAATTTATCGAGCTTTTTCTTCTAAAAGATAGTCCATGAAGAAATTTGACTGTCAAGTCTGGAAGTCTTCGTACTACGACCTAATCCGTCACTGACAATTATTTTACATAGAAATATTGATATCGTAGTCACAATAATTGCAAAATTACTCGGCTAATACTTATATTGGTTATCCACGATCTAAGAAAGTAATGAAACATATTGTGCAGATAATGGAACGGAAATTGCTACAATGGTCAAAATTATTTGTTTTTATTTTCGTTTAGTCACATAAATATGGCAAAAACTTCACAGGGAGCCCGCTATCGCGAGAGCTATATTTATGTATTTTAAATTTAAAATTAAGTCTTCTTTTTCATCATACTTTAAGACAATGTTCTGTTTTTTCCCATGCTGCTTTCGTACTTCCTTGGGAGTTGTTACCTTGTGATGGTGACGTCCTGATCTCGTAGCATCTCTTATGTGGTATTCTTCTAGTCACAGGTCTCTGGGTCTTTTTTCTCCCATTCTCTCAACATGGTCCTACCAACGTCATCCCCTATCTCTGGTTTATCTCTGTTATGCTGTTTCACAGATTCTCTTGCCTCTGATTCTATCGTGAAGACTGACATTGGTGATGGCTCGTAAAGTATCATTTTCGTTGTTTTTGCTATTTGTTTAGTTTTGGATGTCTCTTACTGAGTCTTTGGAGATCATCATGTATTGAGTTTTTTTCTGCGTGTGTGTTCATTTTATGTGACAAATGTTGCAGATCATCTTCGTTTTTTGCTGTTGGAATAACGTCATCGACGTAACATATGATTTGTACTTTGGTGTTTCTCATGCTATAGCCAATATTGCTTTTGACATTGAGTATTTGATCCATAATTGCAAATTTAGAAAAAAAAAAGCAGAATTTAGACTATCGCTTTGTCTAATGTTAATCGAAATGGGGATCTCTTCAGTTAGTCCATCGTTTGTTTGTTTTAATTCTTGTTCTGCTAGTGCTTAGTAGTTTGATTAGATTACTATTATACATTTCTATCAATACTTTTGTATCTAATTTGATGAATTTTTCGACTAGTTGGCGTCTTGTTCTGGAACTTTGATGTTCTTCCCTGGTTCCGCCTGGTGTGTTAATTTTGCAGATAATATTTTTATTAAGAGTTTTGAAATGTTGTTTAGAAGGCTTATTTCTCTATAATTTTGTAAATATTTTTTGAAATAGGATGGTTATTTCATCAACCAATTTATTTGGTTTGTTATTTGATCAACACTTGGGGATTTTCTATTTTTAAGCTTCACGATTGCGTTCATGACGCGGTGCCGTTCACTATCTATCTTAGCATGCTCTTCATCGTTTTCCACGGCATTATCTGAGATGTCCTCCATCCCATCGTCAGTATTACTTGTAGTAGCATTGTACAGTTTTTGGAAGTGACTCACCCATTTGCAGCAAATTCCATCTTTTTTGACTACCATAAAGATCATGTTTCATATCATTTATTAAGCTTGGCCAGTATTCTCTCTTAAGTAATGCTATCTGACCATTAACTGTGTTTCTGACTTGCTTATAGTTACCACATTTTTCCGGTGCTCTGTTACTTCTGTATTTCAGATATGCTTGTTTTTTTTGTTTGTTTTTATTATTTTAAAGCCCCCCCCCCCTTCTATTAATAATTTATTTTAAAAATTTTTAATTGCATAATATGCGGAAGAATTTTATTTGTAAATAATTAGTGACAAGTAAGGGAATGTCGTCAGGGTTGGCCACCCTTTTAACTTTTGCCCATAACTTCCGTGTAAGAAAGAATTTTGTTGATTTAAGCACATGATTAGAAAGATCTAGGAATAAAGTTACTTTTAAGGCAATCACAAATTGATTGGGAGAAAAATAGAGAACTTATGCGAGAATTAAAAAAAAAAAAATTTGTCAAGGTTGGCCCACCGTTGAGAATTGTCAAATGTATGCAAAAAAATTAACTGAATGAAATATTAAACCAAATTACTTTTATTTTTATTCGATTGAGTAAAACTTTACAATATAATATCGCAGAGAACTGATTTACATGACACATAATTCCGAATCACCGTTTTGGCAAATAAAATAACTCCTTGCCATTTTGGCACTTCTCACTTCTCACTTCTTTTGCATTTAATGCATACAATAGAGTTCAGGCGACGAAGCATTCGCTTCCAAGCAGATGTTGCATTTACTATCGTGGTTTTTTTGCAACAGTCCAACCTTGACAACAAGTTCCATCACCACATCGCGGCACACTACATCTAAACAAGTAGCGAAATTAAATGTTTCCCTTGAATAATTTTTAAAGAGTATCCACATAACACATTTTAGATGCTTATCTTAACGAATTAATGTTTTTCCTCCAAGTTTTCATGTTCTATTTGCAGCTGCTGGAAAACTTTTTTTTGTCTTGGTTCAGTGTATAAGTGCACAACACGTTTCAACATTACCCTCCGAAATCAGTAATGGCACGAAAAGTTTGTTGTCATTGAGGAATGTTTTGCCACACTCGCACATAAGTGGTTTCAGTGATCTACACTGAAAAATTGCAGTGGGCCGACCTAGACGACGGGCCAACCCTGACAACATTCCCCTATAATAATTGATTAATATTAAAACATTGTGAGATATTTTATTTAAATCGGTTACCTAAAAATTAAACAAAATTTTTAAAATATATAAATAATTATATTTAATTTTTAAAAAATTTACACAAATACACAAGTTTATAAACAAGTAATATATAATAAATGAAATTTATACAGCAGATTATCAAAACAAACTTAATTCAAATTAAGATTATTCTTCTAAATTCAGTTGTACATTCGTGAGCGTCTTTTAGAAAAAATTTTAAAAAAAATGAGCCTTACAGTACTCGTATATCACCAAATCATTAAATGATGTAATTATATTTCAAGCCGATAATGCACTTCGATATAGAGGGTTAATCTAATAAAATTGTTTTAATTCGTATTATTAGTGACATATTGGGGTTACTGGTAACGTAATACCGTTCCACCTACTTTGCGATTTTTAAATAATTTATAATTATTAATTATTTCAAATAATAATGTTGCTTACTACCAAGGTGAGATGTCAGCTGTTACACATCATATACGAGTACTCTAACGCTTGCTTGCTAGTTTTTTTTATAATTTACAGTTTAATTATTTCTCTTTCTTCCAAAAAAATATTACAAACATCCATGAATATAATTATACTACATGAATTTTCTTTAATTAAATTTATTTTCTTTTCTTTTCAAAGTTCTCAAAGAGTATGCCAAACTCTCATGAGTTGAAACTCTCATGTAAAGGTTTTAATATTGTTCGTTGGCTATAGATCGATAAATTTTGTAGACGAGTTTGGTTGACAATAGTTGGGTGGTAAAACATTGCTTGAATAATTATTTTGATTTTGTGTCGAATTTTGTGGCATGTAGCCATTATTGTATAGATTATTATTGGTAAGCATTTGTCCATCGTACTGATTTGCAGTAAAAGTCTGACCATCATTACCAATCATGAATTGATTTTCGTTGTTGGTGGGAGAATTGTATGCCTCTGTTCCGATCATTTGGTACTGCATCTGTGGTAGTCGGTTGACATGATCTGATATTGGCGCTGTAGTGCTGGAAAAATTAGTGTTACTTATGTTCAAAGTTTGTCCCAGACTTGACATTTGTAATGGAGTGCAAGAGTACTGCAGTGGTATTACTCTTTGGTCGTAATAATCATTTCTATTATTATTTAAAGGTTTTATTTTCTGTATTGCATTTTTTTTTTCTTTCATTCGACGATTCTGAAACCAAATTTTAATTTGTCGCTCGTCTAAATTCAACTTCAATGCTAAATCGTTTCGTGATAATCTGCATAAGTATTTGTTAACACGAAAATATTCCTCGAGTTCAATTAGTTGGGCAGACGTATAAGCAGTTCGTATGCGTTTCGGTTTTTTTGCAATGAGAGCTGCTCGAGCTTCTGAAATATAAAAAATGTTAATCTTTATATAAAACTTCGAGTCTAAAAATACACGAATTGATATGAAAGGAAGGATAAAGAAAATAAAACTGGGCTATTCTTCATTGTCATTTTTTCATCTTTAAATGTCGAACCTTCCTATTATAAAACGGTTTAACTAGAGCTGGAACGTTGAAGCGAATAAGTCAATAAAGAATAATTCTTAAAGGGGAATGTTGGCTGGAGATTGGTGTATGAATAAAACAAAAGTTTTAACAATGAAGTTTAAGTTTGAATGTAACCTGTGTGATTGGGTTACGAATAAGTTCTGATTTTTATGATTAGAAAATTTTGTTATGTCATAGTAAGAAGGAGGTAGTAAAATATGCTAAACACATATGGAGCATTCAACAGGCGGCTAGTTCCAAGTTTGCTTTGTTGCCATATTCTCACGTTTCACTCCCCATGGGACCAGACAGGGGCATTACAAGATTGTTGTTGCTATAATCCCTCGAGAGCTTTAAACATTTTCACTTTGAAATTTGCGGTTCCGACAAGCTACTGTGCGGTTTATTTCCCAGTTTCATGTTAACTAATAAGATTTATGTGAATGCGAGCATAGCGAAGAAACAAAACTGAGGATTATGGTTATCTAAATTCAAAAATAGGATGGTACGATATGATGAGAATATGAAAGAACGCGAGATTGTTGAACCTGTCAATCATCATATAAGCGAGGGATGCGGCCATGTTGCTAGCATCCCTTAACATTTGACGAGTGCTGACAGATTTCGAAGCACCATCCAATCCCTCTCCAGTTATTTGAACCCAATATAAAATTACCGATAAATTTACATATCAACTTTGCAGTAAGAAAGATTGGAGAAACAAGTTTCGGTTTGTTTTGAATTGGTGGTCAAAATAACACTTGATAAGATCAGTGCATGCGTGACTACATTCAATTCTCGTGTCAAAAGAATAATGGCGGATTTATCCTTCATTATTATAATTACTAAAAAATTGATTTGACTTGCTTTGTAACTACTACCAAAATTGCGATGAACAACTTAATAATGATTTTTATAATTTCATGGAAAATTAAAATTTTTAATGTTTACTTCAAATTTGAAAAGTTTGCAAATAATGATTTTATTTTTAGTACTAATTTAAAAGCATACATCAAATAAAAACTATTAAAATAATTATGACTCTCGGGAATTTTCATGTCAGACTTTAATACTATCGAAACACGAAACATCGTTTCTACGAACTACAAAAAATGTTAGTATTGAAGTAGAAAAGCATTGGCATTAACTCAATACTGGGGCTATTGATGTTAATCATTAATATGATGGGTAAAGACAGCAACTGGGAAAATACCCGATGTTCGTTCCAACTGAAGAGGGGTGCATTTAAGCATTAATTATTTACTTTTACTTTTTTTTAATTAAAATTCTTTCAATTTGACAAAATGGAGATAAAATTCATCTGATTTAATCCATACCTCGTCGGTTAAATTTATGTTAATCGATTTGTGATTTTTTAATCATTTTTCAAGCAATACTTCCTGAATTGAGTGCAAATTATTTATTCAAACACAATATTGGTTATTTCAAATTTTAAAAGTTTCATAAATAAAATTTCTGTCGTAATTTAAATGTCCGTTACTGGTCAACAGATTTTTGATTATATATTTAATTGGATTTTTGAATTCGTGGGTTATACAAATTAACCTACGGTTACTCAAATCAAGCTACAGTTAATCAAATCGTTCGATCTTTTTCAATAAAAAATAAAATAAAAATTTGCTGAACTCACCAAGATTATTAAATTTGGAAGCGTCGTTTTGAACGATTACGCCATCTTGAGAATTAGCGTTGTTGATTCTCGTTGGAATTTCTTGATTCACGTTAGAGCAAAACTGCTTAAAAAAATAAATTAAAACGTTTTCAAAATATTTAAAACTAACAATCCTACCTGGTTTTGGTTGTTAAAACTCGGGTTATGTAAATTCGGCTGGTTCAAAGTCGTGTTATATAAGTGATCGTTACCGACGTTTCCATTAGAATTATGATTATCTAAATATTGCGCTAATGTAAAATCTTCATCTATCCACACACTATCATTGCAATTCGACACAGTATCACTTCCCATACCCGTGAAATTATTTTGATTCAAATACAAACTGTTGGAAACGACGGTGCCTGGCAATGTGTAAGATGGAGGTAGTTGATTGGGAAAATAATTTTCTTCGTTTTGAGTCCCTGAAGCTGGACTGTTCGATGGTGTTATATCTTCCATAATTTTTCTCGATGTGCAATAAATTATCACTGTTTACTCTTGCAAAGTTGTCGACACAATAATAACCATAACTATATTTTCACTTTTGAGGTGCTTTTTAAAATTTTAGGCTTTCTCTTTTAGGGGAGGTAAACTTCTTGACCAATAATTATTTAAGTTTGCAAAAGTTAAGTACTTAATCTTTTAAAGAAAAACCCCCTTTTGTTTACATTAAAAACGATAACCTTTTTGGGGGTTGCTGCTTAATAGTATTTAATTTTTACGTGGCACACGAAAACATTTCTATTACCAAATTATTACTAACGTATTATTTCTTCTGTTTTCATAAAATTGACAGGTTAATGCCAGTGGCTATAGACAAGTTGTGATAGTTGGCTACATTTTTCACCTCAAGTAAAAGTAAAAGCTTTGTCGAGTGATAAGAATTTTGTGATAAATATTAAAAATATTTTGTTTATTTCAAATAAGTTATAACAAAATCGTCACCAATGAACAAAAATTTAAAAATATTTTCTTTTCAGGTATAATTTTGCAAAGAAGCTTATCGGTTGTCTTTGTCTATTCTCAATAATAGATAACGGATTGTAGATTTAGATAACACATTCTTTAAACATCGCATAAACACACAGTTTTGTTTTTTGACCCCAAGCTCTGATTATGAATTCGAGAGTAGGGTCAGAAAGTACAGTATTTTAGATAATTTCGTCTGGGAAAGAAAAAAAATCGTGCAAAAATAAATAAAGATTTTATATTGCTAATAAAGTAGGAAAAATGTGAAAAATATAATATTAGTTCACACAGTTAACACATGCTTTTATCTAAATTAAACTGGGGTATTTTCATTTCCTGACGTCTCCTGCAATAGATATTATCCTCGCAGGAAGCTACGCAGCCTGTCCCGACTTTGTCCTTCCGTGATTCTCGACGTTTCACCCTTAGTTTTTCTTTATGTAAAATGTAGTAAGTCTCTCTTAAGTTAAAAATAAAAATTTGATTATAATACAAAATTTTAGCGAAATGAAAAATTTCAATTTACTGCTATGAATTTGGTATAAAAATTTAAAAGATTATTTGATATAATGAGAACAAATCCTGAAAACAATGAACAAGCAATAAAATAATAAACTGTGTATGCAACGACCCGATGACAAGTAAGGGATGCGGTGACGTCACTCACCCCACTGCTAGGGATGATATATGGCGGCGGTTAGGAGATCGCGCAGCGGCCATCACTCAAATCAATTCACCCGCGCTATGTATTTGCCACTGTCTGTCTCTTTTCGATTTTAAATAGTAAAGTGGTTGTAAAAAATAGTATCTTTTCAATTGACAACTTTATCTACTTAAATACTGCATTAAACAATAATAATAAATTCGTGTTCTACATTTTAATGACACATCAAAACATAATAAAAGATTTATGATAGTCAGATTAACTAATTTACTTTACGCACATTATTAATGATTAATTATTATAATATCAATTTAATTTTAATTTAGATTCTTTTCGTTTCAACTTTTAGTTTCATTCCGACTCGAACCGAATTTCGTATCATTTTTCTTGTTTGATACTAATCGGTTGTGTTTTCTCTATATATTTGGTTTTATATATTTTTTGTTTTGGAAAATTTTAGCTCCTGTCATCATGGTGGATCGATCACATGCCTTTTTTTACATTTAAATCGTTTATTTCTACAACATGATTAGGTAGAAAAACATAACAAAATATAATAAACAAAGAAAGCGACAGAAAAGAAAGAGAAACTTTTAAGAGCTGATCATTCAGTTTGCTACAAAATTTTACCCCTTTCATTAGGAACACAGATTTTCTCCAAAACCCCAGAGACACTTCCAAAATTACTATCTTATACTACAATTTATTATACCTATATGATGTTATAATAATATTATATTTTATTATACAGCCAGTAAGCGATGTAATCTCTACAATATTCAGATATTTGTTTCATATTATGGATATGGATAAGTATATAATATTACCAATTATCAATATTGTGATAATATGCTATACTTTATTTTATTTGTAAAGTAGTTTATTAGTATTTTATTATGTAAAATCTTCGTGGATACATAGTATTACGTAGATTTACATTTGTTAATCGCATAGATTTATGAATTTTATAATTAATTATAGTAAATATTAAAATACTGTTAACCCGGACCCGGAGATGGGGATTAATTTAAGCCTCTTGTTGATATCAGAAATAGAAAATAGAAAAATTTCGATCCCGAACAAAATAAGAATTTCATTTCATTTAAGCTGTTACAGAGGTTGCAACCCCTAGTACTGGGACTGGGAGATGAAAGTTTTAATGATAATTTTGTATTATTAAAATGCAATAATAATTATTCAAAAAATTGTTTTTCTATTTCTGATTTTTCAATTTTTTAACATTGACGCACCGCAATAGAATGCCCAGAACAGAATGTACAAATCTTCAAAAAGAAAATTCTAGAGAATTTACAGTTCTAACCAAAAAAGCTTTAAAATAATACCAATTTACAGTTAAGCCTAATAAGCTACCTGCATACGTCTGCAATTTGAATATTGCCTAGTAATTTTCAGGTAAAAATTTTTCTTTGTTCTACTGTTGAAGTAGACTGAAAAAAAAATTCTTTTTGTAAAATTGTAGATTGCTGTGCGACTGTGTATATTTCTATAAGAACACAAAGGAATCATCATGTCGTTGTCTGACATTTTAATTATATATAGGGTGTCCCCGTAACCGTGGAGAACCTTTGAGGTGATGATAAAGGACACTTTTCTAAGACTTTTCTAAGAAAATTTTCAAATAAAATTTTTGTCCAAGTCTAAACCCCTGGGGGGGTACCTCCCTTTAAAGCAATATTTTGAATTTCTTTATTTCAAACGACCATAGGAACGATATTATTGATTTTTTAGACTTAATGAATTAAATCTTTTTAAAGATCATTTGCTTATCTACAAATTAGATTATATTTTTTAATCGTCTAGAATAAACGGTTTTTGAGTTATAAATTAAATTAAGGAAAAAAATGTTAAAAAAATTCTGATTTTATTTTTTTAACTTTTCTTGTAAACCCTGTATCTCTTAAACAAAACATCTTAAAGAAAACTAACGTCCTAAATCGGATAGGGAATCTAACGGGCTACAACTTTAGTCAAATAAATTTTTTTGGGAAACCAACCGTTTTCATAGAAATTCTGAAAATAATGAATAAGGTGTGGTAAAAAAAACTAAATTCACAAAATTGCTAAAAAGCTAGATTTGATTTATAATTTCTTTTAATTTCAAAACATATTGTAGCGTTTGACATTTGAGTGACTTTGTTATAAAGAGCATTAATTTATCGTTAATTACTTTATTAATTTATATTGTTTATTTATTATTGTTAATTAATTTATTTATTTTTTTATCTACACCTTGTTCATTATTTTCAGAATTTCTGTGAAAACGGTTGGCTTTCCATAAAAATTTATTGCACCAAAATTGTAGTCTGTTAAATTCCCTATCCTCTTTGAGCCGTTAGTTTTTTTCGAAAACGTTCGTTTGCAAAAAAAATAAAAAAAAATAAAACCTGCATTGTTTTAACATTTTTTCCTTTAATTTAATTTATAACTCGAAATCAATTGATTTTACACTATAAGGTGTTATAGCCTAACTTGTAGATAAGCAAATGATCTTTAAAAACGTTTTAATCCATTAAGGGGGTATTATCGTCTAGAAACTTCAAAAATTCGATTTTTTTTGTTTTGCATTTTCTTATACTTTGGTATTTTAAGAATGTGTCTGAAAAATATTAATTTGATATTCGTAGAACTTCTATAGTTACAGAGCTTTAAAGGTTGCGTTGCGTTCGGTCGCGCCAGGTAGTTTAAAAGTATTAAAAGTAACCAGTAGTAAAAAAGAAGCGAGTGCGGCTCAATCTTCTTTTTTTAAAGCTGAGGAGGGTGGTCTATATGGTCCCGGTATAGCTGATTAAGGGTAAGTTACTCAAATTAGTTTATTATCTATCTTATGTTCAGCCGGATTAATATTAAATGTATGCAAACTTTAAACGTGCTTATTTCGAAACATTTTTGAAGTCGGGCGCACGTTTTTCTTAAAAATTATTGGACCGATTGACTTCTAATTTTGCACACATTTTAAGGGAACCTTCAACTATAATCTGAACTAGAATAATACCGATAGCTTGAATATTTTAGCTTTGTTCTCATGTTTTAGTTGACAATTTTTCGGGAAAAATAAATCTTAAATTTCAAACTACTGTGATTCCGATAAAAAATTTCGTACTTACTTAGTTCTAGTTCAGACGATAACTACATATATATAGATTAAAAAAAAATTTTGTTCTTTTGTTTCAGACGACTAGAACCGCCACAATCTGTGCGCCCGATAGGACGAGCGTTTCACGCCACGACATACATAGTAGCGCAAAACTTGTATATATATTTTAATAAAGTATTTCATAAAAATTTGTGTTGTTTGTTGAAATATTTCTTGTTGCGTATCAAAAACCCCGGGACGGTAAGTTTAATAGTTTTTGCAAAATTAATTCCTAAAGATTACTTAAAAAATAAGCTTCTAGACGATAATACCCCCTTAAGCTTAAAAAATCAATTCGCGTTTTACAAAATGTGAAGCGCCACGTAGTGTCCTTAGCGGTAACTAGCATAGGCAGTAATCGACGTCTTTTTCACTTTGAGTGTTTTTAGGTAATATGGATAAAATCTTGAAAAATAAAATTAATAATATAAATTGTAGTGTTTACGGATGTCATAGCAGGGTGGGCCAAACAAAAATTTTAAGTTTTTATATGTTTCCACCCAAAAATAGTAGGTATGATGCTAGTAATACCGTAGAAAGTGCATAATGCACTTTTGATTTCAATTATCTCCTTTATTAAAAAAGCACATTGAATTTCATGAGGTTTTTTCATTAAAGCAATGGTCTGCAAGCACAAAGCAAATATTTCGATAGCATCTGCATTTTGGTGTTTAATTCCACATGCAATGAGGTGTTTGGCATTTAAAATTGCTTCTCCCTCATTGATACATCTAGAAGAGGGCAGAGCATCTTAATAATACAATATTTTTGCTAATGAAAGCAATAATGATGCATTTTCAGTAGCCATTTTCTCTAAAAGAAAATTTAACAGTTAGTTACCTACTAAATTAAGTGTATTTCAATCTTTTTTTATGTTATTCTTTATATACTACCATTAAATATTACTTAAATTATAAAATTAGCCAATGTAAACCAAATTGATTTAAAAAACACGATTTCCAAAACTGCATAAGTTGGACATATTGTTTTAGTACAGCGCCACCTATCGGTAGTGTAAAATGCGAATAATATCGAAGCTATGGCCGTTTTGAACAAGAAATTAAAACAATTGCTTTATAGGAAGGTACCCCTCAAAGGTTTAGACTTGAACAAAAATTTTATTTGAAAATTTGTCTTAGAAAAGTGTTCTTTATCACCACTTCAAAGGTTCCCTACGGTCACGGGGACATCCTGTATATATAAAAACAAATAATTTTGAATAATTTAATCCACCTTTATTATATGTACATAATATATGATTGCCCAGTCGTTGACGTCATTGGTCGTCAACGGCCAACGACGATGGTGATGGGCAATGATTTTTATCTTATTGTAATATTTAGATCTTTGGCCGGTCAATGACGTTATTGAACCAAAATAATTGAACAATGATGATATCATAGAATAAATACTATGAAGAACAGCAAAATGGCGATTTGTTGTAAACATGCGGTATACCATTGTTTTGTGGAAATCGAGTTTCATTCAAATTATACAAAAATCTTGAGATTTATGTTGTAATTTCTAGTACCTCCCCCTCCTTTCTAGTAGCACATTTTGCTGTATAGAACCAGTCTAGGGTAGGGTTACTGATTTTACTAGGACAGTACTGGTTTTGTAACTTTTGTCTTGGTTCCACCAGGACGTTGCCGTCTACCGGTGTCACTTCTCACCCAGCTAACAACACAGAGTAGGGATGGGAAAATATAAGCCCCGCATGAATAGATTAGCGAGATTCTTTTAAAAAGAGAAAGAAATTGATAGTCGACAGATGGCGCTATTTGAGTATACACTTACCTATTCGATAATGGTGTAAATTGTCATACTAACAAATAGATAAAGCGAACAACCAGTACGGTTGCGATTTTCTTGAATGAGGCCGAATACCGAACAACTACATCCGACACAGTCTAGATGGCTACAGACGGCCGACAGGCCAGTGTAGTTGCGATTTCCCGAATTTCCCTCAGGGTCAAATATTTATTTAAAAAAAAACGTGACAATATATTTGAATCTGGCAGAAAATTAGAAATGTTGTTTACCAATAAGAATTGCAATAAATGCGTAATCATATTTTTTTTAAGATTTCAAACTTTTCAATTTTGACCAGGACAACGTCTGCCGGGTCAGCTAGTAAATTTATAATACAGTTTTTAAAATAACAACTCTCGTGTCGGGCATATTGGATTTTTCTGTTGTTTGACGCTCCTCGGCAATCTTCGGAAACGCGTAATTAGAGGTTCTCGCGTTGTAATTCTAAAAACAGCCCCATTCCGACGGAAAATTTTAGAAAATAACTTTCCCTAGAAAACTTTTTTTTAATTTTTGAAAAAATTTTTCATCGGGAAAGTTGTATTTTTAAATTTTCCCTCGGATCGGGGCTGTCAATAACAAATAGGTGCTCAAGTATACAGAGAACAGAAATGTGTACCTATCCCATTCTCTCTTGGTTTTACTAGTTATAGATTACTATTAATTTATAAAATCGAAGTAATGCCGAAGACTGGGACTTAAAATTTAAGAGTTTGTGAGTTGCGATAAAACGTAAAATTTCAGCTTTCCCTCAGTAGCAAAATTTTATAAGAAATTAAAAACCAGGGAAATGACGATAATTTTTTTTGTAAGATGAAATTGATTTTTCCTCAGTGCAATAAATACGAAACCAAGATCTGATACAAAGGCGTATATAGAGGGGGGGGGGTACTTCCCTTTATAAATATTCAAATACTACAATAACAGCGGCAAAATGCACTTAATTATTAACAATTTGAAAAAATTTTCTTAGAAAAATATTTAATTAGTTCTTCTCTATGAACTCTGGCTGTATTCGCTCACCGATATCAATATTTGTGTAACATTTCAAGTTGCAATTTCAAAAAAGTTAAAAATTAAACTATGTAACATAAATAGAAAATAACTTAAAAAAATTAATTTTTTAAGTAATTTGTGGTATTTAGTAGTATGTGATGTTAAAATAATCAAACCTAACAAATGTTAAAATAATAAATTTTAACTGTTAAGTAAAGAATACATACTACACAGAAACATAATATTTTAAAAATACTAAAATGATAATAATTTACATTTAACAGGGTTTATTCAAATATTCTAAGTTCAACCCTGTTAAATGTGAATTATTGTCATTTTAGTGTATTTTTTAAATATTATGTTTCTGTGTAGTATGTATTCTTTACTTAACAGTTAAAATTTATTATTTCAACATTTGTTAAGTTTGATTATTTTATGTAACATAATTTACAATTATGGAATACTTGTAAACAGTAACTCATACAACCACGAGGCATTTTACTGTTAGGGTCGTTCTTAAGTTTTTGGATTCCTTTATAATTTCTACTTGACATCGTGGACGAGATCGAAATTATATATAAGTATATTAAATAATATATAAAAATTTGATCAGAAATATAACTACTTAGGCGCTCTATCATATTCATCACGTTCACATCGAATAAAATCCTTTCCAAAATGTAAAATTATGCAGGGTGTGTTTAGTAAGATCCGAAAAACGTAATTAATTTATTTAAAGTTTTACAATTTATTCTGGAGCTAGAATATGATCGAATGCGTATTGATCGAAATTTATTGAAAAAGTTACCACACTTCTTCTCGGAAAAGGATTTTCAGGATCTCTTAAAGCAGAATGCAAAGGTTATGAAATAAGAATACTTAAAATTATTCTTTTGACGGTTTTATTTTCCCTTATATCTGAGGTTTTTGTTTGCACTTTCGCAACGAATTTGGAATGTACTTAAGAAAAGGATTATGTACGTCAAAATTTTGCATTTTGACAAATTTATTTGTGTCGTAATGTACTTAACAAATTTGTACTCGATTGTAATTTTCGGAATAAATTTTTTTTTTGAATTGCTCACCGATGTTTCCGAAAAATAGAAAAACGTGTGAACAACACACGAAACCCTTAAATAAATAATTTTTGTTTTAAATCTTTTCGATACGGTATAAGTTGTAACTATAGTGTACCAAGTTGAAACTCGGTGAGTTAAGGGTGGCAGGGTTGCAGCCGTCCGGGATCATCAATCATTCTGAGACAATCGCGCGGCGCGCAGCTGTCGCACAGTCCGACACGCCGTCAGCCACCGGCCTACGGGTTTATATTGGTCCTATAACTGCAACTTTAACTTGCTCTCTGAATTAAACGTTTTAATCTGATATAAACACACTCTAAATAAGTTAGGTAATTACTTTACTTTAACCTGCTATACAACATTACTGCTTTAGCACTTGATTTTCACATTTATGAATTTGCGTTTCAGTAGTTCTTGAAATTTCAATCTTAACGGACGCTTTCAAATGTCTCGAGTAAAGCATAATGAATTAAGACAAAAAATCTCTTTGTATATTATGATGTTTTTGAAAACTTTCGAAACGTCGTGTAATACCTGCATCGTGGATGATTTTCTCAAAATATAATATAAATATTTCAACTTGGGTGTTACGTCTACATGTAACACATGATTGTTTTAATTTTATACTTCTACACTAAAAGTCTGTTAACGAGTTATTAGAATTTACCGTTTCTATTATATTGATGACGTAACACCTAAGTTAGAAGCTTTATACTATAGAATATGTAATTAGTTATACAAATTGCAGGCTGAAGTCATCAGTAAAAATAATTGTATAATAAATTGTGTTAAATGTAGTTTCAGAATCATTATTAGGTGTAAACATAATAAATTGATAGATAATGAAGAAAACGAATAACCTTTATTGATATGTTACGCGTTTTTTTAATCACTAATGTACCTAATTAGTTTGTTCATAATAACATGGTTAATAATTGGTACTAAATTTTGTCCTTTCTATACCATCAAAATTTTTTGTTCAGATCATACCTATATTAATATTTTTACATATTTTTTTGAAAGTATTGTTCCAAGTTTTTAGGAAAAACCAAAACCCAAAATGTTCGAAACAAAGCTTGGATTCTCACAAAAAATAAATGTAATATGCATCTTTAGCGCTTTAAGCAGGATACAGATTTATATCCTTTTAACTTTAATAAAAGTTAATTATTAATAAGGAAATAACATCTCATGTTTGACACTTCTGCAATTCCTAAAATATGCATATTGTACAATTTGCTTTATCCTATTTTTCATTATTTTGCTATTTGTACAAAGTCAGCCATAAATCTTATAATAAAATGGCATTAGTAGGTTCATCTTGAGTACGGATTACAAGAGGTTTAACGCAATTGAGTATTTACCTGACTGTTTAATTCCGGAAAATGTCAATAAAGAATTAACTTTTTCCTGTTGGCTTTCAGTCTTCCTGCTAACTAGAAAAATTTTTTTTTCTATTTGCTGTACAATTTGTCCACAAAATTTTTTTCAGATAACCTTTGTAGCGTATCGTACAATATTTGTTGTAATACAGAAAAGATATCGTTTGTATAAAATATCATCAGGCCGGTATCTAGTCAATGTTATCTTACACGATAACCAAGTGTAATTTTGGTTGAACCTCTTTTGTAAATTTTTTAAATAGATTATCAATAAGTAAATGAAAATATTATCTTTCTTTTTGTCATTAGTGCTTGTGTTGTAATTTATGTCTGTAATTAAATGTATGGATGTTAATTTTGACACTGCTTAAATTTTGAAATTTAAAAAATTTCTTGTCAACCATTTCCGGTACCGGAATCAAAATTTTATTTTTTTCTTGGTAACATGCAAATACTTTCTAAATTAGAAAGCTTTTTGTTAGACGTCACTTTGATTTGACACGAAACACAAATACTCTTTGGAATATTAAGAACATTTTTGAAATAATTTCGCTTGAGTAAAAAAAATATTAAAGCTTTTATGATTTCAAAATAACTCTAAAGATGTATACGTTTAATGATTAATTCGTGCACCCCTAGAAAGTTAAAGCTGTAATTAGTGGCACGCGTTTTTGTCTTCCATTTCCATTAACCTTCAAAGGTATGAACTAAATGAAATAAATTAAAAATTTTAATTTTGAATGCTTGGTGTGCAAGAAAACTATAAATAATGTAAAATTTTTATTTTGAACGCTATTCTTAGAAATTCCAACTTAAAATCACTGTAGTTGGAAATTTCGAATTTTTTGATAGTTTTAGTTAAAATATCACCTTTAAGATAGGTAAACTGGAAAGTTAACTGATAAAACCAAAAGTGTTTGATTAAAAATATCCTGAGGCATTTCCCAATACCAAAATCAAGTTTTCAAATAGGTATTATAACTTCTCGTATGGTAAATTTCAGCTTAAGATTAATTTATTGTTTCGCGACAAATTTTACTCTTGGGAGTCTTTAATAATTGTTTTATTATATTTACATTTTTATCAGACGAGATAAAGATAACTTTTAAGGATTATTTAAAGAAGTTTCACTGAAATGGTACGTTATTTGGAAAAAAAATTAATTGATTCATCTGTTCCCGAGGTAAGGTAAGCCAGGTTCTGTTATTTATTATTAATGTTCAAAAAAAAATATAAAACCCGTTTTTAATGATGTCTACGTTGTATTACTAAAACTTTTTCAACAATTTTATTAAATCGACATAAAAGAAAAAGTGGATTTAATTTGTAGTTCCTTTTTGGAAGCTTCGCAAGAGTGTATAAGTAAAAATGATGTATTTAAATTATCAAATTATTAAAAAGTTTTAATTTTACTGTACCAACCCTAAAATATATAACGTGCTGAGCAACGATCGGAACAACTACATAAGGGCTCTGTTAAATAGAAAAGAACAGTTGCAGTAAGGCGATAAATTTTGCTCACTTGACACTGATTCAAAATGATCCCTTTTATTGCTTGAACCACTGGTGTTTGCAAGGATCAGTTGCCTGTCGGTGATTTTCCGAGATAGATCGTTATATTTCAGGTGCAAAATATTCAATTGCACAAAAGGTGCGAGTGACAGTTTCAAGAAAAATTTGATAAAACTGAAAGTAATTTTAAATTTCTTTTCAATTAATTATTTAAATAATGTGGCGTTTAATTCTATAATTAATTTCCTAAACTGGGTGACTAGGTATAATAAATTAGTGCAAATTTTTCTATTTATTAAAATAGAAAAGATGAGATCAAAGTGTGGAAACTCGATTTTATGAAGACGAAACCGATTTTAGTTATGAGATAAAGAAGTTTGTATTTTTTTAAATTAATTTTTTAATTAGGTAGTTAATTAATTTTTTAATTGCACTGCGATTTACGTAACTTAATTCATTAATTTATTTTAGAGTGAATTCATTTTTGCATGAAGCTTTCGGTGGTGTCATCTAACGTGGATAACTTAAATTTCCAAGTTTTGCCATTTTCCGTTTAAACGAAAGGCGCCACCGATCAAGCTTACAGGTTTCCTATAAAGCTCCGTTTGTGAGATAAATAATTCATGTGCCCTCTTTAAATTGGATTGAAAATCAAGAGGGATTTTAAGATTTCTTTGTGAAAATTATTTATAAAATTTTCAATTGGAATATGAATTAAATTAACTGACAAATTTTATAATTCTTCGTTAGTTGATTATTATTAGAAAAGCTGTAGATTAAAAAAAAATTTAAATTCATTTTTATAAAGAAATAAAATTGAGAATTTTTATAAAAATATCAAAACCAAAATTTATTAATGGAATAAGTAAAACTACACTTTTGTAGAGTTCTTTTAATATACAAACTAGTTTCGACTATGCCATCTTCAGTATATTCGTTATAATATAAAAATTTAATGTCATCAAGTTATACTTTCTATAAATTGTTAACAATCTTTTCAAATTTTTATATTACAACGGATACACTGAAGAAGACATAAGTCAAAATTAATTTTATAAAATAATAATTTCTTAAATTTCTAATAGTAAGATTTTTTTAATTGACAACAGACTTACTTATAGAACAGCATAAAAATAAATTGGATGTTTAATCGCTTCCCCCTGCTAACTTCTTCACACTTTATGACGACATGTAATCTTAAACTAATATCGTAATTTATTTATCCTTGTTTGAAATTGAGAAAAAAGTTTTATTTAAATTTTGAAATTTTTTAAAATAATTTATTATTATTATTATTATTTATTTTTGTAGAAAATTGAAACAAAATTAGATAAAAATTTTTTAATTTTAAAAATTTTGAATATTAAAGGTGCTCAGTAAAAATAAAACAGCTAAGATACACACAGGAATCCAGCTTTTTGAATTTTTAGTGCATCTACCTAGTAGGTATATTTAATTATGTATCAAAATAAATATTTACTATATTATTACTTTACTTAATAGGTAAGAAAATATATATTAGTTCCTAATTAAATTTGCTATTTATTTTCAAATTTTCAAAAATTATTATTAACACTAAGATCAGAAAAAGGATGGCGGTTGACTGAACCGTATCGAAAAATTTCCGATGGAAAAAATTTTAGACTAAAAAAAACATTTTCTTGATGTTTCCAACTGTCTTTTTTTTAAATTTTTTTAACTTTCAAGGAGATATTTCCCATTATTTTGTTGTATTTTTATTTGGGATAAAGTTTGGGAGGGGGGGAGTTTTTATTATTTATAATTTGTTCTAACTGCACACTATCTCAACAAACAGCTATATTTTCTTCAGAATACTTCAATATTATGGTGGTACTAAAAGCTTTGGCGGAAAAGGACGGAAAGAAAAAAAAATAACTGTGTGCATACAAAAATCACTCTTAATATTTAGTTTTGACAATTAAATGATACAACGTTTAGTTATTTTGACAGGAGGAGAACAAATATTTTATTTAATTAATCATAATTTTAATAATTATTATTAAAATAAAATTAATAAGACTAAAATTGTAAAAAAAATGAGTCAGATAATTTAATTTGTTTGAAGTGAGAATGAAGAGGGACCAAGAATAAAGTTTTATTTTTTATTTTGATGTACAATATTTAATTTATTAAAAGATTTTGTTTAAAGCGAAAGAAAGGTTTATAAATTAAATTGTTTAACCATTGTACAATTAGGTCGATAGGTTAAACGAGATTATTTTAGTTTAATATGTTTTATATAATGCTGTATAATTATATGCTATACTAATGTGAAATAATAATTATAATATTATGTATATGACAATGACGCGCGTGATTAGATTACGAGATTCTTTATGTTAAAGTTTAATTTGTTTTTCAAAAAGCAAAATTTGTTGTTACATGCTTTACTTAGAGAGGAATATAATTTATGTGGATATCCTGTGATTTATTTTATTAAATAGAAACCTTTTCAAATACATATTGGGGAAATCTGGGAGGGGGGGGGGGAGTGAACTAGTTCTCAGTACTCTGGCAATTATGTTTTTAAAAAAAAATCTAATCATGCATAAATATCCTGATTATTATTAAAAAAAAAAAAAATTAAAAATTTAATTATTATTAATTATTTAAGTACATAATATTAAACTTTTAAACTTCCAATTTAATTTTTGTTGATTTTTATTATTTTTACTTTTAAATTATATTAATTGATTTTTTTATTAATAATTTACAATTTTTAATATTATTATTTATAATATCCAAGCTGCTTTATGAATACGATTTCTTGATCTTAGCTGGACTGAGCAGGGAAGCTGAGAAGCTTTAAACTAAACATCAGCCATGTCAAATATCAATTTATATTTCAAATTTAACTTATGATTTAATAAGTTATTCAGAAATATTTACCATAATTTGTACAATGTAGGGTTTGCCTCATGTAAAATAAAGTTAATTTGTCACTTTATAACTTTGCCATTCCGTTACAAAAAAAACAACGAAAACATTGATATAAATTGATTAGATTTTTAGAAATTAAATGGGTTGATATTAAAAGCGGATTCAATTTAAGCTCATGGTAAGGGGGGGGGGTGTAATTAAATATTTTTCAAGAAGAAGGTATATTTTTCAAATTTGTAAAAATGCATTGCATTTAACCTTTATTTTTCAGTTTATAAGCAGTCATAAATGGGATAGTTCCTCCCCACCAATTTGCAATATTGCATTTCAATTTAATTTTATACAATTTAAAATTAAAAATTTTTTTTTTAAAACAAAAACATTAAAAATAAAAGCATCGAAAATAAAAATGTACTGCCCTCCGAGCAAACAGATTGCTTAGAGGTTGAAAAAAAGCTCACATGTAAACTACCATAGAAAACTACCTATATTCAGGGCCGTATTTACGGGGGGGTTAGGGGTTGCAACCCCCCCCCTCCCCCCCGAAATTATTTATCAATTAATAAAGTACTGGAAGTTCGACTGCAATCGTAAAAAAATCAGAAAAAACAAAATCATTAAATTTGAAGTGTTAAAATAAAAATTAAAACTAAAGAGATATTCCTAATAAATTAAATCCTAAATTAAAAAATCGGAAATTCGTATTAATATCCGAGGATTGGCAACACTGGATTGAATACATCTACTGCTAAATTGCAAAAATATAAAAACTGACGATGAAGAATATAAAAAAAGTCTGCTGCCACTTAATTAATTGTTAGTTATAACTCCTATTAATTAATTTTTGATTTTTTGAAAAATAATGATATTGAAATAAATAAAATAGGTATTTTATCTTAATTCTTACCATGATGGTAAAAATTTTAAATTTTTTTATTTTTTAAATATGTTTTACTTTAATACTTTTATTTTTTGTTTTGAATAAATTAATAATTAATATTTTTAAAACCTCCTCTGAATATCTAGTCTAAATACAGCCCTGCCTATATTGGTTACGAGATTCGTCCTTCTAAATCCGTGATTTTTGAGTTTCGAATTTTTATCGAATTTCTGAACCCAGAGGCTCTAGTTTTCTATATGTTTTGTCTAAACTAATTTTTAATATTGTACGAAAATGACGTATTTTCGCTGTAATTAGTGATCGTTGTTGTTAATAAATAGGAATAATATTTAAACTGACCAAAAAGGGGAAGAAACACGATTCATTTTGTTTATACTTTATTGACGCCAGGTCTAGAGTAAATTCTCTAAATCTAGGGAATTTTTAATTGCTTAAGAGAAGTTAAAAAAAAGAGAATTTTTATGAAACCTAGAGAAATTGAGCTCCAAAGCAAAAGATTATTATATACTATATCAAACAAGTTTATTAGGTATATTTTTAAAAATGATTTAATTTTTATATATTACTTAATGTTTTTGACAATAATATGAACTATTTAAATTCAAAGATTTAGTTCTAATCAATTTTGTTTTCAATATTCTCTCAATTGAAAAATTTTCAATATTTACTTCGGGAAGTATTAAATAAAATTTTAATTTTAATTTTTAAATTTATAAGACTTTCAAAATTTTGATAATAAAGAAGTTTTGGCTTAAATGTGCAACAATAAAAGTTTAAAATATTAACGATAATTGGGAGGGGGGGGGAGGCTAGTTACTGCTCTCGGGACTCTTCAAAACTAAGAAAATACTTAAATTAACACTTCTAAAGTTAACAAATCATTTTTAAGTTCTTAGTTTTGGTTTCTGAAACAAAGAAATAAATGATCATGATTTTTATTTTTCTAAATTTAACAAGAATAGTAATAAATTATTATTTATAATATTATTATAATATAATATTCACTTGTTTTATATTTATACAACAATTATTAATAACCTATATATCATTTATTAATTTCCTGTATAGCATTTATTAATTTTTACTTTTGTTATTACGAATTAATACAACGAAAATGTAGTATTCAGCAAAAATTTTATTTCAGTTTTATAAAGTGATGATTCTTTATATTAAATAAAATTTTGTCAAAAGCAGAATTTTAAAATTAAAAATGTGATAACTTTTATGATATTGCAATGAAGTTATTGTATCGATTACTTATGTATTGTGTTTAAGTAAAACTAAAATTTATATTGCATTTTCAGGCAACAAACAATATTTGAAATTCAGCCCCCTTCAATGTTTCAATAAAATGCAAATGGTGTTCTATCTTGATACATGATGGGTATTCTAGAAAATATCAAACCGGCAGAGAGAAAAATGGATATTTATTTTTTCATAAAATTCAACTTCATACAAAATGTCATTTGGAGGCATGGCATTGTATGAAAAAATTTAATATTTTACATCATGTGGTGTAAGCGTGTAAGTATACACAATTTTCTATAATATTGCAAGGTTTAATAGAGTCAAGTTTTGTAAAAAAATCACTCTCAATATTAGTATTTATTTTTATTAAACAAAATACATCAAAAAAAATATTTTTTATCAAAATTAGATTTGACATACGTACACTAACATCAGTCGACATCCATTAAGCTTCAAGGTTGAGAGTTGTTGAATAGTAGTCGCTTACCCTAACATCCCGGCGCTGTCGAGCCCTTTACCCCTCGTTCAATTTTAGCCGAAATGTCCTCTATCTTTGCCACCCTAACAAGAAAGGTTTGTGATCTGTAGAATCAATACGCTTACTTACACTTATACGGTGAGCGAATTTTCTTATTAGTGCCCATCACACCAGTAATTAATTTATTATAATGAACTTTTATACAAAATTCACAAAAGCCTGGACAAAATCCTAGAGCTTTTTATTTAATTTAAATTGTCTTGTGGGGCACCATTTTACCATGTTAAAAGATAACGCTGACACTTTCCAGTTTTTTATATTGAAAAGTGACAAAGTAAGTAGATTTTGTATTCTTGATTTTGTCATTTGTCTTCCCACATTCAGCATACAAATGAAAACACACAGTGAGTGGAATAATAAAGTCACGTTGCAGTGCTATCCTGTAATCTCTCGAGGATAAAATGAAAATAAGTTCCCGGCTGTTTGTTAGCTGCTAACCGTTGCTTGACTTTTGTATTATTAAATTAATATTTTGGCCGTAATTCAAATTTTATTCATAGTTTTTGCAATTTTCATATTCATCTTTCAGGAATTTTATAAATAATTGCTATTTTTTTAGGACACAGCAGCACAGTTGTTCAAAAACAAGAAAATGGTGTAAATAAGATGATGGAAACAACATTTTGGAGAGAGAGCTCATTGTCGAGTAAGTATTTATTTCAATTGCACCGAAAAAGTGTCTTATCTAAAATAAATTTCCGGGCAGTATGACTATACGGAGAACAAAGCTTTTGTGCTCTACATAATCCACAATTGAGATTTCCCAGCGATACATAATTCCAATGTCGCACTCAACGCAAATTTGTTCATTTTTTTGGGGGTCTAACAAAAACAAACCCAAAAACTGAGATTCTATTGGAAGTTTTAAATTAATGAAATTATAATTGGAATTGAGATATTAAATTATTAAATGACGCACTAATAGGGGATCGTTTGTAAATTTTATTTGATATTACCTACGGGAGATGATAAAATATTGTAAACATTGTAAAACAAAATTAAAAATAATTGTGAAAGCACATAAATCATGAAACAATTAAAATTAAAATATCAACACAAGATTTTACTTAGGTATGAAGCATAATATCGTGTCGTATGGAGCACTACTAAAGTAATGGCGTGAGTAGAGAGCAAGGGGGTGTTCTCTTTCACCCGCACCCTGCAGCATCCGGGCTGCACATAGACGCTTTAGGGGCGTCGGCGTCGCGGTAGCGTTCTCGCTTGTCACTATTATGTCAATTCTATAATTACAAATATATTGAAAGATACGTACATGACATGCATGCTAAAGTGTGAGATGTGCTGAATGTTTCGATTAGTGTGTAATTATTTCCAAGTTGTGCCCGATATGTGCATGGTCGTTTAGCTGTGATTAATAGAAATTTTTCTAAGCATCGTGAGTTTTAAAAAATGTGTAAAAATAAAAAAATTAATAATTGAAACTCGTTTTACGTTGTGTTTTAACGTAATAATAATAAAAGAAAAATTAAAACGCATAAAAATTGGTTTTAATAACTCGTTCGTGCACTTTTTGATTTATTTTCTTGACAATCATAAATTATAGTTTAATCGCCGCATTATTAATTATTTCGAATTTTTATAACGATTCGTTAATTGATCCAAATTTTTAATTCGTATCCTATGGGCGAAATATTTAATTTTTGTATGAAATTGTTTTTTTATGCTTTTTCTTTGTGTTGGGATATAACATTTGGGGTTTAGGTTTTAAGAAAACGTGACCAGAAATTTTTAACCTACTATTAGAGCTTTTCTAAGCAATAGCTAAGGCACAGTTTAAAAATCGATTTAGGAAAGTCTCAAAACTACTCTAATTTTGCATGACAATTATGTGTAGTTTGGCATGATTTGTCATCATTTATTCGATTATTTTGCCTGTCAAACTTGACGAAAACTTTTTGCGGTTTAAAGTTATTTTGGGTACCCTACCTTAAATAATAATCGAAACATGTAATTTTAAATTTGCAGTCATTATTGTAATTTATTTAAAAAATAAAAATTATTTCCCGATATTATGATTATACGCTCTCTGATATGTGCATGAATTGAAGTTGCTTAATTTATGTAGTATTAATTTATGTAATGTATTCTTGAAAAGGCACATTCGTGATCTACCCTGTAGATCCGGGCTTTTGTAGAATTTTTGTATCAGAAGCTCGTCTCTACAGGTATCTTACGGATGGAAGACCGCTCGGCTCTTTTAACATGTACATGTTTCACCGATATAATGATTAATGATTTTATTTTTTATAGTTTAGTCACAGTTTAAATTAATGTATTATTTTTTAGGGCCGCAAGCTTAAGACCTGCAAGATACAAAATTATTCCAAATTGTTTCCAAGATCTCTGAGATGTGGGTATGAAAATAGACATAGAAACGAACAACTTCTTTTTCATAATTTTAGGTCAACTATCGTCGTGGCAAATCAATATTTTTATTTAAATATAAAAAATTCTTATATTGGAAAATTCACTTCGAGGAAAACCCCAGAGTCGGGTTTCTAAATTAAAAAAATATTGGAGAAGAATCAATCGAAGATTATTTATTGGCATGAACAAAATGTTTGTTGTTTATGTATTTTTAACATTAAATTATAAGGCGGACTGGCATTAACATATTTTTTTGAAAATATCTTATTTCTTTTGAGTTAAATGGTTTTTCTTCACTTAATTGTTTTCTAATGTATACGTGTACATATTGCCACGAATACCTCATGGTCTATTGGGTAATTTGCAAAATCTTTAAAACTAATATTTATATAAGTATTATAAATTCAATTTTTAATTACACCGCAAGTTTTACGGTGGAGTGATTTCAGGAGGTTTCAAATATTAAGGACTTCAAATAGGAATTTGCGTTCATAAATATTGATGGACCAGAAAGGACTGCCAGGGGATGAATTTGCAATGTCAGAAAGCACCGAAGCTGAAACAAAATTATTCAGTGCGATTTGTAATTAATTACCTATACACTCAGAAAACTTGAGCATTTTTTGAATAAATTACCCGTTCTAAAATCACATTATCAAAAAATTTATTTTGGTTCCACATCGAAATTGTTAAATAATTCTGTGATATATTTAATTTCTCTACTCAAAGTGCTTATAATTTTATAAAAAACTAATTTTAATTTTAAAATCAAGAATAACCATACGAGAACAAGCAATCTCCAATAATTTCACATCTCCAAAATCACCATTGTGGATCTGAATAGTAAAGGACCTCAGAGGCAAACAAGGCACGAAAATACAAACAAAACATTAAGCATTCACCGTCTGAAAGCACAAGAGTTCTGTTGAGAATAATCATGTTTTCTCTATGTATATCAAAATTATTACAAAGTATTCAATATGAAAACCCACGTTTGACTTTTGGAATGTACGGGATAATTTTTTATTTTGATTTTGAACCCGAGTTAATCATTAAGTTAACCGCGCTTTTGTTTCCATAATATAGATAAGATTGCTAATTTCAAATCAGAACTCGGAATATAATTTTCATAATTTTGCTATACCAGTTAATATAATAATTATAATTAAAAATTTTATTATCTCTATTACATTATTCATATCACGATCAGTCTGTTACTAGTTTAAAGATAGTATTTTCAATACTCGGTTAAAGCTAACCAATCATTAAATTTCAAACATGTGTTTTTTGTTGTTTGAATTAGTTAATAAATCCCGGTTTAAACCCGAGTTTAAACTCCAAAAGCCATTTTTAAATATTTAAAAAAAAATTTTTTTATTTAATTTATTTTTTAATTAAATAAACTGAAACAAGAAAATAAAGCCTCAGCTAAACTTTATTTAAGTCAATCAGTGATTAACCAACCTTTGTATCTAAACAGTGAAAAGTACAACTTGATAGTATAATCATTAGTGACCTTTAAGCAACTATTGAAAAAATGACCCTGACGATTTGTTTATTAATATTTTTCAATATTTACATAATAATAATACAAATAATACTTTATTCACTCAAATTAATACATTTAAATGTTTTCATTATAGTGCTGCGGGGAAAGCTGTACTATTGTAAGAAAGGGAAAGAAAATTTGCTAAAAAATATTAAACTACAATAATTAAAATAATATATTCTATTTTCCGTGCACTTATCTACTGTTCTATTATTTAAAGCATTTTATTTTAATTTCCATATTGTACATATTTTATTGACAACCAGAGTTACTTAAGTATGAAAATTTTAATTTTAATTTTTTAAATCTGTATAACCTAAACAAATCTTTAACTCAAAATAGATTTCATCAAATTTAAAGTAGTTAAAATTTTGCGTGAAAATCTAAATAAATATTATTTTAGTTTGTCCAGTTACCGAGGTATCGCTCGGAAATATCGATTTTTACTGAAAAAACGTAGTTTTCAGTTTTCGCTGTTAAGCTTCTTTTCTCTTCATCTGATGCAAAAACTTTCAAACTTTTTTCCTTATGACCTTTTTTTTTGGTTATTTATTAAATTTGTGTAAATAACTCGATTTTAGAGCATTGCAGACACAATGTTAACATTACCTAAAAGGTATTAATCAAACTTTTTAATAAACGAAAACAAAAAACTATTTAAAAAGAATAATTTAGAATTGTCATTCAAAATTAGGGTATTTTAAAAAGTCGTACTCTAAAACTAATAAAGTTACTGCTCAGTTTCTCTTTTTTCTATACGTGTAATTTTTCTTTGTACACTTTTGGAAATGTTAACATTCAGCCTAGGATGATCTGAAATTTAGCTTCGTGAAAAACTTTAATAAACAACAAAAACGAATCAAGTTTTTGACTGATAAATCTCATAGATTGTATTCTCGTATTCTCTCTTGATATTCGGGGAGTCGCCATAGCGCAGAACATGATTACAGTTTTACGTGGAATCTAAACCATGAAGAAGAATGTGCAGATTTTCCCTGACTCTTAGTCAGGTAATTGTTAGCGCATACAAATTTTTGATCAAGCAAAAATCGAACTCTGATTGGTCACACCAAAATCTACCCAACGTAGATTCTCGCATGTAATTAAGGAGTGTTGCCTAATTAAATTCATTCTATAATATTTTGGGAGTAAGAAGACTTGATATTTCACGGTAAACAAATTTAGATTATTAGGATTTATTGTAATAAATAAATAAAGAAAATTTTGATTTTGACTATTTTGCAATAGATTTCGAAAAATTCTATGAGGCAAAACCTGTTATTGTTTTTGTATGTTATTATTGTAGTTTGTTGTCAATATGGTAAATTATTTCATTGTTGAAGTAAAGATATGAGCTTCACTTTTTGAATTAATTCTGCAACCAATCGTACAAAGTTTCTCAAACCGACGTTGGCAGCTTGACGAATAGTTCAAAAAAGTAAATAATATGTTTACTGGAAATACATATGAAAAATAAGCTTTTCCATACATATGTGGAAAATATTGCTACTTATTTTCTTTTATATGTAAAATGTATTTTTCAGTAATTGTATGGTTTCTAAAAGAAAAAGCTCTTATTTGACAGTAATAATTGGCCACTTAATAATCAATTTTCAACTGTAGAAAAAGTCGCCACATTGACGTGGTAGTCGGGCAAGGAGTTTATTATATTAGAAACAATTCAATAAAAATGAATCTATAGTTGGGGAACGAAGAGTTATTTAATATTTAATATATAAAATGAAATTCAACAATATTAAAGCACTTATGGAGCTGCTGACAGTCAATAACAAACCTGTCTAAATCCTAAAAACAAAAATAAATTTTGAATCGTAGTTTGTGGCCCTAAACTTGAAGGTATTGGAGGTAGAAAAATTAGAGACGGAATAATGTACATCAAAAGTTTTCAAAACTTGGAAAATTAAAGTGTTTTACGATCCCAATTAATATTACCATAAAAAGTATGCCTATTGTGTTTCATAAGCTAAATAAATAAAAATTTTTAAATAATAAATATTAAATTTTTTTATAACCAAATAATACCATAATATAAATTTTAGTATTGAAAAATATTCAAATTACACATTCCAACAGAAGTGAATTTAGCATTATATTTGCAAATCATAAGTTTTTTTATGATTACATATTGATTATGTAATATTACATATTGTAGATTATTATATAATACAGAATGATCTACTACGACATACTTTTGGAAAATTGAGAAAACAAAATAATATAGTTTCTATTTAACCCTTGAGGGCTCAAAACTATATTTTGTTATTGCTGACTGATTAACAATGAGCTTTAAAGGATAAAAAACTGAATTTAATATAATAATTCCTAATATTAAACTTGTAATAAATAGAAAAAGGTTTTTTGATTATTTTTTAAGATTTGTTTATTATTATTACATACAAAATTATTATAATAGAACATCGCACTTTATTTGTTTCATGCAGTGGCGCAGCCAAGGGGGGGGGCTAGAGAACTATAGCCCCTCCAGACACTCTTTCTTTTTTTAAATGACCATAGTCGCTTTTTTACCGGTGCAATAAAAAAATTTTTAAAACAAAAAAATTATTGTGTTCGACTGTTTGATATGATTGTAGTTAGGTACTGTTTTTAGTGTAGGTACTTGTTGCTTGTTGGCAAAATTTACTAAATTGTCGCCTTTGCGATGCCGCCCGTGTTATACTTAAGGGCTAACAAGGGTGGTCCGGCGCAAAGGAGAGCGCAGGTAAGAGCGTGGTCAACGGATTTTTAGTGTTTACTGAAATTTCAAATATTAATTATTATTCATTCACTATGGATAATTAGCAATAAGTTTCAATTCTTAATCTTAATGACTTCTATTTATTGAAAATAAAAGAAGGTATATTATAACAAAAAGATTGGCAACAAAAATCAATGATAAATCTTTCGCCTTGAGTTATTTCGGAATGCCGTTCTTTAATTCTTACTTCAATTTAAGCAAATACTATAGATTAGATAATACGTACAGCTTAAGCCCATTACAATAGAATTTTTGTAGCACGAAAATTAGCGCCATCTGTTTGCTGGAGTTGAAAAGTGAAGGTTATAAATTAAGTGTAATTAAAAAAAAATTATTTTAATTATTTTATTATTAATATATAAGTAGTTAGATGAAGTATTAAATACTATAGATAGGATTTGTTAATATAAAAAAACTTAAAATCTACTTTGAAACTGATATAGTACCAACTCTATTCTTTATTGGCGCTGTGTGCTGGGCTACAAATTTTTGTCTAAGCTGCACATATAATCTTTTTTATAGTATTTGATTTAAGGTAGGTAACAGTGGCAACACAATAATTATACTCGAAAATAGGATAACCACTCCTGGTCAAAATCCTGGCTGCGCCACTGGTTTCATGTATACCTACTAAATAATATTGTATTATTTAGATAAATCTCAAACTGTAATTTGCATTTTGCAGTTTTTCTTTCTAGAATATTATAATCTATGCTGATGATCCATCATTGCTGGCTTGTATTATTAATAGTATATATTTGACTACAAATTACTAATTGTAATTCAAACTCCAAAAAAGTTTGTATTTACCTATAAGAATTTATAGCTAAATAAACAATAATAGCAAACAGAACTCACGAAACTTCTAGGGCAGCACGGATTTGATGAATTAAAATTTTTCTCTTGTACGGGATCTCTTCTTCACTTATCTTTAATGATCGTATGCACCTGCTTCTTGGTAATGATTATCTTAAGCTTGCGTACTTCTATAGACTCGCCGACTTTTTACTTTGATAAACGTATGGCGGAGATGGAGTTAGGCTTCATTCCCAAACAATCCAAACACATTAACAAAACTCTCGACAAGCGTTTAATTTAAATAAATAAACTCGGCTTGTTTGGACGAAGATCTAACATCTAAGTAAGAATAACTGTTGATGCTGCCTGTTGTTATTTTCTAAATCCCCAACGTTTCTCATGGATTATCCCTTTTTATTGGTCTACCCACGATTTTTTTATTTTGACTTGATGCAGATTACAGGTGCAGATTATGATTTAAGATTTAAATTTGCCTCCCTGTCTTCTAATACTGGAGTACTATAAGATGTTATCTGTCACCCCCCCCCCTCCGACCATCGCACTATCGATCCTTTTCATGACTTTTTTCAAAAAATTAAATATTTTTATTTAATAAAATTAATTACAAAATAATTAATTTATTATTAATTAATACAATATTCACATTCTCAGAACACCCAAGAGTATGGGTAATCAACGCCCCAGTTTCGAAGAATTGTGTTCAAAATCAGATAATTTTGATTTAATTTCATATTAATCAAATTTGCAAAGCAAAGCCTGCTTTATTTATATTTACTTTTGTTATTAATATAAATATTTATTTGCAAAAGATTGATTAGAATAATAATAAATAATATTTATTATTCTACCTAAATGATTTGTATATTATTGACGCATCTTAAAATCTGCCGCAGCAGATTTCCTGTCATTGTTCCAATTTGACTATGAAATTTAAGCACCCTATACACAAAGCAAACCATTTTAACAATAAGAATATTATGTATTCTTTGAACTATGGATCTATTGACGATCACAGTAAGCAAATGTTGCATATTTAAGATTCTAACATTTAACTTTTATACAGAAGAATATTACTTAAGAATTATTATTAATTGCAAATACTATACATTTAAATATTAGGATATATTTATGTTAAATTGAATAATAGCTTTTATACATAATATTATTTTAAATACATCAAACTAAATATATAAAAATAAATATTTTTTAATTTACTTTATTTCTCGTACAAATATTAAAATTACAATTAATTATAAAAATTATTACTTATTTCATCCAATTATATAATAATGTAATTTGTTTAAAATTGATGACCTAAATGCAAAAATATTAATTTATTTATGCAGTCAGAGTCATCTATCTTTTACACTGTAAACGTAAACTTCTATTCTCTTCATTTTGTTGGCAGCTTTATATGTTACTTGTAAGATGGAAGCAGTATTTCAGATCTATACTAACTGAAAAATTTTGTTGAGTGTTGATAAAAATATAAATTTGTGAAAATTTTGCAACATATTTTTTAACAAGTTTTAGAAAATTTTGTTCTAAAATCCACCGAAGAAACAAAAAACGTGACATTGCGATGAAAATAAGTAAAATATTTATTGATTTGATTTTTTAAAATTATAATTTTTTTCGAAAACTATCGATGTGCAATTTTAAAGAATGATATTCATTCAGTAATCAAAATGCACTAGCGAAAGAAATTATAAAAATTTTATTTTGTACGATTTTCCCTCATTTAGCAAAAAATTAATTCTAATTTAAATAAGTACCAACTTCCACATTACTACATAATTGGATCAAGCGAGGAACGTCAAGTGCATCAGAATTGATGGAAAATCACATACTTAGTACAGAATTTTGTTTTGTTTCTCTTGGTTAGTACTCAAATTATCCCATGATAAATGAATAGTTGGTAAATGAGAACTTGTGAGGAATACAAGACAAAAAAGCGAATCGAGTGGGCACCTTCGTGGATTCCTTTAATCCAATCATAATGTTAGAAAATTTTAAATAACAGTTTTTTTTAAATTGTATTGTAGTTTAATTTGACACGATCGTTGTATGCGTTTATTTGAATCTTTTGAAAAAAAGTGCAAAAATTAATATTAATAAAAAAAAATAAAAAAATCTCGTGTTTTAAAATTAATATTAATTAATAACGAAAATATTGTGAGAAATGTTCTAAACTTTTTTTGTTCTCGCATTAAAGAGCCATTTTAAAAATATTAATTTGTAACTTGCGGCGGGCATGAAGATAATACCACATTGATGATATTTTATTATTTGGTTTTTTTTTAATTATATAGATTGAAGATAATTCTATTAGTGTTATCGCATATAATCGTAAACTTGGCTAAGGAACAAATCGTATTAAAAATGATGAATGAATTGTAACATGTTTTCTGGTACGGACTAAACCACTTCATATTAGAACACGTTCTGTTAACTATGTTAAGATAAATTATGAAAGTCATCAAAAAACATTAATTTAATATATTTCTACTTGTTAATGAAAGATTTGCTAATGTGCCGCAACCAACTTGTAGGTGGGCTACTGGAATTAAATGTGACTTGTTATTTTTAAATTTTCATTTTTCTTCATTTCTTTACAAATTTAATTAAGTTTCGACTTATTTATTTTTGAGTTTCAACAAATCTCAGTTACAATAACCTCATTACCAACCTGTTATATTAAATTTACCTTGCCGTTTTCATATATCAACATCAGCTCCATGAAATTCTTTCTAACTAATTTCATTACTGAACGTCAGTACGTGTCAATATCATCTCGTTTTCTAACATGTACATGTGCCTGTCAAAAAGCCAAAAAAAAAAATGTGATGCCTGTATTGGGGCACAAGTTATCTCGAAACTTAATCAACATAATTGAAATTCAATGCGTGCCCATATGCAGACGAGAAGAAAATTTCATTATTTCTGGCGTAAAAATTTACAAATGAACTTCTTTCGTTTGTTTAGAAATCCGAAATCATTATAAATTACACCATGTTGAGTATGAATTATTTTTCGAAAATAAAAGTTCAAAGATAAAATACCAACATGATGCATTAAATTACAGCTATCAATCTAGTTTGCCTTCAACCAGTTTACAATACACATTGAAGAAAACCTGCTAGTCATTTTCACCTTTAACCTCAACTTCTTGTATCAAGTGCTTATACGCCACTGTTTGATTCCTGATGCTATAATAGCTAAATTGCTTATGTACAATATTATACTTATTGTATTGCTACATAACGGTGCAATATAAATTGAATGCGTAATTAACCTTCATATTGTATAGATAGAAGTTGTTATTTCTACTTACACTTTGATGAAATACTACATCAGAAATTAAAAAATGTTAAAAGTATGTTTTAAATGGTTTAAGCTAGAAAAAATCTAAAATTAACGTTATAATAATGTATCAACAACTGCTGAATGATAGTAATCAATCATTTTTTTTACGTTGATTTAATGCTTCATACTAATTCCATTATTTTTATTGAGGTAGAAAATTGTAAGCTCTCAATCATGAAAAATATTTTATAAGGTTTTCTACGTTTTTTATGCATTCATGTTTCATACAAACTTCAAACAAATAAAATGTTTAATTTTTATATTAAAATAAAGAATAAAAAATGAATAAAACGTGAAATTAAGAATTCGATAATAATAATTAATATGTAAAAAGTTGATGTCGTAATTTTTTATTTTGGAGAAGCCCACGCTAATTAATAGATTGAGGAAATCGATTTCTGGTATTGGAAATAAATAATATTATGATGTCACATACAATTATTATTAAATCATAGGTTTCGAAATAATAATATATTAGCCAATATTTTAAAATAAACTCGCAAAACAACAAAGCACTCATGTAGTGGGTATCGAATGCAATGTTTTGTAAAATATCTATCGGTAGGTATACTTATAATATAATAATATATACGAGATATGCAGATTAAGTAATGGACATGATATAACATTCAACAGAATCAAAAATCGATCAAATCATATTGATTAATGATTTCTGTAAATAAATTAACAGCAAACAAAAGTATAAAAAATTGTTCCAGCAAATAATTTTGAAAACACATTAATTTTATAATGATCGCTTATTTAATTAAAAAGGTTATGATGATGGTAATAATAATAATTTCTGTACTGTTATGGATCTGTGTAATCACAGTTAAAATTAATAACTGTTCTTAAGTTGAATAGAGTTTTTAAAATTAAATTAAAATTGAAGTGCTCAAGAATGAATTGATAGCTTGATTAATTTAGGCATAATCGATGTACCCCCGTTTTAGATAAGCAATGAAAAAAATTAATTAATGAAGTATTATTAAAGTTACATTAATTTGTAACGATCAAGATAGTTACGAGTGGTTTACTTAAGTATGTTGTTTGTACTTAAGTTCATGCAGTTGAAATTTTTTTCATGAATTTACTGTTTTTGACATGATCATAAAAATGGTTTTCTCTTGCAGATGATGTGAAATATGTAGGTACACATAACAAAACAAAATAATTGCATTCCAGATATACTACACATGAAATATAAAGAAGGTATTGTTCGCTTGCAAAGAACTGATTGAACTATTTTATTTTTACGCATCCATAACCTTGGCTCTTCGTATAACTGCTTCAATTTACTGTAGTGGTTCTGCAACAATATACAAAATTATTAATATCGAGTAATAATTTAAAATTAAATAAAAACAAAAATATGCAGAAATTATCATCAAACTACAAGTATACGGTTTAGCGTAATCGACAGCAATTGGATGTGAATGCAGTAGCGTTAGGACTGAATACCTAAAGTTACTACAAAATATTAAAAAGGACGCCACACGCTTGTTACTGCTGCTACTAATCAAATCGGTTTTCTAACATTGTGAATAGAAAAAAATATAATAAAAGTACAGTCCTGCAAGTGTAAACCCCTGGCTTTCATGATTTGACAAATTATCTTAATCATGACTCGTTTGTTAAACAAAATTAAACTTATTTAATAAAATAGAACTGCATTAATATTTAATTTAGCATATACATATTGCAGTGATTCTTTCAAAAAGATTAATTTTTTACATGCACTATAAGTGCTCCAAGCTTGCTCTTAAGTGCGGGAGATGAGATTGTCGTATCTCAGGGTGGGTTCTCAAAATAAAATTCTAAATAAAGTTCTGGGTGCCAATTAAAACATGCAGTGTTAAATCGCTTGTCCAAAATTAAACTAATATCAAATCCAAATTAAAATTTCAATGCTTCTCAAAATTTAAACCAAAAAAATTTCTTTTCAAAAATAAATAAATTCTTCAAAAATATTCACTTGCATATGATAATCAAAAATAATTATTTTTAATATTTCAAATCCAAATTAAATTCAATGTAAAATAAATGTAAAATTTTATTACTTCTTAAATGGGAACCAAGTTTTGATTTTCGTTATCCAAATCGCCCGCTTATCAACCGCATCATTCGTTCCTACAAATGTAATTTAAATTTTCCAATTTTAAATAACTCAAATTCAATTTTTATTTTCACTGTTCTCTTTCTAATTCCATCAAACCAATCAAATCAACTATTGTTCAGTAGCCACTCATAAAAAAATTTATCTAAATGAATTCCAAATATCAAAAAATATACTTCCAAAAAAGCGCAATAATGCATTCGCATAAAAATCACTTCATTTAACTATTCAATTATAACTCACAACTTCAAATTAATTAAAATAAAAAAATCTTAATAATTAACGAGCCAAAAGTCGCACCGCCTACTCTTGCGGCGACTCGTGGCAAAAAGCCCCCTATCTCTTCCGATTCGCCCCCACCTGCCTAATTTTTCAATCTTACAACTTAAAATTATTAAAATAAAATTTTCATCAAAATGCGGTGCGAATCTCTTTGAAACACCACAATATAATTGGTTACTAAATCAAAAATTAGTGTACTTATAGCAAATAATTATGTTGAAAACAGAAAATTTATCCAGAAATCCATACAAATTCTGATTTATTCTTATGATTTTCTTCTCTCGGTTGATAATTACTATCAATTACAATAAAAACAGGTTTACAGGAGTATCTGAAGCTATAATAAAAATACTATAAAGTATTTGATAACTAACTTAAGTTATTAGTTTATTAATTTAGATACTTTGATTAGCAATTATTATAACCTAAATTCATACAAACACCGTAAATAATATTATAATTTTAATTTTATTTTATTTTGAAAAAAATAAAATGAAGTGCACTAATTAATGAAGTGCAGCCTTCAGGCTTCTGTTTTAACAGGGACCTACATTATTATAAATATACGATAACTAGTTGAAGTATCCGGTATTCTACGAATGTGATTAGTCTGATCGTCTTGACCTTGACAATTGGCGATTGAGGTTCTTGTTCGGCCTTTAACAAAAAAAAATTACTTCAAAATTTACTTTAAATTTTTTTAAATTATTTTAATCCTTAGATTATTCCTTAAGATTATCAACTGAATACATTCTCATATTCTGCACGTTTATAAAAAGTTAATAGTGTACTAGAGAATATTCTATACTCCCCCCCCTCTCCGAGACACTCCGAATTTACTACTACGTTTTGTGATTTTAAGAATCAGCTTTATAATAGCAGTTTAAATTGAGAAAACTGAAGCTTATCAAATTTATGCAATTAATTTTAGAAGTTTTATTACAAATCTGTGACACAAATCCATAGTATGTATGTTTATTGCGTACTATTCAATATGATAGATGGATTTTATATTTCATTCGGTAGACGAAAATCGTTTACTAGTTTACAACCAGCGGCAGTATCTTGCCAGTAGTAAGTAATCTTGCCATATGCATAATCTTTAGATCAAGTTTTGGCTTTAGATCACAAAGGGCAGTCGGCGGAGCCAAGCATTGAATGGGGTTTCCCGCTCCGTTAGCATGTCGATTTAAGCCTTATACCACACTGCTAGCAAACACTAAACACAAAATTTAAAATAAAACAATTTTCTCCAAAATCTAAAATTTCTCAGCAAATGTACATCCCAGAGCAGGTTTATCAATGGAAACACATCGATATACTATTAAGACACATTATAAATGTACTTACTATGTATGCTAAAAAATTTTAAACTAATTTTTGATCTAATCACATCGGTTATTGTAATAACACATGATCTGATCATTGGCTAAGTTTGAAATAGAATCAGTCCTACTTACAATGTTGTGGTAATGTTTTTTCAATAATTAGTATCTATATATTGCAATGCTTTGCTACTACAAATCAAGGCTGCACTTTAATTTATATATTAAGTTTATTTTAAAATTTATCATATTATTTGTAAGAAATGGAATATATTCAGTTAACGACCACGATTGTTCAGTTTTAATTTTATTTATTAACTTTAATTCCTGTAATTTTTTTTTATTTAGTAGTAGTAAGTACATACTTACATAGACGGCCATTAGCCTAGTTTGTTAGCTGAATAACTGCTAACATTAAGGTATCCGGTTCAAATCCAGGAAGTGTCTAAACTTTCTTATGATCGTCTCTGTGCTTCGGAGGGCACGTAAAACCAGCGGTTCCCCTCAGTTGATGATTGCCAACATCAAGTATTACAAAACAGGGTTACAGCTGTAACCTAGGCATTCCTAGGAATACCTAGGCATTCCCCAATTTGGCCTAAGCAACCGTGGGGTCTAAATGCTGTAACCTTTCTTGATAGAGAAAGAGGCTATAGTTCAACAGTGAACTGAAGAGGCTGATAATGATGAATGATGGAGTACATACTATAGCATAGCTGTTTATTTTATATATTTATTTAACACTAAAATTGCTTTTATTTTAAAGCTTAATAATTTAGCGATAAATTTACTAAATATTCAATTTTTTTTACACCGCGTGAGTTGGAAATAGTAGAGATAATCTTAGCGTTAATCTTAGCGATATCTACGAGACAGACATAAAATTTATGTTTTAAATTTTTGTATTTTTTTTCAAATCCATCTTAACCTGAAAGAAATATAAAAAGTTGTATTTTTGACAAAGCTGTTTGTCGTTTTATTTTTTTATTGCAATATTTAAACTTACCGTGAAGTTATTTTTTGATTTGATAATATATTGCACAAATTGAAAAAATAGAAAAGTTGAAAATAAAAATAAAAAAGTACTGCGGAGTTAATTTTAAAGATAAAAGGAGTTATCACGAGTGCTGATTCGTGAAATGAATTGTAGATAGAAAACATTATAAACATTATAAAGTATTTGTTTCGTAACTATACAATAAATTTTAAAATTTTGTTTTTAAAAAATGCGACACAGCAATATATTATTAAGATAATTCAACATTTAAATTTCTCTTTTTTCTTTTATTTGACTTAAAATCAGTATATTTACTTTATTGCTTCTGTTTTTGATCAATACTGCAAATTATAATATAATAAGTTAATACCATATTATAACTACTCTAAATTCTAACAATTCTATTTATTTACTTTAATTTAAAATATATCACAAAATTAAAATACCGAATAAATTTATAGTCAAACAACAGTCAAATATCATCTAAAGCAGTAGTTCTTAATCTTTATAGTGCTCAGTACTCCCTTTAATCTGAAAGTAAACTCTCACACCTCCTTGAAAAATGTGTTTATTTTTTATTTAGAAAAAGACATTTATTACATAAAAAAATAAATATATTTAAAATGTGAATTATTTTTTATTAATTTGTTTTGAATTTTTAAAATATCACTCGCACCCTTAGAAGTGCACTCACCACTAATTTAAAGCGTAATTACTGCTACAAAAAACTTAGCTTTATATTCAAATCACATAAATTTAAAAATAACCAATTATTTTCCCTGAAATACAAAAAATTTAACATTTTCATCAAACCAGAATATGCTGAAATAAAGAAAAGATGGATGGCCAGACCAATAGTTAGTATGCCCTGCTGCAAAATATATTGAGATGAAATTTCGCAAAATAGAAATCTCACCACAAACCAGTAAAATTACCACGGCTAGCTTTCTCAGTCGTCGAGGAAGTATCGTCAGGGGCGAGTTCACATGTAAGCCTTCGTTAACGATGAAAGGAAAATGCTTCTCCTAAAATAACCAATTCACAATGCAAAATGCAATTTAAATTCAATGTAATGCAAATGTTAAATAAAATTTTAATTTTATTTAAAGGGAACGAAGTTTGATTTCCCTTATCCAAATCGACTGCCTATTAATATCGATATTCGTTCCTACGAATGTAAATTTAGTTTTTAATTTTTAGAATTTTTAACACAATCCAAATCCAATCTATAATTTGCAAATATTCTTTCTTTAAAACAACGAAACCAAATCCAATTTAAATCTATCGTTCTCGCCACTTATAAAAAATATATCCAAACTAATTAATTCCAATTCAAATATCAAAATAATACTTCCAAAAACAACGCAATAATGCATACGCATAAAATCACTTTATTCAAAATTAGAATCAAAATATTACTCACAATTATAATACGCATAAAAAATCAAATTTTAGCGGGCATACAAAACTTCGCACCCGCTGTCGGCCATAGTTGGCCAAAAAAGCCACGAATTTCCTGTAATTGATCCTCACCTAGCAAATCCTACAAAGTTACAACTTAATTAATAATTATTAAAACCAAAATTTCACCAAAATGCATAGGGTGAGTCCCAATCATTTTGAAACACCACAATATATAAATAAAAATAAAAGCAAATTGGGATATTTGCAACTTTGTTGTGCTCTCTTATTTATTGTAAGTAAAAATTATTATTACAATTCAAACAGTAAAAATAATTTGCGCCAATTTATGCGAGGCAAATGTTTCCTTCGCTTGACATAAATTCAATCCGGAAGTCCATATCATTCAAATTCAAGATTCAATATCAATGTGACAAGATTTTCATCTTCAAGGTATTTGCCAACTCTTTCTGAATATATTTCTACACAGCTAATCCATCTTTGCGACTGGAGTTAATCGACATGCAAAACAACGACCAAGTGAGATCAAAATATAAGATCTGTAAAATTTTTGCAAATGTTTTTCATTTCAGCAATGCCAATCTCATTGAATACTAAGGGTAGCAATAACAAGCATCGAACCCGTACTCAGATGAAAACCGCAATAGGTAGGTATGTACTACCTATTCCTATAAAATAAATTAATGTAGTTTAATTAAAATAACAATATGTTCACCTCTAATCTATAGCTAGTTTCCCACGACACTTACGCCCTGTGCAGGCGGTAAAAAATTACAAAAAGAATAGAAGGGCTCCTCTATAGTGGTTGTGCATCACTGATGCTTGGATTACATGCAAATTTTGCTACATGTTAGATACTCGATAAAGTAGAATTTTATCCGAATGAGCCAGTTTGGATTATTACGAAATATAAAGAATGACAGGCGTATCAAAAAAATAGGTAGCTGAAATTCCACTATTGAATCCAAAGTTGAGAAAGAGCAGATAATATATTACACCTTGTTTTCTTTTAGGATGTAGCATATATATTTCACATACTTGGCCTGTTAACCGGTATTATATCTCATATCAAACTGTCACTTAATCAGACAGTGTGGTCCAGCAATAACACGAATTATCAATATTGAAATGAGGTGATCACAGGTAAGAATATGTTTGTCGTTCGTCCCGGCAGCTGACACGGCCACCTGGGCGCGAGCTGACACCGCGATGTCGCACCCACGCCGACCTTCCTTCTGCTGATTCATGGTAGTTATTAAAGTACAAGGGTTGCTCGCAATAATATGCCTATTAAATTTGGCACAATCGAGAAAGTAAGCAAATTTAAATACACACTTTTGATAAAACCTAATGGAATTTCGCTACTGCTATATAATTTTTTATACTAAGTAATATCGCATCCAAATCGGGAGCGAATAACTTTTAATACCCCCAATGATCAAGTCTGTTTGACAACTGAAAGGCTGCTGAAGTAAAATGAAAAATGAAAGTAATATTTTATCGAAAGATCAGATGGCGCCTTGCATACGAACTTGGGGATAATGAGACGGGCGTTTGATGCCCTTCTTTATATCTTTTAAGTTTAAGTTTAATCCTTGTTGTACTTTGTTTTATTGATACAGAGGGGGATAAGATGTAATTAAAACGGCGCTAATTTTGTTCGCTTTATCATTTCTATATTAAATTTTATATTTTGACGGGCTAAAAGTGATCACTGAGCGAATAGAAATTATATTTGTTTCTGAATTCTAACACATCTACTTGTCACGTCATATGACACATTTTCGTTCACCCCTTGAAAGCGTCGACTATACGATGATGAGAAGAGAGGGTGGTAATCCAGCTTGAAGTTGTAACGCTTTTTGTAAAATTGCACATATTAAAAAGAATTTACATTTTTCATCAAATGGCATTTTGCAATTAAGTTTTCGTCATTATTGCGATATGAACATGGTCGACACAAAACCTAGGAGAGAATCGTGATTTTGTTGTACAAGTCTGCAACGAGTATACGTTAAAAATGATCGGACCGACGCGGCGACGTTAAAGGTTCTTTTATTTTAAAACCATTTAAGGAACGATTAATTGTATCCTTTGTGCAGCTTTTCCAAATGGATTTTTTGTGGAAGACAGTATGCAGAAAGTGTGCAGTGACCTACTTAAAAGGTACTTTAGTTTGGTAATGCGATGTGCGTGTCTTTCTGTTGCACCTTGACTTCCTTGTCAGTAATTTATGACTATCTAGTTAAGAATAGGCTAGGGTTGAGAAATGATTCTTTGCTTATAGCTGACATCTCTTTACTACATACCTACTAGAAACTTTAAAGCAAACAATTTTGTGGTCGGAGGAAACTTATTATAGAAATTCAAATGCTACCTAACGTTCGGAGCATAAAGGAGGATTCGGTTTTCTTAAAATTGGCGGTTTTTGCAAAAATGTATTATAACCCTTTTAACAAAATTTAGGTCATTTACGACGGCAATAAATTATTTCCACAGAAAGCAATTTCGCAAGAAAGTTTTCGACAAAATTTTTGTTTCTTGTATTCACCCTCGACGCAGTATCGTAACAAATTAAAACCTCTGTTGATTATCAAGAACGGTGCATTTTTCTCACGAGTGAGGGTCGCGGATCCGTATTTAGGTTGATACTGCTGCCAGCACTGCCGGCTGCGAGAGAACCATGATTAATGATAAAATGTCAGTCCGCTCCTAACCGTAGAGCTTTAGACATGTCTCTGGGCCCCTTCCAGTCGCCCCCTGCGCCGCCCCTGCATTGTGCCACATCTACACACGATATTTTGAATCATATAAAAGACATGCTGTGTTTTTGACTATCGCCGTTTTAGCTTGAAAGATTCTGAACAAAAGATTTTAGAAAACATGTTAACTAAATTTATTTAATGACCGCGATTATTTATAAAACCATGTGATGTATTACATTCTTTCATTTCCTACATAAATTATTGAAAAAACAAAACCAAAAATCAACAGTGAAAAATTCAAACACGAAACTACTTTCTCGAACTTACAGAAAACAACGTTCGCGTTATCAAAAATTTGAATATTTTCTCGGCTCGGTTTGGAGCAAATAAATAATAAAGAGATCGCAAAAAATTATTTTTTCATCGGAAGGCCCTGATAAAATCAATGAAGCATTATGACTAAGTCACAGTCTAGCGAGGTACCTTACGACTAAAAATATTCCTGCTACATAAAAATATAAAATTTTATAGAATGAAAATCAAAAATAAATGTAAAGAATGTATTTTAGAATGGTATGCTTCGTCTAATAAATTGCCGCGCTTAAATAACGCTGTCATAATCTAAACTGAACGATGGTCTGCTGAAAGCTTCTATTGTTATTTCATAACTAACTTCAAAATCATTTTTCTTGAAAATAATTTTTAAGATTAGATAAAGGTATTGAGGGCAACGAAAAAATTAAAATTTTAATTTTTTTTCATTTGCAAATCTTTCTTTCGTAGGTTTTTTCGACTGCAAGAGCCATCATTAAAATAAATTACTTGCCGTATTAGAATAACAAATTAACCTCCGATTAAAGCATGTGTAAGTGTAAAATTAAATAATTTTTTAAATGTAAAATTTGAATAGAATCCTGGTTATATGGAAGCGTGTCAAGAAATTAGAAGATGATTGGCTACCCACCTATTCATTCGCTTTTCAATTTCCGGTTCACAATGTTGTGTCAGTTTGTAATAAGAACTACTTACGAGTATTCGTGCTTACATTAGTACGTGAACATTGTTATAAAATGGTAATTACATACATTTTCGAATTTGTAACCCACAACATCAAAAATTCTACTTCCAAAAATTAACTAACAATATTGATGACTAAAGAAAATTTCTGTTCAAATCAATAAAACAGGCGTCTCCGAAATAAAACATCAAATCAAAATACTCTGTCTGTACTAATTGATTGTAAAATTACCCAATTAATCGTCTAAATTAAAGAACTATTTTGAGCATAGAAAATCCGGTTCCTCATTTTGAAAAAAATAAAGCTTTCAGAACATGGACCCGCCAAGTTTATTTTGTAAACAAATTGAAATCTTTAAACTTGATTGATTTTTAATTAATATTTTTTTTACCAAATTACATTGAATAATTACCTAAGCCATCAAAATCTACATTAACATGTCAAAAGCATTCAATTTAAACACAGGTGCCATTTTTTATTGTCGAGACGTTGAACTCTCTAAAAGTGGTTTTCGACTTTCGATCTTATTTAAAAATTTTTTGTAAGTAAGAAACTCAACTTTAGTGTTTCTTGTTCATTGGAAAACAATTTCTTTTATTTGCCGGAATAAACCAGACCCGTGGTCTGGGTATCGAATTAGAATTCAGCGGGTGTCCAGTCTAACTCCCTATGAGCAACTGAGGTGATTGCCTGCCAATCTCCTTTCTTACACCCTTTTCAAAGTTAGACAGTATACTACACTTTTTATAGTTAATCAATGAGTTTTATTGGAACTGGATTATGAGACGGCCAACAAAAAATTGTATTCAAATTGCCAATTTTCAAATAACGATTTATTGCCTAGGCCTTCAACATGTTTTATCGATTTTTAAATTTTAAAATTCCAAAGTTTTGTTACTAAGGATTTTTCGATGAAAAAATTCATGCTCGACTCTATAACTTCTAAATATGTTGCATTGTATGAATTGGTTAGATAAATTAGTCAATAAGTAATTAGATTTTTAATTTGTAATTTGATTTGTGCTTGTCTGATTTGTTCTTAATCTAATTCAGCCATTTTTTGTTCAGATCTGAACATTGTCTCTTGCTCTTTAGATCCTCGTAGTTGTTTAAATCAAATTGGGATTTGTTGTAACTTGTTTCATTGTTGTTAGTGACTATCATCAATGTTCTCCAAAGCACGAAAACTGTTACACGAAAGTTAGTTTTTCCTTGGATTCAAACTGATTACCGCAATACCAGGGCATTGTTTATCTCTGATTTGTTACTAGGATTCTTTATCTAACAGATTTATCCAAAAGATATGCTAGGGTGTAGAATCAAAAATTAACCGCTAAGCTATAACCGACTTTTAGATTAGGTATTTATGTAGATAGAAATGAAACGATATAATCTCATAAAATTGGTTTCTTGTTTTTTGGAAAAGTCATTAAATTATCAGAATACTAATATTACCTCTTCATAAATGAGATTACAGTATTGAGTTTCAAAAATAGTTATAATGCACATCTTATAAGTGCAGGTTGCTTGGAACCAGAGACGGATTACCGTTTAGGCTAGCTAGGCTCGTGCCTAGGGGCGCACAAAAAAAGAGGCGCAATGTACCAAGCAAACTACATCACATTCTCAAAAATTAAATGTATCAAAAAATACAATGATTACCTATACTTTTAATTTACTGATTTCAAAAATAATTTTCAATTTTTAGCACATTTTTAAAAGTTATACATTCTGAAATCTATGAGCGCATCGCAAAATTACGGTGACTTAATCGCCCCCGATGCTTTGTTAATATTTTCTCAATTCTAAATCTCAATTAGATGGTACAATTTTAAAATGTAGAAGGTTGGCAAAAAGTTGAGTTTGAATGGGGCTTTTTTGCCACGATGGCGAAAACGGCGGAGGCCTAAATTTTTGCTCCGCCGATTTTGAGTTCTTCATCTACAAATAGTTTTTACAATTGATTTTTTATACGAATATTGCTAATTCGAATTTTGTTATAAGAGTATTTTTGGTCAAAAGTGGCCGAAGCTAAGGTTTTGATTTTGTGAGTTTTTCAAATTCTTTTTTGATTATTAAAGGATATTTTTATTAGATGAGCTATTTTTTTATTGGATGAACGATTATTTTGGAATCATTAATTTGGAGTTATATTAAATGTTTTAAATATTGGATGAAAATTTATTAAAGGAACGAAACGCAGTTTGATAAGCCGGCTGCGGACCGATATCTTAAAATTAAACGATACCATTTTAAATTGAATTGGAACGAAAATTTTTAAAATCGAAACTTGCTAATAATTTTCCGAAAAGAAGTAATTAAAATTATTGAAGAAAGAAATTTTTTGAATTAGTGACCTTGAGTAAGCCTGACTGCTCCCGCAGACCAGAGCTCACCGAGCAAAAAAGTGTTTGATTTTCGGAAATTTTACACCAATATCACTAAATACGCAATCAATCTCTTACCGCTTGCTGTGGAGTAGACACAGCAATATGTATAAAATAATAAAAAATAACTGTTTATATTTTCTATTAAGGGGGGGGGGGGGGCGCATCGTACATGTGTGCCTAAGGGCGCAGAGGTACCTTAATCCGCTCCTGCTTGGAACAAGGCTGAGAGAATTTGAGCTACTAATTGCAATGAATTTTTTATTTATAGACATTTTAAATAATAATTGTGAAAATTTTTTGTTGGTTTTTAATTATCCGACAATTTGGACCGTTTAGTAATCTATTTTTTATAGTTAAAAATTTAAATGCAATTTTAAAAAATAGGTTAATCGGAATCTCGTTAATCCATTCAAGATCGTTACGAATGAGGTTCCCACCATATAATTTATAAATTATAAGATAATTAAAACTTTTCAAATAGCTATAATACGTCCGGGATCCAGGATGCACTTTTCCCATAAAAATTCATCGAGGTCGGATGTCTCCGAAGACCATGATGCCGATTGCCGACATACCTATAAAATAGTAATTTTATAATATAACAGTAAAAAAAGAAGATAGATTAAAATTAATCTAGTTCTAGTTTCTAAAAAGGAATTTTTAGTTTCTAAACTATTTGATAGGTACCTATGTATATTTTCAAAACAACCCAGCCCCAGACCTAAACAGTGCAAAATTCTCAACACCAAAGATAATTATTTTCTATTTTTCTGTTTTATTTGTTATACAGATGCGCAAGATGAACAAGATTTTAATGATCTGTCCGTTAAATATTGTTTTTAGCTAGTAAGTTGAGTTTGCATTCTAACTCTACATACATTTGTTTGCACTTATTGAGAACTTAAAACTTAACATAAGCTAAAAATGATAACTTTTGGTGCCGGTCAATCGGATCTATAATTCCATTTATAAAAAAAGTAAAAAAGAAAAGTATACGTTGCTATAGATTTGGATACAATCATGGATAATGAATTTGATTTAATCGCATTTGTTTTCTGTTTTGATTTTATAGAAAACATCGATTGCGCGATTATGAAACACGATTAAGAATAAGCCATTCAAAAAATTTCTTCTTCGAGAATCCTAACATTGTTTTCTGAGTCAAGTTTCTTCTGTTTTCAATGGAAATAATGAGGTTTTGTAACGTTTTGAAGTCTTTTTAAGCCAGTTTTCAACTCAATTTTCCATTAAGTATTACTTGGTTTAGTTTTACTTTTAATGTAGGCTTTATCTCATAACTAGAATTTAAATATAGCACCCCTAACGTTTTGCTTGAGAGTAATTACAATTGTAATTGTGTTTTTTTTATCTGTGTAAGACGAAAATTTTGACTAGTCCACATCTCTCGCTCACAGTCAGAGCATAACCATTGAAGAATAGAAGAAAAATATTTTTTGTAACCAATTAAAATTATTAAGGAATTTGTGAGCTTCCGCTTAAAAGCCACATTGCTAATTTTTCTACATAAATTCGGTAATAAAAAAGGAGAAAGAAATGGAATAAAAATACTAAAACTCATGTATTTTACAAAAACTCCTCTAAAAATATTTTGAGCCTTAAAATTAACCAAAAGTTCACTAAGACATTGCGGAATTATGTACTAAAATTTGTAAGATTTCAAATGATGGTTATATAAATTTCTATGCTTTCTATATGTAATTTAGGAAATACTCTGAGAAAATATTATAAAATTAAAAATTAGATTAAATGAAAATATAAAAGAAGAAAAAAATTAGGAAAAACACACTATAACAATTATTATTCTCTAGGTCAATATAATCAATGTAGTAAAATTAATGTTTGGATTTGATCAAATTATTTACGAATTTTTAAGGAAAATTACAAATAAGGTAGAGTTTCCTTTGTGTAATCGTTAAGATTAAGAAATTTTTTAACTTCCTATTAATTATAGGAAGTAACATGCAATTCAAACGTTCATCACGTATTATTCTCACCGACAATGTACGGTTTAATAATCTAGAAATGTGAGGTGGGGAATATAAGAGATGCCTAGAGACTTCCCGATCTGTAACAGTCTCAATAACTTAAAAATGTAACTTTTCAACTGACGTGATGGTTAAGATTATCATATTCCATACCATAACAGTATAATTTTTGTATATTTATTATATTTTAGTTGAAAATAACTTCACAATCATTTGAAAAACTGTGGCCACACTAAAAATGTGGCCCGGATCGGAAAGTACCAAAAGTTTCAGCATTTCTACAATTGGTAAGTTCAATGTTGAGTACACATCCAGGTACACTAAGCTTATATTTAACTAATACTAATTAGTCAAGTGTTCTCAAACTTGACTGCATTGAGTGCGGTATTAACTTACCAGCTAAAAACGCTGCAGTACTTCTAAAGTACTTTAATGCCGTCCGTCGCCGACAGCAAAGTAAAGCAATTGTTTTGTAAAAAAGTGACGTCAGATCTTAAATTTTTTAATATAATTACTTTTTTGTATTGGTATAATTATAATATTTTATTGCCAGTCAGTTCTTTTGTCTCTTGCTAGTTTCTGATAGATTTTTTCGTTTCTAGAGCAATTTGCTTTATTTTGAGAATTTTTCTTTTATTCTGTATTTAAAAACTAGCTAGTACCTCATAGACTTCCTAAGAACAAGAAATCGAAAGAATTAAAGTTTCATTATGAAAAACAGGATTTCATTTAAATTGTGAACTAATTCATATAACTTTGAGAATAATTTGGCAATTATAAATGTGTTAATTGGGAAATAGAGAAAATTTTAAAAGTTGAATGAAAAGTAAAATTATATTGTACATTGAAATTAATTAAAGTGATGGTAATAATTTTTCAAATATTTGATTTTGATATAATTCAAGGAATGAAATCAAATTAATACCGGAGGATATGCTTGCATTTATCAATTATTTTAAAGAGCCCATTTTTCGATATTTTATAATATAAAATTTAACGCTTTCACCAGAAAAATTTTCTTTTTGGAATTGAAGATTGTCAATCAAATAAAACAAATTTATTCGATTAACGTTTTTATTGCGTTTTGATGGTCGCCGAAAAATTATTTTCAGATGAGCAAATCGCATTCGTGATGGGTACTTCTAAACATGAATTCAACTTACATTGTACTTTTTTAACAAAAAAATACTCTGGGTTTTAACCGATTATTAAATCCATAAAATGAAGTCTGCAATTTCAACCTGAAATTCGATATCTCGGTAACTTAAGCAGCAATCAGAACAAGCAACCAATTTACTACCATTTTTGATAAAATGTTACACGTAAATAGTTGAAATACCAAAAAGTTCGTAATTATATTATTTTGATGAACGATACATTGGTTCGGTTCAAAGTATTGGGCGGTAGAGTTAGACAAGCGAAAATTAATAGTTTTAAAAATCTTATTTAGTTAGCACTGTTTGACCTTAGGGTATTCAACAGATGTACAGTGTTACTTTAGCAAAATTAGCAATCTACGCAAAGTTATAAATTTAATATTGTGCGGCAGCTGGGAAATCCGAAACTATATTTCAACAAACTTTCGGCTGTTGCAAAATATATTTTCAAAAATCAACCAGACCGAGAAAACAAGAAGTTTTATTTAGGGTAGAATTTCGGGTTGACATTTCTATAATCTTTGCAGTAATTACGAGGGCGTAAACTATGCGAAAAATTCATTTATTGTCTTATGACAGTTCATGGGAAACTGTTGGGTGTTCGATTTTGTGTTATTGTAGCACCCTCGAACATCTTTTTGTGAGCAAAATTTGGATCAATTAGCAACATGGTGGAGAGATTACGAGCTCAAATGTGATGTTTGGTAGAATTTGGAAACTATAATTTTTAAAGAGGAAATTTTTAGATTAGGAAGTAGGTAAGTATAAAGGTTACTGTGCGTACTCATAAATCAAAAAATACACCTATCATCAATAACCAAATATCAAAATACACCTTATTGAAACAATTATTCAAGCTAATATAATCGAAAGTGATTCTATTAAGCCAAAATTTAGCTAAGTCATTCTCCAAAAAAATAAAGAGATTGATTATACTATGCCGGCATTACAAGTTGAAATTTGTAACAGAACCTCATGGTCAATGTCAAAGACATTCCGAATTATTTCTCCGTAACGATTTTTTTCAGATTACTCCAGTTTAAACACCGAATAAAATGAATTTGAATGAAACTTAATTAATTTCTCGTTCGTATTCCTCAACTTGATTTGCTCTTCAAGTTCAAATTTTGTTCCGGAATTTAGATTAGCATTTTCCAACCAGATGCGCCCACGATAGAGATGTATATTAACTTGTAATTACATTAAACTAACACCGAGAGCCGAACACTGCGACAGTTTAAATGATGATTGATAGAAAAAAACTACACTGTATTTTGATTTTCAGTAAATCAAGTCATTTGGTTCGGTCATTAACATACTTTGAAAATGTATGTCAATTTTTTTATTAATTATACCATTGTTTCGCATGACTTTTGATTATTTATTATCTGGTAAATATTACAAAAAAGTATTAAGCTTCGAATCAATAAGTTTTTGGATAACGATTTATTACAAACACAAACAATTTAAAATAAATATCATTTATTATAACCGCATTATAACTTTGAAGTTTCGTTTATATTGCGCCATGTTAAATAGTTAAATGAGGTTAATTTAATATTTTTTTGTGTTCAGCACATCATGGAGAAGAGTGGCCGAAGACGGGCGTGTACGACCCACACGGTCCAGACATAATTGGTCGGCACACTGCCATATCAAAGAGATTTTAAAAAATAGCAGACCAGATTTTTCTTGCTTCCAGGCCTCCCGCTTGTACCTAAAAAAATTACACGCAAACAAAAAATTTTATTTTAAATATAATAACGTTTAATAATACACAATCAAATGTCTAACGGATGTACTTCGTAACGCAATGCTATAAATGATCGAGAAAATACATGTCTTTAAGGTTCTTTTTTATTTTTTTACGTCTACCTACCTAACATATAAGAATGGTCGCCGGCCCTTCCGCTTGTCTGATTTTCAAGTCCCTGGTCGGCTGCCCAAGAGACCGTTCCGGCAAACAGGCGAACCCTCATCGTTGCCAATCTAGGGGAACATGCTTGAGTGAACTATTTTTACACAAGGCCATAATCTAAAATGGCGGCTCCATGTTTCAGAACAAAGAAATTTTTTGTAGTCGTCCAATATTATTTTGATAGCATCATGTGGAGAAAAAGAGAATGGAACGAAAGGTTGTTTTTGAAGGCAATTTATTAAATATTACCGAAAGATAGAATATAACAGCGGTACCCATGTTACAGAAAAAAAAGAAATTAGAGATTAATTTAACATTTACGAGGTTATCAAGCTCAAATTTATTTTTCGTTTATTTTGAATAGCGGTGTATTTTTAATCTACTCATTTTTTTACAAAATCATTGAAGGATGAATTCAATTAGTTAATTTCTGAATGGCCACTACGTTGTAAACATGGCGCGCTTTAAGTGCTCTTCTACCTGATATTCCTTATTAACTTTATAATTCTCAAGGCGTAAAATAGTTCACAAACTAAAAAGAAACAAAATATTTTCGAGGATCGTTAGGTCAGTCTTTTAATTATAAATGGAATTTGCACCAGACACACGGGTAAAATTGAAAAAGGCATTTTTACCAGAAGGCGTTGCGACGTTGGGATGCTATTTTAATTTGATCGTTTCGAGGTTTCTTAAAAATTATCGACAATTGATACGGACGGGACCAAAATACTTACTTAACCTTCAACTCGTAATCAACAAAATTATACCAAACGAAATCTTTGGTAAGTGAGTCACTTTTCTTTTATTGAAGTCAATTAAAATGCGCTTCAAACATTTTTTAAATTATTTCGAAGAAAATGGTGTCCCTCGGGGAGCTTGTGAAAATATCGCAACGACTACCTAACAAAATTACGTGACATAAAAGTTGAAATGAACAAATTGTACCTACATGGTCCACTGGGATGTGGTCAAAGACGGCGACAATTAGCATTAAGCCGAGCTCAACCATGTCGTCACAATCATTTGGGAGTTACCGCAAACTGACCCGTCCAACAAAGCCAAAAGGGTTGGACAATCTAAAGGCTCCTTGGAGAATTCTGAGAGATTACAAGTTTGTTTGATAATTTACCGCTAAATTTTCAAGCTTAAACGCTTTAATTTTGAAACCAGCTAGCTTATTCCAAATTGTAAAATTTAAATTTTTCGACTTGCTCACTGCCTTGTATAAAGAAATACAACCACGTATAATAGAAGTACGTACTTTATTACGATCTCGTCACTATAATTAATATTTACAACAATTAAATATAACTAATACAATAATTTTGCAAGCCCCAACTAAAGGTCATTTTAAAATCTTACAGTACCTATCCGAAGAAGTACCAAAAATAAGAAAATAAAAAGTTTTAAACGGTTTAGTTTTGGCTCGCAAATAATTCCTAAATTATAAAATCACACAGGTTTACTTTAATAACTTACATGCTTAACACAAACACATGAAAGAGTGAATAATTTAAAGTATTTTGCTAAAAATTACATAAACAATTGCAACATAATCGGAGTCTCAGGAAGAGGTTTAAAAAAATAATTGAAGATCGGAGAAATCCTTGCATTACATTTTCCCTCCTGTCGCACTTTACAAATGCTACATCATTTTTTTAAACTTTTGGAAATGTTACTACGGAGTAACCCTAGTTTGAAATGTTAAAATAACTGTCTTAAAATTATTCCACAGAATTAACATTAATCAGAGTAGAAATTTGCAAAATTTCAATTATCACAGCAAAACTTGAATTAAAAAAAAGAGTTAAGATATTCAAAACTTTTTAAAATCTCTTCCTAGGAGTTTAAATTAATAAAATTCAATAAATTTATTAAAGTAAAAATGAATGCTCAAATTAGGGTACGATATAACCTATACAAGAATAATAACATTTTTGGAAAAGTTTCAAAACTAACAATGGAAAACACTTAAAGTAAAATGGCACGAAATACGATAAAAACATTTTAAGTGTTTTTTTGAAAACTGTTAATACTCATAATATATAAAAATACTTTTTTAAATTTAATTTAACGATAGTGTTGTGAGGGTGTGTTTAAAACAAAACGTGTGAACTTACACTTACAACAATGAGTATTTTAAACCAGGTTTACTTCAATTAATTTAAACCACTAGGTAATTATCTTGTAATTGAACATAAACTAGTAATTTTCCAGTCACATCACTTTACACAACAAATAGTTTTTTTTCTTGTATTGTCGGCATCTTTAATTTAAAAGTTTTTATGTACAATCTATTGGTATTCGAGTGCACTCACAAAATCTACCCTATTTTACACTGATATTTAAAGAGCTGTGAGTCCATAGTCTGATTTAATAATAGGTGGAGGTGCGTTTTGCGTTGGTCCACAATCCGATGATAGTGATAAGGGGGCCAGCGAGGGACCTAGAGCTCCCATGTGCATACTTTGGTCGCCGTGCAGCATTCCAGGATGATGTAGATTAGGCGCAGTCATTGGATGTGCGTGCGAATGTCCCCCAATACTGGAAGGAATCTGATGATTTCCCGATAATGAAACGTCCAACATATTATCTCCCATTCCTTCGATATCAACGCGTGACGAGTTGTTTTTACGTCTATCATTGTTATTACCCAAAGTGCTGTTGTGTGTTTTTCCACGTCCTTTCGTCACAGGTTTAGATGTCGTCGTCGTAACCCCAGCGGGATTCGTTTTTCTTCTAACATTTTTCGTGTTAGGTAATTTGTTATCCTTTTTCCACTTCATTCTGCGATTCTGAAACCAGATTTTAATTTGTCTTTCTGAAAGCACTAGGGTATGTGCTATTTCTATTCGTCTTCGTCGCGTTAAATATCGATTATAGTGAAATTCCTTTTCGAGTTCTAAGATTTGGTGTCTAGTATATGCAGTTCTTTGTCTTTTTGGTTCCATACCTGGTCCGAAGTTTCCACTCGCTGCAACAAAAAAGAATTCGTCAGCTACTTTTCGCTATTTTGCAATGCTTATAATAATTTTTAATAATATAACAACTGCTTTCAATTGACGATCGTTTTGTATGGAACAAATTGATCGCAAGTTTGAAAAACTGAGGTGACTTATAAGAAAAAGTATTACCACATAAAGATAAAAGGCATTAACATCAATGCCATCATTATTCCATTACAAATGACAAATATAATTAATCAAGACTCGAGCATTCAAGGCAAATTTTGTAAACAAACTATTGAATCGCATTTGAATTGGCTACTAAATTACTATACCAGTTTTCTATTCATAATATTTAAAATTAATTTACAGCTTATCTTATATTCTTCTTTGGTGTTCCGAGACGTCACGTTTAAAAATTACAAGAATTACGTTAAGAATTTATGGAACATGAAAAACAATCGGAATAAAGAGCAATTGTTGATGTTTTTCGTTCCGTCGGTCGGCAAACAACAATTTAGGATGTCTGTTAAACGTAGGTCTCATTGCCCGAAAGATGATTGTGCACATTATTAACAAAAACACAATTGCACCGCCAGACTGGGATATAGCAAGGTCGTGGTTAAAATTTGGTGTGGTCTGACTTACATCGTGCAGTTCGATGTATCCAATTTGATCTTCATCTTAGTTTTGTAACCCGTCTACGGTTAAATTGCTATATGACCTTGTAACATAATAAAAACTTATATACTACTTCATTTTTAACAATACATATTATGAAACACTCAGGATATTCCAATCATGTACAATTATTTTCATCTGATAGCAAAAATAAGCAAAAACTTGTTCCAAAATTTTGTTCCAACAGACGATGAGATCCAACATGCAAATTTATAATAATTTAAATTGACATTTTTAATTTGCTAATAGAATGTCCCATATTTTTCCCAGTCATCGGGTTTTAAATGAATTATTTTTGTCTCTCCAATAGAGCTGAGGCAATTTATCCGTTTAATGCTTTTTAATCAACATGAATCTTTCCACTAATAATTACAGTAGCTCAATATACCAAAGAAAAACATTTTGGAGTATTGTTAAAATCTACTTTCAGATTACTGAATAGATGAACTCCCCGATAAACCCGCATTACAGTACACGCAACCAAATTCTCACGAAAAAGCTCCAATAGCTAAATAGTTACAATCAAGTTAACGAAGAATGTCAAACTTGGTTATCATAATAATTTCTAAAATTATAATATTACAAAAGTTAATTTTAATTCCATAGAGAAACAAACCGTGTATTTCCAGGCAAATCCAATTTTTGACAATTTCTGTTTAAGATTTCCATTCGAAATTTCCCTAAGTAATACTTAGGTACATTAAAGCAATTCGAAAGCAAAAAGAAAATAGAATCTAGTCGTTATGTTAACAAAAACGACATTAAAAAATATGTTTTTGTAGAAAGAATTTTGTTACAGCAGTGAAGAAACTTTTTGTCACAGCAATAAATCATTTTTCTGAGTGTAGAGTAAATTATTAATTAAATAGTAACTCGGTTTGTTTGGAACTGTTTGCATAAAATTTGTATTAACTTATTTTAAATTAAAAAAAAATTAGGTGAATGCTTTTGTACGACAGAAATATTATAGTGTGTTATAAATAATTATGTTGTGGTATACCCAATTCATCTCTTAAAATTGTACTGAACTCCCATTGAATTTAGATGGTACAAATATTAAAGTGGTCAATCGCTAAATAAACTTAAATATTATTATTACCTTAACTTGACTGTAAAAAATATAGCACATTTCATTCCAACAAAAAAGTGTTTTTTCTCAACGAAGTAATATACTCTTGTTTGGTACATGGTACTATTGGTTGTTTCTAACGTGTCATATATTTGACAGTACCATACATTTTTTCCAGATTATGTTTTTTATTTTTTCAAAATTCTTAATAATACTTATTATCAGGTAAAAACAACAAAAAATAGCAAAAATTGTTCAAAAACAGAATTCTTAAAAAATAAAGTAATAAAGTACATAGAAGTTGGGGAGCTGCAAAGTTTTCATAACTTTAATTAATTTTCTGAGATGCTAACATTTAATGTTTGATGGCGGGGTTTGTAGGATTGACAATCACTTACAATTGCCTTGTTATTTGTCAGATTTTAAATTAACAGATTATTATTTATAGAAGAGTAATAAACTGAGATTTTTATTTGAATTTATAATTCAATTAAATTCATTTGCACTACTTTTGTCTGGTGTACTCATAAATAAAAATTGTGGCGCCTTTAAGGGAGTGGATTTAGCCCCCTCAGCCCCCCGGCCCCCTGCGGATGCGCGCCTTTTATCATTACAGTTAATTTTGTATTTATATTTTCTACAATTTCTACTTTTTTCTCAATTTTATAGTTTACATTTTTTATAACATTTTCTTATTAATTATTATATATAATAAATTAATAACAGTGTAGCCGTACGTCTATAGTTGCCGTATCGTATGTAGCCGATCGTTTTAATTTTACAGTAGTGTGTTTTGCTGAAATAGTTCTACTATTTACGAATTAGCTTAGTTTGACCCCAGGTTTGACCATCAGTTAAGTGAGGTAGAAATCTAAGTTATTCTAACTTTACTTAGAAACATTTAAAATTTGACGCAAAATGTTATCATACAAAATTAATAAATAAAGTTAGGAACTCAAGTTAATCTTAATGTACTGAAATCGGAGAATAAGAGAAAAGCGTTAATTTAGGTTAGATTATCTTAAATTTTCAGTAAATAAAACGGCTCTAGAATTTGACATAATTAAATTATCATAATATGTAGAAAATAAGGCGCCACATAACCTTATTACGCTTCTGTGCTAGACTAGATGCTTTCAAAAATTTTTTTTGCAATTCTTGATTAAACATTGCTTTCTTAGCGTAGTAGGTTTTAAGAGTTACAAAATTACAATAATTATGTTCAGCTTTTTGTTTAAAGAAATTATATTGTAAGGATTTAGTCTGAAAGATTCAGATATTGCAAGTGATTTATGTTATACAAATTTATACACCACTTGTGAAACAATTAAATAATAATGTGTATAGAGTTGTAATGAGCTTTTAGAGTTGCAAGTACAGGCAATCCACAATAATTCACTTTTGCTCCGCATAAAATATATTGTTATAGTGGTACTTTACACGGACGCAATTGTTTTTAAATCAGAATCGTCGACAGTAAAGTACCTTAGTGCTTAAACCCTAAAATTTTATTACTATTTATATCTTAATAATTATATTATTACGTTACAGATAAGATATAGATAACATGTTTTATTCAGAGCAAATGTACTTTTTGCTGCTTGCTCGTAATTGCCCCACTCCCTACGCTATATAGCTTTCGCTCGTTCGTCAATTCAACAAACTCTTCATAAAAAGTTAAAATAATTACGCGTCTATTAAAAAGAGACGTTCAGACTAAATTTAAAATTAATTCCTCTATAAAAACTACCAAATTTTATTTAATTATTCTCTAAAATATATTACTTTATTTAATAAATAAAATTAGCGTAGTCTGAATTATTTGACCTAAATGGGACCTGAATAATCAAGCCCCACTCTACCAATTTGTTTTCAAACAAAAAAAATAATTATTATATTTAATTAGTAGTAGGTATTATTTAATCAAGTAAAAGTTAATCAAAAAGATGTCGGATAATAATAAAATACTTTAGTGCCGTCAATCGCTGTCAGTAAAATACAAAAATTAGAGCTTGCGTAGCCGCGATATCGTAATATAAAATTGCAAATTGTTTTAATTAGTAAATTAAACAATTGGTTTCACAAAAAATTGTAGTTTTTTGATTGAATACTATTATTTTACATAATAAAATATATTTAACAATAAAATAAAAAAAAATTTAAACAATATTTTTACCGATTTTTATAAAAATACCGAGAGTATGGCATAAAGCTAACTCCGGAGGATTTGGAAATGGGAGACCTCGGTTCGAATCCTGTCGGATACAAAGCTCAATATTAATTTGTGGGCTATAGAGAAGGCAACGGGAAACCACCCTATTAATAATTCCCTAGTATGTCACCTTGGCTTCTGCCAAGTTGATCGTCTAGGGTATGACACTCCAAGAAGACAAACAATTTTTTACAATCAACTAAAGAATAGTGTAGAACGGTGTTTTTTAGCAGCTCGGTTTCGCCTCAAAATAACACATTTTTTTGCAAAATATAAAAGTATTTTGATAAAATGCGTTAGCATCACTTTCGAGTGATGATTGTGTTCAGGCTTGTGTTGGTAATAATTTAATTACCGAGAGACTCATTTGAATGTCTCTAGACTTCATGAAAGTTTTTAAGTACAAAATATAAAAAAATACTTTCTCTCTAAACGTCAAGAAACCAGATAGCCATTTAATTGTTAAACTTCAAGATTCATTTTTTCGTAAAAGCATTTGTTTTATTTTATTGCCAGCAACGGGCGCTCAAAATTTTTCATAAAAATAACTTATTCTCATAACTTTTGTACTAGAATTAGTCTAAAAATTAAAAAGTGTAACAATAACTTCCTTTTTTTTACTTCTGGCTTCTTTGAGTTTTTAAAGAAATTTAAAATTTACACTGTATATTTTGTTTACAAAATCAAAAATGTGTTTTTGAGAAATTTAGAATGAAAATAGGAAATTCAAGAAAAGTCATAGAAAAAAGAAATTCGCTTATCAGTTTTGAGATCACAAAAACAAAGTTATGTTGCGGTAACGTTCGTGAGCATAACTGCATTTCCGGCGTAAGTTTTGAAAAATTCCACGTGTTTCTTCGTGTAGCGTTCCATGAAAAACATGAGAAGAACAAAACAATTTTTATAGTTTACCATAATTATTTGAATAATTAACACTTGTAAAGAATTAAATTAAATAATAATAAGCGGAAACAAGGATGTAATTTTAATCGATAGACAACTATGGATGGTTTACCATAATTTCTGTTAACATATTTTTTTCTAAACTCTAAATTTTCTAATAAGCTTTTAAATGGATTTTTGAGCGGTTCTCTGTGAATCATAGAATTCTCGTATCAAAAACAACCCTAACGAGAAACTGTGCGTTAGTCACGCAAATAATAAAAAAGTTTGTGTATTTCTGAACACGTTTGGGCAAGATTAAAGATAAATTATTACAAAAATGATATTTTAGATCATCGGGTACGGAAATGTAATAAATTAGTCATATCGTGTAACAAGAAAAATGTTAATAATAATACTTCATTAATTTATAGAAATAAAATCATTCATACTGCCTGAACTTAAACCGCAAATCAGGTACATTCCAGCATTCCAAAGTGAATGGAGAAGGATGTGTGTTTGACAGCGGTCAAAAGCAAAGCTGGGTTGAAAACTCACAGAAAATTACAACTGCGAAATAAAGGAGAAGATTTTTCAATATTGCGATATCAAAGGCATGCATGAGTGTATGCGCCTTAGATTTAACCAGATTTTTTGCTTTTAAAGAATATAAACAAACAAGTATCAAGTAACATCTTGTCGTCACATAACTAATGACATTTCACGTATATTAGTTAAGATTTATTTAACACGCTTACTTGCCAACTAATTTTTCAATACTTGTGGCACACCACTGATTATTTTTTAAGATAAAGCTTGCTTAAGCTTCCTACTCAAAACGTGTCATTAGTTTGCGTCCACACGATGCACAACTACGACTATCCACCAGGTTTGATCGCAATCTATTTTGGAAACCAAACAGAATAGTTTAATATTATATTTAAAAAACTTTAATCTTTTGTGCAATCTTAATCTACGGTCTACGCAAAAACCGTTCATAATGACTAAAAAAAATGGAGCAAGAAATTAAATTTTTTAATGTGTAATTTAAGAAGGAAACATTAGGGTAGCCTACAAATTAAATTACAATTAAATTTTTTCATCCAAAAGTTTGTCAATCTAATAACTATATTTTCAGATGTCCATTTCAGATATAAATAATTATTCTGCTTTTAATCTAAGAGCACCAAATGTTATAAACCATTTAGTAAAATTGTAACAAAATATTGACTTATCGATCAGTTTCCATTTAATACATTATAATGTGGTTGATAAAAAAGTTAACTCAATTATTGATTTTGATTGTTACTTGAGTGTTATAATGCACTTTTAACTTAAATAAATTCTCAAGCATAAAAACTTGCTATATTAATTATTATCGGTTTTTAATTTTTATGTTGCATAATTAAACAAAAAACTACAATGAAATAATTTGCAAATATATATTCATTATTATTAAAAACTGCCAATACTATTATGTGCAGTGAGACGTAGTAATGATCAATTAGTTGCATTCATGTTGCAATTATTTAATCTTGGTAAAAAATTCTCTATTGTTTGTTTCAATTCTGTTTTCATATTAGACAACTTCTTCTTTAACAAAAAGTTTTCTCACGAGATTTGGTAAGTCCTCCTTGTGATTTTTTAAATTTAAAATTCCTTTTCAAACGGAGTAAGCTTTGTGTCCAACCCTGTATAGGGTTTACGAGCAAGGTTAATCCTGAACATACAATTAAGCCTATCGAAATGTTGATCGGAAAAGTGCTTTCATTGTACAGTTAATGTACTTATCGAATATCTTCTTCCATATTAAACCAATTTCAAAAATTCGTATAAAAAACATTTAAGTTTACTATTGCGATAAAAATGGATCCGAGATGTGCATATTGATAAACTTTTTGTATTGGGTAATTTCAGCAATTTTTGGTGCAACTGGTAACAAATTACATAACAAAGAACCGGAGCTTTCGGTTATGTAATTAGTTGCACATTGTTAATACCTACATAAGGTAACAGCTGAAAAAATTCGATCGTGCCTGTAAAATAAGACCACCCAGTGATGGTTTCCAAAAAACATCATTAATTTATATCGTTAAACGAAAATCTGTAGAGCAGCTACATTTTATTCTTTTGTTAAATATGTCTAAAATTTAAGTAGGCAATTTTGAGTTTTACATATTCAACATTCTGTTGCTTATAGTGTGGTTTGGTATTGGATAACAGCTTCAACTGGCTAGATTGGTCTAGGACTTCAAAATCAGTTCAAACTTGAAATCCGATTTTATTGATTTTATTTTATACAAACGCCAAAATGATTATTTTAGTAAACAAAACAGTACATTTAATATTCAAACTAAGTTCTCTTTAATTCAATAATTTATAGTCACGATGCGCAAGTCATATAATTTTCTAGCATATAATTTTACTCTAAAAGGTCTAACGACATTGTTCAGAATATTAAAAAAGCTTTTGAAAAAGTAATATCTACTTAGTATGTACCTACATAATTATATGTACCTTAAACTTTTCAACTTTTAATGTTATTAATTAAATAGTCTATATAATAAATAAATAAAAGAGTAGAAAATATCTGCAAAGTAACAATTTATTCCTTAAAAGTAAACAACAGATACAATAAAACAATTGTATGAGAATTTAAACGAAATACATTTTATTTTTAATGGAAACTAACTTTAAAATAAAAGTATTCATTTATTATATAAATAGAAAAGAGTAAATATGTAAATAAATACGTCAACATTAAAATGTTTTTTAATAGAAAAATCAATTAAACACAAAAATGTTAAATAAAGAACTAATATTGATAAATGTTTACTTTTAATTTGATTTTAATCAAATTTGTTTTATTTTTACTTCTAATTTAACTGTGGATTTATATGGTTAATTTAGTACGTCTTCAATGCACATTTAATAAATAGTTAATATACACATTGAATTAATTTAATTCAATTAATATATTTGTAAAATTTGATCTTATTCGTATCAATATTTTGGAATCATCAAAAAATGCAAAAAGGTTTTACAAATAAAAAATATTTTATATAAGTAGTATAAATTCGGCAGACGCTTTCGTCATATAAATTATCTTCAAACAATAAATGAAACTGAAAACTTTTACATCTTGAAAATCAGGTTTCTTCCTTGAACATCCAATGAAAATTATTTATAAAACATTTGAATAAAAAATACACGAATGTTATCAAAAACTAAAGATTAAAAACGTGTAATACTTTGTAATAAATTTGTTTGTGCCGATAACAGTCAGGCGCGTGCTGGGGGGCTTTAGAATCTGGGAAAAATTTCCATATGAGATCCTGACCGATTAATTAACGAACAAACAAATATTTTATACTGATTATACTTATTCTTTAAAATATTAATTCATACAAAAATGCAAAATAGAAATTAAACAAAAACAATAAGAATAAAAAGTTAACAGATTACTGCACACAGGTATCACTTGGCTTAGAGGTAAAACGCTACTAAATTCCCAAAGAATAAGTTTCCAGGTTTGAGTTTTGATAAAACCATGTAGCAAAATTTAAAAACTTATGCTGTAAATAACTGCACACAATCCTAAATCTGGTGTGGGCAACCTTAGGGTCTAAATCCCTAAATTTCTTTCTCTAAAAATTGTCGTTCGGAATTCACTTCTTGTACGTCTGTCAAGATCTTCCTACAAATACTCTGTTAGATTTAGATTCGCAGACCGAAAAGGTCAATAAAACCAGTTAATTTTGGTTATGCTGATTGGCTTCGAATAATACATATTTTGAATTATTATCTTGTTGAAAGATCCATCCTATATAGTAGCATTTTGGGTTATTATTATATTATGCATTAATACCCACTATTTTCCCCTATAATTTTCCAACATAAGATTTTATTCAAAAAGATAATGTTAATTTTTGCTAGAAATCTTCTGCAGATTAATGACTTCTCAGCGATAAGCATAATTTTGAAGCTATGACGTTTAGCTTAAGTTAATATTTAACAACCGTGAATCTGGCTACTTCATTCAGCTATGAACAGTATTTATAGGTGATTGGAAATAGACAATACATACTAGATGAGTCGTCATTTTTACAATGCTTCCAGAGATTTAACAATAACCGATTGATAACTAACTGATCATGGTATGCAGTAACAGGGCAGTTCAGTTATAAAAACTTATCTCATACAATATTTATATAGAAGTAGATATTATGAAAACTTTTTTTGCCAAATTTTTTTGTTTTTACGTGTAAAATGTCAGTTAAACAAATTTTTAAATTGTCCGACAAACCACAAATTTAAAAAACAAAAAAAAACATAAAAAATGATAACATTTAAAAAAATTTTTAATAGAATTAAAAAGAAAAAATAGATTTTTAATAGAAAATGCTAATAGATATTGTTTTATAAGAAATTCCTAAAGTTGTATTGAAATTTATTGATTATAATATGCTTTATTTATTTAAAATAGTTTTGAAGTTATTTGGAAATGCATCTGTTATTTTTTAAAAACTGTATAGTAAAGTAGAGTATAAATTTAAAAAATAGAGGACCTATAATATAATAATTATACACTGGCCTTAAATGGGTAATTCAAATATGGAAAATATTAATTTCGAATATACAAATAATAATAATAATACCAAAAATCTAATTTGTATTTTCAAAAACATATATCTACGTATATCACAAATAAAAGTTAAGCTACAACTCGAAATTCTCAAACAAAGATAATTTTCAAAAATTTTGATTAATTTTAGTTTTGATTTTTAGTGGTAAATCTGTTTAGATTTTCTAATAATTTTATTCCTAAATATTTTAATTCGTGTAGTTCAAAGTTATGATTTGATTTTACTATAAATATGATTATTATTATTAATAATAATTTATATAATAATCTATTATAATTAATAAAAAATAATCTTTAAATAAATCATTTAATCATTATAATAATAGCGTAAAACAAAAATTAGAATTTGGGAATCCCCGAATTGCACTTTTCAGTTTATTCAATATATTTGTGCATCTAAGAAAATTATTTTCAATCAATTTTCAAATAAATAGCCATTACTGCTTGTGGTAGTGTGAATTTAACTAATATAAATCGATCGAACATTTTAATTACATTATATTATGACGATTAAATACAAGGCTGCAAAATTTTCATGCTATTGTTGATATAAAAACTTATATACATTTTTACGAAATCAGATTTTAGTGTTGATAAAAATGATCGTAATCTTAAAATTAATCTGCATCATGATTTTTATAATGATTATGATGACATGATGACTAAATATTTTTTAATTTAATAAAAAAATTAAATTTTATTAGAATACATAATAATTCAAAAATTAACTACATAATTACAAAAAACGATTAATTCAATTTTACATCCGTTGCCAAAGCCCAACTACTACTTTAAAAAAATAATTTAATACTTGTCTATTATTTTCTTCTGGGTTTCCTGCAAAAACGATACAATTTGCTCACCCTGTATACCTAATAATAATCATGGGTTTTCTAGAAACCTCTCTATAATGACAATATAACATCATTTTAACTAGTGGCAATTCAACTATTACTTCAAGATTTTCGCATTCATATGAGTATAAATAGTAGTTATGGATTATTATTACGTATTATGTAGTTAGTCATTATTTACATGGATTCCATTGTAATCTTATGACAATGCAAAACTTCTTCTTAATTTAATAAAAATACTTTTTCAAAGGAGTAATTTATTGTTATAGTATTGAGAATATAACGGAGATTATTTCGCATAATTCTTTAAGTTTCGGTATTTCATTGCTAATACCATTCAAAACTGATAGATTATTATAGATATTAATAATTTCCAGTCGAATTGTTGTGGTTATTATTGTTTTTACTGGATTATTTTTATATTTTACCAAAAGTTTAAATCTATTCTCTAATCGAACACAACTAAGACTACGTTATTGGAAAAACAATTCAGTTGGTCGATTTGATAAGAAATTTAAGGTAATGATTTATCATTTTGACGAGGAATTACCTGAGTAGATGGCGTAGCTATACATATTATAAATTTATTTGCTATTGGAATTATCGATACAGTAAAGAGAACATAATTCACAATAGTAATAATTATTTTTAAACTTTTAACGCAGTTAAACAAGTTTATAAAATTAATAAAACATATATAGTAATCAAATCATGTTGTTATAATGTAAATAATTATTCTGAGAAATGATACTTCAATCTGAATTTGTTATTCGCAAACAGAGAGGGTTTGTTTTATGTGTCATGTCATATAGTAGGTTGCTAATATCAACACTGTCACATCCCCTTCTTAGCAACCATGTAGATTGCAAAGGGTTGCTGTTACTGTTGATAATGCAAGCTGGATCCGTTGTGCAGCTACTATTGATAATTACAGGAATCATTAAAACGTAGTTTTTGAATTGCAAAAAAGAACTTGTTTAATTTTCTATTGAGATCATCAATATGGAAAAATTATTATCAGGATATTTTGCATTGAGCAAATTATTTGTTGCCTTCTTATTCCGGAAGAAATCTTATCATTTGCAATAAAAGTTAAAGTTTTTATTCAACAATCAGTAATCAATAATGCCAGTCTATAGAGGTGTATAATTGTTATTAATAAGTTTTCATTACAACTTTCGTAACCTTTATTGTATGTATAAAAGTTTAAAGTTATTATCACACTGACTGTCTTCTACGATTTACATTACTGCAAGTTGCTGCAACAATTCATTTATCATATTTTTTATAATGCCTAACTCATAATAAAGACATAATTTGTTAAATTGCATATTCTTCGGTTTTTATATGAGCTGTTCTCAAAAAGGTCTGCATCCATGTAGAGTTTAAATTGAACAAATTCCAAAAGTTAGTCTTTATAGTGAAGAAGTCCATATTTTTTTTTAGATTAACCATAATGTGATAATCATCCGCTAATCATTTAAGAATACAATTATTTGTTGAAATTGATAATAGATGTAACTAAAAAAGTAATCGGTTCCTTAAGATTTGTGAATCGTTTCTCAGAAATTTAATAACTTTGGCTACATCGTTTAGAAATTAGTCAATGGATATCTTGTTAGCAGAATTCATTTTTTGCATGTAAAAATCAAGAAGCGGTCAACCTATAGCTGGACATTTTCTGTTATAATAATCTATAAGAGAAGTAATAAACTCTAAAACATGATTTTGTTCTTCTAACAAAACGGTCTGCTAGTCTAACACAAAATTATTTGCTTTAACTAATATTTTTTTCTGTCAGCCTAATTAGTTTGTTACCGCAGAGAAATATTCTACTGGCTCTTTTTTAAGTAACACATTTGTTGCTATAGCAAAATCTTTGCTCCAGTTCCAGCTCCAGTGGAGTTATATTTTGGAATCATCGATTGTGACTATTTGGCCAACTTCGTTCAAAAATGGTAATCAATGCATTCTGGTTTATTTATTTTATTCAAAGTACTACAATTATATTGATTTTGGCAGCTGTAATTTCATACAAATTTTTTTTCTCTATTTGTCATTTTCTTACTTGTTTTCGTTATTTTGATTTATTGTCTTTTCTCCCTTCGGTTAATTCTTAATGGTTTAACCCAGTATTACACCTACACACCAATAAATTGTATGATGACTAGCTTTACCGTGGGTTCTATCTTTTTGATTCCTATTAATTTTATTTCCAATCTAATTTTTAAATAAAATTAGTAAATAAAATAGTAAGCAAGAAAGCCCCGGGTTGAAAATAAACAGTAATGTTTTAAATATTTTCTTTTCTGAACAAGTTTTTTCAATTTTGTATACTACGTTGGGCAGTAGGTGCAAAATCCTGTTGCGGTATTCCACCACACCAGAAGAATCTTTTCTGTCTCCAGTCTTAAAACATTCAAGTTATGAAAATTTTCCTTGCTTGTAGTACTTTAGGAGAACTTGAATAAAAGTTCTTGATCTTAACACCATCTTGAGAACTTATAAGCTTAATTTTGTTGATTAGGTGAATAGTTCTTATGTAGGATCTACTTCACTTAGAGCTGTAAATTGATTTGGGGCAGAAAGAAGCAAATAATTATGAAGTATTATATTGACTTTTGCTTCAGCTTTTCTTCGTAATTTCATCTTAACGGGATTCTTATTGTTTATGTGTGGAAACACTGACCAAATTTTAGGGTTATTTAAGTTAATTTAATTTAATTTTCTTTCCTACACATCCAAAACCCTTGACAGAAATTTTATATTTTGTACTCTATAAAATCCGGTTTCAAGACGTTCATTATTTTATAATGTACTTTTCCCAAAATTATTAATTATTAATTTTTCTTTAGATTCTATACAATCTGCTGTAGTTTCTTCATTAATAGTAGAAAGTTATTGTTTTCCAACAGGATTATAAAATAACTGTTTACAGCATAAGATGCAAAATTTTCTTACATTTACATTATTGTTTTAAATTTACATTTTACATATTAAATTTATTTGGTATCGACTATTCGCAGACAAAGTGGCAACCAAGTATAAGAGCGGTAATCTAATATTTATTTGGATATTATTATTCTATTATATTCTATTAGTCCATTATTTAGATATTTCGTGCAAATAGACACTTACTTAGCTTTTGAGCGATAAATATTTTCGTCTAGATATGTATATCTTCCGCAGGTCAACTTCTAAAGAACTTTATATTAGAATTCACGCAAAAGATAGTTATAAAATCCAAACTTGAGCAAAGTTATATTATTCATATTTCATGATTTTGCTTGGATGATTGAAGTTTATGATCAAAATATTAGTTTCACTTATAAACAAAAAACTATGCAGTGCAGTCAATTATTTATAACAACAAACAAGATTTATTAGTACAAATTATAATTTTGATAAGATTATTCAACAAATTTCATGATTTTTCGGTTTGAACCATACGTTTTAAAAACTTCAGAAGTTTTTAGAATTTTCGCATTAATGATTGTGAACTATAAGTTTAAATAAAATTTATAATTATTTATAATTATTGAAGTCTAAAATAGAAAATAACTTAAAAAAGTTTACAACTTTTTAAGTATTGTTGTGGTATTTAGTAGCATGTGATGTTAGAATAATCAAACTAAACAAAATGTTAAAATAATAAAATTTTAACTATTAAGTAAATAATACATACTACAAAGAAAACATAATATTTAACAAAACCAAAATGACAAAAATTTACATTTAACAGGGTTGAATATTAAAATAAACAAGAAAATAAAATTCTGAAAAAATTACGCTATAGAAGTGGTAAAAATTACAATAAAAATACAAAAAAACCTGTAACATAACATAAAGGCCTCTATTTCACGATTATTATCGGTCATCAGTCATGTTTAACAAAATGTTTAAATGAGCAAATATACCAAACAAAATTGAAAAATTTAAAATTTAAAAATCAAAAACTAACCAAAACTTTAAAATAAATATTATGCTTACCAAATGACCAAACTAGAAGAGTTCAAGTGTCTAAATGAAATTTTAGGTTAAGAAAAGATTATGAAATCACCATACAATGGGTGAAAATTTTATTATTTTAACATTTTGTTAAGTTTGATTATTCTGAAGTCTAAAAGTTTATGATGTTTTTGTAGTATTATTAGCAATTACCTACATACCAATCTACGTATAATTTTTATCGATGCTAAGTTGGTATTTGAGGATGTATTTAATCGATTCCGAAAATGATTCTTTATTTATTTATTTATACATTTTAATAATTTATTATGATTTTTTTAACATAATGTATTGTTATTTTTTATGTTAATGGCAATGCATTTGTTAATTTAATGTAATTATTATTTATTTAAAAGTATTATTAATTATGTAACTTTTTTGTCTTATTAAAATTAATTACATTTTAAAAGTTCTTAAAATAGTAAATTAAACATTTGAAAATGTCATTTGTTGTTTCTTTATTGGTTAAAAAATAGGGAATTTTACTATTTCTTAACTGTCGATCAATAAAATATCTGTTGTAAATGAATCTGGAAAAGTCCCGAAAATCACAATTTGACAATGCGGTATGCATTCTATGACCAAAATAAGTTTTAACAAAATTAAACTAGTAAAACAATACAATAAAGGTAGTTTTAATCTCTATAGTTTTTTTAATTCAGTCATCCACAAACTGTTGATATTTTTGGATTCTTTCTAAAAAATTACAAAGTTTTAATAAGATTTTTTCTCTGTTTATTTATTTTTAAGTTTTAACTTTAAAAATATTTAATTTGCCATTATTATGTAACATAGTGCAGACTAGAAATATTTTGAAAACGTAACTGGAGGTTATAAAATCGATAAAAAAATGTTAAATAAGAAAGTAAACGGAAAAAAAAACAGAATACGGCGATGATATTGTAAATAATACTATTCCATGGTTGTTACTATAGTCATCAGCTGAAATTAACCATTTATTGAACTACCAAAAAACAAAATTATCCAGGAAAATGCTTTTAAAAAACTTAAAGTAAAGAAAACAATACTAAATCACCCCTGAGGTTCAAATGACCAAAGTAAAATTATTTGAACTAAGGTTTCTAAGAACAGAAAATTATTGAAATGCTTTAGTTAGAAAACTATTCGGGTTAGAACATTTATATATTTTTATTTTTATACAGGATCCTGTTCTGTATAATTTAAAGTTGTTTAATTTACATTTTATATACATTAAATTCTAAAACGTGACAAAATTGGTCTTTCAAAACTTATCAATTTGGGAAGGTTACAGTTAGGACTTTTTTGCTTTATGAAAATTTCATATTTTTGAGAAAAATTTAAATAAATTGCGTTATTATGGAAAGTTCTGTCGAAAACTAGAGAGACCAAAACAAAATTTCTTGTTTAGCTTCACGCAAAATTTGATTTACTTACTTTAATTAATATGATTAATGTTATTAATAATATGTGATAACATTTATGATAAAATTAAATTATTTTTATGTTAATTTAGAATTGAAATTGAAATTAAAGTCATAACTTACTTATAAAAAAAAAACTATTTAATTGAAAGATTCGGATTCTCGTTAGACAAAGCTAGAAATATTACGTAAAAGATTAAAAAATTATGCAATTAAATTTAATTATATTTGAAGTCAAATTAATTTGACTTTCGTAAAATTAAAATTATTATAACTTCTGTAAAAATAAAATTATATCTACTTGATGCCGAAATTAATATATAAAATTGTTTTGAAATTACTAAACCGATCATCTGAAAAAAAAAACTTTTTTGAAACATTAATTGTAAATAAAAATTACAATATTTTTTGTAGATTGACCTAATTTCAAATTTTCATGGGGTTTGAATTTGGTGAAATATTGATGAGAATCCGAAATTTGAAAAACAATGTTAATGCGGTGTAATAAACTATAATTATTCAATTAAATAGTTTTTGTCTTTATAATTGTAAGTTATGACGTTAATTTTAATTTTAATTTTACATGAAAACAATTTAACTCTTACAATATTTGTTTAAGTTTAAGCAAAAGATTCATACAAGGAAAGCAAATTAATTCGTGACTTCATGTAGAAAAATAAAAAATGTCAAACGAAAATACTTAAGCTTAAGAAAATACATTTTCTAGACATGTAATTTTTAATACTACTGTACTGCACTGTGCACACTAGCATTAGCATTATCAATGACTGTTGAAAACTTAACTTCATCTAATATAATTTTCATTCATTTTTATCAGTTTAAATATTGCAAATAATTAATGGTGATGTTTCAACAAAATAATACTTTGAAAAAATTTAACAAAATTCAATAAAAATGATTATATAGGTTAGATTTCATTTCAAATGCAATATTATGTTAGTTCTTCGTAAAAAGTTAAAACATACTACGGTATAAATTTAAAAAACTTTACTGCTTTTTAGTAGTTAAGCTACTTTTTGGAAGTACATAATATAAAATTAACTTCAAATCACAAAGCATTAGTAGTTGATAATTATTATTGATGTTTAGACACGAGTACAAAAAATTCCGACTGCAATCATTAGGTGGATATAATATGTAAATTCCATCATAATCTAATAGTTCTTACTATAGAAGTTTATCAAACAAAAGTTTCAACTTTGAGGAAATAGCTTGCGTAGTTATAAAAATAATTTTTTTAAAAGCAATATTAAAGATTGACTTCATGTCAAAAGTTTAAATGACACCTTTACTGGATATAATTATTTTAAATTAAAAATATGAATGCTAAAACAGAAGAAATATTAATTAAATTTAATACCTAATAATTATTATAATAGAACATTTTCATGTTTTGTTCGGAACTAATGTACTTTTTGTGGTTGTCGGACTATCTTCATTACACTAACTTCACTCCATTACAAAAAGTCAAACGGTAGCTCAAAATGAAATAAAATGTTATTTTCTGATGAAATTATAAGAAGTTTATCAATGTCAATCAATTATCAAGTTAAAGTGTCGCTTCAAAAATGCAATTGTTTGTATAGCAATAAAATGGTGGGCAGCACTAAAGTACTTTAATGTCGACGCAAGCAATGTGATGCTAAGATACAGGGGTGGATTAAAAATTTTTTTCCGGCGACAAACGGCGGGACCCCATTATTGATAGTTCATTTTAAAATACACAGTATCTAACAGGTTTTTTGACTTTAATTATTGTGTATCAGCCTACCAGACTTCTTGTCAGTGCATTCCTGCCAGAGTGATTCTACGCCATAATCCAATTTTGGGCTGTTGTAATCAGAAAAGAATCTCTTGGACGACAATTCATTTATTCTTTTGATCAGCTATGTTATTGAAGCTGAATAGAACTACGGTTCGGTATTTTAAAATTTCATCATGGATTTTGTTTCTAATTGATCTGCGTGCTTTAAAATGAAGATGTTTCTTGAATGGTTGTTTGCATCAAAAAAGAATTGTAAAAAAATTGTTGTATTTATACAACAATTGTAAAATTGTAGTGTATTTATTGATTTTGGATAGTTGATCCAGCTAGGCATAATTTTAATGAAAGAAGTAGTTGATCTATTTCAAAACTCCTTTGAAACAGTGATTTACCTATTTGACAAGATGTTTCCGATTATACTGAAGAATATAACGAAGCTCAGTTTTATGGATATTTACTGAAAAGTACCATCTTATTAACGTCAGCTTTTTTTTACTGAGGACTGAGTGGTGCTCGTTGAAATTAATTAATTGCAGCCGTAGTTGATTTTTAATCATTCAATAATTTTTATCTAATATGAATAAATTCTACCACGTTTAAACCAAACAAACCCCATATTCAGTAATTTTTTCAAAATTTTAGAATGTTTATTTGTATTAGCTCCTTATTATTATTTTGTTCTGTAGCTTTCAAATATAGATCACTTTTACTTGCTTTTTTATTATTCATTTGTTGAATGTTTTGTCCTGAATAAGGAATTAAAATAAGTCAACCTATCTATTTGCTATCTGTGTTATTGTAATTATTAAATTACTTTTTCGTTTCGTCTTTGGTTTAACAGTTAATTAGCACATTAAAAATGTCAAACAGTTAGGAATAATGTTAATATTAAAAGTGAAACTTTTGCTCCTAATAACAAAACAATATACCAACTGTTATTGTCACAGTGGAAAACTAAATTTTGCCTTAAAATGTCTTTTTTGCGGTTTGCACCACCTACATTTAAAATTTAAGTTATCCTTAAATCTTATTCAAACCAATGAGCTCTTAACGATTTAAGGATCACTTAAAACTTTAAATGCAAGTGATGCAAACGGACAAAAGTATTATTTTTGTATTTAAAATGTTAAATTAGTTTTTTACACCCAGAAAAATAAATTTATCAAAATGCACATTTAAAAAAAAAATGTGTAGATATCTAGATATTTGAAAAAAAAATATTTAAAAAAATTCTTACGGCTAACAAGAATCGAATGTATGCGACGGTAAATAGAAAATTAATCAAAAGTTGACTTGCTCTGAATTTTAAACTTGTAAGTTATTCGTACGTATTGTGTGATCAAAAAATTATGCTGAGAAAACAGTAAGTTAATTTTTTAAATAAATTAACCGTAACTAAACAATTTTTAATTTTATAATACCACATTTTAACAAGTTTATTCATTATTATTTACACATAATTACATGACACTAAAATGACTGTAATTTATTATTGCATTCAGAGAATCTCTTGTGTTGATTGTTGTAGTTTTTCAAATGTATTTAATAACTTTAGCAATTACCTACAGATATACATGAAAAACTCTTGCATTTTAACGATAATTGAGTAATTTATATTCATAAGGTAGACACGATAATTTAATTTACGGAATTGCATACACCTTTATGAATGTGGTAGCATCAGACTGATACTTGCTAACTGTGTGTCCTATAAGAATAATTATGGAAAATTGATGAACCTTAATAATATATAGGTTCAATTAATGATTGTGTAATTACTTTTTAAGTGTAAGTACAAAGGTTTATTAACCTCGAATTTTAAATAATAAAATTATAAAATAATTGTTTTGTCAATAATTACAACAAATTTATAGATTTAACGAGCTTAAGTAAGACGCTCGGTGTATTAATAAATTATTTAGAAAAAAAAAATTGATTATCTATTACTACACCAAGCGGTTATGACTGAAAATTCGGTGTGTAAATTTACCTACTTAAAAAGTAATTAAAATTAGTAGTAAATTTATGAATACCCAGTTAATTTAGTATAAGAAAATAAACTTACCATATTTAATATAGGCGTCTTTATCTAGAAAGATACAAAAAAACGTATTAGAAAATTAATCAAAAATAGATCTTATATTATTAATAATAGCGTTAGAAAAAAAAGTTATAATAATTCATTTCCTTATTACAAAATAATGTCGTGCACATCATATTATTATACAGGTAAATCACGAAAGAAATTAAAGAGAAGTAGGTAATTTAACATTAACTATTATGTTTATGCTATGTGTTAAGTGCGCTGGTTAAAATAATGTATTACCATAATGTAACATTATATACCTTGCATCTATATTAGGTAAGTTATGTAATTAATCTGATAAATGCATGAGTGCACCGTGCATTACCGGTGAATATTTTAACAATAACCCAATTAAAACATCCATTAGGTAAGTGTTGTTTAGTGGACAATCATAAATTTTATATGTTCAGTAGACTGGTAATTATACTAATCGATACTGTACAATATATAAATATAGAAATTTTTAATATTTTTTACAACCGAGTTTTAAGGTATACTACGATTTTTAGTTAAAATTTTTCTATAAAAACGTGTATTATATTTAATATATTAACGTGTTCTTCTAGTTGAGGCAAAACTTAAACTGTACAATTTTTTTTACAGAGTTTGATTTACTCAAAGTAAACTAAAATAATATTTTGTTATGATCTCCAAAAGTACGAGCGAGATTGTATTAAGTCGGTGACCTAGTCAAGATTTTAACAAGTTAGGAAATAAATAAATAATCAAGAGTTTCTGATCTAAACGGAAGAGTATTGCTAGTTATTTGTTTTATTTCCAATTATTAGTATTTTTTCAGTAATTATTTTAAAACTTTGTATTGACAAAAATTCGAAACTTACACAGAACATTGCGTTTTAAACACCAATTAACTTATATTGGTTTGAGACAAGAAAACTTTAAAAAATGAGCATATATAATTTTATAATTATACAGTAACCTACTCTAGTACCGAACTAATTCATTAAAATTGCCAAAAATGTTTTTTGGAAAAAATCTTCGATCACTTTTATTTTTATAAAATATTATATTGTTCTCTTATGTAGATATGTACAAAATTTTTACACATCCGAGAGTAGAATTCGAAAAAATAATTCAATAACTAATGAATTACTAACTAAATTAATACTTTTTCACCACTGATCTGTTACTTATCAGATGTCGATTTGATTTTATGTACTACTTTTTTCTGTTTAACTTTCTTGATTAGTAGAATATAAATAAATCGGAAATCACAATAATAAAAAGTCTTTAGAGATAAGTGACGGTTGATGCGAAAAGGACAATATTTAATTTAAAATATGTTTATACATCCTTGATAACATAGAAAGTTTATTATTTTGCAGATTATATCTGAAAGTTATACCATACTAATTGTGTTTTTTGACAAAGTTGCTGGGCACTGAGAAGTATTCCATACCTCCAGACACAACGGTCACAAAACCCAACGATTTGTGAATGGGTTCTAATACAATTCAATTACAATACAATACAATTCTAATACAATTAAAATTTTTTTTTAAAAGAATAGAGAATTATTTTGAGTAATAATATCATAAACTATTTTTTAAGTGACAACATTATGTACTCTCTTCATTTTGATGTATTCTTTAATGATCTAAATGACAGTCTACAAAATTTAACTTATATAGAAAAATCTTGGAATAAAAACTCAATTGTAAATTATTATCTAAAGTAAATTTTTATCTTTACTAACTTTTTGAAGTATAAACTTTAAAATGTCTTGTAAAAAATATTTGTGAATTTTGTTTATCTGTAAGTTTAACTATGAATATCTACGGTCTAAAGTTTTGGTAAGGTACGAGGGGGGGAGGTCTGACTTTGAAACGCCGTTTAAGGTTATTATTCAAGACCGCACCACGGCTAGAAGTCAAACAATACAAATGAACACAAAATCCTCCAACTGGTATACAGATGGATCAAAAACTGAACAGGGAACAGGCGTAGGCATATACGGCCCAAGATAAGAGGCATCTATAGCCTTAGAAGCTTATCCCACAATTATGCAAGCTGAAATACTTGCAATTGCACTATGTGCCCATGAATGCCTGCAAAGGAATTTAAAGGGCAAGCAAATTAATATAATGTCTGACAGCTAAGCTGAGATAAAAGCACTCAAAGCCAACAGCTTTGAGTCTTTATCCACGTGGGAATGCAGACAATCCCTCAAAAAAAGGCAACAAAATTGTCCTTCGCTGGGTGCCAGGTCATGAGGAAATCGAAGGTAATGAAATAGCTGACCAACTAGCTAGAACGGGCTCGAAAACGACCCCGACTGGGTCTGAACCTTTCTGCGGGCTATCTAAAACACGCAGGGGGCTAGGGGCACAAAAGTGGGAAACGAAGAGCATAAAAACCCTCTGGCACAATACACCAGGACAAAGACAGGCGAAGAAGTTCATCGATAGTACTCGACTGCAAAAGCAAAAAAGCTTTTCTTACTATCAAAGAATGAAATTAGACTCATTATGGGGATACTCACTGGACACTGCCAGGTGGGATATCACCTCAAAAAAATGGGACTGGTAGGCAACGACAAATGCAGACTTTGTGAATCGGAAATGGAATCGGCCGAACACATCATCTGCAACTGCAATGCCTTAGCTAGACTTAGGCTAAAAACTTGGGACAAATACAACTGACACTCAAGGAGGTACAAACTAAACCTTTCAGAAATATTATATGTTTTGCCAGCAAAATTGACTTTCTGAAAACTTAATTAGTAGGGTCATGAACAAAAGATCAACACTGGTCGCAGTTCTGTAAGGCTCTGGTAGCCAATTGACTCTTAAGTACAAATACAAATACAAAATGAGGGGAGAGGGTCTGGAAAGTATGCAATCTAGCTCACTTTTTTGCTTTATTTGCACAGCAAAAGTTAGAACTTATGCAGTTTAAATTCAAAAACGAAAAACCGAGTACTTCTACTATTTATTTATAGTAATAGGGTCTCTGCTGAAATTATTTCAAAACAGAATAATGGTTTCTCAGATAGTACTGAGACTACTGTGACACTCTGTTAAATTAAATGAGTTTCAATTTCTCAAATAGATACTTCTTTCACAAAGTGCATATATGTGGCTTAAGACAAAAATGCGATTAGCAGCCAAAAACATGACCCACACTGTTTCTTTCACGGTTTAGTTTAAATACAGTGTATTGACTAAGCTTTGAATATGTTTTGGGAAAAAAGTATCTACCAACAAGATAGAGGTCATCACAGATATTGAAAAATTGAAAGTAGCTAGATTTCACCGGAAACACTTTGGTTGAATGTTTTACTGCACAAAAACCTCTGTGTTAAAAATTATATGATGTATCAGCTAGTGCTAGTGCATACAGCTTCCACCCAACAATTTTTTCATATTCTCAGAAATATCAGCAAATTCATCCAGTCATGTTAGACGTAAATGAAAAATTTTAAAGCAAAGAAAAACTTATTCTTTGAATATTTTAGAAATAAAAATTTTTTTTCTGAAGCCACGAATTTATAGAATTCTTCTTGCAACTTAGTATATCCTACTTATATAAATTAGTATCTATAATTTATTAAAACTGCAAGATATTGATCAATTTTGGTTTAATATTAGAGGCGGATTAACACCAACTTTTGGTTTCTTTCACAGTGAAATTTTTTTTACATTTACAAACCACCCGCTGTTCAATTTGAGCATATAAAAAAAGTTTGTACTTTACATGTTTCACTTGCACCAAAAGAAAGCGAACGTTCAAAATTTCGAAATAAAATATTTTTATGTTATTAGAAAAGAGTAAAGCTATTCTATTATATTTATAGTTTTTTTTTATTATCCTACTTTCAACTAGTAATAATTTTTAGGCATTTAGGGATTTTTGTTTAGAAGTAGTATAATTATTTGGAAAAGCTAGCGAACTGTAAAAAACTTGTAAGAACTTGAATTTAAATAAAAACAAGTGCTGAAAGACATAGTTAAAGCTTTAACCTGGTAAACGATAATAAATGTTAACAAAAAAAAAGTAAAGGGAGATAGTTTTCATAAATACTTGCAAAGATATTCAGCAGAACAAACTGGGATAATTTTATGTTAAACCGAAATGCAATCTTAAATTTGGCAAAACCGAAACATAGAACTAGAAGGAAAAATTATTATACAGTTTTATGTTTAAGTTTTGTTTACTTTGTGTAGAATGCAAAGTTCAGTCGTTTGCACAAGGGATACGCCAATATTCCAGTATGTCAATGAACCCAGTTCCTGGAGTAAATAACTACCAAAAGACATAAAGTAGATGTAAATGTATGGATTCGTACCAAATCTCAACCGAAGAAAAACAAGTATCCATTCCAAAATATACAAATATTAAAAATCTCAAATTTTTCTAATTCTTTTATACCAATATCAATATTTTTTTATTGCTATATGAATTCTTCTGGATTTTATGAACAACACAAAACTCAAAAACAAAACAATAGACAAAATAAATATAAAACAACACAACACAAAAAAATAGTTAAATTTTAAAACAGAATTTTTTCGAAGATCAGTATTAAATATTAAATTTTTCGAAAAATTTGTATTATCCTGCTTAATTATTACAACTAGTAATTTTGTGGTATACTAATTTAAGTATGTCATGACCAATAAATTTTAATAAAAATACTCTTTGATTACTTTTACAGCCACTGTAAACCACAACTCCTGAAATGCTTTTGTGAGCAGAGGCAACATAAATCCATAAAATTGCAGGTATTTTTAATAAACAAATTCTGCAGCTGTTTTTAAAATAAAATTTTACCTTTCATAAATCGCGTAATATGAAACACGAGAATATAAATTCAATAGTACACGCAATTTTATCGTTTGCGATTTTGACCCTATAATTAAGAAATTTTAACGTTCTTGACGAAATTTGCAATTTGTACGGTTCTATTTTAATTCTTTTGGTGTTACAAAAATAATTTGTTTATTATGTAGACGTTTATTAAGTTAATTTGTCTAAAAATAATTGTCGTAGTAAATATTTTTTATTGTGTTCAATCAAAATCGGCTAAAAAATTCAATCCATTTTTTTCCTACAACTTGTTTCTATTTTTAGCTACGTTTTCGCACATCTGCTGATTATGTAATAATAGAACATCAAAATAATCATAATTATCAAACTCTTAGATAACATGTAGGAAAACCAAATTAGAAAATTATAATACACACCGTACTCACTTTCGTGCTATCGTAATTATTCCACAATTTAAAAATTACCTACTACTTTAATTACGATAATAAATTGTATCCAAATTTTTCAACTCCGAAACTTGTGACTAGTACAGTTTATGTAAGAGAATTATTGTTTAATAACCGAATTTAATAATTTAGATGTACTTATGAATAATAAATTTATTAATTACGATATTACAAAAAATATTACCATAAGCTTTTCAATAATTTATTAATTACATTTTTGCTGATGAAGATATCGATGTTAATGAAACCTCCCTGCATAATTAATTAGTTACAATCATTTATTATATGGTTTTATTGAGACATTTTAATTTTTAATTTTGTCAATAAAATAAAAATATTCTACGGTATGCATTAAAATTAAAGTTTGTTTTAGTTGCACAGCAGTTTGTTATGAGTACGCACACCTTATAGGGGGTAAAAAATCAATCGTTTAGCAAAACTGACAAGTGGAGAAACTTTCTTATCAACTTTAATACCCTAAAGACTGCACGGAAAATTGGAAACGAAGTAGATCTTAATTAAAAGAAAAACTGTTTTAAGTTTATACAATGTTTTGTGTATAGGTAGGTAAGATTTTCTTTTTTCTATATCAATTTAATTTATCAAAATTTATTTTTGCATCGAATAAAATTTGAACATTTTAAGAACATCAGTTTTGACCTTTTTCCGATACAGGTTTAGCATTCAGAAGTCACTCAAGCTTTCCTCGAAGCTGATATATTTTTAAAGTTGACACTCTACTTCAAAGTAAATTTAAATTTAACCTTATTTTTCAAAATAAAACACAAGTTTTGACTTTTAATTGCAATAAAATTGTGACAACTTAGAAATACAGTAGTTGAGGAAAAAACTATGCATGCATGTCTATTTGGCTTTACGTGCTGTTAATAGATTTTCGTGTTGATGTCGACGATTATTTTTAACATATTTAAATACGTTTCTCTAAAATCAATGCCGATTTGTAACGTAACCGATTGTGTCATTGGCACTGAGGTATACCAAGTAAATATAAAACACCTGACATTTCACTGTGTAGTTAGTTTTAAAGTTCACAAATTTTAACGTAAGTTAGTATAGAAAGGAAAATAAAACGCAATCTTTTTTTTGGAGAAATGTGAAATAAAATAAGATAACTTCAGTTCTACAAAATAAAAACCTTTTTCTCCTTCAATCTAAAACAGGACTGGGTAATGTAACTAAGGAACGTGACAAAAGATTTCATCAAAATGTTTGAGAACAGACATAAGGAAAGCGAATTCTTGTATTGTTAATCTTATACCATTGTCTGTGACTCCTAGGATTTATCTTTTTATCAAAAATAAGTAAAATACAAAAATTTTAAAATCACTTCAGTATCTTTTGATATTTCATTTTAATTTTATAGTTTTGAAATTCAATTCTTATATTTTCGTTTAGCCTGACGCTGTGTTCTTAAAGTAGTTTCCCAAATGCGATCTGACAAGAACGGATATTTACATTGCTTTATGTAAATTTAAAATACAATATAAATTGAAATAAAATTATACAAATAGTACCTATAATTTCATATACATAACTAATTAATTTTATTACTATAATGATCCACAGTTCAATATGAATATAATAATTAACTATAATATTGTAGTAATATATCGAATTGAGTATTCAATATTAATTATCTGAATTATTTATTCATTTCATGCAAGAATCAACTATTATACTCGTATTTCTATTTTATAAATTAATCAATATCATTTAATGTTTTTTTTTTCAATTTCAATCCCGTCTTGTAAAGAACATCTGTCCGGGAATTTTCAAAAATAATTTTAAATTATAGGATATGCTAAGAGTGTATTGACCGAGTTTTAAATTGATAGTATTGTAGCTGCACACAAAGATGTAATGGTTTAGGAGAAGAAAAATGAAAATATACAAGTTTTTTAATTTTTTTATCTCTGTTCAGAAATCTTTTGAATTATTTATTTTCGACATCAGCAATCACATGTAGCACTCTATTTTCCTTATTTTTTTAAAATATTTTAGCTTGAACTCGAAAAACTGAAAAAAGTTGTTGAAAAGAAAACTAACTTTTAATATGAGCGAATGCTGGAAATAAAACAAAATGCAAGTTGATGCACTCTAAATTTATAAAAAGCGAATTTTTCACTATTCTAGTAAAAACTAGTAATTTATTACAACCGTTTTCAACATTATGTGCATTTAAAAGTGGTATTCTGATGCATCAGTAATTATTAACAAAACATCATTTATTTTCCATAAAATTTTGAAAAAAACTACTCTAATTTTAATATTCTTATTATAAACATAATCAAAGCATTAGACAGTACTCAGATGAGTATAATTAGTTTAAGCAAATAAAAAGAAAAATATAAAAAATCAGAAAATGAATTAAAAATTTCCATCAGCAAAAATCAAATAGTAATAATTAATAAACATTACAACATAAAATTTCTAAATCATGTCGAGACATTAAGGTGAACTAAAAACTACTAAAAACGGGTTGTAACAACTGATCCTTCTTACTGGTGAACTCAGTTAAAAAGCTCTGACGAGATATTTGGCTCGAGAAAATATTTCATTGGCCTATATATTAGAGCATACTGACTAAATGCCACTTTAACTATCTTTTCTTTGAATGAATTTAACCGATCAAATTATTTGACCAGTGATTATTGATATTAACAAAATATTCAAATTTAAAAATAATAATTAAAAATGTCATCCCCATTATTAGCAAATTCATTTTAATTGTATTTAAATTTCAACTTTCTCAACTTTTACGAAGCCGCAAAGGAAAATCAATTTGGTTTTATTAATCTGTATTTCTCATAACTTGATTACGATCTGATTACATCTGTCTGATGACTAGCAAAAACAATGAAACACGTGCACTGAATTAACTTAAAACATTATGAATAATAGAACAAGTACATGTCTATAATTTTATAATAATAATTAACGCTTAACAAATCACGGCCGCCAAAATTGTACTTGCCCGTCTCGTAAGTTATATAAATATTAATCTAACTGAACTTCCGATATAATTGGGATAGGTACTAAATTAAACACATTAAAATATTAGAAGTAATACACAGCCGTTTTCGAAAAATTAAGAGCAGAAGCGTCTAAATTCTGAAACACTTTATCTTTATTAGAAACAATTATTTAGAATTGACGTTAAACTGTAGATTCCCATTCATAACTTTAGTGATGAGTACACTGTGAGACAGAACAATGCATTAAGCTGATTACGTTTTCATAAAGAACCGGTATATTGCCTGTATATTTATTTATAGTATCTTGTCTTCCTGTATAGTTATTAACTTGTAATTGCTCTTCCATCACTGTATGAGCTGGAAAGTATTCCATACCTCCCAGACCCACCGGTTTATAAAACAATTTTTATAGTAATATATTTCATTATGTCCTACAGTAAAGAAACCGTATAAGGCTGCCTCTTTTATTGAGGGATTTTTAAAACATGAATTGCTTTTATGAAACAGAAACTTCAAGTTTGACCATTGAGTGACATAAAATAATATTACCTACATAGACAACGCAATGTTCTGTAAAAAATTGTTTTTAAAAAAAGGCATAATTACTCTGCATTTTAATATTAGTTCTAAGAACAATGTGGTCGCTACTGGCGACCAAACGAGCGGATTTTTCGAGTTCTGGTATAACAATAAATATTATAGTCGAGTAAAATAACAATCCTTAGCTGTGACTGCTGTGATATTATAATATGATGCGGTAACGCCACTTTTGAAAATTTGAGTCTTGTAAATATGGTAACTGGTAAACATGGCAACGTATGGCAAAATAAATTAAATTAAATTAAATAGAAAATAACTTAAAAAAGCTTGGGAATTTTTTAAGTATTTTTGTGGTATTTAGTAGTATGTGAGGTTAAAATAACTGTTAAGTAAAGAATACATAGGTACTACACAGAAACTTAAAATTTATTATTTTAACATTTGTTAGGTTTGATTATTTTAAATTAAATTAACTTAAAATAATATCAATGTCTACATAAAAAGCTTTTATTGCTTTGTAAACAACATATTTTCTAAAGTTACTTTTTATGCAGGTAAATCCGGCAATTCTAAAATTTTATTTTGGGATACATTTTTTAGGGTTTCATCACATATTTAAAAATATAATTTTTAAAATATCAAACTGATATAATTATAATGTTTCAAGTTTTTCTATGTTTAAATTTATTGAAATGTCAGATGGGAATATTATATATTTTTTTTTCATTCGGGTGCAAATAAGATTTTTCCCGATAGAATATGAATGACATAATTCATAAAATTTATTTAATCACAAAATTAAATTCACCTTAAAATTCTCTTTCTCGATATCTCAAAAATATGTTGAAAACTGAAAAGTGTTTAAATTAACGTGTATTCTAAGAACTTCTTAAAGAAAATATAATAGCCTACTCAAGTTCTTTCAAAATTGCTATTACCGCAGCACAAATATCTCCACAGTCACAGCCAAGATAGATGCAATTTTGATGGTCGTCACCCAAAAGAAATACAGACCCGAATGACAAAATGTGATAATATAAAGGGGAGGGAAATGACAAAATTTATGTTAAATTTGGTTTTAAGTTTAATTTTTGGAAACTTTTGCATCTAAATATTCTGATCTACGTGTTTCGGCATTGTTTTAACTTCGATAATTTTATCTTTTCCAATATCAAAGAATGATGTTATATGAGTTCATTAATTTTTCAAAATTAAATAACATGAATTAGAAACAATTAAATTGAATTATTTGAATTTTGAAGTAAACCGCCACTGTTTCATAATCTTGTCAGATTTTAATTTTACACACAGCTTTTTATTTTATAAACAGTTCTTGATTAGCTGAATGTTAACAAACGCAGATTTTTATTTCTATTTATCATTTAATTTAATTTGGTTGTAATTGTTCTGTCACTGATTTAATTTTAAATTTAATTTGTTAAATTAACAATTTCTTCTTTACCAAAATTAAGAAAGAGACTTATGGATGTATTGGACGCTCTAGGAAGAAAGGTACTAGGTTATACATAGCTTTTAAAAATGTTATTTTATTTTCACTAGCAGTCTACTCGAAATTTAAGTAAGCAGTAGCGATTCAGCATTTTCAGAGCTGTAGTTAAAAATATTGTGGGGAAGTTGTAACTAATGATTTAAATTTAATTATAAGGTTTGCTAAGATAATATCATTACATTTCGGAAACTAGAAAAATATAGGCATATGTAGGCACAAAGCAAAATATAGGCATATTTTCACAGATGGTAATTCAAAATTCTTAATTTTAAAATTGTGAATTCGCAAGACGATTGTACAATAAAAGCTAAAAATAAACTAAGCAGCACAACATATTTTATAAAGATGTAAATCCGGAAGGTCCGTAGGATCTGGAATCATCATACGTCAAAATTGAGAATTTATTCTGTTGCCAGTACTGCGGGTATTCCATTAAAGAAAAATTTGGAAGATGAGGAAAACCTCAATTGCCGACTGTAGGATGATGGTGGCGTATAAGTTTGGCACTTAACCTAGCGCTCAGTAAACATATTACAGCATAAAATCTGTGTGTGTATATGTTTGTTTGGTAAACAAATCTACATACTAGTAAGTCATTCATAACAACCTGAAATTTTGCTAGGCGAATATTACTTAAATATATCAGTGGCCTGAAGCCTTAAATTAGACCAAAAATAAAGTATAAAAAATTCACTATTTTTTTAAACCATTCACAATTATCAATGTTGTTATAATTTCCATAATGCAATATCTTAATAGTTTAAAGATGACAAGCAAGACTACAAATACTAATAGGATCATGTTTAGATGTAGCCACTGTGTAAGGTTGCTAGGTCATTCAGTCAGTTTAAGATTTATATTTTTACATATTATCTGAAAAACGATTAGATTCTATATAAGTACCGCGTGTTCACCTTACAAACGAACTTAGAAAAATAAAATGGTAGGTACCTACTCGTAAATCATTTTATCACGTTGTTTTTTAGTTTTTTTAAAGAAGCCTGCTTCCCATTGTAACGGATAAAAATGAAGAAAAAAGTCACTTTGGAAAACAACCGCCTACAAATTACAAATTAATTTTGGTTATTTTGATGTCAAAAGTAATAAAACCATACATTTAAAATAGTGTGCTCTTTTAACAGTAATGGAAAAATACCTTCCGACAAGAAAGAAAAATATCTTTCGATTGATTTAAATTTAAACTCTTCTCCGTTACTATAGCAACAAGCAGGAATCTTAAGAAACCATTTCTTACTGGCTACAAAAATATATCAAAATGTAATTTTATGACACGAAAGAAACAAAGAAAATTTGATTCATAAATTGAAATAATCAGAAGATTTGAGAGAAAACTACTTTTAGTGTGTTAAAATATTGCAAGAAAATGTTTTCTAAAATTTGTGACGACTCAAGAAGAAAGCAAAATTGTTACCAATGAAGATCTCTCCGATCATTGTGTTTCAGTAAGTTAATATAAATCTTCAGAAGGAAAGAAAATTAAATATTTGTAATATAAACTAAATTGAAAATTGGCATTCTTTCTCGTGTCGTTCCAAAAAATCGTGCGTTGCCTATTCTAACTACATTTACTACATGGTATTGGATTTTTTAAAAACACTCTCCATTTAAATTTAGAACCGTGATGTCCAAACACGAAATGAGATTTTTTAAATTGGGTTTCTAACCTGGATCTAAAGAATTATTCGAGAAATCGTTATATTATGTTTTCTCAACGCAATATATATTTTTTAACCTAAAACCTTCACGACTTTCATCTTCTTAAGGAAGAAATTAATGCAATTTGTAATTAATAAATAATTAATTGCATTATGTTGTAAAGACTATTTAGTACATAATTTTAATTAAATGAAAGTAATTTTTGTAAGTTACTTCACAAGTAATGATAATTTAACGACAATAATTTAATTAACTATACATTGAAGGGTGGCGAAGAATGCTTTTACTGAGTTTTTTCCCGAGTTGACACTTTAAAAATTTGTTTTTCCATAAAAGCCTATTATAGGAATCAAATATGGTTTTTAATTTTTTGTACCTTAGGGGTGCACATGTGAAGTTTTTAAAAGTTGAAGTGAATTGATGTGTGAAAATCTTATAAAGCTCAAGTATAAATAGTTTACCGTCGCGTTCTGTCAATAGGAAGATGCGACCTCAATAACTTATAAGACTCTAAGTCCTTGTCCAACATAAAGCTTTGAGTGCCATCAATTTATTATCTTTTATTTGTAAATGACCGGCAATTTGTAACTTTACCTCAGTGGCCTCGGTGTAACACTAACATTATTCAAAATGTTTACATCCACATTTAAGTATCGCTATTGTTATAAAATGCTCTTTAGTACCTTTTAGTGGGAATTAAAATACTTTATGCTAGATGCGAACGCAAACAGGGTCGTGCAGCACCCAAGATAAATGAGATATAATTTATCTTGCCGTTTGGGGTCTTAAGACTTTGGCTTCAAGAGATTTTACACAACATTTGTACAAGTGGTTGGCAATTTATAACTTTTGTGAAGAGCGGAGTCGATTGAAATGAAATTGAGGTGGCGAGAATGCGGTAGGTATAAAAATTAGATACTCACCGGCACCTGCAACGTGAATTTTTTTCATCCACGGATATATAACCCTATCGCCAGCTTCAATATTTTCGTCGTCATCGTCGTCCGGCGCAGGTGAACCATCGACGTCGTCGTCGCCGTCGTCCTGCTCATCCGAGCCATTGTCTTCTATTCTTAATCCCAATTCCTGTAAACTATGTTGTCCGGCAGGAGAACCACTCGAATCCTGTCCGTGACCAGTTGAAGCTGGACTACACACACCAGAATTCACATCACTAGTTTGAGTCACGCTAGGTGCAACATCTGCAATACTTTGTAATAGACTATTTGAGCTTGTTGCGGGTGTATGTGGAGGTTGATGACTTTGTAGCCCGCATTGCATATGAGATTGTTGTGAATCTGAATGCATCGAAATTGCCGGTCGTAGTTGATGAGGGTGTAATGGCGGTGCATGATGAGAATGTAGTTGATGATGGTAATAATTTCCGTAACCTCCGTAGCCGCCGTTATTGGTAGGTCCGTAAGGTGTTGTAGTAGCCTGATGGTGATTATGATATCCATATTGAATGTGATGCTGAGGCTGATGATGTGCGCTGAAAAAGTCACCTCCGGACGCGGAGATATAATTACTTTGACTATATTCTTCACTTGGAGGAAATTTAGGATCAACTACGACACCGGCTGCAAGATGCTGAGGCTGTTGATAACTCGACGATATAGCAGCTCCAGACACCGGGTTCATCAAAAACGAGCTCATGATCATTAATTTTATCAGAACTTTAGCAGTAGTTGTGTATGTTAGCGTGTAGACGGTTATTCGGTGGGGGGTTTGCGGCGCACTAGGCTATTGCATAGAGGTTCTTTTTTCTGTTCCCCTACTACATACGAGCTTTCCTTTCTACTAGCCGACGTTACCGCCTACAGAACCCAATTAACAAACCACGTGACTACTACACAACCAATAGCTACATCGAACGTCATGGACCATGATGGATGACGCATCGGTGGCGCCAACTAGTGGAAATTGAACACATGAACTCGCCGATAAACACGAGGAAATCTTAATTTTGTGTGAATTATTTGTTGTTTTCAAAAAATTTTCTACGACGTAAACAATAATTACATGAAATTGTGATTTGTAGTTTAACTTCTAGTAACATAAACGACAAGCTTTTAGGCTTATTTATCAAAAACACACACACAGAAAATTAGTCTTTAACAAAACTTGACATTACAACCGATATAATTAATTGGTCGATACATAATTAAAATTAGAAAATCGAAAATCGTTATCGCTTTTATTAAACTTTGTTAGGGAGACAATACCAACTAACACGCTGACACGGTTAACACTGAGGTATTGTGAAAAGCTAGCTGCTTCTAAAGTGCTTCACTCCTCCCACTGGTACTCTCCACTTCTACACGTCAAAGCTTGTCAAAGTCGGATACCCTTCCTGCTTCCACTTAGATTCGCAGTCTCATGGGAGAAAGAAGGAGCGAGAAATACTCTTCAACACCGTCATCAGACACCCTTCGAACCCTCGAGAATTCGCGATTCAGAATATTTATTTGTAAACCAAAAACATTGTACCTAGTGTATTTTAAACTAACATCAATAACCTCATCAGTTACTTTTTTTTTTTAATTTTTAATCAACCCTCGAGCTTATTTTGTTCGAAGACGCAGGTTCGAGTACACTTTACACCTGGAAAAGGAATTAGACTAAAAACTTTGTTTTAGTAATAGGTAATTCACAATTTTATTAAAGCGTTTTCTCTAATATGAGTTTTCATCTAACGGAATCGTATTGAACTTGGAAAAGTGCTGTTATTTGGAATCGGTGATCGTTTCAGAAAAATAATGTTTACCGGATTGGAATTTCTTAAAATTAGCTATACATCAAAATTTAAGTTTTGTAATTCTAGGAAAGTAATCCAACTAGTATAAGTTGCAGGATTAGAACCCATGACTATTCCATTTCAGTACATTTAAGCTTGACAGATTTTATTTTATTAAAATTTGGTTTTATAATTTACGGTTATCCTTAACTAAGGATTAATTTTATAGAAAAAATTATTGCATTAAATAATATTCATGGAAGTAAGCCTTTTGTTAGGGACTTGCGCGATCATATAGATAAACTAATTTGTGTAAAATAACCAAAGTAACAAAAAATATATAGGTATTCAGTAACGACATTGGTATAAATTACCCTGATGATGCTTTAATGGTGAAACCTGTTAACAATAGGTACACAATTATAGCGCTACAATCTATGGTTGGTTTTGGTTGACCACTTTATTTTATAAAGAGTTACAAGGCAGATAGATTACCTCAGTGGTTTGCCATTACCTGCAGAGGAACAACGGCTAGAACAAAGATTTTGCTTCACTCAGACGCGAACCAGGAATCTCTGCTCGACGTGATTACGGAAAATGTTTACTTATAATGAAATTAATCTTGCTGTAATTTTATAATTTATTATAATTTACGATAAAATATTGTACGACTGCGAAAACAGAGGTGCAAGTTTTCTATAATAGTAATAAGGTGATAGTGGATGTCAGATTTTTAATAGAATTCAGTTTAACCAAGTATTGCCAAGAGCAGATCTACACTTTAGTTCTAAAGAAAGATTCCTGATTATGATTAGCCAAAAGTTTTATTTTAAGGTTTCTGTATATTTACGTTAAGAAAACTTACCTAGATTTGCTATTGCAAAAGTATGCATATTAAAATTATTATTTTTACAAATTTTAAAGGATTGCATTTGCGCTAGTATCTAAACATTAAGGAACTATAGTACATTTCAATCATTAAAAAAATTAGTCATCAGAATAATTGTAATTCAGATTGTTTAAGCTCAAAGCACTGTACATTAATTAAAAATAAATGCTTTTTAATAAGTACGCAATTGGTTAAATCAAATATAAAAATAAAGTATAGACAAACAAATATAAAAATAATAAATATCGATCTACTTCGTTAAACCAGTGGTGTTGTCAAATCAGAAAAAGTAATAACGATAAACAATCTGTAAACAAATAATTTTTGTCTGAAGAAGTTGCTTTTCCTCGAGATGAAACACGCTGAAACATTACCTATATTATTACTAACCGTTAAATACATGTTAAAATTTCTCTGAAATCAATAACTGACGGTCTTTCCCATCGCAACCTTAAAAAAATGTAAGGAATTCAACGTTAAATTTACGTTAGTTCTATCACGTTAATACTACGTTAGTAGGTACTACATTTTTAACGTTTACGTGCTATCAACGATGCACACGTTATAACAGAAAATTAAGGCTTACTGAGTTATTATGTACCACAGTTGGTATAATACTAATTTCAAATTTCATAATTCGAAATCCTACTGATGAACTTGTTTAAACACAAAACTTAATAGAAATTGATATCTTAAGAAAAAGTACATAGTAAAGCCACTTTAAATTCATCATAGAAATAATAAAAACAAACTAAAGTTATTGTTCTGACCTATTTATATGACTAATAAATTCATATTACTGCACAGAATTGAATCTTTATAAGTTAAAAAAACTAAAATTTTGTTTTGTTTTATCTTAACAAACATGCAATCTAAAATTTACTCCTATAAGCTATCTAATATGTATAAATTTCATAAAAAATAGAAAGATTTCCTATTCCACTTGATTGCATTTTATATTAACCTTTTTTATTATTACAGTATTATATATATTTTTATTATAAGTAGTAGTTATATTTCTAATCCAAGAATTTCCCTAACTGCAGAAAAAATCATTTGAGTTAAAAGGTGCAAAGATCTTAATTTTTCTCTATATTTATTGAATTATCGAATTGATGATCTCAATACGAGAACTGAACGAAATCGGTCTTTACAGCATTAATTTTTTACATACTCGGGAGCTAAAAACTCCTTCGTTTTAGCAGATTCACAATACTTGAACAAAATGCACATTATTACATTATTTCATTACTGGTTAAATAAATATATATTACTGTATTTTAGAATGTAAAAATTAGCAATTTGCTGTTACTTCTATCTACTTTTACTCTAATTGTATGTATAACTAAAAATTGTGTGTATGAATTTGTGTCGGCCTCCTATTACAGCAAACTACTAATCGCCACAGTATGTATATGTATACAGTGCCATAGCTAGGCGTCCTGGTATAGAACTAACATATAATTTATTTTTAAGATGCACTTAACCGTAAAATTTCATTATGTAGCCATTTATTAAAATTTATAAATATTAACTTGGTATAAAAAAAAGCAGAGGTGTGTTAGCATCTTGAGAAGAAGATTTTATAAATATTATAGCGTAATACAAAATATCATCATCAGTCTTTCAGTTTATTTCTGGACCATCAGCTTTCTTTTTAAGAAAGATTTTAGCATTTAGATCCTAAAACTGCTTAAATTGGAGAATGTTTGTAATCCTGTGTTTAATAGTTTAATAAACCTAGAAAGACCGCCGGTTTTACGTGCCCTCCGAAGCACGGAGACAGTCATACCTTAATATTACCTTAATTTACCTTAATTTTAATAAAATTCAATGATATGCGTCAATGTAACTTTTAATTTTTAAAACCACAAATATTGAATTTCTAAATAGAATTTTATTATAATTCAAGGTTTTATAATTTCAAATATAGCCGATGCTTTTAGACATTTTCTTTTATAAGATAAATTAATGATTTACAAATTTACCGTTAGTTTTATTTTCTAATATTTAATTCGTAAGTATTTCAACGTGTTCTAGAAAATTATCACTGAATGACATAAAATAAAAAAATTTAAAATTTTTACTTAACATATAATACGGTGTTTGTTCTTAAAGTTCTATGTTTTGTTTCTATGTTGGTTGTTGCTTTTTGGCTACTCGCATTTGGTTCTCCTTGTTGTAATCTGTTATTGTCCGTATTTGATCCTGAGCATCTTTTTCAGTCAAGTGATTTACTATTCATTTTAGATAAGTTGTATGTACCTTTATATCACTTTTGATTGCGGTACGTTTTATTTTAATCAATTTTTAATTTTCATATTACACCAATGTTCAAATTTTGTTGGAACTACAAATTTTTAACAACTTCCTCGTTTGCTCCCTCATACCGCAATGCCTTTAGTTTTTCTTTACGTAGTATTGCTGCGACAATTTTCCAAAATTGTACTCTTCTAGAAACGATTTATCAACGCGAAATCCAAATGGTCAATCAACCTAATGTTGTTTAGTGCACTTTTAGTTTTATTATTGTCTTCAAAAACTTAAAAATTTTTTTATAATTATTTTCAGCCTTTGATTGTCATTAATTTTTACTGTCCTCTCATTTGAAGATCCTTTCATCTAAAAATATCTTTCTTTTAAATAAAATGTAGTGAATTCAACGAATTTTCAGGTAAATAATTTTTGATTTTGAAATAATTTTTTAACTAACATCTGTTTTTTATTTTAGAACTAATTAGCAAATCAATATTTTAACTAAAATTATGACTCTCATCTTTGCAGGAGCAATTCTGCACACCGAAGACTTTTTGTATTAAAATTAAATAATTTAATAAATTGTTAAATAAAAAATTCATGACAATATATAGCTATTTATCCTAGTTATAAATGCTATTTTTGACCACCAAAAAATTATAATTAGAAAAAATTACAATAAAATTTCTTTTTTTCATATTCATGTTATGAAAACGTATCGATTTTCAGATTATATTCAAACCAATATCTCAGCAATAATTTTATTGCTGAATTAGAGAATTAAACAAAAATTAATTATTGAGTAAGTTTATTATAAATACCAAAACTGGCGATAGATAATAATTATGTATTGCATTTACCTATATAGGTATACCAATTAGTTTTATAACAGATTGTATTGAACATACAAAGAACGAATCATATTCAAATATTTTCATCTTGCTCTCTGGTATACTTTAATTTATTTGGATAAGAAATAATAAAATGAAAAATATACCTAAGCTTATGCTTACGGTATAGAGCGTTATGGATTATTAAAAATTACGGGATAAAAGTACAGGGAGTAAAAATGTGATGCAAATCAAATTAAAAAAATATCTTCTATAATCATACGTCACGTCGTATAAATTAAAAACATGTTTCCATTAAACTCCACTTTATAAGATTGCAACTGGATTAACTATATAGGAAGTCTGCAGTTTAACTGCACGACTAGCTTATATTTGACCTACTACTTATTAAAATTTTTATTTGAGCTATAACACTAAAACAACAGATTGGTCGAATAAATTTTTTTCGTAGGTAAAAGATTGTTCAATTTTTCTCTTACCGTAAATTCAGTCTGCGTTTACATTTGATTTGATGAGATGGATTGTTACCTAATGGCCCTAGAAGGTCTCGGTTGCCAAACTTGTTTTTAATGGCGATATTCCTTCATTTTAAAAATTGTAGATAAATGACTTAAAAATGTATAAAACGTGTAAGAGAAAAAATTAATAAACGTGCGTTCTGTTTTTTTAAATCTTATAACTTTTCTTTTAATTGCAATCTCTTATTATTAACCAAAAAATTGAATTTAAACAAACCTAACCCGAGGAAAGGTTACCTTAAGTGGTTTTCTAATCATTCCTCGAGTCTTTTTTTTGGTTTTTACATTTTTACATTACCTATTCATCTTGTTATTTTCGGTAATTTATAACTAAAGAATAATTTCTAAAAAAATAATTTATTGTTGTAATAATAAATTGTTGTTATAGAAATAATCTTTTGATTAAGAATAACTGGAATTCGATGAAATTTATTATAAAATATTTAAATTGTTTTATAAGCTTTCAGCAATAGGTTATTGTTTTAATCGTATGTTTATAATTTGTAAAAAAATATTTTATATGTATGAACTACTTTGAAAAATGTTGAATTATTATTTGAATTATTCTGGAATTATTCTTTTATGTAAAATTTTATGGTTTTATGAAAAGCACAAATTTACATCACTATTAAAATTCGCTATTAAAAAAAAATTGCATGACAATTATAATCATTTTTTAAGTAATCGTATATGGTATTTTATATAATTTCATCTTCATTTCATTAAATTTTACATTTAAACTTATAGTATTTAATAACAGGGTATTCACAAAAAGAATTACAATTGCGTGTAGAAATAAATTTATGATTGTACAAAGTAATTGTAGGGGTCTTCTTTGTTTAGATTTTTAATTTGCTTAGTTAATTATTTTGTACACTATAATTTCTTGAAGTTGTTCTTAACTTATTTTGATGCATACTTCTTCAATATTAAAAAGTAAAGAAAAGAAGAGTAGAGAAAATTGCATTCACTTGATAATGTAAGTTAAAAAATATTTGAAATAATTTTGAATATTTTGTAAGTTATACACCTTTAACTCGAAGGTAACATAGATTGAAATATTTTTGTTATGTGACTGCGGGACTACAAAAGATAATATATGAATACAAGAAGCACATTTGTATATCCCAAAATACTTGCTTTTTGTCGTTAAGCTCCCACCCTTCTTATGTGTATAACTCCCTATCGTAGACAGAACTCCCGTTTTGTATAATCAATCAAACTACGTAGCCTTTTCGCTTATATCTTTTCAAATGTTTTCATATTTGGATCTCAAGATGAAAAGATGATTCTTTAGCCAAACAAAAGTAAACACAACTTCCACTGTTTTTATTGTTTTATCAAGACGACTCGACTCTGACAAATTTTTGTGTCGATGACATGTAATTTAGGCTTGCGAAAGAAATTTTAAGTAGCTTAAGTACCCACAATAATAAAAATTACAGAGATGGTAGAATTTTCGACCATTATGATTATGGTAATAACCATATGAGTGGGTACGAACAAAATGTTTAAACAAATTTAAATTATTGTATTGTTTGGTAAAGATTCACATTTAATGTTACATCTTATTTGGCCGTGAAAAACTTAATCGTGATGGTGGAATTAAATAAAGCAGAAAGTAGGCAACGGAAACCATTAAACAAGGGAAGTTAAATTTGTTCGACGAATAAAACAACGTTATTAAAACGTGCATTCAAGAGAAATAATGATCACCAAAAACGTAATTAGTTGTTTCTAGCAAATAAGTTAATCAAGTGATTTTAATGCAGATAACTAAGTAAATAAATTGAAAAATGTGCGTGATGCGTTTTGTGAAATTTTATTATAACAAAATTATAGTTATTAAACAATTAGCTTTCTAATCTATAAGTAAATTTTTTGTAAAAATTTGCCGGTGAATTTTGGTTATCGTAATGCTAAATCTACATTAAAATTGTTTTGATGTTTACTTTAATTTTAATGTTTTTCTATAGATATCATAATAACTAATTTTAAACTAGCAACCTGACATAATTATTATAGCTTAAATTGATCACTTATGATTAGATGCAAAGTCGCATCGGGTACCCGATCTATGGGTTATGCATCTAGCAAGGTTAGCATCTTACTAGAATATATTATTCAGTGCTATAGCAATTGCTTAGCAAGATCCCGAAGCATGGGACGGGAAATTATTTTTTTTTAAATACAGGGATACTTAAATTTATTTAGTTTTTGATCTATTTCAACAAATTTATTAATATAATGATAATAATTCAAATTAATGTTACATACATTTATTATTAACACAAAAATATTATAAAATTTTTTTTTCAAAAATAATTAAAAAATGTTAATGTTAATGTTTGATGAGAGGGATCTAAAATGTCTAGCTAACACACCGGTATCTTTTATCACTGTGGTTGTGAAACGCAGAGACAACATATTCTGTTCAATACGGTAGAGATGTTATGGATTAATGATAGTTCTACATCACATGATGTAATAGGGGTAGTATTTACGTCACTTCGTACTTTAGTTGTAAACATCATACTTTCAAGTTTTTTTTGTAGATTTTTTATAGAAATCTAGATTGTAAAGGTATAAATTATAAAATAAAACTGAAGTTAAGGTTTCGTACATATCTACATATTTTAATAAATATTGGATATAGGTTGCCCGTTGCAAGAAAATGAATTGACTTATTTATAAAATGAAAAATAATTGCCGCATAAGTTTATAAAGTTTACAAAATCTACGAAGGTTTCGAAGTAATGTGAATAAGTAATCCAGCTTCTTGGATATTTACAAATTTACAAATTTATAAAAAAAATAGTAAAGAATAATATATTATACTGTAAGTGGCGTGGCTGGTTAGTCCCTAAAAGCAATGTGCTTAAAGAAATTTAAATTAAGTATTGCTTACATTACCAAACTAAAAAAGTGATAATTTAAAACAATGCTTAGTAAGTAATAAACTGTTAATGTTTTGTTAAACAATGAAAGTTACATTTTAAAGCAATGATAATTATGATCTGTTAATGCTTTTTCCTCCAAACCGACTAACGAGTAAAAGTGATGCCAATTTCAGGTACAAGTATGTACTAAGTAATTTCTAATGAAACTATAATAATATAACATTATTTATCATATACAAAACTTGATCCTCAAAAAAGTTTGTTTTTTAATACTGATTGAACAATATACTATTGTTACTTTGCAATTCCAGAAAAATATTTTAATGCTTTATTTTGCCCACATGAGCGTTTTAAATAAAATGCGTGCCATAGTATAGAGAAGGTGGTCCCGCCGTCTCCTATATTTATGCATAAATTGCATATAAGTTGCATTGGCAGTAAATTAGATATCCGATTAAAAAACAAAAATCTATAAAATACGAATTTCGTTGTCATAATTTCAAACAAAAATATAGGAACTGCGGTTATCCGGGTGCCACTTTATTTTAGTTTTTTGGAACTACTGGAAGGCGAGTAAGTTAAGTTTTGAGTGCTCACTCTGCACCTACAGTCTATTTAACCAATAGAAATTATAAATACTGATAAAAAAACACTCTTCTGCAGACGTTCTGCAAATATTTTTTATTAAGGCAGGCACTTCTGTCGTCTGTTCCCGACAGTAAAGCATAATAATTATATATTCACAAAAAAAGGAGTTTTTAAGTTTGAAAAGTGAATGACATAGTCAGGTATTTCTTACGTTAAATAGGTATTTACCTATTTTATTGTAAAAATTTCTTGAAACTTGAAGCTCGAAGAAGTTCTAAATTAAAAACTATCTCAAAAAATATCGAGGTATAAAAATCTTACTAAAGTTATATTCCTGATAGTGGCTTAATATTTTTTGAAACCAAAAAAATTACTATTGATCCGTGATCCTTCTGGATTAGGTATTTTGTCACCATAAATCAACACACGAGTAAACTATTTAAAATTCTTTGAATTCTAGTGTAATTCCTCAATCCAAAATTATTTGGTGCAATGTAGCTGCCACTATTATAATGAATTACACTTTAACTTATCCTGCCCATTAAATATAACATAATCATGTCTACTGAAAGTTATTGCTCAGAAAATAGAGAATTCAGTAAATTTCTAATTTTTTTAAAATATCTAACAAAAGGGCTCTAATGTGCAGTTCTATTATACTGGTAGGCAAGTATTCTAATAATATGTATTTACATAATTATAGTGTGGTTTTTCAAGTTAACTTCAAATTGCGGCGTGCAAGACTGAAAACAAATACTACAACATGTAAAGATGACTATGTAGTTTATTAACAATGAAATTGGTAGTCGTTCTAAATATAATAATTTCAGGTAGCATTTTATACACAAAATAAACTACAGTATAGAATTTAAAAGATATTTGGCCTGAACAGATAGTCAGTTTAACTGAAATTGAACTCAGTTGCATCATTAAAATTTATGGAAGTGATCAAAGAAATACTTAGATATTCCAAGTTCAATTCTTTAATCGTCATAACATAAAAAAAAACAAATCGATCGTAAGCAAGAAATAATTTTTATTTTGGAATCTCTGATTTTTGCCCATAATTTTAAAAGGTTTTAGTTTGATTTCCGTTTATTAAATTCATTTTATCTCGACTTAATTATTTTATTTTAATTTTGTTTTCTAGTTTAATTAAAATTTTAATTTTTTAAACTTACTGCGAGAATTAAGTTATTTCCATTTTCAGATCATTTATTTTTAAAATATTTATGAATAGAGGAAGCACTAATAGTATAAATAGTTTTCTGATAATGATTAAAACAAAAAAGATGTTAACTATTATTATGGGTTATGAATTATGAGTTTCACATAAAGTTCATCAGGATTATAATATAGTACGGGGGGGGGGGGAGGTAGACGAAGAAAGTATTTTTTAATTTTTGTTTGTTTACAATTAAATTCAAACAGCAACAGGTTTTTTGAACTAATAGTATTAAAATTATTATTTAAATAGCAGTAATTTTTGTTCAAATGCAGTATACAAAAAATAATCACATTAAACCTAAGCGAAAACTAAAATTTTATTTTTTAAACTAAAAAAATGTTATTTACTTTTAATTTGATTGTTACAAATGAGAGCTATTAAATGATCGTTAGATACTGTGGTAGAATTTGAGTATCGAATCAAAATTAATATTTTGTTAAAAAATAGAAAATCATACTCAAAATTCTAGAACATTCAATAAATTATAATTTTTTGTACAAAATGTGGTAGTAAATAATAAGTACTATGAACATGCAAATTCAATTACGTCCGTTATTCTACATAGGCATAGGTATTATTTTCTTAATGCGAAAACCAGTTTTCTCTAACCTACTCATTGCAATGTTCAATCAAGAAATAATTTTTTTCAAAAAAGAAATAAATAAAAGATTTGCAATTTTTTATTTACAGAATCAATTTCCCGACTTGAAATGGTGACGACAAGGATAAAAAAATTATCTCTCAACTCATTGACTGGAAGCGTGAATGCATTTGGTTTATCACTTAAAAAAATCTTTAAAAAAGGTGCTGACACGGCTTAGTTGTTAGAGCGGAAACATTAGTCGGTAATCTATAAATTAAATTAAGAATAACTCTAATTTGCAATTATGTGGAAAAACTATTAAGAACAATTATGTTTAACGATTTTTTTTGCTGCTAATTATGATAATTAACTTTAAATCTAATTAATCTGTTGTAATTTTTAAAGATTAATTATTAAAGTTTTTTTACGGCGAACAAAATTCGACTATTGATTATAGGTATAATCGACATTTTTCATGTTGTATTTTAATTTCCCACAGTTTCCTCTATGTAAACTTCTAAGTATCCATTAGCTCAAGTATTTTACCACCAACCAGCTTGAAATAAATAGTCTTGTGTTCGAATCCCGAGTCTAACTACATCTAGTAAATAGTTTTTTTTTTTAATTAATTTTAATTAAAATATTTAATTTAAATTTTTCTTTATACTTTTTAACATTTTTAATAATCTACCTGATGTGCATGGTGCGGCTAATAAAGGCGATCCTCGATATTGCGTCAAGTTTGCCTGTTTTCTTTAATGCGAATTTGAAAGCAAAATAATTGGTCATTTCTTGAAGGCATAAAATCTGCTATGTTTAAGTTCGGTTATAGTATTAAAAAAAACTTTATTATTTTTAATTTGCAAACAAAATTGCTTTATTAGGTTTATAGCTATAATTTTGCCATTTAAATAATGCGAATTATTGCTTGCGGGCAACGGACTTTTTTGGTCACAACTTTTAAGTAACCGTTTGATTTTGGTAGTCGACTTTGTCGCTTTATTGTGACTTGGCAATTCCCGAAGGATTGACACAATAAAAGTGATTACTGTAACAAATATGTTTTACAAATTTTGAATAAAATATGAACGATCGATCAAAGTTTGAAGTAATTTTGCACGGTTTCGGTAAATAAAATTTCGCTATGTCAAAATATTGAGCCTCATCTATCAATGTGTAAAATTAAATTTGTACAAGTGAATAATGTGAAAAAAATAGTGTTGTTTTGGTAAATTAGAAATATTGCACTAAAAATGATATGTCGTTTTGAATTTGTAACAAAATTTGAACACAGGCGGAAGTGGGTCTCTAAAGTTAGAACTTAAAATATTCAACAGCTATCACAAAAGTGTTCAAAAACAGAAATATCCTAAGAATCAAAGATCATTTATCAAGTATGTCGTGTGGTCCGGCGACTCCTACCATATTGAATATCGAGCAACACTGACATTTACAAATGAATAATAATTGTGTCCTTTTACTTTCAACAATGGTCAGATGCGGTCTTTTTACGTTCAGTGGACTCTGTCAGTCAGGATTCAGGACTTACCAGTGACTTGTGTACAATTTTTAACATATCAGGTAAGCCTTAAGCAGTGTACATTTCATATTACCAAATAGAATTTATAATCTATGAAATAACTTGAATGTGTTCTATAAATCTATAAATTACTGATAGTAAATATATGTTCATATTATGTCTCTATTACAATAAATTTCCATTTACTTGTATAAATGTTCCGATCCATTAAACTTACATAAAAACTTCAATAGCAACATTATGCATGATTACTTCATTATAGAGAAATAGATGCGCAGTAGTGCAGATTCTTACCACCAGAATCGCTATTACATTTTGGTAATTTCGAGAAAATTTGTGAAAAACCATTAGCCCTGTATTGTGTAAACACCAAACTACAGAATTTTTAGATCCACAAAGACTTGGTCTAATAAATTTTAAAATATTTAAATGTATATAAACTAACTAACAATATTAAAACGTGATAACTCATAAAATAATGTAAATTTTTATATCGTTAGATCTACATTAAAATTATCGTCAGCTTGATGTGAAAATGAATTTATTATTTAAAAACAGCATTTATCATTATTTTATTGCTTGTCATATGAAAGCTAAAGATGCATTTATAAAAAATATCAACTTTTAATTCTTCAACGCATAAAATATGTTTTGGAAACGTCTCTCAACCTTTTAACTTTAAAACAACCTCAAATTTGTAAAATTTCGACCACTCACCTAGCTGCTCGACAACCTCTCAGATTAAGCCTACTGAACTGCCCGCAGCTATCATTTTAAGTTACACAGAAAAAAAATTGTTACACTTCAATTTTAAAACGAGAGTTGGATCTTTGTTATATGTCATGCATTAATTTATTCATTAATTTAAAAAATGTCTTGTAAGTTAACGACGACATTGATCAATTGTCTATGATTTATACTGGCACAACTTACGCGTACGTTTTTTTCTATTTAGAAATTGCATCGAGTTTGCTGATGAACAGAAGACGAGGTATGCATCAAAGTATAATGGAAATAATATTTCTTGTATTACCAGTACATTTTATATGCAAATTATTATAAACAATTTATTTGTAATAATATCCCCATTAACTGTACTATCTGGGGTCGAGCATGAAGAATGATATGTCAGAAATATTTCCGTCACAATCATTAAATTTTTTCGAAAAAGTTTTATTTGCTGGTGTAAGTAATCATACTCATTTAATCTTCTTGTCAACGTTATGTCTATGGATCAGGTTGTATGAAAATTAGAAACATGTCAATAGGTAGATTTATCATCAAGATATCTACTTACATTTAAAAAGAAAATAATAAAAATATTATGTTGTATGGTGTCATGATCCTGCAATAAGAAATTTTAATCGATTTCGAATTGCAAATGTGGTGTTTGCCAATTTTGAATCAATGAGAAAATAACTTAAAAATATGTTTTATAATATTACTTCTTTCTACAGGTAGAAATAGAAAAAGAGAAGTTAAAAATATTAATTTAGCGTTAGTCGTTTTTCGATTTTGATTGCTATCTTTTTTTCTTTCCGCTATTAATTTACTTAATAATTTTTAAATTTTAGTTTAGGTATATAATAGAAATTCTATCAACTTCAGAATATCACCAAAATAAATTATATCCAATATGAATGCGCCTCGCACACTCGTGCGGCATTTATAAAAATGTATAAAATTCTTGTCAAGTTGTAATTCTTGTAAGTTAAGTATCAGTGTCAACATCAGAAACTGAACTATAAATTCAGCTTAATTTTTTATTAAAATTTTATATTTGTGTAGCAGTTTTACGAAACTATAGCTAAACAGAAACGTTGAAATAATAAATTTTAATTGTAAAGTAAAGAATACATACGTAGAAAAATATTATTTTAAAAACAATGAAAAAGACATTAATTTATTGCATTTAACAGATTAGGAATAAGTTAGTAATTATATTAAGGAATATTTGAATAAATGGAAAAACTAAAATTACGTTATAAAAATTGGTAAAATATTTTAAATTAAAAATAGACTAAGAATATCATTTTTAATTGAAGTAGTACAATCCACAGTGAGTTTTGGCTGATCACTTCATTTTATGAAGGGTTTTCAAGGCAGATTACCTCGGTGGTTTGCCATTGCCCGCCGAGGGAAGACGGATGGTTAGAATAAAGTTCTTACTCCACTCGGGCTTGAACCAATCATCTCTGCTTGTTGGTCGAAGCACTTAAGCATCAAACTCTAACCGTTCTCAATATTTTATTAAAATATTCTAATATAAACAACTAGAATATTCTAGTTGAAATTTATTATTTTAAAGTTTCTCTTTAGTTCATGTTTAATTTTATATTATATAGTACATACCAATTACCGCAATAATTTACTTGAAATTCATTTTTAAGTTCTTTTCTTTTATTATGTTGTTTTATTAACTTTTGAAATTATTGCTATACAGATTGTATATTTAACAACGAAAGTAAAATTTGAAAAGTTTATCGTGAACTACAAGAAATATTATAAAATGTAAAAAGATCTCTTGCGATGTAGTAAAATTTACCCTCTCACTTTCACCTGTTCAACTGCGAAAAACTTAAATGTTACTAAGATCTTTATTGTCATTACTCAAATTATAGATCATTGAATAAAATCTATAAAATCTATTAATATTAATTTTTTACGCTAGCGAGGAAACAGCAAACAGGTTTTGATGAAATATTTTGTAAATTTTTTTTTGAATATTTGACAAATTATACAGGGGTGGATCTACCTAAACGTTAGTAAAGCTTAAAATCTTAAAAAATATTCTCATCATGCAGATTAACTAGTCTTTTACTGCAGAGCGTAATGATATATACTATAATGGAGATTGTTTTATAAACTGGGGGTCTGGGAGGTATATAATACTTGAAAAAGTAATTCCTCTTGCAAGACTTTAGGTCGCCGCGACTTAATGTGCAAATTTGCGTAATAAACAATTATAGGATGACATAAACTTTCAGCTTGATCTGATTACTGAAAGCTCACACAGCTTTCGGTAGACAATAAAATTTACGTGTCTCTGATTTTTAGTTTTCTCATTTTTTTTTGATAAAACAAACACGTTTGAATCTAGAAGAGTCAAAACCGGCAAGTTTAGTCCGGACCTGCCTAATGGTAGACACGATCGTGTGAAAAAAAATTAATTTTTTTTGTTAACGAAATTAACTATATAAATAATCATTTTTACTGTAAAATAAAAAATATGTACATACAAAAGTAGAGAAAAATCAGTATTTAAAAAACATTAAAAAGACATAAGCTTATCAATTTTTAAGAGAATAAAATAATCAAACCTAACAAAATGTTAAAAAATTAAAATTTTTATCTGTTAAGTAAGTAATACATACTATGAAGAAACACAATATTTAAAGAAACTAAAATGACAATAATTCACATTTAACAGTGTTGAACTTAGAATATTTGAATAAACAAGAAAATAGAATTCTAAAAAAATTACGCTATAGACATGGTAAAAATTACTTAAAAATAAAAATAAAAAACTCTGTAACATAATATAAAGGCTCTTATTTCACGATTATTTTCGATCATCAGTCATGTATAACAGTAAAAATAACAAGAAGTGTAAGCAAATATACCAAAAAATTAAAAAAACTTTTAAAAATTAAAAAATCAAGAAAATAACCAAACTAAACGACGTCATGTGTCTAAATGAAATTTTAGGTTAAGTAAATGAATATGAATCCTAAATCCTATACAATGAGGTTGAAGCAGAGACATACAATCCCATCTATCACTTCAAAAACTAAATTTGAAAAGAAGTTTCAAATTTTACCACGTTTTTGTACCTAGAGCACGTTTACTATAAAATAGAAGATAACTTAAAAAAGTTTTAGAATTTTTTAAGTATTTTTGTGGTATTTAGTAGTATGTGATGCTTTGTTAGGTTTGATTATTTTAACATCACGTACTACTAAATATCACAAAAATACTTAAAAAATTCTAAAACTTTTTTAAGTTATTTTCTATTTTTAAGAGGTTAAGACTAAGAATATTTTAAAAATATACAACAAATAATACCACTTTTTTGATTTTTTACATATTAAAAATTATTATTTTTCCTATCTTCAATAACTGTAATGTCAACTTCTGTTTAAATTTGATTCAACCTATATATTTGCGTCAAAAACCTAATCACAGTCTATGTTATTATTAATTTTGAAGCATAAGCTCTTTTAATAATCGCAATTAAGGATCCTTCTTTTAATTCGTGCATAATACACTTCGTGTATATTTAACAATTAATATTTTAGTCAAAAAAGTACTTTCTTCTCTTGTCAAACTTAAAGATTTATTTTTTTGTAAAAGCAATTCATTTTTATTACTGCCGGCGGAAGGCGGCGTTAAAGTACTTTGTCGTTGTCACCGACATTACAGAAGTAATGCAAATTAGAAAATATAATCATAATAATAATTTTTTACGTTTAGGTATACAAAATTTGTTTTTTTGGTTGAGTGAATGTTCCGTCACTATCCTGTCATCATGTTAAATTTTGCTTTGACAATTTTTCCAATTTTATAGTCTAAAAACTTGTTTCGTTTGTCTTAATAATATATACGGAGAAGAATAAGGCATAAAAATATGATAAAAATAATAGAAAATGCATTAAATTTTATTATGCTAGTCGACCAAACTTGAAACAGACCAATAGTTTCATTCTTTGTGTAATTTTAATTAATACTTATTATACTTTAGCATAATAAAATTTGTTTCGGTTATCAAGAATTAAAGACTAAAAATTACTATGCTGTACTACAATATTTTATATGAATTTATTACTTTTTGATGAGCTTCAATAAAAATAATACTTATTTATTATTTTATAATAAGTATTTACAAAAATACATATAAAGATGATATTTTTTCATTTATTTTTGCCGACGTTTATTCTCCGTGTACTATTGATTCAATAAATATACAGTTTTGAATGCAAACTTAATTTATAGGTTCTTTGTAATCATCACGAGGATGTTTTTGATTTCAGGAAACTTTGTACAGGTAGTTAATGTTATATGTATATTTATTTATAGGGAGTTTATATTATTTATATTATGTTTATATAATATGCTTTTGTTCGGTTTCCACGTTAAACTCTAGGATCTTACTGACTAATAATTCGGTCTAACAAATTTATCTTCAACTTTTTTTATCTCCAAATACTCAAATTTTGAAGTTCATAAAACTGTTAACAAATATTTCTATATTTATGAAAATTTTGTTCTATTATAGCACATTTCACCATATTATATACGATGATGTACATGCTAAACAGGAGAAAGTCGAGTTGTGTTTTACAATAAGAAAACTTAGTCATTAGGTCTACTGCAATGTTATAGCCATTGTCAATGCATGTAATAATGCAAGCTTTATAACAAAAGCTTTGTGAATCGCCGTAAACTGTGGAATTATCTATTATTTCATCTTAGATCTGAAGTAAAAATAACTGCCAATACCTACTAAGAAAGTTGATAGGGACATAACTAAGTGAAGAGTCAGTTTGAAATTTTCCGCCAGAAAGTATGTTTTAATTGTTCGATGACATTATAATTGGCAACTGACCCTGATGTTTAGCAGACCTTTAAAATGCATTTAACGTGGTTCAAGGTTAAATTATTTTTCAATATTAGTATTCCTATTTACATTTGAAACACAAAATTCAAACTTTTTTGAAGTATTCTTAGATTTGCCAAAATAAATTTATTAACGCTCGTGCGTTCATTGGTTAATTGCATTTCGATTAATTGAAAATTTTAAATAATTTTTTAAATATAATATAGTATTTGGTGAAATGCTTTGTGTCAAACAACTTACGTTCATCATTTTATCCTAATTTCTTATTACTAATGCTAAATTAACCTTAAAGAAAAATATGTCCTGACTTTTGATTAATTAGTTTTACTTTTTTCATAAATCATGAGAAATTCACGAAACTTCTTGTGTGGTGACTCAAAATATAGAAATCTATATTAATGTAATTTTAAAAATAATATTTCAAATTTGTGTATAGTAAAAATTAATTTCTTATTAATTCACATCAACTGTAGTCGTAAAAATGTTGTTCATTGTAAGATATTCTTGAATTTTTATATAAAAATGCGTAAGAAAATTTAACAAATTATATAATAATGCACTTCAGAAAAAATTTATAATCATTAAAACAAATAGAATTGAAACTGATGAAGTACTTGACACTTTCTTATGATTTATCATTTTCTCTGATGGCACCCGAGGCTAAAAACGATATGCAATTAAGGTTTTAGCTTTTATAAAACTTTGTATAATTTTTTATTTCGTTCTTTTTGTACGGCAAACTTTTATTAAGCCACTTTGACCCATTTCCAATTGTAAATAGAAAAATAATCTTTTATCTACATTATATTTTATTACATTTTCACAATTAGGAAATTTAAAACCTGATGTGTGTTAACCAAAAAATGATTATTTAACTCTGTAATGTCACCTCCAAATTGTACATATACATTTTTTGTTTTCCTATTCTATAATATATTTGATGGTTTTTGTTATAATATGTAAATATTTAGATCTGATGGCCTCGATGGTTGAACGAGCGTAACTCTGTATGATCAGCCAATCAGAATAATTCACAAAATAAAATAAAACATTCGGCCATTAGCGTTTTGTTGTAGAGTTTTTAAAAATTTTATAAAATAACAACCGTTATTTTCAAAAAGACAAATTGCACGCTTTTTAAGGAATCGTAAATTATATTCTTTAAAATGATTTTAGTTAATATTTTGTTGCGGAACTAAAGACATCATAAATCATCGACACTAGAAATTGTACTTGCTAATCCTTTTGCTCCAGTGCGGCTAGCAACTGCTACTGTTTGTAACTCTTTCTTGCGGCTGAAGTTTATGATATTCAATAAATTAAGTTTCAATTTGAAAATATTTACGAATTTCAGAAGTACAGTTACAAAATTTGGTTTGGTTCGAATTATATTTTATTTTATAAATTACGCTCGGATAATTTTATTTTGTCCCAGAAACCCCACAAGTATTATTGCGTTGCCACATCCATTAGGATAACCAATAGCGAGGCGACATTTTAAAACGTAAAAAGTTAAAGTTAAGTACGTTTAATAAGTGGTTTCCCAACAAAAATTGGTTAGGCAGAAGTTTAAAAAGTACCAAAAAATGAGTTTAATTTGGTTTTTATTTTTTACGACATTTTTATTGTTAAACGTGCACATTAAGGTGTAATTTAAACATAGGAAATGATCCAAATCAAAAAGGAAAAAGGCGTGATTGTGTGGCGATGGCGGTAAAATGGTCAAAAAGTATACAATTTTTTAGTTTTTATCTATTAAGTGAACGTTTAATGATATTTTAAAGAAATGTCGGTTTGTTGAACATTCGAAATTAGAAATATTAAAACATAATAAGGCTGGTTGAAACATATTTAACAGTTTTTGTATTTATACTTCATGCTTTGTTTTCTCAACGTTATTAACCAAATAAAGAATAAATAACAGAAATTGAGCTAAAGTTTGTAAATTATCATTGTTGTAGTCGTGGTATACACAAATACTAAATTGTAATAATAATTTATTATTGTAGGATAACATCTAGAAAAATTTTGATATATTAACTATATATATATTAAATCAAGATATAACATAGATACATATAATGATATGAAAAAGAATAATAAACAAAATGTCTATAATTTGCATTTCAATTGATGTACTTACAAATGTGGCCAATGGAAACATTTTTTAGCAATTCCGTGTTCAAACCAATTTTAAATCTTCCATTAGGCCTACACTAATGTCAATACAAACCCATAATAGATGCCCTCAAATTTCATTTCTGAATTTACATATCCATAGTTTGAATACACACTTTCTCCTATTTCATATTAACACGCAACTTTTTCATTATACAAAGGTGCCCAGAATACAATAAAAAAAATTTCAACAATTCTGACAAGAAATTACTTGCAATTATTATAATCTCCTCTAAACGATTAAAATAATTGGAAAAAATTACACATTTTATATACCCACATAAAAATTTATTATACTAGGTATTCAATTTGATGTATTTTATATTATGATAAAATTGATAAATAATGTACTTTTGTTATAACTATTAATTGTAAAATCATGTTATAACTTTTAATAAACAATTATGTTACCATCATTTTGTATAATATAATTTAACTGTTTTCTGAGTAAACTTGTGAATCGATTTAAATATGGAATCATTTTATGTTTTAATGTAATTACAAATATTTAATGTTTCAACACTTAATTTAAATTTAATATAATATATTATATTTTTTAAACACCATTAATAAATAGTTAATTGGTGTGACACAGCGCCGGATTTAGTAACTTTGTTTTTCGATTTGTAGATAAATACAAATTCAATTTAGCTTTACATGTTATCTTACTTCCAGATGTATTGACAAAACTGCGATTAACTTATAAAACTTAATTACTAAACCGGCTTTTAACACAACGTTATGGTAATTTTCTTGTTTTAAACTTATAACATCCCACGCAAACTCGGTAGTTTAATAAGAAATAAGAACATAGCAGTAGTTTAAGTTCAACTTTTGGAAATATGTATAGGATGAATTATTTCTTACGTATATTTTAATTAAATAAATATACCTACCTAAAAATATTATTTTATTATAATATCGTGAGGAATGACGTCGTTTGTGGTGTCAAAAACCGTGTTCTAAGTGATTTATTATTAAACCCGCTTCAGAAATCGTCGTGTAATGAATATTACATTACGATTTTCAGTTTTAATTGTTTCAATGACGACGAAAATAAAAATTAATAATTATAATGTACCTGAGCAAATAGATTGAAATATCTTACATGTTAAAAAAATAAAATTGCTAGGATTTGAAATGTAAAATATAACTTAGAAATAAATGGAAATATTTAACATATTTTAAAATTCAATTGATATGAGTCCTGGCAAGAGAATAAATTTTTTATAGCAAAATTGGTTTAACATTAATTCAATTAACAGTGTTGATTATTACTAATTGGTAAATTTTTAAAGCTTTAAATATTTCTAATTTGTGTTCTATATAATATGTGGATAAAACAATTTTTTAGAATTTTCATCTAACTGATGTTTGCTAAACTTTATGTGATAACAAACTTTTTATTTTGGGTTTTTAAACGTTCAGTGAGTCTGAAGAATAATTTTCGGCTCATTGTGGCAGTGCAATCCTTGCAAAAAAGTCTTTTCCACAAAATTCTTCACGAACCGACTATCGAAAAAACTAGATTTCCACCAACCAGTAGAGCAAGCAGGATTCAGAAGAGGGTATAGCACTGTTGAATATCTCTAAACTGTACGCACTCTGATTGAAAAAAACGACCTAATATAACATATCCATTCACTTAGCCTTTATGGATGAGTGGTGCATTCTAAGATCTAAGATATTTACAAAAATGCTACAATGCATGTAAAGATCGAAGAAGGCGTAACCACTGACAAAATAAAAATACAAAGATGAGACTGCCAGAGAGATACTATTTTTTCAAAATTATTCACTTTGGTCCTGGAAGATGTTTTCATAAAACTAAAATGGGAACAGAAAGGTATGAAGATCGATGAGAATTATAATCCTCATAATCCTCATTTCTAGCAGCTCAGATGAACTGAAAGAAATGCTACAACAGCTGTACAAAGCATATGTAAAGGTGAGTGGGAATAAAAATGAACATCAATAAAACCAAAATGATAAGTTCAAATGACATTCAAGTCTAAATCGACAATCAAAAAATAGAAAACATGAGAGAATATGTGTACCTGGGATATGCCATTAAGTTGGGAAAAGAAAACCAAGGAGCAGAAGTGACTCGAAGTCGGTAAGTTGAAATAAATCTTAAAAACAAAGACATCCCGATCAATCTAAAACGTAAAGTATACGATTCTTGTGTTTCGCCAGTAGCCACATATGGCATAGAGACAATGTCTTTAACGAAACAAAATGCCAATAAATTAAAAAACAACGCAAAGGGGTATAGAACTCGCAATGCTTTAGATCTTTCTAAAACACCACATCAGAAATGAAAAATTAGGAGAAGAACCAAAGTAGCAGACGTGAAGAAATGTATAGCAAAACTGAAGTGTCCATAAGTGGAACATGTTTCGAGACAAAAATATGATTAACACTTCGTGTAATACAGTGGTGACTACATAAGACAAGAAGAAGCAGAGGCAGACCGCAAAAACGCTGGATAGATGATATAAAAGGAGACGACTAAAAAAAATGGTATCAGATAGCCCAAGACAGGAAGAAATTGAAGAGGTTGGAAGAGGCCTACGTTCAGGAGTAGAGTGAAGAGAGCAGAAGAAAAATTTAGTTCAATTTCAGTTTTAACTTCCCGTTTAGAATTTTAGCAAATAAAAGATGATAATAGGAAACTTAGAAATTAGTCACTTTTGTTTCTTATAATTTTCTGGTACTGTGTTAAGCTTTTCAGAATCGACATATTTCTCCTCTTGCAAGAAAAGACAATCTTTCTCCACAAGCTGGAAAAATTACCAGCTTTTCTTTTGTGTAGAGGGTCATAATTGCTGTTGTAGCTAACTGATTTCACGCGAAGGCTAAACAAAAAACAATCTCTGCCCAGTTTCTCAAAAAAACACATGTATCAAAAAAATATTTATTTACATAAATACTAAAAATCACAAAGATGATACAAAAATTAACGTGGTCACACAGGTTACAGCTATCGGTATAAAACTGATCTAAAATACTCAAAGAAATTTTCGGGTACGTTGTGGAATGGTGCAGAAAGAAATAAAACTATTGCTTGCATAATACACAGATTCAGCATATTAAAATAAAAAACAACTACTTACCCTGATAGCTATTGATGAACTTACAAAAAATTCTACCTTATACAAGGTACTTCTAAGCTACAGATGTAGCAGTATCAGAATAAGCACTTCTACAATCATTGCTTCGCACAACGACCTCACAGAGATGATGGTCAAAAAAACGTTCAGTCAATTTTACTCCAGTTGCTGCACACTCTCTACAAGGAATCTTCGTGTCGAACTCTTGAGATTGTAAAAGTCAAACCACCATATTATGGGGATTGTGGCTAAGGTTAATACAAATAAGATAAAATAAATTCAGTCAAGTTCAAAATTATCCAATAAGTAGATAATGGATGAATACGGTCACGACCTGACGCTTATGTGCGTCGACTACTAAGTTGAGATCCTCGGTTCGATCCCGAGTGGAGTAAAAACTTTATTCTGACCGTCTTACCTCCAAAAGCAAAAGCAAACTACCGAGGTATCTGCCAAGAAAACCTTTCTGAAGAAGAAGTGGTCACTACGCCCTTATATAGGGCCAAGGACTGAGAAAAAAATTATTGAATACTAGTGTTAATGGATACAAAACGAAAACAAAATTTCACAAATTTAAAGTTGTTACTACCATGTCTAACTGAAACCTCTCTTTATCGTTCCCTCACGCGTCAAACATTTGAACAAAATTTACAAGTGTCGCATGTAAAAGAAAACTAAAAGTGAAAACTATTTCTATTGAACTAAATAATAATTTTGTATAGTTTAAAATTACGGGGCCATAGTTTAAGTCTAAAAAAAACTTGACATTTGGATTACTAAAAATGCCAAATACCAAAATTTGACTCAAAAATGTCAGAGGCTTAAGCCAAAGTTATCCAGATAGAATATCCCAAAATGGTTTATGCATAATAAAAGATAGGAAGCTGATACGCGTAGATAGGAGACCAAAGACCGACTCATGTAATGAGACCATAGACCGACCCTTGTAAAAAGGGAACTGAAGGCCAACCTATGTAGTTTAATTAAATAAATTATGTTATTTTCGCTAAGTATTTTTGCCCGTGGAACAGTCGTAAATTTTAAATAATACGGTTTATATTTCGACGACATCTAAGACTGACAGTGCTTTTAAAATTTTTAGAATTATAATATGTATTGTAAACATCGGAATATGTTCACTTACATCATTTTTATTTAAAGTGTTAAACGTTTCTTAAATCGTTAAGTGCCACTAATTTTGTTTGCCCCTAGGTTTTCGAAGCAGCATTGTTTCGAAATTTTAAATATTAATTGTGCAAATTACTGGGTACTCGAAAAACACCAAATCAACCGAGATTTTTTTAAATAAATTTTATAATCTTTATTTTGTACAAAATTTAATTTTCTAGATTTTCTATTTTTGAAAGTTTATTACCTACTCAGATATGTGCGGTATTTTATAAATGTGCTGAAGTGCAGGTCAGGTATATTCAGTAGCTCTAAAAGTCTCTAAAGTACGTAACTTGAAATATCTGCTACTTTAAAATAATTAAAATTAAAGTAAGAAATCTTCCATCAAATTAATAAAATTAATTCTGACTTGTTTCATCGAGCATCGGCGGGAATCCGCACCGCAAATTAATAATGATATTTCCCTACATAAAAAAATTAAAAATAAATTATTTTGCCATAAAAAGAAATTTCTAAATAATCTGTAACACAATATGTAGCGGTGAACCGTTTTTCTACCCTGTTACTGTAAATATTTTTGAATTATAAAATTATAAATGGTAAAACTGATGTACCCATTAGAATTTTCCGAACATTTATTTTATGGTTTTATGATATTTTTTTAATAAAGAAAAACTACTAGATGTACGGAATATGTCATCCCATAAACCCCTGCCCACGGTTAAGCAGAAAAGCATCTTTAACACGTAAGCTGGAATTTAATTGGCCTTTTTGCTTACACCCATCAAACCCCAAAACTCTGACAATGACGGGGATGATGTCAGCTGTAAATAATTTCTTAATAATGCAAACTGAAGATTTCCGCTTGCTAACTGAAGCACCAACAGTTGATCACTGTAATTTCTAATTAAATAACCTTGTAAAAGTTCCATAAAAAAATTTAGTTTTCAATTTTCTCAAAACTTCGATACTGCACATTTTAAACAAAATTTTAAACACAAAAAAAATTAAAAATTAAAGCTCACTGTACACTGAAATACATAGCGATATATTTCAAATGTAACGAAAGTTTAATTAGAATAACTAAGTTTATCGTTCAAAAATAAATCACTGAAAGTTTTGCTACCCCTAAGTGTAAATTAAGGTTATAAATATGCTAAAAAGACTTTTAAATTAGTTAACCTTAGTTTTATAACTAATTTTTATTTTTATTTTGCGTTCTGTGAACTCTATCGACACACTCACATGTATGCATAGCGTATAACCCATTTAAGCATTTAACAAAACCATTAACTTATTTTTCAATAAAAATGTCTTATCATGGTGCAATAATTACGAATTTCCTGTTCCGACTTGAAAAGTATTTTACTTTTAGTTTTAAATAGGTTGTGGTATTGTGCGGTTGTATTTTACTCAATAATTTGTGATACGTCCAATAAAATGTGAACAGTGAGCACTTTCTATATTTCGCGAATAGGATAGGTAATTAATTTATATTGGAAGAATAACCGACGTGTGGCAATAATTTCATTGGCAAAAAATAAAGAAAACTATAGAAAGTAACAAATACAATAGGTAGCATTTGCTTAATTTATAAAATAATCAATTCATTCGTGTGATTTGCATCACCAGGACCAAGATGAAGAAAATGCAAAATATAATAGTAAAAGTATACGGCGGTAGAACACAGAGTTTATATGAAAGGTAGGTAATTCTCTAGAGAGTTGTTATTTAGAATGAGTAGGTAGGTAAAATTTGAGATATTTTGTTTAACTTTGAAAAGAAAATACAAGCTCAAGACATAATCCTATGCTACTGGTTTTCTAATAATGCGCAGCGAGTTTAAAGAATACCCCGGGGAAAAATTTTAAAATTCTGAATGATACTGCGGAGTATACTGTTCTATTGTCAATTTCAATAATAAGAATATTGGTTTTCGATCTTCTCAATGCAATTAACTTTACGTAATGATCAATTTTGCAGTTGTATCAATAAAATTAGTTTAAATCAAGTGAATATGACTAAAGCGGTTAATAATCTGATGTCTGATGTCACAATCTTAGACGATGTGCAATAAATCAATGGAATATGGGTTACTGCAGAACAGGAATATAAGGAAATGAAAAGCTGGCTCCGGCCAATTTTTAATTGAAATCCTTTATACTCGTGTCAGTTAATCCGAAGCTTTTCTCTGCCGGTGTGGGCTAATTTGAAAATTAAAATTTGTATTTTCCAAGTTTTCATTTTCTTGGTTTTAGTCAATTAAAACTTGGCTCAATTTTAAAGTAAATTATTAAGAAAACATTGACGTAACAATCTCTTTATCAATCATAATCAAGTCAGTGAAGCACATTTCCCGAGTTAAATTACCCGATGAAAGTTTTGCGAAGCATTTTATCTGCGGCAGACGAGTTTCCTGTTTGATAAGCAAACATCTCATTTACCTCACGATCAGATTTCCAGCCATCTTGCACTTCTTTCTTTGATTGATTGACTTTGAATGATTACATCTAACGATTCACCTAATTTAGTTTATTTGTAAAATGTTATACACTTTTATTGCGACGTTGTAAGTACAACTAACTAACATTAAGTTTGGTGATAATATTTTGTAAATTCAACAGACAGCTGAAATGATTTATACCTCTGCTTTAGCATATCTTTTGTGGCCTGTGTAAATAACTTATATAATTGGTTCAAACTTAAAAGGGGGAACTAAGAAATTGACATCTGCGTTTTAAAAATGTGCCTCTCTAAACTTTCCAGTTTCCTGTTTGTTCATCAGCCTTTAAACCGATGCAACTACCATTCTTAATCGGACCACCCTCGAAAAAAAACCCTCCCAATATTCAGGCAGTATGTCCAATAGAAAAACTGTTTCAGATTTTGCACGCTTGAAAAAGTGCGTACCTCTTAACTTTAGAATACGTCAAAAAATGCAAATTAGAAATGGGATCATTTTTTATATTTTACGCTTGATAGATTATTAATAGCTAATTCTTCCCAAACATACGGTTTGATTTTGCAGCACATGCGAATTTTTAGAAAAATTATTTTTGGGTTCCTCTTCTACATGCACATACGTATTAGGATGTTAACGTTAAAGAATGTGAAGCAAAAAATGTGTGCGCATATATTAGCATATTTTATATTTACATAATTTAAGAGACATCTATATTACGTACAGTTACGTTCAATTAGATTCCCATTCATTTACCTACTACTTGCCAGCACGTGTTGTTGCAAAAAATGAGATAATTAGACGTTATGAATTTTACAGTGGAAATTACCTATAACATTTTCACGCAACGCTCAGCAACGTTCATACTAGTAAAAAAAAAGTGGCGACATTGATTTAACGGTGGTTTTTTTATCATTCGCCCAATAAACACGAGAGGCTACTTAGGAAGAAACCAAAACAAGGAAATGCATTTGAAAATGACTGAGTTATCATGACTAGCACAAATTGACAGATATGTCTCGATGCCGTATTTTTAGCCAAGTCATACCGCATTATAATAAAGCCGTAGAGGAAAAAAGCTCTTAAAAATATACAAGCCCAGAAAAAGTTTTGGCCAAAAATTACAAAATGTTTAATTTTTGTAAAAACGCAAAACTTTTACCTTTTGTCTGCCGCTATGTTGGCCGTGTTTTTTGTATGTGTAGTGAGGTTTTAATAAAAATTTCAAGGCTTATATTCTAATTTAATGGATGATGGTCGTTATATTACGATGCACAGCCGCTCCTGCTATAATAACGGTTGCCAAATTGAAAATTCCTGTAAACTTTCTTCTTCCCTCGTGAAATATCCATTATCAAATTAATAATACTTCTATCGATTCCATAATATGCATGTCAAATTTCTAACGTATTGTTTAAGTAGCTACTGTATTCAAAAACTTGTTTTTCATAATCATTAAAAAAGCTCGTGTTGATAAAACTGCCTTGTTTAATAAGATAGTGTCAATTAACAATCGATCCTCTCACGTCGACCAATTCAGATTATAAATTGTTAATTTTAATGGACTGGACCACCACGGCTAAAGTGTAAAATGACATTATAGTAAAATGACTGGGCGTGATGACGTGTCGGTTGTCACAAGAAGGATAAATTCATCATTTTGTTCTAGTGCACGGACGGATCAATGACGTCAAAACTAACTCATTACTTGCAAACTTTCTTTCGACTATTTTCCCAACCTAATTTCACTTTATATAAAAAAAAGCAAGACCGAGGTGATTAATTTGGGATAGTTGAAAAAGATTTCCTTCAACGGTTTTCGTTATCGGCTAATTAAAAAAGCTGCAGTTTGAAATGAAAATTTTCGAAAATTTTCATCCACGAAAATTGATAATTAATTTTCCAAGAATTGTATTGTATTATTTTACTTTTTGTTTTTTAACAGCGATAACATTATTTTCATCTAAGATAGTAGCAAATTATAATAAATGGAAAAGTAGACATTGGAAATAAAGAAACCAAGAAGAGACTGTCAAGCAAATGCCGAGTGGGGTTCAGCTCGAGGGCAGAGCACAATCTTGAAGGGTAGATCTAGAAAGAGTCTTTTCGAGCGTTCGTTTCTTATATACGATATTTTTTCTCTGGGAAAACTTTGTTGTTTGAAGCTGCGCGCCGCTAAGCGATCATTAATCATGGGTAAGTTTCGGAGTGAGTGACGTGTCGGAACGAGGCCCCACAGTCCGCGGCCCCCTCGTCTGAAAGAACTCCGGGGAGCTCTCAGAAAATTGCAACATCTTGGGAATGAAGAACTGGTCTTCCAATGAATTCACCAATAAAGGATTTTACTAAACGATAGCGCTACACCATTTCGAAAAATTTAATTTATTAAACTAAAAGTTTATTATTTTAATCGATTACGTCTTACTTCTTAGTTCTACTTTGTTTACAACTTCGGGTGCATGCAAAATACAACCCTCTAATTGGGTGCATTAACTTATTTGACAACACAATTTAAATGAAAATCTTTCTTGTGCCACTACTAAATTAGTGTAACCTTACACAATTACATTCTTAACTGGGACTAAACAAAATCTGATTAAGCTTTACTTACTCGCCAGCTGTCGTTAGAATACCCCTAAATATTAGAGATATCGAACCATTAATCTACAAAGACTACACCTAACGTGCAACGTTTTTTATTAAGACTAATTTCTTTTACTCAAGATCTTAATATTTACAGTTGTCATTAAATAACTTTATTTTGGTAAAAAATAAATTGAAAAGCTCTAATTAATGTGAGTGTACCTTGGGTTGCAGACATACTATTACTGAGGGATGAAATCAATTTTGTGGCAACGTTTCCCTAACACGTTATTTAATTGTTTTATTTTTTGACCGAAATGATTTGTTTTATAAACTATTAATTAATTAATCATTATTAATTAATATAATAAAGAAACCGGACAGGATGTATCTTGAAAAATAAATTAAATTTCAAGTTCCTTCTAGTAAAGCTTTCAAAATATGCTTATTATGTCAATAATCGGCCGGCGGGCGGTGCACGCTATCCGTTCGAGATAAAACAAAAAAAAGCTCAGATTGATAGGAATAGATACATTATTATTATTATTATCTAAACGTAATATTATCATAATTAATTGATAAAATAAAATTTTGCAGATTTAGTTTTATCGTGAAAATGAATAACCTGGTAATTTAGTTCGCACTAGAAGAGCCAGTACTAAATCAATAAATATTTCAAATGTACATCAGCTGATTTTGGTTTTCTTACTTTTTATTGAACGGCATTAATAGTGAAACATTAGTGTATTGTGTCATGTGAAGTAAAGGTGTAACTTTGAAAATGCAAAAGTTGGTTGTCAAATGGTGATCGATGACGCTGTTCGCCTTCACTTCACAACCTATAGTATAGGTTAAGGATTTATTTTCATTTATTTAACCTAAAGATTTCAGTCAGACACGTGACATGTTTAGTTCTTGGTTTTATTTGGTAAGCACACATATTCATTTTAAAGTTTAATAAATTTCTTAAATTTTTGATTTTTAATTTTGTAAATCTTTGTTTGGTATATTTTTTTCTTACTTTTCATTATTATTTTTACGTTTTTCTTATGTTATATACGACTGATGATTAAAAATAATTGTGAAATAGAGGCCTTTATATCGTATTACATACTTTTTATTTTAAAATTTTTATCATTTCTATAGTAACGTAATTTTTCAGAATTAATTTTCTTCTTTATTCAAATATTCTAAGTTCTAACCTGTTAAATATGTATTATTGTCATTTTTAGTGTTTTTTAAATATTATGTTTCTATGTTAGTATATATTCTTTACTGAACAGTTAAAATTTATTATTTTAACAATTGTTTAGCTTAATTATTTATACATTGCATACTACTAAAATATACTACAATAAATACTTAAAAATTTCATTTTTTAAGTTATATTTCTATTTAAATGAAAACAAGTTTAATCCAAAAAAAGGGATTGTAAAAGAAGCGAAAGAGAAATGTTTAAAATGTTATTTTATCTTTCACAGAAATTTTAGATTTCAATAAATTAATTTTTAAAACAAGTTATTGAATTGATTATTTGAATTCAGAGTGCTTAAGTGTTTCGATTACGAAACGGAGATCTTTGGATCGAACCCGAGTGAAGCAAAAACTTTATTCTAAGTTCTAACCGTGCTCCATTGGCGGGCACTGGCAAACCACCGAGGTAATCTGCCTTGAAAAACCTTTTATGAAATGAAGTGGTTAGTCAAAACTGATTTCCGTTTGTAGTGCTACTGTAGCAATTATATTGAACTTTTGGTTAATTGAATTAATATTCAAACTCAGAATTATATTTAATTTGATTATATTTTGTTTAAGTGACTCTTAAAGCCTGTTTACATTATAAAATTTCGCATAAAATTTATGCTAAAATTTCCTTAAAATTTGTAGATTTGCAGATTTATGTTTACACCTTTATCATCAAACACACAATAAAACTCACGGTTACTGTTGCGTATTCCATCCTAAGAAATAAACTTTTTCCTATTGACCATACAAAAGAAGACAATTTTCTGAGTATATTAACACAAAAATTTTTTAGGATTATGCAATAATTGTCGAAGTAACGGCATTTTAAAATAATGAAAAGCAGGAAGATGTAATATGATACACCTTGATGCATGACGGTTGGTCTCATGTTGAGATACGGTCTCGTCGGTGACGGTCTCATTTTGTTGACGGTACGTGTGCTTTGATATACTCTCAATGTTGTTGTCAGTCGCGGTCGACACCCGGACTAGTTCTATGGCTTCGAGTTCCACCCTTGGCGAGTTCTGTCATTCTTCAGGGATATTTTTAAATCGTTAAGCGTAAAGTTAAAAAAATAATTTTTGCCTTACACAACAACGGCTAATCATCAGCCGTGTTAAAAGGTGTATCTAAAATACATTTAATTTTACATTTTTAAAATCGATTTTTTTCGAAAACTTTTGCATTATCCTACAAAATTTTTGTGCTTAGAAAAGTGTCCTTTTACGTATTTTCAATAGGAAAAAGTTAAAATCGTGGGATGGGATACGCAACAGATCCCAAACTCACTATATTTTAGGTAAAATTTTAAGGAAATAATATGTGCCGCTCTATTCCTTAAAATTCGTTAAATTTTTCTTAAAAGTTCTTTTAAGGAAAATTTTAAGGAAAATTTTAAGATGTAAACAGTGAAATTTTTATCTTATAAAAAATTTAAGCGAAATTTTATAATGTAAACAGGTTTTATACCACTGCTCAGTAATTTTGTCAGATTTCAATTTGACATAATTATATTTCTTATTGTATTACGATAAAATTTTACTTGGTTTAATAATAATCTAACTGAAAAATAAAAAGTGCATTTTCTCACTCATTGATGTTCAAAAGTAAATAATTTTTTTCCATGCGAATCAAATATTTATATTTTCGTAAGGCGACGTAATAGGTGCGGAAAATATTTATAAGACAAAAATTCTCAGCTATTAATAGACAGAATTGAACGAAAATTTAAAGGAAGGCTTATGGATAGTAGAGTTAGAACCAACGTATATTGTTTTTTAAAAATTTTAATTATAATATTAAAAAATAAATTTTATTTGTTTTATTTTATTATATTTTTTAATATTAAATGCGAAGGCTCTAGAAAACACAATTCTATCTCTATATAAAATTCGAAGTTTTTATTCCTCATAGTTTCCAACAAAAATTGTATCCAAGTTTTGGTAACGTCAAGTGCTGCCTTGCACGGTTGGAAGTACCAAGTTGGTCGTGTAGAGTCCGAGTCAACATATATTTTTATGCTAAAAATAACATAATTTTGACAATTTTTTTTGACGCATAGTAAATACAACACAAAATCTGTTCAAAGAACTTTATTGCACTTGCCTTGAAAAATATTTTCAATTTTTTATTTAACTTATTTTAGAGAAAATAAGAATAGAAACTTTGGGGACTGTCAGATAACTATCATCACGAATTTCAAAATTTCAACTACACTATAGGAGTGAAGACAATTTTCTAAGCAGTATAAAATAAAAAAATCCCTGAATCAACCATAAATTTTCGAAAAATTCGAATTTAAAGATCAAAAATTTGCACGTTTTAACATGGGATTATGATAGGCCGTTGTTGAGTTGCATATAACAATTTAAAAATATTCCTGTAGAAAGGCAGAACTAGCCAAGAGTGGAACTCGAAGCCACAGACTCGTCCGGGTGTCGACTGATTGAGAGTATATCAAAGCACACGTACCGTCAACAGAAATAACAGCGGGGGCTCAACGTGCGAGTTACTGTCACGCATCGGGGTGTATTGTATTACATCTTCCTGCTTTTCCTAATTTTAAAACACCGTTTTCTCGAAAACTAATAGATGGTCCATCGAATTTTTTTTAAATGCTCAGAAAATTGTCCTCTTTTCTATAGTGGAGTTGAATATTTGAAATTCGGAGTGATAGTTATCTGATAGTAACCGAAACTTCTTACGTTGTCTTTGCCAATATAAAATTTCTCAGTTCTATATCTTTAAGGTCACGTAGGAAAATTGAAAGTTATTGGTTTTTCTGAGAATAACGCACGATAGTAGTAAACTTTCTATTTTTCTCGAAAATTACGTAAAACATTGTATATAACTAGAAAAGTTTACAATATAATCTAAAATTCTTACGAATCCCGATAGTCAGTTTAATTTTAGAGCTATAGCCTAAATTTCAAATAAAACAGTTAAGATTTGTTAAAATTAAGTTTAGAAAATGTTGTTTTGAAATAAAATGTTTGAAATTTGAATTGTTTAATACAAATTTTGTATTATTCTCTATTCTGCAACACCTGCACTAAACAATTGACCTTCTAAATTGACGTTCTTTTTCTTTTCTTCTTTTCCGGATATGAGTCAATGATTGCCTCAAAAATGTAATATGGAACGCTTCAGATTCCGCGCAAAAATTGTAGCACTTATCTTGCTTATCATCTTTTATGTTGTGTTTGGACATTGTATAAACACAGAAGGCTATAATTAGTGTAAAATCCAGAATTACTTTGAAATTTTTAACAAACTTCGGAAGTACTGAGCGGTTGAATCAAAGTTATTTATATTTTATTTATAGTTAGAAATCGTTTTTGTTTAGTTTTTTGTAGTTTCTTGGAGGGCGCTGCAAGGTTCTTTGCACCGTTTTTCACTTGCAAAACTTATTATACCTTATTTATAAGACCTTAAAATTTTTTAATTTTTTCAAAATCCTACAGTATCATTACCCCTTAAATTGTCAACGAATATTAAGCTAATAATAGTCTAAGGAAGGGTAAAAGGCTAATGTGTAATTTAATATAAAAAAATCTCCTTTATTACCACACCAAAAATCAGAAAAGAAACATACAATTAAATCAAACTCATTGGTCATGATTGTATTCCAATTCATATAATTATTGCAGATCATATTGAAAACAATATACTGTCAGCCGGTATAAATATAACTTTTTAACATGGATTTTATTACTTCCACATTACCATTACATTGCCACTCTATGGTACGGAGAAACCTAACAGGATTTGTGAAAGAACTTAAAACTAGATTCATAATACTAACCATTTACATTCAGACAATTAGATCTGCATTTAACATTTTCTATTATAAAAAAATATTACTGAAAAGATAATAAGGCATAATATTATATCTAGTCGTCGCCCCTTATTACAACACTGTTTAAATCTACCTACATTAAAATCGTAATATTGATCTCTAAATGGAATTTGATTCCTACAAAGCCACCAAATTCTATACCACGTAACTACCTTGTAACTACAAGCAATAAATATTTCAGTAAGCGCACGTCCGTTAAATTAACGTATTTTCAACGTTATAATACGCAGTGGCGAATTAAGGTCAATTAAGGCATTGGACGCAAAATAAAATATTGAGCACCTTTATAGGCACATCTAGACCAAATGATCTTTTTTTTTAGAGTCTTACGTCTTGGTTTTAAACGTCTTTTACTGTTCACAGCCAACATCTATTTTTTGTGCTTTGGAAACCCATTCAGATTAAAGGGTCCCGGGCGTACGGCCGATGCGCCCACCGTCAAATCTGCTAATGATAATAATACGTCATATTACGATATAGATGTGAATTTGTTGCAGTATCAACTTTAAATAATAATTCCTCCTACACATGTAGAAGAAAGGTTATTTTAAGTATTATAGCCATTGTTGGTTATCTATTTTAATAGTTTCATTTAAAAAACTTTTTTAACTATGGTTGAGGACTATTGTAACGTCATTGCCCGGTTTTGTCTATCATTGTTTATATTATATTTTAATTTTTAATACCTTTATGGAATTATTTTCTGCTTTGTTATATTTTTTTTTATGGGCCATATCCGGTTCCCCGGACGTTGGCGACCTCTCTCCTATGTGTGTGTTGTTCGTTTGAAGTATTATCACACACATAGGGGACCTACTGCTTAACGCGGGCTCCGAACCGCGGGAATAAGTGTATACACTTCATCTCCAGAGAGGATGTACCAGGCATATTACACCTCGGTGGTTTGCCATTGCCTTTCGAGAGAAGACGGTCAGAATAAAGATTTTACTGAGCCCGGAGTCGAACCAGGCATTCGGCATTAGCAGTAACGCACTTAACCACTTTAGCTAACGACCGTCTTTGTTATATAATTGACTATATAATTATTATAAGTCAAATTCAAATAAAATCAGGCCATCCTAACCATAGGGCTAAATGGGCCCTATGGGCCTATTTTTCGGCCCTAAAAAGGATAAAAAATTATTTACCATCTTCTTTGGAACAGAGTAAATTAAATGATATATGAGTATTTTATATACGAGGTGTCCCCGGATATACTTTACATAACTTAGGTGGTGATAGAAGAAACTTTTCTAAGAAAATTTTTAACAAAAAATTTTTTTTCTAAATTCAAACCTTTGATAGTTACGCTTCTTTAACGCAGTTTTTTTTAATTTCCGTCTTCGCGTGGGCCATAGCTCAGAAAAAATTGATTTTTGGGTAAAAATTGAAAGAATTAGTGCTTTTTTAAAGAACATGAAATAATTTATAAACTAGATTTAAACCTTTTATTGTCTAAAATTAACGGCTTTCGAGTTATAAATTAAAGTAAGTAAAAAAATGTTGAAACATTGGAATTTTTTTTGTTTTCCTAAAACTCTTAATTTTGTATGAATTTTATATTTTTGTTAAGTGTAATAGTAATAAATTAATTTTTTCTATTTTGTATTTGTGTGCTGGCTTACAAAGAAGGTGCATTAATTTTAGTACCTAGGGGCGGCGGATATCTTAGGACGGCTCTGAATAAAATGTTTCTTTAATTTCAACATTATTTGCCTTTCTTGCTGACAAAAATGTGTAACCATATATCTGAAAGTTGTTTTAAATCTGAGTAATATCCACTAAATCATACTTAAAAGTAACATAATTTCTTTATATTTTTTAAATTTGAAGTACTGTAATCATTTGCTTGAACTTTATTTATAATACTCGATGCCTCGTACAAAAAAAATAAAAAAATTCACTTAATTAAAGGCAACAATGTAGAAGATGAAAAATAATAATAAAATATTATCGTTCAGCATTTAGGTCTTAATTGATCTGTAAATAGATACGTTTTTTCACTTATTCACCTACTGGATTTTACTTGCGGAATTGATCTAATCAATTCCAGATTGGCAGAGAGAAATTATAAATTAAATTTCACATTTTCGAAACGAAAACTTAAAAACTTACCGCCAAATGCCTTGTGTTTAGAGGAAGTTTGTCCTACACAAACACGAGGCATTTAACCATTTGAGTCGCTTTTAAGTTTTCGGATTTGTTAAAAAAATAGTAAGTTTAATTTGTAATTTTTATTCGGCTATCTTGGTCTAATAAGATCAATCACGAATAAAATTAAAATTTATTTTGTGTGAAATTTATAACTTTTATTACTTGTTTTTCATTCGATAATGATTCTTATTGCGTCCCTGTACGTCAGAAAGCTTTTTTTAGATTGTGTTGTTTATTTCGACTATGTGTATATTATTCAATTATAGATCAATAAGACTTAAATGCTCAACGTTATTATTTTATTATTATCAAGAATAGGTCAACAATATTTTAAATTTTTCAAAATCAAAATTTTTGAATTTTTTATAAAATGATGGGTGTTGTTGTCTTGCGTGTTTACATTATTTAATAATAAACTCTTTTAATGAATATTTTAATATTTGATTTGTATGACGTAGAGTTAAATTTTCATGTTTGATTAATAATTTTAAGTTAATTTATTACAAAGCTTAAATGTAATTTTGTATTGGTAAACAATTAAGATAGTCTGATGTATCAAAAAAATCCTTATCACTGTGATAGTTTTTCCAATATTGAATACTAAACTCAAATTGTTGTTTTCTACCCCGGTCTACCCTACGTGTTTAATAAATTAAGTTTGTAATTTGAACTCGAATTTTTGCAACTTAAACTGAAGTTACTTAAAAAGGTTAATAATTAAAATTTTAATATGTCAACAAATAAATTAAAAATAAATTACTAATTGACATTGCAACGAAAAAGTTAATTTTCTCTTACGATATTACATTTTTAATGATGATTTAAATGGATATTTCTTTTTTTTGGGGGTCAAATCACTCTTAAATTAATAATGGAATATTTTGCATAAAAACATTTCTGTAGCTAACTTATAATTAAAAATCTCGAACAATCAAGTTATTATTCTAAGTTTGACCTGACTACTTTCAATTTTCAAAATACCGCAACAGCTTCAATTCAATCAACTTTATTACATAATTTTTAAACAATATCTAATTAATTATTAGGTTCACTCTAATATTGAAGCAAGTTCGTTAACAAGCATGTTATTGAAAAATGTGAGTTTGTAATTTGTAAAGCCAACAAAAAAACATCTCAAATCAAATTACAAAATTCAAATCAATAGAACCATTTATCCAAAATAAAATTTTTATCAAATTAGGAAATATACTTAATAAAATAACAACTCTGATCAACACACTAATAATGTTCACGTGCATTTTTTTGAATAAAATATTATTAACGATCATAATTTTTGCTTTTGTGTAATGTATGATCGTTTTTTCTAATTCTATCATAAGTTTATTTAGTTTTTCAGTGGAGATAACAAATAATGCTGCATTCTGGTATTTTCAGGAATTTCGAATCCGTGCCAGTGTTAATATCAATAAATATAGGATCAATTATTATATTATTGCCGGATTTCAAAATTTCTGCTTTTAGTTTTTTAATAATTTAGTTTTATTAACATTTTACTGGGTTTACAGTTTAAAGCGGAATTTTAAGTTCGAACCATGGTACAAATAATTTAGCAGTAATTGGGGAGCAAATTTTATAACTCGGTTGTATACTTCCTTTAATAATTCGTATCCTTCCATCTTTACGATTTCAGGATTACGAGATTTTACATTATTTATTATAAATTATAAAGAATTCTTTATATTATAAAGCTTTTTTAATTCTTTTGTTCATATAAAAAAATTGTAGGCTAAAAATATTTCTATGCTGCATTAACGTGCTTACCTGTACAAACTAGCGACCTTTTGGAACAGAAAACCTTTAAGTTAGAATTGATACAGAGGCTGAGATTTTCGTGTCACTTTTGAATCTTAGACCGACTATCATTAATCTTACCACTAGTAGGCCCAATACTTTACTGTGTACTTCTTATCTCAAGTCTCTTACCTACGTCACTTTAATCCAAGTGAGACAGCTGAATACGATTAATTAACCGAAAAATAAAAGTACAAAATTAAAACGTGGGTGATATACTACCTTTTAGAGTTTCTTTTTTTTATGTCCTGCCTTCATTGTAATTTGTAATTTTCTAAAATTTTTTCTTGTTATGTAAGTAGTAGTTTATCTTGGTTATTCAAAAGCAATATTTATTTCCTTAAAATTAAAATTAAAAAATTTAGTAGTTAATACTTATTAAGAGGAACTTCATTCTAGAAAATGTTTTTAGAAATATATAAATCTTTCTAAAGTGTGTTACTTACAACCGCATGCGATTTCCACATTTTCACCCTAACACTGAAAAGTTACAAGAACAGCAAAATCTTTATTCGAGGATTTTGTTGAAAGTGCAACCTTTGTTCGATATTATTAAAATTTCAAAAAAATGATTAAAATGTACGTAATTTCTATACACAATAACATAACATTTACTCTCAGTAGGGCCACTCAACGGTATTAGTGAAGACATGAATTAACACCAAGCAAGATATGATTAATGATCGCTGAACTAATAAAATTTTTGCTATTAGCACATTTGCAATATGTTTTGTAATTGTTACAGCATAAATTTAGATGGACACGTAAATATTTAAAATATAATCAGGTTTTTTATCATTTATTAAGCATCCAGATCGTCCAACTCTAAATTCAAAAAAATATTTTATACCAAATAAAATTTAAAATTTTATTTTTGAATGTAGCTTAACATTAAAAAAATATTTGAGATGAATTCTTCGTTGCCGTCATTAAGATGAAGCATCTAACGACATCTATTGGAATGAAGTGACCACTATAGGATGTGAGCTAGGGTGAATAATTTAGAAACAAATTTAGTTTAATTTTTTTTATCAAAATTCAAATTAAAATTTAATAAAAACCATAAATATATCCGCGAAATATTAAATGATTTTCTTCTGTTTGGAAACTAATGGTTGAATAAAGTTACGTGTAAATGTCATTAGCTTTTACAAAAGTTTTACAAATGTCACACATTGTTTTATTTGTGTACACCTTATTACGAAAGAAAAGTCGGGTATCTTATTATAGGTCGATTATTGTTGTAGTAGTTCTTTCATAAGAAAAATAAGTAAGGCAAGAACGATTTATAGAAAACATAAATTAGGCAAGTAATCACATCTAAATAGTTATTAAGAAATAAAATTTTACGGTGTAATGAAATTTAAATTAGAGTTAATAATACTTATTAAGAATCATTTAAATAGATAAAATTTTGTAAATTTAAATTATTTCCATTAAATGTTACACCTGTCGTAGTTCATATTAAAAAAATTAATGTCAACATTTTTTGCAAACGAATAACTGAGTATTTTTGGCAAATAAAAAAAAATTGCTAAAGCTATTAGTGGTTGTTTTAGTAGCTTCTTGAAAAATACTCCATATCAGTATATTTATACCCATTATAATGTGAAGTTTACAATTTTACGTTATATTATTATAAGAAGCGTTAAAAAAATTACAATTGCCAAAGTTTAATCGGCGATTTTTAATGTACTTGGTATTACTGTAGATGAATCAATTTTATGAGTTTATTAAAAGGTGAATCCAACAGACAATTAATTTAAATTATACAATGAGTATAGTAACTGACTATTTCGCCATATGAAATTTCGTATAAACAAAACTTTTTTAAAGAAACTAACTTTAACAATGGTTCGAGGACTATAATATTTAGTTTATTGCATAGTCAATTATTTCAAGATTGCAATATTGCTACTATACCATGCTGATTTCTCCACAGCATGAGTTTGGGTTTGGCGTTCATAAAGAAACGGAAGCAATAAAGATTATATTTTAAGAATTTTAATTAAGAGAGTTAAGTGTTTAGTTGATTATGGCCCAGTTTTATGTACGCAAAAACCAGCCAAGTGAGTTCATGCAGATAATTCTTACAATTAAGAACCATAAATTAAAAAAAATTTTCCCCTAGAAAAATATGTATCGACGTTCATGTTTAGGGCTGTATACTTTATAGTATAAAAAAGACTAGTTTATGGGGATTCCAATAATTTTATCAAAAATATTACTACAAATATTGTATTATATAATATTACGTTATATTTTAGACTCTGCATTTTGATCAGCAGTCACATATTTGTTTGAATTGAAAAATTGAAAATTTTTATTTTCTTTTTATTTATTTTAAATTTATTTCTTCATTGGTATAATGGCTTTAAATAAATAAATTTTTTATAAAGTTTTACTCACCAGCTTTTGTTACAACATAATTATACAAATATTTTATTTTAAATACTGACCAAAAATTCTTAAAAAAACTGATTCAATAAATATCATTCTGTTATATTATATATTTATACTTTTATATTATATAAACCTGGCCGTAAACTGACGGTTGGGCATTGACTTGGTATGCCGCCTGTACATTGTATTCTTTTTTTATCATATTAATTTTAAATTTGTAAATATTACTTTTCACTTTTGCTTGTCAGATCGGTCCGAGCCTGCTTTCGCTAAACATAAAATGGCACTTTAATACTTCCGAATTATATAATGCAATTTTTGCATTTCCAACCGGATTGTTGTTTGAAATACTAAGCAAGTTTTTGACGCACGTTTTAAAAGTGACAAATTAAAAATAAAATTAAATAAAAATTTATAAAAGATTAACTGTTGAGTCAATTGCTACACAAGACACACTAGTAGATACGCCACTGTGTACTACCCAAAAAGCTTCCTTTTTCCTTTCAAAACAAAACTAAATTATGTATGTTCAGATTCAACCTCAAGTCATTGCTTAAGTTTTACATTATGTAAGTTTATTTATATGTGCCAAATTTTTAGAAAAGATCATTTATATTCTAAATTAATTTTAATTGACGAAAGAATTAATAAAAAGAAATTCTTGTCGTGCTTTCCTTTGGCATTTATCTCGAGAGAAAAAATATTAACGCACATGTATTACCTATTTATTCAAATTTATCCAATAAGAAACATTTTTCCCTCTGGATTCGCATTTCCTGCAGGAATGAACGCTTATTGTAAAAAATGCTTAGTAATATATTGTAATTTATGAAATTTACTTTTTACAATTCAATACAAAATATCGTTAAATTTATCTACATAATTCAATTTCATTTTAACTAAACTTAGAAGTAAAAAACAGCTAACTATTTAATAATTTTTTAATGTATTGTCGTTATTTAACCCTTTAAAAGATAAATTACCCTCCTTAGGATAATTATTCTAGTTTTAATGTAGCCAATAATGTAATTTATTGTTATGAAAAAAAAATGCTCAAAGAACTATTTTCCCCAAAATTTTGGATGCCCAAAGGATTTAACAGAATGATCATTAAAGTTAGTATTGTTGAAGTATTTCCTGTCTTCAAAAACAAAACCTAGCTACAGCAGTGCTTAGTGCATTTAATGTTTATGGATGATTTTACAATAAAACTTAAAATTTCTAAAAAAAAATTAAGAGTTTTAAAAAGATCTCGAATATACCATGATATCTCTATTTTTATCGGCTGTTTATAATATTCTTGGATATACCACAGCATTAATTAATTATTATTCATCGCTGAATATCAGCTTTTTTCTCTGTTTATACAAACTTTTCTTCAGAGCTGTGGTTAAGTATGTAAGACCTACAATTAAAAAAAAAGTTTTTAGGTATTTATACCTCTTGGTTTTCTGCAGTAGTTTGGGAAATTGTGTACGGTTCGTTGCAGCACTCCAAGAATCGAACCCGGTAACTTTGCCTCGGCAGTCTATATTAGCGCTCCACCAAACGATAATACCTAACTCTTTCTTATTAAAACTTATTATATCATATTGTTTTTAACAAGGTGCTAAACAAACTTTTCAATCCCGAGTCTGGATCATATTCACATGAAAAATCAATATAAAAATTGAAATATACAATTTTTTACACGTCTGAAATACAACAATAAAATCATAATACCTATAGTAGGTTTTTCTAAAAAAAATATTGAAATTTGTACTAAAACGACAACCTCTAAATGTTAAATAATAAAATTGCTTTGAAATTGGACGGTTTTACAATAACAAAATTTTCGCGATTTAAGTGTTATGTGTGTTGCCTAAACTGAACCGGGCAGAGTCATAAATAAGTGAGACATGGACAGAGTTAAATGTAATATCGAATAGACGTAGTTACTTGGTTATAACCTTATAACATTTTGCTTTTTTGTGGTGAATATTTAATATTATTACAAGATCAAGAGCTATTTAAATTATGTTAAGTTGCCTGGTCTAAATTAGACTTTGTAAACGACGCGCCACCTATAGTATTCATATCTTGGATCGACTATAGAGCAAAGTATTTCGCATTATTTGCACTAGTCAAATTAATAATTTATTTATTTCTTTCTCGTACAATTTTGTTGCTTTTGATTGGATAGTCAGCTGCCAAACTAACATAATATATAAACAAAGATTACGTGTAGGCGGGAAATAAAGTATCTATTAAGTTTCTTGTGGCCTAATTTAATTGATACAACAATTATTTAAAAAACCTAAACCTTATAAAGTAAATCTTATTAAATAAACAAATAAAAAAATAAATACAAAATTTGAACATTTGAACAATTGGAATAATTATCTCTCATTGAATGTTTGCTGTTATATTTGCATCTATATTTAAACTTCAACTTTTCAGTATATGAATATTTTTTTAAATATTTATAAAGGTAGTAAATAAATCCCATATTGTTTTTATGAAAGTTTTTGAAAAATATTATCTTTAGACTTTAGGATATCTGAATATTGATTACGAGCCTCTTATACGATAAATTTTCATTTTTGAAATAGCCAGAATGAAAAGCGTACGATGTTTTATGTCTTAGTATGCTGTTTTCAAAATATGTCCAACGTTTCTCAGTTAATTATATTAATGAAATAATTAATTATTGTATTATTATTCTCATAATATTATAACGAGAATAAATTTGTCTATTTGGGTACTCTTCATATTTGGCTTATGTCATACCTGTTATTGAGTATTAAACGTGATAAAGCAGTTTCTTTAAATATGTTACCCATTGCAACGAATAAACATGAAAATGACGTCAATCAAAATAGAATCTTTTTCTTGTCTAAAAACACTAACATAATATGTTTGTCTTTAATTCTTGTTAAAAATATTAAACAAGCATTTAAAAATTAAGTCGCATCTTGTGAAAAGCAATTATGTCGATAAATTATTTCAATCAAATTAAATTTGAAGAACAATGAACGTAAAGAATTTCTGAAGAAATATTTTTTTTTTAATTTTCTTTAAGATGGTGCTTGCTTTATTTTTATAACAAAAAATAATTAAAGAAAATTATATTAAAGATCGGAAAGCAGTAATGTAATGATTTAAAAAAAATTTCATTTATATTATTTCAAAAAAATTGTTTTCAGTTTAAATTAAAAATTAAAATTAAAAATAAAGTCATTACTTATAACTTATAAGTAAGTTAATATGAACGTTATTAAAATGTGATAATATGTTTTATAAAATTAATTTTTTACATGTTACATGAAATTATAATTAAAATGTTATGAATTAAATTTTAATTTTAATTTCATGTAACATGTAAGAAATTCATTTTATAAAAATAATAAGTTATTACCTTTATTTTTAATTTAACATGAAAACAATTTAATCATATCATAAATATTTTATATGTTAATAACATTAATCATATGAAAATATATTTAGTTGAGATAGGAAGCTATAATTTTCCGCACATTTTGTAAAATTTATATGAAGGCATTTTCTCCAGATACTCTGGAAGCAATGCGGAAACGTTAAAATTGGAATCCTGTCAAGAGCACCTTAATTATATTTGCTTTCGACTTTCTTATCAAATCTTGTCGTAAAAAATATACTATACGGAGTAATAAAAATATTATACGCAATAATAAAAGAATTCAGATTATAATGCCGTGGCGTGATTACGAAAAAACTATTAGCTAGTACACAATTCTAATATAACCTTTGTAACCCTATTAAATAATTGCATTTTCCTTCGTAAATTTAGTTCTTAATTTTCTTTTCACAACAGAAAAAAATATTAAAAAAATATATTAGCGATAGATGAGGCTGTTAGTACCATAATATAATATTAAAAGTGTAAAAAATAATAAAATATCATTGAATTTAATAGTATACCGAGCATTACATAAATGTTTAACGATTACTTATTATATTACTATTTATATTATTATTGTTTGACTATTTACAATATTTCAATCAGCTGACTAATTTGTGTAACCAGTTGCAGTTTTGGGCAGTTTTCTAATCCCATGTATTACGTGTTGCCTATTCCAAGTCAAAACGAAAATTAAGAGATACCTAAATACCAATTTTTCTATTATACAAAAAATTTAATATTTTTAATATTATAAGAAATAAATTTTTTTTTTATTGTTGCGTACAGTTTAATTTTCACTCTTTCAATCGAGTATAATTGTACAGGGTACCTACGACTTCAAAATTTTAATTAAATTTAATTTAATGTATACTTTTAGTCATATCATGCATTTTTAGTTGCATCTAATGTCGGAATCGTTATAAAACAATTAATTTTTGAGTTATTTAATTTAATTTCCAAAAATAAAAATGTTGTTAACTCTCTTTTTCAGTTTTCTTTTATTTTCAAAAGTTTCTCTAATATGACGAAGTGATAAATAAATTCAATAATTCAATTCAATATTTTAACTTTGTAATGTCCAACGAATTTCAAGTTTATACAGAATAAAATACATACATCGAATATCGAGTGTGTAAATTCAATATCTCATTAAATTCTAAATATTGGTAAATAACATTAATAATATTATAATAATCGATAGATTATACCTGATTATACCTATCATTTAATCTATACAGAACAGTTTTATAAATTGTATAATATTATAAACTATTGTTTTCTGTCGAGGGTTTAATAATTTAATATTTAGCGTGCAAACTAAATGCGATACGTTGCTTTGTATGCACCACACAAACCTCTCTAGAACCGAATTTGTCGCCTATTTTCAAACAAATTCGGATCTACAGGGTAGATGTAGAGCATTAACATGTCGCCGATGAAATTTTAAATATTTTCTTCATTTTGCTAAAACATACAAATTAGTTACGTATCAATTCTTTTATTTCATACAATATTTACCCTGCGTGCATCAAAGCAATACATTCTATTTTGATCATAGCTCCTGTATCTGATCGATTCATTTAATTTTTACCATGCAATCGAAAGGATATCACTTCAAAATCTGAAAATAAAATTAATTTTTAGTATTTAACAAAATTGTAAAAAAAAAGAATATAAAAATTCTAACGTTGATGCTATCTTATTGCAAGGGGCGATAAACGTGAAAAATTAAGTTGGGGTGTCACTTCTACGAGTATACCTACTTACTATTTATGATAGCGTTTTTAACCGGATTTGCTTTTGTAGGGGCTTGCTTCGTCACAATAGAAGCTGGGCAATGTCACGTTTATATTTTTCCTCAGTTATCCCAACCATTTTATATTTCAAAATAAATTTATTATCGATTTCGTAGAGCCCTTCGACAGTTATACTAGATCGGACAATTTCTTTCTGTTCAGTTGATTTTGTTAGTCCAACGAGCAAGTCAAATTATTATTTTTCGAATGAATCAATTGGTTAAACAAAAAGAGTAACCGCAAAAGCTTCTACACAAATATTCCAGTTTCGTACGCCAATATCTGAACCTCATAACAAAAACAGCGTTTTTACACTTATAAAATCGATATAAAGGGGCTTATATTTTCAGGATAAGGTTTATGATTTTATTTGTTCCAAAAGTAAAGCGAGAAGTTTTTATGTTTCCAAAATTAAAAGTTTATGAGCTTTTATGAAAAGCTTTTCAGAAATGTTAATTAAAAATTTGCAGGAGGCATATGGATAATCCCAGGAGGTATAAATGTACCTATTGATGTTACGAAAATATTTTTAAAAATCTAAGCACAGGTAGTTTAATTTGAAACCAATAAAAAAATGGGTTTCACAAAATTAATCAGCTACAAGTGCTTCCATAACAGTGAACAGAACGAATAAAAAGAAAAGGAAAGCGTTTATTTTTGCACATTGCGAGGCAAATGACAGTTAATCTTAGGTTATATAAAATACTTGACACATAAAGTAAATGCCTGTTTGAAACAAAGAACGGAGCAGAAATATGTCCCTATAAACATATAAACAGTGGAGACAGAGAAAGGGCCGAAAATTAGAAGTATAACGTTGACGAATACAGCTTACAAAATTTACGCTGATATTAAATAAAAAGAGAGACGAGGGAGGGATTTAAAAAGAAACTGCGGATAGGATTTAGAAAAAATGGAGCAACGAGCAACGTGTGTTTTCTAAATTAAGTTGTCGAGGAAAATTGCACGGAATGGAAGAAAGATGTATGCGGTTTTTATTGATCTGCAAGCTGCAGTTAAAAATGCAAACGAAATAATATTATGTTCATGCTCTGGTGGAAGGTTTTACATTCGTATTTGTGTTTTCAAAAGTTTAAAACCAAATAAACTAAGAAAAATGAGCTAATAAAATAAATAACACAAAAAAGAAAGAAAATTAATGATTATTTCTTAGAAATTTTAACTCTGAAACTTAATCAGCGATGTTTTGCTGATGCTAGAGTTAGTCAAAAAATCTAATAGAAATAAAAGAAATTTTGGATAATAGAAACAGAAGTGGCGTATCTAGGTTTCCAGAATGCGAAGGGCAAAGCGGTTTGGTAGTTGCTAATATGCATGACATTTGTTGACTAGTCGATTTAATTTTAAAAATTAATGATATAAAGTATATTCTATGATTATTTATAAAATAATGGTTAGGGGTGTGGAAACCCTTCTAACTTTCTATTTTGTACGCCACTGGATGGATTACTTACAACGTGTGCTTTTCAATGTGTTTGTCGTAGAAAATATTTAAAAATGTAATAAAAATATAATTAGTAAATATTACTAATACACAAATAATGTTAAATTATCATTTTGTCGATAATTATAACGTTAATTACAGAAATATACAATTTCTACCAATAAATTAGATAATTATGAGGATAATGACAGAATCAGATTTTATAAAAAGCCACAGGTTTACTTTGTTTAACATTCTTGATTGCAAATATATTAGGCGAGTATTTAATATTTCACTTACAAAATTTAACATCGGGATTACCTATTTAACCGTTGCTGCGTTCGGAAGCTTATATTGATTTGCAATAACTTAACAAGGGTATTAATGAAGTACACGGGTAAGCTAAATTTGAGATGGCGGACCATTTAATGACTAAATTTATTTTTGCATCATTGCAAAGAGAAACATACAAATAAATGCATCTTCTATTTTACAGAAGTGCTAGATCAGTCGTGCGGTTAGATAACAGACTTCAGGATTTTATAATATAATACAGTAAGGGAATAATATTACTCTGTGTATTTAAATGTTATATGCATCATAACATCGTAGCATTAAATTAAAATTATCTCGAGTCAACTCTACTTAATTATTATCAATATAGTTTTATTTTAGAAGTGACTTAAGTTGTGGAGATTTATGCTCTAATATAAATACAATCTTTAATAGTTCACTACGAAATAAAATTTTATATATTAAAACGATTACTAAATTATTAGTAATCTGTGAGTCAGCATTGTATAAAATTTTAGATTAAACGTTCAAAATTTAAATTAAGTAATTTACGTCAAAAAAAAGTATGCTAGAAAGTTATACTGCGATGAAAACTTACCCAGGGGGGTCTTCATTTTTCATTTACTATGATAAAAAATTTCCTAAATTAAAAAAAAAATGTTTTTATTACTCCCTTATATTTGGCTGTGTTCCAAATTGTCGGTCATTTCGACCAGTTCCAAACAACTTTTATGAGCTAACAGTATCTTTGTTTACCAGAGAAATTTCAGCTCCGTACGCAACCGGTGGCCACAGCAATCCACCGAGAGGCTGCATTTAAAATGCAAATTTTCGAAAATTACAAAAAAATTTTTATTCATGGGTTTTGCTTTGAGTATCAAAATTTCAATTTACATTTTATAGCAGTATACGCCTAAAACAATTCACCTTTACGGTCATAAAAAAGATCAATTTTGCAAGTTGAATTTATTCAAAAATCAATATTCACATTACGCAACTTAGATCTTCAAATCTCAGCAAAATTTAAATTTTATTCTGTGAGCGCACTTTATTTCGTCGTGGAATTTTTTATTATATTTTTTGTAAAACGTAGAACATAAATAATAAATACGCACTGGAATTTTTAATAATTTGACAAATACGAAAAATTTTAGTTCGTGAGCAAATTAAATTGTTTGCTCGAACAAAATTAATTTATTTATTGCTATAGAACAGGATAGGTGCAGGAAGTTGACTGTAAACGTTTTTTTATAGTAGCAAATTAAGAGAAGAGAAAACACTTAACAATGAAAGACAATGAAAAATTTTAACGAATTTCTGTAAAGTTGCCAAATTTTTTAAGTTGGCAAAGAATAAATAAGAACCGAAGTAACGGCCCACAATTATGCGATTAACATTAGGTTTTATCCTCTGCTAACAAGACTAAAATATATGGGCTACATCTGGGTTTTCAATTAAATAAAATTAATTTGCCAAATGTATTAGTCAACAATAAAAATAAGAGATTTAAAAATTTTTTATAAAGTTCATTCTAGGCTACCTGCTCACAACAAATTTTTCGAGATTGCTCTCCGCGCAGTAGTTGGATACGAAAACTTTTTCAATTTATTAAACTCCCTGTAGACTTATATCGTAGGAATTGCCTGTGATTATACCTATCAGACGGTGCATCGCATTGTTTGCTATAATTATAAACTAAGACTCTATTGCAGGTTCAAAAAACTTTCGCAGTTAGAACAATATCACGCGTATCGTCTTGTGCAAATATAAATTAAATTGTTGTGGAAAATTTTATAATTATACATATTACCCATCAGACCTATTTGCACTCAACCAATCAACGGAACTTGGTTAATTAAAAGTTATTTCAAAACTTTTTGAAATTGGTCTACCAGTTTTGAAAATAACCAATTAAAAAAATCCCTGTACACCTATTAATATTCTAAATTATTCAACGAAATTGAGTCCTTTAGTGGGATAGAGATCTCGCGATAATGTAAAAGCGCTAAAGAGTTAAAAATATTGGCACAGAGTAATTATGTCTAATTTTCTGGAATAAAAACAAAACTTTTTAATTGTAGTTTTTATGTGCCGATCTGAGTTAAAATTAGTTGATCGTAAAAATGGTATTGTTAGTACCGTAATAAAAACATAAAAAGTGTAATAAATTTACGAAGTTAATAATCCATACCTCAGTGTTTCCACGTGTAGTCAAGTTCAGGTGCAAATCAGAGACGAGTAAATAATGGAGTGTAAACACGTCCATCAATGTTGCACTTTTCTTGTAACTATCACGCATCTTGTTGACAGAGATGGTGCCATGGCCTATGACATTCGGTTGTGACATGTCTAGATGCAAGCATAGGGTGGGGATTTGGGGGCTCTTGATGCTCAATCGATCGCTTCACGCCCAGTTTTCCCGCGCACAATTGGATGTTGCGCGTTTCTGAAAATCTCCGGTGCGCCACAATACCATCCCAAATGAAATGTGAAGGATCTCAGTCCTTAGGGTTCCGTAATCCAAGGACTCCTTTGAGAATTCATGCTTCAGTGAATATTTCGTGAACCACTCAACCACCTAAAATTCAGAATATTTAGATAGGAACACAAAAACAATTTAGACGTGACTTCTCTATTCCTATGAATACCAAAATTGAAATACGCTAAAGCAGTTTTTACAATGTAATAAATTTTGTAGTAAACGTCACCTCTTAATTGAACGCATTATCATTTTGAACCTATCGCGATAGATTAATTCAGCATCCTGAGGGTTGCAAAGTTTCGCCAAAATAGATTTTCCTTTCGGATTTGCAAATTTTCTTTTCCAATTTTTATGTGCTAAGCCGCTATGGACGCCATGCATGAATAATTTTAGAATTTTTTTTTAAAGTTAAATTTATATTTCCTGTTTCTGGAATGTAATGACCTACATGTATAATTAATGTAATATGAAAATGTAATGATATCATCATTAATAAGCTTACAACATTTTTTTTTAATAGAACCAAGTCGGATTAAGAGATATTTGTACCAGTGGCGTACGGTATGGTACATGAACATAAAGTTTTTCACGAGTATGATTCAATTACTAATAAAATTTAAACATAACTTGGTAACTACGTAAAATATCGACTTATTAGTGTACCCCACGTTAAGTGCTACGTCGTGACTCTAACTAACCTAATTTTTAAAATACATAAAATTTAAAATAACATGTAAAATGTAAGGTAGTCACGTTAAAAATGAATTTAATTCGTTTATTTAAAAATACGAACTATACTCACCAATGAAGAACCGATTTATTTTGTATAAACCATGATAGCATACCATCATCGAATTCAACCGGTTTTTAGAAAATACCCCGTACTTCAGAAATGTGTTATGGCTCGATACCTAAAAATAAAAAGATATTCACACGTTAATGGCTGTTGCTATGTTAAAATTAATTAATCATTAATTAGTATGGAAAAATTATCATTTATATTCAAGTCTTTTTAAAAATAATAAAATTAAGAATTTTAATTTTTCAAGTTACTTCAACTAAATTTTTGCTTAGAAAATCTCAATCCTACACCGAAAGGGTTATCAGTGCGCGCTTAGACGTTGCTTAATGCTCGGATAATACAGTTTCCCAGGACAGATCTATTACATTTCCTTTTATTTAATGCATAGGGGAGAAGCAAGAACCACTTTAGGTTTATAGTTAAATTAAATTTTCAGTTTATTCGATCCATATCTAGAGATTTTCGAAGGGAAGGCAGTATATATTTGAGTTTGATATTTCAAATCAAGCTGGACCGGACTGAAATATTCAGTAAATAAAACAATTTGTTAAAAAATCACTGGAAATCCGTTGACTCAACAGAGAGATCCTTTGAAATGAGGACACTTAATCTGGCTCAGTTTAAAATAATTCCCGGTTTTAGCTGGCTTTTCAAAACGAAACTCCCGGTTTAAAATAACCTCCTTGGAAGGTGGTAGAAGCTTAGGCAAAGACGGAACATCGATTGATAATTTTTTTATTATGCAGTAATCCAACGATCGTTTACATATCTTCTAGTAGTGGAAGTGGAAGGATTCAATACGATAAATACTGTATGTAAGCAGACTCGGCGTTTAACCTACGACTTGAATCAGATAAGATTGCCCAGAAATGTGCGTTTTCTTTGTTAGAATATCAACTTTAACAATAATAGTGGATAACATAGTTCGGCTACATCCCTCTCCAATACTTGGCAACTCGTAGACGAAAATTCTGAAAATTCAGCTTTTCTAATCTATGACTCCAGTTTGCACGACCCAGCAAATTTCCTCGGTCAGTACGCAAAGCACTGATGCGAAAAGTTTTATTACCCCATAACAACTTGCACAAAATTTTAAAATGCAATACAATTGGCTTCTCCTAAGCGCTTGAAAGTGTTAAAGACATCTAACTTTTGTGTTTCTGTGAATCTGCCGAGATAAAATTTTACGAGAAGCTAACTTATCAAAACTTTAGTAATTTGAAACTGGAAAGATCCAAAGTTATATTTGGTGTAAGTTACGAAAATTGCTTCAATATGCTTGTACGGTGTATGCAACATTTCGAAATAAAATTAATTAAGCGTAACAAAAAATGAAAATATTTTTATGTAAATTTCTTAGCGTGATTGCCGAAATACGTAGTAGGCAATTTGAATAATTCGAGTTTTTTCACTTTGCATAAAAAGTAAGCGTAAATATGGGGAACTCAAAAAAGTCGTGATATTGAACAAAATTTAATGTGTTAATGAACGTACAATTTAATTGGGTCGTTGAAAATTATAAATTAGTATACCAATTTTCGCAATTTCAATTGTGGAAATGCAAAACACGTTTGCTATTTTTAGACGTTTATAAAAAAGTACTCCGCCCTTCTATTTCTAACTTCTTTCAGTTTCATTAATGCTGCTCAATCTAATTAATAATAATAAAAACGGTTTAGTTATTTTTACTTTTGATGCTTGGGTCACCCAAAGTAATTTAAAAATTACTGCGCCTAAAACTCTTAATTATAATAAATTAGTTAATTATCAAACTTGCAGTACCTCCCAGCATAAATTGCAAACAAGTAACAACAAAAATTAATTTTAATAAACAATGCTATGTTAGGTGGATATTTAGGTAATAAAAACTAATTAACTTGCGCTTTCTTACCTTACTTGATTAATTATTTTGTAATTATACAATTTTTAGTTAACTAGAAAGGAGTACATTTTTGACAATTTCAGAACAGGCCTAACCCCTAACGGTTTTGCTCAAAAATTAGGCGCATCAATAAATTCCAATATTCTTTCCCATCAACTTTTGTTAAACTTTTGTGAAAGTTATTTTATTGCTGTTATTCCAAGTTTTAACCTTACTTTCGTTACGGTAAAGTAATATCTCCAACAGTTGTAAAATTTATTTGAAGGCATTTTTTCTATTGTGGTGAAAAGGTAACCGAACGAAAAAAGTTACTTCAAAAATTGTGATCTTGTTGTATGTCCGGCAATCGGCATAACTGGAGCAGTGATTTCAATTATTAGCATAAATATCACAGTTTCTTGATCTATCTTGACCTGCTCAACACGGTATTGTTAAGTGTAATAGAATACAGATAGTGCATGACACAGCGCAATTCCAACCCCGACCTGTCCTAACTTACACTAAGATTAATGACATTTGGTTACAAACATTAAGTAAGTGTACAGTATTCACAGATGTTGACCTGGTCTAAACAGTTTCACGAAAAATCTACAAGTCACCTTCCAATTATTGAACAATACCGTCGTGGTTTGAAACTTCTGCAATTTTTATTTCGTAATGGTTTCATCGGTTCCGGAATTTAATGCGATATTTTGTTTAGCCAAAAATTCAAAGTCAACGATCTCTTATTATGGTAATTAAATTTTCATATCATCGTGTAACCTACCTAGCAAGAAACTCATCCGAATTAAATAGGTATATGAAAATTATGAGAAAATGAATTATTTATGTATTCGAAAATGTGCAAACAAACACAATTCGTATATTTTTTGCTTTCTTCAAAATACAAATCATTAAGATTACATTGGGTCATTGCCAATGACTACATTTTTTAACATAGTAACCAAGGTTGTCATTGACCTTTCAATTACTGACTTTTAAACAATATGTTGACAATGAAAATTTAAAATCTTATGTTGCAATCACAAGTGAGGTTAAGCACCCGCGAGGAAGTGCAAAAGTCCGGGGATGCACGGCGAAGAAAAATAAGTTTATTAGTGTAATAATTAGCAAAACGCTAAACTAGAATGGAATGTATGGTTATTTTGTAAGTAGCACTTCAACACCTTCTTCCTTTTCTAATGTATTGCTTTCTTAATTAAGTGCCATTAAGTTTACGACCACTTAAGCTGTTGCTGTTTTCGTTTCTCTTTTTCTGCAAATTTATTAAGCAAATATAGCAAATTTTATAGCAAAGTAAAGCTTTGCATTTATCGTAAGTCTAACTGAAATTATTGTTTTGGCAACGGAAACAAGCCAATAACTCATCTTATCAATAACTTGAATAAAAAAGACAAAACGCTTTTATTAATTCCTTTAAAAGGATTTTAAAGATTCTATTGAAAAGTTTCATTTTGCCTTTGGCTTTCTAAGCTTTGTTAAGAAACAATAGTTCTTCAACGACGGTTTCATAAAAAAAGAAACAAAGTTTAAATTTATTGCTTTCGAAATTAATAGTGTTTTATAAAGCTACAAATTTAACCCTTCAGCAGGCGGTTATGTTTTTAAAGAATACAGTTAATTACGTGGTGCACTTCAGACGCCATGTAAGGTTACAGAACCTTATCAAGCATCAATAGTCAAATTGATTCCATATTTATACCTATAAGCTTGGCCAATTGATGAGAAGTCAGTACACGAGTTTCAAAGTATGAGAGAGAATATAAAAAAAAAATGTTGCGTAATAATTTACTACCCATACCTATATGAACATAAATAATAATTTATTCTAATAAAAGCCCACCAGTGAATCATCGCTTGGACCGATTAATGTTTAAACAGAGTGAGTACATCAAAATGCGGAAGATAAATTGACAAAATAGGCGAACACCAACGGTTGCTGCATTATAATTTTATATTTTTTGAAACTATATTTCATAATTTTAGTCGGGGAGATACCGAAACTTTATATCAAGTTTTATCTCACATGGCTATCTAATTGTTATTAATTAATTAAAAAGTATCACTGTTTTGATTATAATATTATAAATATTTATTTAAAAAATTAATTTAATGTTAATAACATTTATTTATAATTTTTTCAAATTTTTATTCATTTAATTAAAATAACTTCTTTTTTATTTAAATTTTATTCGTTTTATTGTTCTATTGTTTTCATATTATTTTATTACGCTCTTCTACGTTATAGTTATCTTTTTGCTTATATTTAGCCGAATGATCTAAACTTGGGTTGTCTTATTCTGCATTTGAATAATCAGATTAAGTTTATTCGGCCAAAAACAGAAATTCAGTTACAACTAAATTGTAAATATAAATCAAAGCAGGGCGGACTGGCACCAAAACTACATTTCAAATTAAATTCTGTAAGCAAACTCCCATAAACTTCAGTTTTATTTTGATTTTTTAGGCGATTTCAAAGTTTTGTTTGATATTTAAAAAAAGCCAATTTGAATACTCTTGCAGAAAATTTAAATTTATTATTTTACATAAAAACCGTAAATTAGCTCTATCATGTTAATTCTCCTACAGAGGTGCAAACACAAAGGTTCGTCCGTAAACATGCAGCTGTTCAGAAGTCAAAAACCTCGGTCATCCGAGTTCCACCTTATTTTAATAAAAACAAACTGAATTATGTCATATTACTCAATTTTAACGGTCAATTTTTGTCATCATTTTGAGACAACAGGCTAACCATCTTCGACAAAGAACGATGTCTTCGCCAGCTTGCATTCAGCACAAAACAGTAATACAGTGTATTAATCATATCAAATTTTTAGCATAAACCAAAAAATGCACAAAACACTTTTTCGAAAACTAAAATGTTTAAGTTATCACAATATATAAATACACTGTATTATCACACTGAAAAAGTGTTTTGTGCATTTTTTGGTTTATGCTAAAAATTTGATATGATTAATATCGAGTTACACTACTTAAACCACTTATCTATTGATTATTAATACAATGTATTGAATGATACGTGGGCTTTTTAATACACCTAATAGAGCTTTCCACGCCGAACCAACATGATTCTGTGACCCTCATCATTTTTTCCCTTCCATTATGTTCATATAGTAACACAAAAAAGTATCACTTTTAAAAGCTTTTCGACATTAAATCCGACAATCGTCTTCTAAAATGTTTAAGATATCGAATCGAAAATAATTGTTTTTATTTGATAAACATATTAAAAAAATTGGTCTTCAACATCGAAGTCAATGTATTGTTATCATAGTATTATTACAATAATATAAATATAGCTATATTTTTTAAATTTTAGGTTGCATTCTTCCAAAAAACAATAACCTACGAAGGCACTGTATTTACTCCACCAAAACCACGTAAATTTCAAGTTTAAATGGAACAATAATTAATTAATCGGTTGTAGGGTAAAAACGTTATAATTATAATATTTCTGGAAAACCACTTAAGTAAATATCTATGACGTTAGGAACCGTTATATTACGGCCGCTATATAACGGTGCCGCTTTTTAAAAAACAAAAATAAGACTATACGTTAATTAATATAAGATGGAATCTATCTCAGCTTAACGTGGAATGCAAACCACGGCACAAGGAATTCAGAATCAGCTTAAAGTTTATTTTTGTTTTTTCAGGTTCGTATTAGCCCAATGAAGATATTAAAAACTTGAGCTACTTTAATATTATAGTTTTATAGATGTAGATAAATTGAATTAAATTATGTAAATTCAATTGCGTCAGTTCTTTAATAATTAGGAAGATAAGATTTAGTGATTAACATATAAGGAAGCAGATATTAAAGGAAGTTTGTAGTAATAAAAATTTTAATTATTGTAAATAATGTAGTAGCACCTAACATTTAAGTTCAAATTATAATTCTTAATAGTATTTAAACTTGTATTAAAAGCTTAAATACTACTCAGTTCTGGGCCTACAGGGATTATGGTGTTTTTCAATATATATTTTTATTTATTAATTATTAAATTAAAGCGGTTATGGTCTGACGCGTAAATGCGCCAACTGCTAAGCTGAGATATTAAGCAATACAGTCTTTCGATGGGAAGAAATGGCAAACCACCGAGTTTTGCAATTTCACTCAGAATTTAATAATCCTGGTTACATCACCAGATTTAACAGTCTTCTGTTTCTCTGGAATCATTTAAAAAAAATTTTGCGATTGATCCAGGAGATTCAGCAGCTGAAATAGATGAAATTAAAAATTTTACAATAAAAGAACTTTTAGTGCCTTATGGTTCACCCTGTACTGTAAATTTGAATCTATATTTATCAGAACCCATTCATTGATTAACGAAAACCTGGCTATATGACAAAAATGTAGGTAGTAGATAACATAGCTAATTTTGCTTTATGGCCAAATATACCAATGGCGTGGTCAGAATATTAGAGCAGAACTTTAATGAAAAAATGTGAACACACATTTGGACATACTGGACCAAAACAAATATTTTTTATAAACTCCCACTAAGAAATTATAGGTAGTATATTGGATATCAAGAAAATCAAAACCGTAATTTTTTGATCGTAGGACAGTAGAACTTGAATTCAGGTGAATTAATAAAACTGAAGAGATGAAAGATGAAAGAAAAATTAAACGACAATCAGAAAAATAACAATAGATTTTTATAATATTGCTATAACTGTAAATTAATTTTAAATTATTATAAATAAATAATATTATGATACCTTAAAACCATCCAATGTGTTCTTGTAAAATTATAATTTTTTTCCAAACGATAAAATTTTCCACCAATTTCAAAATTTGCTTGCGATTCAAACCACTACTCTTTGTTTATCAATAAAACAACTTGACAACTTATTTATCCAAGTATATTTTAAAATTACACCCACATTTAAAATAAACTTGACTAGCCGGCACTTTTACCTTGGTCTAATTCTTATCTTCCCATGTAAACTCCTCGCTTCTGCGCTAACAATTTCTTATCCAACTACCCCGTTTACTCCAAAATACATAGGAACACAATTAGAATTATTGAAGAGGCGCCACATTAATTACAAAAGAAGTCAATTTCAGTAATATATTATTAAATCTATGATAGAATAGATCACCAAATTGAAAGCATTGCCAATGCGTGGTGGTCTTCGCGGCGGTGAATCTTGCTTCCCTGCATCGTATAAACGAGCATTTAACTGATTTAGTTAAAAAAATTAATTTACCGTTGCCATCAAATGTGATTTCTAATTTAAACACCAATTACGGATACTAAGGGAAAAGACTTAAATATTATACGGCTAAAAACATATTTATTTTTTACAATTCTTAAATCGAAACCGTTATTTTTATAAAATATGCATACTAGCTTCCGTACCCGGTATTTGTCTCTAATTTAATATGTGAAACAGAAACTGAAAGGAAAACTTATTACGGTATAAATACAAAAGTTAATGTTTATTAGTTTATCACTAACAGGAGATATAAAAGGTTTTATGAAAGCTTTTTAAATTCCGTGTGGTCAAAACAAATATAACTTTAATTAAATACTAATTAAAGCTACAGCAGATTTAAAGCGACTGATATTAAAAAGGCAAACGAAAAATAATTGTTTTATGTGACATTAGCTACATGATAGTTGCGTGATTTAATAGATTGCTTTAACAATGACGACAAATCATTCATTCCAAAACGGAAATTTAATCAATGTGAGTGTGTAACCTAACCCGAAAACTATTTTGAATTTATTTTTTAATAAAATATTGAAGGTTGAAAGGAATTAGTGAACTTTTTAGGGCGTCTTAAAATATAAATTGAGAAAATTTTAGTATGCTTTGAGAAAGCCAAAATAATTTATGGACTAAAAATATTGCAGGAGAACCATAAAACCAACATTGTCAAATAAGTTTTTATCATAACGAACGGTTAAGTTCCCGTATCTCGCAAAAACTTGGTGAATTAACTAAAGCTGCACAGTTGAATTTTAATTAATGTCCAAAATAACTTAAATAACATCATCGTGCTACCGAGCAATTCCACCACAACAATTATTTTTATTTGGTGAAATAAAATTTAGAACAAATATTTTTGGATCTTTGGGCCAAAACAATGTTTTGTGTCGTGAGTCTAAATTTATTCCAAAACTAAATACTAAAATTTTATGTGTGTGTAACATACACTCCCACAATGAAAAAATATTAGCTAATGGTCTAGGTATTTGGCAATAACGCAAATAACAATAAATTTTTATAAGTGTGTAGATATATCAACACCCACAACTAGGTGGCAAAATTAAATATTTATTCTAGCGACCAACGACGCTTATAATAATATTTTTTATTTCTCAAGGAAAGTGCGGAAATGTTTATGGTCTAACTTGGTTAATTTTTGAAAAGCGATGCGGAATTACGTGGCGATGGCGATGTCTTAAAAACCGGACGTGGAGGACAAGATCATAGCGTAGGAGATCAACTCGTTAGGAGTGTTGAAGGTCATATCACAGACCTGACGTCACATGTTTTCGTACTGGAGTTTTAATGGAATGTGTTATTTTAAGTGTTGAGACATGTGTTTGCTATTCGACATTTGATCAAACCTTCGTTATCTGCAATCAAAAAGGGAACCTACGGCAAAACAGTTATGGTAAGTCTTCGGATGGAGTTCCTCCTGAAGAATTAGCAAAGTAAAATTTAAATCAAAAGCTCGTTTCAACAACAATGGCACTTTTCTTATAATTTTCATATTGATTTGCAATTAAGAATTTAAACGCATGCGTTTATTATAACAATTCATTGCGCGCGCCCTTAGCGGATCCTTTCGCCAAAAATGGCGCCAACAATAAGCCTATTGATTTTATATGGTGATGGCTTAAATTCAACTTGATTTACATTCATTTCTTTTATTTTTGCTACATTTCCTCCCAAGTGGTTCGTAAAAATCGTTACTTACAAAACTACAATGTTAAACTTTCGCTAGGTTCCTATCACAGGTGACTAATAATTTTTAAATTTGAAATTCTAATATTTTTTTACAGCCGGCCGACAAGTTAGATTTAAAAACTGATAATATTAAAATTACACTAGTATGTTTAATGTGGCTGTTAAAATTCAAATTCTGACCGCTATTTTTATCGAATTTAATATTATTAAAAATTAAGTTGACTTACCGACATAATGTGACTTTAATTAAATTTAATTGTTGCACAAATTATAAAAAAAAAATTAAACAAATTTAAAAGAGTAGGAAGTGATTCTGATGTTGCAGAAACGGCACATAATACCGCACTTCCACTTTTCGTGGAGCTTGAATACCAACTGTCGCTTGTTCACTTCCCTACTCGCTCTTAGTCGAGCGAAGCCATTAACATAAATAATTATTGGAGACAGCTAATACTGTGCCATAAACTTCAACAAACTGACATTCAGAGGGGTTGATTTTATATACCTTATACCTAAAACTGCTTTAGTTCTATTTTGTGACTAAGGGTCGATGGGCATTCTTTGTGTGCGGTAACTTCTTAAGTTCTAAATTTATTTGTCAGAACTTCTTGTCCTTTTTGTAAATTTTAGGTATACTATAAAATATACAGTATAATATTATATATTTTTTAAACTGAAGATGAATGCAAAAAATTCGAAAAGTGAGAAAAGCTCTCTCAACTTGGTGACAATGAAAACTGATATAGAAAATTTTCACTTCCGGTAAATTTTGCTATTATAGAATATTTGGATGTCCACATCGCCATCGTATTGAAACTTAAAACTTTTAAAAGGTAGGTAACAGTTGAATGAAAAGCAGCTGCAAATGTGAGCTTTTATTGAAAGCAGCTGATTTTGTTCTTGGTCTTTGTGAATCAATTTTACAGTTATAATCTCGCTAATAAATTTGACGACACAATGAAATCATACAGTTTATAATTCGAAAATTTGGAACGGAAAACCGTCTCTATTTCAGACATTTTAAATACTGTGGTTGCGATCAAGAGAGGTATATGTTTACGTCACGACCCCTTATGCAGTTGTCATGTAAAATGATCCCGGTCCAGAAGCTGAAAGGGATCCTACTTATCACCGCCTTTTTTATAATGGCCGTTTCCGCAATGCTCTTATACAAAATCCATCTCACTCTTAGAAAATGAGAGTAGAATATTCATATATTATAATATCTTCCAATTTGTTTCAGGTATTTCCCGAAGAAGGATTTGTGAAAAAGAATAATTTGTACCAGAAAATAAAAAACAAGGAAATATTGGACTATGTTGGTTTTTGACCCGCAAAATCAAAACAAGCAAAAATGGTTTGGTGTTGAAAACTTAATGAGAAAAATATTCCAGTCATTGAAATGGAAAACTGTAATTACATAATTTGGAACAGCAGAATGATAAGAAAATATAAAAATCGGTAAGTACTTTTTTGCTTCTTATTTTTATTTAATTATTTTAAACTGGTGGCAAAGTCGTAGATATTGCAGCATTTTTAACTTTTTAATTATAGATATGGATTTTCAATTAACTGAAACGGTACTGCATAAAAATAAAAACACATTCCAGTTGTTTAAGTCATGGACTATTTTCAGAATAATTTGGTATCTAGCGCCATCTGTATGAAAATCTAGGAAATTTAGAAAACCTCCTGTAACATCCAATAATAGCTTCGGAAGTGACGAAGTGAGTATCCCACATTTTTAAAATTTTTTTTAGACTTAAATAATAATTCTCTTGTGTATTTTAGGATAATATATTGTAGGTAAGATGGAAAATTTGCAACTAGCTTAGAAAATTATCAAGGAAAGTTTTAAAGAAGATGACCCAAATGAAACCAAATGAATTATATTAAATTTACTATCAGGTTGAAGTAAATTTAAATTTTTTATATAAGTATTTCTTAATTGCTTCAGGAAAAATTTAATTTTAAATTTTCGTGTAAGAACAATAATATTTAATTTGAGATTTCCAAAAATTGCTTTGCCCGAATTCTATTTCTTACTAATACAGAAATGTTTGCTTGGTTGCATATTTGTCAAAAAAAGTTCAAAAAAACAACAAAACCCTGAGTTAGCCATTGATATTAGTCGTTGATATTAAAGCCAAAATAGGTACCACAAAGATTAAACAACATAAAATTTTGCATGGAACAAAAAATACATTCATACATCGCAATTTTGTAGAATTTTGTTGTAAAAAGAGTGGCTACTCTGGTATGCGGCGCAATTTATCTTACTTTTACCAAAAATAACTATTTTTTTCTAATTTTTTCATTTTAATTTCACCTAGAATTGTAGTTATATAAAATCTTAACAAACACTTTTTTTTCGTCTGATCGCACATTAATGAGAGACAATAAGCAAAATCATATTTGAAAAAATCGAATAAAAGTAAAAACCGCATCGTTCAAGAATGTAGGGAAAAAGATTTCTTATTTTTTTTTATTTAATCATTTCTTGCCACATATATGAGTGCAGAAAAACGGTAGTTTTCATCCAATATAATGTATAGTAAAGGAGTCTCGGGTTGTACAGGGAGGCAAATCAAACAATGTATTTATTCGTCGACGTTTCGGAGGATCTATACCTCCATTTTCAAGACTATAATGGAAAACGAACATAAGGTTACATTGGTATACAGATTGTGTCACTCACCGAAGAACAAAAAGGATGGAGTGTGTTCGATATAAGCCTATGTGTCGAAAGAAAAAAATATTGTTGACCTCGTGAAATGTGCTTACTTTGGGCCCTGGCTACTTTCGACACATAGGCTTATATCGAACACACTCCATCCTTTTTGTTCTTCGGTGAGTGACACAATCTGTATATCAATGTAACCTTATGCTCGTTTTCCATTATAGTCTTGAAAATGGAGGTATAGATCCTCCGAAACGTCGACGAATAAATACATTGTTTGATTTGCCTCCCTGTACAACCCGAGACTCCTTTACTATATATGAGTGCGGTTGGATTTCTATGTCGCAGTTGTAGGATTGATTGTCAATCGTGTACATTTGATTTTTTTTGACAAGTTTCTTTCAAAAAGTGCTATAACAACATTTTTGAGATATCATATCCTTCAATACTAATCAGTTTTTGGTATTAAAAATTTTATCCGATTTAATTTGACTAGTAGGTACCTATTTTTGGCATATAATGATTATGAATGTCTAATTCAGAGGAATGTTTATGTACAAGATCTAGAAATTTGCAAAGGAATTGTAGGAATTATAAAAAAAAAGATAAATTAGTGTATAACTTTTTGGTCTACGCTTTTCTCTTAGAATCTTCTGTTTTTGACAAATTTCAGTTGGTTAATTTTAGTTAGTCGGTTTTAATTTGTTAAAATCAGGCGTTTTCACTCCTCGAAGCACAGATTATTTATGTTTATAAACTGCGGCCTTCTTTTGATGTAGATATTAAATATTAATATTTAAAATTTTAAAATTTGGCTTTTCGTTTTTATTTATAAATTAATAACAGTTGATGTTGTTTGTAGATATTAAAAATTAATTTATCGAGTAATAGCCCCCTCTAAGAACCACTATAGCCACCATTGGCATGACAACTATTACTAATTTTTTTTCAAAATATTATTTGCTTTTCATTTTTGTAAACTTAACATTGATGTAATATATTACCTACTAAAGTTTAATCGGTCAGCTTACTCATGAACTTTGATTGCAGACTTCCTGCATGGTCAACCTAGTTTCGAGTCTTTCTAAAATAACTTCTATCAAATAGGGTGTGCTAATGCAATTACGATTACATCCTTGATGCTGGAAAATGCAAAAAGTTTTTAATTAAAATAAAAATTATTAATTATTTCAATTATCTGATTAAAATGAAATTTATTCAACAAAGAAAATGATATTAAATTGTTTATTATAAATTATCTTTCCAAACATTGTTGTTTACACATACAAAATTTTTTTTCTTAATTTATAGTAAATATGTTTTCTGTTTTTTTAATTATAATTTTTAGTTTGATTTAATAGATTTATTATAAACACTTTAATGTAAATAATGTTAAAAAACTTTAATTAATTTTTTTGTAGACTTTTATACAATAGCGTTTCTTAACTTTTTGATATACTACTTAATAATGAATCAAGTTATAGTAACATAAAGAATTATTTTCGACTTATGTATGTTTTTTAATTTCAAAAATATTTACTTTTGATTTCATTTATAAGTAGTTCTAGGCAGATAAAGCAAAATAATTTTTTATGTTAACTTAACTTGATTATGACTAATTTAATTTTAAGACGTTATAAATAACAGTAATATTTTAATAATCATTAAATAATTACAACATTAAAAACACATAACTATTCACACATTATCAAACATTAATTATTTATGTTATTTACTTGCCAAAGCAGAAATCCAGTTTTTGATAAAACTTGTATGTAATTGTAAAGAAATTATTAGCAGTTTTTCAATCAATGTTAGTCATTTTACTTTGTGGTGTCGTTAGGTGGATGCAAATGTAAAAAGTTTCAATGTACAATGTTAGTACACAAATTTAACTTTTAATATTGCATTGTTTTATGCGGATTAAAAGTGAGCCTTTTTAAATAGAAATTATTGACAATTACAGTTTTACAAATAATCTTGATTAAAAAACACTTTCAATCCAAATTAAACACGCTATTTTTTCTAAAAATGCCCAAAAATCTAAAACAAAATTACTAATTTTAAATTATAATTTAAAATTTATTTTTGTAAATATTGTGTAAACACAACATTGTTTTTTTAGCTTAATTTTTAAGGTTAAAATTTTGAAATGTGTGTACACGAATTTATCTACAAAAAAGACAACTGAAATGGTAGTTTAGATATGCGATGGTAGCTAAATTTGATCTTTTGCATTAAATTTATAATTTTAACAAATTTCTGGGCGTAGCACACAAAATGCGCTCATAGTACAATAAAATTTGTTGTAGAATTTGAAAAATGGCATTAATATGAAGCGATTAAACTATGGATCAATCACAATTTTTTTTTGAATTTCAGAAATAATCAATTTTTAAGTTTAGACTTTTTATATTGAAGTTAGTTGTGCTTGACGAAAATAGGTACAGCAGCGACTTTGCTGCCGCAGTTGCTTTCTAGTAGTGCAATAATTAACATGTTATCATACAATGATTTTAAATTGAATTTTGCTAATTAGATTAGAATTTAACTTATAAACAAACGTCTGCATCATTTTAGATCTGTAATTTCTGAGTTTAAACGACTTAGGAAATGCTTTAATGATTAGAATGGCTCAGAAATTTATTAACTGGATCCACCATTTTGAGTGTAATTATGCCCTAAAACATAAAAACACGCCATAAGGTGAAACTAACCTTATGGAGACAGTCAATCGAATAATTAATTACATTTGGTTTTTTTAACTTTTTTACCCGACATTTTGATTGATTCATAAAATTTAATATACTTGTAGTATTTGTAATTTATGACATAAACTATCAAATGATTAATTATTTAAATTTTTTACATAATATTATTTTCTAAGTTTGTCTGATGAGAATCTGAAATTCGAAACATAATGTTGACAATATGTAACTAACTGCAATCATTCAATTAAATAGTTTTTGTTCTTATAAGTAAGTTACAAATTATATTTTAATTTCAATTTCATCCGACATGTTAAAAATTTAATCTTATCATAAATGCATAAACTATCATAATTATATTAAAAAAAATTTTAATTTTTAAGCCTATTTTGCGTGCTTTTCTCCAAATCTTTTATTTAAAATTTTAAACAATCAAAATAAATTGTCTATATTTAAAAATATCAGGAATTACTGTAATAATATTATAGTAAATTTAGTAACAACTATTATCAAAAACAACACTATAAGTTTGATAGCTTAACAGTCAGGAACATTTACATATAAAATTAACAATGTTGTTAACTAAAAAGCTCATTGTGAATAGCACTTATTAATATTGATTTTTAAACCGTTTTGGGCGAGACGGAACTTTGATATATAACATAGTTCAAACAAAGCAGTGAAAATTATCAATTTTATTTGTAAATGGACTTTAAAGCTAATGAATTAGGTTAAAAAAAGTCGGTAATCTCAATTTGCCAATATGAAGATCTTGAAACTAGAAAAGTAATATATAGTAAGTACTAAGTACACTTAAGTAAAGTTCTATTAGACTAAAAACGACTGCTCTTATTACTTGACGTAAAGATGTGAAAAACCTTAAAATTCAATTTTTGAAAAAAACAGGAATTAAATAGGAATTTGACTTTGGCTACTCTAAATGTACTGACTTAAAACTACCTTTCTATACCATCTCATACTAGGTACAGGATAAATAAAGAGTTTTAATTCACCTTAACAATGTTTTAATAGATAGAAAGTTGAAATATGGAGAATTCCATATTTTATAGGTTCATCAAAACTTTATTTTGATTTTGATGCCACTTGACACCTTACTTCATAAGTATTAAAAATTATTGTTTTTCTATTCAAGAGAGAAAATAAGTTTTTATAACTGTGCACCATCACATACTATAATATATTTAATTTATCGCATTTCTTGAATTTTATAGGAAAGAGTCTTAATATAATATACGATAAGATTAAATTTTTAACATTTTAGACGAAATTTATGAAAGAGTCGGAAATATAATAATTATTATAATTACGTTTTAAAAATGTCTGCCCAATAAAATGTAGAAATAAAGGTTGATTGTTGAAAAATATATAGGTACCTATATTAAATTTTTCTTTCGAAGAACAGTATTTTAATCGAGTAAAAATTATATATTTATACTCTACATTTAAAAAGTGGCCTTCAAAAGGTTGTCAATATTATGTTAGTTAATAACTTATAAACTCAAAAAAAACTTTTAAAGCATTATAAATTTTAAAGCAATAAATTATGTTAATATTATCTAAAAGTTCGAAGAATAACTATAAAATTATACAATATAATCAACAGTCTTTAATGAAACCATTCAGACAATTGGTAAACAAGGGTGGATACATCAGTTAGTATTACAGATAACCTACCCCCGCACCAGAAACTTTTCAAAATCTGCAGTAAATCGAAGAAATGATTTAATTTGCGAAAAATTCGGCAAAATTTTTGTTTTCATTGTAAAATATTTAATATTCTCCCATCTACTTTGTAGTCCGGTAAATCTTGATATCCGAAGATACAATAATCCACAAAAAGCTGAAAACTGGTAAATTTGCTAAAAACATAATAATAAATGAAATTTAAAAAGTTCTCGTCGATCCGGTACCTGGAAAAAAATTGAAAAATTGAAAAAAAAAATGAAAAAAATAAAATTTGAGATTTTAGAATAATTCATATGACTATTTGTTAAAAGCTTTTAACAAAACCATTCCAACCGGGTAACCACGCATTTTTTCATGTTCTATAAAACCAATACTATAGCAGGGATACTATTGGGTTTCATTTTAGCTGATATTTTCATAGTTATAATTATTATGTATTGCAGTGATCTTTTTAAAAAAAAAGTTGTTTTCTTACATACACTATAAGTGCTCCCGACTAACCTCCTCTTTGCAGGAGAAGAGACAATCTTATCTCAGGTTGAGTTCTATTGTTCTCAAAACAAAAGTAAAATTTCCAATCAACAAAATAAATAAATGCTTCTACAAAAACAAATAATAACTTAAATCCAAAGTAAAATAAATGTTAAACAAACATTCAACTCTCATAAATGGGACCGAAGTTTATATTTCTATCTTATCCAAATTGACGTGATTTGTCTTTTGAACCATCTGTTCTTTCAAATACAATTTTAAATTTTTCAATTTTTAACACAAAACGTCGTTTTATAATTTTTAACTTCTCTTTCCAATCAATCATCTAAATCAATCTATTACCGCTCAGTAGCCACTTATCAAGAATAATCAAAATCTCCAAAATTTTAAAGATAATTCAAAATTCAAAAACTCAATTTATTTAATATCAAATTATTAAACACAATTTCAAACTAATATCAAAAAATCTCAAAATTTGCCTCGAGCCAAAATCGCACAACAGACTCGGGCGGCCACAATAGGCAAAAAGCCTGGTATCTCATTCGATTCGCTCCCACCTGTCTAATTTCCCAATCTTACAATTCAAACTTACAAAAACGAAATTTTCTTAAAAATGTACAGGGTGGGTGCGAATCTTTATGAAACCCCACGGTATATTTTATATAGGTAAGTTACAATCACCGATAGAAACATATTTTTATTTATATTAAAGCTTCAGTGATGTATATTGTCATGTTACGAACCAAAGTTTACCTACCCTGTTAATTTGCTATTAATTTTGATTTTAATTTTATAAAATATTTAGATTTGAGTTTTGGGAGGTAAAACTTTGGAAATACAAATTTGATAAAAGTAAAAATTTTATCGACGCTTTTTATCGAAAATGGTGTAGGTGATAGACGTGTGATTTTTATGTCTGAATAATTTTGATAAGCTTGTAAAATATTTGAATATAAAATGGATTTTTTTGAAAAAGTGTTTTATTGAATATTACTAGTTGGATTACATTCGATGGATTACAAGATGGAAGAAAGTTTGAACGATTTTGGGTAAAAATTTAAACGGAAGCTGAAGTTGAATAATTTGAAGAGCAAAAGAATAAATTACAGAGCAATTAGAAGGATTTAGATTTGTTGATTGAAGAATTGTTTGGATGATAAAATTTTGTAAAATTAATTATTGAAGGAACAACAAATTGTTGGTGATAAGCCGGACTGCGATAGGGGTATCAAAAATTTAACATTACCATTTTAATTTATTTTATTGTAACAAAATTGAAAATTTGAAGAAATACGTTTAATTAAGATTTGAAAAATTAAATATAACTTAAATAATTAAAATGCTGGGGGCATAGCAATATTACTACATAGGTGGCGTATTTATGCATAATATGATGACGATTACAATTTTTCCAACTTTTTGAATTGTTATATCTCAGAAACTATGACTTTTAGGAAAAAAAGTATTCATATATTTTTTATAGTTAATTACATGATTAACAATTTTTGTCTAAGCTAAGTTTATGATAAAACTTACCGTTTTGCTGAAAATCGCAAGAAACCCATTTTTTGACTTTTGACCTCCAATAAATTTTTTTTCAGGTACCGGATCAATGAGGACTTTTTAAATTTTATTTATAATTATGTTTTGAACAATTTTACCAACTTTCAGTATTTTGTGAATTTTTGTATACCTCCACTGTTATTTCTTGGACTAATTTGACCAGTCTGTTGTCTGGATCTGCCTTGTCGAAAAACGGCAAATGACATTTTATGCATGTCTTAAACTCTCAATTCCTAAGTGCTACCATTCACAACAGTCATGAGAGGTTTAGGAATAAAAAAGTTAAAAAGTAAAATTCCATGCATTATCTTAAGTTAAGATTGGGAACCCATATTGATAATAAATGCGTGATGATGTGAAGAATAGAGAAAAACAGTTCCCAATTATCATCAACCACAAACGGGGTATTTTTGACAAAATACTCTTTTTTTTTTTAGATTATTTCTCTCTATTATTTCTGTTAGGTTCTTTTATATTTAGAGTGACAAAGGGACTAACTTGACGCTTCCTCAACTCCAAAATTAAAGGAATGGCAACGGCAAGGTATTTTTGAAGCAGTCACCGATGCCAATACGTACCGCTAGTAGAATTACCATATTATTAACATAATTAATAATTTTACAGCGTAATTTTAGAAATGGACATTTTGAAGTTGAAATTAAATTAAATCTCATGTAATAACTTTCTTATGTAGTGTGCTGTATAGTTATTGTAGTGTTCACTCTTAAGTCTAAAGTTCAAGATGGTCAGCAGCTCTTAGACTACAAGGAAGGTTAAACAGGTTCTCAAATTGAGAACACTCACATATGGGGTGCAGTTCTTAGTCAAAGAGCTCTAAGTGCAGCTCTGAGGCATGAAGAAATAATACTCCAATTTGGTAAGCTTCTAAGCCAGAAGCTCAAGATATAGTATCAGCTCTGGGACTTATATGGTACAGTTTCTCAATCGATGTATTTTAAATTTAACTTTTTTGTTCCAATTTTTTTTTGTAAAATTTTAATTACTTTTGTTTTAGGATAAGTACAAGAATGTAAGGATATGTACTAAGCGAGAGAGAGATTGAGTGATAAAAATTTTAAGATTAAAATATTGCAATTTTAAGTTAAGTGAAGATAGTACAGAGATACAAAATTTATAAATTAAACACTTTGAAGACATTTCTTTATCACTCTATGGCAAAGTTTAGAACTAGAAGTATTGAGAATATAATAAGTGATGCAAATTGAAAAGGAATTTATAAACATTTTAAATTTCTACAAAGACGATAAGAACATATAGTTAAAATTGAAATATTTTGGTGTTTTGTTAAAATTTGCAACATTTAAATTCTTTTTGGTTTTAAATTATTTAAATTTTGCTGCTTGGATATTTACCATTTTCTCTGGCACCCAATATATTTAAACTTAAACAATAAAAGTTCTTGATTTATTTATCAGCAGGCTACATAATGCAACATGTCATGACATACAAACTAAAATTTAAAAAATATAAAACTGAAAATCAAAGTTTACTTCCATAACTTCTCTAATATCTTAAATAATATAATAATCTGAACAAAAATTCTAGAAATAGTCTATTTTGTGTTTAATTTTAAACTTTCAAAAAATCTTTAAATTTTTGGATTATAGTGACATCTATGTAAAATTCTTTAAAGTTTCGTATAAAGCTGCATTTAATAATTTCCGAAAGAACTTCTTTTCCATCTTACAGGGTCCTAACAAATTTAAATAATTTAAAAGTTGGTTTATCTTAATCCATTTGAATTGGAAAGTTACAGACAATATTCTTCCAGACTCACAGGTTCTGTTAGAGAATTAATCGTCAAGAAAAATAATACATGTAGAGCATTGAAAAGAATATTACGACATAAAACTTTCCATAGTAGGTACAATTATTTTGAAAGAAATTTAAATATTTAAATTATGGATTATAAGAATGCGTATCTCTATTTAGTAGTGATGTAAAGTGATGGAAAATATACGCACTTTTGTATGTAAATTTTTGACTTACTGACACTATTGATAACTCAAACGCAGAGACATAGATTGACAAAGACGACATGGATATTTTATTTTGATGCCTGACCACCAGCCTTGGAGTTTTTGTATTTGTGATTCTCTGATTTGCATCTGTCAATGCAAAATACCTGCTTACTTATAAGCACACTCGTGTACGCCATACATAAGTAATTTACTTGGAGAATTTTTAAATAAAATTTAATAATTTTTTTATTACAACAAGAAATTAAATGTTTTTCATTCTTTAAATCAGAACAATTTGTTTTGCTGACATAAATAGTAAAATAATTTATAAGCAAATCGGAATGTCACCATGGTCATTAGTCATTTCACGAAACATGCAAAAACATAATATTTTATAGATTGAAACAACTTTAAACAAAATTTTTTAATTTTAGCAAAAATTAAACATTTCTATTAATCTGAGTGCTAGTTAATCATTTGGGTGTGTTTGGAAAACGCGTATCACGTAAGCGTTTGATGAATTTCCTTACTCAATGGTTTCCGATGATAAACAATGTCGTCGATCGAATTATGAAAATTAGAGAAGTCAAATAGAAAAATTTAATTTTGTCTAGGTATTTATTCTCGGCAATGGTACTACTCGAAAAAAAATGGATTGTGATTTTAATCTGACCCCGAGTAATTAACGCAAACGACTACTTTTTTGGATTTAATTGAGTATAAAAAAAGGTAGTTATTCAAAAAATACACTACTACATTATGTTAATTATATTTTAATTGTAAGTAATTAATATTAATCGTTCGCAAACCCAATTAAAAGTTACCATAAAAAACGAATTTTTTATTTTCATTAATACGTTTATTAATTTTGTGTAGACAATTACAACAATAAATGTTACGAGTTTGTAGTATAACCTATTATACTGCACTCTCACGCAATAAACCACATAAATAATAGAACAAATAATAATAATAATAATATAAACAATATGAAGCTACATTATACACAATATATTTACAATTTTACATGAGTTTCTTCTTCTTAGTACGGGTGAAAGACAATATAACTTATCTGGAAATACTGATAATGTTAAATACTATTTATATCAGGAAATTTTTTTGAAAAGCCGATGTCTAATCAGCTTTAGTTCTACAATTTGATCCATCATACCTATCGAAAAATTATTCTATACTTAGATGTTTTTTTTATGTCTTTGCACTAATACTAACTTCATTCATTCGTCAGTAAATAACTTAATTTTTTAAAATCGCGTGTCGATATTTACAAAATCATTGAATAGTTTAAAACTTAAAATAATAATAATATCTACAACAATAATAATATTATATCCTATATTGTATTAATCACACTTTGTTTTTCTTAAAATTAATTCACTAGTGAGCATTAAGTAACTTTATACAATAAGTCTTTTCTTCTTTCATTAAAATTTAATTTGAAAGCTTATAAAAACATACTCTGAAAATTTCAACTTTCACACTAATGTCGGTTTGCTTTTTAAGATCACCAACTTTATTGCACAAAAATATAAAATAACACTTATTTAAAAATTAAAATAACAAAAAAACACGCATGCGAAAGTTGAACGATTTATATTATTTTAAAAGTTTATTGAACAATTTATTTGTAATTAATGTTTTTTATTACATAAAAAACTAAACGTAATGCCAATTTTGTCCAACACTGTAGTGCATGGAATGTTTGTTGGCACTAGGATTTAATAATAAATAACCAGCGATGCAACGTGACGACATTTCACACGAATAAATATTCGATTTGTTTATCGAATTTGGTGATTCGTCGCGGTATCGCGGGCCGGAGACCACACTACGATCCGATTATGCCCTAAGAAGGGCCGCAGTCTCCGTTGTATGAGGCCCAGGGCTAGCTGTAAGGGCTACCACAAGCGTAAAGACCGCGTTGCATGGGTCCCATGCCTCCCATCCCCATTGCTTGGTGGAACGCATAGCCTTCGTCTTGGAGAGATGCAAGATGGAAATCTGCAACATCAAGCATATTTCTGAAATAACTGGTTAAATATTATTTTCTTATTTTTTATTGTCGATGGGGATGGGGGCATTTTTGGTTAGTAGCGAAGACAGTTACAAAGTAAAGCCTTATCATGTTAACAATATTTTTACATTAAACAGGTATTATAAATAACATAAACAACTTTAAAGCTCATCCTTCAAGGTTATAGAAATTAATTTCTTAACCACCCAAGAATCAATAAAAATTAAAAATTCCTTTCTGTAAATTACACGTGCAAGTGTAACGTAAACATCTAAGCAATATAATTTTTGTCAATATTTAATGAAATAAAGTGGGTTGCTCTTTTGACTCACCTTACTATTTCATTCCAATTCGGCCGATTCTTAATCTTTGACTAGAAACGTAGTCGATTAACCAAGCAGTTAATTTTTAACTTAAGGGTTAGGTTTTAGTGGACATTAAGATATTTTGAAATCATGCAATTTTAAAAGATATTTAAAAAGCCTGCATACTTTTAAATCGGTTTTTAATTGAACAACTTTTATTGTAAAATTGTAAGTTTCTATTCAACAATATTTACAAGGTTGAAATCGTGAACAATGAATGATGAACTGAAGTTTCTATATAAATTATTTAAATTGATTTTAATTCTTTTATTTGAAAAATTTGTGATATGGTTATATATCAGGTTTTACGAATCATATTTTATTTGGTATTGAATCCAAATTCTAAACGGAGTTTATTTGCAAAATAAGTAGAAATTAGAGTAACATTTTTTTATTATCTTCTGGAATGCATTTCTAATAATTTTTCTGCAAATGGGAAATTCATTCTTCCTTCTTCTTAAGACAAACTAATTAACTGCGAAAATATAATTAATTGTAGGTTTACGGTTGCCTTCCTTACAGTCCATCATTTGCTTTTAGTCTTTAGATTACAGAAATGTTATAGGAAACGGAAATGTGGAAATGTTTTTTTTATAAAATACAAGGTTTTATTTATTGAATTGGTTAGTTATATAGGTCTTAATGAGATTCTCTTGGTTTATAAATATTAATTCAATTGGCGGCAAGTCTTAAAGTGTAATTCTATAAACAACAAATTAACTAATGACAAATATGACCGGATTAACAAGATTATTTTAATGAATGCTTGACAAGTAGGTATGTGGTATGTATATCATTTTCTCATAAGTAGTTGGTAAATAAAAATTATTAGCAAAAAACACTTAATATTATATTGATCTTTATTTCGATCACATTCTTGAATCGTACATAAAAACGAATTATATTTACTTAAAATCAAATTAGTTGGAAAGTATAAATTTAAATAATTCATTTTCCACCTTCTTAAAATTTAGTAATTATAACTGATTTTAACTGAACTTTTCGATTTCGTAAAAATAATATAGCAAAATGATTATCTTTTTTTGATTTCTGTAACCCACCCACTGGCGTTGCTTTCACTTCCACAAATTTAAGTGCAAACATACAAATTTAATTTAAGCATAGATAAAAGAAACTTTCCCACACATGAAAAAATTGGTATTTTAGTGTAGTCGAAGAGAGTTAATATTAAAAATAACTCCATTTATTACTACCTAACCAGCAAAATTCATTCGTTAGATAGAATATCATTTCAACTACTACTGAAATTTATGTTTAGTTTCACAAAAGCAAATTAAAAATTAATCTATGATTACAGTAGTGGTTTGATGTGGTTACTGACAGAGCTGAAAGTAATTCAACTAAAAGGCTCGGATCAAGTAATTCAAACACTTAATTACTTTTGAAATTAACTGAAAGTATTTGGTATTTAAAATATTTCAAAAAAGTATTAGAGAGATTGGTAATTGTATTTTTAAATTTTTTTTTAATAATTGATTGGTAAAATACTATGATTAATTAAATTAATTTTTCTTATTGAAACAATTTAGTAATTGATATGTTTATTGCTTTTAAGAAAATTTAGTACTATGTTTGATATTTCAATCAGATTATGCAATATTAACGTATTATATTAAAAGTTGGTAATTGAATTACTTTCACCGAGTGCTTTGTGCAGCTCTTCTGATCACTAGTCGAGTTACAGAACAGAAATCTTTGACTTGCGATGTGCATCAACACGATGTGGATTTAAGAATTAGTTCTGCATTTAGATAAATCTGGTCAATTGACAATGTTAATATCAAAAATACTATGATTAAAATTTTACAACAATAATTAAAAAGCATTGTTGTTAAATATGAATTAAAGATTACATTTTAAAATGCTTTCATAAAACCGGACATTAAAATTTTTCTTGTAAAATCAATTGATTTAGTTTAGTGCGTCGGATAATACCGAAGTACTTTACTGTTACACAGTGAACTAGAAATGAATACTTTAGAGCCGCCCACCATTTTTTCACAACTTTTACATTTTAAGTAAAATAACATTTTTTCGTAGGAAAAGTAGCTTTTGTTAGAGATTCCCCACTAAAAGTCCTACCTTGGTCCTTAATAGAACACTATAGTATTACTTTTCGTACATAATATTTGCTAAATTGTCTTTTGCCTTTCTGTTTACTAAAATTTATTTTTTTATTATATGATTAATCGATAAATCTACATGATAAATCTAACTAATCAATTACCCGAACAATTACGTGTGGATACGTAAAATTTTGATTACTTTGATTTGAGGGCATCCAAGAACTATGGCATCAACACGGGATTTCACTTATCTAGATTTTTACCGGCAGAATTTTGTTCTTATTGGGATTTTTACTTTGTCGGGATTTTTGTCTTCGTGAGATAACGAAGGTATTTTTATATTTTATACGCATGTTTTGTTGTAATAAATTTCATAAAAACTGTGGTGGCTCAAAAAAGGCCAGGCCAGACCAGTAGATAATTCAGTTTAGTTTCAATCGTCTGTGAAAAATGAACGAGAAGAAATCTTTTGTGAAAAACTAAAAAGTACATTGTTTTGAAAAATAGAGATAAGAAAATTTATTTTACTATTTTTACTCAAAATTTTGCTTGGTTTAATATTGCAAATAATTATTTTGGGCATTTGATGTCTACGTATTTATTAAGTCAAGATTAAATTTTAATATTGATTTGTAACACTGACTGAAATGGCACCAGTTTTGTCGTTACTTTCTCATTAAACCCATATCGAAGAGCTATAAATTACTAAATAATGTGTTTTATAATTATTAATATGCAACATCTAAATTATGTAATTTTCAAATTAAGGTTATTAATATCATCGAAAATCAAGTTTCCTGAAAAATTGATTTCTAAGCTAAGTGGTTTACATCGACTTTTAATGTCCAAATTATTTAGTACCCTGAAAGGTTGCGATATATTCACCACTTTTATGACTTAATCAATATTGATCATATAACCCGACCGTGATAACTACATAATAATTTCAAAAATTTAATTTAATTTGTTTATTTACCATAATCAATAATAATAATTATTATTGTTATTAGAAAATAATTATTTTATATTCTATTACATAATTTAGTAAAGACGATTAAAAAGTGTCATTCACACAATACAATCCATTAGTGTAGTTTTGTATAGACACTTAACATGTTGTAAGATTTTCTCACTATTTAATTTTCCTTCATTAAAAATGGATTAAATGTTATTTACCTACCCATGTTTAACATTTACTTAATCTTGATTGTTAGATTAAGGTAATAAATCAAAATTATAATAAGTAACAGAAAAACTGATAAAGCAAAAATTTTCTGCTATGGTCATTTGGATTTATCAATAATCATGCAATTAAATATTGTGTGGGATTCAATTTAATGATTGAAGTAACCTCATAGGTTTATAAAATATTAAATTGATAAAAAGAGAAGACTGATGGTACTCGAAAATGTATTGTACTGGGAGAGCTTACATAAAGCAATAAATTTCCGATTAAAATCTCAACGGAGGTAAGTTGCCTTCAGGGTTTGCATCATATGGTTCCAAATATTAACACTGAATAAGCTATTAATTCTTAATCTCCAATTTGATAACTTTGGTGTCTGCCGGTGTAGTCGTATATGCTTAAAATTGGACTTGACAAATAATATTGAAGAAAAGACTGTTATAATTTTTTTATATAATGAAATAATATAGAGTCAACATATTACATTTAATAAATTGCATAAGTAGGTAATAATAATAATTTGCATCTGCAATTAGTTACGTTTCACTTGTATCTGTTGCGTTTACTTACAGAACCATTACAAAGTCAAATTATTGTGAATGCAGTATTTATAAATGTGGAAACCTGGGTAATATATCAAATTGTTGTTTCATGATAAGACTTATATTTGCCTATATTTTTAAATTTTAGCTTACATAATTCCATAATTTAAATGTTAATTTACCTAACAGTAATAAAAACAGGTAATAGAAACTAAACACATAAGTACGAATACCTACTTCTATGTTACACACGAGAAAGGGCATTACATGCAAATATATACACCTTAGATAAAGTATTTACGTCATTGATCCCTGTGTTTTTCCGAATTTGTTAATGAATTCGATATTTACACATTGTTAGATATTTACAAACCTACTTACAGCCAAGCACATTAAAAGCTAATAAAATCGAGCATTGAGTATGTTTTGGCATGCAGGTAAAAAAATAATAAAAATGAAAACATTAATTAAATAAAATACCTAAATTGGCAATCACACGAAAGCTTCTCTTAAGTAGCTAGATGTGCAAATTGGCTAGGATGCAAGTCAAACTGATAAGGGTGTCCGTAAGGGGACATATGATAAGGAACGATATTCATACTGGCCATCTTATGTTCTTTTTTCCACTTCATACGTCGATTCTGGAACCAAATTTTAATTTGCCTTTCCGTAAGACATAACGCGTGAGCAATTTCAATTCTTCTCCGCCTTGTCAGGTACCGATTGAAATGGAATTCTTTCTCCAACTCTAACGTTTGATATCTGGTGTACGATGTTCTTTGTCGCTTCGTCTCGCCATTCGCATTTACTGTACCTAAAAAATTTGAATTATTTAATTTTTTGAAAATAAAGAAACTAAGAGTTAATGCATAAAGCAACTATCACCCACGCCATTATCTATTTTCGTTATTAGGTGCAAACCCAATTATAACTCGCATAACATACCGATACGATCTTCCAACCGACATCGAAATGATATACAAACATTTCGTAAGTTACAGACATGGCCAAGTGACATCGCAGGCTGTAACTCAAAACAAGAAAGCATAGGTGTTTTGTAGCGAGTTTTCCTCAAGGAAGCCGCGGCTTGCCACTGAATAAATCAAGAGTTGGCACACAGCCAATGACGTTTCATTCTATACGCTCAGTATATTATCTCTATATAGATACATCCAAATTATACTCTTTAATTAATTTCAAAATAATTAATTATTACGATCTAATGCAATTCCAAAAATATAAATATACCAATTTGTACTCCGCCACGATAAAGTGAAGCACAACCTCATTAAATTAAGTTGTTGTATTTAATAGATATATAACAATTATGTATGTACTATGTAAAATATGCAATATTTTCAAGAGAAACGACTTAATTGCAGTCACTAAATCATAACATTTTGCTTTGAATTATCAAATAAATAGTAACGATTGGCCTTTTATTGTAATTTAATTTGACAAATATAAAAGGCGATTTGTGTTAGTAACAGATTAACCGAAGGAAAATTTATTGCTGTACTTTATTCAAGTACTCTGTTAATAGAAGCTCCATATAGCTATTATGGACTGTTAAAATAAATTACTATTACTTTTATAACAACTTTAAAACCGATGTTAAAGTATCGATACACAAATTAATATTATCGTTTTAATGTTAAGGATTGATAGAGTAATTATTTCAAATAACAAAGATAATTTGTTATAGTTACTGCTATATGTAATTTGTAACAGAGGAAGTATAAATTAAAAGTGAATTTTTAAACCCCATAGTTTAAGGTGCAACTCAAACCACGATAATTGTAATAAATCAATACGCCATATATTTTATATTTCTCAATAATGTGTAGTAAATTAGGTGATGAAGTTTTTATGTTCATTTCTAAAAAATGTTCTTTTTACCGAATCTGTCAAAATATAAACAAGTATGTGAAAACTTAATCTCCTGTATAAACATAACATATTCGTTTCTTCTCGAGTAAGTATATAAAACCATTTCTTGATTTTAAAAATTCATTAATTTAGTTTTCCACATCGTGTAAGTGGCTAAAAGCAGACGAAAACACAAATTTTTAACCTATACAAACTTTTATTTTTAAATTGTGTTTCTCATATAAATTAAATCTATTATTATCTCAAAAATTCTAACATAAATTGTTTCTTAAACTGCTACTAGCTGTATTTATAGTTATGTATTGTTTATTCTAACAATAAAGTATTAAAGAAAATTTTCGACTTAAAATTTCAACAGATCGTTAGTTATTAGTTGTGCTAATGTATGTCTTTATAAATTACATCGAAGAATTTTTAATAAAATATTTTTAAATTTTCAAAGGGTTCCTTTTAGCCGCTGTTATTTCGAAAATGTTATTAAATTTGTTTTATCTCTTAAATCAAGAAGAGGTGTAGCAGCATGATTAATTATCGACAATTTTTATAAAAATAACATCGGAACTTTTAAACAGTAATAAAATTTCTTCGATTTTGTTTGAATTTTTAACATTTTAGCTAAGGGGCGTGTATTGCTCGGAGTAAAAATGAAATATGCCCGACAAGCACAACCTTTGCGAGTAATTCGATGAAAGGAAACTAAAATTACTTAAACGTTTTGTGAGCTTTTATTAATTTTTTCCATTAATTTAAGTGACAAATTTGTGCTGGCAAACTATACTTACGTTAATATGTCAAAATATCTAAAAATCATTCGGATTGTTACAAATCGTAGGTATTAAATTATTGCTAAATTAAACATAAAACAAATAGGGTCATTGTCTTATACAATGTTTTTATATATAAAAGAAATAGCATTACTTGCCGTCAGTGGCAAATCCAACTTTTTTAGCGCTGAAATTATAACAATATAATTTAAATATAAATTAAAAATTCGACTGTACTGATCGGTACCGTAAGCAGCTTCATCTATAAATTGAGAAAATTGAGCTCACGTACCCTCAAAACCTCTTGGTTCAATATTATAATAAAATTTAACATAAGCTAAAAATTGGGAACGTCGCGAAAAATTTGCTAATCAATTGTTTAAGGAAAAGTCGAATGCCGGACAACCACCTCTATTTTATCTTTGTTTTTATACAGAAAATCAGCAAAGGAAAATTTTTCAAAAACCTACAGTACTCAGCACTCTCAGCACTCAGCTGAGAACCCGTAAGATTGTCAAGGTTTTACATTTTAGTTTGCATTATTATTTAGTCTTTCTTTATTTTCTCTGCATTTATTTACAAAAACGTAACAAAAATACTTTTTATGCATTTTATTGTCCCACCCTGAATTTTTTCAAGTTTATTCCGTAATACTATCGATATTGAATTTTACAACCGAAATGACCATTGAGTCATGTAGTTAACAATGATTTAAAAACCTCTAACTTTGAATGCCAAAGTTCAAGATATGTAATCCTGAACTTGTTTGTATTCAAATATTTGATATTAATTACCGTTTACGCAGCGTTTTGATTGCAAGGTTCAGTCAAAATTTTCTGATTTCTTTTGTTTATCTACCGGTCTCAAATTTCATGCAATTCTTGTTTATTTAGTTTTAAAAAGCTGTTTTTCTCTTAAATTACTTAGGTTTTATCAAAATGTAATGTGTTCCAATTAAATTTTTTATTTGATTGGCCTTTATCTTTTAAATACACTTTTAATAATATTTCAAATTCAACTGTGTTAATTGCACATAATATTGTAATAAAATAACAATTTTTCAAGCAAAATTAATTTTTTTAAATTATTTCCTGTTTTACGCTTTAATATTTTTTTCTATAACAGATATTATAGTGCTGTTTATTCGACTGAAAATAAAGAAACAAGTAATACTTTAACTGCAAAAGTAGGTAAAGTAGTATTCTAACCACAAGAAAGTTCGATTTATTGTAAAGTAAAAACTATCAAATAAAAATTTAATCACATGTTAATAACCGTAACCATTTTAAAAATTTAATTTGTGATTAGAATCTATTGTATTCTTTTTTATTCTCCCCTTCCCCCCACCACCCCTAAATAATGACAATACCTATGTTAAATCAAATATTATAAATAATAATAGATTTGACGTCATTTTGACGTTGAATCAACGTTTATATTATGTGCTTATTAGGTGTGTATTTAAAACTTGAACTTTTATTCAATAATTAAGTTCGCATAATGAGATACTAAGGGGTATTCCATACTTTCCGGACTCCCCGGTGCATACTGCCGCAGCCCACGTGGGTATTCTGTTCTGAAAGAGTAAAAATTTCTTATTTAACAAAACAAACACTCTTGGGGTCTGAAGAGTGAACACAGAGTTCCTGTATTTAAAAGAAAACTACTACATATTAGAGCTACGATTTCAGTCACAGTTTAAACCCGAAATTAAATAAATGAAATTTAAGCAACCCTTTAAAATTGTATGTAAAAAATATTTTTATTGTTAGATTTTATTGTTAATTTTAGATTTAAACTTATATTGAAATACCGACGCTTATTACTTAAATATTCTCTCTTGGGAGAGGCGGGTTGGCGCCTTACTATTCTCCCAGTATCAGCCGCCACTATTTAAAATGATTTTATTGAAATTAGGATAAATAATGTAGTTAAAGCAAATAGTTCGTTCACTCGTTCATAGAGAATTTTTTTAGGTAAATTAAAAATACATATTATGATCATAATCATTGGCAAAAAAACTACTGTATTTATTTCTCTTTTCTTGACCTTGACAAAACGTCAAGTAAATATATTATGTTCAAAAGACGACGAAGCCAAGAAATTCAATGAAGTCTGGGTTTATAATTTCCGCTCCGCATTTCTATCAATAATCACACCAAACCACTGCTGTCATTAACTATAATTTACTAAATAATTATGTGATATTTGTGGCATATTATTCTTGATAAAAAGAAGTAGTTTAAGCTATTTAAAAACTAAGAGTATGCACAGACACAGATTAAGCATACGGAGTTCTTTAGGCCAAAAACTTTGCTTTCAAAAATTTGTATTGGTGGTGGAAATAAAATTAATAAAATAATATTGCTACCTATATTATATTTATGTAGATACCAATAAAATAATAATTCATAAATGAAAACATATTGCAGTCTATCTACTTCCTAGGTGCATTACCAAGTAGTTTTCCTGCATTTTATTGCTGCTTTACCAACAACGTTTCAAAATATGTATGTATGTCTTTTTGACAATTTTTGTTTCCATTGAGAGAAACCATAAGTTACTATAGTTTCAGTGAGCGCAACATAGTTTTGGAGACTTTTTAAAATCAATCATGGCTTATGCGGTAATCCATATCTGAATATTCCAGAAAAATTGCAGAGCAATTGTGTTTTATTATTCAACGTGTAATACTCCACTTTCAAGAATTCCATTACTTTAGCTCCAGCTTCTGAATATGATAGCAGTCAAAAACACGAACCACTGAGCGCATGGCTGGTTTTAAAATTACACGAATAGATTTCCCGTCTTTAGATGCACACCGACTCACGTTCAAGTTTGCTAAGCTTATTGGATATGCATTGCGAAAGAAGTATCTGTTAGAAATAAATCACATGACCGAATGATTTTCTTATCTTAATTTTTATTATTTATCCTGTATGAAAAGTAAGTATCAAAACACTAAAGCTCTTGAGTTTCTAATAGAAATACTGTTCCATTCGAAAACCGACGGGAAGCTATCATTGAATTTGGAATGTAGACAAATTTTTTTCTTTTGCTCCTTCTTATTAAACGAATATTGGGTGTAAAGAGAAAACTGCTGGCCGACTTTTTGGACTATTTATTAGTCCATCTTCAGGGCTGAAATATATAAACAGAGGTGCTACAGTGTTTCAAATAAGGATGGTCAAAAGGACGCAAACATATCTAACAGTTGGTGATGGTAAACGCTTGAATATGTGTTTATATATTTCAGCCCTGAAGGTGGACTAATAAATAGTTTGAAACGTCGGCCAGCAGTTAATAGTTGTTTGATTTGCTTTCCCTTTACACCTAATATACATCTAATTTATCATTAAATTGAATTGAATTGAAGCCTTTCCACCAAAAGAAGTATGTAAATCAAAATTTTCTAACAAAAATTGTTATTTCCGTCTCACCACTCCAGAACTGGTAAAAATAATGTTCTAGCAAATATAAGGCAATTATATAGATCTCTTAAAAATAAAGTTGACACCATTTTGCTAACTTAAAAATATTAATGAAGCACCAACCGAATGCAAGTGAAAGTAGAAGTCGAAAAGGTGAAGTAAGAAAATGCGGTTGTTATGCCACAATATGCCTAGTGTATTCGCAGATACATACCGACATATATCATAGAATTGCCAAATTTTTTATTAGAACTTAATTGGAAAGTTGATTATCAAAAAGTAATTGATTTATTGCCCGCTTAGGAGGAGCACTGGTATCACTTAATAAAATTGTATGTCATGTAGCAACATATCGACACATATTGTATAACACACTGGATCGTAAGATATGTTCCGACGAGATTTCACATGCATAATTCTACACCTACACGTCATGGTAAAAGAAGATTTTACTCCTCGTCGGTAAAATGTAGGCACGGAGGCTGCTCCCCATGTAGCGGCGTCAGAGGCCAATAATTTATAGTGTCCGTTGAGTATTTATACATTTGCTACAACTGAATTCATAATTCATCGTTTAACAGGTGATTGAATGAAAAATATGCCACCGAAAAATAAATTTTATGTACCTACTAAAAATGTCGTAATTTGTTTGAAAATTATTATTCCTGTAAATTCGCCAATATTAAGAAATCGAAGTTGAAAAATTGTTGCTACCGTTCCACCGAGCACTGCATTGCGTGGATGGTGTTTTTTGCAAACCTCCAATATTGGTTTAATTCGTCTGTCAGCAGAAGTTGGTAAATTATGTAATTTTTATGAAAATGAGCAACATAATTTTAATTTAAAAATTCTTGCATGATTAAATCGACAAAATTTCTTACTAACTTTTTATTAAAAACGACAAATTTAATAACTGTTTTAGTTATATTCATGGCTGCTTGAATGTCATTTTTAATGTATCCCTTTAAGTAACAACATCTGACACATTCTCCATGTTTCCCTTTCTGGGATCACTTCAGACGCTGTCGCGACTCATCTCTTGTACAGGGCTCAAATATCTGACGCTGATTGGCATTTGGATTTTTTTGAGTGACTACAAAACGGCAGTTGATCTAATTGTTTATAAACTTGCGAATGTTATAAATTTTTAATGTTCTTTTATTCTAATAGATTAAAGGTATTAGACATGGGTGACATGTATTATTAATGGTGTACAATTTTATAAATAATAGTTAGAAGGTAACGCAGCATGGGTGATGTCACTCTCGAACCAAAAACGGTTATTTATTTTTTCAATAGATTTTCCAAAAGGGTTTAACCTTGTTCTAATGGGTGTTGCAAATATTAAGAGCATTGCAAATTTGCAAATTTATGCATGCAGATTTAGTTCACCGAAGGACTCCCGATTCTTCTCGGACATGATTTATTGACAAAGAATAACCAATTCTATTTATTACAATACGGACAGGTATAATTTTAATTGCTAGGAGTTTATCTAATTCTTTATACTCTTAATGCGAATAAAATGTCACATAACAAGCCATTAAGAATACCACAAATACTTTTCAAATACCTTAGAACAATAATTTTAAGTGTCAGACTTCTCCATCTTTAATTTATAGTCGGATGTCTCAAAATTAGAAATTGATTAATTTTAGTGTTTAGTAAAAGTATTTAAGAAAACGGCATACATGATATGGCCTTTAAGGAGGTTCTCCGCAAACACGGGTATTAGGAAATGCTTTTTATATTATTCTTTTTAACTTTTCATGCGACTGTATAGTTTAAGCTGCCTATCGTTTCCAGTTATTTATAATCTGGAATATTTAACTACAACTGTTTGTAATTTACGAGGTCACAATAAGATTTATAGTACTGGATTCTTATACGTTTTGGATTAAGGCAAACTTGAATTTTTAAATATTCAAACAACACAGGTATGCATAAGATAAATTGATATTAACATTTGGTAACATCTGCAAAACATCCGTAATTTTTAATAAAAAAATTAATTTTCTATTAACGTTGTGTTTTACATTTATTACTTTGATTGCACAACGAAATTGAAAACCCACTTTACATTTTTCTCATATAAATTAAAAATTGTCGTTCCAATATTCCATTGCCATTACAAAATGACAATTTTTTCTTCGAGAAGATTTAATACTTTCTATAGTTAATTGCCTGTTAATAAGTCACGTTTAAAAATATCGTGTGACGTATGGCTTATCTATTATTACTAATCTTAACGATTTTTATATGAATATTGTAAAAATCATAGTTTAATAAGTTTATAATTAATGGTGTTTGAACATTCTTGAAATTATTGAAAATTAATGATTAATCAGCTTGTAATTTTAACAAGCCTCACTTTTTTTACCAGTGTAGGTCAAAGCTGAAGAAAATTCACAAGAGCGTTGATGAAAAATATATTTTTAATTAAGATAATTAAAATTTAATATAAGCACACACCCATGTGTGCACTCTATGGTAGTGCCGGCTCTTGGCATACTATCGACACGAAGGGCGTATTAAAAAAATAGCAAATGCATAAAAAATGAAGAAAACCATTGAAATTACACTACAATAAATTTTCCACCAAAAAATACCACAATATGATTATATGTTAAAAAGTGTTTTTATTTTTGTATTTCCGGTTTTACTAATTTCGTTCTTATTATATTTCTCAAACGTCAAATGATAATCTTATTTTAAACAATTTTATACTTTTTTTCATGCTTATATTGGATGTAAAGCCCCGGGGTACTATATTTTCATGTTCATATTTATAAAATTTTAAAATTCACTTATTGTAATAAATCTTTGGATTAACTGTTTTTCATATACCTACTATTTATTCATATTTCTCAATATTTGTTTAATAAACACTGAATATGCAAAACATCGATGAAATAGCGCTATATTGTGTTTCTTTATGATGTTCATCTTTGCAAATAAATTGTTATTATTTAATTACATAATTCTCAGTTTTAACGATTTTTGATCTTATCTTATTAGATTGCACAGGGTGTGCGGCCTAAAGGCCGCACTAGTCCGTCACACTCAATTTTAGGTCGACAATAAAAATTGCTCAATTAAAGATGTTACTATATAACATAGTATTTTGAAAACAGAGCTAAAGTCACTAATTAATAGTTTTAAATAGCTAGTTATATAAGACATTAAATTGATACCTTTTATGTATTATTATGTGTGAAGATTATCTATCGTGGCGTTAGTCGAGTTAGTTAGTTATAATTATTTAATAATTTCATCATTTTTAAATTTTAAATTTTAATTAGAATAGTGAGCTACTGTTAGTCAATATTGGTAGTTGATGTGGCTTCTTTCGAGTAAGAGAAGAAGAAGAAACACATTCTAGCATTGCATTTAAAGTTTTCGTGGTGATAACGTAGTCTCAAATATTACTTGAAACATCACCAGTGTTATTATTATAACACTACAAGTTTTCTTTGCATTTATATGACAAATTTTTAAATAAAATGCTGGAATGAAAGATAGAGGTCATCTAACAGCAAGACTTAACTGTAGGAAAGGTTAACTACATTTTTTTTCACTGATTTGTAACCATCTTTTTAACTTTTGTTACTAGAAAAATGGTACTTTACGTATTATGTCTGGAAAACTGGAATAAAGTTGGAGTTTTACTTCTGAATGCAAAAACCGCATTAAAAATGTTTCTAATAAAACAAAATTATGTAAGTTAATATTTCTAATTGTTAGGTTTTAGTGATTTAATATGAAAAAGTGAAACTAAGATTCTCACGTAGCAAAGAAAATAAGAAAATTTCTACTCGTGATCATTACGTTAAGTAGACAGAGGATATGTATAAGGCCACCTTATTAACATGGATTCACTTTTCATGAGTTTTCAAGAATTTCACTTAAAATAACATTAAATTATGTTTAATTCAAGTTCGATTAGTATTCTCGGGTTTTTTTTTTGGGTCCTTCAAATAAAACTCAATATATTGTAATGATATTTTGTGTGCGTGGCAAACGGCAAACAACACCATCAATCTCTACGGCCTCCAAGTCGGAGAGCTAATACTTCTCGGGGTGGGTTCAAATTTCCAAAAGATTTCCAATAAACGAAATCCAATTTAAAATAAAAATAATTTTCTCCAAAATCAATCTTCTTCACAAATATTTCAAAATAAATTAATAATTAATCAACAATTAATTATTATCCAAATCCAAATCAATTTAGTTTCACCAAAAATCAAAATCCAATTTAAAATCGTAAATAATTTCAAATACAATTCAACATGAAACTTTACTGGGCTCATACTTTCAAACTTATGCGTATCCAAATCGTCGGCTTATCTATCACCTGGCCACACGCTCGTACAAATGTAATTTTAATTCTTCGAATTTTAAACTTTAAATAATTCACGTCCAATTTCAAATTTTATAATTTTAATTGCTCTTGTTAAATTAATCAAATCAATCAAAACCATCAAATCAACTACGGTTCAGTAGCAACTCATCAAAAATTATCCAAATATTATCCAAATATCAAAATTTATCATCCAAAAATTACGCAATTAATGCACTTGCATCAAAATTCATTTATTTCAATCAAAATCAAAAATATTACTCACAACTATAACTCACAAATTCAAACTGATATCAAAAATCTCAAAAACTGCTCCGAGCAAACATGGCACAAGATGCTCGAGGTGGCCGCTTTTCGGCGACTGGCTTATATAATTCACAAATTTAAAACTTATATCAAAAATTTCAAAAACTGCCTCGAGCTGAACATACTCGGGCGGCGCGCTATCGGCGAAAGACACATATCCTCGTCGGTTTGCCCCCACCTGTCTAATTCCTACAGTCTTACAACTTAAAATTATTTAAAACAAAATAAAACTTTCATTACAATGTACAGGGTAGGTGCAAATCCTCTTTTTCACCACAATATATCTACTAGATATGTATATCTACTAGATATACATAAGTAGATATACGTTGAGTTTTATTTCAAGGACCCAAAAAACCCGAGAATACTAATCGAATTTAAATTAAATAATTTATAATACAGGTTCGAGAAACGCAATTATTAATTAAATTATGTTAGGTTTGCATTAGGCTAGGTTAGAATTGAATGGCTAATTGCAGAAAGGGGACATGTCACATTTCTAAAAATGTTCATTTTACTGCAAAAAAAATGTGATATGTCCTGAACAAGTCCCGTTTATGTAGTAACTGAATTCTTTATCAGCTCACAGTATCAAGGGGAATAATATAAGATGTTAAATTTTTGCAGTACATTGTGTAGATCAACAATTAGATCAACATAATATCAAAATTTTAATTTCATACAAAATGTGACATGTCCCCTTTCTGCAATTAGCGATTCAATTAGAGTTTGGCTTGGATTAGATTTAGGATGAATTGGATTAGGTTAGGTTAGATTAAAGCTAAGGTATGTAGTGTATGGATTTTACAGCGTAAAACTTTTATTTTTAAAATTAATATTAAACCACCAGCTTTTCGCATTTTTTCCAAAAAAGCGGTGTTCATGATAATATTTAAAAAATTTACAAAAGTTATATTTCAAAGCTTAAAATTGTTGGAGTGAAAAAAGTTTTGATTTTTGGATTTTAAATTATCAGGTAGTCAATTTATAGAAAGTGAATTTACCTAGTGTTGGTCTACAATTAAAGCACTCAATTTTTAAGAGAATAAAGCACATTATTAATTATTATTAATTAAACTAATATTATTTTATAAATTAAGAAATTCTGTGTATGTATTACTAGATTTTTGTATAAATATCAATTAACCTATATTACAAGAAATGCAATTTAAAACTGCGCACCGAACCGTTACGACTATTTAAAAAAATTAAAAAAGTTAGATATGAGATTTTTGCAGAAGTTACCTAATATAGCGATTGCATTTTAAATTATTTTAGTTAAACCTGTAACAGATAAGCACTAGAAGAAATGTTATAATATAGTGTTTACTTCATTTAGTCATCAGATTATGGGAATTATTTAAATATGCTTGTAGTTAAGCGTGAAAAGCTTTTCTTGAGTAATTTCTATAATTACTTGAAGAGTAAACACCACGAGAAAAAGTTAGTATTTTACTTTTTTTTTCAACATTTCAAATTTAAAGAGCGGAAAAGCTGTACAATATTGGTTTGCGGTCACCCACGGGTTTTATAAAAACTGAAATTTGAATTTGGTGATATTAAATATAAAGAGGTAGGTAAGTAAGATTTTAAAAAGATAAAAAGTATGGTAGAAAATTAAACGTTAAACAGAAGCTGGAAAGCAAGAGAGCAAACGAAACCAAATATGATAAATTGTAATATATAAAAACAAGAAAATCAGCAATCGAGGTACAATTTTCGCAATATTAATTAAAGTAAAAAATTATAAAATTTAATAGCATGGTAAAACGTTCAAGGTATAAGCTGTGGCGCTAGCCGACTGCGTTCTATTTTTATTAGACCGAAAATGTTTAAAACGAAGAATTTAAATATAAATTTAAAAAAATAAAGGTTTTTGCATAAAATTTCTATTTCCACCATCATTTATAAGGGTAAATCACTGCAATAAGTATGTTTAGCTCACTATCTCGGATTACTAAAACTTTAGTGATAATTTTAGAGCTAGAATCTCTTATAAACCAGTACATTTTCTTGGTATATGAATCTATAAAAAGCTTACAGTATGTTTTTATAAAAATTAGCACATAGTATATTATAATTTTTAATAGTGTAGACACGCAGCCCCGCGGCTTTGCTGACAAACTGCCACTGGTACATGTTCAATTCATTAAATTATAAGTAAGTGTTTCAAGTTCAAATTTTAAAATTTGATCGTGCAATTTGTTAAAAAAGTTCTTGATCAAAAAACTACTTGTTTCACAAATTTTTATTTTGAGAAAACTTTGGTCCAAAACTTGATATTTATATGTTTTAATATTTAGAACAAAAGCATTCAAAAATTAATTAACTAGAAAATTTCTCCTATTTCTCATAATTTGAGATTTGAACTGATATTCTTTGCGTAAGTCGGCGAATTGCGCACCGGACTATAGCGGTTAAGCACTAATTATATTCTATTAGTGTAAAACTATAAAACTTGTTCCATGTTTACATCAAAACAAGGTAGTTCCAAAGTGAATCTACACCGCTTTCAATATTTATGATCGTGCGGGCCTATTTAGCTTTTGGAAAAGATAATAAGCCATGTAAACATTCTTTTATGAACCTTCGCGGCAATAAATTAAATTACTTACCTAAAACCATTAAAACACATAACTTTTTTTAAGATAAATTAAAATGAGGTAAAATATTCTTGCCTAAAAGTGTGATTAGCCATTACAAATGGTGTAAGGTCTTTAAATAGAGCCCAACGGATTACAGAAGCTGTTGATTCTTGCTTCACACGTCATTCACTTGTCAGACTAACTTGACAAGATGTCTGATGACCTTTTTAAAAGATTGTTACTATGAGGTCAAAGCCAATTGCGTTTTATTGTAAAAAATCAGTACATAAATAAAATGATACCAATCTTTGCTCTATTAAAACTTTCCAGGATTAACAATTTTTGTTCTAAAAATGTCAAAAATTTATTTTTGGTGTCCTTGAATGATTTACTTAATTGGTGTGATTACGCCGATAATTATAATTGTTATTACTCATTTAACAACTTCGATTAAATTTAAGATGTTGATATTCGTAAATAAAAAGTTTGTTCCACAAATTTAGCTTCAATAAACATTTTTTTTGAGTTACACTAAAATTGCATTAAACCAACATAAGTCGACAAACATTAAAAACTCTGAAAACAAAGTAGGTATGTGGGAAAATTGCCAATTACTAATCGTGCCGAATAATAAAAATAGTTTCCCTTTTACAAATTAACGTTTAAAATTTTAACTAACTGTCACGGTATTTAATGTATAAAAAAAATTTATTTTGTATATTTTCGTGTAGATTAAAGATATCACCTTATACTGAAGTTTATGCAATGTGATATGTGGATCGAATAAGAAATGTTTCGATAATTTTTCTATCCATTTATAACTGTCTGTCTATTTCCTTTCTGATGTGCTTTCCCCTTCGCCACCACTATACCATCTAAAAGGGGCCGATGAACGGGGGTGAATGTAATGCGATCTGCTTTTGTAAGTATTTCATGATAATATGCAGCAGATTATAAAATGAATTTTAAGTAACTTTTAAAGAATAATTTTAATCAATTTAAACCTACTAAAAGATTTGATTTGGATTTTTATTGCATTTGATATTCAATACCCTAAGTTGTCTGGGAGGCACTTAAATAGCAATCTAGAGGTGACCCAATTATCAATAAAATAAATTAGAGCACGCTGATAAAACTCACGGATTGTTTTATATTTGATATATTGTAAGCATATTGATGCAAGTAGGTTATCAATTTGTTTAGTTTTTAATAATAAATATAAAAATAATAAAATAGAATTGCAAATAATATCTTCCCTAGGACTTCAAGAGTACAATTGAAAGCACCCCTAAATTTATACATTACTAAAGTATTGCATAAATCCTATTAATCTTTGTAATGAACCAATATTCTATGAAACAAAATATATTCTTGTTCCTTGCTGCTAAATTTTTGCTTTTCGCTTTCTTAATAATTAATGTTTAATTGAAAACTTGTAAATCATTGAACGGCGACGAAAACAACCCCCTAGGCTTGAAGTAATTATTACTACTACACCTTGACAGGAGATAACGGTAGCAGATTGGCACTCTATTATTATCTATTACTTGAGCCAAATTACCTATCAAGAGCAGTCACAATCGTAAGGTCTGTGACTTTTGAAAAAAATTTAAATTAAATTTACTACCTACAGAAACTAAAAGTTTTTTACCAAATACGAACTTGTATTTGCATTTTGAAAATCATAAAATCAACAATCAGTAGGCCAAGTGAGCACAGGCCCCTTAAATTTGTCTGACCCACCGTTTGGTCCAACCTGATTACTAAAATAAATTTTGATTTGTTACATTGTTTGCTTTATTATGTAAAATATATTGGTTACATAATTATTAAACTTACACTTGTATACCACAGCTCTATTTTCGTCTAATTTATGTGCAATTATGATTTAACTGTGGTTTTTTACAATCTCGTTAAAATATTTAAATTCTGAAAATAAATAAATATTTTTTAGGATGTATTATATTATATTATATTATGTATAATATTATTTAAAAATTGTTTATAACAAAGCAAATGTAAGTAAATTTATGTAGTAGTTTGCATTTATATAAAAAAAACAGTAGTTAATTGAAAGGATATTATGTACTTGTTTATTGTCTATGCATTTTATAGACCCGTTATTTCTGTTACATGATGATGAACTTCAAGGACGCAAAAGTCTGTCATTCTTTTAAAGTAATATATTTTAGTTTTCTATTCTTTATTTGATTATGACGGATATACTTAAGTACCTAACTGCTAATATAGTTGTAAAAGACAAAAGCGACGTCAAGATATTTGGCATACAGTACTAAAAATCCCCCAAAGGCCCCAACAAACATTGTACTTTGTCAAATGATGCAATGTATAATGTAATTTTTCAATGATGTGAAATTTCGTATTAAAATTATTAATTTGTTTTCGTTTTATATTCGACTTGAATTATAGAATTTAAAAATCGCATATTGCTTTAGATTTAGAAGAGACAAGATTTGATGACAGATTAATCTGACAATTATAAATGAGCTACAAAGAGTTACTTTTACTCCGAGTAAAACAGTTCTTTTGAAACGGAAATAGATAGTTATTATATTTAATTAAAGTTACTTATATTTCAGATGATAAAACATTAAGACAATTTTATTTTCTTTTTTTTACGCAGCATTTTTGCACTTGAAGTTGTGAACAGATAATTATAATCTACACTTTCACGTTGTATTTTAATAAAAAGCTTTATGGTAATAGTCGGATTTTCCTATAACAATAATAAAATCTCTTTCTCTCTTTCTTTCTCTCTCTACGTAAAGGCATAGTGACCACTTCTTTTATCTAGAAGGGTGGTTTCAAGAGATATCTAGGTGGTTTGCCATTGCCTGCCAAGAGAATTCTGTCAGAATAAAGTTTTACTTCGCACGGGCTTGAAACGAGAATTCCGCTTTATTCAGATTAATAAGTACGCTATTATCTTATAGTAATTATAATAATTATAGAATATTAAAAACTTTAAAATAAATATATTCTTATGCCAGTAATTAATAATATTAAGACTAGTGGGCGTAATACTGCATAATGCAGTTAATAATAATAATTATTATTACTGTATTTTATAGATTAATGTGATATTTCACAAAACTTAAGCAGATCAGTGATATCTAATTTTACTTTTTGTCTATTCTTGCTTATGGTACATGAACATGGACACATCATTATTATACTGTATTAAATTTTGCATTCACAACTAAAGTTAGCTAGCAAATTAAAGTTTTTCCCTAAAACAACGAAGTTCTCGATTGGATACACAGGATTTATTAAATCAAAAACGATTTTGAGAACGACAAGACAACAAAATATTCTTCAGGAGAAAACCTCCTAGTTAATTTTCTTGTGGGTTTCTGCTTTTCGAACAGCGTAACGTCGAAGAACAAGGCCGATTAAAAGAATTATATCCTATCATCCTCTATATTTCAACGTTTTAATAAAAATATTTGATTTTCTGCTTCTTCGAGCTGTTTCTTAATCAAAAATTAATTAAATTTTTGCAATCTTATTAGCTACATGATTAGCAAATTACTAATAATAATTATTATTGATAAATAAGTATAGAATAAAAATGTAATAAAGCTCAAATAAATCCAATAAATCTATTGAAATCCCTTTCAGTAATCCCAAAACCGGTCATACGCGAAGGTTTAGGTTTAGGTTATAGGGTTTTAAAACTTACAAACCTTTTGTTTAAAAAACTGTACAAATATTGAGGCGATTGGGGTGGTTGTCCGGTTAACGGCAGCATTTAGGCAATCGATTTCCTAATTTTTCTTTAGGTTATCTTCAATTGCTATGCTATGTTTATAATTTTTTCTAGCAAATTCTCGCGTCCTTTAATTTTACAACCGGTGGTTCTAAAGGTGTGAAATACCCCGCAGCATTAGTAACTGAGTAACATTTCACTTTTAGCGGATAAATTAGGAGTAAGAGAAGAGAAGAGGAGTAAGAGAACCCTTGATTTTACATACATAACATAATAACAGCTTAAGCTAAGCTCAACGTAAGTAAAATTCAATAACGTTTTATAACCTCTTTCAGAAGTTTTAACAACAATTAATTTCAAAAATTTGTAAATTTAAAATTTTAGAAAAAAAAAATCAGCATTGTTAGCCTTGCTTTATTGAGTATCTCTGGCATTAATTAGTATTTGTATAAAATATCTGTCAAGAAATACTAGCAAAATTCTAATTAACTACACATTATTAATAAAAATTTTTTATTTATTAAGGGTTGGTAGTGGGCATTCATACGAGTGCTAACCGCTGGAAACTGTGTTTAACTACATTGAACTGATGATTGCGATTCTCTGCATTGAGTTACTCAGCAGAGAATTTTTATTCTTCGCTTGGTGTTGCTGCATTTTGCAGCAATTCTAACAGGATATTTCATATAATAAACTTTAACAACCATTGGAAATAGTAAACTGTCTAGTATACCGTGCATGCAAAAATGCAATCAAGACTCTGCTTCGTCACTGTTCTACTGTAGTGTCAATCAAGTGATCCAGTCTAGGGACTTCCGATCCAGTTTGGCTAGTATTCGAAGATCTTCACACGCAAAGCTTAAGAAGTTGTGATGACTTTGTAACTGACAAGGCTGTTAAGCAGCCGACTAGAGGTAATAAATAGAAGCCAATTGTAAATAAGATTGATCACCCCAATTCCCAACCCATAATCCAAAATCTAGAATTCCCTCCCCTGCCAGCAAAAAATTGAATGGGCGTCTATCGCAGATTCTCCTGATTAGTTTTACATAAACATATAAAATAAATTTAAAATTAAAGAAAATTCAAATATAATTATAGTAAAATTTCATGATACTCAATCATCTGCACCCTCACATCGTATAAGATTTAAATGTATCTTCCTTAAACATACATCTTATTTATCTTCTTCGTGGTTCTATTGTGGCGGATGCTAAATGTAATTATAAATTATGATAACTTGCAACCTGTACTTTATAATTTTTTCAGACTTCAAGACAGTCCATAATAAATGAACAAAATAAGAAACATTTATGATACAAAATGAAAAACCTAATCGCAAAATCGCAGATTGTTTCCGGCTTCGTGTACATTTAAATGCTTTATTTATATTCTTTGTTTTATTTTGAGCGACTGAAGTTTGATTAATTATTAAGTTGCAGACTTTCAGCTAAATGGAATGATGGTCATAAACGATTAAAGTAAACATCGCGTTGCATTAAATGAATTTTGAAAGTCTCAGATTTAATGAGGTGATATAGTTTAAATTTTTTTAATTTTGAAAATTGCAAATCTAATGAAAGCCAACAGTTTGTATGATGTGAACTAGTCAAGTTTATTTCGGCAATAATTTATGTGAATTCTCAAGCAGTAATGCTAAATTTACTGCTTCGTTTATTTTGTGGAAATGGTTTTAATATTAACCTATTATTGGAATAGCTAACTGAACTTGCTGCAACTTTGGCCATAAATATCTGACGCTAATGAATGTGTTTTGAGCTGCTGATTATTTGAAAAAATATTTTGAAACCTCTCGACGCAAAACTTTTTAATACTGCACTGTTTTGTGTTCATTAGATAATTAAGTATTTAAGTCTTAATTATTGCAATTCACATCATATTTTAAAGTTTAAGCGTTCTAAATTATGTATTAAGTTTTTTACACAATGATAAACATAAGTCATCAATTCAAAGAAGCAATTTATCATCCATTTATGAAAACTTAAATAGATTTTGTAATTGAATGAAAAATTTAGCGCTAAACAAAAACGTATGGGTTAAGAAACACTCTCGTTAAAAATTGTAGAATTCGTAATTCCCGCTGCTCCTCGTATACTTTTCTGTTCTGTTTTAACTGTTAGTAGACTTTCAGTGATTGATGGTTTATTTTGCGTTGTCGGCTTGGTGGGTCTACGATCGGACGTTGGACATTGCAGCGTGGTTTCATTATATGTTGTCCGTTGACGGCCAAACAAAAAAAATTTTTCACTTTAATATTATAAAATTGGTAGGTAAATTCCTTTTATGGCATGTAATGATAACATATGGTTTTGTATCAAATATTTTATTTATGCACAACACCGCCGCTTCTTATTCAGTGGGTTCATATTTTACAGTTGTTTGTCAAGATGGTTAACAGTTCTTGTAAACCCTTGCTTGAAATTAATTTATTTCTTTCTTAAACGCCGACAAAATAGAAATAAACTTTAATATTAGTATGGGCTAATGATGTACAACTTTTCAGCACGGTTTTAAACAAACGATTAATTTACCATTTTGGGAAAAAAATTACTACCGACCAATTGGTTGTCTATAAAAACTTAAAATAGCGTTGCAACTTTTGCTCGCAATAATTATCGAAAATCGATATCGCGATTCACATATACATAGTACAAATTATTAGGCCATTTTATAACGTACAACTACCGAGCTCCGCAGACAATGAACAGAAGATTAAACCGACAAGACTATCAATCAAATGTATCACCTATGATAAATATACAGCAACTGACACAAACCACCATTAATTAATTTACCAGTTCTATATTATTAGAGAAGTCGGATTTTTTTACTAAAAATGTTACCTATCGTAGATTTAAATTTTTTGTTCCATACAAAACATATCACGAGAATGTTAGTGATTTCAAAACCTTTCCACTTCATGGCCAATGCAAAGTAATTTGCAAAATTGCAATTTTTTGGAAAACCAGGTGGTCTATTGCCCACATTGCTTCCAGCAAAATTGAAATCGGAAGTTTCTAAATTAGTAATCTAAAATTGATTAGCAATAATGCACGAAAGCATTTAACAGCTGATGGAGGCTCTCAATGCTGCACAACAGAGGAACTTAATAGTTTTGTTAAATCGTATGTAAAAAGCATCATTTGTTTCAGTTGTTCCAAAATTGGGGTTGCCAGACTATTGGAGATCTGAGACTAATATTCGTAAATTTACAATAAATTTACTTACTGAGATGAAAAAAAATTGGGGCAAAAAGTATGTTAGAAATATTGCCGAAGTGAAAGTACCAGGATAGTCCTGGTAAAACTAAATAATAAATTTAAAATTAATGCTGCAACGAACTGCAAGGAATTTTCAACCCGATGTAGGCAGCCGAATTAAATCAAAGATTTGCAACTTTATAAGAAATTTTATCGGTGATACTTCTAATTTGGCGATATGTTACTTGAAATTGCACAGTTATAGAATAACATACCAGCAAGAAGCTGTCTTTTAGTGTAAAATACAACAATAAAATTTTTTTCGTTGTTGTAGTTCAAGGTAAATATAAAGATATATTTTAAATAAAACCTCTAATTAGTAGATCATAGTATATTATTAACTATCGCAAATTTAAAAAAAAATATATCTTATGTAACCTATTGTATACTAATAAAATGTAAAAATGCAAAAAAATGCTCTTATTTGAGAGAAACTGGTAATTTAAATTATTTAAATTAGAAGAACTATATTGTAATGTTTTCGATCAAATGATTGATCGATTGACATTTTGCTGAAATCAAATACGATACCAATATCAAGAATTTTACTTAAATTAATAATAACCCAAAAAATAAAAAGGGAAACCGTGAGTGTACTCATCCTCAAAGAAATCTGGCTATGCTAATTGATTATAACAATTTAGCTTAACCTACATAACCTACATATTATGTATAATAATTATAATAAAAATTTAACCTAACCTATCGCCACTAATGCTAACCAGAAATTTTTATTACACAGTTAAAAATCGTGTAATTTAGAATTATTAAAGGATTCTTAAATTATAGTAACTCTAATTTTTTATTCACAATTTAAAAATTGCGGGATTTTACAATTACAATTTACATTGTCCCACACTTTTACAATCTGTAAATTTTTTTTTTACAGATTTTAATTACTATAATTAATAAGTATAGTATATTATTATTAATAACTAATAAATAGTATATTATTATTAATAACTATACTATAATTAATTACAGTAATTATTTACTGATTTTACATAGTTTCAGCTGACCATTAATACCTTGATAAATTCTAAAGCCATATGACCAATACTATTTTAATACTTAAAAATATTGATAATATTTTTGAATATTGACACTAATATTATAAGGTGTGAAAAGTATTGATTGATCGAGTTGTTGATGGTGAGTATTTATGTGAAGTATTGACAATATTATTGATGATGTAAGGTGCCTATATTGAACTTCATATGTAAATTGAACTTTGTAAAAGTTCAGAGTAATTTAAGCTTTATATTGTTTTTTGCTTTTACGGGTATGTTTTCAGCTTAATTTCCCACTTCACATTTTATTTGGTATTACAAATTATAGCAAATATTACACGGTTGCTTAAATCAGATTGAGGAATTTTGTACAATTAGTTTCAATATTAGTTTCCTATGAGTTAAACTAGGTACTTTTACGTCAGCAGTCGTTCGCTCTAATAAACCATATATTTTTCTGTCTTTAGTTTAATTAATTTTACCTGGCGCCCAGCAATATCATCTTATCGTCAGACAATCACCAAAGTTTAAAAATTTCTAGACATAGTTCAAAGTTTAACTTTCAAATGTTCATTATAAATTAATAAATTACAATCATCATGATTTCTGCAGACTACAAAATTCAATCTAATAACCCATGTAATATTTATTACAGAGACATAGGCGTGCCTAACGGTGTGTAATAAGCACAGTTACCCACCCCTAACTTCAAAAAATCTTTCACATAAATAAATTGTCTAATTGTTTTAAGGCTAGATCCACACCAGCGGTCAATCATGATTAGTGAAGTTTCATAATATGTTAAACAAAGGACAACTTACAGTTTGACAGAAAATAAACTGAATCCTGTAATAAATTTAGCAGTGATGTCAAAATTTACCCATGATTATTTTCCGAAACTATCTAATGGCAAAATTTAATCGTGATTAAACCGACCTTGCTGTTGGTTCATTAAATTGACTCTTAATGGCACTAAAGTCTAAATAAAATATATTATTTAATGAACAGTATTTATAAATTTTAAGTATAATTTTATTAATTAATTTTATAAAGATCAGGTATTATAAAATTTATTTCGGTATTGTAAGTTCTAAACTTTTACCAAGCCAATGTTCTTCACTTAATAATTCAAAAGAAAAATTCTCGACCTTAGGGTCCTGAGCTTTTAATATTAATTAAATTCACGTAAATATTGTTTACCCGTCGTTTATTGAGCAAAATTAACAGCTTTCCCGATAATATAACCTATAAGTAAAATATATCTATATAACATTTTTTCTTTAATTTTAAGTTTCCCCAAAATTAATGTAAAAATCTAAGATAAGAAAAACAGTTTTACATTTTTCAACTTTGTAAAATTTTAATTTAGTATGAACAAATAAAGGAACGGCTTAAGGTACCGTTCAAGTGATCGGTCTTTTGGTTAATACCTGGTGTTTTTGCTATTGCCGAAAAAACCTGATGGAAACTATTTAAATATGGTTTAATATGGTAATTAATATTTATCTCATCTAATAACGTCAATAAGATTTGTGGCGAACTTGTTCCTGAGTAATGCACTATGATAATTTCACTCAATAAAAAAACCATAACGGTTACACTGAAAAATTAATTTTTATAGACACTACTGTATGTCAAATTCAATTCAAATAGCTTTCTTATATCTTTGTGATTTGATTTTAATGAATCTTTGTTTATAACTGGAAATTTCTCACTATGTCATATTATTATACAAAGTTTTGTTATATTGCTAGTGATAATAAGGTAATAATCATTACAGCAGGTACCTATAGTTGTGGTAATAAATAGTATATCAACATAAATCATGTAAAATTCAATAAAATATTGCAATTTATAGGACAAACGTTTCACATTTGGAATAAACGTTTATTACGTTTATACGTCTATTATAATCTACAGTTTAACGTGGAATTCAAACCACAGCACCTACAATTTAGAATTACCAGATAATTGAACCTAGTGCTATTGAATCTATTATTCCATTCCCTTTACTTCATTTTTATTAAATATTATTTTGTTAGTATTTTCTCTACAAGAAAACAGTAACTCGGTCATTATACCTATTCCAAATTGAGGTAATAGCGCGGTTTTCTAGTTTTTCGAAAGGAAATGATGCAAAACTGTCTTAAATTTTAAATGTATTCGTTTGTTCTTTTTGTTTAGCACAATTTTCTATATTACGGGAAAAGTGAATTACGCGAGCTGTAAACATATCTCAACAAAAGTAACACTGTCCGTGTTATTAAAAATTTAAGACAGGTAACACTAAGCATTGCATAATAGAAAAAACAACCATAGATTCAATATTAACATAATTTTTATAGTTTTTACAAAAAAATCACTACTGTATAAAACATAACCGGATATAAAATAAACAAGTGGAACGAAAACGTTCTAAATATAGAATCTTATAATTTATCTTTATAGCTTTTAAATTTAAATAGACATTAAAAATTATCTTGATTAACTCCGAAGTTTGTGCATTTCTTGTGATGCATATTATGTTTTTTTCTAATTTTTTAATGGCAGTTACATTAATTTAAATGTATTTTTAAGTGAAAAAACTATAAAACAAAGGAACCGTGCTTTAATTCGCCAGCAATTTTTTTATTTAATTTAAATTTTGAAATCTCAAAAAGACAATATTAGTGGATAGTGGAAGCTATGGGAAAATGCAATATAGTTCTTGCGACATACCAAACCATAAAATGCTGCTACAGCTGCTATCGGAGTATCACTAATTATTTGGCAATTTAAATTTTGGTAAACTCAAAACATTTTGATTGATGCGGTATATTATACCATGCTTAAGTGAATTACGTGCAATTTTTAATGTAGTATGTATATGTTGTAAGATAAGTGGGCAATGAAAAAATTTGTCCTAAACGCGTGTCATTATTCACAAACCATTCATTATAATATCGTTAACAATAACAATAGCCTTATATTGATTTCGCAATTTTATTAATGGATTTTCTATAAAGTGACTAGAGTTATAACGTGTCTATAACCAATTTTAATCAAATTGACAATGTATGTGTGCGCTGTAAACATACAATTTAATAATAAAATAATATATAATCCGATTTTCTAAAAATTGGTCATTATTCATAACCGAACGCGAAACTTGAAAAAGTAGCTTAGTGTTAAGCTGTGATATTTTAAAATTTCAAGTACAATTACTGTCGTTATCAAGCAAATTATCCACAGTAAACATAATTTTAAATTTTGGAAAATTATATGTTAAAAATTTGAGAATTCAAAACAAGCATTGATTCGACATTTAAACGTTCGCGTGATTAAAACGAAAATGATAGGTCTTCCACAACAAGAAATTTTTGATAAATTCCGACTGAAACTATTTTCGAATATTCGATTTCAATTTCGTGGATATTTTTTATTCTTGTCCTTTGAAAATCCATTATTAGTTTGATTGCCAGGTTTATAAACTATCAATTTTTTATCAGAAGGTCAATGACAGCGAAAATCTGTAATATCCAATATATTTTTATCAATAAGCCAATAACAAATTGCACTTGTTGGTACGTAGTACAATTTCAAATTACGATAAAATTGCTTTAAATTATTTAAATTTGGAACATCCTTTGTATTAGATGTTACATTTAGGTCAAGTTTATGGGAGCATTATCTTAAATTTTTGCCTTCGAGTTAAAAACATCCTTTGATTTTAACACTTAACATAACATTAAGTGCATTGGTATACTAATGTTTTTTGTTTGGTAATTGCGATGGCAATATAAATCAATCCATGCTAAACAAAGTTACATTTATCTTAATAATTGCGGTTTAATTGTTTTTAATGTTTATTATGAAATTAATTTTGTTATGAACATTTTAATAATCTTAATTACAAATTTACTTAATTTATTTTCCTTTCAACAGATAATAAATTTACGCTGAGTGGGTTCAAAAAATTTAAAAGCTTTAGTGTAAAATTATTAATTTTTTTGATAATTCCGCAATGGGATTAAGTAGACAAGTACGGAAATGGACAATAACAGTTATGTAAGTATGGTGTTTATAGAGACATGTGTTCGTGGTTGGATAGACAAAGTAGCGCAATCCCTGAGACTCGCCGGGATATTTATGGCCCGAGGGTCACAAGCCATTGCTCCTGCCGCATTATTACCCAACAGGGTTTATATTCGATTGTGTAGACGTTCGCAAAATATATACACCTGTTGGAGTTCCTGTTGCTCAAAATATTGCCCTTACTTAATTGTTTATTGCTTCTATAAAAGAGGACTTGATTTCTTAATCTTGAAAATTTATTGATGTATTTATATCTTCCGCCCCGAGATATTGACTTTTTCTTTTTGTTTGAATAAATTACTTTGGCGTTATCATGCCGTCTACAAAAGTCAACTCGAGTTGGGTTTTAACAATGTATAACTATAATCTACATGGTATAAGAGTGACTAATAGTAGGTATCCGGCGGAGAGCCAGCGACATGAAAAAGCTTATCATGATGATAATCGTAATAGTTTCTGTGGCACTTAAATACACTTTACACGGCAAAAGAAAGTATCCATTAGGCCCGCCACTGGGTAATCTGCCAAGTGGTGTCGATAAACAGATGGGCGGGCAACTTGCGGATTGGCAACTTTTCCATACTAATTAAAATGTTATATGCAAATTCCAATTTAAAATTATAGGTGGGTATTATCTTAAGGAAAAATGGGTTTAAAACATGGCCGATGAAACAGAAATTAATATCTCAATTTAAAATTTTTACCCTTCCTAACCTCCTTCATGTTACCATTTGTTTTCTTCCATCTGATCAAGTGCAAAATAATTTGTATGTTTCTTTGTGTAATTTTTTTAACCAACTACCCACACAACACTCAAAGACGTTACCACGAATTTAAGCACATGTTAACCAAGAACAAAACACTAAACCCCGAAATTTTCAAAACGCTTCCTCTTGATTAAATTGGATGAAATTCAGGAATTTATATAAAAATAGAACAGTGCTTGCTAATTAGAACTGCACCCCCATAAAACTAAATAGTTCAAATACTTTTTTGTGAATATGCGTTTGCAGATGCAGCAGATGGTAGTACATACCTGTGGGTTATATTTTAACGAATAGTATACCATTCGTTCGAATGGAATTACAAAAAATTAAAGAAAACCAAAAATATGACAAATGAAAGAATAAAATTTTAAGTGAACATGATTTTTGTCCTCAATGGAATATTCTTTGAGAGCAACAGATTTATTAAAAATATTGGAAGTCATCCAAAATTGAATTCAAAGCGCGAAACAAAATTTTAGCGTTTTTCTTCATTGTGCGATTCAACCTTAAAAAATATTTTTTTCAATTTGACTCGGCAAATAATTTAATTTGTATTCTCAATTATTTGCTATTGACAAAAATACAGAAGTAGGCTTTGGAACTGGAAATGGAACGGGTTCGGAACCCGACGCTCTGAAGAGCTGTTAAAATTTTGTTACAACTGCAGCGATTGTTCAAGTCTAAGTTTAAATTTCGCATTTTATACACTGAAAAAATTTTAATAAAATTGACGTTTCGATGCAGAAAGTGACATAATTATTTAAGTATTTTAATGATGAGGGTTTTATCGCAGAAATAGCTTGAACAGAAAAAACGCTTTTTAAATTCATTAAAAACAATGTCATTTTTAATTACTTACATCATAAATTTTATGGAGCCCCCCCGAAGCAATTGTAATGCATTCAACTTATCTATGAGTAATATTTTTGTTTATTTTAATTTATTAAATATTTTTTCTAAATTTAGTAGTGTAATTTTAAGTAACCGTAAACAAAATTTTTTAACAGCAACAATGTTGTGATATTGTAGGATAACCGTTTGTTATTTCAAAATATTTTAATATTAATTGCGAAAATTCGTCACTTATCATTTCTAAAAATGTTGTAAAAAAAAGGAAAATTTTCCGAAACTGGATGTTATTGAAGAATCCAAAATTAAATATTATAACTTGATACAATTTCATCGACTGATACTGACATTGATAAAAATTTTAGTTTTTTGTTTTCACTAAAATATTACCTTTAGTTCGCGCTTACGTGTTCGGTACATTGATTATTGAATTTTGTTCATGTGAATTTAGTTTGGGAAGAAATTGCGTCATAATTTAACTTTCTATTTTTAAAAATTATAATTAATGTGGTTACTACCTAATAACATAGACAAAAATTTTAAATATCAAAACTAAACAAGTAAGGTGTAAGAATAATTTTGCTGCACACTTTTATAAAGCACTTTTATACCACACCCTAATAATGTTCCCTTTTCACGGAACAATAATTACCAAGGCTGAACATTAATAATTTATCAAACGACATAAATATAAAAATTCATTTTTTCGTTAAATTAATTAATAGGTGTAAGATATCTCCAATAAACAAGAAAATTAAAATTTAAATAATGCAAGTGGAACGCCCCCGATATTTAATTTGCAAATTCTATGAAAAGAAAATTATGAAAAAACATGATTAAAAAACTTAGCTAATTATAAAACTATTAATGTTGTCTGAGGTGTAAATTAATGAGACTTTTAAGGTATCTATGACATAATTGCTTTTCAATTAATAAATTTAAATAGTTACTTATATTAATTAAGAACTAATTTTTTAAATATCGTGATCTTATTTTTTTGTTTTATATCGGTTAGAAAATATTTATAAATTAGGGGGGCGCGCTAGAATAATATTTATATTTTACAAAATAGACCCGAATAAAAATGTTGAATATGATCGTTGGATAATTTTGTGGGGTTGATTTGAAGGTATTTGAAAATGGATTTTGATATATTTTGATGAATGAAAATTATTCAAGCCTAATAATCTCCAATTCAGGTAAGGTCATAAACGCATGAAGTTTATGATGTGAGGATATTCCCATTAATGTTGCACCCTACTTGAATTTTAAATTATGAAAGATAAACTTTGGCAGATTTATGGGAAATTTATTATTGTGTGTTTATTTGATTTTGTTTGTATGAGTCCATATAAAAGCAGTTTGTACCTTTCTTTGAGGCGTTTTTAGAACTTGAAATCGAGCCTCGAGCGATATTCATCACAAACCTATTATTAACTCATTCACGATTTTCTTCTCTAATTGTTGTATGCGCGTATACATCTATATAATAACAAATTTGAATTTATTTTTTCGGTTTTAGTGAATATTTCCGATTTTTGAATGGACCTAAAGTGACCGTTCAACTTTGGATGCTATTCTTAAAGGTCGTGTTAGAGCACGACACTCGCTTGATTTATGGTTCTCAGTCGACCAAAATAAAGCCCTTCGTTCTGAGTGACACATTTCAAATTTATTTTGCTAATATTATATAGAGACATAAAACTACTTACTTTGTCCTAAGTGAACTCGTTTCATCCACGGGTAAATTTGAGGCGGGCTTTGCGCTTGAGAATTTTTTGAATTGCCCGTTCCTGATTTTTCATTACTAGATGTCGAGCTTGTACTCGATGCAGGTGATGATAAATTTTGAGACACCGTCGAAGAGGTTGTCGCTTGTTTTCCTGGTGGAGACGTGCTAACTGACAGAGGGGAAGTTAAACTGGAACTTTTTGAAGTTATAGTTGCATTATTGCTACTAGTCGTTTGAGTGTTGGACATTGGGGGTGTACTTCTTGTAGGTTGTGCGGTTGTGCTTAAATCTTGCGGCGATGCAACTCCCGTGGAAGAAGTCGAATCTGCATATTTACAACTGGCGGCCGCACTTATTATTCCCGGACTCTGCGCCCCCGAATTCGGATGATGTAAGTGGGTAGAAGTTCCTCCAAGTCTTTGCGGTTGCAATTGGGTATAATCACCCATAGGGGGTTGTAATCCATGTCCAGCCGCAGGAGTCGCGTAGGGATGCTGATGATACTGTGGACCTACCTGTGGCGGCGAATAACAAGCAGGGGGATAACTGGAAGCTGATGCAGCATTTGGATTATAATAATCAGATCCAGGACTAGAAACTTGATGAGCACTTTGTTCAGGAGCAGCACCGCCACGGGCCTGTTGCCCATAGCACTGTGCTAAAGAGTTCACAAATTGATAAGAACTCATCGTTTCGTTCATTCAAACAATTTTGAATTTCTACTGGTTACATATCTATTTTATAATGAGGGGACATTTTTCGCGAAAACTCGAGAGTGTACTTATTGACAACCAACCGTAATAATTAAAACAATTAAGTTTTAATGAACTGACACAATCACTGCAATGGCACTTCACGATATAATTATTATTTCCGAGATGAGTGTTATGAATAACCAACACCGAATGTCATTACGGGTAATATCATAAGTATCGAAAGTTGCTATAGTCTGCACTCAACTGAGTCACGTGGAAGTTTATATGATAGTGATAGAAATTCGCGTCGAGACGATTGCGTAGCGGCGCTACAACTGCCCAATCCCACACGTTGATTGGGTTTAGTGTGCTAGGATGCGATTCTTTGAACATCTGGTTTTAGAGGGGTAAAGAGTAATACAACAAAGGAGATGGTGTCCTTTCGCATAGCGTGTAAAACAGAGATGGTCCATAAGGTGGGGAATCCTACAAAGTAGCATGTTCAGCGTGGAAAATGTGGTTGGACGCAAGCGCTGGGTGGAGTTTTGGCGGGGAGAGAGGGCGGTTCTCAAAAGGTTCAGAAATTGATAATTTGTTGTGAATTGTTTAAGATTTGATGCTCAGCTGAGCAGTTAGTTCTTCAATCTTGTAGCCACTGGAACGTGTATCACTCACATTAAATAGCCGGTACTATTTTTGTTTGGTGTTTTAACTCATATTCATATACATTAGGTAAATCGTTATATTCACATCTTACATTTTTAGCTAATAATTAATTTTTTAAATTATCATTTCAAAATCAATCAAGTGTCCGAACGAAACCATTAATAAAATATTATATTATGCAAATGGACCGAACAAACCGAAACAATTAATGGGTATATAAGTCTATTATGATAATTAATTAGCACTACATGCCCACTTTGATTAATTATTGTAGATCATCCTAGTATAAACACCTTGGTTTTTTAAATATATACCCGTGTGTATCCACTAACGTCTTCCGTAAATTAATTTTAACTTACCTTTTCCAATGCCCGACTAACAAGCGTGTGGCAGTAGTGCCGCTCGTAACTCATGGGGTCTTTCAGGAAAATTGCGGCTACCAAATAAATCATTTATCCGACGAATCCTTTTAACTAATACACTTTAGTGTTTTTAAATTGTTCAAGAGGTGATTCCACTATTTAAATAATTATATGGTAATTTGTGATCGTTTTAAACAGTAAAACGTAAACATAGTCAACTCCGACAATAAAGGGTTAAACTTTTTTTTTATTGATTGCTAAATATTATTTGCATCGTCTATTGTAATTAATTGTATTTCTTTTTCATTAGTTAATAACAATAATTGCAGTAAATTAATTATTACAGATTTTTCTGAAATATTGAAATTGATTCCCAAAAACTTTAAATTTTATATTACCTACATAAAAAAAATGATTAATTTGTTACTACTTAACTGATCTGTAATAATTATAAAAGCAAAATATGTGATAAACAACAGAAAATATTTTAATAATTTTAAAATATATTTTCAATAATTCTAATATAGGATAGACCAGCAATTTAGGGGAAGCCGGAGTTAGTGGAATATTTTTGTAAAACTGTTATTGCTGTTTAAAGAATTATAAAATTTTTATTTTTTGATAATACTAGGTAATTTATTTTTATGGTGCAACAAATATTTCAAAACACAAAGATAAAAATTATGCAATATTTCTAACAAATATAACCCTAAATTAATGTAGTCTTACTTCGAAATCAATATACAACCCATTTTAAACGCAAGCCATTTTAACACATTTTCTGACCAACTTTTTTTTTTTTTTAATTTCACAGGAAATGTGTTCATAGAGGCAGCTATAAGTTTATTACTGAATGGAATCGAAACAGCAGTAGGCACAATTAATTATTCACATATTACCTACTTCATAACTTTTAATTCGATAATTTAGCTTTCCAGACTAAGATCAGAGATATCTGGAACAAAACTGCGGTTACCTACTTTTCAATAATACTATTATGTTCTTTGTCTTAATTTGGAAAATTTATCTGAAACATCTTTTTTTCAGAAAAAATTATAAAATTTCCATCATCACATTTTTTCTAAACCTCAGAGATTTTTTTTCTTGCCGCTTGTGCGCACTCTTGTTAGTGTGTGTTGAACACTTTTATCATTTTTCAGCAGAAGAGAATTTTTTTTGTTTTTTTCTGTTAGCGTGAGAATAATATAACAAGCATCAAAGATTTGATTAGCCCGAACGACCAAATCCAAGGGAGATCAAAACAATATTCCATCTAAGCATAATTTAAGTCAAGTATTTCTTATCACAATAAGCTCATATAAAATAAGAAGTATTAGTAAACAGCCAAACACTTATTTAAGCATCATTGTTCTTGATAACTGTTCTGCAACCTGTAACTGTAGTCCTGATTTGCTAACTCAATATAATTATTACTATGTTACATGCTGTTTCTTATACTTCATCAGCGACAGCTTGTAATCTGTTAGAGATAGGAACAACAACTAAAAACGTAGGGTTAAAGTGTAATTCGATTATTAGTTGGATTCTGAGGGGTATTCCATACTCAGTATACTGACGCAATTTTATTTATCAGAGAATATATTCTAAAAAATATGTTTGTTCTTTTTAGACAAAACCGTAGGTATCAACCCAGTAAAAACAATTTTGCTGGTCTAACACATTTTGCGTTTCTAGCACTAATATTTTATATTATAACAGCAATAAAATTTCGATTCTAAACATTTTTTGTTGTAGTTAAATCGACAAACCATTTCTCTGAGTGTAACAGATTCTTATTATTTTAATAAATTTAATCACATGCTTGAGGTAAATTTTCGAGTCCTTTGTTAAAATGATAACTTAAGAAAATTAAGTAGAATAATTATAATTTAATAATTATGTAAAATTTCGAAATTTTAGTTGCATATTTTATATTCTTTTGTTAATATTATGCACAATCAAAAAAATAAATCAGACACTGCAAGCCCGTTGGTGTAGTATTCACAGCACATCACTGAATACAGAGTATGCACACAACGCTTCGGACTTTAGAACCGGGAGGTCTGGGGTATTCATTAAAAATATTTATTTTTTCATTATTTACTCGTTATTTTATTTCATCTATGTTTTGTCTTATGTTCTCTTTGTTCAAGAGCTCATTATCCAAAAGTTTTCACAATATAATAATAATGGATTTGCTTTAAATTTATGGCATTGAAAATATTATTTAGAGAATAATAATTAAAATAAATAAGAAAAAAAATATTAACCTTTTTTTATAGATTTCGGCTTAAAAACCTTGTGTCAGTGGCGTAACTATAGGGTGGCAGGGCTGGCAAAATGCCACGGGCCTCTCGAGAGCCGGGATCCCCCCGCCCGAGAAGCCACAAACTCTAAAGTAACTTAACATTTTTACAAAATTTAATAAAAATTTTAAATTTTATATAACAGGGTTTCCACTTGTATGGAAAACCTGTAAAAGTCGGCGAAAGTCATGGAAAGTCAGGGAATTTAAAATTTTTAGCGCTAATGTCAGAAACATTTTTGTCAAGGAAATATTTTCAAATAAAATATTTTTAAATTTGAAGGTATAATACTGTTGAGTAACTTCTTAAGTGATTTATATAAAATATTCAATTATAACGTGACGGTTTTTACTGGGGTGGGGGGGTGCATCCAATGAATTTCCCACGGGCCTCAGATAGTATAGTTACGCCACTGCCTTGTGTATTTCAATATTCTATATCATTAAACACAGAGTTTATCAAAAAAACTAATATTGAATTTTACTACTTAAACTAAAAATCTATCGATCATCCATAAGTGTATTGCATTATTAGTTTAAAATATTTAAACTCTTTAAAATTTTAATTCTTGCTTGCAAACTCTCACTATGCAATAAATATAATTAAAATTGTATGTAAATCATTTCCAAAACTCTATTTGAAAGGCATTATTTGAAAGTCAGCCATTAGTATTAGCAGATAATAAATGTACCTAATGTTAACATTTGAAACAATTTGAAAAGATTTCATCATGTCTTCGGTAAAAAATCAAAAAAATCTTAGTGAGGTTTGCTCCGACTATATGCTCCTATAACATCCAGTTTTGAATAAATTGTTATGAAATAAAGTACATGTTTTAAAAACGTTATCGATCTATGACATAAATATTTTTTTTGTTCAATCAAATCGTATTCTGTTAAGATGTCCTTATATAACTTATCCTGGTCTCCCTATCAAAAAGTATTCCGTTTATACCCAAGGGCATCATTATTTTAACCAAGGAAGTAATACTAATGGTAAGTATAAGGCACCGAGGACGACACCACCCCGAGAACAAAACTTTGTTTCCACAGCATAACTTTATTAACAGAAATAATTTTTTTAGTACCTAGCTGTAGCCTTAACTAAATTTTTTAATATTAATCAAGGTATATCAACTAATATTTTGAACTGGAATAACAGATGCAAATTGCTACTGCATCATGAAAAATTGTTGGCAAATCAAATAAAATTTGTTGTGTATACTGGTGGAATTTAAAAATCTGCCCCTTCCCCTATTCTCCCGCACGAAAAACTTCTGGGCTCTCAATAAAATTGTATTTTTTTTATAAAAAGAAAGAAGTTTATAAAAAATATTTATTTCGTACACTTAATACAAAAATAAAAAATAAATAAACAATTAAAAAAATAAAAACAAATTATGTTTGGGTTTCTTTAATTTTTATTTTGAGCAAATATTTATTTAATAAAATAAAACAAATACGATATAACAATTACAACAATATTATTGTTTATACCTAAATATTTCTTTGTAGGTAGAATAAAAAGTTTAAATATTATTGAACAATAAAGAAACCATAAACCATAAACATTATAAATAACATAATTGTTATTATAATTTATTGTATCAAATTATTTAGTAATTTTGCTACCAAAAAAAATTGGTTTATGAGAAATTTCTCAAAATTATGCGAAGTTTTCTCAAACAATATTTCTCGAATAATCAGATAGTTATTCAGTATTTTGGTTACTAAATTATTTACGTACAATTTTCACAATTTTGCAAAATTGTATAATATACTTTGTTTCTTAGTCTATTTTGTGTTTCATTACGATTCTTTCAGAGAAAATAAATACGAAACTGGAGTATTTGGTTTCTTTGGGACATTTAAAAATTGCACACAGCAAAAAAACTATGTTTGATTAAAATTTATAAAAACAAAAAAATATTTGTATAAAATACAATAAACTACCTGATTCGTTTAATGTATTGATGAAGTTGAGCCCAAAAAGATTTGGTGGTTGTATTAAATAAACTCTTTTTACAAAAGAATTAAACGTTTTTCAACTTTCAACTCGGATGCAAACTTGGATAAAACAAAATTACTAATTATTGTACATAATAATAAATTATAGCATCTCAAAATACTTATGCGCAAAGTATTTTTTAAATATTTTGATAAAATAAAAACTTTTTATTTTGATTTTAAAATAGCTACAAAATCTAATTTCAACGGCGACTATTAAAATTTGTCTTAAAAATAATTAGTTTTCTAGTATTCCCATATATTTTCAATTTATTACAACATTGATGTTGTATTTTTTCACCAATGATATTTAAAATTCAATTCACGAAACGTAACAATGCGTTTTAATTGTTATTTAACTAATTTTAAAATAGTTTTGTGTATCTCACCAAGACAATATAAAAATAAAATGAAATTTTAAAAAATATTTAGGAACTTTTTTTGGCTCTCTTATGGTCAAACGCCCCCCGTAGTGCGGGGTTCAGCGCACGCTAGTTCCGCCACTGGTTGTGTTAAACAATGCAGTTTTGAATATGAATAGATTTTTGAGATAAATGGTACTACTTGTCATAGAAAATATCTCTGTTCGTATAACTAATTGACCAATTTAATTTGTTGCATTAAATCCATGACTTTACTTATATAGGTAAGTAAATGTGGAACTAATTTCTTTTATCTGTGTTAAATACATTGTACTTCTCATGTCAGTTGTTAATGTAAATTTGTTAATATAATTATAACAAAATTAACTGAAGTTCAACGTATTTTTTTTTCTCTTAATGACGTGAAGTACACATTCCGCGTTTTTGCAAATTCTATAAGAAAAATAATTCAGAAAAGCATGCACATGGCAGGTACTGTGGATAAAAGTTTTTTTACAGTTTACAAATTAAACTGTAAAATGTTGTACCAAGTAGTATAGAAAAATTGATAAATATGTTTAGAACTTCTTTTTTGTTCACTATTTATAAATGCTAGAGCAAATCTGTGTTGACTGAAGAAGTGAAAAGCGTTATGCCTAATAATTATGAAGCAAATTAACCCATCAGAAGCAATCAATAATTGTTTCGTGTTCAGACTGAAGCTTGATCAATAATAATAACCGGTATTTTAGGATAACCAAAACACGAATAATTTTTTTTTAAGAATTTAATTGAATAAAATTATCTGAATAAAATTTAGGTAGGTCTGAAGATGAGTTAATGTGAAAACGGTTGCGAATTCTTATAGTTTGTATTTTATGTTATGTAAAAAATGTGTGGATTTTTAAAACTATAGGCATTGGTTATTTCAGAACACAGAAATTAGTGGTAAAAATTTGTCACTGAGACTTAAGTAATTAAAGTTCAAAATTTTTTTGAAAATAATTTTATTGGAAAATTATAAAAGTGACTTTATATCACAAAATAACAGATTGCTTTACAAATTTTCTAGAAAATTCCTGTAGAATTCTTTTTAGTTTCCACTCTTTATGTAAATTGTAATTTTTGCCATATCAAATTGATAGCACTATAGCGGATAGCGGTGATATAATGCAGTTGCTTGAGCTTTCAGATTACTTATTTAAATTTTATGTGCAAAATGTAACAACTAAAAATATTAAAAAAATAATTTCTAATAATTTCACTTGTTCAGCTGTGCACAATAATTTTGCATAGGTACACTGAATGTTGGTAATTATTTTCTTATTTATTTCTATTAATAATTATATAACGGCTTCTGCTTTTGCATATTTCTTTGTTGAAATTTATCCGGAAAGATGTTTTGGAGTAGCTGATTTTAGGTCGTTCTTATCAGGGATCCGATAATCGTCATCTTTTTGACCCTCATCGAAATGAGATAATTTGAATTAAATTTGCGCAATGTAAGTTTTAATAAATAGATGTAATAATGCAGCTGCGTTTTCGAGTGAGGTGTTTTTTAATTTGTGAAGTTTTAAAATGCTTGATAAGTTTTACGGTATTTGGTTTTTTGCTATGGGTCATCTCATTATAAAAAATGTGAAATTTGCAATCCAGGTCACAATTATTTAAGTACGTAATCTCGACTAAAAATCTTTGTATTGTGTAAATGACGAGGACTTGAGTAATAATTCGAATAAGAAAATTAATAAAAATAATATTATTTACAACATAAGGAAATACTGTTTCCTAAAATATAACATTAAATTTGTTGAATGATAAATATAAATCCTGCGCAAGAAATTTAAAGTTAACGAATTTGTAGCATTTTGGAGTTACGAGTTACAGTTTGGTTTCTTCTCTTTAGGTTTTCTAGCATCTTTTAAAAAAATTAAAATGTAAAAAACTGGCATCTGAGTATTTTACAGTCAAATTGCAAGAATTGTCAGGTTTGAAAATTTTTGAAATAGAAGGAAAACGCTAATACACTCATGTAAAACGCTTAAAAAATGCAAAAGCAAATATAAAACATCGATTTTTTTAACCTTAAATATTGAAATCTCCCATAACCTTCTGTAGCATCCTTTAAAAATTGTAGTTAAAAAAATTGATTTTACTCATTATTAAAATTCTGATGAAGAGGTGAAATTTTACTAAAACTCATTAGAGCCAAGTTTACTATAAAAAGTTAATTTTGATTTTAAAAATAAATATTTGGTTATTTTTAATTGTTTTATTAATTATTGAGTAATTAAAAAAATGCGTTTGAACCTGATATAGGTATATCGGATATTTTTACAAAAGGAATCAAAATAAGATATATTACGTATTTCCACTTTTTTGACGTTTCCATTCACTGTTTCGACTAGACAGTTTGAGATATGAGTTATTAATTGAACAATCGCTCAACACTTTTCTTAAAACTAAAATAAGATTTCAAATGGCTTATATAGGTAATTCTTTTAATGCTTTTCTACAGATAATGTAATTCCCAAAAATTTATGATTTTTTAAATAAATACACACATACGCCGATTATAGTAGTTTAAATGCAGCTTACTTGAATTAACTTTGCTAAACCTTAGATAACAATAGAAATTGAAACATTGGGGCGTCATATATACGATCAATAGATAATATTTTCACTACTTTCAGTTTCAGTTATAGTGGTAGTTTTAGCTCAATACAGTGGCACTGTAGAAGATGTAAGTGACTTCGGATGTGTAGTTATGGGTTTGCTTTTCATAGTCGCTTGTTAGATCAAATCAAAGAACCATAGTTATTAAAATGCTTAATTAATTATAATGATAAAGTAAAGATAATTAAAAAGTAATTTTTTTCAATTCTATCAATTTTTTTACACATAGATTTCGCTTTGTACTATCGATATGAAAAAAAAACTTGGAATATCCAACAAATTCGCATATTAAAAATTTTTGTAGAATTTTTCTGGTTCAGGTGGACCTAGGATGTGCTCAACTTATTTAACGGTTAGGACAACCAAGATTAGAAGTCGTGTAGGTGGACCTGTCGTGTTATCTGGCTCACCCTTTAGCGACTCGCTCCTTTTTACAGATTTTGAAAAGGGGGGAATTGTTGGAGAAATTTAGTGTACAAGTAAAGAGAAATCTGAGAAAATCTAGACATTCTCCAAAAATGTTAAGGATATTATAAAAAATTGGAAATTTGGTATAGGTACAAAAATTAGTGTTACGACTCACTCATCAAATCGCTCAAAACAAAACTTTAGTTAAATTGAGTACCTACCTGTAAATTATTGTTACCTCATGAATCTCGGTACTTCCTTACCTTAATTGAAAATTTTTAAAAATTGTTTATTTAATTTGCAGTGTCAGATCCTGCCCTATATATGGTTTTTTGCCTTATAGTTTTTGATTTTCGACTAATCTCATTGATTTGAAAAGATTCTAAATTTTATAATTTTCCAAATTATAACAGTATGTGGTAGGATGGTCAAGTACATCGTACATCTATCTATTCTACAGCAGTGTGGTTAGAGAGTGGAACTGCATTCACCTAAAAATTTTTAGATACTGTAGATTAAATTTTAATTGTTGAATTTACAGATATAAATTCGTCATATCTTAAGTAAATATAGCTCATCTCTGGTTTATCCATACCAAAACATCTGACGACGTCGCTGCTATTTTAACCACCCTAAGATGAACTTAGGTTAGAGAGCTTTCCGAATTTACTATTAATGAAGAGACTGCCTTAGATATATCTTCTTTATCACCTTTTTTTCTAGTGGTAGTACCCTGGTACTGCTTACTTACCGTTATATAATTAGCTCTTATAATTGACCAAAAAATTAAAGTTTTAACGTGTCTGTTATCGAATCTTATAATCTCTATGCATTGTTGAGTGTTGTAGATGATGCTTAGCTACGTAGATTAGATACACCATAATTATGTGATGCCATCATAATTATAAATAAGGTAAGAAAAAGTTTGAGGTTTAAAAAAAGTTTATATAATGGCGGTAATATTCCCAATTTTTAAGTCTAGGGAGGGGGGAGACCATTTATAAATGTAGGTTTGAAGAGAGTCTCTTTTATGACCACTTTTGGATTTATTTGTAATATAACTTGATTATTTTTTTAGAACTGTATTACTATCTATGTTTAATCAAAAAAACAAAATTGATTATTATGTAAATAAAAATTTATTGATTAAAAAAATTAATAAAGAATGCTTGAAATAGAAACAACGTTTTTCGTGGTACTGATATATTTATTAATAATTACTATTATGGAAAAAATATTTAAAAAAAAGGAACTGATGAATAATTACATACGTGTATTCTCCATAACAACATTCAATGAAAACTTATAAAATACCAATTCTTGCTTCACAATGAATAAGTGATTTTTCCTGTTGTACTTATACATGTAAAATTTTGAAACCTCTCTAAGAGTATCTGAGAATATGCAGTTTAATTAAGCAAAACTGAATACTGCTCATTCTTGCATAGGTAATCGTTGGAATAGAGCACATTTAGTTTATTTCCAAGTGCAATCGCACCTAGTACAGTTGGGAATAACAGCACAAGGTGTAAAACTAGAAGGTTTTACGTAGAGAGGTAACTGGTACTACCTATGAAGAATTCAATGAAGAATTCTATTCTATTGTGGTTACAGGATTATGATTCAAAATTGTTAAAGCACTAGATTTTTTATGGTTTTTATACTGCCGAATTTGTTGACTTTATTTGGAGAGTGCAGAACCGGTCTTGGATGTTGTTATACCTCTGTTATGGAATTTTTGGAGTTTATCCTTATGCTTCTAATATCGTTTACAACCCAGTATGGTAATTAATTAATTATACTGACCAACTGGTTTGAGTCCGGGAATAGAAAGATAGAGATAGAAATAAAATGAATTGAAGCGATTAAAGGTGGAGTCCAATCATTGAGCTTAGCTTAACAGACATCAATTAGGTTGGTGTTATCACCTATTGAGTTACGAAGCAAAAGTTTTTGGTTTATAATGACATAGATACTGTTGAGTTGCTCAATCTACAGGATGAATCAAAAGAATAGTACTGAGTATTTACAAATTACTTACCCTTCTTGTAAAATCGTTACAGGAAATTTAAATATCAAAAATAAGTATAAATTTCTGTAAAAAAATTCAGTTGTTGTGTTAACTTAGAAGTTTTAGTGATAAACTTTCCAGTTGTTCTACATTTTAACAAACATTGTTGTGCTTCTATTGATTTTAGATGCTACTTGCAACAGGCTTTGAGGAACTTACTATTCAAGTCTTCGAGTAGTACGTGTTATTTTCCCATGTATGCTGTATACCAGTAATTGTTAAAATAGATACCAAAAAATTTGAATAAATTGTTTAAATGCTAATTATTCTATCATAGACGTTTATGCTCACAATTATATCAAAGTAATTTTGTATAGAAAATCGCAGTTGTAAATATGCACATTATAACCTAAAGGTAAAGGTTAAAGAACAAAACCTTTAAAATTTTATTTAGAAGAACTTGTAATTAATATTTCAATCGCCCTGGAGCAATTGCAACTTCTCACTACAGCTGGAAATGATCTTTTCCAGTAATAATTTTTTATGCTGAAGCCCAGATAGTATACCAGCCCTTATTATATTTGGAGGCAAGGGCACAGATCTAATAAATGAATTTGCTTCCACCTCTTTGAAAGGTAATAACCTGCTGCCATAAATTGTATCAGTTGTTATACAGTAGCTAGCTTTCTTAATTAGCGGATAGCGAAGCAAGGTTCTAAATAAATGAATCTAACTACTTCTTCGAATGAGGAAACCAATAACCAATTGAACAGGAAATTATTGTGTGGTGTTCCACAAAAGATCACCGCTACAAAAAATTTCTTCCCACTGGAAATTTGGCGGACCAGGAAATATTTGAATTAATAATAAATTAGTTTAAAAAAAAAGCAAATCACTAACTAGATTCATTCAACACCAACGTCAACTCCAATGAATTACCTCAGTATGGCTCGTAAATAATGTGTTGATATGATAACAATATAATTATGTGTACAAAATTTTGTGTCTTAACAATTTTAAAATTCAAAAACCAAATAATAGTTTTAAATAATTATATCGACTAAAAACAGTCGTATCCAAATTTTCTCAATTGCGACAATGATCCCTGATCGCTCCAGTCCACCCGGTCGGAATGTGGAACAAGGAAGAAGGTAACCACACCAAAAATAATTCTTGTAAAAAGCTAAAATCGATGTCTTCGACAAATCCGTGAATATCACGTTTCTTCCCCAGAAAAACTTCTTTAGAAGATTTTGAAATTACACCAAAGAAAACTTTCAGCATTTTCACCAAAATAGACGACTCCCCCCGCTGAAAAATTAGAGATTCCGTCTCCTGCAACGCTTTGTTTTCAAGCCAGCTCGGGATGCGTCTTTTTTCATAAGCGTACGGTGCGAGCGAGAATCTGGAGTTGCGCTAACAATTATGCAATAAATTGTTACAAACTTATCATAAATCTGAAATTTGGTTTAAACAATTCCAAAGCATTCTTATACAACATACCAAAACTTTTCAGATAGCAATCACAAGTGCTGAATTTTCTGAATAACGGAGCAGTGGCGGATCCAAAATTTTGGTTTGGGGAGGGGGGCTTGACCTAGCTGAAGGTAGGTTTTATTAAGATAAATATTAAATACTAAAACAGCACCTAAAATTTAACCTAAGATTTGCAAAAGAATTTTTAATGTGTAACATCTTTCCGCTCGCTTATGGGAGTAATTTAGTGAAATGGGACGGAAATGTGTAACAGGAATCAAGAAAAGCGCGCGCTATACGATTTGACTAATGAGCGCGTAAATTATTTATCGGAATACATAGACATCATTATTTGTATTATAAAATGCCATTTAAAAAACTTTGTCCGGCGTTAAATGATGTTTCAAGCACATAATGCATTACGTTATAGAGGGTTAATCTAATAAAATTGTTTTAATTCGTATTATCTGTTACAGATTGAGGTTGCTGGTAACGTAATGCCGTTCCACCTACTTTGAGATTTTTAAATGATTTATAATTATTAATTATTGCAAATAATAATGTTGCTTACTACCAATGTGAGATGTCAGATGTTACACGTTATATACGAGTACTGTAAAGCTCGATCGCTCGTTATATTTGGAAAAAACTCATTAGTCTCTTGGTGAGCTTCTGCTGCTGTTTGTGGAAGATGTTCCCTGTCTTACCAAAGCTCCCTCCAAATAGTTATTTCTCCTGATAACGAAAATGGATGAGGCAAGTCGCTACTGTAACTGTTTTTCTGTTTTTACGATGGCACTAGGTATAAGAGTGAACAGATCGAGAATTAAAGAATGCTCTGTTCTTGAAAAGCTACTTCTTAACTATTCCAAGTAACACGCGAGACTTTGGTAGGGGAGGGCGAGTGGAGGTTTGGTGGAGGAAAAAACGGATTATATGACTGCGTGTTGAATGAGAGGCGCATGGTTTATAAAATCGTTACGTAACTGCTTACGACTACACCTTCTTATAGAAATTTAAAATTTGAAAAAATTCTATACCTACTTAAAATGAATGAAATAAAGATAAACGAGGAATGTTTTACTGTAGATAGTAGTAGTATAACTAGTATAAGAAAGTAAGATAATATCAAGTTTTATTTGAGAGTTGTCTAGGGTGGATTCATATGCTTTTGAAGGAGGCTTTAACCCTCGTGCCTTCCCCTTTGAATCCGCTACTGCAACGAGCGCATAATCGCATGCAAAATATTTTGCTAAAGTGCAGGTAAAAGTTAAAAAAATCTAAAAACTTTCTCAAAAACAAATTTTGACTATTAATAATCTATAGTTTTTTAGTTCACTTCCTTATCGTAGAAGTTGACCAAGTTATGGTTATTTGTTGCTAAAATGACGCGATTTTATAAAAATTAAAATTTTTATATTATTTATTTAAATTACATGTTATCTAAACACAAAAAAAAAAGTTATCTAAACACTTGATAATCTATTTTACGAATTTTTTGATTTAATAAATATATTTTTTTCGTTAAATATAATTTATAAACTAAAAATTCTACTTTTTCTAAAAACAAACAAAATTTAAATTTAAAAAAGTTGAAATATTTTCTTAAAGTATGCTATCATAACTATAGATTGTATGTTATGTCATCATAATACTGTATATCATATTTTCATATAATTAAAAATGTAAGTGACTTACAGAGGACGGTTATGGTTTGATGCTTAAGTGCTTTGACTATCAAGTGGAGATCATTGGTTCGAGCCCGAGTGGATCAAGAACTTTAATTTCTAACCGTCCTCCCTCGGCGAGAAATGGAAAATCACCGAAGTAATATGCTTTGGTTAGCCAAAACTCACTGAGGGCTGTAGTGCTAGTTGTATTGTATATAAGTGACTTACGTTTTTGCTGATAACAGAAAATGTTGAAAACAGCGTTTTGCTTTATGAAATTTATGTTTGGTGCTCGAAAATAATACATAACAAGCATTTGAATCAATTTTTTAGGTTTGTAATATTGGTTTTCAGATTTTAGCAAAATTGTATTAATATACCTGTGACTTACACCCTTGTTGCTCACAAAAATTATGTAAATATTAATATATTGTTCCACGGTGCCCATAGAATCATCTCAGTAAATTTTCAGAATAGTAATTTTTTTTCTGGATTTCATCAAAAATACGTATGCTATAAAAATAAAATCCATAATCTTGGGGTGTACAGAACAAACTGAGGTGGACAAATTGACGGAGTTGTGCATAAAGCAAACTTTACTAATTCCAAATATTACGTAAAGGGTGATTCAACAACTTTTCAATAAATTTTAATTACATTTTAGAAATTTTAATAAATTAATTTTTTAACTTGTAAAATATAATTAAATAATCTTTGAATAAACAAGTTAATTAAACGTTTTATAATAATGTTTTTATATTAAAATATTCTGACGAAGACGTTTACCAACGTCGAAAGCTCAATAAAAACATTATAAAACGTTTAATTAAGTTTATTCAAAGATTATTTAATTTACAAATTTTAATAAAACATTTATTCAAAGATTATTTAATTTGCAAATTTTAATAAACACAATTGTTAAATTTCAGAATTGTGAAAAACTTTTGTTTAAGAAATTGCTATTTTGAATTTCTCTTTCTGAATTTCCTAAAGCGACATACGTATCGTTCGTTACCTTACGCACTAAAAAATTGATTGTTTTGGCGAGATCCCTTATTTAGTGCGGGTAATCCGGACACCACTTTAGACCCTTCCGAAATTGTCGGTTATTCGATTTCACTAACCCACTTCAGTACTTAACAATTAATTTTGTTTGGAAAATTATTTACTTAGAATATGCGTAAGAATAGTTTGTTGATTTTCTTAATGAACTAAGTAGGTGGGTAATTATCGCTGGAAATTAAATATCTTTTCCCTAAAATTTTTTTTAAATTCCTTGAGAAGTTTCTAATAATAAACTGTTGGAAATTGGAAGAATGATTTGATTTGCTTCAGGAATTGAAACTATTAGTTATCATTTATAAACTATCAGAAAGTTGCAGTTCTCAATTACTTTCATCGATTTCATTTGGTATTTTATGTTATGAGTAATTGTAAACTTAAAGTCAATTTTACAATTTCCGTTCATAGCCAGAAAAGTGTACGAGTGAACGTGTGTGCACGTGAACGAACAGTGTAATTTCGATTTCCAAGTTCGTGCCGTATTAAGTCGGTGTTTGTTTTTGTGGTAGACGTCTAAAATAATTAATCCATAATTGCTATATTTTTACTTTAAACTGGAACGTAGGCAATAATTTTGTTTATTATATTTTTAAATAAAATTACCGGGGGAAACTTTCGAATTTATTTTTTACCTATTATTAGTGTCGGTGTTTTGGATGTTTACTGGAAAATATAATTTTTCGTTGGTCGATTTGTAGTCTCGTGTGACATTCTCTCACCAACATTTCAATAAAACCCTTCAAGTATATACTATGAAATAATATTTTCTGACACCATTTCTGCGTATTGCTGGAAAAGAGTAAGTTTGAAAATGGCAGATCCATCTTGCGTTTGACAGGGTAGTCGGGTAATCCATCAGCCCTCTGCCCCCGAACATCCCTTTACGACCCAGAGCTTTGTCGGACCCGCGACCCTCCTCACCTCCTGTCAGGGTTAGTAGAACACGTCACTGAACCTATTATGTACCAATACACACCCCTACGTTGCATATTCACGGGCCACGCCGCACATCTGGTCTAATGGAAGTGTGCTGTTTCCAATACCACGCAAACCGCTACCTATAGTTTACCGAACACCAAAGAGTTTATTCTAAACCAAATTACACAATTAATCAAACGGGGATAAAGAAATTGTTTTATCAAAAATCGATACCCCCAATCAAAATGGAATAACTTATTTGAGAAGTAAAAATTAACGCCATCGATTGACTGTGCATATACAAACTCCTCCACCAAAATAGTAACGTTCCGCTTCCGCGACCATTGATTGAATTTAGAACTTATTTTGCGGTTAACTGTTTTTGCAGTACGTTGTTCCTAAAAGTTTTGATTGCTTTTAAAATACTTTGATTAGTTATACTCCCTCTAACGCAGTAACGACTATACAAACAAACAATTAAATATTATTTTACTTTTTTATTTTTAACATTGATTACAATTACTCAAAAATTTTTTAAGTAAAAAATTGTCAAATGAATATTCTTTAAACACACTACGACGTGCGCATGATAAATTGAACGGTGGACAATACAAACCATTAGGAAGTTCAATAATGATGATTAAACTACCTCTCCCCTAGAAGATCGACCATTATCGGTCCATCAGAGATCTGCTGCTTATCAAGTCAGCACAGCACAACTTCTGTAACAAAACCATGAATCAACCATCTAAAAATGTCTAAGCATTGCTTTATAAAGCACACATTTATATTTCTCTATTTACTTAGCTCATATTTAATTCAAACAACATAAAAAATCATTTCTTTTTGTACTTATGCAAATTTTCCTTATCAAATAATGTTAAACTGTCGTTTTAAAATTTTAAACCGCCGTTTAATGAAAGTAGAATAATATTATGACAATGCAAAACAAATTCAGTCTGTTATAGATAACGGTAAAATCAATTAATATCTTGTTCACTTAAAAAATCTATAAAATATTTTTCTGTTATTAAAATACAAGATAAGATGTCAGGATTATTATTCCAGCTAATCCATTTAAGCAAATTAAAGCCTTTAGCGTTGGTGTATTTCTACATTATTTACATTTCTCTTGTTCGAACAATAATTATTATATTTGTTTTGCATGTTAACTGTATGTAATCATGCAATGTTAGTCTAGTAAAATTGTTTAAAAGTCGATTAGTGTAATGTCGACTTGTACAAGTTTAAAATGCACTTTTTAGAAACCATCTTCAGGCTCTCAAAAGAAATCTTTGCTTACGCCGACCAAATTAGCCAAAAAATAAAAATAGGGTTGCCATCATTATAAAAGGTCAATGATCTGGAAGTAAAAAAATATTAATCAAAAAAAGAAAGCCGCGTGTAGGATTTTTTCAATAAACTTTTCCTTTCGAAGCATTCAAAAATAAATTTTGTTGCATTGCATATCAATGAAAAAAGTGAGTCACTTTCAAGCTTTTTTATTTTGTTTGCTGTTCTATATTCGACTAAATATTAATCACTTTTTTTGAAATAAAAAAGTAACAATTTAAACAATTTAAATTAGTATAAAGAAATCAGACCACAAGTAAAACTTGAATCACGACAATGAAAAGTTTCTGCTTTACTCTTTTACTGTCAGTCGTTATTTATGATGGTTGAAAGATGCAAGATTAAAAACACAAGTATGACATGCGTATACTGATATCAGATAAGTGTTTTTGTAAAATATTTTAATAGATTAATGATACTTAGAATATGTCGTATAACTTTTGCATACCGTAATTTATTCGTTCGAGTAGTAACTTAAACCAACAAGTCAAAAAAATTCGCAAAAAAATAATAAATCATATTTTGTTGATTTTTTAAGATTGCATAACCAATTGTGAAATGTTTCGTAGCAGTAAAAAGTTAAAAAGCAGACGATTTTTTTTCAAATTATTTAATACCCGATATATCAGGATTAATTAGCTGATGGATAGGAAAAGGTTAAAGTAAATCTGATCAAATTCCTAGTTATGATTTATAATAATTGTTGATTCATTAAAAATTATAGCTACGATTAAGATATCAATAATGTATTATATCTTAATTAATTTAAAATCAATAAATTTGTTGACTCATTTGCATAACAAATTTAAATAAATAAATAAATAAATAAATATGCTTGTCAAACGCTAGTGTAATAAAAAATTTGTCAGCGATTAATAAAATGCAAAATTTCACTTATTAAATTTTTAGGCCTCTCTAGCCCTCATATTGGTTGAATTGGGAACAAAGAACTACAGCACAATAGTTGCCATTTTATAAAAAAGGGGGATTGCTTAAAATGTGGTTTAGGTGTTAGAATTCAGAACACAATTTTTCTAAAAAAAATGAAGTTACTACATCCAGTAATATCTGTTTAGGCTAAAAATATAGGTAACCTATTATTACAACATAATTTTAAAAAATATATAGGTAGTCCTATAAAAATAAATACAGTGCGACTTCAATGATCCGAACAAATTATTATAGAATTTTCTGACTAGCAAATTTTATTTAAGAAACAAATAGCACATAAAACAACAACAAATATTTAATAATAATATAATTATTATTGTGATTCTGTTTTATTAGATATTTCCAAATGAAGTAAATTTATGTTAAAAAATAATAAAATGAAATTATAATGCATTGTCAAAAAATCAGTATAAGTTGTGTTTTAACTGTAAATTTAAATAGTAAATATAATTAAATTACATAGAATTACCATGTAAATTTACATTATCAGCTGACACTGATTTTTAAACCTGTAGATAATAGTACCCGCATAAACTTAACAGTCTTAAAGTAAAAAAACAATAATTAATTAATGAAAATATATAAATTAACAATTTTTAATATTAAATTAAAATTTTAAAAACATCTGATAGTAAACAACCATTGCTGAATTTACAAATGTTTTGCTTTTATTGTTCATTTAACCTGCCGATTTTTCAAATTTTAATTTAATATACCACAATTTGATGTTAATTAGATGTCTTCCGGTTGTGCGGCTAAACACCGAACTTTAATTATGATATTAATTAATTTTTAAAATCTGTGTTAATCATTGATTGTAAAACAGATTGTAAATATTAATTGAAGTTAGTAAAAAAAATAAATATTTAACTTATACAGGGCTGGACTTAAAATAATTTAGTTACCGGGCAACACTTCTGAGTAGCCTCAGTTTTTAAATTTAATTGATGTTGAATAGAATTACATTTTCGGCTCAAATTTCCAGACTACTGAATTGTTAATCTTAAATACTTGCGCATGATTCGTGATCATCAATAGATTAATTCGCATATAATATTCGAGTTAAAAAATTATTTGAACAGTAAACAAATGAATATATTATCTACATTATTTTGTACCAGTTATCCTTAAAAATGTATTAAGAATTTTGTTACTTCGTTTATATTAAGTGGAGTTTCCTAGATCTCTCAATTTATATTTATTGGTCGAATTTGCTTTTATTTAAAATTAATCTACTCATCCTATTTTAAAAGTAGAATTTAGAAATCCAGGTGTAAATAAACTTCACAAGACATTCTAACTGCATTTCCGGCCTAATTTTTGAAAATATACGCATTGTTCCTTCAGGTAGCAAAAAATTGCAATTTTACAAAATTTAAATTCCTACGCCTCTACTAACCATTATTAACTACAAACAAACGCATAATTATTACTATATTTGAACCACCCGGTCTAAACATTACTTTGCCGATCAGTTCGGTCCGAACTTGAGCTTAGTGACTGCTTGTTATAAAGCTCACAGCTCACGGTTAAGTTTTATACTTAACACTCATGGTTCTGTGAGCACTTGAATAATATTCTATAGTAAAGTGCTAACTTCGCTAGATAGTACGTAGCTCATAAGTCGAACTTGGGCTTTAAATCATAGCTGTGCAGCTATGATCAGGCGCAATCAGATATTAAACGGCGGTTTTACGCTTCGTAACCCGTCGATTTAACCATTACATCACACCAGTGGTCAAGAAAAAGTTTAAGAAGAATAATTTTTAGATAAAATAATAATAATAATAGTAGGTACTTATAGAAATCATTGCCGTATGATCATATTTAATAATTTTATGATTAAAACGTCAAATAAAAAAATTTGAAGAACTTTTTGTAATTTCTTAAGTTATCAAGGATTTTTTTCAAAATATTACGTGATAAAATTCATTTCAATATTTCGAATAATTACTATTACTAAATATTCGTATTATTATATTTTAAATAATATTATAAGTATTGGAGTATTTTATTATTTTCCACAAATATATTTTAAGACCTTCGTATAGGCTTCGGTGCGACTTTTACTTTTGTTTATGAAAGGGTGTTTTTATAAAAATTCACTTCAAGGTTATGAAAGGTGGTCGCTTCAGACCTCATTATTACAATTAATTGCTCTTAATATTTTTAGCCAAGAACCACTGAATTTCGTTCGCATCAGCAATAAAAATAATGTCTATTTTAGTATCCGGATATGATGGTGGTTAAAACCTGATCTTTTATAATAATTTATTATAAACAAAATATTTTTTAATTTTGTTCTACGTAATAAAATAAATTGAGAAGGGTAAGTTTTGATTCAGTTTAAATTTATTTAGGCAAGTTAAAAATATAGGTATAATATTGATTTGATCATGGAGTTGTTGGATATATTGTGGGTTAGTAGATCTGCTTGACTGATTTCCTTCTAAATAATTTATTTATTCAAACGAGTTTTATTTTACGTATTTACATACTTAAAAGCACACTATAAACAATAACCAAATGATTGCGGCATTTTACACATATAAGTCAAACAAACTTCTGTTGATCGTTTGTCGAGGTTTTGCAGTTTTTTACGGGGTCTTTAAGACTTTCGCTTTAACAAAAAGAATTTCTAACGCATATCTTGTTTATTTATTTAAAAATCCTAAATAAGCCTTGAAAGAGAGCAAAACGTCGACACTCAATTAAACAGTAGTTTACCGCAATCTTTTAATTACTTACTTCAATGTAAATTCTTGAACCTGAATAAAAAATAATTATGATAAAAGTATTTTAATTGATTGTTTTTCTAGAAAATTATTAATAATGCACTTACTATTTTAGAAAATTACTACGTTATTTATTGCTCGATTTCAATAAGCACAAAATATAAAAATTGATTGTATAAATTCAATGTCTATGTTTCTTTAATCAATTGTAATGTCAAGTCGCTATTTTTTTAAATGGTAACCTATATTTTTTTATATTTATTCTGAAAGATTTTTTTTATACTTAATCAAATCATGATGTACTAACAGATTGACTCTTTAAAAATATTTTACCTATACATGTTTAGTTATCGGCTGAAACTATATTGAATAAATTAAAAAGATTCAAAACAAAGCTTTTTCCGACGACGATTTCGGTGTTCAACAAATCAAAAACAAAAGTAGTAAATGTTTGTTTATTTTACTTACATTTTATTGTCATTTCGCCACAAAAAATATTTGTCTACGATTATATCATTGTCTTTGGCCGGTTTCAATGAATTTTCGATAGAATTTTTATACTTTCTGATTAATTACGTACATGAAATAGAAAGAACAGTCCATTTATTTTAAAATTATTTTATTTAGGCGCGGCAACTTGAATCTAAATAAATTTGTTTGCATTGTTATGTCTACAATGATTTTATTTCGTGATATGAAATTTTCACTTGGCGGAAATTACGAAACCTCCACTGTGTTATATTATGCATGTATTTAATAAAATTAATATTTAATTTGTTAATAAAATAAAGCAAAAACGACTTTTTTGCAAAGAGCTTTCAAAGCGTCCCTCGTGTAAGATTAACAAAAGCGGCAAAATATAATTTAGCCGAGTTTCATTGTAAAGAAACTCGGTAAAACAGAATGCAAATCTAAAATTTAAGTATTTAATGAACTCACCAAATTTTCTTCTTTCAGTAGATTCACTTTAAAATAAAAATATCCGTTTTTAAATTTAGATATTTCAAATATTTTGTGATGACCCAGAAAACGCGTAGATCTCTAACGCCAGCCATGTTTAAAACTAAAATACGCATGTCCAACCCCGAATACGAAGGTGCAGCTGCTACATTTTGTAATTTTTAAACTTTCTAAAAGTATTATGGGGGTAAAAATAGGGTATTCTTTGATATTGACGCATTGTTTGCAAAATTTTTCGACTCTGTCAATTTATAGATTTGCAATTCCACCTAAGTTTTACTTAATTTTAATTTTGGGATAAATGATAATAAATCGTTAATAAAATTTATCGTACCTACATTAAAGTTAACCTTCAAAATTACCTTCCGGCTGTGAATCAGCTGTTGTACAGGTAGATCAGAAATATAAATAATATATAGGTAGTGGAGGTCAAGATCATTTTCTGCCAAATCGCTTTTTAGCGAACAGTTTTTGTATTTCTGCTACATTTGAACCAAATTTTAAGGTGTACTAATGCAGTTAAATTTTATCCTAGAGTTGTAGAAAATCGTGACCATTAAAATTCTTGTTTGTTTACCTGAAAATTTAAAAAAGTAGGTCAACGTGTCTGCATTGTTAGGAAAGTTTCATTTTCATTATGCACCCAAGTCTTTTTGTCCTTTACTAGAGAAACTAAATTTGTATTTCTTAGGTATTTTATTAAAACTCGAAAAGTAAAAGTAAATTTAAATTTTGAGTAGTCGAAATTATCCCATAATCCTTGCAATATTTATCCTGTCAAAATATTTTCATAATTTGTATTATTAACAAGATACAAATTGTCACCCAAAGGGGTAGTTTTGTAACCGATACCGACAGATTATTTTTGAAGTTTGCCTTGTAATGCTATTTAGTTCTTTCGGAAACATGACTTGAAGATCATAAATCAAAATACAGGTTCAAGTCGTAAAGTAATACAAATTATTTATTATTTATACTTTCGAAAATTTTTGTGACAAAATATGTACAGTTAAATTCACCTTCTTAAAAATCTATATACATTATAATAAATATAATTTATTTTTACATATTTAATTTAATTAAAATGGCACTAACTTCACAAGCCGTTAAGTTTTTAAAATAAATATTTAATTTTACATAATTTTGATTTGGCTCAAATGTGGATAATACTATTGTAAAATTTATATGAGACTAGAAGTTCCCGACATGCTGTGAAGTTGCGTCATGGGTCTTCCGAGCCCCGTATCAAACGGGTTCATTTCTTGATGCATCGTCAAAAGCTCTGGCGAACTGACATCGGTAAACGGCGAATTGATCGTATTGTTTGGTGTCATCGTGTTATTCATATTTATGTCTTCCTGTTCGCTATTATCGTCGGGAAACTTATTGTCCTTTTTGGCTTTCATACGACGGTTTTGGAACCAAATTTTTATTTGTCGTTCCGTGAGACATAAAGAGTGTGCAATTTCAATACGTCGTCTGCGTGTTAAATAGCGATTAAAATGAAATTCTTTTTCTAATTCTAGGGTTTGAAATCGTGTGTAGGTTTGTCTAGTTCTCTTGCCACCATGCATGCTATTCTCAGCTGAAACAATTTAAAAACAATTAGTTAGATATTTCATTTTAAAATAATTGTAAAACTTACTGTTATGGGATTTCATCCAGGGATAGTAGTTTGGCGGTGATCCGTCTTTTATCGTTGGAGAAGCACCCAAATCTAACGAGGGCAAACTGTTGGTGGAGTTGGTGGGCGAAGCCGGTGATAACCTGATATTTTCTTCGGGTTTATATGGTTGAGGATCGGACGATAAACTTACTTCGTTGCCATAATTTTCGCACGAGTTATTCACAAAATTATTTTGGTTCGTTGCATCACATGGTGAAGAGGTTTTCTTCTTTAAAGGTCTTGTTAAGAGAGCTCGCAACGCGGGTGAGTCATCTTCTTGCTTTTGTGCCTGAATTGGAGGTTCCAGTAATTTTGGTTCTGGATAGTTATGGTATGGTGCCCAAGTTTGAGAATAAGGTCTTGTAATATTAAAATCGTAAGCGTTATCGTTGGTTGTCGAGACTACAGGCGATGATATCGAAGACGGATGGGTTTGATACATTTGTCTATTTTCATATCCGGCCGGAAACTCACTTTTAATTTGGTTTCTGTAGTATATATCACTTTCAATCGAACAGGAATTGGGTTCTCTTCCACCCTGAGTACCGTAAGAATTATTATAACCCATATTGTGGTTATTATAATCAAGTAGCGTTGGGTTCGAACGAAAGTGTTCGTAAATTTGCTGTTGTTTATTCCAATAGTCACTTCCACTCATTTCGTTTCTTGTAACTTTTTCACTGATTGTAAACTTTAACTCATACCACTGATCACTTGTTATCGCGTGTGTAGTAAATGTGCAACTGCAATCTGTGTCCGGCTTGGCACGATTCGGGCACGTTCAGATAAATGTTAAACATTGTCAACTATTTCATAAAAGCTGGGTAGCAGCAGGAGGGGTTGCGACCCCCTAAGGTTTGTCGCTGGCTCTTTTATTTCGCCAGCTGCCCTGTAAAATTTTACCACCCCCACCTATTGACGTCTTTTTCATCCGACTTACTCGGTACTCTCGAATTGTATAGAATGTGACTATAACCAATTCTGAGATTGCAATTCAAAATCTTTTTGCTTTATTGCTTTACGACATCATTTAGGTGTAAGTCAATACAAAACAAAATTTATAACTTCCACTGTTATTGAAATCATATTTGCCATCAGGAGCGTTCAGTACCTGCACTGTTAAAAGTTGTAAACTCGATTATTATGCAAATGCTGAAGAAAAACTAAGCTATCAGAAGATTCGAAATATTGATTGATATTTTTTAATTATTGAAACGTTGTTAGTGGTGACTTATGCTAGTGCATCACCGTCTAAGTTAACTTCATTGTGGTATTTCCACACATTCCCCTTTGCAAAATACAACACAATAGAGATACGTGTGTATTGAGCATAATGAGATTCAGTAGCCGATATATTTGAGCGAGAACCAATCAGTTTCCCAGTTCAATCGCCTATTGTTGATACTCACGTCTACAGAGGGTGGCTTACCAAACACTTTTATTAGTACAGCATTACTCAGACATAAATATTAATGTTTTATTTAACTACTATATAAAATTAAATAATATAAAACTTTTTTACAAAAAATTTCAATAAAATCCGAACTTTTAAATCAATTCCGGGGCTTTAAAATAAATCATAAGTATAACCCAAGCTTTTTTGTGTATCATTATAGAGTAAGGATCATTAATAATGCTTTGCATGACAAAATTATTTACTTTACCATATAGAATGTCATAATGTAATCACTTATCATTTTAAGTTTATTCAAACAGTGGTATTAAAAGCGTTAATTTGGGTGATTTATGCTAAGGTGAGTGTCCGATCAAATACTTAACGCTTTTCATTTACCGAAGCTCAATAGTTCTTACCTGTAATTTTTAAATTAGCATAATAATTAAAAAAGTCTTACAATTAGAAGGCCGTCAGAATTATAATGTAATAATTGTTGTGGTTTATGAAATAATATTTTTATACAACCAAGCTCGTATTAAATGATCCGTGGGCACTATATCCATTATACAACACTTATGATAGACACATAGATATTATTTGACGTCATTTATTAGAACGGTGACTTTCAATGACTTAAATAAACCATTAAACAAATCAATTTAGAATTTTTGTAATTTAGGCGTATCCAATAATCGGTTTATTATTACGTATAGAAGAGGGTGCAACAACGAATCGAGAATATTGAGTAATAAAGTTACCAGATAATTTCATTTTTGGTAAATTCTGAAAACAATAACTTTATCAATAAATACGTGTTCAATGATAAATAAAATTATGCAAATATTTTTCTCATTACCAACGGATGGGAGCATGTTACAAACCAAAATTGATTTGAATATGCACCCTTGCGTTTATTTGATAAATTACTGTGTGTAAAATTAAAAGGTGTTAACAATAAAATCTTAAAATCATATATCCATAACGACATATTCATGAAGAGTTGGGCCCCTAAATGGTCACAGATTATAACAAAAGAAATAATTAAAAATAATAGAACAAAAAACAAATATCTAGGGCTGCTTTTCTGAGAGTACTAGAAACCAATCGCTATCAGTTATTTTACTATGTTTCTATATATTATTAAATGTTAAATACTTTTAAATTTTATTTAATGTTTAAATGTAGAAACTTTAGAAAATAAAATCAGACCAAAATTACAAATACGAACAAAATGAAAGTTAACTTTTTCGTTTAAAAACTAAAGAATTCGCCATGATTAGAGCAAAATGATTTATTTTATTGGTATTTAATTAACTTGGCAAAAAATTATTTTATTATATTTCATATTAAGTTAAAAATTTACATATAGTATGTTTACATAATTACATGCAAATATAGTTCATAATATGCATTTTTCAATAAGAAATTATGCGGGGAATAACTCCGTAAAATATTTTATGAAGTTATATACTAATTTAAATAATTATATGTGTTAAAGTTATCGTTATTTCATATTTTCCTTGATACATACCATCTTTCTAGACAAAATAATATGTGATTAACTGTTTGATAAACATTGCAATTTTTTAAATAAATAAAAATGTCTTTTTGAACATAACTATTTATATGTTCAAAACTAGATATCAAGAAAAATGAGTAGTAGCTGTAATAGTGTACTTTAAGAAAATCTATTAACTTTATTTTCCGCTTGTGTAAAAAACCTATTTTGAAAATTTAACTGATATTTAAAAATGCTGTAAAAAGCTGCATTAAAATAAATGAGCTTGGTTGATTTCATTTGAAAGATAATAATTTATTAGATTTTTTTCATCAATTTTTAATCAAATCGGTTAAATTTTCTTATTCGACAAACCTTAAATTTATTTAAGCTAATTTTCATTATACAAATAATATTAGGTTGAGTTTTATCAAATTTATTTTTAAATGCATTGTGTCTCACATCCTTGTTACTATCAAAAAACTATGACGCTCTCATTGGGTTGAGTCCAAAAATTGGGTTTTTAAAATAATATACGAACATAAAACTTTGATCAAAATACTATTTATCTGTATAATTCGTTGGTCTCAAAACTCAGCCTAAGATTTTAAAAACTTTTTGAAATTTGAAAAAGTGTTTAAACCGAGTGCCATGATTGACCAATGGAAATTAACCACGATTATGAGCTGTTGTTGAAACTAAACATCAGCTGTTTGAATATCAAAGCAAGACGAACGACTACTATTTTTGCTGTTTTTATTGGCTTGTAAAACTGCGCTATTTTTTGAAATTGCCGGCCCGTGACGTCAGCGGCCCGTTCTTTAGCAATTATTTTCTTACCTTAAACGTACTCAAAACATTTTAGAAAAAATTGTGAATGCTCAGTTTGACCTCTACTGTCAAATAAAAAATAAAAAAAAAGATAATAATTCACACAAGGATAATCATTTTTTCCAAAATATTGCAACCATTACCAAGTATATCGAAAAAGTGCAATACACGATTTTGTGTCATATATTTCAAAATTTTCAAATTTCTCACATTTTTAAGCAGTTTAAGATAAAATATTAAATAAATACAAAACTCTTAAGCTTCTCTAAACACAAATAAATAGTAAAGAAAGCTAGAAGCAAAGTTTATAAAAAACAGGGTAAGACAAAAATAAGTTTTTTAAAAATTCATGAATTTTACGAACGTATACCTCGAAAACTTTAATAAAAATGGAAAAATCCTCGTAGTAAAATACTACTGCTTTCGATAAAGAACCAGAAAACCAAAAAAAAATTTTGCCTTCTTGCACACCCCTCTTAGGTTCTCTTGTTTTAATTTTACAATTAAAAATAAATTATAACGTTTTTAGCAAGTTAGTTGAGTTTTGAGTGTGCAGGTAGTTCACATTAGGTTAACAAATTTGAGCAATAGAAATTATATGTTAAAAATATTCAACTTGAACGTAAACTCAACTTACCAGCGGCAACAAAGTACTTCAGTGCCTCTAGTCGTTGACGATACAATAAAATTGCTTTAAAAAAATGAACATTAAAGTTTTAAAATTGAAAGGTTTAAAGTCAGGTTTAGAGAATAAATATAATTTGCAAAATACGAAATTTTAAAATAAAAAGTCAGGCAAGTACGAAAATACTTACCCGACTGTTTATAAAAAGGTATTTCAAGTCAGGGAGTCGTTACCATTCGCAGCGTTTACATAAAAGTTTTATTGATTTTAAATTTACAAAAATTGCTTTTAATTAAATTATTGAATAGTTTAGAATATAACAAAACTACGAAAATAAGTAATCAGTATGAATTTTAAACCCAGGACGATCAGGATAAACTGACATGAATTCTCAGCTTTAAATTCTAGGTTAGTAGTTGCTGTTTTTATATTCAACTTTAGCATTAACTGTAATTAACATTAACATTCAAATTTTATTCATACCAAAATTAAATTTTTTGGAAACTAAGATTAAGCGGGAGATGAAAATTGTAGCTATAAAAATTCAGAGTCAAATTCAGAATTGGTATCTCAATTTCGAGGTTCGATTTAGATAAAAGTTTGAGCTAAAGTTAATATAAATATTTTTTAATATTGATTTTTGTTTTAAAATTTTAAACTTTATCTATAAAAAATAGATAACTTTCAGTTGTTTAAACATAAATTTATACATAAAATGTAATTTAAAAGTTTTTAAAAACATGTTAATATAATCAATGCATTATATCGTGTGCACACAGTGTCCACATTATCAATATGCGTACATCCCTGTTTCTTAAATGGTATAAATGAACTTTTCTTAAGAAAGTAAATTTTTTGGCTAAATTGAAACCCCTGGGAGCAGCCACCATTTAGTTTCTCCCTTCAAATACACATAGCACCAAAATATATTGGTATATTAGTGAAAATCGCAAAATTATTAAATTATCTACAAACTAGATACTAACCCTTCATTGCCCAAAATCAACGACTATCAAATTATAAATTAAATTAAATATAAAGTAGCGCAAAATTTAATGCTTTGTAGTTTTTGCAATTTTAAAAACTGTACATTTACATTTTATAATAAAATTGATACTTTTTTCTGGATGGAAAATTTACCACACTGTAGTAACTTTAATCTAGTAAGTTTTTAAGAAATATCAATCAATTTCGCTCACAGAAAACCCGAAAATAATAAATAAGGATTTAATATACAAAATTATAAATTCAAAATTGTGCAGAATTAATAAATATTAATTTAATAAAATTAAATTTAAAGAGTTAAATTATTATTAGGTTTTCTTTTTCGATTCACACCATTTACTACTTCGCTTTTAAAATCTTGGTAATTTTCCATAATATTACAATTTTATTTGAACTAGAGATCAACCATTACTTCTGACTGGTAGTGGCTTTAAATTAGTCTAAAAGAAAATAGTCAAACTTAAATCTTATTTGAAAAAGAAAATATAAATTGTAAAGACCAGCTGGCAATGCAGGATCAGATATGAATCTCAAGATGATAAAAATCAAGAAAATTGTAAAGTTCTGTTAATTTTTACCCCAATACTTATGAATTGACCACAAACGAAGCAAAGGTTTCTTCTACCTATTCCTTGAAATCAATTAATTTTTCATACTACCGCTAGCTACCTACCTACGACTAGGAAGTACATCTAGTTTCACATTTATTTTATGATGCTATTTGGCAGAAATTTTTGGTAAACCCACGTATTCTAAATCCCATTCATTCAAAAATTTAGAAACATAAAAATACCATTAGCAAGTGTTAGTTCACATGTCAATTACAGTGAACGTCAAACTGTAAAAGTGCCTTTAATGTTATACAGATCCTACGCGGGCTCTGTTAAGTTAACTATGACACGACTACACTATTCCCCATGACGTCTTGTGTAGAAAATGGCATGATAAGTTTCACCCCCGCATATGTTATGGTCATTGTGTGTAAGCTTCAACTTCAGAAAAAGTTACGTATTTCCAACATACTGACCATACCCACTTTACAAGTCAATAAAAGCCTAGTAACTGTATTGTATCGTATAGCCGGACGTTAGATGCTAATAAAAATCAAAAAGGGTTCAAACTGAATTCTAGAAAGTTTACAGTTATCAAATACACATTTTTTCTGATTTACAATACTGACTTTCTTCCAAATTTAAGCGAAACCGTTTTACTGTCTCGTAGTTAACTTTCCGTTTCTGTTACCTACCAATATTTTGTAAATACGAAATTTTATTACTGCAATAAATTTTAGAGTAGGTACCTACACATTTCACTTACAGTTTTACAATTGTCAATTTCTAGGTCACCGTACAATTTTTTTCTTTTACAATTTTTAAGGTCACTAAAGAATAAATGAGTTGGCCATTAAAAAATGACTTAAATAAAGAAATTAATATGAGCACATGCTTTGTATGCAATCTCGAATCTAATTTGAATTAAACAAAACTAATCTTAAAAGTAGATCGCAGTTTTAAAATCAGTAATAACGAAAGGGACCCACCAGCGTGCTGTCATATTGTTATTACAGTACAGGACATCTTCCCACAGCATCGTGTTCGACCCCCAAGTGACAAGCTTAAACTATTCTATAATAGGAAGTTTGCAATTAATTATTATTGAATTATTGTTAGCAATATTACATTTTAATGTAAACATTAAAAAAAAACTACAATTTTACAAGATGTTCATATTTACTATTAAATAATAATAATTATATAACAATTAATTTTATTTTTAATATTTCAGTCTCTTCATGTACTGCGGACAGCTAAACTTTAGAATTTCCACAAAGTACGGAATTTAAACGGCGAAAGAATTCAATCAATGATCATTTTAACATCATATAATTTTATTGCAGCTCCTCGACTAGTTATATGAAGTGATAATAGAGTCGAGGTTCAAACTATGGAATAGTAATTAAAGGAATTATTTTCTTTTTTTTATACTTTTTCTATTTGTATTATTTTATGTAGAGTTTTTTTAAAATTCGCCAATTCATTTTTTTAATATGAATTTTATAGAAAATTTAACTTTTTGCAAAATTGATAATGTGTAATTTTATCGTACTTGTTAAGATCGCGCAATGCCATTTTCATAGATCTTTTTATATTTAAAGAAAATTGCATAAAAATCTGACTTTCCGTCAGACAGTTAGGGTACACCTAAATTTATAATATTTCACGACATAATTTAAAAAATGTACACCTTTTACATTTCTACAAAAAGAGCTGTCACTAATTTTCCGGTAATTTTCATGGAAACCTCTTTTCTAGTTCCATTTTAAACATACGAATAATATTTAGAGAATAACGTTAAATGCTACAAAAATGTAGGTATATTTTCTATACCATAAAAAACATTATCGACAGAATAAAATCTGCAAAAAAATGTTTCTGCTGTAGTGAACCAAGTGTTTTGTTCACAATTCGGCCTATTTAGAATTATTATTCTGATATTTTAATCTCGTTAATCTAGTCATATGCGTCAGTGGCGTAAACCGCAGAATTCTAAAAGAGTTTCCCTAAGCAGTGAAGTGCTTCTCTTTCTAGAAAATAAATAGGGTATCGTACTGAAATGAATCGATAAATTAAGTTGAGCAAGCAAATTTGCATGGATTCCTGGCTTTAGCTCCAAGAGCCACAATTTAAAAATTGTTAATAAACAATTTTACCTAATCCAGGCTGTCAAGTAATAATTTAGTTACCGGGAAACTCATTTAACCAGAAAATGTACCTAAAAATTAATTTTTAAGTCTATAGTGTGGTAGTTAGTAGTATGTAATGTTAAAATAAACAAACTAAAATATATTGTTAAAATAATGAATTTTAACTATTTAGTAAAGAATACATAGTACTTACATAGAAAAACAATATTTAAAAAACAATAAAAACGACAATAATTTACATTTAACAGGTCAGGACTTAGAATATTTGAATAAACAAGTTTATAAACAAGTTAACAAACAAGTTTATTCAAATATTCTAAGTCCTGGCCTGTTAAATGTGAATTATTGTCGTTTTCACTGTTTTTCAAATATTATTTTTTTATGTAAGTATGCATTCTTTATTAAATAGTTAAAATTCATTATTTTAATAATATGTTTTAGTTTGTTCATTTGACCAGCCCTAGTTGCCAAGAAATTTATTACAATCAATCAGGTGGGTCCAAAATAAAAAAAATACTTATTTCTTTCAACCAACTTGTCATTCATGCATTTAAAATTATCACTGTAGTAACACACTAACATTATTGGTAAGTATTTACTAAGTAGTAAATTATATAAAAATAAACTCGTATTTCTATATACAATTAATAAAGAAAAGCAAACATTATGTTATTGATCAAACTCAACCGAATACATGAATTAGATCGATCATTGGTATTTATTTTGAAAATTATTACAAAAATAGTGTATTGTTTCTTTGGGAACTGAAATTTGATTTTTTCCACCAGTTTGAAGAATTCATTGTTACAGAAAAATTACAAAATAAAATATTTAGTCCTCTAGTTTTCTTTCAGTACTTTAATGCCATTTAAATAAAAATAAAAATCGTTCTCAAAAAGTAAACTTTTATATTAAAAAAAAAAGTAAATACTATAATAGAAAATCTATAATATTTTTTAAGGTAAGTATATTTATTTTATCTATCTATCCAGAAATTAAATTGATTTTGTTATTCAAATATTAAACTTTTGCTTTACAAGTAATTGTTTTACTTTACTGCCAGCGTCGTAAAAGTAAAAATATTGTTAATTAAATTATAATACTAAAATTTTGTTCGAAACAAAATAGTATGTTTATATATGGAGCCAAAGTGCCTTTTTCGTGACTCGCCTGACATTCTCCGAATCGTTTCACTACAGATTGCCACAAAAATTCAACTTTTACTTCTCATGAAAGATGAGGTAATATAATGATATAAACTGGGAACTGGAAAATTTCAATAAAGCCTATATTTAAACTAGAAGTTTAAGAACAAGATATAATATTTATATAAAAATATTAATTAAATAAATATTTTATTAAGAAAAAGTATTACTAAAAACTTTGAGTTATCCAGGAGTAGAGTAGTTGAACCATTAATGTCAAAGAAGTCGTTTTTTGATTTTGCAAATTGCATGCAATCTAAAATAAGCTTCTGTGGCAAAAATTACTAAGCAAAAAGAAGGGAGGTTTATTGGCAGCAAAAATTATACTTCAAGGCACCGCTCACATCAACTGTATAATTGCTATAATTGGTTATCAAAATAAAGGTGCTTCTAAAACCCCGTATGTATATATTGCAAGTCATTGCCACCGATACATAAAAATTAAATTTAAAAACCAAGTTAAACTCCGGCGGCCATTCTGCCCGTCATTCATGTCACTTGTCTAGCTTGTCATTGATATTAGAGTAGAATTAGCAATGGCGTGAGATGAGTATGCGAATATGAATAATGAACCAAAGAAAAGCCGCTAGATAAACTGATTTTGATAATTTTTATTTTTTATTTTAATTAAGATAAGATCAAAAGGTATCGTCCTTCCATAATCCGTTATGAATTATTTAAAAAGTTTAAGACGAGGAAGTGTTTAGCCAAATAATTCTTTTAGCAGATTATATTTACTAAAATTATAATTAATTAGTTTTTTGATCGATGCTTTACGAGTGTAATTAATTAAAATATATTTTAAGAATTAGCGTGATGGCTTGACTGTTTGCGGAACTACCCTAATGTTTATAAAAGCACGAAGCTTTTGAGGGTTTCGAATCCTGATCTTTATTCACTAATAATTGATCTAACTCTGGTTCAGATCGCGTCTACAACTCTCCGGTATGCGCTCTACCGTTCGTCTACTCTTCTTTTCACAATTTGGCATTTGTACGAAATATAATCCATCAACGTCAACAGTCGGGTTGTTTTCTCTCAGCCCCGCTAGATCGCCCTCACACCTCACCCCTGCATTCACCCACCCAACAATACCCCACTGGTATGGATGGACGATTTTTGTCATTTATTATTGGGCAGCCTGGATTGATTTTTGTTGTGTGTGTTAAATGTACTATGATGTGTTAATTTTGTGTTTAAGGCTTTTTTACTAACCAAAGAAATTGTAAAAATAGTCTCAAAATTTTTATACGCGGGTATTTTTAGTCGGCGAAATAATATAAATAAATAAGGTGTGTTTTAATTTATTTAACCTTTTAATTTTGCATTGCGTGCATAAAAGCTTTAGCTGCATGTTTCCAACTCCCAGTGTCTTAAAGCTGCTATAGGGGAAAATTTTGTTCAGAAAACCATCATTTTGAAAACATCTCATTAATCATCGTGTTGGTCCGGAGTGTCAATCATGGCATGTAACGTTCGTGCCATAGTTGTGTATCATCAACCAAAAAACAAATTAAAAATTATTAACTCAATTTTAATAATTATATATTTGCCTAATGGTGATTACTAACTGGTAGGTAAGGGATCGTTCAAACATTTCAAATATATATTTTTTTTACTATTACTTACTAAACTAATATTTCATAAACAGACGGTTGTATTCTAAGAGTGAGTTTTAAAGTGGAAATTTAGTTTCCATTTGACAGACAGGAAGCGCCAGTTATGCAAATTAAATTTAGAAATTGTTACAACTTGAGAGCTTCTTTTAGTTTTGTCCGTACTCACTGAACCGCACAATAACATTTTCAATTTTCAAATCTTTATTTGAAACCTTCGCTCGAACTGTCTTCGGTTAAGAATGGAAAAATTATGATCCTTTATCGTAGTGTTGATAGATTTAATAAATAACTTAATAATTTGGAAACCAAGTTAAATATCAACTTGTGCGGTGCATATATACCTCTAAACAACCCTCTACAAGCATTCAATTCTAGAAAGCAATAAATCTTTCCAGCGCAGAACTCGGCGTTCAGTGTCTGTCTATGCGGTAATACTTGCAAGCAACATTCCTCGCTTCTTCACTGATATTCTGCTTGGACAGGCAAATCAAGAGGGTGCGCACCCCGGCCTCGAAACGTCTTTGCTCATTTCAACAAGAGTGACATGCAAATAGAAAACGACGCAGATATTCCCTATATTCATTAAATCCATAAAAGTAGTCCCTATGTTGCAACATCATTTTTAAATAACTCAAAATTGTTGTGCTATACGCACCCTCTTCCCATTTTTGAAACAATAGCCTTTTGAAATTGCCCCTTTAGTCCTATGCGTGCTTTTTTATTTCCATTACACTCAGAAAAATAATTCGTTAAAATAATCATTAAATTAATAATTTAAGTTGTATTAGCAATAAGAATCAACACTAACACACATTTTATACAATCAAGATACTTAGCATTTTCTTTGTTTTCAATAATTTTTTTATCAATTTAATAGTAATTGACGCAATAAGTGAGAAAAGGAACCGATTACTGAACAAGTAGGCAGATTTAGTAAGTACAAGCTGTCAGGCGACTACGAGAATTCTAAAAATTAGTTGTACAAAGCTCGAGTTAAAAATAACTCAGAGTTAACTCGCTGTTTATGTAGTAGTCAGAATTTCCTTTTCTATTATTGTAAATCGCTGAAAGTTTTTAAGAATGACTAAAATTCTACGGAAATTTTTTGAATTCCTTAGAAATCGTTGCAAAAACCATGGTAGAGGTAATAAAATGCATTATATTTTGAAATCGTAGAGGGTAAGGCAACAAAATAGAAAAGCTAAATAAAAAGAAGATAATCAACGTTGGGATAGAAAAATAAAATACTTCCGTTTGAAAGTCTTTGAAGTTTTTTGGAAATATTTGGAATTCTGACTATTGCTTCTGGGTAGTAAAGCAGGAATATATTTTAGGTTATAATCTTAAATTTTCATATAAAACATAATTTTCCACAGTATACTCGAATTTAATTTAATTTAATTTTTAGTCATAACTTTCTTTGACCAAAAACTAAAATTGTAATTTTACTTAGATTAAAAATTATTTTTATTTAACCACAACTTTCGCGATAGAATGTTAACTGATCTAAAAAATTTTCATTTGGTTACAATGTCTTCTGGAAAAATTGTAATTTCCAGTTTATAAAAATTTTACTTGGATTAATATAAAAATTATAATTTTGACTGAAGATTTTCTGAAAACTCTCGAAAGCTTCTATAGTTCATCTCAAATAGAAAAATAAATATAAGTCAAGTAATTTAGTACTCCCCCCCTTCCCCCATCAAAGTGTGATTCTATATACGTTTCTGGGTACAAACTGTTAGGTCAGTCATCTTCAGAAAGCAAAATGATGATAAAAAGCATCGATGGTAGAATAAGAGCAAAGCAATAAATGTGTTTTCGATTTCGTTTTTATTTTCAGGATTGCAAAAAGTTTATTTACTATTTTACTCTGCCGAGCTGTTTGAAGCTTGAAGATAACAGAAAAAAAGAGGGTGGGAATTTAAATCAATAAACATTTGGGGCCAACTCAACCAGATCAATTTATTAATTTTAAAATTTTTGAAATTTACTAGAATATTTTAAAACATTCAAAGTAATTTATTGTAATTATATTTTACATAAATAAATACTTCCATTTTTGACTGCAGTGCTTTCTCTCCACCGATGTTCTCGTCTATATTTCTTGAGTTTTGCAACCTACCAATTAGGTTGGTCTAAAATATATTGCTATGGAATTTTTTGTCGAATTTTTTCAAAAACACTTGTTTGCTTGGGTAGCCCTGGATTGCGGGATTATTTTAGGGTTGAGGGTTCGAGCGTTTCCAAAATTACAATTAATTCCAGTTCCAAAATATAAACTAAATCGTCTTCATAAACAATTTATCTTAACTCGAAAATATAATTTTACTACTTCTTCCAAGGTTCGAACTTGCGATTTACTTTATCTAAATCAACGTGTTATCAATCGCCACACGTTCGCTCTTACAAATATAATTTTAACTTTCCAATTTACATCAAATTAAACTTCCGAAATTCCAAAAACAAAATCCAAACTCGTAATCAAAAAAAATATCGCTCATCAAAAAGAATCTTTAATCAAAAAATAAAATCCGAAACTTCAACTCACAAATTATTCAAAACTCATCGGTCACATCCGACCAAAATACTTCCAATCATTCACAAAATCAATATTACTCAAAAACTATCATTCGCAAAATAATAATTGCATAAAATCTTCAAAAACTCAAAAATAACTAAAGAGCCAAAACGCGCACCGCTGTCTCGTGCGGCCATCTTTGGCAAAAAGCTTTCAATTTCCTTTGATCCGTCCCCACTTCTACAATCTTCTAAGATCTACAATCTTATTCCACCAAAATGTATAGGGTGAGTCCAAATCACTTTGAAACACTACAATATATAAGTTTTTTTCTGATCGTGGAAAAAACAACTTTTGTTCTTTAATTGTTAAAAATTTATTTTATTGCTGTACTGCTGACCACAAGCGGCATTAAAGTACATCCAACTGCATTTGCTTAATAGAATTTCTAGTTAGTAATTGAGTATGTAATGTAAAGGCATTTATTAGTTTTTACTGTTCAAATGTAAACTTTAGAGCCAACTATGGAACAGAGTTAATCCACGGAATTCCTATGCTTAACTTTGGCTTTGGCCACTCTGATTGGATCAACAATGAGATGACTCTTGTTTTATACAACTGACTCTTAGTGTTTTTTTAAGGGCTTATTGAAAAATCAATTTAATAACTGAAATTCTATAACCTTCAATTCTGCTTGGTCAAAGACACATTCTCAGTGTTTTCTTAAAAAAAAATTTAAATCTATATTAAAATTAAACAAAGTACATAAGTAATGCTGTTGCAGACCGAGGAGCCTGGAGAGAATGGAATAGATTCCACCAATTACCATAAACACCTTGTTTGTGGTAGTTTTTAATTGCTCAAATCAAAAGTCATTCTACTATACTGACTTTATTAGGCTGGGGAGGGGGGGCTTCCAAACTTTAATTTTTGACTTGAGATTGGTAAGTACTTTAGTTTTCCAGGCAGCAGATTTACCATGTAAAATTTTGCTGTGGTGCATTCTTCAATGCTGAATTTATTTATTTAATGAAATTTTTCTGATCTTAACGTTTTAATCTGATACAGACTATAATACTTACAACAGATTCTTTTGTAATCATTTTGAATTTTCCAGCAAATACTCTGTTTGTTGTGGTAGCAAATTGCATATTCTTAGCATATCAAAAATGAAAATAGGTATCATTAGATAATAGAGAAAGCCGAATGCAACCTTTGCAATCAAGATTTACATAAAGTAAGAGGATAACATAAAAATAAAAATAATGAAAAGTGTAACGTCCTTCAGTTAAAGTTTTAATAACACTCTTTTTCCCATATTATTATAAAAAGGTTATTTCCATTAATAAGCATTACCATTTAAACTACAAACCAGTCAAGATCAAAAACTATGATTATCACATAAACGTGTAGTAATTAATCATCACAAATTAGATCCTACTGTTATACTAGTCAAAACAGCTGCTAATTACAATTTACAGTCTATCACACCTCACCTTCTTGTGCATGCTTAAATGATAAGCTTCGTGCTATCAATTTTGGTGGTCCTTTTTCTTCGAAATCAAATTAGGTTACATTTATGCTATTTACACCGCAAAATATTAGCGCAGTATAAATTTTTTGATACTCACACGACTTTGATTAATTGTTTGATTTACTGAATTAACATAAACGAAACGGGTCTTATAATAAATAGTAGAGTCTAGATTTTACGATTGTTTAAAAATCAACAAGACATTTTTTTTGATACATAAGACATAGTTTGCATTCTAACCCAAATTATAATCATTAATCATTTTTAATACTGGAGCTAACTCAGATCATATAGATAAATAATAAAATGAATAAAGGTATCGATTTAAATTTGCAAAATTTCGTATTCGTTTAGGAAAAGCGATACAGGAAGAGCACTTTTGCTTTTTTCATTTTCAGCACCATTCTAACGTAACTTCAATTAAGTTTATGATTTGAAAAAATTAATTACCATTTATTATGTATTATATTAATGAATAAATAAATTTGTATAAGTAACAAGACGTTTTAATAGCGAATGACTTCCTTTTTATATTTTTTTTATGAATAATAATTAATAAGTTTGCACAATAAAATTTAAAAGTTTGATCTTTCAAGTAAATGAAAAGGATGTGGTTTTGAATCACTCTCAAAAAAAGTTGATTTACATAATTTTTACTAATCTATAAAATAATAAGAAGCGAATTTTTGAAGAATAATAATATATTGATTGATTAATATTAGCACCAAATTAATCTACCGAACCTTTTAAATTAAGGGTGCAAGTAATGAAAGCAAAGCAGCCGGAAATGCATGTAATGAGCAAATCGCGTGCCTTTACTTACTTTAATACAATACCGATGTACCTAACAATAACCAATGCAAATTTAAAAATTTTAGAAAATGTGCAACAATAATAAATAATTTTGAAATTCTAACCACGATTCCAACAAACATCAACGGTCACGTGATGATCGCGTTTAAATTTTAATAACAAATTTAGCAGCATGGGTTCGTTAATTTAATAATTACGGTAATTAAGTGGCAATTATTATTCAGTATTTCAGTGTGTTAAATACTCAATTGTCGACACAAATTTGCATTAATTTTTTATTTTTAATTAACAAAATATTTTGCATGTTTTTTGTTTGCAAATGATAATTAATATTAATCAAATTAAAATTCTGATAAAAAATGATAAGTATGCATTTAGCGATATGTAAATGTAGGTATGGTATAGTATAGGTATATCTAATATAATAGGTTCTTTCGTCTAAAAAAATTCAACTTGATTAATGATTTGCTAACGTGTCGAGTTTAGTAGAACTAACGTCAATGACGTCACCGGTTCGTGAGAATGCATTCAGATGCCAATCACAAGTGATCAAGAACTATTCAAAACTTGTCAATGCACTACTAAGTAAACCCAGCAACAACACACCAACCACTACTGTATTTTATTTTCTAAGCTTTTCTTTCTGCCGAAAAGAAAAATTATTCACCACAAATACATAAATTAGTGTCATTATGTGATAGAGATATACTAAGTAACTCTCAGATCAATATAATCTAATCATAAGACGAACAAAATTAAAAAATTATAAAAGTGTAGTTGTTATGTTGTAAGAAATCAAATTAGATAAAATATACACAGTGTTTCAATACTGATCAATGTCGGCGAATTTTAAATTTCAAGCACATTTGCAATGATACTCATCAAGCCTTAGCAACTGGAAGCTTCTCACTAAGTTATACCTGAGATCTTTCAACGTAGTTTCTCTTATTCCATAAATAAAGCAACTCATAAAAAGAAATAATAAGAAAATTACTTTCTGTTTTGATTGAAATCGGGTATCGCAGTGTTAGTAGTTGATCATGCTAACTTCTAAGCCAACGGTAGTTTCCAATCCTATACGTAAAGAATGAAATTTTTTGAGGTCTTGTTAAAATGTTTAAATAAAATATTAAGCAAAAAATTGACTGATTATTATTATAGGTAAAAATTTCAATCTTTAATCTTACATAAGTACAGAAAGAACAGCTACAATTTAAGCTTTGCTACATTTAAAGTTACTTATTTTTGTCATTATCGACAAAAAGTAATCAAAATCGCATGCTCTACGATGTGCAAAGTTACTTAACGGGTTGTTTGCTTAGTTGCCATGGCAACGTAAAGAAATAAAAATAAAACACAGAATTATAAGTTCAAATACAAAAATAGGGGACTGTCCAGATAACTATTATCACGAATTTCAAATTTCAACTACACTATAGGAAAGAGAACAATTTTCTAAGCAGTTTAGAACAAAAAAATTTTTGGATCATCCATAAGTTTTCGAAAAATTCGAATTTAAAGATGTAAAATTTACATGTATTTTAGATACACCTTTTAACACGGCTGTATGATTAGCCGTTGTTGTGTAAGGCAAAACAATTTAAAAATATCCCTGAAGAATGACAGAACTCGCCAAAGGTGGAACTCGAAGCCATAGACTCGTCCGGGTGTCGACCGCGACTGACAACAACATTACGAGTATATCAAAGCACACGTACCGTCAACCAAATGAAGAGTAGGGAAATCAACATGCGACTTACCGTCACACATCGGGTGTATTATGTTACAACCCCCTGCTTTCCGTAATTTTAAAATGCCGTTTTCTCGAAAACTAATGGACGGTCCAAGGTTCTTTTTTCTTAAAAATGCTCAGATAATTGTCCTCTTTTCTATAGTGCAGTTTAAATTTTGAAATTCGGGGTGATAGTTATCTCACAGTAACCCAAAAATAAATTAACGACTGGTCAACTTCTGGAATTTGACTTATAATTATTTATTTATAAAGTTACTGAAAAATTAAATAATTAAACACAGTCACGTAAATACAGTTTTTTGTCGTACGTTGCGTTTGTAGAACGGTGTAGTCCTGGTAAATGTGGTCCGGAGTTTCTCAGAAAATAGATTAGGTAAAACTTCAATATCCCGCAATAGTGTGAATAATGTATATGTAATTGTAAAAATGTCCAGAAAACTGGTTATTTAATAATAAGAATTTAAGAAACATTTACCCATTATTTATAAATTTTACATGAAATAGTTCAATTTTTAATACAAAATCTGTCGGAAATATCTGTTCTGAAATATTTTAATAAATTATATTTAATTTAATAAATTATAATATATAATTATATGTTTATTAATTATATTAATAATTATAATTATTTTTTATATAATTTTGTATAATTAAAAATATAAAAATAATAATAATTATAATAATTATTATAATTCTATAATTATAAAAATAACTTTAGCTACGTTACCGGAAATTATAGATTTATATAAATAATAATATTTAAAACTAATTTAAATTTTTCACAACTTTTGTTGTGAAAAATTTGAATAAAAAGGATAAAATGACTAAAATTAATAAAAAGATGAATAAAAAGACCCGACACGTCCAACAATTTAAATTATTTAAAAAGAACTAAAATTATTTTTATTCAGTTCATATGAATCGTTCGAAGTCATTTTTGAAATACCTTAGGTTTGCATGTTTTTCAAATTTTTTTAAAAATTTATAACTGCAGCACTATAAAATTCTTATTAAATTCTTACCTAAATTTTTCCGTTCAAATGAACTTCGTCTTCGAGGTTTTCCAGTGTTATGCTGGATCTTCAGCCACCAAGAAGTACTAAGCGGAGAATGCAACTTTATATTAATTTCTTTCCAAATTGGTAGGATTCTCAAATCCCTACACAGGTATGGTTTCTGGAACAAAATTTCTAGATTTGAAATAAAAATTATTAAAAAAATAAATTAATTCTTACCTAAATTTTTCCGTCCACCGGAATTTGGTCTTTGAGATTTTCCTGTGTTATCCTGGGTTTTCAGCCACCAAGGAATATTAAGCAGAGAATAATTTAATTATTTATAAAAATAATTTAAATTATTGCAAAGACCTAAAATTAAATTATTTTTGTTCAGTTCATATGAATCGTTTGAAGTGATTTTTGAGATACTTTAGGTTTACGACCTGTGTTTTTCACCAATAGTAGAAAATATTACGGACCAACGCGTGCTTCAATTTTTTTTAAATTTATTACTGCAGAAATTTATTACCAAAAATTAAAAAAGAATGAAGAGCTAAACTGATCACATTTCCACTACAATCTGATATTATTACAAATATCTGCACAGAAGGCAATCCTCAGAATATTATCCTAAATATGATTTCAGAAAAAATAAGAAGAAAATAGTGCCAGCTGATTCATCATCTTATCTTCATCACAAAGAAAGCTCAAAAATATTTGAAAATATCGGTTACAAAAAAAAAATCATATTTAAATTCCTTTCGTACTTATTGTCATCCTCTTCAGTTTAATTATATTTATTACAACTCTAGAAGTTCTGTCAAGTAAAAGTTAAAAAAACGCTGTTTTTTAAAATTTTAAAAATTGTTTTACATTTCAGCGAATCTTGTTTTCTTTTCTAAACGAAAATTATTTTTTCCTTCTAAATTAAAATTATTAATATTTAAAATAAATTATAAAAATTAAAGATAACATAATAAGTTTCAATTTATTTTATAAGCTTTTGACAATAATAATTTATTGCTTTCTTCAGATATTTTTTATAATGCGTTTATTGTGTTTTAAAGCTACCGTAGGGGAATTAATAGGTTTCATCCCAATATATTTTGTCGGTAGATTAAGCAATCTTATGTATATTGTTAGCAATTTTTTAGTACAATATTAAACTACTGGAAATAGGCACATAATTAATACCTATAGGTGTGAGATTAAAGTTACCACTCTCTTACTGGACTTAGTTTCAAATTTCACATGAGAAAATATGGAATACTTTGCACACGAAAGTTTTTTGTTTTATTTTAATATTAACTTTTCTTAATATTCTTAATTTTTAATATTACGATTTTTGTCTTGAATTGAATTTAAAAAATATTTATTTTATAGAATTTTTTAAAATTTACAATGACAATCATTGATTTCAGCATGATGCTATCTTGTACAATTTACGATCTTTAAATATTTATAATGTGTTTGTTACGTTTGCTTATCTTGTTAATTTTTAATTTAAGAATGATTATCACTCGATAATAACTTAAATATTTTTAAAAATCTACTTTAGTACAACTAAACTGCCAACAAAATTTTACTGTAAGATTAAATTTGGAAGTTCCAGACAGTGAACTTAGTTTCGAATCTCATAATCATTCATAACTAATTTAAAAATGTTGTTTTATTATATTTTTGATTCTCGCCTTGGCTTCAATTTAAAAAATATTTACTTCATTGGAGTTTTTGTAAAAATTTATTCCATCAATTTCGTTTGTATGTAACAAGAAATGATGGATTTAAAAATTGAATTTTTAACCATATTTATTGAAACTTTTCAGAAACGTCAGTTTCAAATAAGATGTAAAAATTGAAAATAAATGATATCGTATGAACATTGTGTGGCGACGTATGCCAACAAGAACATGTCATTTACACGATTCATTACTAACATTTGTGGCAGTCGTGTGCTACGCTCCACTGACAACTCGGACCACAACGCCACTTTTTACAAGCTAGAATACCCTCTGAACTGAACTGAAACTAATTAAAAGTCGTCGTTCCGATCGAGTCTTGTTGGCGTAACATTAGTCAAGCTATTACCTCTTCCTTCATTCTTTTCTTGCATCCCTTCTGCCTTTGAATTTCGTTTTAATAACATAAATACCACTCTTCCCTTTCTTTTTTCTTATTGCTCTACCAGATCATTCACAGCAAAATCAATGTTTGGTGTTTATAGATTTTTTCAAGTGAAATGGCCTTTCGAAATTATCAACAGCAATTTCGAATAAATACGTGATGAGCATCAGCACAATAATTTTAACGTTTTGTCGAGAATAGGTTAGGTCAAGATTCTTTATTACTGTAATTTTCTAATAGGAAATTGGTGAACTTTGTCCGCAAGAGCTTTAACGTGCATAATTCCAAAATGATCTAATCATGCCTACACCGATACGGTGTGTGAACATCAGCCATCAAAATGGTTCTTATTTGTCGGAAAGTACATTAAAAATGAAAGTAAAATGTCAAATCGGTAAGCCATGATGACTAGCAGAAAATATACTACATACAAAACTTTTTCCGCCTATGCCGTCCAGATACACAATTCTTCCCCCTAGATATGTCAACCTAGCTATTCAAGGGGTTTTCAAAACATTTTAAATTATTTTCACGTGTTTGGGTAGCCTCGTTTTTTCAAAAAGGATTAGAGAACCGATGCTATTTAATTTATATAATCTATAATTACGATCTTAAAAATGGGCTTTAAAAAGTTCAAGGTCGTTCTTGTTTTTTAAGATTTTAATTAACTACGACTATATTTTCGTATTTATTTTTGTGCATCAATATAAAAAGGCCTTTTGTTTATATAAACGGTTCAACTTGACACATTTTTACAAATACATTGGGAAGATAAAATGGTAGACCGGCGTTACGCATCATAAAAGTTCACTTATGTTTCTATTAACGCACGGACATGCCATTAACACGGGTACGGTAGAGATATCTGCCAACAACATCATAGAAGACTTCTTACAAAACAACAGATGCCAAACGAAACAAGCGTACAAATAACGCGTAGAATTTAACATACTATTTATTTATGCCCTTCTTATTTTAGGATTAAATTGAGGAAATCATTTTTTTGGAATCTTGCGTTTTTGTGTCGTTTTTTTACCCTCAATCGCGCTGAGCGGGCGGTTCAGTTTCGAGTCCCGATCGAGTCGAAAAGTTTTAAGGTATTTCGAGTTTTGTTGCGATAAAGTGAAAAAAATCAATAATCTCTAGTTAGAAAACATAATACAATTTGATAAAAAAAGTACGGTATAATTTGATAATAGAAAAAGTATTGTTTTGAAAATGCCTATTCAATTCGGATGTAGATAGAAACATTGCGGATTCGCATCAGTCGTAAACGGAAAGAAATTCAATTGATCTTGTCCAGTGATGTTGGGTGATCCATCTTCGTCAGAAGCGTCATCAGGACGGGCGCCGGAGTTAGGCGTCGAGATGGGGCCTCTATTGAGTTGTTATGAATTTATTTTCATAACCCTTGTCGTAATAAGTTAATAGGTTTGCATTTAAATTTTATGTAGGTAGAAACATCTAACTTCCAATCCATCATTTATTTTAATTCTGTTTTTCAAAAGAAAACAAAATAAAATAAAGTTGCGCTTTATTTTGCTTTTCGGGAGGTAGAACTAAACCTGTCAAATTTGTGCTTCTTCAACTTCAGGATGACTTACAGATAAAATAACAGTAACGTGATACTTTAATTTTTAGTATCTTATCGGATGGTCAACTTTAGTTTTCTGGTTTAGGTCGTGAATATTCAATTTCTCAAAAGCTTATTTAAATAATTTAATTTTGGAGCGTCTTTCCTGTAGGTGCATTAATTTAAATAATAAAATAAATTGTTGCGGTTGTAAATTACATATGCAAAGTTTTATTATAAAATTTGATGTGCTAATCGCGCATGAAGTCGTATTAATAAATGTCAACATATTCGTAACGTAAAACCATTAGATAAGTGTGTGAGGCACTTAGGTAAACAAGAAAAATAATTAGAGGAAATTTATTCGTGTTGGTGGGATTAATGGTTTGTTTACGTGAATTAGAAGCACTCACACCGCCTTACGGTGAAAAATTGCATTATTCCTATCAACTGCATCGCTTCTTTCATCATCGAATCCATCTATCGGGAGGCGAAAGTACCCCTGAAATGGATTAATATTTTAGAAGTTTTGAATTTCAAACCTATACTTTTTTACAACATTCCGATTGTAATTACAAAATTAAGAGTGCAAATTTGGTTTTTATTAAACTAATTTTTCTCCGAGCTTTAAGTGCCAAATAATTTGAAAACCAGTTTTTTAAACATAAATTAGCTCTGCGTTAACTTTTTATGCTTAAACAAAATTGTCGTAATTGTAATAATTGCGAAAAATTTGCACTTGAAAATATGTGGAAGATAGGGGTAATTATGAAATCATAATTTTTTTTACCAAACCGTATCTAATGGTAAATAATATCAATGACGTTAAACACGTTTCAGCAAAATTATCCGAGACAACTTCATTTAAATATAATTAAGTTATTTAAAATTTAAATGAAACAGATAATAATCTCAAATTGCTTATGGTGAATAATTTATTTTTGCAATTCGTCTTACTGCGCCATCTGTTAAAATCTATTCCAAATTTAAGGGGTATATTTTTAGGGTCGGTAACATTTTCACGCAGTGACAAAAATACGCACAAAAATTTACAACTGCGTGAAAAATTATTTTTCGCAAAATTTTTTATAAATTGATTATCGAGTTTTCTTTCGAACACGTAAACCGCAAATCTCGTTACAGTGACTCAAGTAAATGTCCTTTTCGGTTTATGTTAGATTAATCTTTTGTGATTATAAAATTTTTAATTTGCTAAGTAAATCTAAAAATATAAATTATATTAATGGATAAATTTAAAAAAAGTGTAAAATATAATATTTAGGTATACTCAATAAAAATGAGTATTGTTTTAGAAATTAGATAGATACAATCTACTCTGTTCGCTTAGAAAGTCTGCAGCTTAACCGCACTGCTAACTTCTGAGACTCTTAATTCTAACCAAAATTATACATTACAATTTTAGTTTATTTATATAAATTGTTATAAATATTATTATAATTTACGTTTACTTACCACTTCACCCGGGTTATGGATTGCTGCTGTAAGCGATGTAAGCAGTAAGCACGTGAAAAACAAATTCTGGTTCTATAATTTATTGTCTGCTACAGGCTAGTAGACAATACAGTGTGAGCTGCCATCTAGTTTTATACTTCCGTACGTGATAACTTCATGGAAAGATCATAAATTCATCAGATCAGAAAATAAATAATTTTTGTTTATTCTAAAATTACATTTTTAACACACGAAAAAAATTGAATATACAAAATCTTCCTTTGACCCGAGCTATCGATATAAAAAACAAAACAATAATAATTATTTAGAAATATGAGTATTTTTTGTTCACTTTGTCCTGTATGTTTCAATTCACGACAGTCACATTTAAATTAAAAATACCTATAGCTGCATTTACGTAATCTTAATTTTTTTTCACTCTTTAACAAGAAAAGCTAAATAAATATCTACCTTCTGAACATACGCCGAACGTCTTGGTAAATTTGGAAAAACACCCGAATATTATTGCAGCTGCATGGCGAAATTTCTTAAAATGAATGAGGATGACTTACGAAAAGTTTGGGATGGATGGTTTGTTAATGGGTAGCACTTTAAAACAATGTTGAAATGTATTAAAAATGAAATCAATTTTAATAATGATACGAATTTTGTGCAGTTGTTAGGCAGATGAGTACGGTAACATTATAACGCGACTTATAATGAGCAATGAGGGAAAACCTCTAAGACTAATCATTGTAATCTTTCTCATAATGTCTAGCGCTAACAACTTTTGAACCGTTTAAGAAAATCGCGGCCCATTAAAATTGCGACAAGGCTCTACTTGTTTGTGCGGTAGCTGTATATCCAGCGCCAATTACCGCGATGTTAACAAAGCTAAACGTTAATCACTTGCAAATCGAGCTTCTTAATTGGTTCTTTAATTGACGTTTATACTTACATATTATTAATAACCAAGTATTTTGACAATGCGAATGAATGGATTTCACCTCAAAATGATTACAATTTTTTTTTAACAAACTTTGCATCAGTTAAAAGACTCGCTAATTAACAAACAAGCTCATATTCGTATAAATACAAAGTTGATATTGAATAATTCGTTAATTAAGCTCATTCAAAAACTCTTTTCTCTATTAGCCACATTAATTACAGCCTTGTTGTCCGAGTTTATTTTTAACATTTCTAAGCCATTCAAGCAATCAAATAGAACATATTTCAACACGTGATGGATTTAAAATATTTTTATATTAACAATTTTCGGTTGTAATACCAGCCTCCATACTTTAAACAAAAAAGAATTTTATTATTGTATATTCAAGTTTTAAAAATAATAAATAGTTTAATACAATATAATCTAAATTCACATGCACCTGTTTTGAAAGAGATGTTTATTAAAACTCTTCACTATAACAAGAAATCATTGCTGAAAATTAATTTTTGTTGTTTATTTTTTATTGTTTTAAGCATATTTATCATTATTATTTTATTGTTAATAAGCGAATACTCTAAATTCTACCCAGTCTTCGCGTATTCCAGTATTCCAGTGTACATTTATTATAAAACACGTGTAAACTTAATTCCATTCAAATATAAAATATGATATAAATTCATACCATAATAATCTTATGTTACGTTAAAGAATCTAAAAAATATGAAGGTAACGTAGATACTTCTAAAATTATGGAGAACAACACCAAGTGCTTACACGAATTAAATTTTTTTTAATGAAATTATGGTAGTTGCCACGAAAAGGAATTTATGCAAAATAGGCGAAAAAAAGACCAACACCCGAATGCGAGTATTCCTTTGGCTGTTTTCATAAGATTTTCAGCGCTCGTGGCCTGTCTTTACTTTATGCAACTTTTTTTGGCGTAATTTGGTAATTTTTTTGTTAGTACCAAAACAGTGAAGTTCTAAATTATATTAAAATAACAACTTTTATTATTTGTAGTAAAAACGTTATGCCTAAACAACAAATTTAAGAAAATAATGAAACTTAAGGTCCAAAATAAGAGTGGGCTCTACGCCCACTGGTCACAAAATAATTTCTGAAAGTCGTCAGAACTCGGAAAACCTGAACCAATTAAAAAATTCTTGGAGCGCAATCGAACTTAAAAATTGTGGATCTAGGAAAGCCGCCAAACTCGAAAATAACGAATCTAGAAAGATCTAGATTTCTGAGCATAGGCAAAATTTAAAAAATTTTCTCAAAGTCTCTCAAATTCTAAAATTACGGGTCTAGAAAACCTTCCTTGTTACGTTAAATTCAATTATAATTATTAAAGAATCTAATTCATAATAAATTTATAAAAAGTTGTTAAGCAGCTACACTACTGGAAGTTAATTGCACCCAACTAAAACTCATTACTGCACTTATTTATGTTAAGAGCATATACTGTCAAAAAATTAGCAAATCACAGTATTTCATGTGAAAAATCCAAACTTAAAATTGAAGGTTTTCGTTTTCAGGAAATTAAAGAAAAAATGTATGTTAATCTTGTAATTGATCGCTTCATTTTAATACAAACTCAAAAAATGTTGGTGATATCTATAATGATCTGAGAGAATATTTAATGTTGAATACTGAAAAGTAAAATTTCCAAATTATTTTGAGCCAAGGCTCTTGGAATCTCCGGCACACTTCCAACATTTCAATATAGATATTCTTTATCAATACCAGCAAAATTATCATGTAGATGTTTCTCTACAAATGATTCTTCTTTTTTTCTATTTCCTGTTTATTGAATAAGCATTTTTGTTTATTCATGTACTTTTTTATCCACCCGAATTTTCTCAGACTACTTGAAGCTATCACGGATTTTCTATACTTCCTAAAACTTTTAAAGATACCATAACCATATACCAGACTACCTGAACGATTTATTTTTCGGATTTTTCTCCTAATCTGTTGGAACAAGAACGGCCTCTATTCATGTCAAACTTCAGGTTGCTGATACAACAACAAAGTGGCAATTTTCGAAACCTAACAGAGTGGAGTACCTATGGTAAAGATTTCCTATTTTCTATTGGTATTTTAGTATCTTAAAAGCAAATAATTTTTGCAAGTATTGAAAACAAAACAGGTACTTTCGATATATTATCGTCCTTCAGGAATATTTTTACCAAGTGCCTGGAGTATGATTGTCTTAAATAAATTTAATAAATTATTCTTTTTACATTATTGGCTTACCATTGTTGATTGCAATTTACTAAGGGTAGTTTACATGTGAGATTGCTGTTAACCATTTTGGTCGGAAGTCAGTTGACTCTTTTAAATTTTTACCTGTTGGTTGGTTTGGAGCTGATCACAGTCACCTCTATAATCTAGGTAACTTCATTTATTTGTCGTGGTTATACTTAATTTGTTTTCAAATATGTTGAAATTCTTTCAGTTTCAGTTTAATTAAACTCAGTATAAGAATTTACTGTAAAATTTTCCCGGAAAATCAACATAATTCATTAACAATAGTGCTACAACCTAGAGTGAGCTTTGATGTGGCTTTGAGTTATAATGATAAATTACCACCTCAGTGGTTTGCCATTGCTTTCCGCGAAAGAACGGATAGAATACAGCACTTTTTTAGTCTGGGCTCAAACTGAAGATGTTGGCTTGCAATATTTAAATTTTATTTCAGAATAGATTAAATAGTTCTGCTTTCTATTCATTTATAAAGAATTTTTTTGTTTATCCGACAGGGTTCTATATTATATTAACCCATTAAGTACCAATGTCCTCATTTGATGACAGTAACTTATATATTTTTTAAGGCCTAAAAAATGATTGTCTACTTAAACTATTTCCAAGAAAACAACATTTGAAATCTAAAAAAAAATATGCTTGGTACTTAATGGGTTAACCGGTATATGAGAAACGTTCCAAAAAATTTTGTGAATAGCATTTCTTCTTCTGCGATAAAGACTTTAATTTGATTAGTGCACAATTTGATTGATGTGTCAGTCTTAACCTATCAAAGCGTTTTTTCCTAATTTCGAGAGAATAAACATTTAGTTTCGTTCAAATCTGTTTAATTTCATCTCTCAGAAATATTTTTTCTTTGTAAATTTTCTATTGTCGCACTACCTATCGATAATATTCTGCTAGTCATTAATATTTAATTATGTGCAATCGTCCTGTTTTCTCGAACTTAAAAAATTTTTCGCACAAAAACCTAACCTGAGTCATACTGAGTAAGTAGGAGTGCATAGAGTTTTGCAGTAGTAGCTCGTGGATGTATATAGTGATGTTACCCAAATTTGGATACCCAAAGTTGATTTAAAAAAACTAAGCTACGGACCAGCGACTTTATACCACACAGCACGAGCAATCCAGTTTAAAGCATTCAAGCGCTAATTGAAAGCTTCACAACTTCGCGGTCTTTTGATATCTTTTTCGAGGGAAGTAAAGTATTTAGAAGTAATTCTAGATGCTAAACTTACCTGGAAATCTCAGGTGAATAAAAATGTTTCCAAAGCAATGGAAACCTTTTGGACTTGTTGCAAACTTCTTGAAGAAACTGGGGACTAAGACCAAGAAGGATCCATTGGTCATATACATCAATAATAAGACCCATTGTCACATACGCATCGCTCGTATGGTGGACAAAAACCAAGGAAATTACGACACAAATCAAAATGTAGAAATTTCAGAAACTAGCTTGTCTATGTATAACAGAGGTTATGCGTACAATCTCGGCTATGGAGGCACTTTTACTTTTATAATCTGTACTTTTACAAAAGATACTGGATTTTTTACGGCCAGATCTGTTTGAAAAACCTTTGGATATTATTTCGAAAACTTTTGACTTTGAAACACTGTTTGAGGTTGTTATTCGGGACTGCAATACGGCTAGAAGTCAAACAAGAGAAATGGATTCAAAATCCTTCAACTGGTACACTGCTGGATCAAAACCTCAACAGGAAACATGCATAGGCATATAGGGCCCAAAATACAAGGCATTTATAGTCTTAGGAACCCATCCCGCAATTTTTTTAATTAATAAAAAGTTTAAATACTTGCAATGGTAGGCATAAATGCCTTCAAAGAAATCTAAAGAGCAAGCAAAGCAATATAATGTCTGACAGTCAAGCTACAATAACAGCACTCAAAGCCTACACATTTAAGTCTTTGTCCACATGGGAATGCCACAAGGGAATTTTTCATCTCAAGAAACTGGCTAAAGGTAACAAAATTGCTTTTCACTGGGTGCCAGGTTATGAGGGTTTTGAGGGTAATAAAATAGCTGATAACCTTGCTAGAACAGGCTCAAAAACGACCCTCACTGAGCCTGAACCATTCTGTGGGCTATCTAAAACACACAGAAGAGGTTAGAGGTACAAAAGTGAGCAACAGAGAGCAAAAAAACCCTCTGGTAACACATCAAGACAAGGACAAGTAAAGAAATTTATAGATTATTTGACTGCAGAGACTAAAAGACTTCTTTTCCTAATAAAAAATGTAATTAGACTCATTACGAAGCTACTCACTGGACGCTGTCAGGTGAGATATCAATTCAAAAAATGGAACTAGAAGGCAATGGCAGATGCAGACTCTGATAATAGCAAATTGAATCGGCCGGAACACATTCTCTTCAGCTGCGATGCCTCAGCGCGACTTAGACTAAAATATCTGAGACAGATACAACTGACAGCCGAAAAGGGGAAGAAAATCTCTTTGAAGCACTCTATGTTTTGCTAGAAAAATTTAATTCCTGAAAACTTAATTAGTAGGGTCACGAACAAAAGATTAATGCTGGTCGCAGTTCTGTAAGATTCCACTAGCCAATTGACTCAATAACATAACATAACATAACATAACATAATATAGTAATTAGTTGCAAAATCAAAAAAAAAAAAGATTGGGGCTAATCGAGAAATTATGTGAAACCACTAGCTAAGTTGCTAAGAGTCTGTGACTCTGCAATATTGCTAATGAAATATTTAATCTAAAGAAACCGACAATTAATGACCCCTAAAGCATAGAAATAGTCATAAGATTTTCAAGTTAATTTGCGGAGTTAAACCGGGTATGTTTGTGTTAACATTTGAACACGCTAACTACTAGGATAATGACCTGAATTTTGCATGAATATCAGCATTGAGGCATTTAACGCAAGCAGTTTGCAAGTGGAAAAACAATAATTAATTAGTACCTACCTAACAAAAATGGGATACTAAATAGAATATAAAAAATGAAATGTCCTTCCAGTTTGATGATAAATTGAAAAATTGTGAAAAACAGCTAAATTTATTTTTGTAACGTAGCTAAGATGCCTGACAATAAATTGCAAATCATCTCGAATTACTAAAAATATGCTAATATGAAGAATAATAAAATTATCCTTTATCCCAACTACGGAAGAGATTAAAATCGACAAAATTAAAATTTAGAAATGTTTACAATTAAATCAAGTAAACTAAGGAACTATTACAGATAGGATTCTTAATGCTAGTGCATTTATACTTGATTATCTATTGAGATAACAAATAATTAGAATATCCTCACTTCACAAGATCTATGTGTACGGTAGCTAAAGTACTAAACTAAATTTATTAATACCTAACTCAACCAAATGACCAAAGACTGTGATGGTCATCTAAAGGTTTGTTTAAAGAAATAAGAAGGAAGAAGCCTAAAGGCAAAACTAATCACCAATTAAAATAAAATGTACAAATAAAAGCTGTATAATTTTCTTATTAATTTAGAAGGTTTAATAAGTCACAAGATTGAATTTTCAGAGTCATGTACACGCAGAAGTGCATTATTTTATAATATTTCATTAATAAAAAATGTATTTTAAAAAATATGTCACACACTTAAATTAAATTAACGACTCTATAATATAGGAACGATTTGTTTTCAAAGTTTTAGAGTTATATTTTGCAGGTAGTCAAAAGTGTAATTTCGTGATGATAGAAAAATAATTTCAAATTATTTTATACTTTAACAATTTTTTTAAACTGTAAATATGGTATTAAATATTATTAGTTTTTGATTGTTACGATTAGTTACTTTTTGTTTAGAAGATAATATTAATACTTAGGTAAGTCCGTAGATTTTTCTTGTTCTAACCTTTTTTTTAAATGTTCAACATTAAGCATAAAAAATTACAAAACTTTGTAAAAACAGGTATTTCTTAAGGAATTTTGGAATTGTAAATTTTTATTTATTTCAAAAATGCAAATTTCTGCTTGTTGATAATAATTGATGGATTAATCAATTTAGTGTTAAATCTGCTACAGTTAATTTAGAAATTACACATAGTTTTAATTATTGCTAAGACCTATAGATTAACGTAGAACCAGAACCACGGCGCAATTAGTTCAGACACAATTTCATTATCGAAATTTTCACGCTTTCCTTTAAAATTAAGTTGGTTGCGCTAGATTTCTTTTTAAGCTTCATTTGCGATTTTTATCTTTAAAATATTCATGGTTAACTTTTTATTAAATTAATAAGTTAATTAAGTTAAACTGTTATTTTATTTAAGTACCTTATTAAAAAGATACCAGAATATTCAAAATCTAATTTCTTAAGATTGAGCTTGATAGGGTTAAGCTTACACAAATATTTCTATCTATCAGAATTTATCTTTTTCTAAGTTCACTGTTTAGAAATCAATTTGGCTAAAGATTTACAAACCTATCCTTTATGCCATCATTGCCATCATATTAGAAATTAATCATGTTTGAACAATATAAATTTTTAACAGTTACTTCTATAAGCAATAGAACAAACAACATATTCAAAAACAAATTGACTTCATTGTCACCTAGAAAATTAATATCTGAATTTATAAGAGTCTTCTTATTACATTTAATTTTAATATTATGAAAAAGCTTTCTAATTCCAACATGTTATCAAGCCAACTATTTTACAAGATTTTATATCTTTGCGTAATACCAAATAGTCTAATTTATCATTGACATAATTTCCAAATTTCTTTATTACATTATATTTAAATTCAATTTTAAAACATAATCAGCTTTCGGCAATTATCGTTAGAAAGCTTATAAAATAATTTGAATTTTATTATATAATTAATTTGCTTAGTTGTAATATAATTAACCATTAATCTTCATCAAGACCAATTTTCAAACATATTAGATAATATTGTGAAATGTCTCAAAGATGTTGTCAGTACCTTGCAAGAGTGGAACTTAGTTAAAAAAGCCTTGCGAAGTTAGACAGGGATCGAATCCACTACTGCTTTCTAAGCAATATAATACTCAAAGAGTATGTTTATGACTTTATTTAATTATTGTAAGTCGAATAATAGTCAAGTTAGCCCGAAACATCTTATAAATGTTAATTATACGTTTAATATCATTATAATGTAGATTAGTCATTGTAGGAAGATGAGAAATCCCTTCTAGGTTATTTTGAAACCTACATTTTGATTACGAAAAGACATAATGATTTTAACTGCTAAACTACATGAAAAAAACATGATTCCAGAAAAATGAATGTCAACTTAGTGCAGTAATGGTAATAACAAAACGCCGATCTTAATAAAGAACAAGAAAAAAAATAGTTTAACCTTAGATCAATTGAATATATAAAAACAAACAAATTAATGAAATTAACAGAATAAAATCCACAGACGATAGAAGATACCAGGTAAGAGATTCTAAATATAATTTTCCATAATACACAAATATTTTAGACACCAAAGACAAACTGATATGTATGTTATAATTTGACTTATTTGTTTCTAACCGACTAACAAGCGAGAAATCGTGGTTCAATTCTAAAATCTAAAATTGATCTGTAGACCATGAAAAAAGTAACAAGAAGCCAACTAATTAAATAAATTCTCTAGTAAGTCATCTTGACTTCCTTACGGTAATAAAAAAATAAATTGCATCGGTGGAACTATAATCAAAAAATTAATGTTATTAATAATTTTCATTTCATATTTAAATAATTATATCACTGCCAACTGGCAAGTGACATATTTTAGTTTTCTTGATGTACTTCTACACTACAAAACAGTTTTAATCAAGGAAATGCTTCAGAAATTAATAATAATAAGCAAAAAAGTGTAATCATAAATAGAAAAATCTTTGTACATTTATCAATGTTTGTTACAAGAAGATTGAAACTCTAGGAGGTGAACCGCCACCATCGCTTTCGCGGTTAATGTGATTTTAGTTACCTACTCATTAGTTAGAAAAAACTGTGAGAATTTGAAAAATGTTTACCTGCCTTACATCCACATAACTAATTTTTAGATTCCATTTTAATTTAAAAACAACTAGTTTGTGTCGTATGTTCACTTAGCATAATAACTATCGATAAAGTATGCAACGTTAATCAAAACAGGACGGTTATTTTATTATGTCGTTAAGTTAATAGTATTTTATTATAGAAATTAACTTTTAATATGGTAGTAATAAACAATAAAATTATAACTAATTACTTATGTTTCTCGCCATATTAAGAAAAACTAAATCAGTTCATGTTTTTTTTTAATTGCCTCATATGTCCGCCTTGGTAGATTTGAATAGAATTACTACAAATATTCAAAACGTTTTGATTAGTTAACTACTTATAACTACTGTACTAACATCGAATTTATAAATGGAATCTCGAGAGGTAACCGTTTCAAATATTAAAATCTATGCAACAACTTCATCTATGTTGATTTTCTAGTTGATTACATCTCGTAAATTACAGAAAAAGGTTTTGGAATTCGTTGATTTTGTACATTTCTGATATAATTAATTTAAATAACAGAAAATGGTAAAAAAATTTAGTCTTTTGAGAAAGCTCATTTATCTTCTAAATATCTTCTGATTATTAACTTGAAAAAAATTGACTTATCTATTAATTTGAAAGGTTAAAAAATTCATAAATGAAAATAAGATTGTAAGCATAAACCACAAGACATTATTAATGAGCTTCAGTCTTACAGGGAAAGATAGCCTGTTTGCTTGAACTCTAATATTTATATATGCAAAACATTACAACAACACATTTATCAAAAACTTTCATTTTCCAGTACGAATACTACCCCGTGACTCTAACTTATGAGATGCATTTTTCTTTACCGTGTGACATTACCAACGGTAATGTACATTAGTTAAAGCACATTGCGTTTCTATAATACAATTCTATATTTTAAGATAACCCTTTGTAATAGACAAGTCAATCAAACTCAAGCAGCCTCTTAAATATGCAGGAAATATCTACGTTCGTTGATATGGCATTTGTATTGCTTATTAATATGGTCATAAAAAACTGCAAGGCAAATTTTTAAAAACGATGAACAAAAACAGCAACAGCATTAATTTTTCTTTACATAGTGATTTTTCCGAGATTCTGGCACTACGTAAAATTTTAAATAATAAAAGAGATCAAATTTAGTGAAAAAAACTGTAAAACCGTTATTTAATTGTTTCGTTAATCAAATTTTTGCATTTTATAAGTCTATTGACTCCTTGCTACTTTTAATATTTTAACAACAAAAAAATAAGGTTTTAGATGAAATATAAATTAAGCGAAAAAACATACTTCGGAAGGAAAAGATTCCAGCAGAAATTGCAAATTAAGAACCAACGGGTTCAACAACATTCCAAGGATTGGTATCCACAAATTACTAATTAACAAGTATTCTAGTGTTCCCGCTTGTAAGCCAGTGCCTCCAGTCAAAAGAAAAGACAGAAAAACAAATTTAAGATCAAAACATTTATTGAAATTAATTTTTAAAATTGATATATACATCATTAATTATTAGAATTAAGTTTAACACGCACATATATTAACACCCAATTAAAAACTAATTTAGAAATTAAAACAAAAAATCAACCACTGTAATTAACATTTATAAAATTTAATGATTCCAGAAAAATTTAAAAAAAAAATTGCATCATTGAAGTGATAAGTGATGCAAATAAAGTAAGGTTATTCTAGGCACAGAACACCGTAATACAAAATTAAAAACGGTAAAATTTTAAAATAGAGAGTTTGCAAAATTTATGATTTTGGCGATTAAACGTAAAGTATCTTATCTTGTATAAAGTATCTTGGGTAAAAACCCAAGTATCTTAATTAGTTTATGTTAATTACAACTTTATATTTGTTTATTTTCCACAATTTATTGATTTTATCGCATTGTTCAAAGATAGTTGTTTGTAGTCCAAAACCTAGAAATACCAAACTGAAATTTACCTAACGGAAAATTTATTGCAGTTTTTGCTATTGATTTTTATTTAAAATTTTGCAATAATTGTTAGAAACAAGCACAGTGCAATTTTTACATGTTTAGCTTTAGTCGCTCGACAAAATTAATTTGCTGGCACTTATTCAACTGGAAGACGCTTAGACACATTATTGCAAAATACAAGTTTTCGTTCATTTAACCATGAGCAATTAATTTGAGTTTCCAAAAATTCGAAATTCAATATTAAACAAATTTATGTTTAAATATTTAAAATCTCAATAAAGACATTTTATTAGATTGTTAATATTGATAATACCCCTGTTTGTTTATAAATAAATAAATTAACGGTTGATTACAAATTTAACCTGACATTAAAACACGAAGTAATTTAAATGAAGAACTTTCATTCAATACTCAATGATATTAAACTATAATATCTAACCAAGACGTTTTCGATAGATAAGCTGACAGAAGTACTGACTGCTAAAAGTACAGTAATCACTTAAGTCCGTACTTAGGATAGGAAGAGAAAAAGTCATTCAAAAAAGTATAAAAAATAAAAAGAAGAGAAAAAAGTGAGCTTCGTATCATATCAAATTTTTAGCATAAACCAAAAAATGCACAAACACTTTTTCGAAACTAAAATGTTTAAGTTATCACAATATGTATGGTATTTGAAGCAATTCCAAATCGGATTCAAAAAAATCCAGAAAAACCGGCATTTTCTTTTCTTATTTAATTTAAAAGTCACTACCTAAACAGAAGAACCTTGCATTTTTGACGCCGAAAAATCTTACAAACCATTACTTGGATGGGGGCTCAAAGAGTTATTTACGTAAGTTTTTCAAAAATAAATTTGCAGTGTTTCTTAAGTCACAATTAGAATTAAAATTGGAGAAAGCAAGAGGTTAGCCTGCAATATTCTCTTTTTTGTTATAATTAAAAACAAAAAAATATTTACTTGATTCTCTTTGAAAATTTATTTGCTAGAAGAGAACTCAAAAGGAAGAAGAAAAAATGAGAAGCACTAAAGAAAATTAAAAGAAATTAGGGATGAAACTGCATTCCATATAATTTAAAAAACTTTAGAGAAAAAACCAAAAGTGAGTATTTTAGTATGAAAATATAGAAAGTGATTTCCGAAAATAACTCAAGAGAGAAAATGAAAAACACTACAATTTTTAAATATTATTAACGTTTTGGATGAATGATGGATAAAAATAATCAATTTTTATTTGAACGAGGTAAAATATCAAACAATGAAGATATGTGTTCAAGAAGCTAATAACAAAGGTTTTGACTCAAAGATAACACCATCAGCTAAGTTCCACGACAAATTTGTCTTTCATCCAAGTGCTTTGTTGTGTTTATCATCGAGTACGTCGAGACATCGTTCATCCAAATGGTAAGAAAGATAGTATACAAATAATTTTTCTGAAGATTATTAATCTTAATATTGATGGAGCTCCGAAAGAAAGCTTGGAAGATTACACTGATTGCATGGATGAACATAGACTGGTCCAATATGTTTATAAATTTTGACGACCGACAGGGAAAAGAGAAGTTAGTTTTTTTCATCCGTGGAATAACGAAGCAAGACAAACAGGAAGAAATTCCTAATCGAAAGTAGAAGAAAAAGAGCACAAGAAATATATCAAATGCAAATTGAACTTTAATTTTTACCGCAGTACTGTAGAAAATTATACATCAGACCTCATACTCTCAGTCCTGTATTTGAAATGCATAAAGATAACATCAAAATGAAATTCTTCTTTAAATATCAGATTACCATATTCTCCAAAACTTTCACGTTGTTTCAGGGCCGTATTTACTGGGGGGGGGTGTTAGGGGTTAGAACCCCCCCTCCCCCCAATTATTTATCAAGTACTGGAAGTCCGCTTGCAATCGTAAAAAAATCAGAAAAAACAAAAACAATCTTTACAACTAATAACAAAAACATTAAACTTGAAGTATTAAATAAAAATTAAAACTAAAGATATTTCTAATAAACTAAATCCCAAATTAAAAAATCGGAAATTCGTATTAATATCCGGCGATTGGCGACACTGGATTGAATACACCTACTACTAAATTGCAAAAATATAAAAACTGACCATGAAGAATATAAAAAAACCCTATATATTTACAGTACTGTGTAAAAGTCTGCAGCTCCTTAATTAATATTGTTAGTTATTTATTACTCCTATTAATTAATTATCGATTTTTAAAAAATAATTATATTGAAATAAATGAAATAGATATTTTATCTTAATTCTTACTATTATGGTAAAAATTTTAAATTGCTATAAATTGTTTGAACCAAAAATTTTAAAAGGAAAATAAGTTTTATGGCCATCATCGGTAACATAGCTTAAAATAATACTTCCGCAATAAATTAAAGTGGGCATTGTAAACCCATAAATTGTCTTATATTTTGGTGTAATTTAGTTCTTCGTTTTGACAACATTATTTACCATCCGTAAAATAACAATTTAGTTTGTGATTTTTATTAAATTAAAAAATTTTATTTAAAGACGGTTTTTACAAAAGAGTTTAAAATTAAAATATGAATAAGTTTAAACTTATTAAAAATATCGTAGTAAACAAAACTTTTAAAATGGCACAAACAAAATTTTATCCGCGATGTACCCCAAAAGTCTACCTGTAATCAAAATTTGTCTCTCCTTCGACAAATTATTTTCAACCATTAAATAAAGTTTACAAAAATCAAAATTTTCTTTGAATATCGAACTTAAATAAAGAAAAATCGCTCAAAAAAATAATTACTTTAATTAAATAAAAACAATCTTCTTACAAAATTTCAACTTTTTTGCGGTCACCAAAATACCAAAATACTTTTAAACAAAATTTTCCAATAACAACACTCAAAAATAAAATCTTAATTGCAAAAATACTTGCACAAAATTATACTCAAAAAATCAGCGGAGCAAAATCTAGGCCTCCATCGTTTCCGCCATCTTGGCAAAAAAACCCTTCTCTACCCATTTTTCTGCAAACATTACATTTCAAAAATTAATATAACAAAATTTAAATTTAAAAAAATTACCAAAATTGCATTTATTTTGCCGATTTTAGCATAACTGATGGTTTAAGTTGGAACTTAAATTTTTTTATTTAGGTATTTATTTATTTATCGAGTTCCTTCTATTTTTTATTTAATATTTGATTTTTATTGTAGTTTTTGTTTATTTTTTAAATATGTTGTACTTTATACTTTTATTTTTTGTTTTAAATTTTAGTTTTCTTTGTATTTTAATAAATTAGCTATTTAGTTTTTAATATTTTTGAAACCCCCTCCGAAAATCTAGTCTAAATACGGCCCTGCGTTGTTTAGATACAGTGCAGTGTTACCAAATATTAGTAAAAAATTTTTAGATATTAGGAATTTTAACATAAAATTCCCTAGGAATTTTTTCATAAATCTAGAGAATTTTCTTTAGTACCTGACGACACTAATTGGAATACCAAGAATATCTAATAAGCAAACGTAATCGTAAAATCACTGTAGGGATGTCGACACCAAAACTTTTTAAATCAAGTAATTTTTGCTCGTAAAATTACCACCAGCTTAAATACAAACACACTTAAAATATTTGTGTTGTAGTATTTAAATAATATTTGAATGTAATAATTGATTTTCCATGTTTTACATTAGTAATCCGTATATTTCGCTAAAAGCTTAATAAAAATATTATTAAATATTATTGTTTAGTTAACTTGTTCAATTATAGACTATTGAATTTAAGTAATTACTATAGTGTACTACTATAAACCTATAAAGGTATTTGGTTCTAAAAAAGTTAATGGTATTCATTTATTAAAACCAATCACAGAAAACGCATACAAATCTTGGGCTTCTCTGTCTGGGGGTTTGGTATACCTTCCTGTATATCAGCAATTATGCAAAACTAAAAAATTTTAAAACCAATATTATTTACTATTAGCTAAATGAAGATTAAACTTCACAAAATTGTAAAAAATATTACATCATACTTTAAACTCTGTTTAGCTTAATTTCTGGTTTAATCGTACATTAAAATATTCGCGACTGGCTCTTAAAGCAATCTACTTTGAGTATTATCAATACTCGTGCAATAGAATTCTTATTGCTCCAATTGCTTGAAAAAATCTTATTACTGTTTTTGAAGTGCAGTGCTTCATGTCAGTCGCCACTACGAATTACACTGACAAAACTTACATAATTATTTTGCATATTCGACTTTTTAGAAACTAATAAATAAAATTCATTTAACTTCTTCGTTAAACTGCATAAACATTTTTCGTTTTGTCTCAAAGAGTCATCTACTCTATACTGTACTTGTATAAAGTTAACAAAAAATGTCAAAGAATAAAAAACATCTTTAAAGCTCATGACACTTTAGCGATCCAAAATATGGCATAATTTTAACAATTTTTTACGAAGATATACTAATATTATATTATATTAAATGCAATACAAACTCTAATCAAACGACTCTATTTTACATGCTTTAAGAAATATTTACAATTTTGTATTCAACGTTTTTCACAAAAAATGCCAGCGCCAGAGCTCAGCAATAAAAAAGCGTCTTTTTACTAGTAGTGGTATTCAGATTATCTCGGGGACCACGTAGGGAAATTTAAAAATATTGGTTTTTCTATGAATAGAGCACGGTAAAAGTGAAGTGATTATTTTTCTTCAAAAAATTAAGAGAAAAGTTATTTATAACAAGAAAAGTTTACAATATAACCATAAATCCCTACGTAATCCAATAGACAATTTAATTTTACAGCTACAGGTTAAATTTTAAGTAAATTGATTAATATTTGTAAAAATTATTTTTCCCGCCAGTTTATAAAATATAATTAACGGTAAATGAAATGAAATTTCAAAAATCCTTAATGTCGACCGTAAAAACTAAGAATAGAGGTCGACCTCTATCTCAACTATTTATTTCTTATTCTTATAAAATATAGTTTTGAAATATAGTGTTTGAAAGGCATCTGCAATGCCGGCAACATACAATTGGCCTTTTAAATTGATATACTGATCTTCTTTTTTTTTGCATCAACTTCCCCACAGAAATTATAGCCATTAGGTCCAATTTTTATATCTAATACATCCATAATTTTCACAATACTTCATAATATTTCATGATTATTCAGTTGCTGCTAGATCTACGAAAATTACACTTTTGAGCAGCTTGCAAGGTGCTTAGCCGAATTCATGGAATTTCCCACTTCTAAAAATTATGGTACCTTATTTCTAAGATCCTAATGCAGTATTTAAAAATTGTTTTTAATTTTTGTAAAATCATAAGTGTCATTACCCCTTAAGGATCTTAATTTCAAACAATTTGTACCGTAAATAATGGAAACGTTCTAAAAGTTATACAAAATATGTTTTATAACAAAATTATAAATTTTTTTAAGCTTTTTACTTTAGTACCAAAAAAATGTTAAAGTCTTATAATAATAGGTTCAAACCAGAACATTTTTTTGCATATTTGTAAAAATTGGCTTTAATTTGCTGTTTCCTGTAGATCTTACACCCAAAAGAGGTCTTATAAAAATTAAAGTAAATTAAACTCTGTGTAAAAGTATAAAGAAGCTATTCTATTCCATTTAGTTTCTGAAATATCGTTCTCAGTATCTTGATTTTCATCGATTTTTTCTCAAAAAAAACCTAGCTTTAAGTTTTCGGTGTTCAGTTTTTGCAGTCTATCTGTGATATTCTTTCACAATAAGTGAAACTATATTCAATTACTATAAACTATATTTTTCTCATAGAAAGAAAACACGAAAATTATGTAATCGACGTAAGATCTTATAGAAGGGCGGACGTGGACTATGATCATTTTATGATTGCGATAAAATTACAAGAAGTAATACTCATCAGTGAGGAAAAACGCAAAAAGTCAAAGAATCTACTTAGGGGAATGCAACTCAATAGCAAACAAGATCAAGAGACATATAGAGAAGAGCTACAAAAAGTGTTAGAAGAAAGAGATCAAGATGTTAATAATACAAAATGCTATAAAGAAGGTAACAAAAAATAGGATTAAAGAGAGAATAAGTGTAAGAAATTAATGGTACGATGATCAATCTAGAGAGAAGTTGAGGAAACGAGAAAAATTAAGAGAAATAATGCTGAAAAGTTGCTCTAAAGAAGACAAACGCCACTACCCGAAACAAGGTAAAATTTGTAAGAAGATAATTAGAGCAAAGAAATAAAAACATAATGCCTGAAAACTTGAAGAGATACAAGAAACGAAATAAGAAACTTTTACCAGAGAATAAAAAGGGTTAAAACAGGATATCAGCCAAAGACAACTTTAGTTACAGACAAAGATTTTATGTTGGTGGGTAATGTGGAAAGAGTGATTTAAAGATGGATTGAATATTTTTAAGACCTGCTGAATAAAGATCAAACTAAGGACGACAGAAAAAATGCAGAACATACCAGAAAAATAAGTTGTACTGAAGACGAAATGTCCAGTAAGGAGCAGATTGCAGGTAATCACAAACTTAAAAACAATAGAAGAACGGGAAATGATGGTATTCAGTCCGACATGATTAAGTATGATGGTGGGAAACTGTTTAAGATAATAGTGACATTGATACAAAAAGTTTGAACCAGCGAAGTAATGTCGCAGGCATGGAAAATACCATCATCTGTTCGATACATAAGAAAGGAGTAAAAACCGATTGTCAAAACTATCGAGGAAAAGCATTACTAAATTTCGCATACAAGATATTAGCAACTGTTATAAAGAATGAGCTAAAAACGTACGCGGAAAAGACATCGGGAGAGTATCAATGCGGTTTTAGGAAGAATAGATTGGTCACGGACCCATATCTTTGTATTGAAAGAGATCCAGGCAATCAGCCAATAATTTAACTTGAAAACTTACGCACTCTTCCTGGATTTTACACAAGCGTACCACTGTATAAGAAGAAAAGAGCTGTACGAAGCAATGTACGATTTGCAAATCCCAGCAAAGTTCATTAGGCTGACTACGATGACTTGGAATAATACCCAAAGTAAAGTGCGAGCAAATGATAGAATGTCACAAGAATTTGAGGTAATGCTGGGATTATAACAAGAAGACACACTGTAGAAGATACACTGTTGAAATAAAAACTTTTTATTCGTCTGATTCTACTCGTTTTTCTAGTTCTAAACTTTTCAGAATGTAAGTGGCTATAAGCCTTTTTTCGTAATATAAATAACACTTAAAAATGGAGCTACCCCGAAACATGTAGTGTCTTTTTTACAATAAAAAACGAGTAGAATCAGACGAATAAAAAGTTTTTATTTTAACATGTAGTCAGTATTGTTTAACGTCGCACTTGAAAATGTAATATGAGAAACAAAATTAAATATAAGATGAACAATCTATGGACAGAGACACCAGTATAAGAAGATTAGTAATAGCAGCAAATAAAATGGAATTGGAAGTTAACAAACAGAAGTCAAAATTCATGGTATGGGAAAACGAAGCATTTCAACTAGGGAGGGTACTAGATGTCAAGATAAATGAAAGAGTGGTAATGAACTTTTCAGAAGTTGAAACATTTATATAGCTAGGAACTTTCATTTCAAAGAAACCTGGAAATGAAATAGAGATAAAAGCAAGACTAGCAGTAGGAACAAGAAGTGCATTCGCGATTAAATCGATGTTAAACACTGAAGTTGAGAACCTATAAGACAATAATCAAGTTAACAGTAACGTATAGCTGTGAGGTCTGAACAATGAGGAAACAGAAACAGGCAATGCTGGACATATGGGAGAGAAAGATATTACAAAGAATAAATTTATAGTGGGAAATGAGTGGAAGACAAAAATGCTTAGAAGATCAAATATCAAAATTAAGGAACTCTTATAGATGAAAGCAAAAGATGAAAGCATTCTAAGCGTAATAAAGGCACAGAGAGTGAAATAGGTAAGGTATTTAGCAAGAATAAGTGGAATGAAATCCTAGAAAATGATATGGAAATCGGAGCTGGAGAGTACTAGAAGAAGAAGAAGACCAATGAATAGATGGAGTAAACAGGTACAGCAAGATTTGGAGGAAATTGGTGTGAGATATAGGGAGTTGAGTGCCAAAGACAGAAAACAGTAGAATAAAGTAATAAACCAAATCACGGGCCTGCTAGGTCCGTGATGATGTAAATTTTCTAAATAAAATTTCTTTTCTTAAATATTCCTTTAAATTTAATTTGGGTTACTGTCAGTTAATCGTCACCACGATTTGAATTTTTCTTATTGGCCATTGTAAAGAGAACAATTTTCTGAGTATATTACCACAAAAATTTTGTAGGATTAGGCATTAGTTGTCGAAATAACGGCATTTTAAAATTTGGAAAAGCGGGTGTTTGTAATATTATATACTCCGATGCCTTGAGTAGCGCTACAGTAACTCACACGTCGAGCTCCAGCTCTTATTGCTGTTGACGGTACGTGTGCTTTAATATCCTCTTAAAGTTGTTGTCAGTCGCGGTCGACACCCGGACGAGTTCTATGATTTTAGTTCTACCCTTGGTCAGTTTTGTCATTCTACAGGGATATTTTTAAATTGTTATGTATTAGGTGAAAAAGTAAAACAGGCCCGGAGGGCGCCGGTCGTTTAATTCGTTGTGGTTGGAGCACACTTTGCGTCTAGAATCGCTTTCTTCTTGACACTTAGAAATGCAAACACGGCGTGGTTTGTTGTCATCTGTTTTGCATACTTTTCCAGCCCCACAATGCGCAGTTGTGCAAAGATCTAATACAGGAAAACTTCAGGGCTTTCCGGGCCTGTTTTATTTTTTTGCCTAACTCAACAACGGCCTATCATGTAGCCGTGTTGAAACGGTTATATAAAATACATGTAAATTTTACATTTTGAAATCAATTTTTTTCGAAAACTTTTGCATTATCCTACAAATTTTTGTACTAGTATGCTTAGAAAAGTGTTCTTTTACCAATTTTCTATAGGAAAAAGTTAAAATCGTGGTGATTATTGACTGACAGATCCCTTAATTTGTATTTGAATATAATTTAAAAATGGCAATGCAAATTTTTACAATATTCATATTGCAGGCGTGCTCTTATCAACAAACAATTTGTTCTTTAAATAAATTTTTACGTGTAAATAGAAAACTTTGCCTTTTAATTAAACTTTAATTATAATTGTTAAACTTTGTTCTTTTTATTTGTAATATCTTTTACCTTTAATTCGACTACAGCTTCCGTTTTATTTCTATTTTCAAAACTATTCAAACTTTCTTCAAAATCAACAAATCCAACTACAAATTTTAATAAAACACTTTTCATCTATAAAAAAATCATTTATATTTCAAAAATTACAGAACTTATCAAAAATTTCTCAGACTCACAAATTATACGTCCATCACGTTGGCCATTTTTGGCAAAAAAGTCTCGAATTTCCTGTCTTTGGTCCCCACCTAGCAAATTTTATAAAATTTTACTAAAATGCATAGGGTGGGTCTAAATCACTTTGAAACACGATAATATATAAAATTACTTTGTAGCTGTAATAGGGTTAATATCTGTACACTTTTGACGCTTATTTGCTATTCATTATACTTTTGCACATATCTCAATTTCAGTGCATCTCATACCTAAAGGATAGAAAATACATTTTTACGTATAAAAAAAGTAGTATGTTTAACAGTTTCTTTTATTTTCTTCTGTTAACAATTTTGTTTTCTAAACTTTAACTAACCTGCAATACTCTAAAATTGAGTTATTTGCACAAATTTAGGAAATTATCGAAAAAGGTCAAAATGGATCAAGTTTGAAAGCTTACAGCTGCAAAGTTGTTCTATACTAGATATATTTACAGATAGTTAAGTCTAGTTGCACTTTTTTGTAGAGCACTTTTACGTCAAATGAACAGAAAATAACTACATGGAAAATTGAAAACTGTATTTTTTGTGTTATAGTGTTATATGAAGAGATATCTCAGAAATTAGATGGAATAGAATAGATATTTTCGATACAAGCTAGGAAAACTAACATTTTTCCATTCAAGGCGGAGGTTGACGATCGAGGCCGAAGGCCGAGATCGTAAACCGAAGCCGAGAATAGAAAAAGTAGTTTTCCACGAGTATCGAACAATATTTTTTCTAATTATGTTTTAAAAAGAACCAATAACATTGCTCATTTCTCAAGAAAAAAGATAGTAGGCTTTTATACTATAAAATTTTTGTATTTTGCGGTTGGTAGCCCATTATAGACAGTAGGCAGGTCATAGATAGTAGCCATTACAACGTGAACAGGTAAGTGACCACGTTTTTTTTATGTTTATACAATTTGTGTTTTTAGAATACTAGCAAATATGTCAGATATGTCGGAGTGTTTGGATGTTGAGGAATCTACGGCGTTGGCGGTTGAAGCTCTAATTTCACAGAAATCCAAAGAAAAATATAATAAGGCGTACCTGCAATTTAAAACGTGGTGCTAGAGGGGTACCTTGAGCACTCTGTGCAATACAAACAACAAGTTGCTATTAAAATTTTAGGTGGTGGTGATGTTAATTTAGGAGTGTCCACGTCGAAAACTGATCCGGGCGCAGTTAATACTTTTAATAATTGTTCTAATGTAACCGCTAATGTATGTTATAAATAAAGTAGATTAGAACTTTTTCTTTCTTTCCCGCACACTTTCACAAGTGTGCGGAAAAGTATTACTTTTCCGCACTAGGGCAGAAAAGTAGTACTTTTCCACACACTTTTGAGTGTCAAAAAGTGACACTTTTTGAAACACAATTAGAAAAAAATATTTTTGTTAAAATATTTGAAGGCATACTTATTTAAAATTTCATCTTATTTAATAAGGTATTTAACCTATTTCGAGTTTAGGATTAGTACAGGAAACGGGCAATTATGATTTTTATGATTTTTAGAACCTTTCTTGACAAATTTGCCTCTGTTCTGGTTCGAATTTGTTTTAAAACCTTGAGGTCTTTTTTTGATATTGAAATAAAGGATTAAAAAACATGACTGACTAAAATCTTTCTGAATTCTTTTGTACTATATTACCTAACAATTTATGTGCAGCTCAGGAGCGGTAGTAGAAAAAGCGGCTCACTTAGAAAATGTCTTTTTTTTTTTAGAAGAAAAATGTAATATATTTCTTTTTATGGTTTTGAATTACAATTTGGCAGAGAAAGATGTCGAAATACAACGCTGATTTTAATTCCTTATTCGCATTTCTAAAAATAACCAACACTTGAAAACTAATTATAAATCGATATTGAAATGTGTTTTACTAATTTATATTTGATAGGTAGGTAATATTTATTTTCCAGCTGTAGATGAGTTTATTATTGCTTACAGCAAGCATTAACGTCATTATATATGATTCGGTGTGTAAATTATTTAGTACACTTCGGTTTAGCATTAGTAATTTCTTAGTTTATAAGTAAGTAAATTTGAATAAAATCTTGAGAACCGAAACGTGTAGAAATTTCCGAAAACATTATAGGTGCACGCAAAGTGTTCATTAGCAGCTTGTATTAAACTCAAATATAACAAGACAAATAACATTACTAACGTTACACTATATAAAAGCAATTTCTTTAAAGTAATTTATGTATGTGTTTAGAATGTACATGTGTATATCGACGTATCGATGTGTATTTTTTATCATTACTTATTTGTATGTAGTAATGACCGTGTGGTAATGTAGTGGGATCGCCTTCTTTCGTTTTGTCCTAATAGAAAAAAGCTCGGAATAGAGAGAGCATTTAAAGAAAGCTCGTTTTCGAAGTTTAGCAGGGCTTTCACACAAAATTTTATCAATACAAAATCGTGGAACGTTGTTTTTGTACATAAAATTACCTGTCATTATCGTAGCACGCCAGTTTTAACCGGCGGACGCAGGTTCTGATTGGTTTTTAAATTGATAGCAGCGCTCCCTACCTGTAATGACGGTAAGGCGTGGCACTCACATCATTTACACCAGCCAACCGCTGACCGGTCGAAAAGAAAAGCTGTTATGTGGTATTAATCGCTTCTCAATACACTGGAAGCCATTAGTGCTATTAAGGTTCTATTGTAGGATTTTTACAAACACTAACGTGTCGTGTAAATACCATTTTAATGTTTGACTTTTAACAAATTACTTCTCTTTACGTTATGTTGATTTTGTCGACATTGTAGCTTTTTTTAAATTGCTTACCTATTGTCATTTTTATATGACCATTTTGGTAAACGGAAGTTATGTTTGTTTATCTGTTCGTTCTATGGCTTATTCGTTCAAGGCTAATTACTTTTTGATTGCTCCCTTTCAGACGAAACAAAACCAACTCGCAAGACAATTCGTTCCAAATTGTTACACAAGAATTATGGTTTGTACCTATAGGTAGACACAAAAAAGTTGTATGTTGTCTAAAATTTCGAAAAAAAAACCCAGTGGATAATAAGTAAAACTTTTAGGTTTTGGGGCTAAATAAGAAAAATAAGTTTTAATTCCGTAAATTTGACCGTGGCGCCAGCTTTTTGTGACTTCTCTTTAAATTCACATTAACGAGTTTTTTTAAAACGAAAATATTCGGCGTGAGCAGTCGAGAAACGCACCGATTTCGATTTATTCGAAATAAATTTTGACAAAGCTATTACGTGAGTAGAAGCCGAACGCATTGAAAATGTAACCCTAATTATTACCATCAGAATAAGACATAATCAGCGCTTTTCTAAGCTTTAGGCCACCATTAAAAAGAACTTTAAAGTTAATAAAATTAACCGCAAATGAACGTTTGTGTATATTTAATGTTAATGTATGATGCATGCACATGCTCGTCATTTATTAATGTCACCTAAGCAGGTATAGAGCTATGTTGTAGTACACAATAAAAATATTACCGTAATCTCAACACGTTGTAAACTGTGAAGAGAGATAAACACGTTAATTTTACAATTAAGAAAAATGATGTGTCAACACGATTGCGATTTTTAAAAAATTCTACAAGAATGGTCAAACTCGTGAAGAGCCTCCCCATTTAAAAATTAAACCTCAAATTATTTGTAATTTTCAAACTAAAATTTTTGTTCTAAATAATTGGATGCGTAGTTACGTAACCCAAAATTATATTTTAAAAACATCTGTTATTAAAGCTAGCCGATGGTGAAAGCTTACAAAATAGAAGATCAGCTCGAATATTAATAAGATATGAGGCTTCTTATTATAAAGTAATTATTTATAGCCCAACAACTTAAATCTATTAAAAATAATCGAGATTCAAAGCTTTCTGCGAGAATGTCAGAAATTACCTACTAACTTTTAAGAATTTCTTGGTTTCTAAATCCGATTCATACCTACAAATCAATTATCGAAGCCAAAACCACTTCTTGAACTTTCGATACGTCCTACTCAATATTCTACACCTTAAATTATTATAAAAGGTCATTAGGAACGCAGACATTTTTAAGTGTCACTTGGAGGAGATCCCTTAATTAATACGATAGAGATCTCATAGCGATAACGAGAGAGAGGTAATAGAAAACCTGTGTTGTCGAGAATAACCAATCAATTTTTCTCGAGTTGAATCGACGTAACAGAAATAAAAAATTAGCTTTTTTGAAGAAACAAACCGAAATAATAAAGACTTTAGGTATTGCCCATCACATTCACAGCTTGCCAATCAATCTATGCCAAGTATTTTATTTTGACCTACAGTTTTGGCACTGATTTATATTTTATTTTCTTTACAATTGCCAAGTTACTCATAAATAAATTTTAAACATAGATTAATAATTATTAGCAACTTTGTAAGCTCCAGTACAGAAGGTACATTCTCTCAGTAATAGTAAAAAGTTTAGAAGGTGTTTTTAGAAAATTATTATTACTTTCGTGTAATCGTAAGAAAACCATATGCTGGTTGTAATAACCTGCATTTAACAAAAAACTGCAATTTTTTTGTCATTACATTTCGGGTTAACAAGTTGTTGGCCAAAATGGTGTTATTATCAAAATAAAGTGTTTATAAAAACCACAGCTTTCAGAAAAAAAAAGAAAATTATAATAAGTGATTATTATGGTACAGTGCCTTTGGCATTTTTTATAATCGCGTTATATTGACATAATCGAAAAGCATATGCCAAAAATAATATACAATTAATTTAACTGCTCTTTGCAGTAAACATTTTGCTGCCGGGCGATTTCTTATTACTTCTACATTAAAAGCAATATTTGCAAAGAAACAAAACAATGCGCCCGTTTGCTTCAAAATTCGTGATATCTCCTTCCTCAGAAGGTATAATAACAGTAAATTATAGTTAAAATTGAACCCAACATTTTAAAAGTTACATTGAACTTTTCAAAATTTTAAAATTGTCACTTTTCAATACTTTTACCAGGCGCCGAATAGTGGCAGGGGAATGCTTTAAAAAAAGTCTACTATTTATTACTAAAAGAGTGTTTTAGGAAACAAACTTTTAAAAATCGTTTATTACTGATTATCAGTTTTTAGAAAAATTTACTTTGTGTAGGTCTTATCAGTGGCTAGATTAAGTATGCATAAAAATATTAAACCAGTTTGAAACATAGAAAATTTCATCTTTTTATATTAAGCAATGTATGATTTTTTAATATTTCACACTGTTTTCAAGTTTTTATCACGGTTATTTTATTACTATACCTAATCACGACATTTTCTATAGATGGTGAAAAATAAAATATCTTTTAATCCTTCATCTTTCAGATAAATAGTGTTTGGTTTAATCGGAGTTCCAAGTACATTAATTTGAAACTATCGGAACCTTAAAGTCAAAATCTAAAAATTTTTTCATCTAGCTGTTTAACCGATGAAACCGGTCTTTTATTTTATTTAACAGAATTTGCTAAAATATTATAATTTTGGTCTCTAGCTTTTTTTTTGTCATTAGACCTCTTAAACAAACTTTACATAAGAAACTTACACAAATTTGAATATACTGCACGAAAAATTCATCTTTTGTCACCTGGTCCAGTACGGACCTGTTACTTTTTTTTAAATTGTTAATTAGTAATTTGACAAAAAATGTTATTTGCATCGGCCCTTATTGCGATTGTAGCTAGATTTAAGACTATTGCTTAACAATAATTGGAAACGTCTAAAAGTGTTGCCATTAAATAATTGCAACAATTAAACAAGAACCTAAAAAAATATTTTTTTAAATGCATGGTGTGGTAGTTAGGTATATGTAATGTTAAAATAAACAAACTGAACAAAATGTTAAAATAATGAATTTATCTGTTAAGTAAAGAATACATACTTACATATAGAAAAATAATATTTAAAAAACAATAAAAAAGACAATAATTTACATTTAACAGGTTTGGACAGTGCCGTATTTAAGGGGGGGTTAGGGGTTACAATCCCCCCCCCCCCCCCCAAATTATTCATCAATTAATAAAGTAAGTAAATTAAAATAAGTTCGACTGCAATCGTACTCGTGAAAAAAATGAACTAAAAAGTAAAAAATAATTACGTTATTTAGTTTCTTCAAATAGCTGGCATAAGCGGTCAATTATTGTAATCTTTGCAGTCGATGCCAGGCCAAGCTTTTAAGAAGTTTAGTTTTAGTAATTTAGCCAGCTTGGCTAAATTCAATGACTCAAAATGACTCCAAAGATTATAATAATTGACTACCGCTTATGCCAGCTAGTTGAAGTAACTAAATAACGTAATTATTTTTTACCTTTTAGTGTATTTCTTTCGCAGTAGTTTTTTTAAAGTCGGTTTTATTTTTTTTAAATTTTTTATTTTATGCTATTTAGTGCATGTTGCGTTCCGTAACTATTTTTCGAAAGCGAGTATGAGTAGACCTACTAAACGCAAAAAGAATTTTGAAAATCCGATCATAGTTGATATAAATGCATTTACTATTTACCTTATACTTAACGTACTACTTAAAAGATTAATAAAAGTAGGGTACTTAAAAAAGCCACCGGGCAGATACAGGTAATAAATAAAGCAGGTACAGGTATGCAGTCCTTAATGCGATATTAAGCCGATTTTTAGGAGAGTTGAGGAGAAGTTTTAGGTTTTTTCCAGTTTATCTTTGAAGTTAAAGGTCCAATGCGAATAAAATTTTAATGAGACCAACTTGAAACTATACTTGATTCAACGCCAAAAGAATTTTAAAAATTGGTTCATAAATGACGGAGTTCTGAGGTAACAAACATAAAAAAAAATATTAAAAAAAAATACAACCCAATTGATAATCTCCTCCTTTTTTGAAGTCGGTTAAAAAAAGACAATAATTTACATTTAACAGGTTTGGATAGTACCGTATTTAAGGGGGAGGGGTTAAGGTGTTACAAGCCCCCTCCCCCTCTCCGAAATTATTTATCAATTAATAAAGTACTGGAAGTTCGACTGCAATCGTAAAAAAATCAGAAAAAAACAAAAACAATTTTTACAACTATAACAAAAACATTAAACTTGAAGTGTTTAAATAAAAATTACAACTAAAAAGATATTTCTAATAAATTAAATAATTGTATTGAAATAAATGAAATAGGTATTTTATCTTAATTCTTACTATTATGGTAAAAATTTTAAAGGGAATATAAATTTTATGACCATCATGGGCAGCATAGCTTAAAATAACACTTTCGCAATAAATTAGAGTGGGCATTGTAAACTCATAAATTGTTTTATATTTTGTACATTTGTACATAAGTGTACATTTGCTTAAGATTTGTGAAATTTTCTTTCAATCTAATTTAGTTTTTCGTTTTGACAACATTACTTTACTATTCTCATCGGTAAAATAAGAATTTAGTTTGTGATTTTTATACAAATTTTAAAATTAAAAAATTTTATTTAAAAACGGTTTTTTACAAAAGAGTTTAAAATTAAAATATAAATAAGTTTAAACTTATTAAAAATATCGTAGTAAACAAAACTTTTAAAATGGTACAAACAAAATTTTATCCGCCATAACGCTCTCCAGAAGTCAACCTGTAATCAAAATGTGTCGCTTCCTCGACAAATTATTTTCAACCATTAAAGAAAGTTCACAAAAACCGAAAATTTCTCTGAATATCGAACTCAAATAAAAAAAATTGCTCAAAAAAATAATCATTTTAATTTAATAAAAACAATCTTTTCACAAAACTTCAATTTTTTTGCGGTAACTTTCGAACAAAATACTTTCAAACAAAATTTTCTAATAACAATACTAAAAATAAAATCTTAATTGCAAAAATACTTGCACAAAATTATACTCAAAAATCAGCGGAGCAAAATCTAGGTTTCCGTCGTTTCCGCCATCTTGGCAAAACACCTCCCTTTACTCACTTTTCTCCAAACATTACATTTCAAAAATTAATATAACAAAATTTAAATTTAAAAAGATTTCTTATGTAATTTTAATAAATTAGCTATTTATTTTGTAATTTTTTAAAATCCCCCCTCTTTGAAAATTTAGTCTAAATACGGCCCTGGGTTTGGACTTGGATTATTTGAATAAACAAAAAAAATAAAAATGAAAATTGACGAAAAATCTTTAAATAAGCTAAGAATTTTTGAAAAAAATTACGTTATAAAAATATGATAAAATATTTAAAATTAAACCTTTGTAATACAATATAAAAGCCCTTATTTCACTCTTATTTAATTAAATAATAAATTTGTTAACAATTATTATTGAAAATTGTAGTAGAAAAGCAAAAAGATAAATTGTGTGGTTACAAAATAATTAATTATTGTAGTGTTTTTAGATTATTTATAGATTAGAAACATTTTCTTGTCAATATAAAAACTACAACCCTGGTTTTCCTTAGGAAAACACCTTCATTTGGTTCATTTTCAGTTAACGATCTAAAATATTGTGAAGTTATTAAAGATTAACGGATCAGTGCGGCCTTCAGGCCGCACAATCTCTACAATCTATTTACTTTAAAATATATTAATTATGACTTGTAAATTATTATCCTAGCTGGAGTTAGGAAATTGTGATTTATAAAAATTTACTATGTATTTTATGAGGTTAAATTGTCCCATTCTAAAAAACTTCTTTTTTTAACTTTATATTTTAAAAATTATAAATATTAATTACATTCAAAGTTATAACTCTAAATCCATAAGTGAAGTTAAAACCTTACGTTAATATCTGCAGTACAGTACTAGCAAGTTGCTTGGAGCAACTAAGTACCTACTGTACCTTTACCTACTGTATTGTTTCAATTGCTAACTAACAGGTTTATCTTTTCAAAATATGGTTTTAAATAATAAAATTTAAAAAGCTTGATTATTTTCAACATTACCAGTTTATTAATTTAATAAATTATTACCCCTTACAATATGACAAAACTATAATGAGATTAACAATATTGTTAACTAACAAGACTGTATTTCAAATCCAATTATATATTTTTCAAAATTTTTAGTTAACCACTTCAGTCTTATTTTTGTAATTTTTAAACTTAGAATGTTCAATTTACCAACCTCTCACCTATTGAACATAATGAACAGGTCAACGATAGCAACAACAAGCATAAACGGTGTTTTCAAAGTAGTCACTCTTCTAAGTGTGCACCTCTACGCACATTGCTTAACGCTTGTGATCTGACAAAAAACGGTATTTACATATTTTAATTTCCATGTTAAGATTGGAAATTGGTTTCAATTTTACAATGAAGACTGATAAGACCGCCTTCCTAAAACAAGATATTAAATTCTAATTAAATTTGGAATATATAATTATTATTATTATTAAGTACCAATCTAAAATAATGCTTTGTTCACGTTTATTGTGTAAAGTGGACATTTGACTACCATGATAACTGTTTTTCTCTTAAACACAATTATTTATTTTTTATGCTGAGGTACCGAAGAGTATTCCACACCATCTAGACCAGTGGTTCCCAAAGTGGTCTATATCAACCCCCAGAGGTCGACGACAACCTGTAAAGAATCTATGGCCGCGAAAAAAAAGTTAGGGGCCCATGAGATGTAAGTGAGGGTCAACGATAGTGGACCTCATTAGATAGTAGTATAGTTAGGCACTATTGCAGAAACTATTATAGCACCTGATACGCATCTGGGTTAAATTGAAATTAACCCCTTTTCTTCAAACCTAGTGGAAAAGAGTTTCAGCGCTGTTGTCAATCTCCCAACAACAAAAAAGAACAGACTGGATGACATTAACCGAGGAGATCTGAGATTAAATCTAACTAAATTGATGTCAAATATTGAAAATTTGTTAACAACGCAACAGGTGCACTCCTTCAACTAAAAGTATTAATTTTTATAATAAAAATAAATATAACAGATAATAAATTTTAATTTAAAAAAATCAATATTAGGTAAGTAGGAGGTCTACCCAAAACCGAAAAACGTGACAAGTGGTCTACGAGATAAAAAAGTTTGGGAACCACTGATCTAGACGATGGTTTCAAAATCCTAAGATTTGTGTGTATGTTATGTGATCAATATGATTAAATCTCTCTCTTAGAGTTCTTAGCCCATAAGGGCATAGCGACCACTTTTCTTCAGAAGGATTTTCTTTGGCAGATACCTCGGTAGATTGCAGAGAGTATACGGTTAGAATAAAGCTTTCAATGATCTGGAGAATATGGAATACACTCGAGTCTCCATATTTTTTCATTTTCTGGCTAGATTATTCTCCTAGAATAGAGTATTATTGGCATGATTCTGGACGCTGTATAGTACAGTATAGCTATATTCAACTATTTGCGCTGAAACCAACAACATTGGTGTTGGGGTGAACTGAAGATTAAGGTACGTGTAATAGTAACAAAAGTGTCATCTATTAACTTGCTTGTAAACTTTTTATAGCATTGAATGTAATATAAAATGTAATATTAAAATTGGCCTCTAAAAGATTTGTACCATAAATTCCAAGGGTATGTTATGGAGTTATACGTACACAGGCTAGTGAAGCACCGGAGATGAACTAGTATGTATGTACATACATATACACTAATTGGTATTTTCTGTTGAACTTTTTGACTTGAGGTGAATCTATTATATTGCGTGAAAAGTTGTCTTTACATTGGTCACTTAAGTCTGGTTTGCCTCGTAGTTATATAAGACCATATCAATATTTTGGTAAACCCAAAAACTGCACACAAATTTTGTAAAACTAAAATATTTTTAAGTTTCCACTAGAAAAACGCAAAGTAAGTATAAATATCGCAAACATTTTCTCTATACTATGCCATCATCAAGCGATAGACAAGAATATTTAGAATAGCTCAAAATAAGCTACAAATTATTTTCTGATAAATTGTAGTGTTTTCATCAAATGAATTCTTTTATGTAAAAATAAATAACTTTGTATTTTCAAACAAATTACAAAATTTAAGTAGTTAAATATTTTGCGTACTTTTCAATGTAATAGATGAATTTCTACTTAAAAATTCATTTCAATTTAAAAACTGATATATAAAAACCAATACGTTGGTCAGCTTTCGAAAGATGAGATTTATTAGAGCAAGAACCTAGCAACTCAAAATAGCTAATAACTTCATAAAAAGTAGCTATATTTTGCAAACCTGAACGTGTCAACAACCCCCTCTTCCCTAGATAAAGACCTAATTTTGTAAACAAAACATCGGTGTGTTTTTATTTTTAGAAATGAAATATTCGATCACTTTTGAAATTGATTTAAAATTGATTAGTATAAGCATAAAATATAAATTAGGTAGAATTTTAATCTAAAAACCTTCTTAACTAATGTGGAGGCAATTAAAAATTAAAACAGTTATCTTAAACAATCGAAAGCACGAATAAACGTCATTAAATGGAAAAAATATTGTCGTCGTTTAGAGATTCGAACTCGGTATGACCGAAATTTAATTACCTGGTCAACTTTATAAGGAAACATTTAAGTGCAAGTATTAAATATATTCAGTTAACAAAATGAATCTTCAAGTGAAAAAAAAATGATTAAAGTACTAAATGCAGGATGTCATAAATACCGCGACAAAGGAGTAACAAAAACAATATCAAAAAAAGTTAATTGGTAAAAATTCTTATAAGGTTAATTAAAACGAAGTGTACAATAAAATTATTAATGAAATATGAATTTAAAAAAGAGTGCACTTATACATAAATACTTTAAAAGGAAATTTGCAAAACAAACTAATTAATAAGTTTGATGGAATCTGGTAGCAAGTAGCACATAAAATATTATGCATACATTCGTCATTCTGCTACTTGTTTCTTCATTAGACCTGGAGCGGCTTGGATGATACAAACGGGCATCGTGGAAAAAACGACACGGAATAATGACTACCAACTCAACTGGTCAGTTATGAAAGAAGATAACAGTGGAAATGAGATTTAGTTTAATCATGAGATTCATTAAAATTCTTCTTATTACTCTTTGTTGGCTTTTTATTTGTGAGGAAAAAAAAGTTGTCGTGGATGCAAGATTTAAATAATATTTATACAGTTAAGAACTTTAAATCTGAATCCGACTAAAATAGATCAAAAGCGGATGCAAAAGCGGCCGAAGTGGCTTGTAATTGATTGCTTTTTTTGTTTACGTTTATATTTTTACTACTAATGAGAAATTTTTTGTAGTACCTACTATAACAAAAGTTTCTAATTAAAATGTTTGGTATTAAAAATTAAATTGAACGAGAGAACGTTTGCAGAGAAGATGTTACAAATTGTCTTAATTCCTATCAATTTCATCGCCATCTAATCAGGCAAGGAGTTGAAAGTGTTTCCCAAGGCAACAGTAGTATAATCTGTGATCTCGTATTCGTGGCTGTTTCATCAAAATTGCAGTAGCAAGATAACTAACATCGCTGAGCATTTCTAATGGATTTATAATACCTGGGACGAAGTCTTGAGCCATGATGAGCGTCGAGGCTAGCTAAGGGATGACGGTGGTAGAAACGCAGACGCGTCGTAGCTCCACAACATTTATCATTGAAGCTCATTACGTTAGAATCTACTTGTGTTGATCGCAAGGGATTACATTGTGACCCCTTTTAGATTAAATTTGAATTAGAACTAAATACTGTTTTTCGATCAAATTAAAATTTGCCTTCTTACTTGCACTTGATTAATTACTCTAAATGTTTTAAATTGGATGGCTATTGATATAGTTGGAGAGCTAAATTTATCGAGTATAATATACACAAATTGCGACTATCATAAACTATCACGCAAGTGCAGTCTTTTAGCAGCATTAAAATTGCCTTTTCTACAGGTGGTCAATAAAATGAAATGAAGAATAATTGCGCTACGTTTGGGACAAGATTCTTGTTTGCATTCAAAGTGCAAATCTATACACTCCTAATAGTTTTTTCTTTCTGCATTTTAAAGAATTTAATTTATGCGATCGAACGAGCCGAGCTTTGAATAATGCTTTATGATCGAAGACGTCTTGTCGAAAGTGGTGCGATATTATTTCGTGTGCGTATTTTTGATAGATATTAAATATTGAAAAATGTAATGTTTGTTCATGACTGCGCAGTCTATGCGGGGCGTCGGCTTTGTAGGCCAAACGCGGTCGGTTGAGTTTAGGGGCCAGAGGGGGTAGATAGTAACTGCGGCCGACCCGGGAGGATGACAAATATCCTTCAATCCGTCACTGCCAAGCCGCGGCCCGCTTGGAATTGGATGCGATGCAGACTCACAGAAAGCTTTGTAATATCGGAGACTGTTAGACGGTGAATTTTCGATTTAAATACCATCACAACATTCGAGAATTGTCACATTCTGAGACGAACCCCAAAGGAGTGGCGCTAGGGAAGAGAAGGGGGCGAACTCTATAGGAAATTACATAAACTCCGCACAGACAAATACAAATGTTCTCTTTGTACTGATCTGGGTACCCACTGTGCTCGGCGCACCAGAAGCGTTCAGTAGGTGCCATTGTAACTGACGGAATCCGCGGAACATTCATTACCCATTCAGTAACCAATGAAACAGATGATTACAAACGTCTCGGACTTCTGAAGACAAATGAAGATGGATTTACTCAAATAATTACTAATCTGGCCAAGCTTTCAATTAAACTTGCAAACTCAAGATTTCTGCTTCAACATTTTCGATATATTTTAAAACTTTTAAATTAAAAACACAACCCAAAAACTTTATTCAAAATACACATTCGTTAATGTTAATCAAAGCAAAGAAGCTAAAACCATAAATATCTATTGTGTTTACAAGACTAAAATAAAATATAAAATTTATGAACATCATCGTCAAACATCGTTGAACACCAAAAACTTTTCAACAAAATATTACCTATAATTAATTCTCATGCGTATAATAAGTAAAAAAGTAGATATTAACATTATCGACACGCAATCCTTGCATTAATGACTTCTACTTGAAAACATAACTTATATGGTAATTTCAGTCCAAAATATTGTGTTTATCTTATCTCTCCGCGAGCTAAGAACGACAAACGAAAAACTCTAATTTCACCGCTAAACAAAAATATTAACCGCAGTGCTTTATTTTATTGCCTAGTTAGGACTTGACGATATAATAATTAACAATTTTCATGCTCTTACGTACTAAAATTTCGAAAATTGTCCGAATAATTAACCTCGCCCGCACAACGCAAGTCTAATTGGACAAATCTAACGAGCTTTTCGATAATCGCGTGAAATATCAGCTAACGCGAACTTTTTCAAAAGGAAGTAACTTCCTTACTTCATTTGAGTTCAAATTTTCCACTTCATAAGTTAAGCTTGCATTATAGCAGTTGTTGCCAATTTAGATTATCTTTGAACCCATTATCACATAAGTGCTTGAGCTAAATAATTGCGCTACTATCGTACATCGGTTTCGATGAAAATAGTTTTCGATTTTTTAAAATCTTATTTGCTCCACGCTACAAAAAGTATCATCAAGTGCGACATCAAAGAGCTTTCCTATTACCAGCAACAATCTTTTGCTTCACTTATGACAAATGTATCTCGAGACATATTCATATGGTGGTCTACACATGTTAATTCGAATATTGCTCGCCTTGAAGAATAAAACTTATGTGCACGCAAGTTACAAATATAACTAAGAATAATTTAAATTAATTTTAAACTCAACTAATTTTAATGCATACAACCGTATCCAACTAGTCAAATAGCATAGAAAAAGGTTTAATTTAATTTAATTACGTCACTATTACGTGACAATTTTTTACAATCGTTAACCCAAACATTCTTCAAATGTTCAAGAGTCATTGGCACTCCAATCATATATTTTTAGAAACAACCCTGTCTATATCATTGAAAAGAAACGTCAAGGTTTCATTGCGATGGCAAATAAAGCGTCCTTTAAGTCTTCCATCAAGGAAAATTGAAAATAATTTTATAGTTTTAGTAATTCGTTTAATTTTTATAAATTAAAATTTAGTATTTCCTGTATTTCTCAGCTGCTACCAAATTATTTTTCTCAAGATGCACAATAAATCATAATGTGTGCTATTAAATTCCAGAATATGAAACGACATAAACACTGAACTTTTAATTAAATTTAAATAAAACGAGTAACCTTGAAGATGAGAGTTCTTAAAAAATAAAACAAAAACATTAATGTACTTTACAATTAATCAGATTATCTCGAAACTACTATAACTCTTATCTCGACACTAGAAAAAAACTATCGAATCTAACTCCGTCTTCTTTATTAAAATTCTTATTGAAATAAAAAAGCAATAACACACACGAAAATACACGAAAAATTACCTTAGATGTTGTGCCCAACTGAAAATGTACAATTATTAAGAAATAATAGAAGTGTAGATTTCTCAAAGAAATTTATTATAGCGTTTGTCAGTCTTGAAAACTTGCAGTTTTCTTATTTTTATATAGATGAAACTAATGTGAATCCCTTAGATGGTGATAGAATTTTTGCTTAATTTATATTATTCAAAATTCAAAGACATGGGTGGTAGCCCTCTATAAAACTATATTTTCAATTACTACCTCGATTTCTATCTTCAACTAACCATAGCACCAAAACTATTAACTTTTTAGTGTATTTATTTCAGTACGTTTATAAAAAACGCAAAATTATCTAAAAACTAGATTCTAACCTTGTATTATCTAAAATCAACGGCTTTGAGTTATGAATTAAATTAAGTAATTAAAAATTTCACAATTTTACATTATTTTAAAATTCTTGTGTTTCTTAAACAAATCCTTTTAAAAAAGTATGACGCCTTCTTTCGGATAATAATTTTAAGGGATTAAAATAATTTTAGTCTGGTCAACTTTGTTAAAATATTAATTGATTTTATAGAAAATCTGAAAGTTATGAAAAACATTTAAGCTGGAAGCATTCGACAGAATGTAAATAGCAGCCGGGGGGGGGGGATTATTATGTAGTAGTTGGTAAAAATCTCATAGTACCACCATACAGACTGATGTTTGTTTTTTGAAGAATTTTAGTTTCATAATTTTTGTTAAAATTTTAATAAGAAAAAATAAAAAATATTTTTACGGATTTCTCAATTTTTTTCAGGCTCGATAAGGTATTGACTTGAGTGTTGCTGAAATATAATTTACGATTTTTGTGTTATTCCACTTCTAAAGAAAATTTTGATAAAGGGGTGAGATTTTAGAACCCTTAATCTAGTAGATCTTTAATGTTCCCAATAATCTAGAGCAGGGGCTCTCAATCTTTTGTAAAATCGCAACAAACGTATGAAAATCTGTATTTTTGCTACATTAAAAATTGTGTCTATACTGTTTTTGTATCTCATATAATTTATAAAAAAATTATACTTAAGTGTGCTGTAAATTTAAAATTAAGTAGTAATGTGCTGTAAGTGCCTTTCATTAGCTTCTCAGCTAAACTCTACTTTTATTACTATTCCATGCATAACAAATGCATAATGATGCATTTGAAATGCAACTATCTGTATAGCAAAGTAACCTAGTCAATTACTTCAATTATTTCGAATCGTGTTTTACTGTTTATGCCTAATATTCTATATGGCATCACATAATGTAAGTACTCTAAACCTTAATTGTTTCCAAATTACTTAAAACATGGTTTGTAATTTCTCAACAGTTGCATGGGTTTATTCTTAATTAAATAATGATAATAAGAATTAATAATAATAATCTGAAAGTTGCATTGTATTTTATTTAGCTACACGCTGCTTTTCTTCAATAATAGCTAATTAATAGCTACAGTTAGTAGCTACGCTACTGTGTATCTCTATATGATTGTTATCATACACTGTAAAAAATTGAAGAAATATTACCCATATAAAATGTGAAATGCTCTCTGATAATTGAATAAAGTTTATCTTATTTTTGGGGTAAATTTTTAAATTCCTTAAATTTAAGATAATTTTTTCTTGTAAATGGAACATTGGGTTAATAGTTAACATAGTTATTAAAAAAGATTTAAATATGCGAATTATTTTGTAATTATACACGTTAATTTAAGGAAAAATCACCTTAAACATAGTAAAATTGCAGAAGTGTGTGTAGGAAAATTACATCGCTAAGTAAATTTACACCTAACAATGATGGTAACCTAGTGGCCACCAATACTAGGTGTAATTTTACACAACATTTTTTGCAGTGTAATGTAGTTTTAAGTAGTTTTCGTAGTTAGAATTAAAATGACCGCTAATTAGCTTCAGATATAGTTCTGAAAAATTACTTAGCTGTTTTTAGCTTCTCATTTACTTTAAAGCTCAATATCGCGTTCTTTTTAAGTTATTCGTAAAAATCTAGCTATTTACGTGGCTTATTATTCTGTTATCAACTGTTTTTAGTTATTTAAAATAATATATCAATCGAATTAGTATTTTTAGTTTCACATACTTTATGATGCAATAAATTATTATTATGTGAACGTTAAATTGCTTTTTAAATTTTTAATTATGTTTGTGTATATTTATATTACAATAGCTTTTGTTGTTTTTATTTTAAGAAATAAAATTTCTGCAATCCGTTCGGTTCGTTCGCCATGAAAAAAAAAGAAAATCTGAATGAAATGATAGAAACTCCAAAACGAAATAAGTAGCGAGTAACATTTCCTAGATTGAAAAGTGTATTTCCTAGTCACGAAACCAACATTTTCCTTCGTTTGTCAATGAAAAAGAAATTGGTATGAGAACTCGTTTATTTTATTACTTTTACCTTTTATTTGTTTAATGTACTAATAAACTGTTTGATACTTTTTTCTAAATTTTTTAGTCTACTTACTAAAATTATTTATGCTCCTGTGATGTTACTTGTAGGGTGGATTTCATATGACGTTTGTTGATTTATATTTGTGACTGTAAGCTTTTATTTAAATTGGAAATGCCATTTATATTAATGAAAACATGGTACATTAATCCAATGTTAGTTAAACTAGCCGACATTACTTTACCACCTTTCATGAAGAAAAACAAAATTGAACTTTTCAACATTTCTTTTTGTAACGTTGCAGTCGGAAAGCTGGTTGTATTATAATATTTGCCCATTAGCTTTATAAGTGAAAATTAGTTATACAAATCGTGCAACTGTTTCAAGCTTTTGCTCTACCGGATTTGCTGCAGTTTATAAAGTGAATGTTAATCTCAAAAAATAACAGGACAACAAAACTAGCAGAAAATTTTAATTAATTAACAAAAAACTTGCGATCAATTTACCGAAAATTTATGGCCTTTGCCACAATAACATTAAAAAATTATTTTTAATTGTGTGGGTTAAATTAATTAATTTTTAAAAATAAGCCGCAGCTCTGAAAAAAATTCAAATGTAAATAACACTTCTAATCTTTGACATTGAAAATTTATGGCTTAAGTAAAGGTATGAAATGATTAATGTTCTTGTAGGAAGTATAACTCTACTATTTTTAATCTTGAAAAAATTTACATGTACAACTTGATTTACCAAATCGCTGATTTATAAACTCGAATTTTTTAAATAAACATCAAATAAATATTTTTAATAAAGAATTAAACTATTTTTAGCCAAACTTGGCTAGAATTTAAACCACTTTAAAATAATCAATTTAAATAAACACATTATAAAAGCAAATCTTTTCGCACATTTGCACAGGCTTTATTATCAGTTGACATGAAACAGTGCTGAGTAAATATAATAAATAATATCGCTGGTTTAATAGTGCAACACTTAGCGAAAATATTATTAAAAATTATACTTATTTAATTTTTCCTTAGGCTATCAACTTTTTCGACTGGAATTTTTACTTAAAAACTTGGAACTTAATTTAAACGATAAAGAATTAAACGTTAAAAAGTAATTAAGAAAAATGTAGTTTTAATAAGTAAAATATGTTGGATTTATTCCTACGTAAAAATAGTAAATTTTTTAGGAATGTAATAAATTCTCGCAATTTTTCTAATAATTTTTATATTTGTCCTACAGTTTTACATTTAGAAAAATGATAAATTTTAGACTTCTATTACTTTCAATTTAATTTTTACAATTTAAATTTGACAAGACAATGGTGAATCTGTGAAAACTTAAAATTCTAAATTGTAAAAAACAATAATTAGTATATGTGACAATTATTATATATTAATTAGATGCCAAATCAAAACATAATGTGTTCTTCCAGTTCCGCAATAAATTGACATTATCCGCGACGTTAGCCCTTTGATCGGAAAAACACCTTGTAACTCAAGACAACTGTGTTGAGAATCTCGTTAATCTATTATACGCGTCACTAAGCAGTTACTTAAGTCACAATTCCGTGTGGATTAATGTGGCTTTAAGTTTATGCTAACTACTTCTATTGACATTTTAGTTTACAAATATGGAACTGTCTTTACAGAGGCGGTAACAGCTTAGAGCTGTTAATGTGGCTTGGTTTTACTTTCGGGTAAAATTGAGAACCTTTCACTAATCAAAAAGTTACTTCGACTTGCGATATTTTCAGTAGTTGGTTCCTGTGACAAGTCTCTATTGCTGGTGAAAGAAATGAAAATTCTTTCTAGTAGGCAAATTAAATCAAATTTATTGATTTAGCAATAGCAATATTATTAGCACACCTTTTTAGCATTATAATGTTATCAACATTGTGCCATCAGTATTGACCAAGAATTGACAGTCAACTTTCTTAATTAACACAAAAATGTTAACAAATAAACACAGAACATTTATCTCATTAAGTCAGCAATAGATAATTCTCCCAAATTTTCAGTTATATTTAAATTCCATGTAAATTTTTATTATGCACAATAAAACTGCAATTTTCATCTTTGTATATAAGATTACTCTAAAACTAATGAACCGATTGACTTAAAATTTCTTTTAGCTGGAAAACAAACCTGAACTCGGTTAAGAGATTCAAAATGTCCGATACTTCTCTGCCAAGTTAAATTGTAAACGCGTATTTCTCGAAATAGTGGATTTTGTTTATGTGTACTATACAATAATATTTTACTTGAAGCAATTAACTTATCGACTGCTAATTTTTTTTCCAATTATATACTTATAGAATGAACCCAAAATTCAAATATTACGATATTTTCTGATCACTTTTAAACGCAATTATTGGAGGTATTCCATACTCCCAGACTTCTCGGCTTTACAGACCAAAGTTTTTTAATATGAAGTTTTAATTTTTTCAGGACGCACTACTATGCGTACTGCCACGAAATACATATGTGCAAATACATTTACTCAGAGAAAGTGAAAATGTTTCTTATTTAATAAAATTAATCACAAAGCATACTTATAAACTACCGACTTGTGAAACCGGGGTGTCTGGGGGGTATGGAATACCCTCCAGTAACCTAGCAATGAATTGTGTTAAAAAAGCTGTTATTGTCATAATAAATTTTTTATCGATTTTTTGACTGTTCGGAAAACGTATAAATCTTTTACATTGTGTTTATCTTAGATGAAAATTAATACTGGTTTAATAAATAGTTTTTACACCCCCGTCGGAAGTAAAACACTATTCATGTGAAAAAAAATTAGAAATTAGTTTTTTAAGTGCCTCAATAGGCTATACAACCTATCACCTAAGTTTTTAGTAATAACATAAAGTAGAAAGTTTGTGGGTTTGTTTGTTAATTTATACAATTTTTTTGAGAATGGAGAGCAATAAAAATTTGTATTGTTTCCGTTTTCTTAAATAAAATACGTACTTATGTTAGTTTAAATGCATCACTGGCGAATATTGGCTTGTTCTATGAAATTACCCTATACCAAAAGGGTATATAGCCTCGCACGCTACAATAATTTATTTATATTTAAGCAATTTTAGCTAATCAACAATCTGGTTCATTTTGTGGTTTATAAGCTTGTTTAACAACATATTATACCTAAGAAAGATTAGTTAAGAAATACAACCTTTACAAGATGAAGTCTGCGCTTACTCTACGACTTAACAAAATATGCTTTTAATAAATCAAATTTTTTTAGCTAACATTAAGTAAACAATTATTATTTCGTGATTCGTGTAGTAAAACTTGATTGTAGCCATCCGATTATGGCTAAAAATAGGTAATTAATCGTGCTTAAGTCAATTCGTAAGCCTCGAGAATAGATTTCCTGATTGGTGATTACCAGTTCTATACCGAGAGCTATAATAACATATTATGTAAGAAACTTTGCTCTAAGATTGATTATTATTGATAAAAACAAATAATATGATTTAAATAAGAACGGATTGGACGCTAAAAAAAGTCGTTAAAGGAAATGCACTTTTAATAAGTCAAAATATTGGGTTTATTGCTTACGTGAGAGTAAAAAAATCGCTAGCACATCTTTTAGGAATGTAATAAATTGACACGATTTTTCTAATATTTTATCCATTTGTACCGTTTTTATATTTAGAAAAATGATAAATTTTACAAAAATCAAACAATAAATAAGAGAGATTTCGGGTTTTTAAGAATTTTCATGCTCTCAATATTATAAATACTATACGGGCGACAGTTATTTATTTGAGATACACATGTAAATTCGCTCGCCAAAAAAATTAATCACTTCAACATAAATTAACTATTAATCAAAATTAACTGCTTTTCATAATTTTTAAACTTTAGAACACGAAAATGTCGATTTTTATAAATGCGATTAAAATTTGGTATTATTAGTTAGCCCGAACGTAGTATGATTTATTAACAATTTTTATCTTGTAAATGTAGGGCAAAATCTTATAAGTTTATAGGAAATATATTGCGGGTCATATATTTTTAATACTAATGCATATTTTTAAGAATTTGGATGTTTTTTTGGTATGGTCTATTAGTAAATTGTAATTGTCACCTTCCTCAATGTCGCTTTAGACACCTAAAGTATTAGAGTGAAGATAAAAAGGCGGCTTGATGAGAAGACGTTTGTCCTCGAACCGAGTGAAAAATTCTATGACAAAACATAAAAGCATGTAGGAAGTATACCGTCAACATATATGAATGCCGCTTTTTCCGTTTCAGCCTTTTTCATGTAGCATACAAGGCTAAAGACTATCTCTTAATGACGATTCTCTTGTGTAAATGTTATCCATATCAAGTTTTCATTTAGACATATTAAAAGCGTTTCATAAAAACTGTGATAAATTTCTCACTGGAAAACTAACTATGGTTTACATTTTTAGCTTTGGGTAGTACGGCAAGAACCTACTCTATCGTGAGCAAAAAATCCTTTTATATAAGAATGAAAGAAAAATCGCATTTGTTTTGAGGCGGCACGACGCTTTGATTAAGTGCGTTCTTGGCGGGGCTCGAACTTTAGGGCGCCGCGGTGGAAGATGGATCAGCGCGCGAGCTCATTCCCTGTGCTTCATTTAACATATGGATGGATAGTAAATCTATTTTTCTTTATACTTATATACAATGTAAATATCTTTTGCATGTGGGTCTCTCTCGAAATGGCAAATATTTCGAGTCGCAATTTTTGAAAATGCATCCGAAAAGCTCGACAATTAAATTAGGCAGCGGCTTTTATTCATTGATTTGAACTGAGTTCTGGAAATTTTCGTACCACGCGAATTTCTCTAAAAAATCACTTTGGACAGGTTATAGCACCTTTAAGCCAAAAATAAATTATTATTCTAATAAGCCTTGACGTTAAATCTAATTATTCAAACTTTGTGCTTATTTTGTAAAATGTCAGAATTAATTAACTCAATCTTAAAGGAAACTTGTAAAATATAAAGGATTAAGAGACACTTGAATGTTTGATCAAGAAGTTGTGAGAGTGCTGTAGCTTAATTAAGCAAAATGTATACAGCTGGCTATGGGTTGTGTATTCATAAAGAGCTTTAATGATTGATTACTTTTGCACCGTGATCGCAAAATGTAATCATCAACTGAGTTTAACGAACGTGTAATGAATACTTGAACTGGAAAAACTCCCCTTGCGGTAATTAAGACAACGGCACATTAATAGGTTTTTATAACCGCTTAAAAATAACTTTCTTTTTTTATTTATTGATTTATGTTAATTCGGAAATCATAAGCAAAAATTTACACGTTTGCAATTTTTTAAATGTACGAAGCAAAATTGTTGGTTTAAAAGTGGCAGCAATTTAGATAAACGTTCACGTTTATTGGATGCTGGCTGAATAATGGATAATTACGTTATGTCTTGCCCAGAATATACGTGTACGTACGTAAAAAAATATAAACAGTTAAACGAACAAGTCTACAAACACCTATTATATTCTCATTCCGGCTATAAGTGGTTTAATACCATTAGGCATTAAACTTCTCCCCAATGACTGAACTTGGTTTATTTCGCCTAATGGCGGTTGAAGCGGTGATGGGATTTTAATAGTAGCTACACTTATTAAGCCCAAGTTTTACCGCCATATATGTTTAACTAAGAGAGTTTTAATTGTGTATTTTATTTTATAACTTGGTGCGTGAGATACTGGTATCCCTAAGCTTCAATGCTCCAACATAACAAGCCACTAATACCTGTTCATTTATTTGATGCTCGGCAATTGAAATAAATGGGCCTTCATATATCGTCAACAGATACAGAAAATAACTAAAGCGAATGCTTTACAAATTAATTTTAACATGTGGGGTAACTTGTCATAAACTCGTGATTAAATACCCCCGAATATTCACTTCCAACCGAATAAAATATTAACATTTTTTTAAATTATTTATTTTTACTTCCTACCTGCACATCCATCGATTAATTATTTTCCAAAGGCTGTATCAGTTGGAATGGTGGTACCATTTCGTGCTAAGTTGTGTTCGAAAATATTTCAACGCCAGTGTACGCCAAACCATCAACCAAAGTTAGACCATGTTATGTCTTCATATTCTATCCGACAAACACACGCAGGTTCAAGTCCATTTCCAGCACTTTATCACTTACTTGTTCACACTTGACGCCCGATTAATATTATGGCATGACCAACCTTGAATCTACTAATGCTGATAACTTAAAAAACAAGCATTTCTTAGTCCTCAATCAAGAAAAAATTTGTTTCTAAAAGCAAGATTTGTGTAAATAATAATTAATTTTTGGAAGCGCGCTTTCAAAAATAACTTCTGCTATCTTAAACATTAAATTTCATCGCAGTCTCAGTGTTAGGTAATAAACTTCCCGATTGAACCGCTCAATGAAGAAATTACCGTAAAATAAAATTTGAATGCAAAAAAATAAATTATAATGTAGACACAAATTTTTTTTAAATTACTTAAAAAGCCATTATATTAAGACATCAAAAATTTTTAAATCTCGATTGAGACAATTTACGTACCAGTCTGCCATAGTCACGCATACACAAAATAAACTTACAACACATTTCATTATTTATTGCCTTAGGATGAAAATAACTTATAATTGTAAAACACACCAATGGTAAAATTTGATGAAACAAACTTGATGGATGATAGTAAACTTTTTGCTTAGCAGTAAACGTTAAGTTAAAATTATAAAATAAAGAAGATGGATGTTAAGTATTGCGTTTATCTATCATCCCACAAGTGCCGCAAAATATCTGGAGAAAAGCCCTAACTAGACTAAAATAAATTGAAGTTTTAAGTGCACTTAAGTACTAGAGCAGACTCTTTTGTTTTATCTATTAAATTATGAAAGCCCACAAACTTTTAAACTTTCAAAAAAATTTGATTGAATTAAACACTGAAGAGTTAGCTTGGTAAAAATAAATAAAATTGGTGATGCAGGATATAAACAGACAAACAATAAATTAATTATTTATATACCTATGTAACAACACATACATTTTTATTGATTAATTATTATTATTGTTATTGAAACTTTTAAAGCTGACAAACTTAAAATTATTACCCTTTAATTTAAGTTTGCTTTTTACTTTTATGTTCGAATTTTCTCCATCTCCATCTTCCAAACGAATATCATCGTAAAACTGTAATTGGTTCCTATTTTCGAGTTAGGTTTATAGCAAAAGCAGTTAATCTATAGGTCAATATTGTAAAATTGTAGTTTAGCTCAGCAAGTGATGTGTATTTTACTTTTTATTTGCCAAATGTACCAAAGCTCACAAAGCTCACTATCCATTCGCACACAACTTTTATCTATATAAATATAATCCTTTAAGTTTCTTGACATAATTGAAGATAAATCTAAGATATGTTTAAAATAATTGATCGAATTATCTGATTGCTTCGATCAAAACTGATCAATAAAGCACGACTCGAGTTATTTTACGGAGATCACTACTATTTACTTGATTGCTGCATTTGGGACAATTGCAAACAATTTTTGCTCGCTCCTACCAGCGAATCAACATTCATTGTTATCTATAATAGAGCATTGGGCTGATTAATTTCCAGAAAGTCATTTCCCTTATTCAACACTGCTTACAGACTACATAAATTGCCCGACGTTACAGTATAAATTTTATTCCTGGTTAATCTCAAAAATAAAAATAATTGAATAATTTACAATTTTCTCCACTCTATGTAAATGAATAGACGCCTTAATAAATCTATTCATACAATAAGAAGTAGCAAAAAATTTTAGCGACCTAACAAAAAGAACGAATCATCTCTTTTCGCAACTTTTTATTTAGACAGTACAAGGGTTGAGCTACTGTAAAATCACTAAACAGACTCAAATTTTTGATGCCAGAAGTATAAGAGAGACTTCTAAAACAATAAGACCAAACTTGAAAATTGTAATTAATTCTTTGTTGGAACCAGTAAATTCCTTACGATTCGTTACCACCACTTAAGTTTAACTGTGTATAATTATAATTTTTAGGACTTCAAGGACTCAATGAAAATGTAAATATTGTTTAGCTATCAAATTGCAAAATTTAGGATTTTATTTTAATTTTAATGCAATAATGTAGTCCTCAAGAGTCAAATCTTCTTAGATTTTTATTCTAACTTAAGGAGATATAAACTCATTGGAGATATTTATTAACGTATTTATTGTCAAAAAGCGATTGAATATTTGATTATTGCTAGATTGTTAGATGTTAAATTGACACTCACTACTCTTTATAAATTGTAACGTGTATCTGCGTAGTTATCTATAAATCAACCAAAGATAAGAAAAACTTTCTAGAAGGTTTAGTCAGACTGTTAAACATTTGACTGATATAATTATAATACACTGTTATAGCTCTTTGTCCGGTTTACATAGTTTAAGTAAGATTCTGATTAAAATTGCGTTGTACTGCATTTTGGGTTTTTTTCATAAGTTATTATTACTTTTTTCGTTTGTTATATTATTAATGTTGTAACTACCGGGATTCTGCGGGTTTAACGCCATAAGGACCCGTAAGTATGGAGATCCGAAATCGGAACACCTTCTTCACTTTTAGTTAAAAACTCATCTTTTTCTGCCTGTTATTTCTTTCGTAACGTACGTATTTCTGATTAATTTATTTTAAGTTACAATCCAAAATAATTGTGAAGTTACGGAAGAATAACGAACAATGCGGCCTTTAAGCCGCGTAATCTTGGCAATTAAATTTCACGTCATTTAAACAATAAGAGGTCACAAACAGCCTACATTATCTTTTAATAATTATATAATATTTAATAGAAAAGTAGATGATAAGATATTAAAAAAGGCTGTTAATTGCTATATAATTCTTAATTACTCAATAGGTTTAAAAAATTTTTTTAATATTCTGTTAACGATTATAAAAAAGAATCTCAAATTTAATCAGATAATTATAATCTTATACAATTTTGGTAATTAAAGTTGACTTTATTTTCATATCAAATTTTTAGAATAAACCAAAAAATGCACAAACACTTTTTAGAAATAAAATGTTTAAGTTAACACAATATAAATACACCTCATGTATATTATCGCAAACATTTTCACCATATTATGGCATCATCAGGCGATGAACTAGGTGTTTGTGTATTTGTTGTTTTATTCTAAAAATTTGATATGATTAATATCGAGTTACATTACCTAAACCACTTATCTACTGATGACTTTATTTTGATAATAATAAACTGTAGAAACCTCCGATTTTATTCTGGATCGCAGGTTCCACACTTCCTTGTTACGTCACTGTTTATTGGTGATAAATTTGATTTAAAAGTATAAAAATTTCAAATTTTATTTTTACGTACTAGTTTTGAAATTTGATAACATACGTCAAGTATGTAAAACACTTCTTTCACAAAAAATTTTCTACACATATTATTATATGAAAATAATTACGAAAATAAATACTATTTCAAAAGTTACCTTAAATTACTAGGTCAGAAATTTTAAAACCAAACAGCAAAACATTAATAGGGCATTGTTTAGTGCAAAGAAGGCGCCAGATTACTTCCGCTGATGATTAAAACAATTACTAAGTGATTTTATAACTAAATAAAATAAATATTTTTCTTCTTATCTTTCCATAGCTGCAACACTCTGGGAAAAATTCTGTTCACGAACACCAAGGACAAAATCCCACCTATGGACCGTGCCAATGTTGTTTATAGGGGCAACTGCACTTGTGGCAGCTGTTACATCGGCCAAACTAAACAGTGGCTCAAAACAAGAATTGGTCAACATCGTTATGACATCAAGTGTGGTTCCACCAAGACGGGCCTATCCGAACACGCTAGGTCATGTGGATACATCCCTGGAGATGAAGATGTAAAGATTTTAGCGGGTGAGTCGTGCTATCAGATGAGAACATTCTTGGAGGCGGCGTACATATCCACCATTGATGACAACGTCAGCAAGCAGACGGATTACATCTACATCGATAGTGGTGTCAAGGGTCTTCTCAGAAAATTTAATGATAGAGTGTCACCTGTTTGAGTTTTAGCGACTGTGGTTGCTTAGTTTTTTGGTCTGGTTGGTGCTTTTGTGCTAATCAGTTCCGGAAAATGTGTTTGTTTCTGTTCTTTTTGGTTTGTCGTTTGTTTGCATTTTACACTTGTCTGTTTGTTTACGTTTGTAGCAGGTTTTGATCCCATCAGATGGCGCGAACTTTATTTTCATGTTTTAGGGGTGGCGGCTTTTTTGAAATTTTGAAATTTGTGTTTATTTTACTTTCAGTTGGCACTGCAAAGCCATATGCCTATTTTTATTTTGTTTTATCTAATAATTTTGCTATTAGTTTAGTTGTAACTTATGTTTTATATTTTGATTGTTTATATTGTCACTCATTCATTGTTAAGTTTTTATAGTTTATGACATATTTTTATTTGCACAAGACTCAGATTATACAACTACTATTATATGGTGTGCTGCTGAAAGATAGAATTATTGACTTTGTTGAATGTACCGCTGGCTCCTGTGTGCTTGCTGCTCTCCATTACCTTCATGCATTATGAAATTAAACACTTTACATTCGTTTTCGTTTTGGTGAGTGTGAATTGTATGTTTTGCTTTGATAGCATGTTACCATTGTTCACCTCCTTTTCAGCGCTAATGATGAAGCAATAAAGTCTTCGAAACGTTGACCGAACGAGTTTTTTGTTTTTGTGTTACATTCCTCACAACCCGATAATAATTTTTTTTGATTAAATAAAATAAAGTCCAAACTTTTTGTAAAAGTTGCACAAGAAGAGCGCAATTTATTTTATTGTGTTGATAATTTAGTTACGTGACAACTTTTTAAAACGACCTTAGTTCTCAATAACTTTTTTATAGCACATTAGCTGTGTACAAATTATAAAACAAACAAACAAAGAAGCTGACTTTAAGTCAATCGATTATGAAATTTTTGAAAACAATTGTTTTACTTTACTGCCGGCGATGGTTGGCAGTGAGGTATCTGTCTGAGTGCCATCATCTATTTTTTTTATTAATAAACTTTTTAGTTGTCATGTTTCAATGTAGTTCACGATATTTGGTCATGCAATTAATTTCCCCAAATCCATATTTATGTAGTAGATAAGTAAAACAAGTTAAGTCAAAATCATTTACCCGTCTCTGCCGGTTCTATTTTTTCTATTTTATTCTTTTTCTTATTTTGGTAAAAAAAGCGTTTGCAGAAAAATCTATGTCAAATTATTTTATTTGTGTGTTGCACTGAAAATTTGTCGATTGTACACTCAAAGAAGTTTGAGCCCAGAAGTCGAAAACTGAGTTGTCACTGAAGACCAACGATGCGAAGAAGAGCATTAGCATCCAGAATTCAGAATCTTGAAATCTTATCAGCCATCAGCAACAGCTAAACCGAACGTTGTGCATCATATAGAAAACCATTAGTAGGTACTAGGAAAGTCCACGAAACTTAAATTAAAAAAATTTACAGTTCAAAATTTATTAGCAACATAAAAAAATTTATTGTATTATGCAATTATTAAATTGATAGCTTTTTACCATAAATAATAATTATATTGGCTAAAATTAACATTTTTTATTTAGTAAAATTATAGAACACAGGTAAATATTTTATTACACTTTTTACATTAGGTAGTGAGTGTATTTTACTAATGTTTACCTATACTATCAATAGTAATTTTTGATTATTTATTTGTGTTCTTTGTATGAAAGTCAATTTAGTGTGCGTACACATACATAATAAACAAAAGTTTTAGATATTATCGAATAGCTTATCGACATTATTGCATATTGATCACATTATTATGGTGTCATTATGAGCTTTCGAAGAAAGGATAGTTAAAATGGATTTTTCTCGAGTATTAAATGCAAAACCTTTAATATGGTTTATTTTTATCTTAAGTAACGTTAATTAATGTGCAACAAAACCTGCTACTTTTGAAATACCTGGGCAAATGTTATTCTTTGATTTATGATAGAGTATTTTTAACCCGAGCGAGCGACATTTTAAATTAATATACACGCCACAAACAGTACGCTTTGAGGTATTATATTTTGTCTGTTTTTTTTTTCATTATAAAAACACTAAAATATGAGATATGTAGGCATAACATTGTATGTAATTTTTTTGTATTATAATTCAATTCCATAATTTATATTCTAACTTAGCAAATTTGGATTTGGATAACTTTACTTAATATTAATGTCGGACATATATCAGCCATTTTTAATGTGTAGAAAAATCGCATAAATAATTTAGATATTTGTATAACAATATTTGAAATATTACGCGTATTTGTTATAATCTGGAAGATCGTACAAAAGTATTGTATACTACACTTGGTAAGTTAAGACATGTCGCGAAATATTTATAAGCAATTTTGGATTTTGTATCACATTGTGATTTCTCATTAAGAGGATTTTGAGGAAATTATGGAATAACTGCAGGATATCCTCATAGCACAGTAGCCCAACCCGGCATGTGTCCGAAACTACCACGTCTCAAGTGGCACATTTTGGTATTACTCGTGGTCCACGCTACAGTGCCATCTTCATTAATCTTTACCTAAATTTATTGTCTCGTTTCCCATTGTCATTTTTCATTTACCTTCGTACATCTTCATTTTAATTTGTAGACAAAATTACAAAATTACTCGTCTGAGTTACATTAAGATGCACCAATTGATTTAGATTAATGATGCTTAAATCTAGCACTAAGTATGTTTAGATGTTTTCTTCACATTTTGTCTCTAAAATGCATGTAATGTTTATGTTAATTTATGTTTGTAATCAATTTTTGTATAAAACCGGACTATTCGCTTCGATTGATCTTAGAAATACAAACAACAAAAAGTTAGTTTAAAAGATGACGCATTAAATTCGTCAACTTGATAATCGTCATGATTAATCAGGCGCTTAAAACTTACAACCATATTATTAGATTTGCCTAAAAGAAATTATTTTCAAAATCAACACTAAATTCTTTACGTTGTAAATGCGTATATACGTGGCTTCGAAAGAAATGAGAAATAAGAGCAAGAATTCACAGATTCATTGAAGTATGAGGGAAGTTGTTTGGAGACCTAGGGAAGTTCTTGAAGCGGCATCATCATTTTTCTTCGTCCAACGAACAAGTAAGTCCACTTAGTCATCGTCTGCAAACGCACTGGCCAAGTGGAGTGAGAATCGAATAGGGAGTAAAGCGTTATAATGGTGAAAATTCAGAATTAGAGATAAAAAGGGGAACCCTAACAATACAGAATAAAGCTGATAGTTTATTTATTCTACATGGAAGCGGTTTGTTTTATCGCACTTCGTACTACTTCAAATTATTAAAATATTTTTTGTGCGTCACTTCAAACTTTTTTGGTGGTAACTTTTAATTTAGTCGTTAAAAATATGCTTTTTTAATGGTTTTGATTATAACTAATGCGCAAGTGTTGATGACTTATTGACTGTTGCTATATACTAACGTTTCCACTACCAAGCAATATTTCAGTTTTTTTGATGATGTTCTCTTAAGTTAAACATTTTTTGACACATAATTTGCAACACGAGAAGTAAAAATAATGTTTAACTTTTTTAAATTACAGAATCTACATGCAAGATGGCCTCTTTTCTTCAGAATAATGTTAATTGGAAATTTAGTTATTTGACATTTAGTTCTACCTACAACTTGGGTATATTACAAATTCGTCATGGATGATGAAATAAGCATATTTTTAACAAGGTTCAAACTTGTTGACTAATTACTGTAAGATAAATGTTTCTGGCTTCAAAATTTACTACCATTTTAAGTAGGAGAGATAACCAAAATGGCTTCATCACACGATTTTTTTTTTCTAACATGGAAATTAACAAATATTTTAAATATTTTACTATCGTAACAGCAACTTGTTTAGTAAATATTTTTACTTCTTAAAATTCTAATATTTAAATTATTTCTCGGTTAACCTTGCATCGAAAGCGAATATTTCAAATTTTCGCAGGCCCACTTGGCAGTTGATCCTTTGGAGTATTTTCATTTTGTTTTGCAGGAGTGTAACGTCCATTACATGCCGTTGGATACAATTTTTACATGTGTAAAATTTTATAAATGACTGTAATTACTATTTTATAACGTAAATATAAAATAGGCATGACAAAAGCAGTTTTGTTAACAAAAGAGAATAATAAATGAAGGAGACCCCAGAAAACACAAGATAAATGTTTCCCGAATGAGAAAATGCGAATGAAATGAATAGTAATGAATAGGAAATGGTTAAACAGTGAAACGCTTTATTCGCCGCAGCGTCTCTGGCAGATGAATGAGTGATAAGTGAAATGTAATTATATTTTATTGTTTTGTCGAAATGCCGCATCGAGTTTGAATAAAGCATCATTTAATCAAGAGAGTTTGCTTGTTTTTCTTACAATAAGAGTGTTATTTCAGAAATTATTTATATTGTCGTCTATTTAATTAAACTTTTTCCATTAATAACAAATTACATAACATCCTGTACATGTTAACTAATTATCTCGTCGTCCAAACTATAACTTCAATAAGTGGACGAGAAATAAGAAATTAGTTCACATAAAATTTCCTTGATTATTTAATTAAATTTTTTTCTTATCTTCAAAGGATATAAGACATTAATTTTGATGTTGCACGGAAGCCTAAGTATTCTAATTTTGCGTCTAATTGTTTCGTCACTATTGTTTAAATTTTAAGATTAATTATAAGCATTAATTTCTTGCATGTCAAAAAAAAGATAAAAACGTACTAATTTATATGGAAAATTCTAGCCCGTTATTAATTTTGTCATCAAACTACAATTACTTACATTTAACGCAATAGTATTTTTATACATGCACGGGGAATAATGCCATAATTAAATATCTTTTTAAATTAATCAAAATCTCTTATCGCACCTTGGATTCGAACCTACAACTACTTGATGTGGTTGCCTTGCCGCTTAAATCTATACATTTAAATTTTAAATCATTTCATGCAGCTAAATTATGATATCAATTTATTTTAACGTAAAAACTAGAAAAAAGGTGTTACAATAACGCTTTTTATTAATGTGTTAAAATAGTCTGCAATTTATAACACAGGTTATTTTTAAGTCATAATATAAAATAAATAGCTTTTAATTTATTGAGTGCTATGCATAATAAAAATTTATTACATTACGGAACTAAAAGGTATAAAGCTTAAAATCCGTCGTTAAACAGTTTCAGATAAGAATATTTTCTTTTCTTTATTACAAAATAATAATAAAATTTATTTACTATAGGTAATACAATTAAATATGTATTAACATGGTTTATAATCCTCATTTTTACTAATCCTTTAATTTCTGAATTTTTTGGCCAAATTTCATTCTATATACGTAGCCAGTATTAAAACAATCATTTTAAAAATTTTATTCAATTAAATATAATTAAAATTTAATATAGTGTAATGTAATCGGCTAAAAAAAGATTCATAGAAGTCGACGCCATTCAATAAAAACATTTAATGGTTGCCGAAAAACAAATAGCACTTTTCTGCAAATTTAGTCAAAAAAATAGTGTGAACGTTATTTACAACCAACCGTTTTGTGCCATAACCATGATGAGACCAATAAATAATTTTATTTTTTAAAGAGCCCTACCTCATACTTATTAGCAGCAATAAAACTGTATTATTTCGATGACGTTTTAATTCACTTGTCTTATTAAACTTAAGCAGTGCTTAAATTTATTGCTTACTTAACAAATGCATGTGATTTATTGCACTGGGTGCAAAAATTTTAAAATTCAAGGAACGAAGGTAAAATTTTTGCACAATTGTTACGATGATACCTTATAATTCAAGGTCACTCTGTATTATGTTTATATCTGGTTATGCTTTAACGGAGTAGCATCTTCCTCCTACCTTGTTAAGGTGTACGAAAATTTTCAATAGGAACGGTCATTGACTGTTTTTAATTCTGAAAGATATTAATGGGACTGAAATTAGTCAATTGTCCAAAAATCTTCTCAAGCATTTAAATGCACGTGCATACCTTGCCTTATTTTCACGTAACCGAAAAGACACAAGGTTATTTCACTAGGGTCCTTAGTTATCTTGCTTTCTTATTTTTAAATGCACAATGAGAACATTAACCTGCACGTCAAATTAAGCTTAGAAGAAATGGTAGGCAATTATTGACCAAATTAAAGAAACAGATCCAAAATGTGGGAAATAATGTCTGATTACTACCTAAAATCGAATTATGTTGCGTATTTAGGGATGATAATTAAAAAAGGATTTATGCGCAAAATACATTCAAATTACTAGTAACCGGAAAAGCTGCGCGGTTAACCAGTAGACTTATTCCTAATCGACTTGTACTACTATTAGATTCTCAATTTTGGTAAGCATGTATTTTTTATATAAGAGGTAACTTATTATTGTTAACTGGTTTCGTGTTTTAAACACATCATCTTAGCAATGCATCAGAATAATGTAAACAACCAGTTATAAACAGTAATTTTATATTTTGTACGGTTCATTTGGCTAAATTATGTTTTGGTGATTAAAGAAACAAGTTCAAATTATGAACATTAACGTGTAATTGCATAAAATTAAATTTTGGCTTCTTTTTAGACATAATTAAATAGTAATTATATAAAAAATCCAATAAAAGGAACAATTTTACGGCGACTTACGTAATTTAATTAGAAAATCATTAAAATTAGTTGCGGAAGAGTTGTGCGAATAATGCATATACTCTGTTTAATAGGCTATACTTTTATTATAATCAATAGATTGTTTAGCCATGGTATAGAAATTTTTTATAGAACCTACGTTGTCATAAGATAAATAAAAACATTTTTCTCGTGATTATAAAATATGTTTAAGGCGGACTAATTTCAACAAAAGTTTTTTTAAACGCCTACATCCAATAGGTTAATAAGAAAAAAAAGTTACATTTTCAAGAAATTTAAATTCAATTTGTTATTAAATATTATTGTCAGTTCCAGATGATAAAAGGACAAAAGAAAAAATCAGTACTATTTGCTTCTAATTGTGGATTATAAGGTGAGGCAGCTTTGTACATGGGGCACCTTGGAACAAACTAAATTTATCTGCTATAAAATGATTTTTCACAGATTGTTTTAATATTATCTTCCATAACTTGTTAATTACTACAAAATAAAATAAAGACTCTGATGAAGATCCACATTACAAAAGTTGAAACTAGTTGGAAAATGGTTATAGTTTTTATTGTTATTAACGATACAAAAAAACACACAAGGCATTAACATCGTTTTTAATTTGTAACATAAAACAGCATAACTTAACCCAAACTAATCCTAGCCTACCCCAGGTTAAATTTAAGTTACTTAAATTTAGAAGACCTAACTTAGACCTAACCTAACCTAACGTAGTTCTGACATTTATTTTCTTTTTCTTTTTTTGATACATACAACAGAGGAAATGGGTAGTAGCGTTGAAGACTTACCCCATAAAGCCTCTTATATTAATGAAATCAATGTTTGTTACCAGGCGTTCTGTTTGCATTTCACCCGCTTCCTATGTTCTAATCTTATTTCGTTGTCTTTTGGAGCATATTTAAGGAAAAAGCTTGTTTTTCAGTACTGTCGGATTTTCAATTCTTTGGCGTAATTCGATGAAGACGTTACTTCACCTGATTTTATTAAAAATTGGCTCTCTTATAGCATCGAAAGAGTTCTTCTCTTTCAGTTTAGAGGTATGTGGTACATTAATGTTAAAAAATCTTTACACCAGCAATGTAAAGCTGTGTAAAGCTTGAATCCACTCCACTACATTTATAGCCTGTTCCAAGAAAGCAGCATGAGATAAGAACAACTGTTCATCATTTCTGTCACGACGCTTCTGAAGAAGCAAACGACTAAGAAAAAGAAGGTACAATAATACTCTGGTCCGGGAAACCCAGGTTGCATAGTTATTAACTAAGTTGTTCTCAAAGAAGTTTGGGAATATCGATTTGCTTGATATCCTGCCCAACATCGCATCTTTGTTGGCTATTACTTAAGTAACATTTTGTGCTGAATATCAACTGCAAGCACGCTGTGTCAGCTTAAAATTTAGCTATTGAGCTGCGTTAGCTGCTAATTTTTAGTAACGTCAGAAGATGAATTGCTGTTGAATTGCTAATTTGGCGCCAAAAAACCAGCTGAAATTGCGCTGCGTCAGCTGTTGAAAATGCTAAACCAGCTGATATTCAGCGCTGAATCAGCTAAAATTCAGCATTTTAAACAGCTGACGCAGCGCAATTTCAGCTGGTATTTTTCCGCCGCCAAATTAGCAATTCAGCTTCCGACGTTACTTAAAATCAGCAGCTGACGCAGCTCAATATACTCTGTTTAGCACATTCAGAATTTTCTATCCTGTATCTATGAGAGTCACCATCGTAGTCATACAAAGTTCTTTGAATTCTTAAATATTATTTGCCTGGTCTATAAAGATGGAACAGTCTGTCCCATTCTTTTGAAGCTACTTAAGACTTTGTCCTTACACCTAATTTAGCCTAACCTAATCTATTCAAATAATAGAATAGAAGATCTATAATGACCTTCGTCATAGGGAATTCGCAATTTTTAAAATAGCATTAAGGGTAGGTTAGCCTCCCCCCTTCCGCCATTAAAAAAATGAATAATATACCTCAACATACAAAGAATTATTTAACATTTTAAATCAAAATTGACAATGCACCTAAATTTTGTTAAAATAATTTTTATTTTAAAGTTATACTATTAATTTAGAAGAAAAGTGGGGGGGGGGGGTATAAGAACCCAAATACTTTACCTTTAAAAGCAATTTTAGTTGCCATCGTTTACCATTATTTATAAAATTCTACAGTAATTTAAATAATCTAAAATAAATTAATGTATTCAATAGATCTGTAAGTATAATATGATTGTTTCTTTCTATTCCAGATAAATATGTACATTTCCTACTGAGAAGTAGGTATACCTAAGTGATCTTTTCAGTGGTAAGCTCAACTACAATGTTTTGCAAAAACTTTTTGATTTTAGGGAACCCACCAAACTTACCAGATCAAAGTGAATATTTGAAGCATGGCACTCTAATCAGGGCAGTTATGGTCCAGTGGCTAAGCATACAGATAATGACTTAAATTATGCATTAAAATTAGTTCTTTATCATTTTCTTTTACTGTTTCGGACGGAAAAAAATAATAGTTTGATTTCTTTTTTATTTATTATTTTTATAAATATTTATTTTTATTTTTATTCTTTATTTTTATGTTTTTAGTTATTTTTATTTATTTTAGTTATTTTTATTTTATTCTATGTATTCTATATATATTACTGTACAGTATATTTATTGCTCAAAATGTTTCAATAGTTAATTGATTAAATTGAGCAGATTGCAAATAAAACAAATTTAGTCATAGAGAAATTCAAATGCAAAATTATATATTAATATATCTTTTATATTTGTATAAATAAATATATAAGATTTATAATTCAACGTCTATAATTAATAGCAATGTCGTAATCTACTGTTAAATATATCACTTCAAAAAATATTTTTACATACAGGACTACAATGCATCATATTATATAAATACAATATATTATAAATATTTATTTTAGGTTTTCCAAAAATACAAAAATATAATTAAGTATCTCAAATATAATTTTAGTACTTGTATTGTTGTTATGTACAACTTGTTAACTATAACGTATGTTCATAAATATTGATTAAAATGTTGTAAACATTTAATATACTAAATAGTTCTGTGTTGTAAGTTGAAATAAAATAAAAACTATTTTGTTAAATATTTTCAACACAATTTTAAGCACATACCCCATGTCCACTACAACCCACTTCTGCCTATTTACATTATAACTTATTGCTGACTAGATTCTCGTATGTATGCCGTACATTTTTTATTACGTCTGTAAGTTATTCATAACATTTGTTTATAAAATTATCTCAACGATAAAACTTAATAGTAAAATTATATAAACAAAATTCTGTAATTTTTAAATAAATTATTATATGAAACTGTTAACACTCTCTAAATCTTTCCTACATCACTTGTAGCTTAAATAACTATTTAAGCTTGTTTTGGACTTATATTGGTAGACATTATTGTGTATATCTGTCTGTGTAGATGGAGTTTAAGAATTTTGGATCAAAAATTTCTTGTCCGGAAACGTTATACTAGAAACAGGTGCCTATAATGTTCGTTGTGCTTAATTTATAAAATATTTCCAATTTGACCCACCACAGGTACACCGATATATTTTATGAATTTATTGGTTGCAACCTTCTGTATGAAGCCACATGTCCTATTTATTATTATATAATTAAAATAATTTGAAAAAACATATATGTATTTTTTAGCACCAATAAACCAAAATAATGTAAGTCCCAGTATCCCGCAGTTTTCTGATATTAAATGCTAAAGTAGTGAATTAAGTCGCGGTCATTGTGATAAGTGGTCAAGTACGGATAGACAATTTGCAATTACAATATACGTAAAGTAATGTAGCGCAAGCAACACGGTGCAAATAAACGGAAAGGTTGCGGTCATAACATTGATTTTTTAAGTATCTACTTTTAACACATACTTAATCTTTATTTGATATGATGTAGATGCCGTTTTTGCAATAAGAATTGATTAACTTGCTTTGGGAAATGAAATACAATCAAACTCTTTCGGATTTTCAATTAACTTTTTGAATCGTCTTGTAAGATTTAGCGAACATTGCAAAATTTACAATTCCAATATATTCACGACAATTGTTGAGGTATAATGAAACAAGATGGTATCATAAATCAGACTCGTGCGTTAGCTGTGAAGTAATCATACTTACAGGCATACTCATACATACATAAACACATGCACATATAAATAAATTACAACAATTCATCAATATTTCAAACAAGACCCTCAGCCATCATATTCGATTACAGCGTAGAAACAGAAGCCGCTATGATATTCATCCAATCATTAATTACAGAAACGGATTCTAGGGACCATAAATAAAATTCGACGTTCCATTTGGCAACGTCGCGTGGGGGGTGGGATGGATGTGACGCGATGATGGAACGAACCTCGAAGAAAAATGATCGCGTCAGAGTACGAGTGAGAAGTTTGAGTGTGTAAGAGAAACGGATAGTTTTTGACCGGGGGTTGTTCCACGCTCGAAGGTCTTGATGGATTATGCCCTCTTCTTGGCTAGGGGAGTATTGCGACACACGTCTCCCTCATACCAATTAGAATTCCTACGATTGAATCACTGATTTTACTATCTAAAATTATGTCTGATTTATGTGTTGTTTTGAATTCTTTTCTTTACAATAATCAAAACTTATCGTATCGCTGTAGATTAGCCTAAGCTCGTATTATATTGAGACATTTTACTTTTATTATCGCATATACGAACGTGTTGTAATAATTTTAAAAGAACTCTCTCGGATAAATCGTTTTTACCGCGAGTATTCACTTTATTTCATAATTTTAATACTTTGACGATTATCGAAGTTTTGTAAAGTACTAAGAGAACAAAATCAGAGAAATGAATAGATAGGGGTTGAAGTGAATTACAGGGAGCGTGGTATTGTTCAGGCCGGTGCTGCGGACGGGGATTGACGAGAGGGCATTATCACCAACATTCATCACAACGTGTATCAATGCGCTGCTTCCCACAAGAGACCCAAAAACTTTGGATGTTTGCGAGTTCTGATCCCCACTTCCTCGGTTTTTGTACTTTGTGTTTTTCACTAGTCTTCCCTAGCGTCTTTTCGTCTCATTTTTCATCTTTTCTAGTTGCTACTGTGACGCATGTCATCTTTCAGACTGACTAATGCTAACACGATCTTTTACCAAGTCACTCATATGATAATGGTAGTCACATATGACATTTAAAAATGGACGAAACTAAAGGTTAAAACTTTTTTCTTTTCACGTTATTAATTATGTGCATAACTTTACCTTCCTCATTGTAATTTCTAGTCACAGTTTTTAACGTCATACTTTATTAATACATCGCAATCAATTTAATTTTTCTTAAAGAGCAATGCCGTTGCCGGAAGTAACTTTCGGAAAAAAACACTCCGTGATTTTCGTTAATTTTAAAGCTGCTCTCAGAGGTTTGTGTGATATTGAAAAATAGAGCGTTGTATTGTGTGCGTCTGGTGACTTTTTGTATTATTTCAATAAAGTATTCTCGACAAAGTTGCAAAAAATTTCGTTTACTTTTTTGACCTTATAAAACAAATTACATTCAGTAAACAACTGTCTAAGACAAAAGTTTCTTTAAAAACTAATATTAATGTTGTCTAATTTAAAAAAAGAAAAATTTTGTACAGTTTGAGGTTTTTTAAGAAAATAGGACGCTTTGTATAGAACAGTCATCAATAGGTATATCAGTCACCCAAACATTTATAAATTGGTGATGATTTTTTAGGTGCTGTAGTATTTGTTCCCTTCCAAGTGATAAGACCTTTGTGTCTTTGAACATGGAGGTCATCAATAAAAAGCCTGAACCGTAATCTGCTTTCTTGATGGTAGAGTTTTTGGTTTACGACTCATTTACTTCAAAATTTTTCATGACTATTAGATAATACATCATCAAAACATACAACTAATATTATATTTTTTGTTACGTACGAAATAACGATGTGCAGGTCTGGAGTATTTATTATAACTTCTATTCTTTTTTCGAACTCTTTTATCTTTCCAGGATATAATTTTTTATTTTACAATATATAATTTTTAGACTGCCTAGCTGACTAGCACACTTTTAAGTATTGCGTTATTTTAAGCGCTCCAATCTGTTCGCACTCAATAACAGTCTAAACGGCAAAGTTTGACTTTTAGTTTAGCTTAACGCATCCTTTAAAAGTTGCATTAATCATAAACCCTATGCAACTGCCGAAAGATAATATTTTACTTGAAACAACTCAATTCTTAACTTCAAGTTAATTTTTCAAAATTTATTTTTAACTTTGCTCGACTGTGCTGATAATCCAAATAAATCGATAGGTTGCGTACGTTCTGAATCCTTGAACATAAAAATCTTTAGAATATTTGTGCATTTTCGCTTTCAAGGAAACACAGCAATAGCGTGGTGTGATCGCAGATCGAGTTACAGAGCGGAAACCATAGGTGCGAATTACAAATTTCATGGTAATTAAAGTACATTTTAATTCTCTTTTATTATAATTCCTTCCATAAAACTCACAATAAACCAGTGGCGCGTATTTCATGTAAGTTAGAGAAGTGCAGCTTACATTTCAAATAATATATAAAATTATTCGGAGACTGTGAGGATCCACATCCAATGAAAAATTAAATAACGCATTTTAGCACTCCCGTAATTCGTGTGTTTATTTCTCATGAAAATATTTAATCATTTTTTGCACTTTTGAGAGTAAACCGACTATTTTGGTTTTTTAGTCCCTGTTATAAGGAAATTACGTGCAACTTTTTATTCTAATATTCAAAGGCGAGAAGAAAACGAAGCTTTAGAAAATTAAAATTATTGTCTAATTGTACTTAATTAAATTTTTTGGATTATTTTATACACGATGTGTTTCAGGTGATTTATCCATTATCAAGTGCAGACAAGGCCACCATAACCACAGGGCTAAATGGGCTATAACCCCAGGGCGCAAGCCTTTTGGGGGCGGCAATTTTTATTTTGATCTTTTTTAACACTAAAAAAAATAAAGAATTATTTCCGATCTTTTGTATTTTATATACAGAGAATAACTTATTTCACAACTTAAATACAAGTGATATTATATTAATCAATTTGTTAAAGAAAAAGCTAGGAAAATAAATAATATATAAATTACTTTCGTTTTTTGTTTACTCTAAAGATTTTTTCTGTTTATACAGGGTGTCCCCGGATACGCTTTTATAAGAAACATTTAACAAAATTTTTTTTTCTAAATTCAAGCCTTTGAGAGTTATTAAAGCATTTTTATTTAATTTCCACCTCCATGTGGCCATAGCCCCGAAAATATTAATTTTTGGGTAAAAAAGGATCAGTGCTTTTTTAAAGAGTGTGAAATAAGCTACAAACTAAATTTAAACCCTTTATTGTCTAAAATTACCGGTTTTTGAGTTAGAAATTAAAGTAAGTAAAAAAATGTTGAAAATTCGAGATTTTTTATTTTGGTTTTATTCAAAACTCTTGGATCTTTTAAACGAAACATTTTATTATACAAAAATTCTGACGCCCCATATCGGATAGGATATTTAACGGACTACAACTTCTGTCTAGTAAAATTTTTTGAAGAACCAATTCCTTTTACAGAAAATCAGAAAATAATAAACAATACAGCTACAAAACAAAAAATTAAGTTAATTGATTTTATTGAAAACTTATTTTATTAATTAATACGCCTTTTAAAGCAATCACGATTGTGTATTGAAAATTAGGGTAATCATTTTGAAGATTTACTTAAATAATGTAATAGCTTATCCATAATTAATTAAAATTTTTTAATAAAAATAAAAATGTTGTGAATTTAATTTTTTGTTTTGTAGCTGCCTTGTTTATTATTTTCTGATTTTCTGTGAAATGGGTTGGTTTTTAAAAAATTTTTACTAGACAGAAATTGTAGTTCGTTAAATTTCCTATCTGGAATGGGGCGTCAGAATTTTTGTATAATAAAATGTTTCGTTTAAAAGATACAAGGTTTTGAAAAATATCAAAATAAGAAAAAGCTTTAATTTTTCAAAAGTTTGTTACCTACTTTTATTTATAACTCGAAAGCCATTGATTTTAGACAAAAAATGGTTGAATCTGGTTGAATGAATTTTACTAAAAAATTTATATTTTCCGGGCGATGGCCACGTGAAAGTGAAAATTTTAAAAAATGTTTTAAATAGGTTTAACTCTCGAAGGCTTGAATTTAGAAAAATAAATTTTGTTAAAAATGTTTCTTAGAAAAGTGTTCTCTATCACCACCTAATAAGTCATGTAAAGTGTATCCGGGGAGACCCTGTATATATTTTTTATTTTTGTATGAATTCTGTTTTCCTTTAGGGGAATAGCAATAAATTGACTTTTTCTATATGAGTTTTTTCTTTTGAAGAGAGGTGCATTCATTTTAGTAGCCCAGGAGCGTCATATATCTTAGGACGGCCCTGAGTGCAAAAACACAGTAACGACTTGTTAGCTATTTACATTAAATAATAAAAATATTTTATTTCGAAAGGAAATGATCTACTGACGTTTCAAGCATTTTGTATGATTAACAGTGTTAAATTTTTCTTGGCCAGAGGATGCTAATTTAAAGTACTTACTTTTCTCTTAAACTTACTGCTATTGAAATTAAAAGTAACACTTTAGTCTTTTGATTTATAATATACTATTTTACTATAATTTAATGTTGATCTGTTTCAAAATTTTTGTTTTTGTTTTCTATACATTTTTACAAACTTTCGGAACTGTTAACTTTTATAACATCAACATATTATTTCTGTTACTTCTTGAATTAGATTATTTTTTAACTTTTGTGTAAAAAAATGACCTTTTTGTCTTTCAGATCAAAGACATCTATAATATTATATTAGTTAGTATGCACCAAGAGCAGTATGAGGGGACGGAGCTCCTGCTATTCCTAAGCCATCAATCTCTGCAACCGGTATTTGTTTATAAAAAAACAAAAAATCATGGTATGTAATCGTTGTTACTTCATGAACTGAAAGAGTAAAGCAGTAATAATAATTATAATCTGGGATTGATATTTTTGGTTAGCTGTAATCCTCCCCCCCCCCTAGTTAGGGGGTTTTATTTTTAAAAAGTTTGTTTGAATTTTTTACATTAATTAACAACTGCGTAGATTTTTGAGTTAAAATAATATAATTGTCTATAGATAATTAACCTCAACTGATTTATTATCTTGTTCGATAACCAGTAGCTCTGATAACTAATCAGATAAATAATATTAAGGTATATTTTTACCAACAACAGTTATATTAAACAGTAGAAAACATTATAAGATTCTAATTTGGTATCTGTAATCCTTAGTTCATATCTAATTAGGTCAGAGATTAGAGGTTATCGTGCAAAACTATTATCTTAAGGAAATTCAGCGTTTCTCAACCGACGTTCTGGACTTTACGAGGTTAATTCTTCTAAGTATATAAAAAACTACACAAAAAGCGTAAACATTAATATTTCAACTGTGCTACATTACTCTAAAGGTAAAACTAGTGCATGTACATAATCTGAAAAGTTTTAAGACTGCTGAACCATAAACAATATAATTATTAATAAATTGATTACAAATAAATACAGTTCCAAAGTATATCAAATATGACTATATCTGAAGTTATTGGAAAATTTGTGAGTAAAACGATTAAATATTCTTTTTTAAATTTGTAGTGATAGTTTATTTTAGATATTTCTATTATTTCTAACATTCTGGATCTTTCAACGGCCGCATATCAGAAACATGTTAATAATAATTTTAGTTAACGAATTAATGCAAGCGAGAATTTTTAGATTATTTGCGACGATTCCCAAACAGGAACGTTTTCATTTGTGCGTATAAAAATTTAAAAAACCAGCAATGAACAAAATTTTATGATTCTTGAGAAAGAAGTTTATGCAATTCGCTTGGCACTGAATATTTTTTACAATAAGTATTATTGATAAGCTACAACAGTGGCTTGGTATTTGTCAACTGTTCGACCAATGTTTCCAAATATTTTAACCAAGAAGTTTGGCCAATTGAGAAACCGTCAAGATCAAACAGATTTTTTAATATTTTTTCTCACTGTATATATTTTAATAAAATAAAACATTTACTATTTTGTTTATTTAATCTTCAAAATTATCTCATTACGTTACAAGGACATACATAAATGACATGTAACTGATAACCAAAATAGTTAAGTTTTTTAAAATATTCAGAATGTTGGCTGTTATCATAAAAATGGTAAGAATAAAATTTTTAATAAGTATTGAATTATTTCTGATGATGGGTAATTTTCAGATATTTTTCTTGGCCCTAATAATTTGTGTTATTAGCAGACCACAACTTGACATTGTCGAAAAAGCACTAAACAATGAAAATGTTATTTTAAATTCTTCCAACAAAATAGATGTATCAACTAACTTAAAAAATCAGTCGAATACCGATTTGGCTGTAGAAGACAACTACGAAAATTATAATATTCCATGTATTGATGAAAATGGTAATAGAATTGAAGTTGATCCTGATCAACCCGAAGCAAATAATTCTTGTGTAGGAATGCCCGTGCTTTACATAAGTAGCATAGCCATAGCATCATTGCAAGGACCATAAATTAAAGTATTTTGTTGTATTATTGTGTAATGTAATTAAAAATTTTACCCTTTTTCTGACAACAAAGATTAAAATATCCGCTTGCTTCGCACGCTGCGACTTAATAAATAAAAGATTTTTAATGTATTTTAGTATCTTGATTTATTCAGCTTCTTGTATTAGTATTAAATTTTGTTTTATTTCTGATTAATGCATCAGCAATCAATAAACATTTTCTGATTACTTAGTTTTTTTTAGGAACATAAGATTTACCACCAACATAAGAGTTTGATAATGAAACTTCTGTAAACTGGATTAAAGAACGTCTCAAAATAGTTAATGAATTCATTATAACAAAACATTTGACAAGATCATTTATTTCTTTAGTTAACTTTATTTAAATTGTTTAAAAATCCTTAATGGTTATTGATTTGTTAACTTAAAACTTGGGAGGTTTTTGATGCATTAATTAAGATTAAATGTGGTGTGATATAAAGGTAATCAATTTGAGTAAGATAGCTTTTTAATTTTTAAAAATATTTATAAACGCAGTTCTATAGGTAAAGAATTGGGGCAATTACTGTTTATACTTTTATATTGCTTTTTTCAAACATTCAAATTATTAATCAATAGATATATGCTTAGCAACATTTGGTTGTACAAACATATCAATGTCCAAAGCATTAAGATAATTTGAGTACACACTGTAAAACAATCATCCCCTGACTACAACAATATAAATTACCATTCAGAAAATATAGAAACCTAAGTAGGTTATTTATTAATTCTCATTAATCATTTATATAGGTACCAAGCCAACATTGTAAACATACATTTCTTTTCAATTCACATTTGTATGTATTGTAATAAAACAAATCCATTTTTTATGGCATTCAAAAGATATTTTTTATTGCGACAAATTTGTAACATAAAAATCAAGCTATTACATAATTTAACTATTTCGTCTTGTGTGGTTCTCTTAATGCCCTTTAATTATGTTTATTATAGACATCATCAGTTACTATTTTCTTGCTTCTGGTGGATAATAATTAGAGACCAACAAACGATTTAGCCCCAAGCGTCAAGAATATCTAAACGCGATTTCCTAATTTAATTAAATTTTATATAATAATAAAATGACAACAAAATCATAAAAGACCTCCGCTATTATAATACTATCGTGGTTAAAAGTGTGTTCGGATAGATTAGGACTAAGCGATTTCACAATGATGGGGTCTGGTGGTGGTCGGATTTGCGTAACTTTGTCTCTTCTCTTTTCACGTGAAGCTTAAATTATGTTCAGCGCCCACAAAGGAAACTCATCGGATATTTTTGTAATAAACAGTTCAAAAATAGATCGAATCGATACTTGCTTGTGCCGAACTTTTTGACACGGCCTCGTATAAAAATGAATATTATGTTCCTACGAATTTAAGCTATCAGTTACATGTTAAGATTTTTTGTCAAATTTAGTTTGTAAAAGTACACGTCTGTGGAGTATGTTTACAGTTGTACACGTCTAATAAGATTAATGTGATTTAAATTATAATACAATCAGAAATGTACATTTTTTCACAGAATGTACATCTTAGTAGTATCTCAGTGGGTTGTCGGTTCAGAGAGACACCATTAGGGAATGACATTTGATGGATTTGGTAGTCCAACCCCGTTGCAACTTGGGATTTATACATTTTTCGTTTCCTTTCAGCTTTTTTCTAGTTGGTGAGGGAATCTGAGCCAGACGGACGCACAAAGCGAACAAAGACATCAAAATGATGAATCCTGCTCATCTTATCCCAAAGCGTGATCGAGCAATATTTCAAAGGCGCGGCGGATGGGACACGGCTACATCTCTGAATGTTAATTCCATCATCGACCTACCGCGAGTTTGATATTTTAGACATGTTGCTCTTGTACTCCAAATTTAGTAAGACGAGTTGCGAAATTAGATTAGTTTCAGAACTTTCCATGTTTTATACTATAGATTATCTAAACTGAAATTCTCTTTAGATAATTTAATATAAACACTACAAACTACCAACATAAATTTCCTTATACAATCGTATTGTCTTGGAAATTTAACAAACTCAAAATTTAAATAAATAGATTTTTACTCGACTGTCTAACATTAAATATTTCATGCTTAAAAATTGAATTCAAATCGTTTAATCAAAAACTACATGTGTCACCTCCTGGGGTTCAGCTTTAGAATATAAAATCGTGACGTAACATGCTGTTTGTACCTTATGTAATAATATCAAAAATTTTAAATCAAGAGTAAACCTATTTGCATCACACTCATGATAAATAATCATAAAATATTTAAGCTCTAACACTAAACGGTGTTACATAGTGATTAAATAGTCATCAAAATATCGTTATGTTAATATCATTAGTAATAATTATAAGCTCCAGGCGATTGTGAAACTTATTTAATTCACTTAACCAAAATTTATATAAAATCTTTAATATTATATTTTATTTTTTAGTACAATGCAGCTAACTTTACTCTAGCAGTTCAGTTTTAAATTATTATTAGTGAGTGGTCCCTCGTAAACCTCATGAATAAATTTAAAAAATTTTCTGTAAGTATAAAATAAAAAATTTCGTAGTGATAATAGCAATAATAAAAATTAAATTAAGTTAGCACCTACTAATTATATTTATAAAATATGTTCAAATTAAAAAGATTATTAACATAATTTTTTTGATCGTAATATGCAAAATTAATTGTCTCGACTTAATTATCCATTAAGTTTGAAGTCAAATTTATAATACAAATTTTATAACATCTTAACTAGCAAAATTAATCTATCACATCTAACAGGCTAGAAACTTGAAATTTATTTTTAATTTTTTTTTTTACGAAAAAGTTGTTTCAAAAAAATTATAACGATCTTTTCAACACTCTAGTTTTCCTGTGACATGATTAACTAACTAATCACCGGTACTATGCTCAGTGAAAAGAGAATTGAAGTTTTTGACACCGCATATAAAGCAGTAAGTATTTAAAACATTAGAGATGTTAAGCTACATGGAAAATTGTGTGATGCACTGACTGCTTTGAAAAGAAAAAAATGTTTTTGTGTACACCTAGTATTTAAGTACCCGAAATGGGTGTATAATAGGATGCTAAGTACTTTTTTTGCATTATATTATGTGTTATAATTAGTATTTTGAAAAATAAACATGGTTACACTTTTCTGTAGTAAAATGGAGTTTTATTGTTTACCGTTACGTTTTAATATTTACATATTGTACACACCATTAGCATACCATAATCGCCAACATTGAAAACGGTGAAAGCTTTAAGCTTTTTTAACGTTGCCATCAAAATTGAATCTATTGCATGTATATAATTGCTCCGAAGTTATTATTTACTAAAATAAATATTATAACATAAAAAATGTATGTTTTGTATAATAAATTACAAATAATGATAAATTGTCCATTGTCAAAATAAATGTAATATCAAATACCGCCTCGTATTATTTGTTTATGTGGATCACAGTAAATTTTAATTACAATGTTGCAAGACTACATACATTGTACGTTGGAAGATTTAAAGAGCAAAATTTTCAGTTTTTTTTGTAATTACATAAAAATTTTCTAACAGGTTAGAAAATTACTTAGTTCTTTGCAAGAAGTTCTTCTCTCGGAGAGTTCTGGAAATCTACAAAAACAAGCGTTTACTAAAAATCAATAAAACATCACTAATTAATACGTAATTAATAATTGAGGAAAATAAGCGGAAAATTTAGATAATTAAATAAATTTTATTATATATTTTATTTTATATTATAAATCATTATTTATTGATAATTTTTATAAAACCATTTTATTTGATTTTTTCGGTCATCAAAAATCGGGTGTAAACTAAATTATTGTTAATAAGTATCGTTAACCCAGTTTAAGTAAAACTTTGTACAATTCGAAATAAAAATATTGTAAGATAGAATATTGGCTGAAATGATCCTTAACAATACTGAACAATATACTAAAATTCCCACGACCTTCACCGTCGGCATCATTATATTTTTATATTGATAATGGCGTAAGTCACATGCATATTAAAAAATTTTGATAAAACTCAGCTTAACATAATTATTGTAAATTTAAAATTAGCCTAAATACATTTAATACTAGCTAAATAATAGAATTTGTCTAATTTAGTCAAAATTTGTTCGAGATATGGTTTTTATAAAAATAAGTTATTTTTTCTCTTTTTGTAAAAGTCAAATTTCAACGTTTATTTTTTACGATTTTCTCAGAAAGTAAGGATCCTACGAAAAATGGCATAGCAACATGAAAGATAATTTAATTTCATTACATTTGAACAACAATGTTTATTAACTATTATTTGCGTCGTGTGGGAATTTAAATAAAGTGGTATAATATTAGTTTTCTTAAAAAAAATAATTTATAAAAAAAAACATAGATTTTTTTATTAATGTAATCAAAATATTTAGCTTTTGTTACAAACATTGGCTTTTAACAAATAAAATATATAAAAGTTAGTAAGGTTGCCAAAATAAATCTAATAAAATATCTTCTAAATGAAACCAACCGTACTCATTTATCTTAATTGCAGCTTTAAAATGGCTACTTGAATCTTGGTTAAATTATGAAAAATATAATGAAATTTTGCGTATATGTTACTTTAAATAATGCAATAAGTTCTCTTCATAAACGTTAAAAAAAAGTTAATATATTTTATTAAAGTAGACTATCATATGACATAAGGTGTACAAATTTCTTTCTTGATTTCTATGTAGTTTTGATTGTAGAAATATTTATAGCCAAAAGAAACAATTTTATTTAATTATTTAAAGAATTTCCTAGAAAAAAATGTATGTATGCAAGAAAAAATTAAATTAAAGGTTATTTCATGGGCTTTAACAAATATTTATACATTTTTTATCAAAAATTCCATCCTTTCTAAAATATACGCCAAAAAGTTAAGCTTTTACAAATTTATCAAAATTTTTGTAGAAACATTTTGCGAATTTAAGCTATAATAGCGTAATTTAAAAGATAAATAAATTTATTTTTGGGAAAGACAGTAAAGAAAACATGTATTGCTTAAATAATTTCGATAATTTGATGTTGACCAAAAATGAAAAATAATTTTAGTATTTTTTTCAGTAATGTCGACTATTTTTCTATTAATTATCCGCTTCCAAAAATTAGATTAAACGAAACAAATTTTAATAAAAAATGTAACTGGAAAACATTAAATAAAAAGTGTTATCAAATAATACGTTTATCATAGATATCTGCTACGTCCAAACAAGTTGTAATGCAAACAAATTCTAGACGCCTCATAACAAAGTTATTGAGAATGTAGAAATCTAGTGCAGAATGTGATATATTAAATTATTATTAAGTCGACCTTAAGTAAAAAGAAAATACGTTTTTATGCAGGCAGGAGTGGTTAAAATTTAATAATGTTTTTATATTCTGTTTTGAGAGGACAGCTTATAATAAGTTTTGTATTTCACCTTCATTGATAATTTAAATTTAAACAAGTAAAATATAGTTCAAATCTCTAAAATATAATAGGGCTCTTATCTCGTGCTAAAAGTAAGTTTTTGAATATTTTTAAAAACTGTTACTACTAAATCATCTAGAGATAAAATTTATTTTATAAGGTAACAGGATTTACCTACAAAGTACATGTGTTATATATACTACTTGATGTGGAATCAATTCACGGTACATAATGGTACTCATGCACACTGCAAATAAAACAAATATATTTTAATGTTGATCAATATAGAAAGTTTTCAATCCTAGAACCGTAATATAATTTTTCTTTTTATATTAGTTTAAAAATTGTAACTAACCAAATACAAAAGAAATCAATCGAAAGAAATTAACAGTTTAGATAAATTTTTCAACCAATAAAAAAATTTCTAGGTGTTTATATTAAAAATAAGAGTATGGTTGTAGACTAGCAGACAAAGTATTGTATTGCTATATCGCAGTTGTGGGTTTGATTACCCAATTGCTTTAACCGTATATCATTCACAAAGAAGTGACATCTTTGAGGTAAATGCCTTAGCACAGCACTGACCCTACAAGCCTGCAGCGTAACTCTGTAAATTTTTTATGTAAACCAGCAGGTCGAAAAATAATTTTATTTTATTAAATTAAATTAAATTAAATTAAATTTAACTCCCCACGTATTCTGTTAAAATTAATTTGCAATCAGTAATATAATATTTCTAAAATTTAATTTTCTTCAATTTTCAAAAGCTATATAATTTAAAGTCAGTTCTTAATGATAATTTAAGATAGTTTAGTACCGATCCCCCTTATCCACAATTTCGGAAACCCGATTGCAAGAAAGCTTCGTTTAGTAACATTTTTTCTACTAATATAACTTCTAGCTACCCAAATACTCTAGTACTGCCCCCTAAACTTACATTTTAACAAGCAAAAAATAATATTTTTTATATGTATTAATTTCATTATAACGGGACATTGCTTGCTAACTTGGGCAACTTACGATTTGATCATCTTCCATGGGGGTCGTTATTTTTGTAACCATTCGTTTAAGCTAATGCACCACTCAAAATTTTTTTACGTTTTTTTTATTATATTATTTTAAGTTTTTTTAAACTTCATCAAAAAAAGTTTGTTTTAAATGATTGATCTTATACTACCCTTGTCCTACAAACCAGAAAAAGTATGAAGCGGATTAAAAATATTTCTATTTTTAAGAATTTTTTCAATCTGTGGATTTTTTAGACAAAAGAAAATGCCTGGTGACCTATGTGTTTTGCAAGTCAGGAGTCTTGTACAACAACTTTTTAATTTTTTGTAGCAGTTAGCAACAGTGATTAAATTCTGTAAAATGTAATTTTTTAAATTAGTTATACGAAATTTAAGTAAACGCCGAAACATTAAAAAAATTAGCTATTATCTGCCAATTACGCATTTTAAACTATTACACTCCGGAGTCTAGGTTCAATATTATCGGTATAGAAGAATTATAGTTTAGATTTAAACAAAATTCTTAGTGAATTTATTTTACAATCGCTTTACAATTTTAAAAGTAACGCAAATTATTCGACTGTTCATTACGAATTGTTGGCAACTAAGATTAACCATCTAAAGGTTTATGAAATAAAATTCTACTAGATCGATTTTACTGGACTAGAGGTATTTCAGTATTTGGTACCTTAAGATTCTTCGGTCTGTTATAGTTTAAACGAATAATATAGAAACTTAAATTTGATGATAATTTTACTTGAATAATTAAAAGATCACTCTATAATTATTTTTACTTTCTAATTCGTAATTACTTAAAAATTTTAACAATAAGACTTAAGCATAAGAGCAAACAAGTTTGACGTTTTACCTGCAAGGAAAATATAAAGTAAAGCATCCTTAAAAACCTTAACCTACATCTTAAAACTGTCAAACTTCAAACACTTGAAATTTGTTATTTGCTATTTTACTAAAATAAATTTACTAATTTTTTTAAATTTTAACTGTTTTACACTTTTATCAAGCTAGGATATGCTTCAATAATAAAAGCCTGGCAATATATTGTAGATATTCCAATATTTGGTCAGAATAAGTAATATGCTCATGGTTGAAACTGAACATCTATTTTCTCCAAAATAGTGCTTGAAGCGTCTGGCAAGTTTACTAATAATTCTACTGAATATCGAAAGATGATCTAAAATGTTGTACAAAAGTCCACCCATGTTATACAACCCAAATTAATGTAGAAACTTCAACTCATCGTTGAAGTTCTTTCTCTAATTTAAATTGTAATATAAACTAAAGTAATTTGATTTAAACTGTACAGGAAATACATAAGTAAAGTGTAAAGTACCACTTTTAGCATTGACAATTTGTAGTTGTTTAGTTTGTTAATAGCAGAATTACAATTCTGCTATTTGGGATTTTAGTTCAAAAATTTTAAAAATTATCAACTTTAGATGTTAGCAAAATGTCGTTTATTAGCAAATTAATTAATAAGTATCAGCAAAACAGATGTAAAAATAATTTTGGTAGCACAAAAACCACAAAGGGTTTGGAATACTTCATACCACTTTGTTTTGTGAGTTAACGCACCTTGTACCAACTGATCTGGTTATCAGATCCGCTTAACATAACTTTGCCCACGGCTTTACAATTATTATTAGTTAATTACGCAGGGATAGGCCTTCTTCGCACTTTCTTGTTACCGAGTAATGTGAATATCTGATCTGCGACAACAGCTTGATGAGAACCTGTCTTCTCACTATACTAACTGTAGAGAAGACAAGCTGTCTTCTCGCTGTACAAACGCTGCTAACAATTATTTTTCATAGACAGTTCAATTGGTATTTTAACAATAAATTTCCTTTTTGATAGGCTTTGATATTTTGATTGATGTTTTGACAACATTTTGGCAATATAACTAAACTAAAATTTTTTGTATGTTGCAAATTTGTTGTTGAGTAGCAACTTACAAAAGCTTTAGTTTGAGTTTTCTTGTTTAAAAATAAATACTATTTTATTTTGTCTAATATAATTAAGTAAAATAATAATTTCAATATTCAGACAATGTTAAATATTTATGTTTTGAGCAACCGCCATCATGAGCGGGTTGCTATATTGTAATAAATTGGAAAATAAATTATTATTATATGTGTAAGTGTTATTGGCCATGTAATTATACGAAAATAAATAGGTACCAACCAAATAAATTTTAAATGTGCAAGTTTTCAGTGATCTGTAATTCAAGAATTATTTAAATTATCTAATTATACAAAAATTTACAGAGGATGCTCACATGATTTTTGAGCAGTATTTTTTACTTTATTTAATTAAATACTTTTTAAACCTGCGTAACACAATAATTAATTAGGTATAGTTTTTGCACGTCGTGAAACATTTTAATTAATTCGTGCGGGTTTTCAAAGCACAATGACAGTTCAGTCCACTGAAACGGGGATTATATTTATACCCATCCTCACACCTAAAATTGCACAAAACAATAGAAAATTATTTCAACATTTGACGATACGCATTATTTTAAAAATAGTATGAATTTTGGATTTTGAATGGGATAAATTCAATTGAAATGCTTTGTTAGTTTATTATATGCATTTTCTCTGTAGGTGATAAGTTACACTTTGATAAATTATTAACTCTTTACTACTTTTTAATTAATATAATGAGATTTGCATTTATAAATAAATTTAAATAAAAAGATAATTCATTAGTAACTATTAAAAATGTAACTGTGCGTATATGAACATGAATGGTATAAAATAAATTATCATTAGCAGCGCGTTAAGAGAATAGAACGTCTTCATTTAATAAACGCCGACTCATTTTTCAAATACATGTTTTTTTGGATGCGGTTCGTTTGTTTCTAGCGGACGAATATAAATACAAAATATTTAGTTAATTTTACTTCTTACATATTGGGAAATATATAATTCCCCTGTTTCGGTTATTTCAAATACCTGTACTTACGAAGTTGAAGAATTTGTTATAAATACCTAATCAAACAAATAGTAATAAATAACAATGCTTGGTACCAATTAAGTTAAACATAATGAATGTACGTGTACATAATGCGTTTTTCATAACGGCCCAAAAATGGTGGCAATCAGGAACATGTAATTTCGCCAACCCTCATTTACATTCAGTCAATCATTTGTGGGTAGGTATGTAATTCTATTTACATAATCCTATAATATAATACCAAGAATTTTGCAAAAACTATTTTTAGCTTTGAAAACCTTAAATGTAAATTGTAGAAACATTACTTTTTTACAAGTTTGTGAGAAAAAACAAGGCATACTTATCGTGATATATCCGGCATATATAAGATTTGGCAGATGATATCTTTAATTTTACTTTTTGAAAAATTTTTATTGTATTTTTACATGAAATTTTATTCGTAAGCTATTTATTACTGTTTCCATTGTATTCAAAATAAACATAAAGACAAAGAAATTAGAAATTTTGGTCAACTCATAGAGGTATATGCTATTTTTTCCAGGCTATCTTTAAATATATGAATTTTATTTTAAACTCGAGCTTTTGCACCTTTGCACCTTTTAAGAAAAAGTTCCAATATTGGCAGTTGCTTCTTGGTCACAATAAATTTGTTCCGCTAATGGCGCGTGAAGACATTACATAAAGTAATTTGTTTGGCAATTAAATTATATTAAATAACGACAACACAACTGCTTTAGAAAAATACATCAAAATTGAATGTAAAATACTTACCTTTTGCTTTCATGAATCAGCCCCATCTCCGAACTTCAATATACAAAATTATAATTTTAAAATTGATATTGTTAAGGGTACCTACATCCTGTAGGAACGTTGATTCCCATTTATTGTCACAAATAAACCTCTGATTGAAAACCTTTTCGTCTGGTAACAACATTTAAATTTTTGATTCTTGAATTTCAATTAACTTCTAATTGTATGTTTTAAAACATCGCTTTAAAAATGATTTAATTTCCAATCAATTATTCCGCAATTTCTTAATTTTTTTAATACTATTATTTCTCGCTTCGCAGGCGACGCAATTCCATACTCAAATTGAAATAACAATTTTAGATAAAAATAAATCTTTGACACACATTATTTTCAGTAAAATAGTCACAATTCGATCACTAATTAAGTCACTAACGCCAATTATTTCAACATATCATGGCCATCAAAATAAAAAGTAATTTTGCCGTAATTTTCAGTTCGGCCAAGCTTCAGGTATATTTTACAAATTATTACATTAAACCATTACTATATTAAAGTACCATTACTTGGAAAAAATTTTTATAATTCACGACTATAAGCCGTATAAGTACTACTACACGTAAATGATGTAAATTATAAAGTAATTTTTGCGATAAATCCTAAAAGGAAAATTTATGATATTAAACATATTTTTTTTAACCGCATAATATCTTTTTCAATTTTTTTCCAATTTTGGTTCCACTTCACTAAAACTGCATAGTAAAAGTCACGCAGTGTAGTAACTAGACCAATTTTGGTGACCTGGTAATCCGATTTTTGCATGCTTCCGTTCTAAAATGTATGAATTATGAACTTAACACCATAAAAATGCCAAGACCTCAAATTTGGAAACTTTTCAAATTGTTTCGGTTTTGACCTTATTTTAACTAAAATTTGTAGAAAAAAAGTTCGTTTTTGAGATTACACCCGCGCACAAATTTATAACAACATGCTTCACTAACTTAAACTAAACCACTAAGGTGTACAAGCTTCAAGAAAATATAAAACGGTTTGAAAATTTATAAAATCATAAAGGAGTTAGGTAAATTGAACCATGACAGAAGGCAAATTTAACTCATTGAAAAATTTAGTTTGCAAACATACAATTTCAAGGTTTATGCAAAATCTTCCCTTGTTTATTTTTATAAGGCATGCAAATTTAAAAGGAGAAAAGGTTACACAACCATTGCTTCAGAAAAATTTAAAATAAATTACTTTATTGCAGTTGAGGCTTGCTGGTGTTTTTCAAAATTTTACTTGGTAAATGCAAATATTTGTATATAATAGTAGAAGCATCCTTGTATTTATTATTTAAGGGTTTTTGGTACCTACTGCGAATTTAGATCGAAGGACGTCGCTGATATATGACGGTAATTTTGCCTTTTCGGTCACTGCTCGACTTTGCTGCCATAAACTCATTTATACTTGGCCAAAAGATAATTGACCGCAAATTTACTGGGGATTTTGGGATTCAGCTTGCAAGTTTAGTTTGGAATTAACGCTCAGCCAGTCTAGATGAGTTTCGATAATGATTTAATTTAGTTGCTATTGATATTACAATTTTTTTCTCGTTGATTACTAAATTAAATCGGAAGCTAAATTTGTTACACGCAGATCGAAAATTTAGATTTAGTGCGATATTTTATCGTACGTACAGCTTGGATAGAAGGGAATCCGACGGAGAAGTTACAAGAATGATCAAAAAAGTTGCAGTTTAATTTTAAGGAAAATAATACAAAATAAGTGTTATAAAAATTCACATTTAAATAAATTACAAAGATTTGATTAAAAAATAAAACAGGAACAATTTGATTAGTCGTAAAATAAAACTGCTCGAACTGTTTGCTGTCGAAGAGATATAACATTTTAATAATTAAAAATGTGATAGGATATTTTTCAGTTCTCAGTTCTCTTACTAATTTTGAAAATTTATAACAAAAAATTAATTTAAAAGATTTATATTTAGTTTTTATTATAGCGAGGTAACAATAAATTATAGGTAAATCAGACAAGTTCCCACATAATATTATATAAATTCAAACTAGAAGCATTTGAGCATAGAAAAATGTCTTACAAATTATTATACAGTGTATTTTAAAAATTCCATGATTGAAAACTAAGGAATTCTAATTAATACATACATAACACAATAAAAAAGTAAATTTCATGTTCCCTTGGCTATTAAAGCAAATTATTTCAACTTTCAAGCACATCTTGTAACAAGGTGTAATAAATTGAAGGCAATCATAAACACAATACCAAATGTTTTAACCTTATGATTACATCCGACAAAAACTGAAAAATAAATAAGTGCAACCGTGTAATTTTAATCATAAAGCAGTTTTTTCTCTGAACTTCCTCACAACTCCATGTCTACTTAAAGTAATGAAGGCGTTGACGGTACGAATAAAACTAAAAATAAAAGAATTAAATGGCAAAAGTCTATAATTTCAAGAATTGGTTGTTTTTAAAATGCGTCAACAAACCTAGTTTCATTTTTGGAGTTTATCTTAGTCGTACACAGTAATGTGAAAATCCTGAACAAGGATACCGCTTGGCAGGAAAGCGCGAGAACAAATTACCTATCACTTATCACAAGCGATGTGCATGGATGGATTTACTCGCTACGTATTGTTCATTACAGGAACCATCAATCATGTATTTGTACACGTTTTCTCTCTGTGATATTTCTTTTCTATATCTACACCTATTTATACCAAATGTCTTTAATCATTTTCCAAAATTGTGTTATTTACTTACTCCAACACATTAATCTCGTCGTAAAGCTTTCGGAACAAAACACACTTTACTAAATTCTAAACCAACACTTCGTTGTGAACTTCAAAATTTTGAAATCAAAAATAGTCCGGTGATTAGTGAAACAAACAACTGGTTTGGTTTTTATTCAGAAGTTGTAATTGTAAGTCTAACTGAAGATGATAAGCGGTTTAATATTAATCTTTTCAAACCAATCCTGCCTGCGTATACTTTTAATGTGCATACAAAACGCTGTTGTGTACATATATAAAAGAATATAAAAGTAAAATTAATGCATTTGGGGTGAGTGAATGGCGACTTTAAAATATACGTCGGAATAAAAAATGGATTCTTGTAAAATGGTATTGGCAGCATTCCATCTCAGTATTAAAAAAAGTGTTTGAATATGAATTTTATATTCATAGTGACTTTTTCTTTATTATGGTTCATTTGAATCATCCAGGAATAAAATTATATTCATTTCATCCATGAAACTTTCTGCACCAGAACCCAAATGTATGGTTTTATATCATTTTTAGTTTTAATTCTTAGCAATTGTGCAAAACTGCAAGAACAGAAATTTTGTTTTGTGTCTGCAAGACTGACTTGTAACCTTATAGTCCTAAACCCAAAATCGCCGGTTTGTTACAGTAAATTCATATGAAAATAAATTTTTGCTTACCTGCTAAGTGTTTCTTTTAACAAGTAATAGCAATCGTGCTCTGATTTACAGTAATCGCACATCTTCGGAAGCAGTGGAAAATTTATCACAAAGTTAAATCCTATTCAATATTTTGGGAATATATCTTACACTTTTCAATATTTTAACTACTTATAATTAAAAATATAAGAAGATAGATTTAGTGAAATAAAAATAATATTAAATGTTAAGGGCTGCAAAATTTTAGACTAGGGGTGGCTCACACCCAAACACAAGTAAACAAAGAAATAGATGTTTTAAAAATTTCTGCTTCAAATTGTATCGAAGAATAAACAGTGGTTCTAACTAACTCCAGAGAGATTAGATTGGAAAAAGTTAGAGAGACTTATCCTTAGAACAGGATAAATTTTTTCTTGTCTGAAAATCATTTTAACAATTTTTAAAACTATAAAAATTTATTACCTTTTTGAAAGGTGATCAAAATGAACAGAACTATCAGGATACATGCGCAAAATTGAATTATCAACAGTTTGTTGTTAATCGTGACTTAAAGTAAACAAGGACCTATAGCTTAAGTGAAATCCGAACAGGACACAAATAATAAAATAGGTAACAGCTGGTTAAGAGCGGTCATCAAGGAGTGTAAAGCATTGAAAAATATTAAACTAATATTGTCTCGGAATATCTACATATATATTATGTTACATGGTTATCCCCCCCCCCTTCTCTCAAATTTAATCTTATAATCGCCCCTGTATCTAGCAGGCTTCATCAACTTCATCTACCTATACTATAGGAATTGGAAAAATTACTAGAAATAAAGCAGCACTTCCCCATCAGGACGCAAGAAAAGTGCAGTCTTATTTTGAAAGTGTAGAAATTCAAAGGGGTACCTGTAGTTTTCATGATCTCAAAGATCAAATATTATTGTTGGGTATTTTCAGAAGCGGAATAAGCAATTAAAATTAAAACCATTTTTAGTATTATCCGTTATAATGAGATGTAAAATCTTTAATTTTCCATGTTATTTGTTCAGGTACAAATTCTAAAACACTGGTTAGATGCAAAACTGAGAGAAGTTTTGCTTAATTTATTGTAGCATAACAACTGAAAACGTATTTTGAGCGATATAACAATAGTGGGTTCAAAATAATCGCAAGATATGGACCCCCGCAACTTGTGGGACTCTTGTTAGCTTACCTGCTGATTTTTATTGAAACGAATGAAAAATTGCAAGCTCCTGATGTAACATAGACAAAATTATTAATAATTAACTCGTAAATGTACCTGATTTGGTTTGGATGTAATTTTATGGTCTCAGTGGTCTTGTCTCAGAAAGACACAGACTTTTTAACTTTAGTCGCCTTGAGGTAGTTATCCGGAGTTCGGAAGAATTCACACATTTGATTTCTATATTTTTCTTTAGGTTCCCAATTTTGAGCATCATGAATCTGGCGAGTATCTATAGCGATTACCTCTCAGTATTGGTAACTGTATAAATCCTCAGCTTTTAGCGTGTAAATAAAAACAAAGAGTATACTGGAGATATTTCATACCCCCCAGACCCCCCGGATTTACTTACATTTAATATCTCTTATTTATCTTGGTATACCCGGTTTGTAGTGAAATTAAAGCGACTTATCAAATTAAACACTACCTTAATTTTTGTTTTCAAGTTTTAACTTATGACTGACTTGGGCCCATAATCAGTTATTATCTTTATCTTTATGAAAATATGCCTATACTTTGCAAAGTGAAAAATTATTTCTTGTGTAAAATTCGAAGTTACTTACAGAGTTAATTTATATAACCAAACTAACAAACAAACAGAATTCACAGATATATTGTATTTTGCTTGAATTTTTTCTAATATCTAGGTGCTTAAGGTCGAAAACTCTTGAATTGTCAATCCATATTATGCTGACGTACAAACTTTTAAAAACCAGAAACATTCAAACTTACAAATACAAAATTTGACACTTTTAGAATATTTTTAAAAATATGTTATTCATAAAATTTTATAATGCAGGTACTAATTTGAAAAAAAAAACAAATGGAAAGTTCCTGCAATTTAAGTTTATTCAATAAAAATCTTAAATCAAAGCCACATTAAATGTAAATTTATTTAAAAAGTAAAAACATAAAACAGAACAAGAACACTATAATTTTGATTATTGAAAATAACTAAACATAAATATCGACAGTGGCGGCGATTGACGTTTTAAACATACGCAGACATAGGACATATTATTATGTAGTAGACAAACAAAGAAGAACATCGAAGCGCCTTATCGGAAAAGAAATGTGGTCTGCTTACTTTTAACATACTTGAAAAATATTTTGCAAATATTAAGCATTAAGCAAAGCTGCAGCATACCCCATTAAGGTACATTTACAATATATGGTGGAATGCTCCCTTAATTATTTTTCAACATTAAAACGGCCAAAGCCTTAAACGTCATAGCAGAAATATCTGTATTAGGTGAGCTTCAATCATTTCATACTGTAAAAGAATCAAGTTAAGTAACATGTATTAATTAAGTAGGTGGCCCGAGAATACCTTACAAATTCGTGTTTATAAAAAAGATGTGATAGAAGATATTAAGACAAACAATTCCTTTTTTCTATATTTAATTAAACATGTTTGCTGTTTGGTAAAAGTGAAGTTAGGAAATTATTCCTGGAAATGAAGAGAATATTTTCAAAAAACTTATTTTTGTAATAGTATGTATAATTTGAAAATAAATTGTTACAATGCCAATCCTAAATCGTCTTTGAATTTCTACAATTTTATTCGAAATTTTTATTACAATTATTAATTACAATTCATATTTTCATACGCAATCTAATTTAGCTATAAAAATTAACGTAAGAAAAGCACGTAAATAAAATTTAAAATATAAAATAAAACGTTTGCTTTCTTTTGAAAAATATTAAAATTTGTTTCACAGAGCAATTTTAATTAATTTATTTATTTAATGATTTTAAATTAATTAATTAACGATAAAAATGTGAAAAAAGTTTTCAGGTTGATTTAAAAGCTAATGCCCTGTTGAAATTTGATAGATAGCATTTTCAAATTTTCATTTAAAACAAAATATTTAAAATTAAATTGTTACATGCACAAATTTTTAAAATCTTTTATTATTACGGTATTTTAAATAAATTAATTAGGGCATAAGTAAAAAATTAACTAATAAAGTCTTATGATTGTCCAAATAATTAAAAATTTCAATATTACTATGTTAAAAATGTAATGAAAGGCCTTTTCGTCGGGTTGCAGTTGTCTATGAAACAGAAAATTGCAAAAAATATCGAATTCTTTAAATTACCTTCCAAAAATCTACAATTAGATACAAATCTACACTACAAAATTTTTTTTTAATTTTCGCGATGAACTATTCTCCTAGTGCTGTTACTTACAAGTTTATAAATGAACATAAATAAGGTTGTAAATACCAGAGCCAGACGTAAAATAATTTTAACCAATGAGATACTTTCTCATTTTCTAAAATATGTTTTGGAACATTTTTCTGATTTTTTTCTCTGTTTTGATTTAAAGGGAAGATCGCTTTGTTTATTTTACTATGTAAAATGAATGTTTATTCTAATTATATGTCAAAGTACAACAGTTATACTATTTATACGTAAAATAGTGATTGCTAAAGTGATTCAAAATTTTGAATCTGTCTTGCCAATATTATCCTGTTCAAGTAAAAAATAAGAAAAAAACCTACTTTTAAGAGTGCAAATTCAGCTTTCGCACAGAGTTAACTATAGTGTTTGTTAAAATTGTGATTCGTGTGTATTTGATTTATCATAAACATAACCTAAAATGTTAAAATAACCACAAACTGCATGAAAATCAATAACCTTATCAGGTTTAGCCAACATTCTAGCGTCTTGGCAAGAATTATTTTTAAAATGAAATGTACTGTATTATTCAACTTTTACTATAAAACAAAAGCATAAACCAGAGGTTGAAGGGGGCTTAACCTTTTTGTATACATTATTCTATATAAAACTTTAATTTTTTTTTCAAAATGAAAAGTCTAGAACACTTTATTTTTATTTATTTGATTTTCTTGGTGTCCTCTATAATTGGTGTATACTCATTAATTTTCATTTAAAATAAATTTCGAATATTAGGACCATCAGCTTCCAAGGTTTGGAGAACTTGAATTATTGCAAACCTTGCATTTAATAAAAATTGAAATTACAGTTTCAGTTTGCAAGTAAATCGATTTATGACACACTATTCATTTTTGCTGTAGTACATAACATCGACAACAAAAATAAAAATTGACATATTGACAGGTTTAAGTTCAGAATTTTCGGTAAGGGTATAAATTACACTTAATAAAAGAAAATAATTTTATTTATTTAATATGAGTAATATTTTCAGGTACATATTTTTAAAATAACAAAATTGCAGGTTCATTGTTGCAATAAAATCATAAATAATAATTTAACCTCTATTAATGTTGTGCAAAATATTTATGACTTGATTAAACCGTTATTAAAATAATTTTCACTTATTCACTTAAAGTGACAGAGTTTAGTGAATGCCTAATTTATAGTTGAACGATTAAAATAATACAATGATATCGTCAATGTATTTTAGTGTACACTTTGATTACTTTAAATTAATACACTCGTAAATAATGCTAAATGCATAGTCCGGAGTCTTATGCAAAACAATCCCACTCGAAAATCGAAAGCTTTGTTTGTTTTAATAATTGATTACATAAGAATCCGCCTTATGCTTATTATAATAAATTAAGAACTACGTAACATTACAATCTAAGTCGATATTAAGTAAGATAATAAATAAAATGAAGACCAAAATTTCATAGGTTAATGTCCTAACTATTTAATTTATGATTTACAACCTCCGACCTTTGCTTGTTGTATTAATCATCTGGTTTTTTTTTTATTTGAAGCGCACGTACTCAGCTTGCAGATTTGGATTAACTTAATTTTTTGGATTACTTACAAAAATAAAAAATTAAGGTGTGCTATAAAATGGGATTCATGATAGAACGGATTTTGTGTATAATACGTTGGCAACATGGGGTGCTATTGTGAATGGAATGTGAAACCAGAATGTGCGTTGGAAGGTTACAAATATGATTTGGGTTGATGGAATGTATGTATTATGGATAGCTGGTCGCGGCTTATATTTCAGTGGCCGAGGGGGAGGGGGTATTTTGTTAGGGTGGTTATAGTAATTTGCAATTCCATTAAATTTAATTCATCTGTGCTTCATTTTAAACTGAGCCTATTTACGAAATATTCTAATTGATTATGAGATTATCAAGTTCGGCTACCTGTTTCGGTTTCTTCCAAATTAATATAGCAATTAATTTTTTGTATAGAAAAATTTTGGATTTGCAAGGTCTACAACTTCCGGTTACACTAACATAATCATTAAGTAATAAAGAATAACTTCATATTATACAAAATAATTTAATAATGACATTTTCTAAATTATTATTAGTTATACAAAAAATTTACCTTCGCGGTATAAACTTATCCTATATAATTTCATAAACTTTAAATTACGATAATTTTTGCAATCTTCAGAAGCTGCATCTTAGACGCCTGGAACTAAAAAGCGCATTAATCAATACAAAAGTAAAATCTCTTATACTAACAAATCTAAATATTAATTCAAAATATTTCGGGCACCTGATTTATAACGTTAATTTAAATATACGTAACAGTTGGAGATCAGTAGAAATAGAAACGGAATAATTTTTTGATGCACAATTATTCATACAAATTCCGGAATGAAATTAAATGTATACCTAAGGGTGACTAACACTTGACAACAAAATTGAAGTTTATCCAAAAAAAAGTGTTCTTTATCGAAAAGTATTTTTGATTAATGTTGTGGTTAATGGAAATTGATGAGTATAATATCTAATAGTGTTTTTATTCATCCGCGTAATGGATGATTCAGATTAAATGAAGAAGGAAAAAAATGTTGTTGCTTATGTTGGAACGACGACGGTATTGTAAGTTATAATTACAATATTTATATTTGCTATTTCAAGGCAAAAAAATCATAGCTTTAGCGAAAATGTGAGAGAAGAGTAAAATATTTGTGAAAATGGCTGGTGTGTCGTATGGAATTCATCCAGCATAGAGGAATAGCAACGGCGTAGCCATATCAGTCTTCCTTCTCGGTGACAGTTCGTCATTTGTCAGTGTCCCTGGCACAGTTGGCGGGGCCTGTGTCATGTGGGACAAAACAGGATAGACCGAAACTTTGACTGTGGCTTCGTTGGCGGAATTTTCCTTTAATCACATACATTTACGAATAATGGCACCGTCTAACAGCACCGCGAAGGGAGAACTATCATTAAGGTGCTGTCATGTCAATATGATATTCGAAGGGGTGGTTCAGTCATAGTGTTTCTATACAATAGGGACTTTTTTTAATACCGACTGCGGTTTGGGTTTTCATTCTGTTTGCATATTAGCTCAGGGAACGCGTTCAACCGAAATCAAATGCTTTGCGAGTTTTATTTACTATGCTAATATATTCATGAAATTAGAATTAGATTTTTTTAAATGTGTGAATTTCGCGCCCAAAATATATTTTAATTAATTGTATTTACATAGGCGACGATTTACTTTAAGTATTTTAATCAAATTGTCGTTTGAATCAAATGAAAGTATCATTTTATGAAATCAAATTTAATAATAGTGAATTACAGCTATTAACACGAATTTATACAACAATAAGTGTCTGAGAAATTTCTAACATCATTAATAACATTTTAGAAATGTGGGTTTGCATTTATCATTAAAATGCCGCTGTCGACAACAACTTTGTACTGTACATATTATCTCAAAATCCATTTTATTACTTTATTTTTTCATATTTTTATTCGCTCGTTAGAGGTATCCACAAAATTACCTAGACTATTATTGGGCCACTCCAATAACGCACAATTCATCATTTTATTTTTTGCATTACTTCAAAAGCGCGAACCGAAATTGTAAACTCGGCAGTTTGTAGTTTTATTGTACCATGAAATTCGTGTCTGTTAAAAGTAAAATTTTCCATTTCAAAAAGAAACGAACGTTTAGTTTTCGTTCTGCTGATTGCGAAATATTTGTAAACACCAAAGCCATAAGGTCCATTTTCTCGTATCCCAAACTAGGGTAAGTTGTGCATGACGAATCTTGCATTTGAGAGAAAGACTTCTGTGTATCTTCTAATATCCTTCGTCAAAGTTTGTGTGATATGCCGCCTGTTCTAATATCGAGACCATTTCACACCACACAATTTTTTTCTCCACGCTGTTTCAACATAAATTTACGTTAAATTTTTTTTTCACCAACAAAAAATTGAACTAAATTTGTGAATTCTGTAATTATTAAAATTACGAAATTAAATTATAGAAAAAAATTCGATCGTTTGAAACGAACTTTAGTCAGCTTAGCAGCTGTTACGTGCAGCCATCGGCCCGATATAATGAAAAGCATATCTTTGTTGGTCAAAGATTAATTAGAAAAATATACTTTTTTATTAGCGCTGCTTGATAATGTCTACTTGCAGCTTAAAAAATCGATTTAATTTTGGGAAATTACGAGTGGGGAATATAAAAAAAATTGTAATAAAAACAAAAATTTTATATTATACATATGTGGGTGTCTGAGAAAATTAATGGTGCAAAAATTTGTGAATAACAGTAGTTATACAGATTACAGACAACCCTGTATTATGCAGACGGCCTTTCCCATCACTCTTATGTTACGGAAGATAAATTGTTTTTATTATCAATTTCATTAATATCCATTTGTCTATTTCCATTAGTGATTTATGCATTGTCCTCTTAGAGGTTTATAACTGATTAGTTTTCCATCATGTTAAGGTGTCAAACTATTTATTCCATCAATTGTGCCCGAACAGATCACCAATCAAATTTAAATAATCGTTTTTGGGTTGCAAGTGTGTCTGAAGTACAACTTTTCTTAGTGTCGGACCTATTAGAATGTTCCGTCCAGATTCATTAATCACAATTAATGGGGTCGACTACAAAGTAATAATTTCCTTAAACTGAAAATTACTATAGGAAGCCAAACCTTTGCTTATACGTTTTCGCCACCGAATGTAAGAGAAAAAAAAAATAAAAACAGTTTCAAAAATAATGAAAAATTTGTCCTATTGGATATAAGTTGTTGGAAAGCGTAACTCATAGTATTGACGAAACTTTATTTGATCCGGCGTAAATCTTCCAACTATTTATCAGTTTTTGTCGCCCGCAGAACGATTTCTGATCTCCTTTTTATATGCTGGTCGTTTCTTCTGATCTCTCAATCACGCCCGAAGCCTTGTTTCTTTACAACACCCTCTCCGTTACATTATTCATTAGTATCATCTTCTCTGTTTAATGCGAATTTAGAACAGACTTTTAAACTTTTCAAAAGCAATCTTATACAGTCGTTATATGCAAACTTTTAAAAACCTAATAAATAATAGACGTTCGTAGCTTTATGTATTACAACGCTTAAATTACCAAATTAGTTTAACTGCGATTACTACTATGTATTGTATTTAAATTCATTTGTTAGCTTCCAGTTTTTTGTTATGGACAGTATACAGTTTTCAGTTAACGGTTCAGTTTAATTTCCTAAATAATTTACTTAGTGCGAGCGTGAAATTTACATATAATTTGCACTTGCAGCCAAAATACTCCAATTAGTAGGTTCTCATGCAAAAAACACATTAAGTAGTTTTCTTGAGAGCTAAAATCTGCACCGCATTGTTATGCGTAAATCGCCAGATTCTCGTAGAATGATGCTTTTGGAACAGCTTTATTAAGACCAGTAGCCATGTTAATGATACCAACTAATTCAATGAAGTCGTTACATAACAAGATTCTCTTTATGAAACTAATTTTATATGAAAAATTCACTCGACCGACCTAAATGCTGATTAAATTATAATAACCAAGTAAGAAGTGATAAATATTGCATAAACTTCCATACCTAATTATCTAATGTAGTACTTACCTACCTATCCACCCACTAATGTTCAATTACTTATGAGATGTTTAATAATTTAAAAATTAAGTAATATACAATATCAATTACCCACAGATTGTTATTTATTACGTAATTTATTATCGTAAACCTATCGCCTTATTGTATAACATTTATTATCTTCCTTACAAAAATTGTCGAGTATATCTCATCCATTTAGTATCTCGCAGCTAAATTAAAGTATGGTTATGATTTTTTTAAATATCGATTTTAATTAAATTAGCATAGCTTCTGTGCACGCATTTTGTCACCAGAAAATCTTTTGACGCTCCACTTTGCATTGTCGTCGACTTACCTACGTAGGTACATAATATGAAAACCTTGGAGTTACAGAAATCCTGTACATTTTATTATTCTTTTCTGAAAAGAATAGCCGAAGACAAACTGCATAAATTTAAAGAATATTTGAAACTTTTGTGAGAAATTTAATTTAAAAATATGAGTCAAGTATTGTAAAAGATTTCTTTTGCTATTATAAATTTAACGAAAAATTCTTTTTGCATTAAAATTTTCATTAAAATTTTTGCCAGCGCTCCAAATTGCAAATATCACATTTATATTTCATTTTCACTCGATTGACTTGATAATAAAAAGCATAATCTCGAAACGTCGGCAATAATTAAATCAACTCTTTCCTGCTCTCACTACAACTATGATTTCTCAATTTAAAATTCAAATTTATACCTAATTAAAGAGGTAATTTTTAAATTAGAAAAATTATGAAGCAATAACATTTTAATCGGCTTTATAATTTTTAATTACTTATTCTTTAGTACATAATGTACAGGGTGGAATTTTTCATAAGAATAACTACTTCACAAGTATATAAATAAGGCATAAAAGTTCTTCATTAAAGTCTGCACAATTATATTATACAAACTAGATTTTGTAGATATTGTAAAAAATCAATGGCTTTTAAGTGATGAATTAAATAAGTAAATAAATGTTGCAATTTTAAACTTGATAAAATTTATTTAATTTTTACATTAAAATTGGAATAGCTCTGAAACTTTTATATTTTTATTTTAACTTAAATAGCATTTTTTTAAATAAGCGCAAAATTATCTACAAATTATATTCTAACCGTTTATTATTTATAATCAACAGCTTTCGAATTATGAATTAAATTAATTTTATAATTCCAAATATTTTACCTTAAACTAAATATTTAACAAAGTTTAAAGTTTCTTTTCAGATAGAAAACTTGTTTGAAAAACCAACCCATTCACAAAAAACCGAAAAAATAGTAGTCCAAAATAAGAAATAAATTCAAAAAGAAGTAAAAATTAAATTTTTACTATTTTAGTCCTAATTTTTAAAATTAACCAAAATAAACTTAATTTTAATTATGTTTGATACTATCAACTTTTATTGTTTTGCATGTAGTTTGTATGTTACTTCAAAATAGATTAAATAAATTTCATTTCAAATAGATATTTTCAAAAAGGTTTATTAGACTGAAGTTCAAATTTGCTATCCAATACATTTTTTTTAAAACTCTTCGTTTATAAAATACCGAGTTTCTGATTGACTTGATTTTTGAATCAAGTCGTAAAATTCTATTATTTTCATAAATTATAAAAAATCCGATTTACAGTATATTACAATATATTTATGTAAAGGATTATGTATTTAAAAAGTAAGTGGCGGCAGTCGAATAATTTATTAATAATCTATCTACTGAACTCCTATTTTTTTGGAATTTATCAAATTACCGTTGATTTTGATATTATAAAATTTGATATTTTTAAATTTTAACATTGCGGTTTATTATGTTTATTTATTATTATATTACTTTACTAATGTTGAAAACAAGTGTCTGAAATTACATTAAAGTATTTTTGTTGGTTAAAATACCGTTTGTTTATCAAATTACTTCAAATTTTAGTATATTAACTTAAGCAATAAAAATGCTTTTATCTGAAAAAAATATTAAAAGTTCAATTTATGTCTATCAGTTGTCGAAGTTAAAGTGCTACTTTTCGTAAATGCAATTGTTTTTAAAAGAAATAAATAACGAGCGACACTAAAGTAAATTAGGACTTAGGCGCTAAAGTAAACGTAATTTTAATTAAATTTAAAAATTAAATTTTTACATTTTAAAAAAAAAGATATTTTGTTCGGATGTAATAGACTTTTTGTGGTTTTCACATTTTCTGATCAATTTTAGATTATAAAATACCTTTATAAAAGCATATTGAAAAGGTGATAGAACTGAAAAACATTTTCATTGGTTCCTGTACAATAAAATTAAAAGACGTATCGCTACAAATTAAAAATCTACAATAAAGATCCACTTTTCGGCCGAGTGCGTAAATATTTATCCTTTAAACAATTAAACTACTGGTATTAGTGTATTTATCGGATAAACTACTTTTGTGTTTGGGATAAAACTCTCATACCGAATTAAAAATCCGGTTAAACGTGGAATACAATCCATGGCACAAATAATATGTACAATGCAACACAATGAGCTTTTTGCAGTATTTCACTTGTAAAATATTCATCTTTAAAACCGTTAGATAGATTAACTTAAAATTAGGGACATTAGTGCGCTATTTTATATTTTGATTTTTTAAAAATATATACTTTATGTTAAAATATCTAGTTTTCATACAACAACCTCTATAAATCCGATACTATTATGACAAAAAGCATTATGCCCTCAAAATTTCAAGTATTTTCTCACCCAAAATAAGAATTTCTATATTAAAATATAGATCACATTATAAGTCGGTAGGCTATTATTATACTAAATATAACGTTATTCTGCAGCTTAACGTGGCATCCAAATCACGGCACAAATAATTTGAAAATAAATGGAAATGAAACCTATATAAATGAGCAATTATTGATATTAAGTGTCTTTAAAAGTAAATTTTATTTTTATAAGGCTAGGTAGGTATAATATTTACCCTTAAACTTAGTTTTTTTTGCACACTTAAATTTGGAACAGTAAATCATACACAGAAAATGAAAATTAAGCACTAGCTTTTTCTTTTTTAATAATAAGACACATTTCTCCATTTTCTCAAACTTTTTTCAAAATCTCAGCTTCTGAGTTATAAAAAAACAGATTGATACATATATTTAAATCAAACACTTTCCACTTTTCATTATAAAGCACTTTTTGCAGATTAATTTTCTGAAACCTCCTTTAGGTCTAAATTATATGTATTTATCACTTTTTGATAAGTATAACTGTAATTTAATTTTTTTTTGCATAAAAATTGCTAAGACTTGTTTAACAATTTTCTGTCTAAAAATTCCTAGGAATAAGTAATTTATGAAATGAAATTGTAATATTTCTTAAACGACACAAAAATAAATCATTTTAGGTAACAAACAAAAAAACTACACAATGTTGGGGTAACAAAAAATTATGTATCCAGAAGCACGTTCTGAATTTTGTATTTCAGGTTTTCAAGATTTTTTACTTTTTGATAAATTCAATTTTATCCTAGAAAACTGTCCGACGCCCGGATGCGGAGAAAAACCCCTGAAAGTTACACATCCTGAAACTTAAAAAAAATTATCAACGCAACTTTTACGTAATTTAAAAACTATATTTTAAAAAATTTTGGCAATTATTGCATTATTTCTTTTAAAAAATTCATATCCGACGGAAAATTTAACGTCGGTTCGAAATAAACCGCTAGTTTTACTCTAAATATTATAATTTTTTCTGATGTGTATACAAACGTACATGCGGCTAATGCCTTTCTTAATAAAACCATTATTATTTTATTTTTTATTTGATTTTTTTAAGAAATTTTCGCAAATTTCTTGAAGTCGGTTAAATTTTTAGACTTTTAAATAGAAATAAATTAGTAATATAAATAAGTTTCCTGTAATATTTAGCGTGTGAACTAATTTGGTTTATAATTTTTTGCAAGTAAGTATTTAATATTTTCGAATAAAATAAAGTAAAATTGATTTTTAGTTCTGCTACGTACCGCTTTTTCCAGGTGTCGTTAGTGTCCAGTCCTCGTGTTGAATAAGTTTTCATGTGCTTAACAACACTAATCATACTCAGAAAAGTGATGGTGTTGGCCAATAGGCAACGGACTTGAAAAACAGAGGCGGCGCCGGGAACTCTGACAAATCTAGGGGCCGTGCAACTTTGACAGTTGCTTGACAGAAACTAAGTGTTTAAGGTGGAGCAGCTCAGAACCGGCCCAAACCAGAATGGCCCCCAAAAAGCGCCAAATTTAAATGTATACTATTTCGAACTTAGAAATTTCGTATGATATTTAACATCGTTTTCATTTGATTTGCAGCCTTGACAATCGTCTGTAAACATACATGCAAATAATATAACAATATAAAAAGATTAAAAAGCATAAATATTACGTACAGATAATTACCTCGGTATTTATTTATACATTAGGTTATTTTTAAATGACGGAACTATTAGTACATCGAAGTCGACTTTGTTGTTTGGTACAAACGGATAGATAGGTAATGTCCACCTCGTGATTGATGTTAAGATAAGCTAAACAAAAACTATCGGATATACATTTTATATTTTATTTCGTATAACTGGAAACTTTATTGTTCGTAATGTAATTGAAATAACATTAAAAGTGAATGTTATCCATCAGGTTTTGCATGAACAATAAAAGTCAGCGTGCATCCACACAATGGCCCATTTTTCCATAAACTATATCAATTCCTAATCATCAATGAAATTTAAAGTCAATAAAGTTGGAAAATATTTGGGTTGAAACATAAAGCGTATTTCTAGACAGAATTGAGCTAAGAATGCGAGCTATAGAAAATCCTGTTGGAGGAAAAGAGACGTATGAACTTGTGTTATTATTGATTTATGTGCCGCCACCCCTGCATTTTCCATAAAGCTGTTTGCGGTCCCGGCTACGAGCACTAAAATATATGGCCAAATAAGTGTTTAGTATGAAGATCTCGAGATCACTTTTCACTTGCCTCTTTATCGACTTTATTCACTATTGCATGCTTTATTCTTGCAGTTAGGTGTTGGTTTTTAACTTTCCTGTGAAAAAAGCCATTTAATTTTTTTTAATTGTTTCTCGACAAAAACATCATGTTACGTGTGTTTTTTTCGAACGGATTTAAAAAAATAAATCTTGGATAAATCATTCATCGTCCGGAAGCGGTGCAATTGATGGTGAGCGACATTAGAAAAATACATCACGTAGCTATAGGTATATGTATTAAGACCGAATGGAGATGTAATATGAAAAGGCGATTCATAAATATTGAAGTGTGTTTGGGGGTCATTTAAATACAATTGTGTGTCCCTTTAGTTGTTTAAGTTATGATGCACACCCCATTTCATACAAACGCATAAACCAAACGACTATAAGCACCTTGTAAACACAGTACTAAGTAGCGAAAAAGACAAGAGCTATCTTAAATCATCATCTGAAATTTTATGGATGGTCTTGTATTCATCACTACATCTATTGTACCACACAAAAGGTCTGGTGTCTCTCTCTGGCACGTTCGAAATTGTTATAAAAGTAAGATAAACGATTGTAGCGTGTGCACGGAATGATTTACTGGGAGATTACTTTAAGAGACCACTTGTTATTGCCCATAACTCCTGATTCAAGTGGCGAGATACAACATGTACGTTCGAGAAAAGAGGAACGTTTATTCCACAAACAATAGGTGCAAGCGAGACGCCAAGTGAAATGGAAGTCAATGTTGTTCTTAATAAATCTCAACTTTATAGGTACATATTCATGTACAAGATCGTTTCGTTGATGTCTCAATTTTCGGCATTTTGTCTTTAAAATATTGTGGGTTCTTAATTTTGCAAGTTATTTTCATTTTTTGTCCATAAATAATGGTTTTATTATTTTGACAGATGTTTCGTTTTTTCAAACCGAAAGGTGATTTTAATAACATTACTTAATCATAATCATTTTTCGTCCTTTCGGGTTTAAGTGTTAAATTTGAAGTTGTTTAAATTGCCAACTACAAAAAGCTCCGGCACGATTTATTTATTTTTATTTTTTTTTTAATAGTTTTGTTTATCTTTCCGAGTTCTGGAGTGGCAAAAAATTACTGCTATCAAATTTTCACTTCGTAGCACGTTTTCAGAAAAAAAATCGAGAAAAGAGCTTTTTTGGCTGAAACGTAGTTTCTGCTTATTAATCAAATTTTTTTTGAAATTCCAAGTGACATACTTGTGCATCATACTGTATAGTATATAATAATTCGATAAGGAACTAAAGGTACCTTCTCGAAATTGTATAGGTGAGTTCGGGATAAAAGTAATTAAGTATTTTTAAATCTTTGTTAATTATTAAACACTCATGGTAGTTGAGATTGTACTTTGTTAAAGTGAACTTCTGGGAGAACCAAGAATCAATACATCATCCCGTCAAAAATAGAACCAAGGCGGAGCTATTCACGTTATGTTAACCAATAATAATCCCTAAAATAGAGGCCATCTTGTCATATTTTGAAAATTAGGCTGTAGTTCATTAAATTTTGTATCGAAAAAAAAATTAAAATAATAATAATTACACCTTCGGTTTGTGGTAAGTTGCAGCTCGCATGGTTAGAAAAGCTCGAAAAATTGGGGTTAAAAAAATAAGATTGAATAAATAAATTACAATAATTTTTATTTATACATATATTAGTTTTTTATGTACGTATATAATAAGTTCAAATCCACAAGACAGAAAGATGAATTAAATATAGCACAAGTATGTAAAATTTAAATATTAAATTTTTTACTTTGTAACCATTCAAATTAAATTTGAATTTTGTTTTGTTTTATAATTTACATGTTGTGATTAAGGTACTTGAAATTATTTTATGTTAAGTAATAAGAACACATTGCCAAATGAAATAGACTTAGGTATATAAAAACTGAATTGTTCTATACTAAATTACACCACAGCACAAATAACTATACGCTATTTTTTTATCCATATAGGTACAAATATACAACATGCCACTGCAAAACCCTAAAGTTTACGTAATAATAAATAACTGCATTATAAGTATATGTGGTTAACCAAATTAAAAGTTGCTTGAAAAAATAATATGTTCTAGTTTTATGACTATCGAGTCGAGTCTTTTTTTTGTTTTAATCAAGAAACCTTTATGAGACTAGTGTAAAAAATCATAACAAGAGAGGCTTAAGGGTTTACAAATTCTTTGATTTAAACCATTATTACAATAATAATTTTTTAATAAAGATAGATCTCTGATTTTACAAATATTCTATAATTTAATGTTACGTATACTTGGTAAGTTACGTATTTCGTTTCATTATATCACTAGAAAATTAAGAGATTTGAATAAATCCCCAAATTGCATTTTTTAAAATTGATACTAATTCATAGGTATATAAAATAAAGACTTTTTTCTCTGTACTCCCACGAAACATCATACATCATAGATACATCATCATAACATCGATTACAATTAAAAATTGCAAATTCGGCCAAATAGTAAATCAAATAAAATTTTGTGACGATTTTTTCACCTTTCAGGAGTAAAGATAACAATATCCTACATGGATAACTTTATAGTCTACCTTTGGCATGAAACTGCGTATAATTCTTAATTATCGTATATGTCATATATCCTGTTCCTCAACCGGATTTATTTACAAATTGTTCGACACTTAATAAAGAGTAGGTACGTTAACCAAATATACATACAACTTTGTTTCCTAAAAGTACGCAACAAACATAGTAACGCATTTCAAAAATCCGTACACTTGCATTATTTGTTTCTACCAAATTGCAGCATTATCGGATAATCATCATCAGATCCGATAATCCTGCAATCCAACTTTCGAGTAAGTGTCTTCTACTTCACTGACCTGTTCGTTCCATTAAAGTTTTTCTCGGTGACTTCGACGCAGACATAACACTTTGTTTTTATACACAAGAAGTAAAAAAATTTAGAACCAGCACATTAACCGCATTTAATTGTGAGCGGTTAAAATGAACTTGATTGCACGTTACACTGGCCTCTAAAAACGCTAGCAAACGTCTTGCTCTAAAAAAGAGTTCGTAATATAAAATTCGCGTAAATAACTAATATACTCTATATTTATTATCTACAATATAAATAAATAAACTATAAATTCATCTAATATCCGCCGTTATCGCAAATAAAATATCGACTTTTAAATATACACAAGAGGGACTTATCATAAGAGGTCATTGTGGTTGTGTTGAGAATTTTGAAGATTTATTGCCGAAAACGTTGTAAATATCACGCGATCATTAATAAAAATTAAATGCATTAAAAAAATGACTACAAAGTGTTGTTTTTTCTTTAGGTAGGTACATTATTGTAGTTGTGGAGAATATATTCATTGTGGTGAACCTTGCGGGCTAATATCGTCACCACCCGTCTCTGACCCAACTTCGCCTTTGGTTTTATTTTCTTTCTTCCACTTCATACGGCGATTTTGGAACCAGATTTTGATCTGCCTCTCGGTGAGACACAAAGCGTGAGCTATTTCGATACGCCGCCGCCTCGTCAGGTACCGATTAAAGTGAAATTCCTTCTCCAGCTCCAGCGTTTGGTACCGAGTATACGTCTGCCTACCTCTCTTCCTCTCTAAAAACAAGAAAAATACCAATTAGCTTTCATTACAAAATTAGATACGTGCAGCTTATTTAACATTTTTGCAATCAATTTCTTCGAGCGGGAAAAAATGGGGATGATTTATAAATCATTTATAAACTCATTAAACGAGATTCAGGTTGAGACCGCCTAGAGTCTTTTTTGATTGGCGTCACAAGGCCGACCGACCTCTTTTAAGCACAATGTGTATAATTATAAACCATTTTTTTCCCATCTTCTTATACATTTTCAAGAACTACATTCAATATTTTAGTCACCTTTTGTATCTCTACCACATCCAACAAAAAATAAATAAGAAATTCCACACAAAATCAGCCCATCCATTGTAAGCGCACCTCAATTTTATTACTAATTAATATCCCCATAAAATGGCGTAACAGTGCGGATAACGACTCATAATACAATACATTCCAAAGCACTAATTTTCGGTAAAATCAACTTACCGCTTTGAGATGAGTACGGCTTATCGGAAGTGCCTGTGTGCAAAAACATTTGTGCAATTAGTTGTTGCGAAACTAAAAGTGTTAATTAAAAACCCACTAAACCATAATAAGTACACCTAACCTCCCAAGCACCTCCAAATAGCTTACTTTTTACATGGAAAACAACCTCGCTTCAAAGCAAACTCAAACGAATTATCAATCAATTAAACTGACAAATTGATACAACATTGCTTAATCGAATTACCACATTATAAATTATTAACGCATGTATTAACTATTTAGATATATAAAACAAATGAATGTCAGTGAATTATAAATACATCTACAGTGTACTGCAACTATAATAATTAATAGATGATGATTCAAGTATTAGTTAGTTAATCCTTCGCAACTGTAATTTACATTTTAAACTCTACAACTGAATTTAAATCAACTACTAAAATCTTTCCTACAGCGAGACGCAATATTTTTCAGAAAGTCCCAAATTTCGGCCAGGACAAGAGAAGCAATCCGGTGGTGAGTATTTTTTTTTTATTTTCATTTATTTCTGGTATAGCTTTAATTATTCAAAGTAACGACAAAGAAATATTAAGCTGGTTAATCTCAGACAGGAAACCGCAGTTTCAATCGCCTTTATATCTAAAGAAATCTTTAAATAACCAGAATTTTCCAACGTTCAATAATCATTTGCAGCTGTGAACGAAAAATACTTAAATTTTTGTTCGAATTTTCTATAATAAGTAAAGCTGCTAAATTATTTATAAGCACCACGGTTAGGTCAGAAGAATCTTATCGTTCACCAAGTATTTCCAATTACTGAATTGGATAAATGCAAAGGGTGAGTTGCATCTAGACAATGTCCTGATGAGGGTTTGTTAGCAGATTAGATTTTATCTTCAATATAGGTACCCAAAGTGACATTGATTATGTGACAACGAAAATTGTCTGTTACTACCAAGGGGGCCCAATTACAACGTTCATCACGGCGCCACTATTGCTGATGTGATGGTATTTACAAATTAGTCCAATTAAATTTAATTAAACAAGAAATGTGGGGATTTTGCATAATTTCATACGTCTTGTTATTTTTTGGTCAGAAATGTGTTCAGATACAGAATTCAACCAAAGACCGTCCACTCGGAGAGAAGAAAGCAAATATAATTGTTTAAAGTAAAATAAAATATTTTATTTATCAAATTGGTTAGCTACTTAAGAGTTGACGGATTCAAGCATTTCATTAAAAACTCAAAAATTATTCTTTAGTTAGCGAAATTGATATCTTGTTTATGCTCAAAAGATTTTTTTTGAAAACGTGGTGAATTGCAATTTCTCAAGCGTAGGGGTGATTTAAAGCATAATCTGACTTTGCGTCCATTGCTAGACATAATAAGCTTCCTCCTCTAGCTGACTATTACGCACAATTATTACAAACTTTTCAGATAATCACGAAGAGAAAATTCTAATAACTACTGTTCAAACTCCTCACCATAAATACAATAGACATCAGGTGATAGAACGGCACCCTCACAAAATAAATATTAATTCAATGTAAGCGATAACAAGGCTATCACGCGAATTATGATACTCAGTTTAGTATAAAATATTAGGGTTTACTTAACCTTAAGAGTTATTTTAACAAAATTCCTGGTGTACTAGAGGTCATTCCATACCCCCCAGACCTCCCGGTCTCAGGAACGCAAGATTTGTAATTATGCATGTTCTGTAATTGACTTTATTAGATAAGAACGTTTTTCAAAATAACACACATTTATAGGTCGTGGCAGTACGTACTGGGAGTACTCCCCCCCCCCTTTCAGTAAACCAATAGTATATGCTATAATTCTTGAATAGTGTAGAATCCGTTAATTTCTCAGAAGTTAATGGAATATTTGAAATATTCCTAGTCTGACTTTAGATTCATAAACTATATTATACTGAACTTTTCAATTACAATAAAATAACCACCTTTTATATATCAGCATATTGACAATAAAATATAGGACAAGCATGTAAATATTACGGCTTATACGATATAATCTTATATTAATAATGTGGATACGATGTTTACGACTGAAGATAAAGTTATTGCATTAACATAATATTTTATAAGCTTGTCCTATATTGTATCGACAAGTGTTAGAAATTAATATTTTTCAGTGTATACTAGAAAACTGACATACGAGCAAACTCGTATATATCTTACAATTTATTTCATTCTATTTTTTAAATTCCATTTGTATTTCTTATCACATTTTTTTAATTATATGTGAATTTTAATAACAAATGCGTTTGGTTGAAATGGTGATACAATGACTTAAAGATCGAATGCTGAATCATGCTGAAAGCTATAAGTTTTTCTTAAATTTTCGTTTATCCCCTTCTGTAGTTTGTACACTCTCTAAGTAAATTACATTATTACGTAAATTATACTCAGTTTCATTTTTTACCTTTCTGCGTCAATACAGATCTGAGAAGATAAATTTTATTGCAAAAATCGTGAACAGTATAGAAACATGCCATTGGATTAATATTTTTAATTTTGTAAACATATTTTCAAATTTATGATTCAATGAATTTATTTAAAGTGTTCTAAAGGAAGAAGAAAAGCTAGAAAAAGCACCCAGCTTAAACTATTGCAGACTAAGAGGTCTAGGAAGTACGGAAAACCCATCAAAACGAGGTAAACAATGTATGTAGTAGAGTTATTATAGTTTGAATTAAAACATAATTCTTAGCAAATTTTTAAATTCAACTGCAAATAAAGCAGCACTAATTTTGTTTTTTAATTTTAAACTCAAATATTATACGTAAATTATTCTATTGTTCATCATTAATTTTCTCAACTAAGGTTAGCGGTCTAGCAGTCAAAAATATTTGGAGAATAAAACAACTCAGTTGGTAATAATTAATTTACAATTTTTTAAATTTTAATTTTCAACTGATGATTATGACTATTTGGGAGCTATTCTATAACCCCCAGTCCATTACAATATAACTTATGTACTTTCTTTTAATTCAAAATTTACTTAGTAATCATTAGAATCAAACATTCCAAATCAAGTAACGCATTTTCAAATTTTAAAGTATGATGATGCATATGAGGAATATAAAGAAAGTAACAGGTAAGGCTTTGATCATAATATGTCAGAAAAACGACTGAAACACGCAAGGATTGTTACGGATTGTAAATGTTTAAAGAGCGCAGTCGCAGCAAAAAAATGTGCATTACATTCTACATATTAGATGTTAACGTATCGATATATATTATTGAGAAAATAAAGTAGAGTTACAAATATTACGTTTTATTTACAATTACAAAGTTACACAACCTACAATTTATCCCGAAGATACAACAGTTGGCGACGAGGACAAAAAAACCCATACAGGCAAAAATTACGAAGCAAGTACACAAAATTTACAAATTACGAATTTTTTTTTACGATGCCTAATACAACTGGTGCAACAGCTACAGGTGCAGCTCAGGTTGGAGGTGCACATTATTCTATTCATACAGTTTTTTCGATTGAAACATACGACCCATCTGCAAAGTTTGACAGATGGCTCATGCGATTGGAAAGTGCGTTTCGAGTGTTTGCAGTTCCAAATGATAAAAGGGCAGATTATTTGTTACACTACATGGGAGCCGAATCGTACGATTTGTTATGTGACAAGATTTCACCTGATGATCCAGTTTCTAAAACTTACGAGGAAATCGTAAAAGTGATGAAGACTCATTACAATCCGGAACCGTTGGAAATTGCTGAAAATTTCAGATTTTTGCAGAGAAAACAAGGAGAAGGAGAAAGCGCCCAGGAGTATTTGACGGCTTTACAACGTCTTGCAACTACCTGCAAATTCGGTAGTTATTTAAAAAAGGCCCTGCGCAATCAATTTGTTTTCGGACTGCGTACGCAAAATATTCAAGGAAGACTTCTCGAACATCGTGAACTGACGATCGAAAAAGCGTTGGAAATTGCGGTCAGTATGGAGACGTCCGCAAGAGATGCAGCCAAATTACATAATACCAATACAAATGTAAACAGTGTCAATATAAAGGACGTGAGAGTCAAGGAGTCTGGAAGATTTCGAAACAGGGTTACGACTTCAACCGGAAATCAAGATACGAAGACTACCTACAACAGAGATAGGAAGACAATTAATAAAACTTTATTCTGTTTTAGATGTGGTTCGCCACAACATTTAGCAAACAAGTGCACAAAAACCAATGTATTTTGTAATAAATGTAAGGTCAAAGGTCATTTGGCAAGGGTGTGTATGAAGAAAGATACCACTAATACAAACCAGATAGAGGAAATTTTCTCAATTCAAACAGAGCATTCTGAATACAGGGGTAAGTTTACAGTTTCACTTCAAGTACACGATCGTAAGATAAATTTCGAAATTGACAGTGGTGCAGCCGTCAGTATCATGAGTTATTTTCAATTCAAAAAATTGTTTCCTAATTTACAAATTAAAAGTACAACTATTCAGTTGATTACCTATTGCAAGAGCGAAATAAGTGTGGTAGGATTTTCTAAGGTACAATGCTTCTACAGGGGTTTATCAAAAGATTTAAATTTGTATATTGTTAATACGGATCGAGGTCCGATTTTGGGACGCGAGTGGATTCGTCAATTAAACATTACTTTTGAACAAATTTCCAAGGTTGAATTACAGAATAGATTACAAAAAGTGTTGGAAAGATATCCTATTATTTTCAGAAACGATATGGGGAAAATTAAAAACCTGCAGGCTCGATTAAAATTTAAAGATAATGTACAACCGATTTTCTTTAAAGCGCGTAAGGTTCCCTATGCTTTGTTACAAAAGGTGGGAGATGAGCTAGATTTATTAGAAAAAGAAGGGATTTTGGTAAAAGTTCCTAGTTCGGAGTGGGCTACACCCATTGTTCCGGTTTTAAAATCTAATGGTAAAATTCGAATTTGCGGGGACTTTAAAATCACATTGAACAAAAACTTAATAGTGGACGAACACCCACTACCTTCTATCGAAAATTTGTTCTCATCCATGGCAGGGGGAGACAAATTTACTAAGCTTGATTTGCAACAGGCTTATCTACAACTTGAAGTACGACCCGAGGATAGAAAATACTTAACATTAAATACACCCAAAGGTCTTTATCAGAGCACCAGGCTATTATACGGAATAGCAAGTGCACCTGCAATTTGGCAGAGGGAAATAGAAAACATTTTAAAAGATATTGAAGGCGTTTCGGTGTTTATTGATGATATCAGAATCACAGCACCAAATGACGATACGCATTACAAAAGGTTAGAGTTAGTTTTAGGTAGATTATCCGATTATAACATTCGAGTAAATTACGAAAAATGCCAATTCATGCAAAATGAAATTGAATATTGCGGTTACATTATAGATCGAAACGGAATTCATAAATGTAAAAGAAAAATTGATGCGATGCAAAATGCGAAAATACCCACAAATAAATCTGAAGTGCGGGCTTTTGTGGGATTAATAAACTATTACGGTAGATTCTTACAGAACTTAAGTAGCACCCTACACCCACTATACAATTTACTTAAAGACGGGATACAATTTTCATGGGATAGAAATTGTCAAAATGCTTTTGAAGCCGTAAAAAAAGAAATACTTTCCGAGAGAGTATTGGTACATTTTGATCCAAAATTGCCGATAGTTTTGGCTACAGATGCAAGCCCATATGCTGTGGGGGCAGTACTTTCCCATGTTTACAAAGACGGTACGGAGAGACCGATACAATTTGCATCACAAACCCTTACTACCGTACAGCAAAAATACGCTCAAATAGATAAGGAAGCATACAGTATTATTTTTGGGATAAAGAAATTTTACTATTTTCTTTTTGGTAGGAAGTTCTTACTTTACACAGACCATAAACCTTTGTTGCATATTTTTTCACCCTTAAAAAGTTCCAATTTGCTCACTACAACTCGAATGCAACACTACGCGTTGTTCTTACAAAGTTTTCACTATGACATCAAATATAAGAATACGAAATTACATTCTAATGCAGATGCAATGTCGAGACTGCCTGCAAATTCAAATGAAATCGGTCGTTACGATGAACCCGATGCGTTTGAGATTTTTCAAATTGAAACCTTGCCAATTACACTTAAAGAATTAGCTAAGGAAACAGTACGCGATAAAAGTTTTTCAAAATTAATTTACGGTTTACGCAATGGTAAGGGGATAAATAAAAGTGATCGTTTTAATATTGATCAAACAGAATTTACGTTACAACAAGATTGTTTGTTCAGGTCACAAATGGCAATTATACCAAAATCATTACGCGATCGAGTATTGAAGGAGTTACATACTTCTCATCTGGGAATTACCAAAATGAAGCAACTTGCTAGGGGCTACTGTTGGTGGCCAGGTATTACTTCAGATATAGAAAATGAAGTAAAAAATTGTGTTCAGTGCAACAAATACAGGAACAGTCCCAGTATTGTTCCAATTCACCCTTGGGAAACTAGTACTAAACCTTTCGATAGAGTACATGTTGATTTTGCTGGTCCATTCATGAACTGCTATTATTTCATTTTAGTAGATTCTTATTCACGATGGCCAGAGATACATACGGTAAATAACATGACTGCAAGAAGCACCATACCGTTGTTAAGAAAAATATTTAGCACTTTTGGAATACCTTCGGTTTTAGTGAGTGACAATGGTCCTACATTTACATCTTATGAATTTAAAAATTTCTTGTCAGAAAACGGAATAATTCATAAATTATCACCCCCATTTCACCCTGCAACCAACGGTTTAGCCGAACGGTGTGTACAAACATTTAAAAAAGCCTTACGGGCAATGTTTAATAATGACAAAAGGAACACAGAAAAAAATTTACAAAATTTTTTGCTACACTACCGAAAAAGTCAACATTCCATTACAGAGGAAAGTCCTTCCGAATGTTTGGCCGCGAAATACGCTCCCGGCTAGATCTCCTCAAGCCGGATTTTAATGCTAAAGGGGTTAAAAACGTACAAAGGGTTAAACTATTAGAGAAGGGAGAAAGAGTGACAGCGCGTGAGTACGTTCACGAAAATAAATGGGAATTCGGTAGAGTACATAAAAGACTAGGTCAGTTAATTTACTTAATTAAATTAGACGACGGACGAATCTGGAAAAGACACATTAATCAGATTCGGTCAATTGGAGAAAATACTCCCATCACAATTACTCGAAATTTTAACTCCATTGTACCTGTGGGAGATTCCACTACATTGCTTGATCATAATGCATTACAAAATCATAATACTCATGATGCGGCGACTCCAGTACAGTCAAGTGCAAATCGCGAAATAGGGCGTAATAGTACAGAGGTGGAATTGCCAGATTTGCCCCAACAGGTATCAACATCCGTCCCAAGTGACGCTTGCACCTTACGACGTTCGGAACGTACCCGTAAACCTCCCAATCGATTTCATTTTTAGATTTGTAAATGTTTATACATTGTTTTTTTTTCTTCAATTTTCAGGTGATTGTATTTTCTTACAGAGGGAGGATTGTTACGGATTGTAAATGTTTAAAGAGCGCAGTCGCAGCAAAAAAATGTGCATTACATTCTACATATTAGATGTTAACGTATCGATATATATTATTGAGAAAATAAAGTAGAGTTACAAATATTACGTTTTATTTACAATTACAAAGTTACACAACCTACAATTTATCCCGAAGATACAACAAGGATCACTGTCAATAATGTAACAGATATCAGATAAAACCATAAAATGAAACAGATTCCTTATCGGACGACGCATTTCGAAGTTATTTATCATGTTTCATGATAACTCATATCACTATCAAAACATTTTGATCCATCAGATTTTCAAAAAATAGTCTCATTAATCCTGTCACACGCGTCACGAATTAAGTTTTTGTTCATTAAACTGTTATTCATAATTTAGAGCATTATTAAAATTAAAAATTTATTAAGAGGAAAGAAAGTCTCGTCAAACCTATCGACTCTCAGTGCTAACCAATAAAATAAATTTATTTTATCATACCATGTCAGCTAGCTATGTATTTCGTTATGAAAAATTTCCGGAAGTACAAGGAAAACTGAAGGAAACACTTAAACTGAGATAGAATATCAAAACTAACATCGAACAGTTAATTCGTGACATTTTATATTAGTCGCTATCGCGTAATTACATTATCCATATTAAATTTGCAAGTTCTAGTGTATATTCGACTCTGCAAAATATCCACGTAATTTTTCTTTTCCTTTTGAACTTATTATTTTCATTTTAACCCTTCGAAAAGTTTAAAAGTCCTAAATTCTGAATTGCCTGCATTATAAAATATTAGATTATACTACATTTTAAATTAAAATTATATTTCACAAGTTATAACATACTATATTATTTTTATTATGAAATAAAATATTATTTGTCAAAAATCTTTGTCAGAGAATTAAAAATTTTATTGTGTTAGTTTCAGTTTTCTAATGGAATTAAAATTACAAAATAAATCCATATAATGTTTGATATGCCTGATAAACCTCATGGACGTCTTCATTCGACCAAAACGGAATTGGGTAAAAATGCAATTATTATATAATAATTATTAGCTGGTTTATAAAAAAGGAGCATCTTCGAGGAGCATTAGAAAACAGCAACAACGGCAAAGTCTCAGTTTTTCGTCTTTCCTTCCGTTTCAAGAAAAAATCGTGAAAAAAAAAGCAATTTGTTAAAAACTGGTATTTCAACGTGGTTCAATAAAGGTAATTTATGGTAATGGGACAGAAGAACAACTTTTATGACTCATTACTTTACTTAAAATGCAATTTATAATAAAAAAAATGTAGCAATAACTTTTCTCGGTTAATATAGCTACTGGCAACTAATCAATGTGAATTAATAATAGATTTAGCCCCCCTCTCGTGTAAACAAAATATATTTTGTGCCCAATGGCATCAATTATGCACTTTAATAAACTGTTCACATAACGTCGTCTATCACTATAATTACGAGTAGAAATCAAGAAGTATTAAATAAAAATGTTGATTACCGTCGTAGTTGGTTGATTAAAATTCATATTTAGAACAAAATGGATTAAATACTGTAATTGCTCCAGCACTTTGTAAATCCTTTTTTTTTTCATTCCAATTTAGTTTTACATAACTTTATTGTAATCAGATCACTAGCAATAAATAATAGATGGAAGATTAAACCAGTTTATTATTATACTTTATGAATTTTTAATGATAAAATCGCTAGCCAATGGAAACATTCCATAACCACTTTATAATCATGGGGGGTGAAGCCAACATGCGGACGTTAAGGTTGATGAAGATGAATGGTACCTTCTGGCAGCAGCACAGCAAAAGTCCAAAAAACTAACATGTGTAGGGAGAACGCTTCGATGAACACTATAAGAGAACCCTAGCAATTTTTAACTTTCAACCTTCATCTCACGATATGTCCACAGAAAACACTCGTTTCCGTTAAATTTTTTATCCTATTTTGATTTTAAATTCCATTGGGATTAAAAATCGAATACCGAAACGGGCAAACAGGACATTAATAATAACAACAACAGGTATTTAAATTTTTAAAATCGAACCCTCCAAATTGTCGAATTTTTTCTATTATCTAATTAACGATATTAGATTCGGATGCAATGCGCGTGATGAACGCTACACTACCCTCAACAAGACATGTAATTATTTTAGCTTGACTGTTCTGAGTTTGATTTATTCCTACACAGACATGAGCTCTGATTAGTTCGATGCTTCTTTAATTAACGTAGCTTTTTATTCTTTCTGAATACTCAGCCGTGTGGGAAGGTTATTTGAGATGAAAACAATTTATCACTTACAGGTCCCGCTTTTATCTCGCAATCTTGTACACCTAAAAAGAATTTTTAAATATTTTTAATTAAAATTTTAAGATTTCCTCGTCTTACCACATTTGTACAACTTTCTACTCTGAAAAATTCGAATCCAATTATTCATGTAAATTAAAAACCATGATGGCTTCTTAAAGGGTTTCTTGCGTTATAAATCAAAAGAGCAAATTAACGAAAACAGAACCGAGTTTGTTAACCTGCAGCTGAATGATAATAGTAATAACAACGAAATAGTAATTATAATTTTTTTTCAAATTTTTCTAATCATAACAAAAAATGGAAGAAAATTGCCACCATGATTATACGAAGTAACAACGCATTTACTAATTAACCATGCCTGTCTACATAGATGACTGATGACGATGTCCACGACCTTATAGCATTATGAGAATGTGATGCACTTTACCGAAAACACCAAGACGCAAACCAGTCTAAGAATTTTCGAGAACCGCCAGACCCATGTCAACCTACCCATATCTGGCCGTCAAAATTGAAACCACAATTAGAAGATGCAGAACCCCGAACCCACATCTTATGAAAAACTCACAGTCTAATATTTGACAGTTTCGTATCCTCGGGGACCACCGGTATACAAGAATAAATGAATACCAAAATGGAAGACTAGACCTATTATACTATTTTAGATTATGCAATTGTATGTCGTCGAACAATACGACCCAATATTTCTTTGTCGCTTCCTACTGTGTCCGTTTGATATCTTTGTTAAGTAGATTAGTTCTGTCACGTATTATGTGACAAATTTTTTAAGCTACCTATTTAAATATAGAACAATTATTATTAAAATTAACGTAGCCACATTATTGCATAGTATACAAAAATGGATTCGACACACGAGATAATGACAATATTAGACAAAATTACGTATTATGTACCTATCATGATATTACACGTGCAATTAACCACCAAGGTTTATTATTAATGTAGAACAATGTTACGGTCAAACCGAAATAAATCAAAATTATTTTCTCAATTATTCCAAAAACTTCTATAGCAAATTTTATCAGTTTCAAAATATCGCACGCTTTAAAAAGGAATCAATAAAATGACCCTCGCCCAATAAAAGAAAATACTCGGAGGAATGCTGAATTGATTTGCTATATATTTGGAAAGAAAATTATTGACTATAATAGTTTTTTGATAAATTTTCAGGAAGGGTCTTACAAAAAACTATATAATAAAATAATTGAGATGAAATACTAACATAATTATTGTGATACCCCATTTAGAAATAATCAATGCAAATAAATCTTGATACCCTAAGACACATAACCAATAATTTGAGGGCGGTTTGCTAGTTTTAGAATATTTCAAAATCGGCAAAATAAAAAACAGTTTCCGACTGCATTTCCAAAACTATCTGGGCAATTAAAATTTGTTTTGCTTATTCTTTGAAGATACCGCAAGATTTCTTTTTGGGTCAAGACTAAGAAATTTTTGAGATAAGGAAACTGGAACGCCTCAATTTTATAATCAATTGCGGGACCTTTAAGTGTAATAAGAGTTTAAGTGAATTATCGTCTCTTTTGTTTTTGAGAGTACCTGTATAGACGACCGAGTACGGCATAGAAAATTAAAAATAAGTTTTGAAGAACCCTAACATAAGTTTGTAGTGCTGCTCATTTGCAGAATTTTAAATTAATTTTAGATCTTCTAAACGTGGAGCTAGACTACAAAGAAGCCTTTACTCTACAGCGGTCGTATGTCTACTTTTGGAAAATTCCAAAAATTTTTCTAGCGAAGCCCAAGAGTCGTATATTTAAAGAGACGCCGATTAAAGAAGCCGGGGTTCCCCCGATTGAATTTATTTTGAAAAAAGAAAAAAGATAACGAGGTGTTCAAAATTATGTTTCAATTATTTAATAAAAATTAGTCGGGGTAATAAAGTTTAATTTTATTAGTGTACATAAAAATATGGTAGTATATAAAGTTTTTTACATAAAATAAACATAAATTATTCAAATTGCAATAAAAACTGTTCTTGTTTACACATTTTGATTATGAATGAACTACCACAAGTCGTAAAAACGTCTCGAAACAAATTAAAAAGCAGTAAAATAAATACTATGACCTTACTACCATATAACTTAATAATAATTACCCAATGAAAAGGGTTAAATAATTTACAGCACTATCAAATCTCATCGCGTCACAATTTATCACTGGAATGCTTATTTAATAGCCCCGAGGCTCGTCGGATTTACACGAACGCAAACCTAACACATTCTTGCTTCATAAATTGTGTTCAACAAGTTGCTTATATACCGTGACGGTTATATTGTTATTACTGTACTTATGGTTGCTAACAGATGTAACCCTACCGCGATTATATTAGCCACCTATTACATAGTAACAATCCAAAATAATTGCACTTAATCAATATCGCCCACCCAAATACCATTTAACACCTACCAAACTGACCTACATAACTTTTAACTCTCAATGAATTACATACCAGACTTGAAATGTTTATTTACTCCACGATTAAACACACAAACATAACTACATAATAAAACCCAACATTTACAACTCGCCACAGTCAAAACATACAAAACGCTATAAGTAGTATATTTTGTTTATCAAGTATCTCGCAACCAAACATTCGCCTACAATAACACACAAACTTCGAGTGATGCAACTATTCGAAACTAGCCAAATTTGTCCCCGAAGGAATTGCACAACAATTGCAGATATAAATTTCTAGTACAATAATACAGAAGGTGACTGGTCATATTTCTGTCCGACCGCCCGCAGCTTGGATTGAGACGTCCGGGTGCTTTTATGCAAAATTCAAGTACTCACATTTACAGAATCATAAATTTTAGAAAAGCGTTAAGTGTCAGTTGCGTAAGATAAAACTACCTACGAAGTTTACATAGACAGGTGAAAAGCACAAAATTACTTTTAGAACGTTGAATTAGAACATTGTATTCGACTTACCAAACTGACTCCTCATCCAAGGGTAAAGCGGACTCGGCAATTGTGCAGGATTGTTTGTGGTTTGTTGCTGTTGCTGCTGCTGCTGCTGTTGTTGCTGTTGTTGAATCGTACTTTGCGGATGCGTTGTGCTCTGCTGATGTATATTGCCCGTTTGTTGGCCACCATACATCATATTGTGCTGATGATGTCCCTGCTGGTGATGTGGCGGATGTTCTTGCATATGATGACCCATGTGATGATTTCCCATACCTTGAGCTGTATCTAAAGGCGGACTACCCGTTGTCCCTAACACACCACCGTGATTTACAGCAGTTGCTTGCAACTTACAACTTGCATATACTACAGGAGTTTGATGGCCATTGGGCGCACCATTTGATGCCATGTGCATACTACTAGGACTATCCGGCCGGTAACCTTGGGTACCATCCATTTGTTGGTGTTGGGCACCATAATAAGCGGGATTTCGCATGTCTATTCTATCGTAAGGAGGAAACCTAGGATACGGCATACCCGGAGGTGGCTGACCTGCCGCAGGTGGTCCACCACCATAATGATGAGGAGGCATGCCCTGCCTCAAACCTACAACCGAGGGATCACCACCGCACGAGTTAGGGTCCGCTTGTACGGCACCTCCACCTTGAGGTACTTGCACCGCAGCTCCGTAATGCTGATGATGCGGATGCTCCGCCGAAACCACTCCACCGTTTCGCATGTCCGGCATATACGAGTTTGCAAAATAAGAACTCATAATCCTAAATTTTTTGAGATCACAATCACTTATATATTATTAATTCACTTTATTTTAAATTCACTCACAACCACGGTTACAAGACATTAAGTCGTCCATTGCTTTTAAATTAAATTAACCAAATTTTCACTTCACTCACTAAAATATGTATAGCGTAAATCCTCAAATTTTGGGTTGAAATAGTACGACGGTCGGCACTGATTTTTCACTTAGAAACTGAAGAAAACTCCGATGCAGTATCCCACCCTGAAAATAAAAATGAAATTAATTTTTTGTTTATGCTACATGTTTTACAATTTGAATGAATCGGTCTTGATGAAGCTCAAATGGCAAATGGCCAAGAAAACAAGTAAAGGGCAGACAAGAAATGAGTGACATATGTAAAGTGAGACGGTTCGTCATTTGGGTATCACGCTTCATTATACACATGTGTCCGCGGAATGCGACACTTGTACCTAGTTAGACCAAAAATTTTGAAAATGAGGGAAGTTTCTGGCTATTAACTATACAGTCACTTATAAACTGACTCGCAGTTTTATAAGTCACACTCAAATTTATAGGAGCGAATTATAGAATGCCAAAAAAATGTTGAAATATCGAAAGAATGCTAGTATACTTTTTTGATAGTAAAAAATTAGATAACATAAGATTTTGACAATCTGCCACGCGATGGTAAAATTATATATACTCTGATATATAATATTATGAGCCAAAAATAAAGAGAGTCAAGTTGCAATTAAAATTCATGTTTCAAACTAAAAACTATAATAAACTCGGAGGAAACCAAAACTTTTGACCTCATCCTGTCTCACCAAAAAAACGTTCGATAAGACGTCAATTTATTAAAAATTATGAGATTAAAGTTGAACGATAAAAATGTTCCATTTATAATGAGCAGTATAATTGGTTATATATCTCAAAATTTTGGCTCATTTTATTGTTACTTGTGATTTATAATTGATTACGGCCAATCAACTATAATGTAACTGAAAAACTAAAATTCTGAAATATTGCTACACATTTTTTAGAGTTAATAATCTGGAAAATGTCACAAACAATAATATATTCTGGTCAAGCTGAAGTATGTAAACCACTTAATTATGAAAACCGGAGACATTACGTGACATGTTAACAACTTTTGTTGGATACAAGGTAATTGTTATATTACAAATATGGTTAGATGTTTCGGTAACTTGGCTTGTTTACTGTTGTAATGTCAAAGGGCAGGTACATGGGACTGCTCTATAAATTTTCAGTAACAATCTAAACGAGATCTGGAAATTCTCACTTCTCAGAATTCCTGTGATAATGAACGTAAAACGTTGATCTTAACTTCAAACATTCCACCCAGACAAAATTTCGAAATGAGTAAATTTCACGTAACGACCGTCGAAACCGCAAAATAAAAGTCAACCTTTATCATTTCAAGAAGAAATTATTTTGGAAGCAATTCATTCGTCAGTGTACTAAATGGCGTCCGATCATCCATTTTGACGTTTTTTTACCAAAATAATTGTTCTACCTGTCGAAGCAGGCGACCAATTATTTAGAATTTCTTAATTTTAAAAAAACAAAATTCAAAAATTATTTTCATATATTTATTATGCTTTTAAGTAATTTACGGCAGGTGTAATTTTAATGCCTGTATTATTACAAAATAAATTAATGTATGGACATAATTTTGGTAAGTAAAAAATGCTGCAGGTGATGAAATCAAAATTAAGCAATTGTGGTTTTTATTTATAAGATTAAAGAATTATTTCAGGTAAAAATTTTTGTCTAATATATCGAAAAAGCTTTTTAATTGTATATGTATCCATTAATATGGGGTTTGAAGAACGACACACGATTTGTTATGTTGAAAGTTTCCGCAGAAAACACATGCAATTCGTTAACCGCAGTCAGCCAACGTGACGCCGCCATCAACTTGTAAGGTTTTTGTAAATTTTCCATTTTTTAATACAAGACATGTTTTGATGTATTCAGTTTTATTACTTTTTTTAGCTCAGATTTATTAAAGCAATCTTAATACTAAAAGCTCAGGAACGTATACATAAAAAAATTGTAATAATATATTCCATCTTCTTATGTGTAGTTGTATAATTGGTTTTTATGAACGCAAGAGGAATTGTAAGTGACATACGTAACCATTTTGAATATTTTTATAAATATTCTGTTCAAAATTAAGTGCCTTCTTTACTATAGTCTCTTTTTTCGTTTTTCCACTGCTTGTGGATGCGCCTTCTGCAATCTGGTGAAAGATAACACACCAAAGGTTAGTGGTGTGTGTCTACAGTTTATTTTTTTCTTTATATAGGAATTAAGTAAATCGTAAGTAGCATTGTCTAACACTAACAGGGTCACAGTCACACTTCCTAATCTGGTTTAAGCAGCCCAAACATTTTCTTGTGAGATGAAGCCCGCACATAGAATTTTTAATTAAATAGGTATTGGGTATTTTAAAAAAAAAGTCAATTCAAAATTTTGATCTTAGTATGTTCAATCAAAAAAAGAGTAATCAAAATCGCACTCTCAAAAACGGGTAAGCTACTGTTTAAACATTTTACATCTTAACCACAATTGAAAGCATATTTTAATTTTTGCTTAAATGTTTATTTACCTAATACTAATGAATCAGTAATTTTAAATATTATTAAATCTACTGTAAATCCAAAAAATTCTGTCAGGTATGAACATTTCTGCCTTATGCACTCTTATTGCAATATTCTGTTAGTTCAGTAGAATTAAAACAAACTTCACATTACAATGCAACTGTTCAATAATTATTCAATGTTTTAAACATTGACTGCTTCACAGTGACCGTCTTTGTCTTCTTGGATTGACGTGTTCTCATTGGAAGTTATTAATACCACTGCATTAATCATATTTAATTATGTTAGCATGCTGAAACGTCCTACATATTATCAAACAACTCAGATTTGTCCATCAGGAATACTTCCACTTAAGACCCAAGTCTTTGCTTTCCTTTTATCCTTTCTTTTATGATTAACCGAAGAATTGAAAATTATTAAATTTGAAATTAAAAAATGTAATTCTTTAATGTAATCTACTACATTAAAAAATAGTATTCCGAGTTGGCAATAATAATATGAAATTGTGTGTTTAAAAAAAACTCCCAAAGAAAACAATCGTGAAAATCAATCAAGTTCGTGTGATTGACTTGTTACTCATTAGAAAAATTTTAAAACTTCTTCAAATTTAAAATAGATAACCACCCACTTTACACCATGAACTGAAAGAGGTAAGTAGAAAAATATGGAGTATAGAGTCTATATAAAATACTTATGATTCAAAGTTGGCAATAATAATAATTGCCTAAATCCCCGTGAAATTACGCTTGTCAATGAACTAAGAAAAATCACATTTAGAAATTCAATATTTCTGCGAATAATTTTTCTAACTTAAGTTTACTACTGCTAAAGTAAAAACAATTTTTGGCAGAATTCTTTAATTAATTGCCTTGTGTACTAGTACATTTGGTGAAAGATATATGTACATACTACATAGGTAGTAGAAAGAGAAATTCTATTTTTAAAAGTAGCTATTTAACCTAAATTTGTTACTAGTCAAACTAATTGAGAAAAAGAGCCCTCCATATTTAAATATAACGTGGAATATAGAAACTAATAGCTAGAAACCATTGTCTAAGAAACGTAATGAAATGGGTAAACGCCTAAATGAGATTTGCATGTAAATGATAACCAACACCACAGCAGAGCCTAACTTTTAATTTAATCAAAGAAGTTGACACTCCAGGGGGTTTTTGGGTAGAATGAGTTTGCGTCACAAAGGGTAGTAAAACGGGTAACACGTTTTATACGAATTGTATAAACTGTATAAATACACCTTAACTAATTCAAACCTCAATTTAATTATTTGCATATTACATAGGATTGGTTTATTTGTTTTCGAATTTTATTTCGTGGGCGTAGAGAAAAAAGAAGCCAAAAATAGAATGCTTATAATAAAAAAAATAATATAGCTTTGAACTTGAGAACGTCGTAATAATGGGCTCGAAACTATTATTAGGTACAATCTGTGAGTAAAACATCGAACCCTCCAGAAATACGTCGGTAACGTAGAAGACCTCCTGCAAGACAGGTGTAAACTAGGAAACTATAAATTTATGCTACCTACAGAAAACTAGTTTAACTTCACAGGTTACTTCTTGAAATTAACAAGGAGAAATTTAATCCATTAAAATGTGCTAAATTATATTTTATGATATGCACCCCGAAACCCCATCTGCATATATCAAAGTATAGAACGATAGTGGAACGTGATTTACTGTTGCAATGTATCGAGAGACTATTGAAAAGACAATTGAAATCGGTTGGCGTAATCGCACATGATGAAAACAATTCATCAAGGCTGGAGAATCGATAATGCCCTGTGTAACTTCATGAAAATGCAAACGGTGAGCCAGCAAGGACAAAGGCCGTATAGGGTAAACGTACAGGAATACAAAGCTTTGGAAACGAGGTGGCTGACCCACCCCCGGACACGCCGATAGCGTGCGGCAGGAATTTTAATCGGGCTAAAACAATCTGGCGTTGCAGAATCCGGACACCGGTCGAAACCCGGAACTTTTGTTAACGGCTGCACTACTTCAATTTCCGTATTCGTGATACGACACATCCATAAATAAACATAAAAGTTACTTTTTACAAACATTTTATGGATGAAAAAATTTCAGCATCATGATTTTATCAACAGCTTTAAAACGTGACAACTTTAAGGTCATAAAGGGTCAAAGTCAAAACTTTTGAGAAGTATTTCGTAAAAGTTTAAAAGACGTGAAAAGTTCAACTCGACAGATTCGAGAGTATTTAAATTTACGACAAAAAATAATTAAAAAATTGTACAGCAACTACCCTCTAGGTGCGAAGTTAAAAAGTATTTAGTGTGGATACAAAACTTAACAGGCAAAGGTCAAGAAATCTCACAAATAACGTATAGATGGCAGTAAAAGGCGTTTTGGATTGGTATTTTTGGGGTGGGGCAAGGGTGGGTTTATCCACCCGAATGATTGAATGTAGGGTGGAGTCGCCCTACCAGATGAAAGGGGAAAATATAAAACAATGATGGCTGCTATCCATCAAAATGGTTGCCATAAAATAGAATGTTAATTCCGTTTAATGGCTGTTTAAAAGTTTTATTCCTTTTTAAACGCTTTGATTCTTGTAATGTTCACACTTTGATTATCCTTTCAGTTATTTTGTTGCACCCTTAACGGTCACATGTTGGAATTTGTGACTTTAAAATTTTTTCTCTTCCCGACCACATGGTGAGTTAATTAAAAAAATTCAATTAAATTTTTTTTTTTTAAATAATCTTTGTGTAAAATAAAGTTCGCGAAAAATAGAAAAATTTCTATTAGAGAAATTCGTTCGTAGTTGTGCTTTTTCATCCGGTTGATTATCACCGTATCACTCTGAGCACACATGAGTTGAGTGTTGCGGAATCAGCAGCAGTACCCGGAACGTTCAGCGGTTCACGATAAACGGGGCTCATAATTCACTTGCTTACCACCCCCAAACCTTTGTGTTTAAATGTGCCACCACGATTACAATCATGTTTATGCCTAACAATGATTTTTTAAATTTAAAAAATTTCTCACACTACGAAGTGTCTTGTAAAACAAGAGCACTCGAAAAAAAAAAACTTTTAAGTCTCTAAAACTACGTGATTAAACCTAAATGTGTCTAAAACACTTGACCGATATCTCGAAACCGCATTTTTAATGTTTCAAAGCATTACCCAGTATCAGCTTTAAAGGATCACGACTAAAGTGCTCTTAAAACTATCAGAACGGTAACTTTTGAAACTTGCATTATTTAGATCCCACGTGCACAACTTTGTGCATTAATAACTAATTTACACTATTTTTAAGCAAAAATTTTAAACCCGGAACTGGGTTAACATCAAAACGCTGTTACAGTGAAAGTACCTGTATAGTGAAGCTTGACAATTTTTTGACAATTATATTTCGGTCATAATTTTTGGAACACCGTTTGAAAACTTGTTTGACAAATGAGAAATTACCAATCTAAATGGTAAAATATGACGTAATCGTAAGTGTATCAGCGGCATCGTTAATAAAATTCAAATTGGACAATTGACCTTATGAACAGTTTGCCGTCAACGAAAAACATCTAAATATTTTGTGAAATTTTAAATTTTCAAAAGAAAGTTTGGTACAAATAAATCAGACGATTATGACGCCCAGAAAAACATTTTTTCATACTTAGCTTAAGACAGAAATTGCAATTCAATGCAATGCAGCCTTGTATAAAAACGTGAATTCGTATGTTTAAAATACCCCTATAATAGAAATGAAAAAATAAATCACTATTAAATTAAAAACCAAAATGTGTCTAGCAGAAACAGAAGAACGAAAGAAATGATATAAAATTTTTCCCTAAAATTTGTTTGTGCCAATGGCAAAGTCAAATAATTTTATTGGCAAAATAATTATTTTCAAGTTGAGTATTCAAGTTGAAGGGACCTCTTTAGAAAACCATTTACACGATTTTTTCGGAGTAGATTGAATCATTTAAGCCGTTGGGTTGTTCAACTTTTTTCTTTTAAGTGTCCCTGCTACAATTAATTTTATCGCATTCTTTAAGACAGAAAATCTACTCAAATCAAAATGAAGAAGCTGCTAATTGCCTTTTATATTATTTATGTGGTTTATGACAATTCATGGCTCGGTAATGAACCGAGACATTTAATTGGCGCTAAAAATAACCGTACTTATATAATTTCTTAATAACTATCTAAAAAGTTTCATAACTTTCCTATTTACTAGGTTCAAGTACCTATTACATAGCTACTATGAGCGACTAAAATAATCAAATTTAATTTATAATTTGTCAGTAGTTGTTTTATTATGTTTTTATGTCGTTATTCTTGAATTAACATTTTTTTTAAATGTATTAAACGTGGGGAGTTTTCTACCAGTGTTAAATTAATTCTTTAGGCAGTTTTAATCTATAGTATATAAAATTCAAAGTTAATCGGTGCACGCGTTTATCCATAATAGAGTAAAAATCCAAACATACACACAGACATTGCTTTAACAGTACTCTCGAACAATTCGTATTGGTTCACAGTACCAACTCATTTTTTTTTGTGGCGAATAAAATAATTTCTTGTGTTAGTACTTCGAAAATGCTAAAGCACATTGAAAACCTTTATGCATATAAAAAATATTCGCCGTTTAAAGCTGAACTCCTATTTCGCCGTTTTCGAGTTATTAAAGAAAAACTGAATTGAGCTCTAATTTAAGTAATAATAGTAAACCAGAGTTTTGAAATGTTAACATTTATATTAATAATAATTTGCGAACTTAAATTAATTTTCTTTATAAAGTAAGTAGTGTTAACCCTTAATTTTACTAATTTCTATTTCTTAAATTTTATGAATACTAATTTTCCTAATTATAGAGTAAATCAAACAGCAAGACATTACAGTCATCGCTACTGTATACCCGTGGAGCCTCTTGAATTTAAACGTCTTCATGACGGTCGGTGAAACGTGCAGACGATTGCTTTCATTTTTGGCTGAAAGAAGTACATGCGACTACAATCTTTTTAAGGTATAAAGATAAATATATTACGAGGTCTCTTATGTTGAGTTCTGTAGCTGTAGCTTCTAAACAAAATGATACTATCACTATCTAAGAGTAAAATAAAAATGTTCTAGTTTCGTGCCTGTGTGGAACCGCTCTTATATCGGAAATCCGAAGCTTTGCTGAAAAGAAGCCTACTTTGCAATTTTTTACAGAGAAATGGCTTCTTTACACTGAAAAGTGTGAATAATAAAGATTTTTTAGCAAAATAGATCTTTCAAGATAGCTTAGGATTGTAATTCCATGAATAAGGGATCATTACCCTCTGCTAAACCGTAGCTTATTATTTCAACGTCGGGTGCACAATAGGAAAATGGCGTCTTCTTTGCACTCTAGTAATACTGTTGTAAAGATTTGAATTTGAAGTTCTTGAAAATCTGCTAACTATATAATGCTATTCAAGTTACATAATAACATAATTTTCTTTGAGTTATTCCTTTTCAGATTGTAGCGATCTGAGGAACGTCTGAGATTCAAGCACCTTGTATGCCGGATGACACGCCGATTTATTATTTAATTATAATTGATAAAAATGCAAAAATAATGTTAGCGTTTTAAAAAAATATGAATTGTTTTATTTTAAATTAAGACTTGCAAAATCTTGTTCGTAATATTTTTCGTAAATAATCGCAATCGGGGGGTCTGGGAGGTATGAAATAACCCCCAGTACAGATAACTAAATAATTCCTTCGTTTTAGAGAGCAAAATTCTAGAAAGTATTCCAATTTCTAGTCTGCCCCGGATTTACACCTACGTTTTGTGTCTTCAAAGATTCATTCTATAGCAGCTTAAACTATCGCTGAATTGAAACTCAACAAATTTTTAGAAATAATTTTAAAAGTTCTAACAACAAATTCAACGATTTAATAAAATTATAATGATATGATGAAACTATAATCTTAGATATAGGTAAACCAATAAAAAAACATCTCTGAAGCCCCTCATCGAACTGGAAAATTACGAAAATAACGTTATGATGTTAAATGTAGCACTTCATGAAGGCCGACCCTGTCTTTTAAAATAAGTGTTGCAACTATTTACATACCGACAACAGAAAACAACAATTTTTAAAAAAAATTGATGGTGGCAACTACAGAAACCTGTAAGGGTAGGACAGTTAACGTACTACAGCCCAAAAAATAACATTGTTTTTACATTCAAGATATAAGTAAAAAAAAAGTCTTGCTGATTTCAACGATCTTCTCGTCTATTTTTGTCATGTACAGGGAAGTCTCATTATACTTGGATATAATAAAATCTAGGTACAAAAATATTAAAAAAAAAATACGTTAGAAGTGCACGAGTGTGCCCAATATGAAAAATACCGGAGTACCCTGGGTCAAATAACATTGATATAAGGACATCAGATGCTATCAGATCCTACAACTTCGAAGTCTTGGAGTTGTGAGCGTTTAAATAATATGCTATTTGAACACAATATTCTTTAATAGTTTTTCTTAATATAGCACCAAACAGAATTTAAATTGGCATTAAAATAAAACATAATTTTAACCACATAAATACATTCATCGTCAAATATTCATAAAACGGGAAAAATTTCAAGCTATGTAGTTTAAACAACATTAATTTTTTTCATAAAGCATAAATAACTAAAAATGTTATAATTAGAGTAAAATAAATACACAGGTCAAACAAATCTCACAATTTTATAGGTACTCAATTTTCTAATGTAAAATTAAAGCATCAAAACCGTGTATACCGCTGAGATTGTTATTTTTAGCCATCGCAATGATTTTGATGTCTAAAAACATTATTGTTGCGAATGTCTCACATAAACTTTTCCTGATATACATATCATTAAGACCTTTCTATATTATTAGCTTTGACACAATTTCCCACAAATAAAACCTAATACTTGACGGGATTCTAAACCACGGCTCCAATAATTTAAGAATAGCTATACGGTTTGAACTAGTAAGTAAATTCTATTAATTAAAAAAGATATTCCAAATAAATAGAGAAAATATTTTAGTAGCAGTGTTTAATGAAACATTTTTCCTATTATTATACAATATTGCAGATCAATGATGCCGAAAGAACTGTGTGAATAATTTCAATGTCGTTAATAATAAATTGATGGGTTATTAAAAGGTTTATTGTGATAAATTGCGCCAATATTATTGATTGAAGATGATTATTTTAAAATAGCATCTCGGTGAATACAGAATTTAATTTAATTTCTTCGCATATGTTGATTTTGTTATTAAAATGCATAATATTATTACGTTAAAAACTGCAGTTTATACAAAAAAGCGTAAACATAAAGCAATAAAATTGTTTGACTAATTTAAAGGGTAATTAAATTTTGATGAACTTGAAAGACCAAAATTATTTATTAGGTGTTTTGTAGTATGTAATGAAATTTTAAACGGGTAATGCAAAACAGTTTTATAATGGTAAAGTTTATGAAGAAGAAAATTGCATATAAATTTGTAAATGATGCAACTTTTAAGTAATAATTATTCACAAAAACATTTTACAAACAATTAATTTTTAGGAATGCAACATAACAATCAGGTATGTATATTAAAATTTTGAATTTTGTAGCAAATGTTGAGAAGTGTAAGCGAGTAAAATTGATATCTCTGGTCTAAATATAAATGATTTACGTATGTTATCAGTTGAAAAAATTGACACGAAATCCCATCCCTAGAAATAAATAAACTGTGGCATATTTATAGTTGTCAGATGTAAAATGATTTCTTATCTCTTTTGCTACTCCGAATATCATCATTTTAATTGTACATCGAAATCTGTGGAGAAGAGCATATAAATTTAGTTAGCATGCATAGGCAATATACAGAATTTAAGTGGTGAAAGCATTTAAATAATTTCACCCCAGATGCATGCGTTTTAAAACAAAAATAGGAACTTTTAGTACAAAATGCGGTTGAATTATGGGTTGAATGTTTGTTATCTGAACGCTAGCGGCGCTGATGTTCGTCGGCAATTCTCAACCACACACATCCGCGAGCCACTCAATTTATCAATTTCAGTTTTCGCTCTTGCGACATTTCTGGTTTGTTTTATGGTGCTTTTATGTTTTTCGAAACTATAACACTCTATGTATTTAATGTTTTAGTCATATATTAAATAAACACTCACAATTTTATCTTAATTTTTACAAATTACCGCTTATGTCACATTACTACCGAAAACACATTCTGTTTGGGTGCTACTCAAAATAAAATTCTCGAAAAAATAAATAAAGCTCTAAATCGTTGCGTAACGAGCTTTATTCTCCGACGCATTGTGCGGCGAATAGAAAGTTTCGTTCAGGCCAAAACTGTTATCAGCACAAAAGACACTTTCTAAAAAAATTGTCAAAGCAAAATCTAAAATTGCACAATAACATAAAAGAAGTGAAAGCTCTAAACTTTAAAAACGTTTGTCATTCTTATGTCGCTCGAATCCAAAATTTAGAAACTGTAACAAGTTTAGTTCACCGCCGAGGCTACAAAAACACGAAAAACGCAACACAATCGATAACTTTAAACTAAAGCATTATTAGTTAAAGGAGAAAATCCCATAATCTCTAACTCTTAAGCTAAGCTTAGCTACAACAACTTTAGAATAAAACCAACACAAGTTTTAACTAGCTAACCGGAATAGATTTCCATCTAGGAAAATTTCAATTATCTTTCACTCCTCCTCAATAATTCAAATTTAGATTGTTTACCAACTTAAACTTCTAAACGTGTTTTGATGCTACAGTAGTAAACTTTTAGAGATTAGCATAGATAGGCGGCGGCAGCGAGTATATTTTCAAAAACTTGAAATCTAAACATGAAAAATTATGTTGTTTTCAATCGACTGGTTTACAGTTTTATTTTAACCTTGAACGATTTTTGTCCGATTGACATTATTTTCCGTTTCATTCAGAAAATATTAAGGCTAGATTGATATTCTTAAGGTGTGGTGATATTTTATTTTAAACCGTTTGATATTTTTGCGGTTATTTTTGATCAATAAATTTACCATATTTATGAAACCGAATTCGAAAATTATGTAAATTTAATTTTATTGCAAACTCTCTCACTTGTTTGTGTATGTTAAGTTTTACTTTTTTGGTGCTGTTGATTTCAGTTAAATTCGGTCTTAATATAAAAGGAAATTTGATTAGGACAAATGATGAACTTTAAATGTTATTCGTGAGTTTAAAAAATGACGTGCAGTTGTTGACTATATTCGAAATCCCTGGTCATTAATTTCCTGTCTAACTAAATAATACCCCTAAGATCTCGGCAACTGTTTCAGGATTTTGAGTGGTAAATCAGTAACGTCTTCATTTTAAGTGGACTGTATATTTTTAAATCAAAATACTAAATTTTTTTTAAATATTCAGCTGTATGTTTCGGTATGCAATTTTGTATACATTTTCTGATATTTGCATAAACATTGCAAAATTGCTCTTGCGTGTTATAAATGTGTAGTAGGTAATTATTATTTACACTAAATTTTTGCTACTTATTTCTTTTATTTTATATGCTAATAATTTAAATTTAGCAATGAACAAGTTTTTATAATGCAAATATAATTGAGGAAAACTACATATTACAATAATTGAACATAAATACTTGGGAATTTTTAGTCTACATTGTAGCTGCAATTACCTACAACAAAATGTAAATTTCAATAATATCAGTAAAGAAACAAAATAACACTCAAGACATACTAAGTGTTTTATATGATATACACCTTACAGGAAATATCAACAAAAACAGATAATTTAAGAATACTAAAAATACAATAAATTAAAAACCAAAGGAAGTTATAAGAAATGCAAAATAATTCTAATTCGTAATGATTCCATTATGAATAAAAGTTGAAAATACTCTATAATGCCACTTTTTAATCCTGCAATCTGTTAAATTGAAAAAAAAAACTTGATAACAATCTTCCAATTTTAATTTATTCCTGTGTTACAACTAAAAAACAGTTTATTTTGAACCAATATTATAAATTACGAAATAGGTAAATACTAAGGTCATTAATTAATGAAGGTGTATTATCAAGAAATTTAATAAAATAAGATATTTTTCTTATTTTAATTGGTGAAGTTTCACGTAGTCATTTACAAATCAAATTTTGATGCGCAGGTTACAGAGGAGGCTTTGAAAATTTATTTGACATCGAGTGCTTTTCTAACCAAATAGCGACAATTTGACTTTGTAATAAAGCTATCTAAATGGAAATGTACTGTGCTACTCATCAGTAAAACACGATTCACGATATCAACTTGTTCGGTAATGAGGTGTAAAAGCATTCTACAGAATTGCACACGATTTTTTTTATCACTTTTAGACAGTTGTACTAGTGCTAGATCACTTTTTTAATGTCAAATAAAGCTTCCAAACCTCCTGTACACCCGACACTTTGCCTTTCAAACCAACGCAACGCCGACGGCACTTCTGTGAAGGACTTCTAGGTACAATGAATAAAAATTGTCAAATATTGATTTAAGATGCCTAATAGTGAAATAAAATAACCTATAAGTAAAATGTTTACAAAAATTTCAGTTTAAATATAAATTAAAAATTTGTTAATTCGTTAATTTCACCACTTTTACATGTCAAATATATCAAGTATTTATGAAATCTGGTAATCCTGGCTATTTTTTGTCGATGTTGTTAAAAATCATCACAATTTAGAAAAGTTATATGAATTTAACCAACTCTCAATTACAAATCTCCGAATCTCAGAGAGATTGTGATTTAGTGGTTTTGAGTTACTTAGGTGAAAGCTTTTATTGAATGTTTAGTTCAGTGCTGTTTTTTGAGGATACCGTAAAAAAATAGTAATGTATAGCGAAAAATCCGAAGAAATAAACAAATAACGTATAATAACACAATTACCTATATTATACAAACAAGTTACACTTTCCTAAGCAAGCCAGTAAAAATTTTTAGAGAAGCAATAAACTAAATATCCACAAAGACAATTTTCGTTCAAGAAATTTCCTGTTCCAATTTAAATGTCTAGGGCAGATGTGGCCGACGTGGCGTCTTCTGATCAGAGCCAAATCCACCATTATACCAAGAATATTTGTATGTAACGTTATATCTCTCAACCTTCATCTACTATTACAAAAATCAGTAAAGAAGTTTTTTTCTTCATATAGCGTAAGGTATTTTTGGCAAATTGTGTTCTCGTTTATCACGGCTTCGAATGATTTTTGATGCAGAATAAAGCAAATCATTCATTTTCAGAATAAACAACAATAGTTCCAGTATTGAACCCGGTGGAACATCTCAATTTTTTTAATATGCAGTGGATTTTGTCCAAATGCATTGCAGATGGTTGATATCTTACAGCATGTAATTCTAATTCTAGATCAAAGGCATGGTTTATTAGAATATTTCATTAAGAAAAACTTTACTTTATTCATTTATGGTGTGGTCAAAATCTGCATTTTGGGAAAAATCACCTAGATCCCGTACTGTCGCGACATAAGGATGTAGTTGTTCTCAAATAGCGGAAAGTTCATATTGAATCTTTAAATATAAAGTTTAAATATAAAGACTAGTGAACGCGACTCGTAATTATTTTATTCTACTTTTCAAGTCACGAATACAGTAGCGTACCGTCACGGGGGACAGAGAAAGACCCTCACCTATTTCCAATTTTAAAGCACATTAATTTAATTAATAGACAAATTGACATTGTTGTTGTTACGCATTAACTAATTGATTTCCAGTATTTAAAACATTTATTTGTGTTGGTATCCGAGGGATAAATTGCAGAGAAATTATGGTGAATAGCAAAGGAATTAATTATGAAATCGTAAAAGAATTAGGAATGTTGGTCTGCGGTGGTACCAGCTCATTATTAATTTTGTTTTGTTGGTTTTTTTGATTTTGCATACCACCACCCAGTCCAAAAATAAATTTTATATCAATTTAAAAATTAGTATTATCGAAAAACATACTATCATTATAGAAATAAAATAGCAATCAAAAAATCATAACCGGATTTTTCGAAAGAAAAAAAAACAAGTTTAATGAAATGCAAGCTGTTTTAGCATCGAATATTAATTAAAATATGCAAAAACACAAGTCTACGTAAAACAATACTCAAGTGCATTGCCATTCCAAATAGATAACGTATTGAATATTAATACTCAAACTGAAGTCTCAGATCAGCGGAAATTCCCAACTTTTTCTTGGCAACAACATTAGAAAACCTACCTAGTTATGTGATTAAAATCAAAAACATTTTAAGGAAGGTCGTATAACGTATAAAATAATCAAACATACAATAAATCACTTTAATATATTATTTGGGTAATATCGCAATGTTAGTCATCACAAATTTTTTAATAGAAACATTAAAATGTAATATTTTGATAACGTTGTCAACGTTCCATCATGGAGTCAATTTTACATTCAAGAGATAATGACCTCTTTTCTATTTAAATCACTAACAGATCATTACCTCATAAATTATTCTACGCAACAATGTTTATAAAACCTAATATAACATTCAGAAAGTTGCCGAAAAATCAGCTGATTTCCCCATGTAGTATTTTATCATCATTGAGTGTATTCAAATAGTTTAATAAACATTATAATTAAATCATCGTAATGAGTATGTAAATCATTGTTAATATGGTTAATTAAAATGTTAATTTTCACATTAAACCGTTACAAATTATTATTATTAAATGCTCGGTATAAAAATAAAAGATAGTCCATTCGTTTTCATGATAATGTACATTTTATACACATATATACAGAATGCGGCATAGCCTATTCACTGCATCAATTTGAAAGCTTACTTATTTTTATTTTTTAAATTATTGATCCACCATCACATTTCAAAGGTGGTTTGGCGATTTAATCATTTAATAACCCATAGTTATCCCTCCCTTAGGAAAAATTTCTCAAGTAGGGCGTACCGATTGCAATAATACTTTGTAAGTTTCAAGTTTTACGTATTTTTTGTAAACGCCGAGAATGTTTAGTTGTGCGCAAAACGTAAACGTTTACACGTTCGGCATTGTAATTGAAACTAATAAATAATGCATCTTGCGAATCTTCAATTGTTCAACATATAAATTGAAAAATGACTGCTAATACTTTCGATCTAAAAAAATTATCTGGTTTGCATAGGTAAATAAATTATTTTGCTGGCCTAAACCAATTCAGTTTGATTTCGAGGTGATATCGGAAAAACACGTTTAAGCTCAAAAACTGGAATTAAGAGAGAAAATTAATTCCAATAGCTACCGAAATTCAAATTGAAACATGCTTATTTATGTTTACATTATTAACATCGTGTACATCCTGCAATAAATATTTGACATAGCATAAAAATACATGTTACAATTAAGATAATAAGATTATAACGTACACCTACGTTTCGATGATGACGTAGTTTGCATGTTAAAATATAGTTAACAGAGAATCAGGTGGGTTTCGTCGTAAGCTTTACTAGGGTAGGGCACATCTGTGCCAAGGGGTGCAGAAGAAAAACATATTAACGGTAGGGATCTTGTAAAACACGTAAACTAAGGTACTGGCACGACACGCTAAAATTAAAATTTTATTACAAAACTAAATTTAAATCCCGTAATACCAATCAGAACAATAATTTTGTTCCCAAACTCGAAACTACATACTAAAGTCATAAATAATTATCTTCACCTAAATTTGTGGCATCCATAATATTGATAAAAAGTAAACTTTTCTGGTGCACTTATTACGTAATTCTACAACAAAAGCTTACGTACTATCGTTTCCTTCCCGATACGCCGTTATTAGTCTCGACATGAGTTTAGTCGTAGACTCGTAGACAAAATAGATAGTAAAAAGCTATAAATAATACTCTTACGCCTCCTAATGCTTTTACGAAAATTGATTGTGAAAAAGCTTTTGTTCCGTAAGTAATCACTTTGGAATAAACTCAAAATAGTCGATTAATATTTTAAAATGTCGGAATTACACAAACTTTCAATAAATACAAATCACTAGGTAAAAACGATCAAAAAGAGTTTACTTTAACTTTGCTTTTCTCTAATCGAGCTTTTGTCGCATTTTCGTGTCTTAGCTTAGTTACTACCGGTATTAACCAATCAGAAAAGCTCGGTTATAGATTAATTTAATAAAATAATACTTATTGATTGATTATTTAAAAAATTGATTATATAAATCACAACAACTGATATGAAAATATATTGCTCTAAGAAGTCATTATACATTTTTAGCGTAGGTTTCTATAATTAAATAGTGATTAACTTGTAAACTCATGCGAAATGTGCCACTTCCACACTTTTTATGTAATATACTATTTATATGATATAAAAAAGGTTTTTTTTTTAATCTTGTGGCAAAATGTCTGCTTATTTTATTATTATTTTAGGTTGCAAAAAACTTTATACGTTTAAAAAGACAACCTTTATCTTAGTATTATTAAAGTTTTCTTTAAATATTTTGTTTACATAAATATAATATTTAAAAAGATTTTGTTTGGATTTCATCAGATTAAAATGTTTTTTTGTTTCGATCTCACGATGTTGGCTGAAAGTAACATCTGATATGGCACAATAAAACAATGCTTACGCGCACTTTATACAAAAATTATTATTTTAAACAAAAGTTTAATTTTCATCTATCAATTGTTAGGTAAAAGTGGCACTTTTTGTAAACGCAATTGTTTTTAAAACAAAAAAATGGCAGATCACATTAAAATACTTTAGTGCCACCCATCGTCAGCACTAAAGTAATTTTAATTAAATTCAATAGTTATTTATATCTTTACGTTTTCTGATTAAATAATACGATGCTTTATTCGGAACTAATGTACATTTTTTTGGATCATCTGTAAACATAGTACTTTTACCGGTACGCTCTCCTACAAACACGCCATAAAATATCAAACATTAGCTTTTAATTACACCATACATTATTATGTTCAATTTAGAAAAAAATCAAAAATTAACTTTTTATAAACAATTTTTGTTTTCATTTATGAGATTTATGAGTTTACGGCAAATTTTCTATGGGATTTTCTTTAATTTTACAACAAAAATCTAAAAAAATATAGAAGAGCAACAAAAAAATGTCATTGAATATTTCTAAATTTTTTTGAATTTCCTAAGATTCTCTATGATTTTTCTTTACACAGTAAAAAGTATTTCGTTAAATTAACAAAAAATGTTGTCCCAGCAGGTCTACTACAATTTTTTGTTATATTAGCAAATTTATTACGCAGAATAACAACTTCTATGATTCAAATTATTATAGTATTTTGTAAGTATTTATGTTACTATAATAATAAAATTTGTTAATATTACAAAAAATTGTAGTGGACCTGCTGGGACAACATTTTTTGTTAATTTAACAAAATACTTTTTACTGTGTACAGTAAACATGGTAGAAAAAGTAAAGAGACATAAAATAGAAAGTCATCGGATTTTCCCAGTAAATTTCTCGTCGTGTCAAATTTTAGGTTTTTAGGTTAAAATAGAACTTTAATAGGTTGAATAAAAAATGAAAGAAAATTTTATTTATTTGAGTATTCATTACGTTGCAAGCAATAGTAAACAGAAATTAAAACAAAAAACATAAAACTTTAATATGTAATTTCCTTGCCAAATCAATGTTTTTAACACTCGTAGAATTGCGCACCTAGGCTTACGCTTTGCTAAACAACTTTTGCAACGCATTGTATAGAATACTACTTCTACATTATTGTACCTAATCTAAAATAATAAAAAAAAGTATCGTTTTATCAATGGTTGTTAAAAGAATTATTATATGGTAAGACTGAAATTAAACTCGAAAAGTAGGCATTTTGCAACAGGTAGTTGCAGCTATTTTGCAACAGAAAATAGTAGTTTATGGCATCAGTCTAGTAAAAAAAATCGTTATTAAACTCGTATAATGATTCCATAACAAAATGGACACCTAGTTATACAATCAGGATACATTTCCACACGTGATTCATACAAAAATTTTCTTTCTACTGAATATATTCCAAAATCCAAAATAATTTGAATTGAATTATTTGAATTTAATTCGATTAATTTTAGTGCCTGCTCTTCCACTACAGCATTTCTAATTTTTTCAGATATTAATTCATAATTGAATTGAGCGACTGTTTCGTCACTGTCCAGTAATACGAACACTATTAGGTTAAAATACAATTCTGGCTTAAATATCAATTATAGCATTTTGGGGCACGTTTTATAATAGTAACTAATACTATATTATAATATATTTTTTCCGCTATACTTTTAGAATTAGTTATTTCATTAATAAGTACATAAAACGCACAATTTTATTTGGAGAGAATTTAAAAATACTTGCAACTTGTAATAGTAGTGAATTTTCATGATAAAACAGGTCCCAGGTGTACATAAAAAATGTATGAACAGCGACTGCCCTCCCCTCTTTATGATAAACTTTAAATGTGACTTTTAAGTTCAAGTTCATTGTGTTAGGTTAAATTAGTTATATTAAATTAGGTTAGGTTAGGTTATGTATTAAATCCAAAATATTTTGCTTAATAAGCTTAATCGAAAAAAAAACAAAAAACTAATGACCGGTTGAGGGTAATAGACCGAATGTGAATTCGACTGTCTTTAATTGTAATAAAAGTAATCAATATCACTAAAATATAATTAAAAATAATTTTACTCCAATAAGAAGGAATGCAGATATGGAATTCTCAAAATACTAAAATTAAAACTTCAAATCTAATTAAATATTGAAACCTACCTATACATGTTTTCATATAGCTGGGCTTAGCGGAAACCAATCGTAAGAATTAAGTCGTAAACGTAAAGGTGTTTTATATTTAGTATTATAAAAATTTTAATTATTATAAGCAACTGTTTTTGTTTTACTTTCAGTAGCGGTATAGGTAAACATAATCGTGCATTTTTTTAAATTAAGCGTCAATCATTCAACACCTCAAAAAATTTCTTATTTACAAAATTAATTATAATTTATCTACACAATCACTGTGACATGACCGACAATAAAAAAAAAAATTAAGGATTGTTATATCAAGTTGCAGCAGAACAATTACGACGTTTACACAGGCTCTGCTGAAAAATGTATTTGAGTAACCCGTGTATTTTACATATTATTTATTTTTGCCAATTAAATTAAAAACTTAAACAGGTGGAAATTTAGACTCACAATGTTTTGAAGAATAGTGCACGATATAAACATTTTTGTCGTTTTTTGTTGATTTAAAGCAAATCATATACCGAAAAGGCTAGAGAGCCTACATTCAATTTATCAAAAAGTAATATTTTAAAATAAGTATGTAAATATAACAATTTCTTCGATATGATATAAAGAACTTAAAACTACCGGAGAAATTTGGACGAAAATTTGCAATGTTTAATTTTTTACTTTCATAATTATGCGAAATTTACTTAAGATAAAAGTTTTGAAAACCCAAATAAACAACATAGATACTTCTTGGCTATTATTAGTTAATTTTTCTTATCGACTTAGTTTTATTTTGAAACTTTCCACCGATAAAATAAAAAAGCATGTTATTTTGTATAATATAACCAGCAACGGAATGATTTGAAATTATTCAGTAAATTTATCCTTAACCTAACTTTTTAAGTTCTTAATTGCAAAATTCTGGGATGGAAGTCAGCACTTAAGAAGCCTACCATTGTCTAATGAACTTCTACATGACTTCCATCATTCCCTATAATTAATCTAATTCCGCTTTCAAATACTTGGACACACCTCCGCCAGTCTAGTTTTAGACCTTAAAAATGTCTTAATCCATTACATCATAATTGGGTTCCAAGATGTCGGCGATTATTTGTAACACAATTTTCAACAGAATATTGCAACTATAAAATCGTAAAAAAATTACACCTGTAAGGCGAATTTAAATTTATTAAAAATTGAATTTACATGTTACTTATTAATTTGCATCACTTTAATATGTAAATTTTCTCTTGTAAAAAAGCGAAAACTTGTCATAAAACACTTAATTTTAAGCGTCTGCGTATTTTTTCCGGAAATCGAGTCGAAATAACAAATTCGATAACGATTTTTTAATAAAACAGCTGATCACAAGCGACAATAATTAGTAATAAATATTTATAACGAAAATATACGCAGATGTTTATAAAATTCATCGACCCGACAAGTCGTGATATATTATCGAGAATTATACAGTCTCGTTATCGTTCGCAAATCTTCACTTTTGAATTTGGCCAATTACTTCCAACGGCGCGTAACTACTATGATGTGCGATGTTTTTGGAGGGTCCGAAGGCTAAAGAATAAGAAACGCGAGCTTTACTTTTGGGAAATAATTAAAAAGCGCAGTTCGGCTACTTTCACGTGATTGTTAAGTACGTACTAATGTTAGCTCGTGGCTTGTTCATCAAGTTGGAAGCGGTTTGAAAAGGAAGAAATTTGAAAAGAGCGTGAAATAATAAATTTATGTGATGGAGCTTAATGAGGAATTGAAACCGAACCCAGAAAATGATAGGTGGAATATGTATTTGAATCCCCGTTAACATTGGCTTGATTTATGTAGCCTGAGGGAATCGAAGCTGATTAGACAGACGTAAGGCAACTTCTTGTATAATGAGACATGCATATGTATGGACGGTATTAAGTACCTACTTGGTATATAAGAAGGGTGTACAACTGACAGTATCTACTAATTGCCCTATGATTTATTATCCGACCTTAGCGAAAAATTAAAATTAAAACGCTTACATCGAATCGGCGGGTTAGTATTTAAGTAACGCTTAAAATTTTTGGCATAACTTAAAGACCGATGGTTATATACATAATCGTTACGTAATTTTATTGAAAGCGAAGGAATACTAACGTTATTATTTTTAGATTTGGTGAGCGGCAGCTGCGTACTCTTTTTACCAAACTTTTTTTAAATTACTTATATCTCAATTTAGGCTTTAATTACGAGTAATCCAAGTGTTCTAGAAATAAAAACTGTTGATTGGTTAATGTTTTGGTTCATTGTGAGACGCCCACATCAAAAAAATTTAGTTTAGATATTAGCAGCTTAGAAAAAGAAACGTCAATAAACTCTAGTGCCTTGGGACTTTTCCAAACAGTTATGAATCTGTCTTCAAAAGTTGGTCATTTATGTCTGCAGGTTTTATAAGTTATTATCGCAAGTCGAAAATAAAAAAAATTGGAACCAATTTTTTTCGCAAATCTTGCGACTGACGGACGTTGCAAAATGTTAGCGAAATGATTTAAATGCGATGGCGCGAGTTTTGTTTATTGACCAATAAATAAGGTATTGGCAGATATTTAGAAAATCGCAAGTCGAGTGTTTGAAAAATTTAAAACAGGTTTTAAAATTACATAAGCTTCCCTATATAGCGTGGTGGTAGGATAATCGCTACATTAACCGTGTCCGTTTAGTCCCATTTTAAACTTCCCATTACATCGGGGCTTAACATGTCAATTAACAAGATTGAAATTCCTTAATCAAGTTTCAAGGTGCTTTTCTATAGACCACACACGAAGTTTTATCCTGATAAACTTAAACATTTATAACGTGGAATTTACCTTTTGAATTTTAAGTTGTTCCGATATCATATCAACGACACTAATAGAGGGATAATGAATATTAATTGGGCACATCACTTTATTGCATAATTAATTGCACTTTCGCACTGCAAATTTTTATTTGGCCGCCAAAACACATTCTCGTATGCATCGAATAATTTATAGTTTATTTTTAGGCGATTCATTCGTAAGTCGGGAGAAAACCGCGAAAGGCGCAAAAGTTTGAAACTTATTCTTGAAATACGCGAACCTCGTGTTATTGTAATGGTTCAACTGATCTGTCAAAAATATATGAGAGCGGTGCGGGGCATATTCGCTCCCTCGTCAGTTGGTTTGCACTGTGAACCGGCTGCGGATTGGTGGACTCTCTTGTAATAGTAGTACTGGCAAGCTGTCAGCGTTTCAAACATCACTATGTCGAGCGCACGCACACCTACCAACTATCTCATTTTCTCCAAAACTGCACAAATACATTCTTTCTCTTTCCAACTAACCTTTTTGTTCTACAAACCTGAACCTCCTACCCTTAATTCAGCACCCGGATCATAATTCTTACAGCACTTACACACTCAAATCATATGTGCCTCTTTGCATTTCAACAGTTATATATATTTAGGAGCTAATGTGGACCGCACGCACGGTTAAGTAATTTTGCATGTCCGAGTTGCTGATTACGACAAATTAATCATCAAGGTACCATTTATTCTTACTTCAAAACTACCTTACTTTCCTTTAATGCCATACCTACACCAAATGCAGCTTTTCATTAATTATTATTAAATATATTTTTTCTCTTCCAAACTTCATCATCGTCCCCTATAGAACTTGTTACTCACACGCTTCTTTCGTCATGCTTCTCCGTCCTAAACACAATTACCGTCCAACCCTTTTCGGATAACCAACTGCTTTTTTGTTTTGCTTGTCAAACGAAGCAACATCTTCATTTTTAAAAATTTTAACCATCAACTCGTAATTATGTTATCCGCCTAAAACAATAAATTTTTAACAAAGCTATCAAAAAACGTTATAAATCACAAATGGCCGACAGGAGTTAGAAAACTCAATTAATAACAGTCCAGTGAGTAGTTGGACCTAAAAGGGCGGACGTACCCACAATAGCGAAAGCTTTAGGCATAACATAGGGGTGTTTCGTTCGGTCGCTACTTCTACAATTTTAGAAACTCAAATAATATAATAACACAACTTTCGTCGACTTACATCTTAAAAGCGTCGCCAAAAATTGACAGTAATTAAATCGTCCTTATCGCATCTGTTCAAACGCTTAATTATGACTTGTTTATAGTCGAGAAATTAACTGTTTCAAGTAGTTCTTTAATTAATAAATTACTATCGCGATAAACAGCACATCATGATGGTAGCTACAAGACGGCATACTCACTATTAACGTGTATTTGCATTTTGCCGTCTTCGAGCACTCATTTTAATAATTACGAGATAAAAGTTTTCCCACGCAAAATTACACTTCAACCTAAAACTTTTCGACGAATTGTGTTTTTTTCCCAATTTGCGTTTTTGATTAGTTAAAAAATCAATAGCAGAAAGTTCAATGTACCATTTGCAAAATTTTACAATTAATAAAGATAAGAAGTATTTTTAATGGTTTATCGCTTCAAAAAAATTTTGCAATGTATTTTTCCGATCGATGTAAAATACCAAATAAATTTGGTGCGCTAAGAGCGTCAGGTAAAATATTACAAAGATGGAGTCCCATAGGTAGCATACCTACTAAACAAGTTACAAAAGAATTTTTTGTTCATTGTCGAACTGTCTATATAGGTATGATTCGGGTTCACGAATAAGTTCTGACATTGACTGATTAAATCCTGGCTGACACCACCCAATCAGCTTTTAGTTATGACTCCACTGGAAGCCTATCTTTGTATTATCTTTACCAGTCGGTGGTGCCAACCTTAAATAGGTCGATTTGTTGTTGTCAAAAGATTACAACTTGCTTGGAAAATGGCTTACAAATGAATATATTTGGTTATGAGAGTAATATATTTTAAAAGGGGGTTGGTGGAATATTGTGTTGTCTTTGGAAAGCAAAGGATTTTCTAATATCCGGAATGCCGGCGATCTTAGCGCATTGTGTATGCCGCGCGGGGATTAACCCATTAATCACTCGGGTCATTGTATCAACTATCAAAGCGAGCAAGGTCTCGCAACAATAGTCCGCGCGCTCGGGTGCACACACCCCCACGCGGATCCGCTTCACCGCTTTACTCGCTACCCACCCTCACTTCAATCGCAGAAAACAATCAGCTTTTCGATTTTCCCCGTTACGGTTTACTATAAGTAAGTACACGACGCTTTAAAATGCCCAAACATAATAATAGTAATAATAACAATTATCCACCCGCATTTGGAGGTTATGTTTGAGCCAACTAATAAGTAAGTATAGTCGATAAATTAACGGTTCGTTATATATTATTCCACATACATGAGTTTTAATTGAAATCTCTCAGTAAGCCGCCCCCGCCTGACGTATTTCATCGGTGTCATTGGCAGTGGCCATTTATCAACCCTGTAAAAATTGCTCAGTCTACAGGAAAGGTGGATTTCAGCGAAGCAAAAACAACGCTGATTGAATCGGTCACGGTGCACGTTAGATACCATCCATAATTCGCCTACAAACCGGCATAATTTTAAATCTTAAGAAGGCATATCGAAGAAGTTAACAAAATATATAGTTAATTGCCTTATTCATATTAAATTTTATAATTTGAAATGCTGACCAAACGGAATTCGAATTAAACGGCTTTTGTCAACGCGTTACATTCCTAGTATGCAGCTATTCAACCCCATAGCTGTGTGAATCGCTATCACGATTTGAATATCATTTGAATATATCGTCCGTATCATCCCTGCAGAGCTTTTTGAAGGACCGCATTTTGCATAACGCTGTTGTTCGTTTTCATGGATATTAAAGTGAGCACCGAGACATCTTAATTATAACTAAATATTTTTTGATAAATTGTTTCAGAGAGAGGAGGTCAATATAAGCTTTAAAACTATGCTAATCAGTACCTACATCACAGTAACAAATCGTTCGACATAAATTTGGTTTTATGATGATGTTAAGATATTGTTTACAGTGGTATTGCGGCAATTTAGAAGACAAAAAATTGAGTTAGACCATCGAACGCCACAACCAGCATTCAAAAGGTAAGAATCTATTTTTTGATTACCTGACCCGACTTGGAAGTTTATAATTTGTTAAACGTAAAAAGGTACCGGCTGGTTACCGGTTACAATTTGTACATTGTAACAAGGGTTACCGTGCTTTGTAAGCAACGTCAGCCGTTAAGTATTTTAAATTGAAATTAATTTTTACCTCTACACCACTCTGCACACTTGGATCAAAAGGGATGCCTTGTCTCTTTAACCCATGCTTAACAAATGCCAAAAGTTTTTGTCTCGCCTAAAGGAAACTTTATATCAATTAAACGGCTAAGAAACACACATGGTACAAGTAACCATCTTTTAGGCGTGATTTATATGCGTCAACTAGGACGTTCTAGGGCATTGCTTCCCCTTTCGGCGACGTCGTTGAGACGCCATTTCAATCACACCACAATTGACACAAACTTAACTATATATTCCATTATAGTTTAACTTAATAAAATTTATTTGTCTTATATAAAAAGAAATGGAACATCGTACTGAATGAAGAAAAAAAATTGGGAAAAAACACAAAATCAAAGAAAAATAGAAAGCCCGACAGAATTGGCCTAAGCCAATATACAGGCACCCTGATATAATTATAATTTTGGTACTTGCCCCCGTGGTCAACCTCAATTGCACTGTACTTTTGACTGGATAATTTCTTAATTACTAGATTCAATAATTTCATAAGATCAACCCACGATGTTGAAAAGTTAAGATTAAAATAAGCTATTAACAATTTACTTCAAAATTATCTAATTACTCTTTAATTTGATAATTTGTTGCTTTTATCGCTAAATTATAAGTAAGTATGCATAATATGAGTTATTTTCAAATATTTATTATCCAAATAATAAATTAATATGTAAGTAATTTGTAATAAAATTGCATTAAATTAAAATCTTAATTGGATAATTTTTAATTTGGCAGTAAATTCTATGACTCATTTCAGCTGACTTGCATGTCAGAGCAGGACAAAATATTATCTCCTAAAAACTTTCCCAAACATGTTTTCTTTCAGTTTAATATATTATAATTCAAAATTTTTGACTATTTCTGCATATAAAAGTTTATAATTTTTTACAGTAAAATTCCATAAAATACAGTCTCGTGTTCTAGTTTAGCAACAAGAAATAAGAAAACTTGTTAATCATTTTAGCATAACGTGAAATTTTTTTAAAATAATTACAGAATTTATTTTATTAGAACCAGAAAAAAAAGTTGATACAATAGTATTTTACACCAAGAGTTGAAATAAAGCAGATTACTGAACAAGTATACGAGAAATCTATGAGTTAAGTCCCCAATTTTTACTATAAATTCTTTTTCAATTTAAAAACAATTCTCGATAGTTTGACGACAATAAAGTTGATTTCTGAGTTTGGGTTTATTTATTTTAAATAATATTCATTTTTCTTGTTCTCGATATTACTTAATAATTATATCTTATATTATATAATTATATTAATTACTAATTTATACGATGCCGAAAAATTGATTAAGTTTAAAAAAAATTATTTTGTTAATAAGATGATTTATTGAAGTTAAACCTACCCCATTTCCTTTAAATGTAGTATAACTGCTTAGGTCTTCAGTAGAGTTAATCTGACTTACCTCCCTTGCAATTGCAATTAATTTAAAAACCAATTTACAAGGGGAAATTACGCACAAAACCGAATTGAAAATTATTAGTCTTTACTTACTGACGATAGATAAACCAACACCTACAACTTAACGTGTAAACCGAATCACGGCATTAAAGCTAAACTCTATGTGCACTCTATGATCTACCCGTTATTTTTGTTGGGTTTACGAATTCTAACATATTTTTATACAAAATGTTATCAATAACCAGATATTGTACATTTTTTTAATTTGTGGGCTATTTCTTTTTTGTTTGAAAACTGTAAATGCAATTTAATGTGATTTTAAAGTGGTTTCTGCGATTCTGAATAGCATTATTTTGATGCTTGAAAATTTTAAGTGCAATAAAATCCTGGTTATATGTATTATTTATTTTAACGTATACTAAACAGCGGAATACTTTTTTTATTAATTTATTCAAAATATACTTTTCCACTAGCATTGAAAAACATGATCTATGGCAGGCATTAAGCCGTGAACAATCAGCAACATTACTTACAGTACGCATAATTTATGCCACTTTAAGCTTACAAATTATCAATTAAAAGTTTTGAATTAATACCAAGAAGATTGAAAAATAAAACATTGCAAAGATATACATAATTGATAGTAGCGTCCCCCGTAGGCAAACTAAATATAGGATGCAAATTAAAATTATGATGCTAAACTGGGATACCTGGGCGTCTATTCCACATTAAAAATTTATAACCATAATTAAAATAAAAATAACCGGAGCTGGGTTTTGTGCTATTAAAATCTAGTAAATCAATAATAATAAATAGATTGACAAGGTTGTGCGGTTTTAAGGCCGCACTAGAGTGTATTTAGAGAGTAACTAAAAAATGAATTAATGGTTTTTCAATTAATGAAATTTCAATGAAACTAAAATATTTCGCGGCATGTTAATATTGAAAGATACGGTAAATTTTATAACCAAATTTTTGGTGATAATTAGAAAATATAATATATCAACAAAACCCAATTTCGCTTAAATTTAAAAAACACAAGGTTCATTTTACTATTACTTAAAATTCAAAACATTTCTTCTTTCATTCCGTGTGGAAAGTTGCTTCCACATTCATTTAAATATACAGAATAAGGCGGACTATAGTCCGCCTGATTTGGTAGTAACTTTATAAATACAATAAATTTTATCATTAGCCTTATGATATTTTCATAAATACTGAAAAGTTTTATTCGTTCGTTAAAATTTTAATGATTCAACAAACATTTTCATTATATAAATAATTATGTGAATATGACATCAATGGCGGGTGGTGGCGGTATTTGTTCAGCTCTTTTTGAACACATTTACTGGGGTAAATGTGATATTTACCCTTCGATTTAGGAGTTCAGAGGTTTCTGTGCATGATCTGTGTGTAATTTATTATAATAAATAAGAACAAATACATCTAAATGTCTTGACTGTATCCATCGGAAAGGGGAAGCCTGCCCCCCCCCCCTCTATACTTCTATTTTGTATGGATTACTCTTAGAGTGTAAAAATTAAAATTACAATTTTACAAAATTACGAAATATAAATAGCTTGAGAGATAAAAATCAAATTAGTTCCTTGATGTGTACAAATATTTTTTTTTCTTTTTCAAAAGCAAATTTTGGTCTAAAAGAACATTTTTAGCGTCCTTAAATAAGTATTTAGAGATTAAAAATAAATTATTGAAATAATTCCTCTTTGTTTTCACTTTCTTTTGGGATACTTTTCCTAGTTGTTCTTCCTTTCGGCGATGCAAAACAGGAATGCAAATAGAAATACAACAAAAAATAGAAATAGAAATAAAAAATAAATAAAATAAAAAATTTTTGCCTTAAAATTATTGTCTTTCAGCGTTTAGATATTAATTTAACCCTGAAGTGATAAAAAAATAATTGAGAATGCTTGAAAAATATCTACTTTTAAATTGGTAAAGGTAAATATGCATAAATTGTTTTTGAAGGTACTTTTAAAATTAGTATTTTTTGCAACTTTTTTGTTTTAAAATTTAAATAAAAAAAAATATATAATAAATATTCATAGAAATAAATGAAATTAGTTAAAAAGTAAACTGTTTACTTAACTAGCAATAAAGTCCTATCGTCCAGATTTATCTACATTTGAAAAACTCGTCTTCGGGTTTTATTATAAAAAATTCATCTTTCTATGTTATTTTATTGACATCTCAGAATAAAATTTGCAATCTGTTTGTAAACATTAAATAAATAATATTATAACAACTAGCATGTCCTAGAAAATCGTGTCCAATGACATGACTTCTACACTACAACTAACATTGACGTTTCTAGTAAATATATTTTTATATTCCTCGCTTTTTACCGCACGATATTTGTTCATTTTGTAAAACAGGAAAATTAAACTCAATTATTACGTTAAAAACACGTTAAATGATAAATAAAATTAACATTAAAATTTGTATACGTTACGATCTTTTTACTATTGAAAATTAAACGTTAAATTTACGTAAGAGATGGAAAAATTTTATTATAATAATATTAAATTATCAAAACGCGCCCTGGTTTCATTTTGAAATGTCTTAAATAATTCTCCACTGCCCGTTTTTGTAAATATTGAAAAGGGTTGACCGTAACCAATGCATCTTACCATTTGATGAAAGCTTAAAGGACCAACCCTTCTGCAACCTTTCAAATTTGCAAAATTTCAATGCGAATCCAAAATGAACGGTTGACAAGAAACAATAAATCACTCGAATTACATATCGGGTTTCAGATTAAAGTTCTTAGGTTCTTCATTTTGGAAAATTCATTATAATATGATTGTTCATGATTAATGAAAATTTATGGACGAAAGAGTATTTTTAAAGCCATTTACACACCATTAAAGTAATCTCATAACATACGTACGGTTCTAGTAGCGGATCGTTAAAGATGAGACAATGATTTATCACTGCTACTATAATTAGGATATGTTCAAAATGCAAAATATCTTACGAGCAGTGTTAGGTATCCACAAGAAATTACTTTTAATCTTCTTATGCCAGATGTTGTGTAAACATTTCATGCATACATGCAGTTTTACTGCTAAAACCATTACCTTAACGGTTAGTTGCCAAGTGCGTAATTATAAATAACATAAATCTTTCTGCACAAGCAAATATATTTGCTTCAGTTTCATTGATGATCACTTTGTAAACTGCATTATTTTATAGCCACTTGATACACTGACCCAGATATTTATTAAGTTTGTGGTCCATTCATTGAAGCTGTATCATGCGAGTACGTACAAATTTAATTTCACCAACAAAAACAGACTCACATTTTATGCACGAGCGAGAGAATAACAAAATTTTATGTTACGCTGCTTTGAATATCTTATGGTTGTAGTTTAGCTGCAAGCAATTTGCATATGATTGCTCTTGGATGTTTTATCCGGCTTTTGCGAACATCTTAAAATACTGCGGAACTTGACTAACTGAACAGCAATATAGGAATATCTCTTTTATGACCTCGACGTTTGGTCAATCGGCAGTAAGGATAAAGAATTTCGTAAAGTCGACGATTCGAACTTGGAATTTCCGCACTGTAGCCTTACCAGTGATCGCATAGGGCTATTATTGTACCACAAGTCAAATCGATTTTATGACGAAAAAAATAGTTTTTTAAAAGTATAGTTTATTATTATAATGAATCCAGAGTTGGATATCTGAGGTTTAACCTCATGTCCGCAATATCGAGGTTCTCTTTTATTTAACCATGAGCTGTTCTGATGGAAATTCTCTAAATTTAATAAGCTCTCACAAGCTTTTGTCATCTCATACATTTTGATTAACAGGGTGCAACGCTATTATCATTCTAATTAGTGTGGTATGTTAAAATATCGATAAAAAAGAATTTATCCGATCGTTATTTTAGTTATTGCATAATAGAAATGGAATTCAATATAAAATGCTTGTATTGTATTCTAACGATATCTCGTTTCAATTTTCAAGCATTTTTGTGTTTATGCCAATTTTGAAAAAAGAAAGACCAAATTAAAAAGTCGTTAACAATAATTAACTCCAATGGTGCAAATAATTAAAACTGGCAATATTTATTATTAATGTTAAATCTAACAAATAAATAATAAACGTGAAATGTTTAGCTTGAAGGAAAAAAGAAATACGGACCACCACGAAATCAATATCAGATAAACGCTCGAGTGTACTGTATAGAAATTTTTAATGAAACAAATTAAAACCGGCTTTTTAATAAAATAGCAGAAACGTAAAATTCGATTAAAATTTTTCAAAACGTAACGATTTATTAACAAAAATGCTAAACGTATTTAAACTTTGGTTACGTTCCAACTGGGACTTTTGAGTTCAGATTCAGAAACTCGATTTTTGTTTTTAATTAAACTAAGCAGCGTGAATTTGTAATTTTTAGAATGAAATTTATAACCTCCGAAATATTCCTCATGACCTTTTTACATATCTTTTCTTCGGGATGATTGGAACGACGTGTGCAAATCTCACTAAAGTATTGGTTTGGCACCAGAGGGAATAAGAAATGGTTGATATTTTAAGAGACACCTGCTCGAGCTGTTGACAATACGGCTTTATAATTAAATATACTTTTCAAAAAGTTTAATTAGTGGAATTATTTTAAAATTCATTTTTAATGTTGGGAATATTAAGTAATTAACAAAGGGTTGATTTATACTCACAAAATGATACTTAGGTGCCGCGAGATAATTGAATTCAATGGTTCTTACCTGAAATAAAAAATACATAATTAGTAAAAATTAACCCAAAAAAATTTAAATAATGTGACAAAGAGGAAACAATTTGAAGGATGGTATTAGAATCGCTTGCGCGAAGTAATATTGCAAAACAGTAGGATTATTTTTAATCCTCCCAAACTCTTATTAACTTTCCCCGTCTCCCAGACATCCCCAACAGGATTAAATCCCCGGCTCTGATCTGCTTCCCTTTACCCCTCATCCCGAAGCTGTCGGGATGCCACGGAACCATAGCAACGGAGTGCTCTTCGCTAGCCTGTCTCCTGTCCCTTGATTTATGGCGATGGAAAATGCGAGAAATGAAGAGCGGGACTGGCAGACAGCGTGCTTTTCAGTCTACGGGATCTTCATATTTGTGTGATATCAAAAACTTGCTATTTCTCTTCCAGAATTTAAAAAGCACAAAAAAATGTTCGAGCGTAAATTGTTAACAACAATTAAAGAAAACACGACCACGAAGTTTCTTATCGATTACAGGGACAAATCAATTAGATAATAATAAGTAACTGCTAAGCAATTATTATCAACATTACGTAAGGTAAATAATTTATACTACGCTAGTAGAAGCAAATGTAATATCCAACCGAACTGATATTAATAATTATATCTTAGAATATTTTAAAATAAAACCTGAGTTGTAATTACAAGGACCTGTAACCATATATCATAATTTAATTTATTTAAATACAAATGTCTGATTAAAATGTATAAAAAAGGCAAATAAAACATTTTTAGCATAAAAACTTAAATTTATGTGAGAATAAAAAATTATCCTGCGAAACACTTCCTATTGTTAATTTTTATGTTTGTTTTCTTTACCTTTTTATACGTCTAAACGAAAACCGTTAGAATTTACGCAAATAATTCATATAAAACGTAATTTTACGTTAATATATTTAAAATAATTAATTATTTGCTGAAAATTAACGGTGATGCACAAATTAATTTCTAGCAAGTTTTCTTTGGTTGTTGATTTTCACACACTTCCAACGCTCAACAATGAAATAAGAATATTTAAATTCGCGGCATTTGATAAACAAGTTAAAATAAAAGAAAATTGCGTAATGTAAACAATGGTAGATCACTTACGCCCCTTTGCGTCTAGCGTAAAATAAATGCGATCCTTTTTTAAAATCGATAAGTTATAGGAAACAAAGCATAAATATAAAGGCAGTCGATTCGAAATCATAACAAGAGATAAATTTAAAATTAGTACGGTTTCATAAATCATGCATTAACAACAGATGCATTATACCTACATATAAATACGTGTGATTGGCTTAATCGAAAATAGATACAATCGAAAACGAAATCAAAAGCATAAAAATAACGGAAAATACAATTGATAAAGCTCGAAATTTGATTTATTAAATTCAAAGGCCATTGTTAGATTATCTGTAGAAAATAAGTCATGTTTTCGAATTTGATATGGTTTAAATAATATGCAAAGTGTATGTAAAATATAAAGAAAAACCGCATTTGAAAATGTGCAAGAATGAAAACTTATTTAAAAAGGCATTAGTTTTATAGTTAACCTGCTTTGTTGGGAAACACAAAAGACGTATATCGGTTGGGCTTTTGGTCATATATCGCAGTCTGACGTATGATTTGTAGCTATACTTTTCACTAACCTTGCTTTATGTTACTTTTGCTGAGCATTTGACGATATTTCAGAAAAAAATGTCATTAACTACTAGCGTCAAGAAAATACAAACGTTTTAATTTTTTTGAGTTTGAAAAACATTTCGTGAATTTGATAAACGATTGGAAACGACATAAAACCCATTGCGCGATCTGAAAATTCATGAAAGCGTTCAAATACATCTTCTCACTTCAGCAAGTATCGGTAATGTATTACAGCTAAGCTAAGTGATAACGCTTATAGGCTGCGATGAGACCATAAAGTGTAACGGAATCCGTGCTTCTTGAAGCGAATGAGGTGCAGCTAAGGCCAAGTTCGCGGGGTGGATTCACAAAATACTGCGGTATAACTTTCCTTGTTCCGGATGGGGTAATAGTGAGATATATTCGCTTTCTGGAGCCAGCATTCCTACATTTGCTAACTAACTTGTTCCTTTTCGATGTTTATAAGTAAGCTTAATCAACTATTTTTATTTTTTAATTATGTAACTTTCTCAAATAAGAAAAATCAAATATTTACATTTACATAAGATAATTACAACAAATTGATTACAAATTTGTAATAAATTATTGATACTGCAAACCGGTACAAGCGAGTGCATAAAAAGCTAATGCAGTTTTAATTACCCGCTATTAATCAGAGATATAGTGCAAAATAATACCCAGCCGTTTCGTTAAAACCTGAAAACTTACACTTATTTGCACGAAGTACTAATTACTTATTATTGCAAATTGTTAATAATGTTAACAAAGAGAAAAAATTAAACACAGCATTTTGCCTTCGTATACGGTAGTCTGCTTTCAGGATAATGGTTTTACCATAATTCCTTTCAAATCTTTAGATAGGATACATAGTGCTGTTTTGGTCATCACACAAACCAATTATTTGTGTTTTCTAGCCAGGTTAGCACTCTACTAGAAGAAATCATTACTGCTTAGAGAACTAACGAGTAGCAATAGCATGGTTTGGTCCTTAGAAAAATTGATTTAAACAGGATTATTTGAATACCCGTTTGACGCTAGCTGTTAAATTTCTCATCAGCAGCTGTGTTGCATTATAGGTGAATAGAAAACACTAAAGCAACAAGCTGCCAATTTTTATTGCAGCATCTTCGTCTCGGCCAGTTATCAGCACAAAATTTTATTTAGACGATAAATTCTTTATTGTCGATCGTAAAAATTTTATTAACAGAACTTTCGCTTGTACTCATTTACGAACGTAACCGTTTTTTTTATTCTAACCTCTACAGGTTACATTCAAATTTTATAAGTTTGAATGTACTAAACTATTTACTTTTATTTTTCAGCATAAGATAATAGAAATTAACCGGTAGAAGTGAAACAGCTACAACGCTTAGGATAATTAAAAAACATAATCTTTAAGAAAAATAGCAATAAATTGCACCGTAGGCGATTTTTTGAAAAAAATTTCACAAGTAACGAGTATTGTGCGTTCCCTTCCAGCTATAATTTAATAACAGTTAAATTTATTGATCAGAAGAAAACCTTACAATACATTGGGATGGAAACCTTTCGAAAACGGTATTTATTTTTTAATAATTTGGTTTTGGTGAAAACATCATTATGAAGGTAATATGAAAACTCTTTTGAGATACCGGCTTATTTTCTTTGGTGATTACTATTTTTCCGAAAACTGAAAAGGGGCCAAGACGTTGGAGCTATACTCATTCAAGCAATGACTGCCAAATGAAGCGGGCGTGGTCGAAAATTTGTATATCTGAGAATAAACTTAAATATTTAATCAATGTACCAAAATCTGAATAGTGACTAGATCGGCAATTTAAAAACAAAAAAATGTTCCAAAAATAAAGCTGAAAATTTTGTAGTAGATAATAAAAAGTTAAGTGTTGAGGAAAAGTGTTTATATAATAAAAAATTTAAAGATGAAAATGAAGTGAACAATTAATTGCAAGTAAAGAAAACTATTCGATATAGAAGAATATTAAAAATTGTTTGCATTGATAATTAAATTTATTATGAATTTTATTATTAATAATTATTAAAATAATTTATCAAAAATTACAAATAAATTTCAAGAACATAACATAATCCAAGGAAGGTGAATTATAAACCTGTAAATCCTAAGTTCAAAGCTCATCAAAATTATTTGTGCTGTGGTTTGGATTGCACGTTAAACTATAATATTCTAAACAAAATATTGTATTATTGGTTATTATTGTAGAATAGCAAATGTAAGCAGATACATTTTAATACATTTAATACATGGTAATATACATTAATTAAAATGAATTCCGTTTAACTGTGCGCTTTGTACTGTTTTAAGTAACAAAAGGAAAGATTTTTAAACCAAAATTTATAGCCTTTCAATATTAGCATTGCTCATACGCTCTACAATATCGGCGAAGCTTTACACAAATATTTCTATGAACCACAAAATGTTAATTAATGATTAAACTCGGTTTACTATTTTGAAAGCAATTAAAAATAAATTATTTGTTGTAGGGTGTGAAGCTACTATAGCCTCTTCAACGGGCGTTTAACAGAATTGCGACATTTTCTTATCTTAAATTACGAAACATTGCAGTATGCACTTAAGTAAACGTAAACAATATTAGAATTAATTTTAAGTTGTTATTTAATCAATTAATTTTTTTTAAATTAAATTAAATTTAATCAAATAATAAATTGAAGTATTTAATAGAGTTATGACGAGCATCAGCAGTAGCCAGCCGTAAGAATTAAGTCGTAGCAGTTTAATGCCCGGTTTCATAAAGAATACCTTAATCTTCAATTAACTAATGGTTTGTTAACTTTAAGAAGCCATTAAATTTTGGTGGGTTTTATAAAGCATATATCTTGTTAAATTAACTAATGAAATGTCCCTAGATCTTTCATTAAGATTTTTAGTAACAACAGTAATATTTGATTTTTGACAGTTTTACACTATGTTTCCTAACTTCAAAAATATTATAAATATAAATTTGAAGCAGTCAAACAAAATGATGCTTTGGAAATGTCTTTGCTTAAGTCCAATATTGAAGCAGCCAAAGCAAAAAGTGTTCTTAAAATCACTTTGCTTCAATTAAAAATTGAAAAAATGTTAAATAATATTTAATTTATTAAAATAATTTTTATTAAAGTATTTATTGAAATATTGTATTTATTATGTGATTCCTAACAGCATTAGGACTTTCTAGTAACTATCATTAGTTACTTACCAAACTTATATAATTATAAACAACTGTCATTTTGTAAATAGTTTAAGTTTTAGGTTAGAAATAATCTCTTATTAAGAACTTGACTGGCGAAATTTTGCCAATTAAATTTTAACAAGAGATTAGTGTTAACTGACTTTTATGAAATTCAAATTTGGATTTAATGATAGATTATCTACTTAATGCTTTTTAAGAGTTTTATAAAACCGGGTATAAGGGTATTAACCAGTGCTATATCGTTGAAAAATTATTTATTGTGAAATTTACAATTTAGACAAATAATACACAAACAATACACTATTATTATTATTATCGAAAACCTTGATCAATATATTTTTACGCTACTGACTACTACTTTACTCTTTAAGCTCGTGATGTACAGTGGTAGATTTATTAATGTATCACAAACTGCTTAGTAAAATTATACTTGCAGTTGTACACTTTCGATCATTTGTTTTAAGAAAACCTTTACTAGTGTTCTGGAAGGGGGAGGGCAGGTTTCAAAACCTAAACGTGTGTATATATTGTCGTGTTTTGAAACGTTAGAATCCTTATTTTGTTTATGTTGTAAATTATTTTGAAGTTTTAATTGTAAATAATTAGGTTGGCAATAGAAATAAGTGAGAAAAAATGTGTTCGGCGAGGTTAGCTTTGGTCAGACGCGGTGTGCGTTGGCTAAAGGCGGGATGAGTGTTCATTCCCGTCTAAGTTAAAATGTTTATTTTTGATTGTTTTAAATACAAAGTAATTTGATTTGAATTGAGGGTTGTTTTTATTTTAATTTGTGAAGTAATAATGATGAAAAATTTGGAGTTTTGGAAGATTTGGGTAATTGTGAAATAAATTTACAAACAAATTTGTTTGACCGGTGAAGCCAGCTGCAGGACGCACGTGCAAGTTACGACGCTACACAAGACAAAGGTTGAACATTACTATTTGATTGCACTGCTTAAAAATGAAATTTTGAACGACGAGTTTTAAAAAATACAAAAGTGAAATAAAAATAAAAAATTAAGAGTTTCATGAACAATTAATAATGGATGCTAACCCAGCGAGAATGCTTTGGAGAAGATTACAATTTTACAAATTTTAATAGCTGAGCATGGCAATATGTATGTTCAGATATTTTATTAATTAGAAACCTTACAGTTTTCAGTCCAAGTGTTGAAACCTTTATTAAACTCTACTGATCTTTCAAAACGGTGATTACTAGAAACTCTTCTAAGTTCTGGCAATTGTATGATTTGAAACAGCTTCTAGACCTTGATTCCTAGTTCCATTGTGTATGTAAGGCGAATACAAGAAATCTACAGCTTATTTAGTTTTAAAAAAATAGAAGCAAATAAAATTTCTTTTATCAATGATGGTCTGCTAGAGTCCAATTCGTGGACGAAAGCTATATCACTGATTTTTCGACCATTTGATTCATTCGTGCGGCCATTAGCTACAACGATGCTCAAAATTTAACATTTAAAAATATTTCTTGCTTTCTGAGAACCACCACAAATGTATTTGCTTATTGCTATTCTGATTTTGTTTTGAAGAAATTTTAAATACAATTTTTATCTACAGTTATGCCATTCAATAGAATTAGTATCGTTCATCAAAATCAAAATCGCATGCGATTTTTTGAAAGGTGTTATAGGATCAAATTTAAATTGCTAGAAATTAAGTAAATTTGAAAGAATTTATTATACCTAAATTTTATTATCACAATTTATTAACTTAAATAAAAATTATTTCAATCTGTCTCTCGTTTTTTCAAAAATTAAAATTTAATAACTACTACCTTCAGTTTATTGTAAAAATAAAATCAGATAAAGCCTAGTTACAATTAACAGAAATCTAATATATTGCTATGATTTAAATGATGAAAAATGATTTAATTCGATTTCAAAATTTACTTCCAATTGAATTTAATTTTTAAACATTATAAAAATTTTATTTTTGCTTGTGGTTCGAACGCACGATTCTAGCTATCAATCCAAATGTGCTATCTACTAATGCACTCTGTTGCTCTTTTAATGTAATTTTATTATACAAATTAAAATCAAGTTCAAAAAATTATACTTGTATTTAAAAATTTTTTATCAAATGCATCTTCTTTATTAATCAAAAATAATAATCAATCCAAAAAAACTCACAATCAAATTTCGGCTGCGGTCAAATCCGACTAAAAATAAACTTTCAAACAACTCTCAAACTACAATATTCAAAATTTTGCAATCTCAAAATTAATTTTACAAAAATTCAAGAACCAAAAATTACATGTCCATCGCTTACATGCCTTGGCGGACATTTTTGGCAAAAAAGCTTCGAATCTCTTGCCATTGATTCCCAACTAGCAAAATCCTACAAAATTACAACTTAACTCTCAATACAAAAATTTCACTAAAGTTCACAGGGTAGGTCCAAAGTTACTTTGAAACACGACAATATAAACTGAAATTGAAGTTCTGTCTTTTTCTCGAAAAGCTTTGCAATGGAACACTCTAGGAATGTAAAATATTTTATGAACGTTTTGCTAGACATTTCTAGATCAACATAAACGTAGAAAAATAGATTTTGGCGTGGAATTAAACCCCTACCAAAGTCGAGTACAACAGGGTGTAACTAGTAAACTATTGCATTGAATTTAGTAATTCAACTTACTAGGTTTTTTGCTTGTACAGTATCTTTAAATGTTGATGTATTTTGTTGTTGTTTTGTATTTGAGAAAAAAGCAGTGAAATTGTCAATAAAAAATCAAAGTCAGTTAAGAAAAATATATTTGTTCAAAATTTTGTCGTTTTTTCCAAAAAAATTTCTCCAACAATGAAGTTTGATTTGTATGCACGATATGAATAAACAATGATGTCAGTATGAAAATCAACAATTTGTTTTTGCAAAACAATTTATTACATTTCATGACTAAAATTATATTTATGTAGACACCAAGGAATACATCATTAGCTAGTCAGGGAGATGAGCTCAACCATCGCTGAATCGATTGATTAAATAAAATGGAAAAATATTAAAAAGCAAAGGGTGGACTGGAAATTAAAAAAGAAAAGCTTAAAATATTTTCTGTACGTTGTCGCATAACTAAAATTAGGGTTGAAAGTTTAATTGACGTAGACTATTTTCTGACCGCAGTATGAAAACGTGTGGAATGTTCTTATCAAATCGAAAAGATTTATTTTGAAAATTTTACTAGGTCGCATGAACCACAGAGTCACAAAAATTTTATACGACAAATAAAAACGGTTTTTGGCGTGTTTTAGGCAAAATCTCCTAAGGATTAATTAATTAAAAATTACTTCGCTTTCCAACGAAAAGAAATTAAGAATTTCGATAGGCATCACGCGACATGGTTTTCAAAGTAAATGCAGTATAATATACAATGTATGGGAACATCATCAAATAATTATTAAGGAGGGATTTAATTGAAGCATTCTAACAAACCGTAACAAAAAATTTAACAAAATGGAAGCTATCAAATTATAAAAAGATATTCAGCTGCACCAAAAAGAACGTTTGCACAGTGAAAGAAAAGTTTTATTTTACCCTAAAATATTTTTTTATACCAATACATCATAGTAACAGTAATAATTATGTATAAGTATACATATATATTTTCTTATTAGCAATTTATTAATTAATAGGTATACTTATATAATTATTATAATTAATTATTTATATCGTTAGTGTTATTATTATTGATTTATTAATATTTATAACGTCAATTTTTTCAACTGCAATTAAGTGTATTTAAAAAAAAGTATAAATAATTTTTTTGTTAATTAAAAACATAAAGGTAAGCTTTTTAAATTTTATTATCATAAATTTTATATAGATTTCTACAATTCAAGATTATTAACGTTTTGAATTAAAAGTTAAGTGTTTTGATTTAACACTTTTTTTTAATTTATTTCATAATAATAATATTATGTAAAAAAATGTATTCGTTTAAATAAATAAATTTTATAGCCGTTAAAGTTGTAACTTGACAAAACAGTGGCTTGATGGTTAAAGGTTTGTAATTTACATGAGTCGGGAAATTTTAGTAAACCTAACCTTGAAAATTAAAACAAATTGCGTGCTAAAAAAACAATAATTGGTGCTAAATTAATGCATAAAAAATAATAAAAATATACTCATGTAGTTGTTATCAAATTACAAATTGTTACCCTTAGGATTTTTTCGGCAAACATGATAATATCCGTTGCTACTTTTCTAAACCTGAAGTTGAAATTAAAACTTCAAAATCGTTCAAATTACAACCTTGAATGAACGCAATTTTCAGGCTATCATTATGAAACCTTCAAGAATGGTTGGAATAAAATTTTTGTTATATATTTTACCTTTACATTGTAACATAATTATAGATTGTATATCCTTGTTTACTAATTTCCCATTGGCTAAAGTATAATTATAAATTCAACTTTGTAGTTACAAATAAGTAAGCAATTTGGTTGCAAAGAAGGTTAAAGATTGTCTTTCGAGTTATATCATATTACATAATAATTTTTTTTTGATTTTTAATTTCGTCTCGGTAAAAAAAGCTAGCAAGCAATAATTACCAAAAATAAATTTACTCCTAACAAAATATTGCAAGGTTCTTTCGAACCTAATAATTACCGAAAACGAGAACTTTATTAAAAGCGTTGGTAAAAAATTAAAAACTAACTTTCATTTCTTTTGTGGAGAAGTTGACAATGGCCCAGTTTATGTAAAGATAAGTTTTATTACGCCACCCCAGGTTCCTATTACGCGCAGTTGTAAAACGATGAAAGTTTTCTGTTTACAATAGACCAAATTAGACGAGGGTAAAAAGATACCAAAAAGTCCTTACTTATTTTCTCTTTTCTTTAAAGTAAAAGTTAAATAAAAGGTACGTGTACACTTTTTAAAATTTGATTTATGCTAAAATGTAGCATAGCTTTTTATTGTTACAATGTAGTGGAGCTTTTTTCGACTTCAATTTCCATTAGGAAACCGCAATTAAAGTAAGATAAAGCGGTACCCACGTATCAATTTAAATCTCGTCGAAAAGAATACCGCAAAAGTTAAAGAATCATGACCGATGATGATTCAAAAACCTTATTGCGGTCGCTTTTTTAGGAACCGATTTTAAATTTATTAAAATTAATTGCGTAATTTTGATTTACAAAACGATTGTAGTAACAAAACGATAAATATAAAGTGAGCGATAAATCAAGTAAAGGCTCAAATTATCATAATAAAAAGATCTTTCAACACATGATAAATAAATATTTTGTATTCCTACCAAAATTGTAAATACTCCTAAAACAAGTTCCCGCTACTACTAATATCGTAGTTAATAACACAAAATGTTATTTTGTTTTAATCAGAACCGGTCGTGTAAAACATTTTTCTATTTAAGGAATCCCATTTATTTATAAATAAATAAAATGTGATCCAGAAAAAATAAAACAAGTTTTCGAGACGAACCGAATAATTATATTAATAGTTACACCGTTTTCGAAAATTAAATTCGTGTTATTAAAATTTCACCGCGCGCGGTAGGTAAAAAGCTTATGGTCTTTTTTTTTCTAAATGAAAATTCCAATCTGCCTACGAATTATTTCGTATTAATTAATACACAATTTGAAAAAATTAATAAAGTTAATTTACACCTACGCGAAATTATGAGTCAATTTTGAAGGTTCGTTTTGGAGGAGCACGAAGTTGCAGTAAATGTTAATGTCTTGGTCGGGCAGGTAAACTCCATTTCTAAATCAGAAATGGGAATAGAAGGTAAGAATCGGTCGCCAGAGACAGATCAGCCATAAGCACCGTGTACTATTTCTTCGGCCCTAATCCCACGCTTACGACCGTCATAAATATCGGTATCGCACTATCACGTTCGCGAAAGGTTTCTCCAGTTGTGAAGTACAAATCTGGATGGGTTCATACATCCTTAATAGATAATTTAACGTCGGGACCTCTTATGGGGGAAGTTTTATTTGGGAAAATTTAGTCATAAATTGAGTGTGCATTTGATAGACTTGATAAAATAAGAAAAGTAGGATCTGATTGGAAAGAGTGGATATAACGTGAATGGCACGCAGTAAGGTCGAGTTAATTGAAATCGGCAGCCAGCCCGAATCGCAAACCACGCTCTGAATATCAAACAGGCTTTTGCAAATTTGCAATAAACACGGCTCGATTCTAGGTGAGGATGAACTGTAATTAATGTTTTATATTTTGTCAGACAATGGGCGGCCATTTATCAATCTCGAATATTTAATTAAAGTATGCGGACAACGGATTCATAATGATTTATGCATTTTGAAGCGACAATGAATTGATTAAATTAAATTTTGTCATCCCCTTTTTCAGTTTCCCAAAAATTTTCCAACGTTATTTATAACTTACCCGCTATGCTATATATCTATAGAAGGAAGCACAATAATCAAGTTCACCTTCTTTTACGTTTCACCATGTCTAACAACCAAACATTAAAACTGGTCCAACCAAAATAAACAATTTTTGCTCGCCGATAAATATCACCATGTAAAGTTGCAAACTATATTATCGTTTTTAAAAACTGATAACAATAAGCACATGTTGGTTTAGATCAAAGTTTAGATAGGAAACTATCACCGATCGCGGCCTTCTGAGACTGTCCAACACATATACAAAACCCGAGGTCTGCCACTCGTCATAACGTTAGCCTATCGGTGAGCTCTCCGTGTAATTATTAATACCCAAATGTCACTTCACGGAATATGACTTTATTCCCCTCCATAGCTAAACAATGAATATTATGCCTCGAGCTGGACCTTAATAATGTTACTTGCGTGACGAAACTCTTCTAGTCAAATATATTTGGCTCATTGTTAAAGAACAAAGCACTTTGACATCTTCATCGGATTGCTACCGAGACCAGTTTTTTCCTTCGATCATTGATTTGTGTCAGGATACGTCTTGAATGACAAATTAGGCTTACCAAAACAGGTTGATAATGTCTTGTATCAACTTTTTAATAGTACGTGAAATATTCTTACTTTAGTTTCTGAAACTCTCGACCGAAATGGCAACGCTCGTATTGTATTGTTTACCATAAATGCAATTTTTGATTGTTTATTTTTATTATCCAGGTTGTTTGTTTATGTTTATATATTATGTACACATACGAAATTAGCAGACACAAGGTAATGTAAACGTAACGGAAAGAAGCAAGCGCGAATCCGTCTAACACTGTAGTGAAGCTGCTGGACCGATGCTCGTAATCCCGCACTTGTGTTCAAGCGCCGCGACGCTATGCTCATGCGTCCCCCGCCCTCTCCCTTGAGCAACAACAGTGGCATTACGAATATCGGAGGCGTTTGTGTTTATTCCCCAAGCGAATCTACTAAGCTGTCGGTCTGTGACTGCAACACTTAACATTCTCAATTGTATTTACGATTGGAATTAAAAAGAAAAGCCTCAATCGGCATCGCTACGAAGGACTACGTTAAAATATTCCCGTCTCTTAAAAAAATCGTATGAATAAGAAAGTGCGACCTAAAAGCACCTAAAACTGTCAACATCGATCGTAAAACTTTCAACTCGAGCTTCCGCACAACTTTTGGAAAATTTAAACGTAACTGTAATCGTAACAATTTTTTACGTAAAAACCAATAAAACAATCCAAATAAACCGTCACAAGAAAATAACTCACTAAGCTGAAAATTGTAGGCCGTGTAATTGCTTTGCAGATACAACACAACTGAACCATATTATCGTTTACAAATTAAATTTCAATCTAACAAGGATAATCCAAAGGAGTAGGCTTGGGTACACCCATCTCCTATTGTGAAATTAAATTCCATGGTCATTAATTATTATAACGAGAAGCTAAAAACGTTAAATTTGTCGAGGAAGTTGTTAAATTACAAAAAATAATTTTGTTTTATTACGTTAACATATGGAAAACGTAATTCACCATCATCGTTCAATAAATACATACAAAACGATTATGGTTCGAACAGGTTTACAAAGTGCACACGTAACACGGTGAACTTGCTAGATCGTGAAATAACTTTATCAGAAAAATTGAAAAATATGCTTTCCTCGATACTACCATTTTCGATAAAAAAATTGAGTAATTAATGCTTTCAAATTCACATTTTTCAGCCACATATCAAACGCCTAATTATAGTCAAAACTATTCGTGTAGTAATATATTACTTTTATCTGGCATCGAAATCAAATTACCCATTTTTAGTTAAAAATTATAGGCGGTGGTTCGGTCAACTCGTATTATGGTCAACCGAAATAAACTAATGAAATGTTATTTATGAATATTTTTTCGCAATTACGTAATTTAGCATTTATTTAACTGAATCTAAAGTGAAATCAAATAAACATAAAAAAATTGGCCTCTTCCGGTAATGCGGCGAAGATCACAGACATGAAATTAGCATTCTGCACAGGAAAGAGACTTCGCCAGATTGAGGTTCCCTTCAAGTTGCACGCAGGATTATACCAATCCACATCTTCACACTGATCATGAATTATACAAAAGCACGATCATACGTTTGTGAGTCGATGGGGGTATTAAAACATTATCTTGTCGTTTTATACTTACTACAAGTTTCGTAACGTAAAATTAGATGGAAATCGTTGTAACATCCTGAGACTTAACTTTTAAATGCTGGATATTTAATTAAAAGTAAAAAATAATTTAAGCAAAATGAATTTGCATAAAATTTAAATTCAAATGTAATCAAAATCCTCAAGTAACAAGCTCCTTCTGATTGCGTTCTAAGAGTGATAACATAGCTTATATACAGGATGATACCTAATTTAGAAATTAAAACACCATAGAATCAAACGGATCAATTTAGTACATTTTTATATAAATTCGTTATGGTGATTCACACGCAATTATTATAATTTGAACAAATGTAACCCGAAATAGTTTTATCAGAATTAGGCTCGCAAAATGACCCGGCCAATTAGCCGCAAGCAAGGGATAATACGTACACCCAAAAATGTTTTGTACACATGGTTGAAATTTACTTAGATTTCAGTGATATATCTTGGAAACGTTTGAAATTCTAAGTCCTGTGTACACTCATTTTTAAAGGTATTTGCTCTTTAACCGCCAAAGCTATATAGTCGCAGACAGTAGCGAAACTACCGGGGTGCGGTGGGTGCCACACACGCGGACCTCCGGCTAAAAGGGCCTCCGGTTCTGCTGTGAAATTTGATATAATACGTTTTTCTTATTGTTGTTTTTTTTAAGTTGTTAGAAAAACAGAGCCCCGGCCCCCAACTTTGCACACGGGCCTCTCAACTGCTTGTTACGCCACTGGTCGCAGATCGAAATAGGCGTAAGCCATCTAAACGATATTTTGTTGAAATAAAAATGTATAAAAGATTACATTATATAATTTAAAAAAAAAACCATTGAAATTAAAAATTCAGTTCAGAACAGTCCGAAGCGATTATGGTAGTTGCCCGGCTTTCGACAGCACTTAGATAATTAATTTCCCAATTTCACCAGTTTTTCGTTTATAGCCCTAAGTTATATTTGCAAACAATCGCGACTGGAAAATATAGAATACTCTTCAGCATAACAAATCAATAATTTTTATGAGTGAATAAAGCGCAAAAAATGCGCTGGAAGGTATTCTGCACCCCCCCCCCCCGCCCTAAACCATCACATTTCAACTTACGTTATGTATCTTTAAGTAACAATTTTATTATACCAGCAAGCTAAATTCAGATGAACTGAAGTTCAATGAATTTTTACAAAAATTAAATAACTGTTATTTCCGTCATCCTTAGCAAGCAAATTAACAAACAGTAAAATTGTGCATTGAGCAATTGTAAATTTTTTAGAATCGACTACAAATTAAAGTTTGATGATGGTGAGCAATCAAATTTTGTGATTTGTAGGGGAATATTTGTTCAAGCAAATCATATTTTTTTAAATTCCGCGTTATTTTACAATTTTCTAAGCAGAGTCGTAATAATTTTATCAATGGGTAATTATTTTCTTACATTCTTAGGTATTTCTAGAATTTCTAACATTCAGTGAATGTGACCAGCAGATTTGGTCTGCATTGGCAACTGAATAAAAGCAAGAAGTGCACTGGAGGGTATTCCATACCCCCCAGACCCCCCGGATTGATATTTCAATTTTACGTCTTTAAGGATCAGTTTTATAATAGCACTATAAATTTACTGAAGTGGAATTTCAAACCAATTTTTACAACCAATACTATGTATACAAATCCATGTCCTACTGTCTACCTGTCCTTTCTTGGCACATTTTCCTTTACCTACCTAAAAAAGTAAGAAGTTTTGAAAAATGCTCAGTGCAGCACCAGTTACGCGCAAATCGAGTTCCACTATTCAACGCAATGCATCTCCACAAGGAATTTCTAATGGTAACGTAATTTTTTATTTTCTTTCAGAAAACATTTCAGATTTTAATTTAAGATATGTACTTTTTTTTCTGTCTGACTGCTTTAATAAATAACTAATCGACCAATAAAAAATAAGATTAAGTAATATATACCTATAATCAGTTTCAATACCAAAAATTATTTATAAAATAGGTTATTTTGTAACGCAAATAAATGTTTCAAGTTCATTTTTCAGACCGGCAGTCGATCATATAATATGTATTTATCAGTATTTATAAGTATCTTCAAAGTTATTAAATAAATAGGTAGGTTACTGTGATAGTTGGGTATTATTTTCTTTTTCTATTTTCGGTCATTGCATAATTATGTTAAGTACAATAGCTTTTTATTATAAAATTCGAATTCTGTAAAAAATGTCAAATGTGATCTTAAGGTGGGGGGAATGGATGATTTCTCTTCTAAGTGCGTTTGAGTTGTAGTTTGTAAAAATGGGCAATGATGATGCGGGAGGGGACTGTTTTGGAGCACCCTTTAAATGATCATAAATCTTAATACCTCCCCCGCGGCATATGAAATATTAATATCTTATGTCAAACAGGCGTAAAAATATTTACTTTGGGATTGCCATTACGCTGACAATCATCTAACAAAAATGTTGATACAATTTTAGGAATAAATTTCTTTTCAGGGACGAATGAGATTTGGGCGAGTTGAGAACCGCTTTGTATTGCAATATAAGTTATTATTTTCTTTTTCTTAATCTCTAATCTGTAAATATCCGCACTTTTACTAATTAAAAAATAAAGATTGGTATATTATGTAACAATCAATGAGATGTTCAATTGTTTTGGGGAGTATTATTTAAATAAAAATTTCATATTGGAATAACAAATTGCCTTTATTCAGAAACAACCGAAACTTTTAATAAAATTAAATTAGACAGAAATCTTAATTATTCCCGAATTATTCATTCCATGGTTTAGATTACACGTCAAGTTGTAGTTTCTATTGCACTGTTGTAAGTAAAGATATAGGATAAAATATTTGGCAACTTTACATCATCAACAACAAAAAATGTATGTATGTACACTTTCATTGTTACATTGTTGCAATATCTTGTATGTTTATTTTGATAAATTTAACTTCATAATTTTATAATGACGAACAATTATGTATGGACGCAAGTACTCAAAATATCCTCCATTCTCACTCAGTAATTGTTGCCAAATGCATATATCATCTCGATCATCGCCCAAGATTATCTGTTGATATTGCTGCACATGTTGGTTCAATAGCTTGCCACGATTCAGAAATACTTGTTGGCAAATTCTGCATGCATTTTCAACTATAGTCACAGTGGCGATACCGAAGTGTTTTGTTCTATTGCTTTCGTTCGACGGATGGTTTTATCCATAAGCTAAAGGCATAACATTAAAATTAGTTTGGGTAAGAGTTATCTAGGCAAAAATGAGGAAGTACTCCATATTGTTAAAAGTAATATTTGAGGTGATGAAATTGTTCATTAATTTATTTCTAGCCAATCGACTTAATTTAGTATTTAGTATTGATTGATTGATTTTCACTCTTCTATAATTAATTTTAACAAGATTAGACTAAAATCATTTTTTTAGATTTATTTGTCTATGGCAGCAGTTCTCAAACTTTGTAGTCTCTGAGGAACTATTTACAGCATTATAATTAAAAAGAAAATCTCTAAGTATTGGAAAGTTGTCAAACTTCTGATTACGGAGACGATTTTCATGAAAATCAATACAATATTACAACATTTGCAAGATGTACTGTAAGTTTAAATGCATTTTTAAATTTATTTGCTTTGAATTCCTGTCTTTTGTACTTTGCGTCTCAGGCTTATATTTACTTTAACATTTGTAGGGTTACGATTTTGTTGCATACTGATCTTGATTTTCAGATCAAAAACGTTCAGATTCGTTTGCACGGAATATAAATATCATCAAAATATTCCACAAAAATTATGGTTCAAAACTTGAATTGTAGAATTCACAGTTGCCAAAAATTGAAAATACTAAACTGGGGCCATTATACTATTACTTAACTCATTTTAAAGCGACTTTATCTGTAAATAAATGTGAACAAACCATAATTTACAATAAAATTTAAAAAACCAATTTTCAACCGCTGTGTTCAGCGCTCATTCATGTATACAAAACATTAAAAACTTTTTATGTACATACTTTTAAAAAGTTCCGCGAGTGTTGATTTATCATAGACGATTGCAGAAAAAATTTGCATTTAAAATTTTACTTTTTCCATCCGCTACAATATTTTACCTAAACTATTGATTATACTTATTTTTAAAACATCCATGCTTTCCGTTGCTGAGTTGCCTAATTGAAAAATTGATAGGGTTGAAATGTTCCAAGCAAAATTTTGCGGTAACGTTACAAACTAGAAGCTCATCATCGATCATAACAATTCTGTCATAACATCAAAACTATGCATCTAGCGCCCGCCTCCACGAAATATTCTTAATTGTTGTAAAAATAGAGAAAAACACCAAAATACTTTCATAAATCTCAACGAATACAGCTATATTTAAAATAATCTCTGAAAATAAGTATTATAAATTATTTTAATAGATTACTGTATGGGAAGTTGGTGTTTTACCAATTTTATAATTAATTGAGATTTATAGAAGCACGTGCTGTATAAAAAATAAAATATAAATAAATTTGTATTGTGTTAACGAAAGTGTATATCACTAAATTAATTAGATAAAATAATTTTGACATTTATTTTAATGATTAATTTTATTGGTCAAAAATTTTATTTTCGAAGCTAAATCTCCTTCGACTTCACATTTAATAATGTTGATAGCTTCTTGGCATGGTGGACAACATACCGCTGGTAGCCTTGAGGAAGGCTTTTTATTTTGATTTCATTTAAAAATGAATGTTTACTGCAATAATCGGCAAATATTTTTTTATCATTCAAAAATCCAGCATGGTATACGGATCACGTTCGTATAAACCAACAGGTTACATGTATGCTAAGTATATTAATAGGACGAGGGGAGAGAGACATAAATATCAGGATAGATTACAAGTTAAAAATTGAAGCTGTGGAGAATTTTTTTCGTTATACTTGAAACTAACGAAATCGGAGTCCCCCTCGTAAATATTATTTTGGATTTGATTCAAAGCTGAGCAGCCAGTCGGGTTTCTTGCGCGGTACGCGCGAAAGATCTTTTTCATTGGATATGATAAAAATACTTGGACTTAATTTGTAGTAATTTTGGAAAACGTATTTTTATGACACAAGTTCGCATTCCGCAATTTAATTTACTGGATGTAACTAGTTCTGTTAATAGAATAACTTCATCAAGTGAATCGACTGCTCTTGTACATTTAAATTTATTTGTTCGGCTCGAGTACAAAAGGAAAACAGATAAACAATGGATATCTCTTTTTGCGCTTGGGTGTATAAAAAATTAAAATGAATTCACAATCAATTTAGAAAATTGTTAATCCGTGCGCCCGAGGCTGGACCTTTTCTAGAATATTAATTAAAAAATAAGGATAGAACAAAAATTTATTACGCTATGCACATCTCAGAAAATAATTAAATAAAAAAATTGAACATTTCATTACTCTGTAATTATAAGTGTGTTGAACATATAGGAGTGGCTATTTAGATTAAACTATTATACAAAACATGCCATAACCGAGCATATTTGGTTCCCGCTTTTGAATTTCATGTTAAAGTTGTTTTTGCACGCTTCCCTTTCTATTCTCATGAAAAACCCTCACGCCAACGTCAGCTCACTACAGTTAATCTGAAAGAGATGAATTAATCCGAACTCCATGTCAGCCAAACACTCTAATTTATTGCTTCAGGAAAACGAAATTTTGGCAGTGTTTTATCTAAATTTGAAATCTCAACCGACGCAAAAACAACCATGTAATTAGGTAGATTGCATTTTATATAATTAAAAAGTTTACTGGAACACTCAGGAGCGAAGAAAAATAATTCTGCAGTGTCGTTCTTGTTTCTCGTTTTAACCGTGAATCGATGCGAATTCTAATCCAAAACAAAGGATTTGATGAAAAAATCAAAGCTCAAAACTTTTTCGAGCGTGCAGCTGCCGGTGGTGGTAGTCGGTTCGTTCTACTTCTTGATACAGAGGCAAATGTAGGGTAGATATGCCGAAACGTGAGGACATCCTAGTGCTTTCTCTTTCTGGAATTCGTCTCCAACGCCATTTATAATGCGTCATGCCTGTCTATCTGCTACCAAAGCCTTAGAGCGCCCGCCAGTTACTAAATCAATACCCAAGCGAACTTCCCCGTTTCAGACCCCTCGTCTTAACGCCTCTCATCTTCACCCGCACATTGAGAGAAAGATTAAAAAATGCTTTGAATCCATAATTTCTGTATGAAAAAAATCATAAAACAAAACAATTTTCTCGTAACTCGCAATTACCCCGACACTTAAAGTAACTAACACTTAATGCTAAATTAAGAGCTTTTTAAGTAGATTAAAGAGAAGATGCCGTCTTAAAATAATGTTCATCGGCCTAGATAGAAAGTTTACTCATGTCGGATGACAGAATTTGAAAAATCGTCCTACAGCCAAGTTTATTTTGCTCTTGAATTATTTATTTGTAACCTACGTTATTTCCAGAATTAACTAAACTTCTGTTTTCCTAAAGAACAAATACATAAATTTATAAATGGCTAGATGAAACTTCAACAAATTCTGTGACAGAAGCTGCAACAACAAGCATAAAAGTTTTCAACTCGATGCTTTATAATATTTCTGAAATCTACACAGGAAAAATAGCATCTGCTTGGTACAGTTTGTGATGATTCAAACAGCTGCGTTAGATCACATGGCGAACCTTTAAAGAAGAAGAATTTTATGAGAAGGAAGACCGTGGAATGAACACGCTAGAAAGTGATGAATAGATAAAAAGAGCCCTACCGTAATTTAACAAGGGACGAAATGTTGTCAGTTTGACATAGAAGCCACTGCCCATTGCTAATATTAGTTACCCGAGGGGTTAAATTTTGTGTGTCACCAAAATGGAGGTAAGTGCAAAATCGAGTCAAGAAAGACAGTCTCGTGAGGTTACAAGTCAGTTTCACTTAAAAGTGCATTTTTCCGAAACTGCAATGTGCATTTTGACCTAAGTGCCAATAAATTAACTCGATTTCTTGTACTAATTAAAGCGTCTAGATTTCAATCAGGTAATTTAATTTAATTGCTTAATAATTACATCATTAAATTATTAATTTATAAGTCTTGAGAGTATTGACGTCTTTACTTCCATAACCACCAGTCTAGCATTATAATCGTGAAAATGTTTTTTCTAAAATTAATTTTTTATCGTGAAACAATTTCAAGGTTCCAAATGACACGAAACTACCCTCCACTAAAAATCTGATCAATAAAATCAATCATAACGTATTTTCACGAGGATGATCAATTTGAAAGTTCAAGGTCGATCTGAATCCGTCAAGTAGGTAATTAAACTTGGGAGTCGATCGATTTGAAAATGTGTTTAGGTAGGACTCGCAACCCACCGATGCAATTCTCACATGATACAATTGATAATCAGCCGGAAAATAATTAATTTAATACACTAAATGAATACTTTAAATTCCAGATTGTTGAAGTTTTTGCACAAAAAATTTATCTCAACATTCTTAAAAGTTTAATGACTATTACGAAACTGGTTGAAAATACGTTTTGATGTATTCTTAACGTAAAACATCCTTGTGAATTAATTTGTTGTTATTTTTGTACATTAAAATTGCACGTAATTAAAATTTGGTATGACAAAAAAACTTGAAATATATTAAAGAAAAAATGTGTGTGGCTAAATAATAGTTTCGTTTTATAACGAGGAGGAAAACATTCTGATTTTATATTAAGTATGTGTAATTTACACCCCTTCTGAACCACCAGATGACTGTTTCGGTGATATTTCAAGTGAAAGGAGTGTACATATTCCCTCAGGTCATGTTCATAAACTTTAATAAGCTGTAATCAAGTAAAAATAACCGAAATTAAACATCAGATACGCACAGCCTCTTTAGATATGAAGATCTGCGATTTTAAAAAGTATGCGCCGAAATCAACAATCATGTTTTGCTAAAAATTGGACCACGAATTGAACACGCTCGTTCTTATAATTAATAAAATAAATTAAACTTTTTTTGAAATTATTAATGAAGGTATGCATCGAAATGACATAAAAACGTAAAGCAATCCGTTATTTTATTTTATTAAACCAGTTTGGAAAGAAGAGAAATTCAGTTAAATTGCAAAACGTCGTTAATACGTTTCAAATGAACTCCAAAAAATAATAGCATAATAAACATAAAATTCATGTCACCAAATTTCTTAAAAAATTAATTAATTTAAAATTATATAATATTATCCAATTAAAAAAATAAATAAAAACATTAAACAATACCGGATGGCCCGCCCGGTTTACATCCGCACATGGGAATATTGCGTACATGGCTATTATTATTTTTCTTAATTTGAAAAATAGTCCAATACCATGTAGGTATTATTTAGCGTGACAGATTAATACGTTAAGATAAGTGTTACTAACCTGTTAGAATAGTGTTATATTAAAATCTACATATTAATCAATTGATCATCAGAAAGACGACTAAAATAACTGGCAGAGAAAGTAATATTATTAAAATTTAATACTTACGTTTTACGTTTGAAAAACTAAACATACTTTATTCGGAGCAAGTATACTTTTCGTGGCTCGTAAGTAATTTTTTAATTAGTTCAACTATTCGGTTTTTTTTTGAAAAAAAAAACCATAAACTGTCGCACAGTTAATTTTCAAATAGTTTAAACTTTTACTAACCCGTGAGTAGTCTGGAGTTATAGAATATCCCCCAAATGGGTGCAATCCATGTAGTAAAATTTTATCTTCCCAAACCAAATTTTAAATTTCTAGACTCTTAAACTTCTTTGCGAATAATTTATAATGGACAGTGAAATTATTCGCGTGTAATATTCGAGTTAAAAATACTTTTAATAATAAAACAAGAAAACCTTTTTTCTAGTTTTGTAATTGCAATTAAAATTACGTTAAGAATATATTTATTCCAATCCATAACTTTACTATACCAATTATATCCGATCGGAACGGTATAAGACCCTCCGGTCGATAACAGTTGTAACTGTCTGCTCTCTCTAGTTTTTCTTCTTTACTTAGACCCCTTTAAATAAACTTCTCAGAACAAAACTGTAAGCTTTGGGTATGTTTTCAGAATAAAAAATGTTTGGTTTATTAATTATTATTATATTAGTGCAGAATGTTTATTCTCAGGTTTCGGAATAATAAATTGTCAAAGATATTTATTTTTTTAAACGTAAACTTTATTTCCATGTTATACTACTATTAATTATACTTTTTCCCTTTCACCTGTACTGGAGGGGGGGGGGAAGAAGCGTTGCCTCTGTCCTGTATTTTCCTTTCCAGTTGTTCTAAACACAGATTTTCCTTTTCCAATGAGATTAAAAATTAGTTTATTTATCTAATGAATAAACAAAAATTTCAATGTCTTCGGGTTTATGGAGAGAGGGAGGTACTCAGAGGTTTCTTTGAGAAAGTGCTTATTTAAAATTAATCGCATACTTTGATTATTATTTACTGTTGTAATACTGCACAAAATAATTAAAATTTAATTTTTATTTTTACCTTGATGTTTTATCCATGATTGATAAATTGATATGGAGACCGAGTTATGAAATTCTGTGAAATTCAACTCAACCAACGTTTGTAGTTTTTTTTATAGTTTTTAATTTCATTTTTTCAAATAACGTTTTCTTAATTTTTAATTGGACCCCACCACGCACCCTTGAAAACAGATTGCACGTTCTTGATCAACGTAAATCAAGAAGGTTTTTCTTTCCGAAGGTTGAGAGTGATTTTACTGTAAAATTAGATACGGGAATGCACTCTTTTTAGTTTATTTTAGTAAGTTTGCCTGGCGCACAGCAACGCCATAATTTTTCTTCCACGGTTAGCTACACAACGAGCACATGAGTAAACGAATTCACGTGATAATCTGGAACTGCATATAAAGATAAGTTGGTCTCTCGTGAAAAGCCATCATATTAACACCTTGTATTTTAAAACATAAATTTAAAAGGACATAATAGTATACTTTAATTAAATTTTAAAATGTTGAGCTTATATTAAAACTTCCCCAAGTTTTAAATTTTAATTATATAAACTTTTGAGAAAAATTTAGTAGGTAACCAAATTTAAATGAATCCAATATGATATAATCAGAGATTTAAATAAGATAGAAGGCTGATTTAAATTCAAAATGCGAGAGAACTGTATTCAAACTGTACATGGTGGCAAATGGGATATAAAAAGTTAATTTTTTCGAAGGTTTCGTTTTATGTAAATTAAGTGAAACTATTTTACAAATTCAGTTTATAAAATTTTATAGCTGTTTTTTCGGAGATTCTTACGAGATTTTGCGAGTTTGAGTTACTTATGAGGTAGCTTTTGCTACTCATATTATTTAAACGTTTTCACAACGGGAAATAAAATGTATTTTTAATTAATGTTGAGTTTTTTTATCGTACCAGCGAATGCATAAATTAAAAGCCAACATAGTTGAAAAAGTTGAGAAATACTTTGTTTTAGGTAAATGTACTATAACTAATTGCTTATCTACTCTAAATTTTGCTAATTCAAATTTTACACAAATAACTCATTTTTATTAATTATCTACTACGTATTGTGAAAGACGTGTTGACATAAATCTTGTACGGTTCTGATTAATAAATTTTTTTACACAATAAAAAATTTTCTTTGTTGTGCTTTAAATTCCTGCATTTGTATCTTCTATACCAATCCAATTTTGAATGTGGAACCACGTCAAATAGGCGTAGGTACGTATTGTACGTTAAATTTTCAATCAAACCGAATATACAAAAAATTCCCACGGTTAACTTTAATTAATTACATCGTTTCTATTGGAATTTATTTATTTCCGATTCTTTTTGCGTGTGATAGTAGCTTTCATTGGTATAATTATATACAATTTAAAACATTTTAGTAAATTATGTATTTATCTTGTAATTTTTAATCAAAACTTGAAAAATATTTAGACGAAATCATTATAGGATTTTATCTAATATGGAATCGTGCCATGCGTGAGGTAGAACCACTGATTTATTTCGTTTTCTAGATCATTTGATATAAAACGAGTCAATTACATAATCTACCATATACAACATAGCAATTAAAATATATATCATTTGGATCACATTTTTATACCATTAAATAATTATTTAAATTTTAATATTTGATTATGCAAATTTGGGGTGCCCTTAATTTATTGCATGCGCAACTTAAATATAACTCCGCATGCTAATTGTTGTTTAATATTATATATATGAATAAAATTCAAAAATTACTTAGATGTAAATTTTAATAATATACGAATTATTATATTTTTATAGCAATAAATTAATGTCGTTACTGGACGTCTCCGAACAGACTAAGCTTTTAGATGTCACATTTTTAAAAAGAAATGTGCACATTTTGAACATAATTTATCGGCCGTAATATTTTATTTATTTTTAGAATGTTTAATTCGCACCTTTTGTCTATTATCGCAATAACGGACTTCCTATTTTTCTATGATCATCAAAAATGATGCATTTTCCGAAAGCTTCCATTAGAGCACTTTAATAAATCACGAATTACTAATCTAAATGTGAAACATTAAACCGGATCTTCAAACTGTAAATTTTCGACTCGATATTGAAACTTATTTTATTGCATATGTTGACACCACAGTCAAAATTAACCGAAATGGGACACCTGTTCTAAGATCTTACTTTTGATAACACGTTTTGACGTCTTCACGCGGTTAATTTTACTTATGGCGTTGCTAGAATTTTTTAATTAATTCGTGTTTGTTGAACTCATCGCATTATATGGAATCATAAATTTGGTTTTATGGAACAAACGGAGTCAAAAGTTAATGAAGTAATTTTTAGGCACCTGACAAATTGGTCAAACTTGTCTAGAATGTGATCGTTTTGCGATAGTGGAATACAATTCCAAAGCATGGAAGATATGGATATTATGGGCGTATCCTGCCCAAAACTTTTCTGGCTTACAAAAAACTGATGATAAAGCACCATCGCAAATCTTTAACATGAATTTGGAGATAATTACGCAAACGATTATGTGGAAATAAATAAATCAGCAGTTTATTTTACTATTTGATCTAATAGATATGGTTTCTATGCTAATTTGGTTTAGTCTCGTGCTATATAAAATGTAACTTGTATCTTATTTTGTATCTTATAGAAAAACACGAGTTCGATTTGAAAATGAGTGTGGTGATTCCGGTGCCATGGGGTGTCTCCTGCCAGAGACATGACGCGAATCAGCACCAAAGCGACTAATGAGCCTTAGACACGACATCAAAATCTATCTAAAGCAGAAAATTATAGGCTGCAAAAATTGAAGTAATTTGTAACGTACAATTTTAAGAAGGATAATTTAGACGTAGCTAAAATAACTTGCGTGACGTCCAATTATAAAACGCACCAATTTCTTTCATAATTATCATATAATCAAAAATGGTGATGGAATGAAAAGAAGAAGTGCCACTTTTATTAGAACGACTCGTGAGACTTCAAGTGTTGGGTTTTATTAGCCGGAAGACTTTTGTTAGTTTGTTTCAAATATACCGGATGTAGATATAAAATATGTAACCATTAAAGTGTTATTTGTAATATTATTACCGTATACTTCATAAACAATTTACAACTTAGACGCAAAATTGTAAAAAATTAATTAATGTTTTAATTCTTTTGTGTAAACAATTCATTTTTTAGTTTTATACATTTTTTTTAATTCGTACATATATCAAATTAAGTACATTAACGGTAACTTTCGGATTGGTATAATAAATTAACAAATAATTAAAAATTAAAAAGTTGTAGACTTTGTTCTTGTTTTTGTATCATTATTGTTCATTAATAATTGATAACGAAAACTACCAGTTCAATAATCTCGTTTAAAACTTTTTACCGGATCATCAATCAAAAATTGCCTTTATAAAAAAGTTTATTTTGAAATTTACTTGCAAAGGGTTTAGCCTTTTTAGTTATAGATATAAGCCACTTGTTGCATACGATACTAAATTATTGTTTAACTTAAATGGAGAACAAGCATTCTTAAATTTATGAAAATATAATAAACGTTCTTTAAAGCTTTCGACTTTTGTTAAATCATTTTTACTTTAGTCCTCGAAAATTATTTAAGGGGACATTTTAGAAAATACAGGATACTTGCAAAAAATACTTCCACTGCAAAATTATAGTTTTATCAGAACGTTATTAGAAAAGCCAGTGCCAAATTTAAACTAGTAAACACACACATACAGACGGATCTACATAAAATTGCTTTATTAAATACATAATTCAATTTTTATGTTTCTTATTTGCTTCAAGATCTTTTACATGTTTAAAGACGCACGGTTATCCTTGGTATCCTTACTCTATCTCAAAATCCCTACAGTTTGATTGAGAAAATTATCAAGAACCGATTTTTGTGAAAATTCGCAATGAATTGTGTTTTGTAAAACTACAATAAATCACCACGCGGTTCTATCTTTTTCATAAATTTGCTTCAATGAGTAAAATTCACGGGTACGTCATTTTTATTCTAACTATTTTTTTAAATATCATTTTACGATTTACTATACACATTAGATAGAGTTTATAAGGAAACTGAGCGGTGACCGCTGGTATGGGTAGGGCGATAGAAGCATTGTCCTTCCAAAAGCACAAATTAATCATTATTATTACCAGATCTGAATAATATTTTTTATACGTTTAATTTTATTTTGAATGCCATTATTTCTGCGGTACTGGGGGGTATTCCATACCCTCCAGACCCCCCGGTTTCAAAGACCAAAAATTTGTGTAAATGCTTTGCTATCGATTATATCAAATAGAGCCTATTATTATTTTAAAACAAATACATTAATATTGCGGCAATATGAACCAGGAGGTTTGGGAGGTATGAAATACCACTAGTATCCTAGTAAAATTATTATAATTAATTGTTTGGAATACTTTTTGAGGTATTTAGATTAAAATTAAGTTTTCTTTATAACTACAATTTAAGTAGAATTTCAATTTGACTTCATATTTTTAGTCGTCGCTCATCTATAAATTTTTAGTTTTATAAATTTTTATAAAACGTTTTGAGAAAATAACAAGTTTTGTGTTGCTTTATTTTGTAATCTAAATAGAGCTTTCATATATTTTTTTAACTTAAATATTATGCTATTAGAGATCTTTTTTGAGATAGATCCAGGATCCAGCCTTACTTCAAAAATTCGACCCAAGAAATGAACTCAAATACAGAAGCGGCAAAGTGTGTTTGAGCTGGTGTTCCTCGGGATAGTATATTGGGTCACTTGTTATTTGTTATCTTTATTAACAATCAAATAAGCAAGGTAAGTAATGGCCCACCTAATTCACTCTTTGGCACACCCAGGATGATTAAAATTAATTTTGTATTGTTATGCTACGTTTTCTTACTTAAAATAGTTATTTTATAACAAAAAAAAGAAAATGTATCAATTCCTCCTGTGTATCAAGTTTAATCTCCCAAAAAGATACAAACACTGTACACAAATCCAAAAACTATTATAATTAGAGACCGGATTTATAAGCACTTATAATTTCAAAATAAGCGCTTTAAAAAGTTTCAAAAAACAAAGAAAAAAGTCATATTAAATTGAAAAAAAGTACCAAAAATCAAACATCAAAATGTAATTTTTATTAAATATTAATTAGACGTTTGCTTTATAATAAATTATAAAAAAATTAATTATAATATATTTTTCTAAATTTTCCATTATGAAAGATTGTCGTCTGTCGTTTAACACCTGCTTATAAATCGAAAAACTTGGACGAACATCAACCGACGTAATAAAAGCCCATTTGGGTTACTGTCAGTTAATTCACCTTACGATTTGAACTTTTTCTTATAGTAAGAGAACACTTTTCTAAGCATATTGCAACAAAAATTTTGTAGAATTAGGCATTAGTTTTCGAAATATCGGTATTTTAAAATTTTGCAATTCAGGGGAGGCGTAAAACTCGACATAGCTTTGATGTCCTACACTCCCGTACACTTTCAAAGTTTTCTTTCCGAAATTATTTATAATTTTTTCCGATTCCACTAAAGACAAATACCTTTTTTCCAAATTTTTGATGGATGATGGAACATATGAAAAGTTAGCTTTAACAGTATAACTTAATTGTTTTCGAATTAATGTACATATTCTTAAAAATTTCTTGACATTCTTTTATTGCTGCCGACGATAATTCTGACAATTCAGAAACAATAATCTTAGAAAAATTTCAAAATTTGTCTCATAATATATGACAGCATTGAGCCGACGTTCTCTACCTATAAGCACTGGTTTGGGAAGTAGAGGTGTGTAATCGGGAAAATTTTCTTTAAAAGCTTGCACTCTCAAAGGCACTTTTACAAAAATTCTTTTTTATTCGAAACCAAAGAAAATTTAAAACAAATTGTTTCGGCAACACAGGATAGCCCATGTGCCAAGTACAGTAAATTAAATTTTCATAAAATACTTTGAGTGTTCCAGCTTTAATCATGTACTTTGTCGGTCATTAAAAAAAGCTCTAATAAGCACTAACATGAGTTTTAAGCAAAATCTTGAGAAAAAAAGCAAAAAAAAGCACTATCAACATTAGGTCAAATTACTGCAATTTTAAGAAACGTCAAGATCCAAAAAGAATATCTTCTGCTTATAATTTAAAGCAAGAAGCAAAAAGCTTAGAATCCGGACTCTAGTTATAATATAGAAAACGAAAATGTTCAATGAATCCACCTGTCAATGAATGACTACACTAATTTATATATTTTACTGCACGAAATTCACGTGAAAGCACTTCTAAGAAAAATTAATAATAATAAATAGAACTTTGTGAAAAAATAAGACTAATTACGGTTTGGAGAGAACTCTCGAGCTCATTTCATTTTTTTATTAATGCACCTCAGGAGTTATTCAGTTACCAATGTTGGGAGGTCTTTCATATTTCCAGACCTTCGGTAGTAAAGATTTGCAATATAAAATTTAGAACATAATTGAAGAATTGAGAAGAAAGAAAAATAACTGGAAATCAAGAAATCATTGAATTCTCTATCGAATACCGAACAACCACCTCAATCACCGCCTGGCTATCTATCATCTAATAATCATATAAAATAGAAAATGTTTTTTATAGAGGTATCATTTTTTAAGTGTCTATTCAAGACAAATTTTTTCATCTAAATTGAGATTTTAGATTAATTTTTTCAATACTCTGTACATCAAAATGTAACAAAATTGCTCTATGATTTTAAGAAACCAATTGTACAAGAACTGAGTAAGCACTGTTCCTATCTACCCCTGGCATTGACAAACAGTAGTCGAGATTAAATTGGGGATGTGAAATTCCACCACTTACGCCAAATGCTGGCTAAGAATTCAGCCTATCTACTAGCTTTACTATATACGTCCCTAAGAAAAAAAAATTTCATGATGAATCAAGACAAGCTTTCATCTCTCACCGTAGTTACTATTGGTTTTATCAGCACACAATAAAGTACTACACTATAAACATATTCGATCAAATTAATTCAATATTGATTTAAAAATTTTTAATAAAAATTGTGTTTAACAGAATTTTCTTCTTGAATTATTATCATACTCCTCGAAAGGGTGAAATAGTGATGGGGTAACTACGTGCTAATTCATTCAAACGAATATGAACACAGTTTTCGTTGAATTTACTTCTTAAAAGATATGTTCTAATTTTTATTTTTATTTTTAAATTAGATTTATAATTCAACGGCTCTTTTCCTATACTTTTGTTTTATTAATTTCACCTGGTACCCAGAAAACCCAGCATTGGAAAATTATAAAATAAATCTGTAAAAATTGATTTTATTCGAATTTTTCTATCTAAAGCAATTTTCGTCGTCTTTTCTGTTTTTAGCAGCATTTCCCCGATAAATAATCATCACAATCGATAGTTAATTTATGAGATATTGGTAAATAAGTGTTACATAACGACGATTTTAATGACCTTTTCAAATGTTAATTAATTACTTTATTGTAATAAATAAATTTTGTCAATGGCTTTGGCTGCAGATTTACATAACTCCGTAGATTTTGATAACCAATTTATTTATTAAGAGCTACCATTAAAGCATGGGGTGGGAAACTTGCAAAAGGAAGGTCAGAGGGACAAACTGATGGATTTCTCTTTGTGTTTAGTTACTAGCCCGTTCAATCCGACCGGATCTTGTGCAAGTAAATCACAAGTATGTTAGTCTGGACGACACAAACACTGCCCCCTCATTCTATCAACAAACCATTTTCCACAATAAATTTATGTATTACAGAAAGTAAATATTTTAAAGAAAACTCAAAATGAAAGAAATCAAAAACAAACGATAAAGCATTCCGACTGAATACAAGTGTACAAAATCCCATGCTTTGTTATTTATAGCTTTCTTTCCTCCATTTTCCGACTGTAATAATATTCCTTCCTCGCATAAGTTCATCATTAAACCGCCCCCAGGGTTTCCAATGAGAATGGTAATTATTAGGGTACACAGTGCCGAAGTGAACAACGGCATTTAAATAAACCTAAAATAGTTCAGTTTGTCAAAGTTTAATTTATACATGAAAAACGATCCTTTAATCAATTTCCCAACCCGAATAAACCAGGGTCGTGCTTTCACTATTAATTTTAAACGTTTCGCTAAATTAATCACAAATTTTAATTTCAAAATATTTATCCCCGCACAAAATTTTACTTTTTAGAAGAAGTCAAATTAAACGTGAAAATGTAACAAATGTACAGGATGAAGATAAATCAAAGTCAGTTCCTATTTCAAACGCACCATTATATTTTTTGAATCTCGATACCATGGTGTCACTTCGTTTTAGGCGTTTGATTTCCGACGAAGCTCCAATCAATCCAGGCGCTGACCCGTGCGTCATCCCAAGGGAAAAATACTATTTCTCCTAGACACCCTCTTTCACGAACCCTACTGCAAACTCATCATTGGTGAATCATCGTACACAAAAAAATATCCAATCCATTTAAAAAAAAGCGGTGTTAAATTATAATCAATATCAGATATTGTAAACTCCATATTTACAGGTATCTTTACTACGTGTTATCCTTAATCAATTCGAAAAATACATGCGAGCGCCTCATAAATAAAAATAATTAATGGTGACGGTGCCTTTTACTTTACATTGTCAATATTGAAACGTAAAAAAGGTAAAAACCAAAAATTAATTATGTTTAAATTTTGTAAATGTATTCACCTTATTTACATGAACTTGATTGAAACGATTATCTGATGAAGTGATCATGTGGAACGTTTTTCTCATGCTTCATTAACTTAATTTAGTTTAAATGTTTGGCGATGGCGTTAAAGTTTTAAATTAAAATTTATTTAAGAATTATCTACAATTCTTCCTATGAGAAACACAAAAATGTTTTATTCACAGTCTCAAAATTCTTCTTAAAATCCGAGCAAACAAAAAATAAAATTTGTCTCGCTTCATAAAATTGTATAGCTGTACTAAAAAAAACTTTCTCTTCCTTTTGGCGAATTTGTAAAATAAGACGGGATGTTTTATTGCGCACTGTTAGGGCATTCCAAGTATGCAATTTTGGGATTACGTTGCACAAACTTTCACTTAACGAAAAGTGCCGAAAAAGGTAGGTAGATATAGGTTTCCAGACAGACCCTTATTAAAACGTCAAAGTCGATGTGCAAGTGTTGGTCGAAGATCCAGTAATACTGTGTAAGTTAATTAAAATTGTTAATAAAATAAGGTAAGATCGACTATTTGATTAGAATCCATCTTGGCTTAATATTTGTAAAGTTAATTTAGTCGAACAAGAAATCCGGTTTTGCTCCGTTTTTGTCGAGTTACTAATGTAGTTTCGGAGTGGTCGCAGCTTCTCTTCCGGGGATCTAAGCGATTTCTGACGATTTAACCAGAAGTGCAGCCAGCGTTCCAAGCATCAACGGGAAGAAATATCTCCTTGGGGAATTCGGAAAGATTTTATTGTCGCAATGAGCGCAGATACGATTTGTGAAATGTTCAATTGCAACTTAAATATTTTGATAATCAATAATGCATGACAAACAATAATCGAAACAAATCGTGAAACAATTTAAATAAATTTTAAGGGTTGTAGGCATCTAAAAATAGTTGATTGTATTAAATACAGGAAACAGGCGGATCTTTTCGGTAAGATATATGTGCTTGCAGGAGTCATCAATTTCTTACTAGTTTTGTTTAAGCGATTAATTTTCCACTTAAAATTTATAACTATTTAAGTATAAATTTTATTGAAATAATATAAGGTCGAGAATAATAAATAATTAAGCGCCACTAATTCTCTTGCGATCCCCCATCAGCACAGCAATTTACAGCGGTAGAAGTACTTGTAATGCTTCCATCAAACTACGAACCGAAACATCTAATTGCCAAAAGCTTTCGTGTCCTACCACCCTCTCTAAGGGGTTGTTAATTACTAACTGCCCACAACCATTACAGAAAGGAGAAATCGCCATGTTTGGTACACAATATTTTTTCACTTATTTCTTTTATTCAATTATTTGTAGTGAAAAAATAAAAAAAAAGCGAGAGTTGGCAAATTCATAACGTAAGTGAGAAAATTGTGAAGAAAATTGGTTAATATAATAGACTTTTGGCCAACCTCCTGTCATTGGTACCATAATTTTGGAACCCACTCCACATGTTTATGTAAATATCTTGCAGAAGGCATTAAATTATCAATTAATTTAATTTCTGAAAAACGACTTGGCGTAATATGTAAAATTTAAAAAAAATAATAAATCACCATAACAAGTTTCTTACATTAAACAATGTGAGCTCATATTTTAACCAGGTATTGTAATATATCATACACTATCGTAAGCTAAATCAAAATTGCATTACAACTGAGTAATTAATACCATTTTATGTAAATTACAATGCCATTTTTTTTTGTTTAGAATTTAAGAAGCATTAAGAAAACGCTTGTACTAAAAATGAAATGCATCTTCCTAATGACGATATCGCTCACTAAATCTTGAATTGTTAATTACTACTAGGGTCTTCATATATTTTCTCTACTTACCCGGTTTCATTAAGAGGTACTTCGTTTAATTTTAAGTAAGTTAATCCAAATAATCCTTGATTAAACACTTGCATTACCTGAAAAGAAAAAAAAAATATTATTTTCATTATCTTGTTCCCCTAGCGCAATTACTTATGTAAAAACACGTGTTGAGATTTGATTTTCCGTAGCATAAAATTTGAATTCAACATGCGACGATTTTCACTCCTCTAGCGAGATTTTCCCTAACTAAATCGAAAACAACCCCTAAACTACAACGTCCCGCGCCATCTACAAGCACTTTCGGAAACCTTAAAAAAGCTCCTAATTCAGCAAGCTTCGGCGTGGTGGCGCCAATATCGCAAGACCGCGAATGTTTAAAATTTAAATTAATTACGATTTCACGAACGATAAAATGCAAAAAAATACATCTTAAGAATTTAATTTCATAATATATTCGACCACGGAGTGGAAAATTAATTCAAATATTTTGCAGAAGCTTTCACGATGTTTGATATAAATAACTAAACTGTTTCTGCTTTTTTGATGACGAATGGTATATTTAAGCTACGAAGTGTTATAGGTTACCGTTGTACATTCGGCGTCACCCATGGCGTCCGCAGCGTCCCGACGGGCCTGTCCGGACAACCACCTACCATGCCTGCCAACAGTTCCTTTCTTTTGTTGAATTATTACGTCATAATTCATACAATTGCCGCCAAGCTCGTCGGAAATACATTTATTTTTAGTTAAAAAATATTTTTACTATTATTATCTGTTTTTTAACAAAATAGACCGGCTACACTTCTAATTTATGACATATAATATAAGGGCATAATAATACATAATAACAATGTTTCGCCAAATTTTTAAAATTGCAGTTCAAAATTTGGTATTTCCTGGTCGTTCTTTTAGTAAAACAAAACCAATCAGCGTTTAGTTGGACCATATCTAACTCAAACATGTTATTATAACTATGAATAGGAGGGTCCTGTGTAGTTCGGTGGTGGTGAAATGGCCAGATTCGTGAATGGCAGGTAATTTTTAAATTTAAAAATTTAAGAAAACCTGTTCTATTATTCAGTTGATTATTATAACAAGCAGATGTTCTTATTTCCTTTTATGTTTGTCAAATAAAATTGTAGTTGTGGCCATTCGTATGCAGCTGCTTATGTAATCGTCTACTAAACTCGAAGTTTAACAAATTCTTCGTTTAATAATTTTAATTTTAATAATGTGCGATTGTCTCGTTTTTTTTTTTAATTTTAATCAAAAATAGTCGCATTGATTATTTATTTATTTGAGAATGACGCGCATCAATAGATCTGTATACAAAATTTTGAAACTGTTTTTACTGTTCGCAAACAGATAGCCGAGTGGTTAGCACTTTGGACTCAAAGTATTTCAATCTTTCCGTCATTAGTTTCTTCCTTCCCTTACTTTTTCTCTAACTGATTTTATTTCAATCTATTAAATTTAATTTAAATATCAATGATCAAAATTGTTATAAAACTATAAAAAAACAAAAAATACAGAACAGTCTTGCAAAATTGTAATAAAAAAAGTCTAAAAGAACATAATTATTATTTATCTATAAATATATATGCGTATGCTTTTGTGTACATTTTTGTAAGAAATTGAATTACATATTTAAAAAGTTAACTTTATAGTAATTATAACTTTGTCGTACTTTCTGGCATTCCCAGCATTCGTCTAAAAGTATTGATTATACAAAATTTTGTTTAAAAATTAAACCAATTTAAGTTTAATAAAAAACAGAAGAAAATATGAAACGAGCATTGAACGCAAAGTACGTCATGTAATTCACTGGCGTGAGTCAAAAGCGATATTCTATCTGGTATGTCCTTTTCTGAAGAACATCTGGTCGCTCATTTGTCTGGGGGTCTGGGAGTCTGGGGGTATGGGGTACCCTCCAATGTATTATCTGCTCTTTATGCACTCGTAAAAACTGTTAAAACTGTGCTTCAAAAGAATGAACAGCTATAATTCAATTGCCAAAATATTTATAAAATAAAGTAAAACTCTGTGTTTTATTTTATTTTAATTTCAATTTGCTATGTCTTCGAACCATACTTAATTTTATCGTCATCTTTTACTTAATAGCTTTATTTTAAATACAATTATTATGACTTTAATATGTTCATCTATTTTTTGTAATAAATTACTGTATAAAATCTTTCAGTTTAATCAATAATGGTAGGTAGTAGTACAATTTTCATTAACAACAAAATTTGACCCCTATATATTAAACAATTTTTGCAATTAATCCCACATGTATTACCTATCATAAAATGACTTATCACTTGATAATATTTACGTAACATAACTCAATTTCTTAACTTCGTAACCAATATTATAGCAAATGACTTTAATTATATGTAAACGTAGTATAGGGGTGAGCAATTACTATGCCAATGCAGCTGGAGGATTCAAACTGTTGGCATGTTATTGAAACTTTTACTACTTTTTTGCTTTTAAAGTATAATTTGTAATTTCTCAACATAAACGTGTTTTAGTGTTCAGTCAATGCAGGTGTAATGGAATTTTGAATGTTTGATTGTAAAGGTGAACTAAAAAGCCCGCTTGGAAAAATACGATTACAGAACTTCGGATTAAAACACAAATAAAACATCAATTTCCCATAAAACTAATTTTCAACATTGGTTCAATTAATTATGATTCAGAATAAAGGTTTTTGTTTGTCAATATACATAACTACTTCCTTCTATGAAACAAGCCTAGCATACGAGGGACTCGCAAAAAGAGATTTTTTTCTATTTATGACTTCACGAAGAGACCCTGAAACTTTTTCAGTTCTACAAAAACGTTTCTTCCAAATTTATTCAGGAACGCAATAAAACCACATTGTTATTCGTACTTTACCATAATTATTATAATTTTGACTTGTCAATAAAATTATACTCTTTGTTTTTTTATAATAAATTATAAATCATTTAATATATTATATTTCGACTGTAAATGTTGTTAAAATTATTAGATGAATGCAAACTGCATCAAATACATATTCAGTATATTATGTAAAGATACTAATTGGTTATGGTATTTTAAATACTATTTCTTGCTTATATAATTTGACATAATTAAAATAATTTAGCATATTTTGGAGAGAGCAATAAATTAACTACTAGGTTTGACCATAACAATAATTGATTTAGTAATTAAATAGTTTTGACAAAAAAATAACTTTAATCAAATTTAACCTTGTTCCAATTTTAGATATCCGTAAAGATATTAAATATTCTGCACAATTCTTCCCTATATTTTGAAACAAAACAATTTTATTTGGCGACTACGTCGTTTAATTTTAAACGAACATAATTTATTATGCAAATATTTTTTATAATCTTGGTTGTGGTTTTCGCCATAGCGCATGGTATGTTGGTTTAATATTTTACGTAATTTCAGAACTAAACGTAATGTCACTTTGACAATTTCACTCAGATCCTGATTTTCCTTATGTGTTTCAAGGTAAAATAGGTTTTGGACCGGGAGATCAAGAATGGGGATATATTACTGTTCGTCCAGGCGCCCATATGTTTTATTGGTTGTATAAAACAACCGCGACGGTCACAAAAATAACAGAAAAACCCCTCATTATATGGTTTCAAGGTGGACCCGGTTGTTCTTCCACTGGATTTGGAAACTTTATGGAAATAGGGCCCATAGATTTAGATCAAAAAACAAGAAACAATTCGTGGGTAAACCAGTGTAACGTTTTATTTATCGATAACCCTGTAGGTACAGGATTTAGCTTGGTGGAAGATATTTCCAGTATTCCCAAAACAAATAAGGCTGTTGTAAATGATTTGGTTATATTTTTAAATTTATTTTACAAAGAGCACGCTATATTCCAAACCTGCCTTTTGTATTTGGCAGGCGAATCGTATGGAGGAAAATTTGCAATAGAATTAGCATCGGCTCTCACATCCGTAAATATTAAATCAAATTTTTTGTAAAACTGAAATTGGTTACTTTAATTTTAGAAAAATAATAAAGATCTGCCTGGAAAAAACTTAAGGGGTGTTCTTCTGATCGATGCTTGGATTTCTCCCATCGACACTATCCTCAATTACCACTTGTTTCTTTACTATACAGTAAGTGTATTTGCTTCTAAAAATGAAAAGTAGTTTCTTAAATTAAGCTTTAGGGAATCCTGGATAAAGAAAGTTCTAGATTGGTCGAAAAAGCTACAAGTACGATTCACACCATGATGGTGTTAAGGAAATTCAAAGTTGCTACAAAAAAATGGATAGGCACTCTAGAATTGATAGCTAACGTAACTAATAATATCGACTTTTATAACATTTTGAAAAAAGCAAAGGATAACGACAGAAGTTGTAAAGTGAAAAAAATAGGTTATCCATTAATTGGGTGAAATTTTAGAAAAACTTGAAAAATTTATGAATGGAGCAGTAAAAACTAAATTATTTTTGAATGAATCGTGGATTTCTGACAGCTCTGAAGTTTTCGCTGCCTTAGAAAAGGATTTCATGAAAAGTGTTTCCTATATTGGTAAAAACGTGAAATATAGTTTTATTTTTATAATTTTCAAACTTATTTCAGTTGAATCCGTTTTGGAACAAACATCCATTAAAGTATTTGTGGTTACAGGAGCGTTAGATTTAATCGTGAATACGCCAGGTGAGAACCGTTTTATATTTAGGAAAAAACTTATCGGTCATTTTAGGAACATTGCAATGGGTGAGCAAACTAGCTTGGTTAAAACAGATGAAATGGCGGACCATTCCAAGAACTGCTTTGTTAGGATATGGATCTGACCTAGGATTTCAAAAAACTGTGGGGCCGTTTTCTTTTTTTTGGGTAAGAGGAGCGGGACATATGGTAATATAAAAATTAATTATGGTAGTTTCTTAAAGATTTCACATCAAACTTTTAGGTACCTATCGATAACCCAGCGGCAATGAACATCATTTTAAATTATCTGATACAGCGTTAAGCTATAAAACTTATTAACAAAGAATAAATTTTACTGATTGCACAATAATATTTTGAATTTTTATTGAATTTTAATCTTAAATTAGTTGCAATAGAGTTTTTGTTGAACAATTCCTATTCTTAATGAGGGTCTTATCGTAAATATATTGATATTACATTTTAATAATGTGTTATCTATTCAAGAGTCCCACTTTATTGTTTAATTTGAAGGTATAAAAGCATAGCTATTTAATTTTCAGTTAGTTTGTCATACAATGAAAGTGCTATTAATTTTGGGGGCTCTTGTTGCTGTGTGCTATGGTAAATATAATCTACTGTAATCCGGTGCGCATTTATTCTGTTCACCCTGTACTGAAGGTTCAAGTGTTTATTATTCTGTAACCCAAAATTATGTAAACGCATCTAGTCTTATCACTTATCAGTTACGAGGTCATATATTGAAAAAAATCCGTTTAAAAGCTATTGATTTGTGTTTCTAGAAAATAATTATAACTTTTTGCAATTATGTATTACAATTATTTATAATTTGCGGTAGTTACATTAACAATTACAAATAATTTACAATTATCCGCATTTTAATCATCTGATGAGTAATTAAATACGTGAACGATAATTGATATGATATGATTATCGAGTTCAGGAAATCTTCACCATTGAAAGTCATTAAACTAGATAATCTACCTACTTAAAATTTTTAATACGAAATAAATACGAGTCACTGCCAAGAACACAAAAATGTAGTTTTTTGTCTAGTAAATTAATATCCCAACCCCATTAACAGCATGGTTGTTTAATATCACAACAATAAAATTAAAAATTTTATAATCAAAGGTGTATAAAATGAAAGTGTGGTATTTTTCACCTGCTTCAATAAAATAACTCAAATTCCATACATACAGCAAAATGTATAATATAATGCGTAATCTATGATGACAGCAAACGGCCAACGTTTCCTTATTTACATTTTAAATTTATTGATTTGGATTATTACTTTATATTCAAGGTCGAAAAGGTTTCGGACCAGGGGAACAGGATTGGGGTTATGTAACGGTGCGTCCAGAAGCACATATGTTTTGGTGGTTATATGAAACAACTGCAGAAGTGTCGAACATAACCGAGAAGCCACTCGTGATATGGCTTCAAGGAGGACCGGGAGCTTCGTCTTCAGGTTACGGAAATTTTGAAGAAATAGGACCGTTGGATATTGATTTAAATCCAAGAAACCACACTTGGGTTAAGGACGTCAATCTCCTCTTCATCGATAATCCTGTAGGAACAGGATTCAGTTACACAGAAAACAAAAAGGCTCTAACCACAACCAATAAGCAAATTGCAGAAGATTTGCTAACTTGCATTCTTGGATTTTACAAAAAGCATCCGCAATTTAGGCATGTTCCGCTGTACGTTACTTCCGAATCCTATGGTGGTAAAATGGCAGTCGATTTTGCCATAGAAGTCGATGAAGTAAATACATTATATTTAGAGAGTAGATATTTACTGCAAAATTTTTTTTCAATTTCAGTTCAATAAAAAAGGGAACGACAACATAAAGCTATTAGGAGTATCTCTGATCGATTCCTGGATTTCACCAATAGAATCGGTTCTGAACTGGGGACCATTTTTATACAACGTCGTAAGTACTTTGTGAAGAAATATCTTAAGATGATTATTTACGTTAATTTCAAGGGAGCAGTCGATTCGAAAGGTCAAAAAGCTGTTGATGCAGCTGCCAACTTAACTAAAGCAGCTTTAGACAAAGGTCAATTTGAATTGTCAACTGACTTATGGGCATACACCGAAAACGTAATAATGAGGGAGGCTCATTACATCGACTTTTATAATATCTTGAAAAAAATTAAATCATCTGGTCTAAGTGGAAGAAGCTTACAAACTCCTGGTGGAGACGAACTAACCGACGACGCTAAATTAGACAATTTAATGAACGGGAAAGTTAAACAAGCGCTTAATCTGAATGTAACTTTTGGAGCACAATCAAACGCCGTATTCCAAGCTCAAAAAGGCGACTTCATGAAACCTGTAACCCACGTTGGTTTGTATTCTATTTTTAAGTTGTAAAGCTATAATATAATATTAAATTTTTAGTGGAAGAACTTCTTAATAGCACCGATATTAAAGTACAAGTGGTTACTGGTCAATTGGATTTAATCGTGGATACCCCTGGTGAGTACCAAATATTATTGGGAAAATATTTTGTAATAATATAATTTTTTGTAGGGACTACACAATGGGTTGAAAAATTGCAATGGCCAAACAGAGCCGAATGGATTAAAGCTCCCAGAAAAGCTCTAACTGCAAATGGAATTAACGAGGGTTACCAGAAAAAGTATGATAAGTTCGCAGTTTATTGGGTCAATAGAGCCGGACACATGGTAAAGAATCTCTTATTTTGGTTATAGGAAATTTTTAACGTTATTTTGCAGGTACCAGCAGATAATCCTGATGCTATGGATGTTATTTTAAAAGACTTACTCAGCAAATAAATTGTAAATGATAACTTATAAATAAAATTTGTTCAAATTTCATAAATTTGTGTATCACTAAAATGCTAGTAGCGAAGATATCTTGATAAGAAAGAAACCCTTTCATAATATTATCAGAATATTGAAAATGTGTATTTGCTTAATATAAAATTGTTTACTTGGGAATACTGCGTTGTAAAACTTCTTGTCACTTGGTACATATAAAAGGTAATCAGATTTGAGTTTTTCATTATTTGGTAACATGAAGTTGCTCTTAGTAGTAGGTGTTCTTGTGGCAGTAAGTTATGGTAAATATAAAACAAATATTGAATACTTCAAACTAATAATAGTTCAATAGTGATAGGAAATTACACTTAATCCGTTTATAAAAAAACATAATTGTTTGTCGTATTTGGAAACCAATTTGATTTCCTTAATTGCTGATAAGAAGAGCAAATAAAATTTTGTCAAAATAAATATTACGTGTCTGAACAGATAGATAGTACAAAATTTGCTTTTAAATTCGGAATAAATATAATTTTACCTGCTTAAACATTTATTTGGACTAAAATATTCTAGGTCGTGAAGGGTTTGGTCCAGGCGAACAAGATTGGGGTTTCGTAACGGTCCGTCCAGGTGCCCATACGTTTTGGTGGTTATTTGGGACCACCGCAAATGTTACCAATATAACAGAACGACCACTGATTATTTGGCTTCAAGGAGGACCAGGATGGTCGTCTTCGGGTTTTGGAAATTTTCATGAAATTGGACCCCTAGATATTAATTTGGAACCTAAAAATTACTCATGGGTACATGACGTGAATGTCCTGTTTATTGACAATCCTGTAGGAACAGGTTTCAGTTATGTAGAAAATGACACCCAGTTAGCAGAAACAAATCAAGAAATTGCGCAAGATTTAATTGTTGCCCTTTTTGGATTTTATGAAAAGCAACCGCAGTTTAGACGTGTTCCTCTTTATGTTTGCGGCGAATCTTATGGTGGAAAAATGGCTGTCGAATTTGTTTACGAACTGGATAAGGTTTGATTGCATTTCATATGAAATATAGCAATTCTGAGCTTTTTTCTGTGGGTTTTAGGTTAACAAAAATATATCAAATCCAATAAATCTAAAAGGAATAACCATGGTAGACTCTTGGATATCACCCATAGATTCTGTGCTTACTTGGGCACCATATTTGTATAATATTGTAAGTATTATAATACACCTTTTATAGTTAGCAACTTTTTTGATGCCTGTTTGTAAAGGGTGCGATAGATTCGACTGGTTTTGATAAAATTTCACATTTTGCTAATGAAACTAAAAATGCGATAGATGAAAAGAAATACAAAAAAGCCTCTCGACTTTGGGGCACCACAGAAAACATTGTATTACGCGTAAGTAAGAATGTGGACTTTTATAATGTATTAAAAAGAATTCCAACCAAATCTGAAAGAAACGAACAACAGGAAGAAGCTGAAGCTTTAGATTTAATTATGAATGGAAAAGTTAAATCCAAGCTGAATCTTACCGAAACTTTTGCAGAACGCGATGGCGACGTATTTATGGCATTATTCGAAGATTTTATGCTACCTGTTACACATTTGGGTGAGTAAGTTTAAGGTATACATTTTTGTCTAATTTTCGATGTTTTAGTTGAACGTCTTCTCAATAATACCGATATTAAGGTAAATGTTGTTACCGGTCAATTGGATGTCATAGTTGATACACCTGGTAAGCATAGGTTATAATTGGGCGGAATAAATTCAATGCTTCGTTAATAGGAACCATGAAATGGATTGAGAGACTTCAGTGGAAACACAGTCAAAACTGGACGCAGGCAGGAAGACACACTTTCGGTGTAGACGGAATCAACGAAGGCTATCAAAAAAAGTTCGGGCAGTTTTCAGTTTATTGGGTGAATAGAGCTGGACATATGGTAATAGAAAATTTTAAATTTCAAAATATTATTAAATATAGAAATTCTTAGGTTTCGGTTGATAATCCATTTGCAATGGGTGCGATATTACGAGATATAATTAAGGAGCACGTTTAGTTGGCGTGCAAATAGATTAAAAATAGGAAATTTAATCAGGGTTCACTGGCGTGCATCACCTTGAAGGAGTAATCTTCAGTTTCGAGGTGCAAATTATTTGTTAAGTAACATAATTATTATAATAAATGTTCAATTATACAACCAATATGCGTTATCAAAGAATATCCTTTGTTCATTGTAATTGCAATAAAAGTAGATAGATTTAAAATAATATTTTTATGTCTTGGTCGAACTTTAGCAAAATCAGTGTGGTCAAGTGACCAACAGTTAAGACTGCAGAGTATAACCGACATTTGTGAAATGCAGATCGCGATATGTACAATCAGATAGTGCTGTATAGGGTGTCGTTAGAACACCGCAGCTTCCATTGTACTGTCCTCCATATCAAGAATTCGTAGATGATATGGGAGCAAGAAAAAAATACCTGACTACAATAATCCCCGCATGGTCGATAACAAAAGATTTACATTTAAGTTTGCATATGTTAAATAATTTAAGTGCGTCCAAGTTTTCGAGGTTAAATGTAGGTCAAAAAGTTATTCAAATGGATGAGCGGAAACTCCTCACGTGAAAATATTTTTAGGGTTGGTTTAAAATTTTAAAACCATCGTGTCGACTGGGACCTACGGTAGCTAATTAATTATAAAACACTATGAAAAATAATTTGCGATTAAATTTCAGTAAATTAATAATAAAATAACAACAAAAAGACGCCATAGCACGTTCAGTCAGGAAATGAGGAATTTTAAACGCTGGAGGGTAAATGAAGTCCGACTATTTTCGAACTGCTGATAATTTATCAATGTCTCGAGCAGGCAGTAAACGGCCATTACTCTTGTGGTCTTACACAAACGTGCTGATTGCTACAAGAAATTATACTAAAAAAAACAAAAGTTTTAAAATATTGTCGGAATTAAAAAATTAGATGGTCTAACAAAAAGGACGAAGAAAAAGGAAAAAGAGTTTTTCTATTAATAGCGATTTTATTTGAACATGTAGACCTAATCGGGTGTATTATTATGTTACCCCAGACATTATTAAAATTTAGATTGGTCGACCATAACCGAAGAGCAAGTATATAATTTTTAATAGATAAAAACAAGAATAGAGAGGAGAAAAGAAAGCCGACAAACTATATCGATAAATCAGTCAAAAAGAGTGACCGATCGAACAGGCGTATCGTAAAATGATTTATTAAACTAACCACTACTCGCGCATGTGATTATTATTATAATAACAACGCTTTTTTGATAACTCGCCTTCGGATAAAATTTTGTATCTCAAATTATTTTTCTCATCTCAAATGCTAACTAAGAACGGAATAGCAAAGAAACAAACAACGTTTCACATTGATCCGATAATTGCTAATCAATTTTTTTAAACCTGACCTGGTTTATTTAACTACGTAGTGGCTGCGATTTTAACTACATAAAAAGCATTATTTTAGCAAACTTACGGTAAAAAATACTTTTTGTGCATATCATGTTAATCCACTTACCTACCTGAAAAAAATTAGCATAATTTGAAAAATGCTAATTTATACGTGAAGATGAAGTAAAATAAAGCAAGTTAAAAAAATCAATTGTAATTAAATAAACATCCCATAACAGCGATGATACAAATTAATTAATTTAACATCTTAAATGTTTTACGACTTGCTGAGTTTTACGATCATTTAAGTACTCATTTAAACATAACCAATCATGATGTTATGAAAAGCCGACCTATAAGTACATGATCCCTAAAGAACTTGTTTATGATCCATAAAACTACTGTGTGACGGTTATGTGTATTAAACACCTCATAAAACTCAAAAGAATAAAGAAGTCGCATTAATCGATACAAAATATCTTGTGATATTGCAACGTTTACACATTTATCACATTTTCCATTTTATAAGTTCTTTTGGCTTCCACAACTGATTTTATTAAGCTATGGCACAATTATCCTGCAATAAATATTAGTTATTTAAAAATGCGAATGTAACAGACGCTACAACTAATATTTATTTGTAAACAGGGGCGGACTGAAGATTTATTGAAAACATAGATTTGAATTTTTTATTTTACTCCATCTAGGAATCTTTTCAAATACTCTCATCAGACCTAAAATTGGATACCCCATGGCTGCATACTTGAAAAATTAAGCACCATTGACTTTACCAAACTCGGTACTTTTGCCGGAGAAATCAAATGTATAAAAGGAAATCTGAGAAAATTCTAAAGAATTTAACATCCTAAGAGATGCTAGAAAATCTGTGAAAATCCAAAGAAATCTAGGAAGTAAAATTGTAGGCTGTTAAAATACCGGAAATTTAGAAAAATAGTAAAAAAATCAAAAAAAAACCTAAAGAAATTTTATAGATGGAAGTCTGGTGTACAACAGTTTAGCTTATTCTACCAAAATATAAAAATAGCTCTGTCTGTAGTATAGTCATTTCTGTGTGTAACCGCGTTAGTTTCTTTACTATTTCAACTAAAAATTACAAAATTTGGTCGCATAGTTTTGGAATTATAGCATAGTTTCAATGTTTCATATCATTTTTATAATAATTTTTAATTTAAGATATCAGATATCAATATTGCTTTTATCAAAATTTATCTATATGATAAATAAATATATTTTAGCGATAACCTTTGCTGAAAGTTTAAATAATAAATATTAAATGCTATTAATGTTTAATTTACTTGTTCAATTAAAAACTTTCTAATTTATTATATTTCACGTGTTAATAATTTATATATTATAATAATTTTCTATATCTTACAAGAGCACAGTCAAATAATTGTTTATATGTTAAAGGTTAAAACAGTGATTGCCGAGGTAGCTGGTTCAATACCGGAGAAAGAAAATCTGTATTTTGGTCATCTCTCTACAAGGCAATGATTCACTGTTCTAAATACATAATAAGCAATTTAAAAAATCAAGAATTTGCTTTTCATTTTTAAAGAAGTTTGCAAACTTTCAAAATTAATAATTCATATAGAATTCGTATAAATATAAACATTCATATATAAAACACCAATAAATTACTCACTTCTGATTTCTGACATAAAAAAGTAATTTACTAATGATGTATGTCAAAAGTATGCCTATAATGACCTGACAGTGGCGTAATAGTTACAGATGGAAGGACATTAACCGAACGGCCATCCAAATATGTATATCTAATTATTTACGAGTCGTGCAATATATTTTATTTAATTGTTGCACCAAATTAAATTATCAATTTACATAACTTAATTTAATTTTATGCTTCTGTTTATAAACAAAAGTCATCGATTTCAAACCAGATCTTGTAGAAAATAAAATTTTATTTCGATCTATATAAAAAATAAATGTGCGAATACGCGTACTATAAAGATTCCTTTTCAACACTAATATCATAAACTACTATTGTATTCATAATAATAAATTCATGTAAAAATTTTTTTAAATTTTTATTATAGCGTTTTATTCCTTTGAGCTACACAAATATGAGTTCTTGTTAAAACTCTAGCACCAGATTTGCCCCCCCCCGTTTTACAATCCATTAAATGGTGAATTTAAAAAATTTTTAACTCAGCAATTTTTTAAATATAAACCAAAACATGAAATTAGACAATTAAGAACACAGTTCATTTGGGCAAAAGTTTTGCCTTAAGTTACTAAAAACTTGGTACTAAAACATCACGTGACGTGATATTAACGATATAAAAATATAATATAATCACTTTTGTTTCTGGTCCTCCACTACCATTTTGGTTTGGTGATCCTTAAATCTCCATCCTTACAATGACAAATAATATGTATATTAAAGATTTACGATTACCTGTGTGGAAGATTCCCGTAATAGGAATATGAGACCCCCTCCACCTATACCAGGATTAATATCGACTATAATAGTAAAAATAAATTTTAAATTAAAAGAATCTCCTAGTTTTTTTTCTTGTTTGAATCTGACTTTGAGTTGCAAGAAAGTAGTCTTTTCTTATTTCCTTAGTACAAAATCAATTTGTTTACATAAATATTATTTCTTATTAGGGATTTTAGACTAATTTGGTTGGAATAAAACAAAACTATTTACTTCAGGTCGACGTTTCGAGTTTTATTTAACTCATCTTCAGGACTACAACAAAGTTACTTCTTAAATTAAATACAATACAAGTGAAAAATACCAATTTCACCTTCAGCAAAGGTTTTAACTTGATAGGCATAACAAACCAAAAAACTCCCGGTCATCTAGCCAGGATCAATTTGTTTACTTTTCGTTGGAACACCCTTCAGGGTGAACAAGTTTTGAAACTATCTAAGTCACATATTTCCGGTTCAAATCCCAAAGCAGCTGTTTTTCTCCTGATTTTGAAAAGTTACGGTAAGAAAACATTCTCAAATTCTAAAACTGTTTATATGCTTTAGCTTGTTATTGCAAGTCTATTTTACACAATAATCAAGTTTTATCGATAATTGTACCTAACTAAAGGTAAGTAGAAGAATAATTACATGCTCTAGGTTTTACAATTCTCAATACATCATAAATGTTTTAAATATACGTTTGCAATCAAACTTATTGAAAGTTTACATTTTAAAATTTATTTTCGCTCAAAATTTGAAAAATGGGTATTGTATCTATTTGGAATTCATCTATAGAAAAACTTGAAACAATGTGTAAATGATTTCAAATTGTTCATAAATTAATTGAAAAACCTACAAATAATATGTACAAGTCTATGTGTGCAGTTGAGTAGTCAAGTAGAACTAACTAACTAGTGAATTAATAAATTCCGCTTTCCAAAAAACAAAAACAATACTGCTTACAAAAAATTGGCCTCTAAATTGGCCACTAAAAACGAAATAAATATCAAAAATATAAAAATAAGCTTGTGGGAAAATTTTCCGTTATAAACAAAATTTAATAAGTTTACCATTTAATTTCTGAAAAATTGCTTACAACTTTCAATTATGCAAACAAGGAGGTATGCATTTACAATGGAAAATTTTTCATAGAAAAACTAGTGAAACAACAATGATGTGCAGTACACTTTTTGGTTACATAACCTCGATGCTGGGAACATCCTAAAAATAAGAAAAGGTTATGCAAGGATTCATAAGTTATACTAAGTAATTTAACTATCCAATTGGCGCCGCGATGGCTTGGTGTGATCGCTGGTTGGATTAATTGTTTCAGAATTTCCTTACTAAAGATAGGATAATTGCAATTCAACGCTAGTAAAATTTAGCACAATTTTAAGTTAGCTTATGGCTATTGAATTCAACCGCAACTAAAGCCATTAACCTAAAGGCTGTCATAAAATAAAAAGATTTGACATACTTAAATAAAAAGGTAGGTACAACCATAAATTATAATTTTCATTTAATTTTTTGTTACCTACTGCGTTGCAATTTTTTAAATGAGTTCCTAGATAAATTTTTAAATGCAGTTTGAGTTTGAAGTCTGTTATTAAAATTTGTTCGACTTTCACAACAGCAAGATACCAATTTTTTAGCTTTCCTGGTCATAGAAAGTACCTTTTTTTTAATTACTAAAAATTTGACATGTAGGTGTAAGTTCCAGCGTATTCGCTTCTCGAAATTTTTCAAGTTGGGTTAGGATATTCTCAAAGTGCCAACACCAGTGGCGCACCCAAGGAAAGGCCAGGGCTGTTTTGCAATATCTTTTAAGTGTTTTTTTCTAAAATATTATTAATTTTAAAACCTTGGGTTGCGAATACTCTTGAGATTAATTTATTCGTCCGCCGCTGATAATCACATATAATAGTTAATGATAATATTATGTATGCTGCAAACAAAAAATATGTTACCAGAAGAGACTTTAAAACTGATGTGAAGAATCCATTAAAACTTTTAAGATTTAAGATAGCCGTATCTAACTATATGTTATTTAATTGTATCTACTACGTTTTTCTAAATACCTTCGCCTTTCATTCTGTAAACTTAATTAGAAAAAGTTTATTTACCTTTAATAAGCGGTTTCCAATAATTAATTCTAAACCTGCACTGAAGCTGCTTATATTACACAAATTAAATTATTCATTCCCCTTGCATTAATAATTATGCAATGTTAAACGGTTCACATTTATTATAGTTTTAAGCGCGCGTCCGTTTTTAATTTATGATGAAAATTAACCAAGAAACGAGGTTTTCATCGAACATTGTACTTAATACTAATCGAAAAAGGTACAACACAAAACAATAATACAAAACGCCACACACACGCAACTGACTTTTCCTTATAGCGATTGGCTGTTGGAGCACATGACTATTACTAATTTTGCAGGCTCACCCACGCGTATTGTTTTCCTTTTATTTTCTACTTTTCATTTTCCGAATTTGAACAAAATACGAGAAAAAACAACCACGCGGAAGCTCATGTGGGCACACACAATGCTCTGCAATAACCTACTAAACAATTCTCCTTCGTGATTTACCGTTAATTTAAATACAATATTTTTATTACAACAGAAATTTGTCCAAAATATAATTAAAGTTTTAATTAGTCTTAAATACACCAAAATATAACTATAAATGTTTAATTAGTACTACAAGCACCGGATGTGAAGACTGCAGGAATACATTATAGATAAAAATTTAAATTTTTGAAACTGGATTTGCATGTTGTAGTATCAAACACGAAGATGAATTTGATAAGATTTAGGTAAAGTTGCAGTTCATATAATATTCAAAAAAGTTGATTCAAACCGGTAAATGTAAAGTAACTTGCAATAAAAAATTCGCATAACAAGGAGTAGTTCCTTATCGTATGTTTTTGGTTTGAGCGATTAAATTATTAATAAAGCAAATATTTCGAAAAATTTATTTTAAAACAAAATAGATCAAAGTTAGCCGCCATTTATATTATCCTACACTGCGGACAAAACTTTATATTATTATTTGGAAAATCGCGGTGGAAAACCTCGTACGTGTATGCAGGTGGTTAGTTCGTTAAATATGCTAATGCTTGGGTCATTTTCTTGACATTGACGGAACAAGAAATAATTATTACGTGATAATAAATGGCAATTTAATTGTTATATCTTGAATCGGAAATCGGTACATGAATTAGTACTTAAAGTGAAGATTAAATGTATTAAAAGTCGTACAGTCGGAGTGACCAAACATTTTCACTCCGAACACTAATTAAATTATGTTTCCAACATTTTTTTTACCTCATCGTGAACATTGTGTTGACTGGTAACCTTTACACCTTCAACAGAGCGCAACAATTAAATGAATGAGATTTAGATAAAACCATAACATGACCTTCCTAATTAATTAAAACTACACAATTTATAATAATTTTCCATTAATTAAATTACTTTACAATAAAACACTACATAAATTTCTCATCAGAACAACTTCATCGGTAACGGTAAAAGTACATCTGGTATCTGGTCGAAAACAAACCGGTAACTTTTAAGTTTGGCGCCACCAATATAATCGAGCATTATTGATTGTGCCGCTCTAGGAGAACTCTGTGCTTTTATAGTTAAGGAAATCCACCACTAGTGGCGACACTTTTCACGCTTTCGCCCAAGCGGCGAACGCTTGAACTGGGAGTGAAAACCGCGAAACCCGTTTAAAATTCAAGCGCGAAATTTTAAGTTATTCAAAAAAATAATAATTTAAAAAAATGAATTATTCATCTCTAGTTTAGCAATGCATTTTGCACGTTTACGCTCTACAAAGTATTAACGTAAAAATAACTTATAAATAATAAAATGTTTACATACAATTATGATAAAATAATATTTAATTATCGTTAAGTAATTTATCTACCAGCAAGTAACACGTAGGTCAGTAGGGTAAAATAAACGTATAATTGTGCATAATTGTGTAGGTAGTACGTTACCAGTAAAATAAATGTGTCCATTAGACCACACAATGGATTATCATTTGAAACGTACACAATTTACGAGCATTCTGAAGGTGTTACTTGCATAAGTATTGCAAAAATTAACAACAAGGTTCACACTTCCCAAACTCAGTCAGGCATAATTATCTATTCAAGCAACGTTAAACAATGCGGTAGGTTCGTTAAACACTTACAAATTACCAAACACTTCTTCATAGGTGGCATTGTTTACTCTTCGAATCAATAGATGCTTTTTATCCTAAACCGGGACCGAGTGTGCCTCAAATTGACCTGAACTAAGCAGCGGATATAAACTCTTTAGCCGCTGTTACTTGTTTTAATAATACAATTTTAAACTCGGATATGCCAAGCTGTTATTTAAAAAGTGCGGATTCTAATGTCACAATTAAGTCACAGAATTGCTTCACGCATAATAAATTTATCCGCACAAATAAATTTATGGGAGTTTACAAATTTTGCAATTTTGGAAAAGGTTAAACTTTAACCACATCCTGCAAAATAATGAGCATAATTCAGAGATTAAACATTGAACTAAAAGTTTTAGTATGGCACAATTTTTTGATTAATAATTATGGCGATAAAAATAAAATTTCACGCTACAATACCTAAGTTCTACGCAAAATGTGCGAAGTCCCGTCCTGTTGAAAAAAAAGTTCGTTTTGTTTTGAATTTTAATAAGTTATAAAAATGTATCAAAACGCGTAATTCTAATGGTTACTTACATTTCCTAAAATTAATTAAACATGCCATAAAATAAATTGTTACACTGACATTAAAAAATCCATAAAAAATTTTTACGACATGTTTATATTAATTAACATTAACTTAAAACGATTTTAATGAATGTATAATAAAATCGGAGCACCTACCTACCCAGAGACAAAGGTGGTTTATAAATTTGTATGAATTTTAGAACTTTGATTTTCATTAATTAATTAATCAATTAAAATTATGTAAACTAGACTATCAATATTTATTAGCGTCATTAATTAATATTCATTTAAGCGCCATTATTAATAACAATGTTTTACTTTCGATTTTGTTGACAATTTCATTTTAACGACACCAAAAACGGTGGTTTAGTTTGGTAAGGACACAAGGCTACTCTAAAAAAGTTCGAGTGACTAAAACCTAACTTGTTGGCAACGGGCACATAACGACAAGAGAGCGGGTATCACACTTCTGGCACCGGCACTCCTCTCTTTCGTTCAAAAGGGAATAAATAAAAAGACTTACTTTTTTACTATTTTCCATCGAAGGCCGATCTAATACATTTATGCGCCTTGGGCTAACAACATCAGACACACATAATAAAATACTATATAATATAAATATTTTCCTTTCGATTTACTACTGGATATTACTTTTTGTTATCGAACCCAATTACAGTGCAATTGAACTCGTTTATGCTTTTGCTTCTCTAAAATTAATTTTAAAACTTAAAAAATCTTATAGAGGACAAAAACTGTCATGCTAAAAAAATTAAACGAATCAGCCCTATTTAGCCCATCGGTTAGAGTGGATCTATTTCTATTTTTGTTTTCAAATTTTATTTATTTTTATTATTTCATTAGATAAAATTTTCAGTTGTGTAAAAGAAGCTAGAAAATTAAAAAATTGTTGATTAGGCAACTTTAGATACTCTACAGATTACCAAACGGTAACCTGATTAGTCAAACGGAGTCTGATTATTAAGGTTGTGATTTCATCGACGAAGAAAAATACTATATAATACAAAAGTATTAAAATTGGAAGAATAATTAACTAAACCAAAAATATAAAATACATAATATAAACTTAAATCTTTGCCAATTTAAAATATTTTTGTATAAAAATTCAAGTCCAGGCATTCAATTGCACAATTTGAAACTTCAGTTATTGTACTCTAATATCGGCAATTAACTATAGTCAGTCAAATAATTCGTATATAATATTCGAGTTAAAAAAAACCTTAATTACAAAATAAATATACATTTTTGCAGTTCTTCTTATTTTTCTAAATACAATCCATAATTCTACTACATTATCTCGATTATATCGAATCGGATTGGGGGGTATTCCATACCTCCCAGACTCCTGGTTTATACTAGTTTACGTTATCTGGTTTTTCTAAACTTTATTCTTCCTGTGAAGTTTTTTATATAGACTTTGCACAATATTGAAATAGTATTTTAAATTTTAAAAGAAATTAATTAAAAAACGGAAACGCATTAGTCTACTAGATATGTGTTCTTTTGCCCGACAGTGCAGTCTAAACCTGATATTGCAATATTATGCATTTCTTTGAAGCTTAAATTATAACATTAAACTGATACACACAGCAACGTAGCACAATCAGAAAAATCGGAGAGGATAATATGTGTGCTACCCTAAATAGTGTAACAATTGTACAGGATAGGGTCATCATTATAATTTATAAATAATAATAATAATGAACAGGTTTTAGACTATAATATTAAAAATTTGTCATTGTGATGATATTACTTATTACCGCTACCATTTTTAACGTTCCTTATTCTCAAGAAAAACCATAATAGAGAACAACCAAATATGAACGTAGGAAAAAGAATTTAAATATTTATATAGAGATATTTTTGTGTGAATTAATAAATTAAATTAGTATAATACAAAAACTATTATTTCCTAAAACTCGTATCTAAAAAGTTTAAGAATAAATTAATTATCTGAAACCCCCCAAGCGAAGACTATAAAGTCAAAGCGGCTGGTGGGTTGCTTGTCTAGAATTTAGGCAGTAAATTACTAAATATTTATTGCCAACAAAAAAGACAGTAATGGATCATTGCGGTCTTCGGGCCGCTTCACCTAAGTATGAAAATAATAAACTTAATTTATCTAAATTTTAATAATCCTCTTACTGCAAGAACGTATAGTATAGCATATATTTATTATTATATTTTAAAATGAATGCAAGCTTTAAAATTTAGTTGATGAAAATTTGTAAATAAAATGTATTATATTATTATACAATAAATTTTGGTAGAAAATTAAATAAAAATTCTAATATGAAAGCTAAAACATAATTTTAATACAAGTTAAAATAAACATTTTAAATACCTATAATAAAAAAATTTACAAATAAGTAATTTTGACGATTAAAATTCAGCAGTTACGGATATGCTTTAAAATTTATTGCTTTTTTTAAATTTGTCTAGTTTTATCATTTACACCTATTATAATGTAAAAGAAAAATGAAAACAGTAAAAAACTTTTTAATGAATTATTAAAATTAGATAAGTTTATCTAACAAATTTAAAGTAAAGGTAAACAATATCTTTATTTTATTTAAAAAAATGTAAGTTTATTTTAATTTGTAAAGGTTCTGAAAACGGTGTCCAATTTAATTTAAAATAAAATTTATTACCTAATAAAATTTTTTAAAAATCAGCAAGGTAGAAATACAAACTAGAAAATAATTTTTATTTTCAGTTTTACACCGCCCAGTCTGGAAAATATCTTCCAGCTGCTTATGGATACGAACAGAAAATAGCCACATTAATTTGCATAACAATTTAAAATCAATTATATAATTAACTTTATCACTATTGGCGATTTGTTTTTTTTTATTGACAATAAAAGAGTTATAATTAATATGATTATTGTTATTAACAGGTGGTATAATATTTATAAGATTAAATTTTTAAAATGCGAGATGAAACAAATAAAATTCTATATATTACATTTAATATTTCAAAATAGGTTTAATTTTTTTTATTTGTTTAGTTGACCAGTTTAGAAATTTTCAAAATAATTTTATTTATTCACTTTGGTATCAAATAGGTATAATTTTATTTTTACAAAAGTCAAAATAGTATTGAATTTAATTGCATAACTTTTCAATTTATACTACATATTTCCAGGTTTGTCTGATGAGAATTGAAAATTCGAAACATAATGTTGTCAATACTTATGTAGCAAACTACATCATTCATTAAATAGTTTTTATCCTTATAAGTAAGTTATGAATTAAATTTTAATTTCAATTTTATCTAACAAGTTACAAATTTAATCTTATCATAAATAGAAGAGTTATATCGATCATAAAGTCAATAAAATACCACTAGCACTAATCACAACAATATATCAATAATTTAGTAGAAATGTATTAGATGGGATCTGATAAAGAACGAACAAGTGATGCTTATTTGTGTGCAACTATAGTTATAAAAAAAATTTATTTTTTTGTTGTGGGGACGAAACTCCATAATTTTCCGTGCACGAACCGCCACTGTCTATCACAATTTAAAATTAAAAGATTAACATTAAAATTGTTTTTTACTTTTATGATTCACTTTGTATATTAAGTAGGCAGTAAAGTAAAAATAGCTAAAAGGTTTTTTTTAGGTGTGAATAAAGCAAAAAAAGCAAATAATTTTATTACTTTTATTGAGTCGTTTAATTTTATCACGGCGCAATCAAAATTCTTAAATATTTGGGGTATCAAAATTTAAATTAAATTACGTAAAGACAACTTTTGTTTTGTTGACGTGAACAAAATATAATTTGGAATGTACACAGTGCCAGATAATAATCTATTTTATGAGTGCATAAACGTTTGCCTAAATTAAAGAGCGATAAATAACTGCTTTTTTAGGTGTTAGCAAATTTATAATGAAATGCATCAAAGACACATAATTTTGGAAATTTTTTGGTAGCGCGTGGCTTGACAAAATTTTGATTAATGTCGGTATAACTTAATAATAGGAAGAATATGAGCAGCCATGATTCATGTGTGGAGGCCATCACAAAAAGGGCAGCGGCCTGCTATACACAAGAATAACCCGTATCTTTTTAAACAGGGACTACTACACCCGCCAAGCTCGAGTGAAAATGATTAGAGCGTATAATAGAGCAGCCAATTGACTAAACGAATTAAATTAAATTTAAATCAATTTCCAACTTGTTTACGAATTAGATTTACTTACTTAAAGGTTTTTGTTTAAAAATATAAATTTTACATCTATCCAAGTTTCCCACATAAAAATTAATATTAAAACAAATTTTTGTGCAAATTAATCTACCCACAGTAAATAAAAGCGACAATAAATTACCGAAGCTATAAATTTCTAAAATTATCAAATTTAAAAAGTTTAATTTAAACTATAAATTAGAAATGCTAGCTAGTCTGTATGAAGCTTTACATGTAAACAGCTGGCGAGCTGTCAGCTAGTGAGATTAGGGTCAGGCAATGGAAGTGTTTGGGTGGGTTAAGAGTAAGGGGATACACAAACTGTCAGATTCAGCAAGCTGTGGATTCGTCTCGCACTTGGTCTAGGCACCAGGCTCAACCCTAATCCATTATGGCAGTCGAAACCTAACTTTAGTTTCAAACTAACTTCTTCCAATAGGTCGACTTAAAGGTGTTATATAAATCACACAAGAACTCGAAAAAGAAAACCTTTGCGCGAAATTCGATTGCTTTTAAAAGTATTTCACGATATATTTGATTTTATTTTTTAAATTATTTATTTATTTTTTCTTCCATTCGCCGCAACGCTCCACCTGCACTTTTCGAATTAAAACTACATTAAATAATTATTTTTATTATTATTATAGCATGTAAATAAAAAAGAAAACAAGGAATTGTTAAAATTTTAGATATAACACTTTGATCATTGCGTGACTATTGGGAAATTATAACGCACGCACAGAATTTAGCATATTTCGTGACGTTTACTCGAAATTAGACTGAAACTTATGATAAACTAAACTTCAACGCATAAAATTATCTTCAGAATTTTGACATTTGACAGAAATTAAATTGGAAAAGTTTCAGGAATTATCGAACGAATTTAAATATTAGACATTTTTAAATTAACAAATTCAAACATTCAAAATTTAAATTAAGTGAACCAGCGCCAGCGGGTATATCTAGCGGCTCGCGTTTTACGTGCGGCCTTTAATTTACTTTTTAAGACCACTGTTACATAGCTATTAAATTAAAAATTTAAGAATTTTATAACCCACATATAGTACATCGGACATACCTTCGCATCTACAAACATTTTTATAAAATATTTGATTTCTAATTTTTAAGCCACAATTATGTAACTCAATTAGTATTTTGATAAATAATTTATATAAGTATTTGATTATATAATATTTTTTGCTGTGTTTTCTGAAGTAAACCTACCAAACCTAATTAAACAATACAAAGAAGTATTGAAGCCTGTTCATATTTTATAGCTTTACAGTACCATATCACGCGGTCTACTGGAACCGATTTTCAAAAATCTTTGCCCAAAAAGACCCAATAGAGGTAATAAAACACTTTAATTGCTTCCATATTTTTTTAAATGTCATAAATTATAAATAAATATAATTAAATTGTTTTTATACGAAGTTAATTCTTAATACTTATATAAATTATACATAATTATATATTACATAATTTATATAATATAAATAAATATATTTAATATGAGCAATTAATAGTAATATTTATATTAAGTGCACGAAATCATTGGTTGTTTTGCGGCGCATCAGAATGTTACTTTTAGCCGAGATCAAGGTAAAGAAAAGTCATTCGAATCAAGTATCAAGTAAACTAATACATAAATATAAATTAAACATAAATAGGTAGTATATTAAGAAGGTCGGCCCCTTTGTACTACAAACAAATGTGAAAACTTTTCGGAACGGTAGTAGACAATACATTTTTAAATTTTCAAAATTTGTAAAAATTAGTGTTATCGCTCTTTTTTATTAAAACTTTAAATTCTATATTATGCGACATAAATCGAAATCATCAAAGGGGGGGGGGAACAACGCTCCTTCCAATCTAATGTTCTAAATAAAAAAGTTTTTACTGCCAAATACATTTTTCATTAGTTTGATTATTTTTCAGAAATGTTCTCTCCCCTAAATTAAGATATATTACCCTTTTATAATGTACTATCAAAATTAAACATATACATTATTTTAAAATGAATGCAGCCACATCTTTCCGCATTTAACGCACTTCTGATTAATTTATTTTAAGAAAGAATCCAAAGAATCCATTGAGAGGTTATGAAAAAGTGACAAACCGCACAAATAAAATGTTCTAAAGTAATTCTAAAATTAAATGTTATTGAATTAAATATCTTAGGTTTCTTTTATATTTGCAAATTCTATTGTAGTCTTATGATAAACGAAATTTAAGATTAAAATAGTATTTTAACCAGTTTTTTGTTCAAAAAACCATGGTCCATCTGTGCACATCACAAAGTTGCAGTCAGTAGGGTTTATAATTTTTTTATTAATATTATTTATTATTAGTTGATTAGTTTGTAGAAGAGGTTTGCCTGTAGAGGTCGATGCAGACTATGCACAAAAATTGGTGTTTGGATAATATTATAAAAAGCAAGGTGGAACTCGGATGACCAAAATGTCTGGGCTTCTGTTACTAAAATTTTGCAAATCGAATAATCATATTTTAATATTTTTAGTTGTTAAACAGTAGTGAAACAGACATTCAAATAGATTAAATTAAATTATAAAATTAAAATCTTTATTTATTTATTATTTAACAAATGAAATGTGCATTATTTTAACCTAACAATGTCAACCTAATGTCAAATTAAAATCTGAGAAATGACTCATTATAAAGAGTTCACTGCACGGCAATCAATAATAATTGTTAAAGTTTAAATGTCGCATTTTTGTGAACGCTATTGTTTTAAAACAAAATGATGCCAAACGACACTAAAATACTTTTGTGCTGTTCATTGCAGGCAGTAAAGTAACGAAAAGCTATTGCTATGGTTTATATTAAAAATATTGATACCAAATTTTTAGGTAAAATTTCTTATGTAGAAATTTGAGAGTTGGAAAGTGATTGATGATGATGGCTTTGAAAGTCTGCGTTAGAACGATGTGACTAACCTAACCCCTAAGTATTCATATTTCGCCAGACAAAATAACCTCTTCGGTTTACGAGAAATTTAAACATTAAGATTGACGTTGTAATTTTCATATATCAACAAAGAATATGTTATCGGAAATGCATTCATAAAATTTCAAAATTACAATATGAAATTTGGAAATTTAACAAAGGAAATGTAACAACTTATAGCAGATTGCTTCTCCACATAATTAACGCTTGCCCATTAATGAGGTTTAACTAAAAACAATAGAAGATTTTCGAGATGAGTCATTAGTTTTTGGTTTAAGTTTAAAAGTAAATTTTTTCAGTTATTAAGTAATGCAGTTGATTCTGCATGCACATTAATTTAGCAATAACTTTTCTTAATAAAAGTAAACGCTAATCAAATTTACAATAGAGTTTGTAATTTGTAAATTGCTTTTCTAAGTTACATTCAGTTTTCAGTTTCCCCAAAACTTAACCGGTTACAATAAATTATTTTTATACGTTTTATAGAAAGTGGTTTCCGAGTCTAAAAATTTCAAAGTCAAAGTCAAATAACTGTACAAAATTGAATTTATTTATTTTTTTAATCTGCAAGTACGCAAAATCCGCAGGTTTAATGTTGTTTTAGTTAGGTTGGATTTAAAAATATTTTTAAATTATTTTGAAGCTTGAAAAGATTTATAATTATTAATTACTGTATAGACAATTTCAAGTAGTTTAAATATAAAAGATTTAATAAAATATTATTACTTGTAGGTATAATAAATTCGAAGTTATCCAGTTTAAAAAAAAAAAATTTTGGCAAAAGTGCATAAAATTTAATTCGCAAATCCAAACTAATTAATGCGTCAAGTACATATCATTATAATAAAATTATGGTTTTTATTTCTTACGTTAAGTTATTGAATGTAAGCATACTAAAACTTGATTTTTAAACTTGATATTCAAATAATTAAAATTAACTCGCAAAGTTACGTAAGCAGACAGCCGATGGATAAATTGCGTATAGTTTCCTATGTTGTTTTTATATAAAATTTAAATTATGAATAAAAAAGCAATTAAATAGGTATCAAAAATTAATTATCAATAAGAAAATAATAAATTCCTCAAATTCGTATAATAATTAGAAATCCTAATTTTACGCAGAATGCTTCTAAATGGCCAAAATATGGGTAAGCAATTGTTTAAATTTCTATAGACGATTATTAGAGATCATAATGGAAATTTTTCACAATATAAAACTATTAGGTTAGGTGTTGAAGAATTAATAACAATTTAATTGTTGTTATTAACCCACTTCACACTAAACAGTAGTGCGTGATGCTCCTTTATAAATACATATTAATAAATAGAGAAGAATTTCTCACATTTAGCGGAAAAATTTTAATGCAAAAATTTCGGAAAATAATGAGGGAACTTTTGAAAAATATTCGAAACATTTTGACGTTCTTACTGGGCAGAAATTTTGATTGATGGGAAAGTATGCATTACACACAACTTTTTAATGTGTCTAGTCGATAAAACGAGTCTACAAAAATAATTATGAAATAATCCCTTTGAAAACAACACAAGTGCATACTAAAATAACTTAAACGCACTTGAAAGTGGTCATAAATTATTGCCTATTTATTCAAATAGGTCAAATACAGTTATTCACAGAAACGTTTAAATGGTCGTTTTTTAAGGTAATTTAAAGTGCATTGCACCACAAATTGTAACACACCTCAAAAACCCAAATCCCGTTTCGGTAAAGAATTATTGCAAGGGAAACAATTCTGGTCGAAAATCTTCAAACGAAAAGATCGAGCGAGGTCAAAACCAGGCGACAAAACCTTTTAGTCTTTTTTTGTACAAATAAGATACAAAGGTTATTTTTTGTATGCTTTATTGCATCTAAACAATGGCATAGGAAACAGCAGGAATGTTTGCGTCTAAAAACTTTAAAAAATTGCTTTTAAAACTTGACTTTTTTTAACATAATTTTTGCAAGAAAAGTCGTATTTCAAACCAAAATTACGATGAAAAATTTCCAAGTAAAATTAACTACTGAAATACTATCGGTTCAGCATTGTTGGTTACCGTGGAAAATTTACGACCGAATGTGCAAAATAAGTTTGTAAGTATGAATTATTGACAAAATTACGATAATTAGGAAGTTTTACCTCAAACTTATAATATTTCGCGAATACCGATGTGTCTTTCGTTGGATTTCTTAATTTAACTTCCTCACAAGTGCAACAAAATTGCAGGCACGCGAAAGATCATATTCCCATGGGTATAAAGTCCTTTTGCCGCTAGCAAAATAGCAAAGTTTAGATCGAGCCAGATAAACTGATTATGATGATTTATGTACCTACTCTAAAATATGTATGCCTAAATAGAAACTTTCGGTAATTTGATAAAAAAGTACTTAAAAATTAGAAACACCAGACACATGGTATTATAAAAAAGTAAATTTTTATTGGGCTGAATTATTTAACGATTAACGGTCCAAAATGCAAAATTTTCATTTCTGTCACAATCAATTTACAACAAAACAGCCGATGGAGTTATTTATAATCCAATAACAAATTTATTCTAAATCAAACGCAAATATTTACGCCATAAATTTTTACAACAGTAAAAAATTTTGTATGTCGATTTCCTAATTGGGATATAGCGGAACACTCCGTATTGTGATGTTCCAACAAAATTTTGCTTTCTTTAAAAAAGTTGTCCAACTTACATTATCCACCATGATGTCAATTAAATTACGCAGCATTTCACACTCACTAATCACCAATAATTATTATTGAAAAACAAACAACAAATTAAAAACCGGAAATACTGTGCAATACTATGAAAACGATTTTGCGTCACTATTGTTCTTAATCTTTTATTCGACTGATTTTATTATAAGCTATAGTTTAGCGATCACTTGTACAGGATCTGTAGTGTTTGGGAGGGGGTTTTAAAATATAGAGGGCTATGAGATAAACCTGGCTTTGGGACCCATTTGAAGGCCATTGAGGGTAGCCGATAGGACAAGATAACTAAAGAAGGGGAATTCGACCAATCATAGGAACCATTTTAAATCTTTTGTTATAGATTATCGGTAGTCTAAAATGCATAGAGAAAAAAAGGTGCGTCCAATTCTAAAGTTAATTGCACCATTTTTCTGTGCACTGTAAATCTGTAAAATCGAATATTTACAACAATTCACAAATGAAGAGGAAATGAGGGTTCTAAAATTTTAGCATTTTGGGGTAAAATACTTCAGTCGATGACAAGGTTTAGGATGCGATGGTGATATGTGACAAAATTCCAACAGGCTGGTGTTGGTTATTTACAGTGCGAATTTTCAAACGCGGTTTTCGATTAAATCGATAAATAATTTTTCCTTGACAACTCTTACCAGGTAATTGATTAAGTCTATTTATACCTCAAGATAATTTCTTTGGATGTTCAAATTTAATGTCAAATGTTGAAGTGGAAAAATGACCTCGCACACATACAAGAACATAAATTTAAACCTGTTTCTTCTAATGTAGGTACACACATTCAATTTCATATTTAAGTCATGAGTTAGCAATTTTTTTGTAATTCTTAAGAACTAACTGAAATATTAACTTTAGTATTATAATTACCCGCTATTACGGCATTATTTGCAATTTTTAAATTAGTGTCTTCCAGCTGCCCAATATGACAAATTGAATTTATTAACAAATCCACTATTTTACCCGCATTTCTTATTTCCTATAATATTTTTTTAAATTCCTACATTATGTTTACCATATGTTAAACTACATATCTACTATCATAACGGAATCAAGGGGGATAAATGCACATGCTACTGCTAGGAAGTAGACAGTTGCGCTAACTTAATTGTTTAATGAACTGTATTGATTAAAATATTTTTTCGTGCAATCAGCGATACTATTCAGCAAGATAATGAACATGTAAGGGATGAACCAGATACAAAAACAAATTATTCCGTGGAGAATCGTCCACTAGCTTTTAAATCTTACTACGACAGTTTTAAATTAGTTTTACGATGCATGGCATAGTAAAAATTAAAATATTAATCGGATGTCTAATAATAAAGTCGTTAAAAACGCAATAAAACGGATTAATCTTGCCATACGTATGTTTGAGAAACTCGGGACGAATAAGTATATTTTCCAGGTGATCATAATTAGAAGCAAAGTGCGTTGTAAAATTAATTCGACCTTGCAGAAAAATACTTTAGGTTACTTGGGGAAATACTACTACAAAGAATTTTTGAACACAACAAAGACATACCTAGAGAATGACTTTTATTTTGTTCGTGCGTTGAAGTTTTTTGTGACGATTTTAATAGTAGTTCTACTGTAGGTCGTAAATAAAAAAAAGTTTGCTTGTCACAGTTCAGTACGGGGGTTTCTCGGCAAATAGGTAACTGTTTAGTTGTGAATTGTGACACGTGCAAGTATAGTAGTATATTTTAAAAATTAATAGGATTTTTTAAATTTTGAACATGATTAATATACAAATTTAAATACATGACTTAACCTGAAGCAAGTATGTAAGAAGAAGAAATATTGCCGGCTTAAGTTGAGTGTTATGTAAAATACATAGCACAAAATACTTGTTTAACTAGTAGGTATTTCGTCGATTAAGCTTTATACAGTGTCTTAATGAAGTAACGTGATTTAGAGTGTACAGAGCTACTAAAAATTCAAAGCAATTCATATCCGTCTATAGCGTAAACAATGGCTACAATAAAAGCTATCTATCACGACAGATACCAAGCTCTTTATTTAAATACGCGAGATAAACTCTCGGTTAGGCGTAACTATTGAATTGTCCAATAAAGAAAATTGTTTGCTTGCAGGTGATATTATGAATGAAACGCGGTAATTTGTAACCTGAAAAATTATATGTTCAGATTGAACATATATACGTAACCTCTGATATATGCAGACACCGTCGGGTGAAATATACAACAACTGATATAATTATAATGTACAGAAAGCGATGTAAAAATATATGATTTTATTATATATTTAATTTTTAAGGATACACTTGAAGTTAGCTCAGGTTAAAATTAATGATATTGATATGTGAAGAAGAAAACAAGTTGGTTAACTGGGAAGACATTCATAAATCAGAGAGTTTTATTTAAAATTGCAAGTATTAATAATATTAAAAAGGCCACAATAAGACAGAAAGACGAATCATTCATACCATGTGTGATTTAAAGGTCTGATGGTAAAACATGAATGTTCGCACAGAGCCGTGACATCTCATGATTTACTTGCATTGCATATAGCTCTGGTTGCTTAGTGTTTGATAAGGGTTGTTAAGCTTACATCATATGTCTTAAAATGAGATTTATATAGTAGGATAAAGTGTCTTGCAGAGGTTTTGTTAAACGCTTTGTCATGTAAATGTATAAAGTGTACTTAGTTCATAAATTTCAATTAAAAAATATTACAACAAAAATTGCGGTGTATATTTTTGTAACATGTAGAGGTAAAAACTGATTAAAATTCAGATCGACTGTGTAGATAAATATCATTATTTGGTAAAAACCTTAGAGTGATTATAATAAGAATGAGTTTTACACGACACAAAACAATTGCCCACATTTATACAGGATATTTAAAAAATAATTGTCTGAAATCTAAATACAAACATTATTTAATTTGTGAGAATGTTTCAAACTCTTTGTGAACCCACCCTAAATTCAAATTGAAATTCCATGTCGAAGGAACCCGCTTTTCTTTATCATTTCTAGATCTCTTTACATTAAAATGTACTTTTTAAAATTGCTTCCAAATTTTTCGACTTTGTAAAAATATGGTAATACAACTTGCGTGTGAGGAATTTTCTTAAAAATTATGTTTTTGATTACGACGAATATATTAGCAAAAATATAATAATTAAAACTGAAACATTAACCAACTGTGACCGACTAATGGAGTTTTATTCAAACATTGTGAGATAACTGGATCGAATGCTTAAATCATACCAATGCCATATCAGCGGTACTTCAAAGCTTTCGAATTGTGGTCACAAGTAGTTAAAGAAGTAATTGATATTTTATTATCGTGTAATAAAATTTATGTTGCAAGTTTATGGCAAATTTAACTGTAAATTGACAAAGTGATAATTTATTACACTTAACGTACTCTGTAAATCATACCCGTTTATTAAAACAGAGATTTTTACATCTTTACCCCGTACAGTGACGGTTAGCGGAACTACATTTTTTTAAACGGAATCCCCTTGCGTATGTAACTTTGAAAATGCACTTAGCATACAAATCATATCTACATCTTGTGTTCATAATAATAATTATTTATTGGCGCCATTTCTCTCATGTTTATTTATTATCATGCACGATTGTGGCATCCACAAAAATAGTTTTTAATTAGCGAGAACTAACATTTCGACTACCGTTTATTATAATTAAAGCAGCAAGGATCACAAGAATAACTCAAATTTGTTACATCCGTTTGGTTACTCAATGTTTATCTTTGTTTCAACCCCGTACTCCCTAGACGAAAACTTGTAGGAAAACATGCCAAACTTTCGGTCGAAATGAATAATTCCAAGATATTTTGGTTAACAAAGTTATAAGAAGGAAAAGTAAAATACCCACCCGGTATATAGTTGGTAGTATTTCGGATAAATAAAAAACTGATAAGCAATTTTTGCATTGCGACGTGTTCAATGAAGCTCGCTAAAAGGAAGTGAGATAATGAAGTAAGGCAAACGATCCCAACCACGTCGACACTCCATAAAATTATCAGAGAAAAATATTAAAAATGCAGGCATTAATCGATCCTCGTCTTTTAAATGAAATCTCATCGGAGAGACCCCCAAGAATTGCCACACGAAGAGGGTCCACGGATATTTATTGCTCATATACATTAGGGAGGATATTCATCACAAGTGCGAATCGAAAGAAGCATCTCGAGAATGATGGAAGAGAAGCCTGAGTCATCATACTGATTACCTTTGAGACTGGAGTTTAAATATGCTGCAGACAAAACCAATTATCTCGGTAGCTTATACACGACAAAATAATTTATAAAACGCAACATACCGACCAACTTTGATAATTACTTCATAAAATATTTGCCGTTAATGAATTTAACTAAAAAGCCATAAATCAATCATTCTATTTCGATCTCGCAACAAAAGCGCTGTCTTGCAGTTGCATTTTCGAAGTGAAAACAAAGGCAACAAAAATGAAAAATAACTTCAACTTCTAATAAACTCTTCAGTGCATAATTTGTTCTTAGTTCTATATCCGTATTGCTTGCACGCTGTAAAACTCCACTCAAATTTTAATTTGAATGAATAGAGTCATAAATTTACTTTAGAAGTATAATATGGCTTGGTTGCGATTTCAACGGCTAAATTTACATCATTTACTGTGCTCCTAAAATTTAGTGCAGCAAAGTTGTTACAGTATTCGCGTCTGTAAAATTTTAAAATATGAATTAAATTGAAATTACAAAACATGGCCAGGCTAATTTAATTAATACTCAGGTGAATTGTATCAAAGGAAAAAACAAGATTCATTGCATGCAGCAGGTAAGTATTTTTATGCAAGGTTCGATATCAAAAGAGAAATGTTTTCTCTACACCCGGGGAAGAGTCCATGAACCCACCCCAGTCACCAACTGGTGATATTTCACCAACAATTTACGAGCTCAGATACGACAGGGAAATTGCAAGAATGGCGGAGTAATCTATCTTTGTTGGCCAAGACGGGGGGAGAAAAATAAGATAAAACCCTTAGAATTTGTCTCTAAAGTGAACAAAAGTTATCCTATTGTTTAATTATATTTTCGATATAGTCGATAGCAATTTCGATAAATTATTTGCAGGTAATTTAATGAAAAATAAATTAAGATTTAATTTTGAGCGCTTATGTTATAACAAATATGACGTTAGATAATAATATAAACGCTTCGATATTAACGGTTTATGTATAATCGACATATAACAAAAACCGCACTTCTCCCCTGAGCCTATACATTACAAGAGCAGAAGGTCGGAAAATTTAATATCACCAGCTTGTACACTGCTGTTCTCGCAAATTCTCTCACTTTCGGTATTTTTCCATTACATCACATTCTCCATAAGTGCTCATGATGCCCTTATAAACACAAGTTAGTATCTTTACATTAATATATTTTATATCGAACAATATTTATTTTGTCACATAAATTTTAACACTAAAAATTTTTTTCCGAGTTAACCCTATCGCAGTTCACAGCTGTTTCAAAAGCTCGCTTCTCCATGGGGATGTACCGTGTCACCCATCCCCATAATAACGCCATTCAGTTACGCCACACTGTGCGCTGATTGCTTACACATTATGCATGTCGAGCACACAATGTTACCAACAATGAAAGCCAACTACTCTGTTTTGATTTTAACAAAATCATATTTCAAGCTCCAGCGAATATTTTAGAATATTCTAATGTGTATCCGACCATAACGAAACGACTTGAAAATAGGGAAAACTATGATTTACAACCTGACTGGTAAGCCATCACTAATAAGTTACCCAAGACAATGTAATTTCTTGTTTCATATATACTCTTTTTCCATTTAAATTAATTCGCCCATAAAAATATGCAAATTAAAAATTATTATAATCTAATAAAAATCAAACCAGAAAAGTTCTAAAAATTTATTTCACATTATCTATTTTTTCCACTTTCTATCTTCGAAGTTTCCGAGTTTTTAGGGACATAACTCTCAGGCATGGTGCATATCCAACTTTAGATTGTATAAAGTATAATGTACAAAGAAAAGCTTAATGTAAAATCAATAAAACACCATTACGAACGAATGTAACTTACAATTTCAGTGCATACCGCTCAAGTGGTTACTTTATGATTTTTATAAAAACCTTAATTATATTAGCGCCGTTGCACCAGCAATAATTTTGTTGCGACCTTTTTTTTATACTTTTAGTCACTAACTAAAGCTTTCCTATGTGCAATACCTCAGCAAGCAAGTTTAAAATACCAAAAACTATTTAAAAATTTTGGACGTTTTTCAAACTCGAATGATTATTTTTAGATTTTTGGATTACAATTTAGATTTAAACTTTCACCTAAACAGATGTGTTTCTAGCTTGTCGACACTTCATTAGAACCTCAACACTCGATTGATTGGTTAAATTTCTCGAAGTTAATTTAAAAATTTTATTAAGTTATGTCTGAGCACTTCGGGGCATCAAGCTTTCATGATGGTAAAAATTATTTTAGCAAATTTAAATTAGACGAAATTGTGTAGCAGGAGTATGTTAGAACTCCACAACCACTAATTTAATATAAGTTTTAATGCATCGTAAATTTATGTTTGTTTGTTTATCTCTTTATTTTTATACTTTTAACAATACGTCGATAGGTTTTATATATGTATGGAAATTTTGGTATGGAAGTTTTCTTGGTACAAAGTTATTCGCAAAACTTTAAGTTAGTAAAGAATAAAAATAGTAAATCATTCTGCCTTACAGAGCACATTGAAAAGTTTTCCAGCTTACATATATGTTTGCAATCACCCGAATACAAAACTACACTTCGTAAACATTTCGTTTCGAATTCATATTAACGAGATCATATTTTTTCGGAAACATTTTTCATTTGTTTATCTCTAGGTTTCTTATCGCAAATGCTCGAGCAACCCCCAAGAAGTCATCAACATTGTTGGCGGGTTTCGTTTCACCCCTTAGGCTTTTTTATCTTTACCCAACATCTGCCAAATACAACAGCCAAGAACATTACAAAGCAAAATATATTGCAATTTTCTTGAACCATTAGTACTTTAAAGCTTTGTACAAATGCACTTGTTAATACATGTGTACAGTTTAATGAACTAGTTATTTTTTACCAGCAGTCAAGATTTATTGGAAACAAAATTTCACATTTTTAAATCAGATGGTATGTTTTGTAGCCAAGTATTTGTGCAAAATTGCATTTTTTCTATTTTAAAATCGCACAACTATAATTGCGTTTTTACCAGTATTTATATTTTCTAAATATGATCTGGAATCTGCGTCATGGTTCAACTATTTAGTTTATTGACAATACAAGAAAAAATACCGGAATGCTATACATAGATTGGAAAAAGAAAGAAAATTTTCTTTGCAAAATTAAAATGCATTAAGCGAGACCACGTCGGAATCAAAAGCAAGTACATATAAAGATAATGCATAATTGGCTGTTAATGCAAACATCTCAATTAACTGAGCGATTATAAATTCAGCATTGCATTGAAACTGGAAGAATTACTTAAACAAAAAAAATGAAATGCATCAATTAAAGTGCAAAGCAGCCAACAAGTTGGTGATTTTATAATTTTTTCTCATTATTTTAGTCGGCAATAGCGAAATTATTGAGTTGAAAAGTTATTAGGTAATGTAGTCATGATGAACTTGTGAGAAGAGTTCCGTTACACGCATTAAACTCGGCGACCACTTCAAACTCCGGTTTAATTGGCACCGGTGTTAAATTCAAATGATAATGTAGCAATCGTGGCACCTACATACTGGTATTAGACATAAAATATGCTCATTAAATTGTGACACCAATCCCAAGTTACCTTTTAGAAAACTTAAGAAAATATTGTACTGTAGATTTTAATTTGTTCCGGGAAGAGATGAAAAAAAACTGGATAGTTTTCGGACTGACGATGTTCATCGGTTCGGTGTGGTTATGAATCACGGTCGATGTAGAAGGTTTGCAGAATATTATCTGACCAAAAGCCAAAAGCTAGAGTCAACACAATTAGTTGATGATGCATTAAGCCAGTTATAAGGTTAATGAGATGCTAGTACATGTCTTTGAAGAAATGCCGACAGGTGACACGTCTACCAGTCGATATTCTGGTCTTAACCGACACTGGCACCTTCCTCGGATACGCCTGTTTATAAAAACCGCCAAATACTTGGCTGTGCTCCACCAAAAACAAACAACAGAGGTGCACTGCACACCGCCGCCATTTTGACATATGACACCTAAGATTAATGGGGTACGTAGTTATTAAATAGTAAGAGACCATTAATTATAAGGGTTTATACTAAAAGTGCAAGTTTATTTATGCACTCCGCTAGTTTTAAGTTATTTGCGGCGTTGATGGTTTTATAACATTGTGACAAAAAACCGCCTCCTTTAATAATTATAATACCAATTTAATAAAATAAATAATAAAAGCTTCCTCGTTTCACGCCTAATTTTCCGTTTAAAAGATGCAGTCCCGTGCAATTTATTAATAAAAATTTATATAATCTCGAGAATAAATTCAAGCAATTAACGAGATACAATCTAAATTTATTTCTGCATAAAGTATTCTTAACGCATTACTACAAAAAAAAGGGCAATAAATAATGCGAATTAATTATATAAACAATTAATTTTATTATCAGTTCCAGAGTTGCATTTAACATATTCTTTTATTTCTTGTTTATTTATTACCTACTCTTTTCGATTTCTAAGCTCTCAGGTGAGCGGGTTCAAAAAACTTGCCGTCACAAATTTTCAAAAGCTTCCAACTTCTGAATTTTTTAATTCATTTTTTTGTAATTTATTGGAGCCGGTTTGGCGTGCATTTCGACTTATTTATTTTGCAGAAGCCGTGTTTTATCTCTAATCGTGCGGTGTTTGCCTGATAGAGTGTCGCAAGAGACTTTTTCGGGGCCACTCTTGTTTATTATCTCTATTAACGCCAATTTTGGGTGCAGAAGAATTCTATGTTTCAAGGCTTGGGATCATCGACTCGATATACAATAAATCCTTATAAAATTCCATAAATCCACTTATCAACATATTCGTGTTATAAAGGGTCCGCTACAATAGCCGAATGTATTTTTAAAACTTGTGTAGGCGACTCGAGAGTCGTTTTCCTGTTGTTTGAAGATAAGCAATAGGAGACAAACGAAAAATAAATTTAAACAAAATTTAGGGATAACTACTTATCGATTTGTTGCTCGTCTTAATGACTTTCTGGGGTTATGACTTCGGAAGAGAACTTTCCTAATTATTATTAGCTGGTAAAGGTGTTTGGCCTATTGTTATCTCCATTGTTGTTTAAATTATATTAATATCAATGACTACTTTACATTAAATTCAATTATCATATTCCACACGATCAATTTCAAAATATGCGTTTCCTGTTCTTAAACTATTAATTGTTTTAATCATAAACTATTGTGCTTGGTACTATGGAAATAACTAAAATTTTTGAAAACTTTCCTTTTGAAATTGTAGCCTCGAAGGCCAATAAATATTCCAATCTCATCATTAATAGAGCGTAACGAAGTTTATAAGATTAAAAAAGATGGAATTGAAAGTTTAGATAATACAAATGGAGTCAACAACAAAAAGTGGAAACGAAAAAGTTTTACTTATGCATTCTTAAACCGTTAATTAAGTTTTAGTTTGCGTTTTCATTATCAAGTTGTCATAATAAGTAACCAAAAATTGTGGTCGGTGAAGTGAACAGCTCTATAATGGGTTGATAAAAATTCAAGTAAAAACTTCAAATTATGCCTGAACGTTAGAAAAGAATTATGTTTGTTATGTTTACGCTGGAACGAATTACAATTAAATTATACTAAAAGATAATTTCACTTGAACCTTGCATAGTGGGACGATGCATGTAATCAATGTAGCGGCTAATGTGAACAAGTTGGTTAAGATTTATAGACTGGCAAGTCAATTGAACGGCGTTATATGGACATACAGCTTATATGGTGTACATAGCTAGTTCCTTAACTTCAAGAGAAGACAAAAAGAATTGATCGAAACTGATAACGAAACTCAAGTTTGATGGCTTAATTTATTTAATGAAATTCAAGCATAACGAGTACATGCTTGTTAAACAACATGTTAACTATTCAATTCAAGTTTACACACGGCAAATAGCAATAAGTGCCATTTATTCGATCATTTTCATTCGAAGGACAAGAAGAAAGTCTGTAGTTCTTCAAGGACACAAAAAATCACCTTGTAACAAAAGCTTTATATTTACATTAAATTAAAAATAATTAACTAGAAAAGCCAAATATTTCGGCTAAAAAAGTTATCATCTGAGTATCGAAGGAAGTGAATGAATTTAGAATAAATCTCGAAGAAAAAACTGGTTAATCTTGTCTAAAAATTCAACCTTTACTCAACGATAAGTTATATAATTTTATTTCTCAAATAAAAATTGAAAATGCAAGGAAAGATAGTATAATTCCAACATAATTTAATCAAAATTTGCGCATGGCATTCCGATTGATGATTTCATTTTATTTATCTTTTATCCACTGATTGGTTGGAACATAAAAATCACCATTTCTTCAAGCTCACTTACCTTTTTAAGAGAACAAGAGCAATTAGTACATAAAAGTTGGTTTATGGCAAAGAGATTTGTTGATACGTTAATCTGGAAGGCGCTTAGCTGGGAATTGTGGAAACCTTACCTGCAATTAGAAAAAACCAAGTTAATCGATTGCTAACTATACAATCGTAATCGTATAATAAAAAATTGCCGCAATCTATAACAGATCACTGGAGGATAATTAGAGTAAAATGTTACAGTATTAAAAAGTTAACATGTCTGATATTTTATATGAGTGGAGCAGCAATAAACTGTAAATGGAATGCACGCAATAGTTGATCTTTCTAGAAATTTTGTAGCTAGAAGATATAATGCACTAAATCGTATATCTTACTAAGATCGTAAAGGTTAAGAACGAGTTCTAAAATGTACGTTGGCGAAGAAGACCGTCGCATTCCATCAGACGAATTTTGTATCTTGGTTATTGAAAAACCTCACGGGAATATTTAACTTGGAAAAAATGTGAATATTTATTGTCTTTGACAAAAACTAAAATTATAAATAATTTATCGAAAGATTCCACAAACAAAAATATTTTTATGGCAAAACCGTTATCATTTAGAATTATCGCACATATGTTAATCACTTACAAAGTTTCTTGCAAACTTTAGAGCGTTTCTGGAGTGCCATATAAGTATTTCATTACAAGTCTGATTTATACTCTGATTTTACTGAAGTGCATATAATTTTCAGAAATGTCACCGCAATTAAAACATATTACATCCACTAAATCATACCGCGCTTATTAATGGTTGCTGTTTAATGAGTTTTAAATTTTTAGTCCAAATTTCCATTATTTTGCAAAATTTGGACGTACGACTTTTTCACCTGATTTACGGTACCCGAATCAATTTCGATTTAAAAGATGCAAATATATTTATTAATTCAGCGTAAGATATATAAAAACCTAAACAATAATAATTAAAAAGTTAACGAGCAGTATAGCAATGGAGAAATTTATGAAATCATCAGAGAATAAATTTCCTTTGAGAAATCATAAAATTATTAAACTGGAAAGAAAAATAAAATTAAACGGTGGTATTTTTTATCCACCTCCGAAAAAGTAAGTTACTTATTAAGATAAAGGGTTGCTTTGTCAATTAAATTCCTTCCATGAAATTCATATCAAGCTTTTATTACACTCAAAATACCACAGCCCGGAAACCACGCTCCATTACCAAACTGAGCACTGAAAATACAATTACGGTTAATATTGTGGGTCGTAATAATTCTTATTGTAAGTTTTGAACAATTAATTTATAAAGAAACCGAAAACGCACAAATTGGTATAATTTTATAATTAAGAAACTTAAGCTGAACTTCTTCATTATTACATTTTTAGAACCTCTGGTATGATCAATAAAGGTTATTTCAGTTGTTCATTAAATTATGTAGATTTATATTGGGTCTGCTACGAGGAGATTCCAATAAGAAATTTGTTTGTTTTATGTGTATGCTTGGTGATAAGAAAAAGTAATTTTAATGTCATATTGAAATATGAACCCATTTACCCCATACATTATTTTTTTTCTCGTCTTTATTGTAACCAACAATATTTATTGTAATATTGGCTCAAGAAATGAAATATGCCGCTTCGTCAAAGTACAACAGCATCATTGCTGCTTACAGCAGCCAAAGTCGATAATGATTTGAAACAGCTGGAATGGACACCAAAGTTTGGCAACCGAGCAGGCCGTATTGGATAGTCATCATATTTACTTATCCTTAAATCCAATGCGAAGGCGATTGTTTTGCCTTGAGAATTTTCCAGTTGAATAATAAAACAAATATCGCAATCAAATTATATAAAAGTTAATTTTAAAAATTCGCGAAGGATCTTATCTTTTTCTTTATACTATTTAAATTTCTAGTGAAAACGGCGCCAAACGTGTGGGAGGTATATATAATTTATGTATGATGCCCAAGCACATATAACCTATACACACATGTGCCAACAGCAAAGGTGAAATATTTTATTAGTAGACAGAACTTTAGATCCTGCAGTCTAAATTTCATTATTTATAACTTTATATTTACTTACAGTTTATTAATTTATGGCGATTCCTCTTACAATAAAAAACCAGGACTAAATACCCAAACGATCAAAGAAAATACTTAAAGCTATTTAAACATTTTTTTACAAATACTTCGCAAGCAATCTATCTTGGAAACTCAAAATCCAATAATTTTAAGTAAATTTTGAAAGATCGGTGCATAACTAATGGAATAGCTTCTGTTGCCGTTTAGTGCAATTAATCACGTGGATTGAAACTAACAAGCCGTGATCGTAAAGTGAACAATAAAATACGAATTATAAATTATTGCTAACTTTTCAACAGCAGTGTTACAATATTTTTAAGCAAAACATCATTCTAGAACGATTGAACTTATCTGTAGGTACCTATACAATGAAAATATAATATTTTACTTACTTCTATCACAATATACTATTTTTATATTAATTTTCAATTTTTGGCTTTACCCATTTGTCCATTCTGATCATTTTATTTTAACTTTGAATTTTAAAATTAACTATAATTTAAATTTTTGTAACATAACAATTTACAATAGTACCAATATTCAATATTTAAAGTAAAACAATTCATTTAATAAAAAGTAAATCTTTAAATTTGATTTTGCTTCTGTTAACGTTTGAAGAACAACAAACGTATTTCTATATTTATATAAAAGAGAAAGGAATAACAACAAATACTCAGTCATTAGCAGAAAAAAGAACAAACGAATTCATATGATTATAATATACAATTAAGTTTTTTATTTCATTTTCTTTCAGAATAACAAAAAATGCACAAAATTTTAACAAATAAATTATATTTAATATTTTTAATTATTTTATTATTCCTAGCTTGATGAAAATATTTATATTAATGCTTTAATAAGAACAAGTTAAATAAATATGCATCATTCTTATTAAAACATTCATATAAATAATTTCATCAAGTTAAGAATAATTATTAAAATTTAATATTATGTATTTTCATCGAGTTATACCTACTTTTAAATAAAAATTGAAAAACTGACAATACTAATTATAAGTAATATATTTCATAATTACTGCAAACAATTACTGCAATGATAAAAGTAACTGTAGGCTATATAATATAGTTTAATTACTTTTTTAATTATTTTCAGTACAAATATTTTGTTTTTATTTTTTTATCAAATAATTTTCAGCAAGGTAAAATTTAGTTACTACAACTAAGAAGTTTTATTAATAATTTATTTTAATAATATTAAAGATAAATTAATCAGTGGCGGATTCAACTTTTTCGAGACCAGAAGTTAAACATATTCTGGGGTCTCAGACGAGACTGCGATGAATAATATTTATTTATCATTTCTCATGATACCTACTATATTAAAAATATATAATATTTTGTATATCTAATTATTTTAACGTATGATTTATTCTAATAATATTACAAAAGTTATACTTTTTCGGTTGTCTGTTCAGAACGGCGAGGGGCGATAAGGCGCAGCTACCCTAAAACTTTAGGAATTTTAACTATGTTGGAAAAATAAAGAATTCCCGTTCTTATTATAACTGTTTTTTACAAATAAAATCAAGGATATAAGCAGACTCTATTCTAAATACAAATGTCCAATATGTCCTAAATTACGAAAACTTTTATTATTAAATGATAATAAACAAAATTATAATTATATCTTCACCACCATAAAAAAACAACAAGGATCCCGGGTGTTGCATTTTCTCTAACTGACTTTTCTATACTTTTCTTACTGAACGACCGTTTTACATTTGCTCTATTAGTATTGTTCAAGTGAAAAAAATAATTTTCTGATTTTCTCAAGTAACAAACACTCCAATCGAAACTAAAAACGCAGTTTTGAGCCTAGCGCCCGCTGTATTTGTTATTTGGCTAGCAATAGTTTACAAAAAAGTGTATCTAAAGAATTCAGTTCAAGTATAACTTACAAAAATTGAGTTGGATCCGAATCTGACTTCTATAATTATTTAAAAAAGTACTAGAATAACTTTAGGTCTATAAGCAAGCCTAGTTAAAGCTGATGTCGCATTCTATCTCTCCATATAATATTTTTCAAAAAATCGTCTGCGGCACTTTCATATTTAAATTTATTTTCTATAAATTAAGTAAAAAACCGTGATGTAAAAAAATTAGCTCAACTCAACTCAAAACTATAGTAAAACATAACTAATATAATTTTAAATAAATTCGAGTTTAATAGTTTGTACAAGATTGTTAAAAGTTATAAAAAGAATATGTATGTACATAGGTGAAACATTGTTTAAAAGAGATATTATATGATAAAACTACAATTTTATTTCTTAACTTTTAGCTAACCCATCAATATACCTGGTTAGCCGACGGCTCGCCGTTAACGTCGAATGTTTTACTTAAGTGAAGTTAAAATTATCGATAATTTTGAAAAATAAAATATATTGCAACGTTGTTAATTTTTACCGACGTATTGACTTGTTTTATTGCCTATATATTTGCAGAAACTTTTACAGGCATCCAAAAGTACAGTAAATATTCGGAAAATAAAGGAAAAAGAGAAAAGTTGGAAGATATGTATAACAAAAATAGGAACGGATGTTAAAAATTCAACAGAGAAAAATTATAGTGGAATAGTCTGCTCTAGAAAGCTAGATTCTCAACGAAACGTGTTTAATAAAAAAAATAAATCATCCATTGTAAATATTTTGAGGATTCGTAAATTTCATAATTTGCATTTCATTATATTTAATAGTTATGAATTCCATATCACCCATTCACTTTCAGAATACAGTAGTGGTTCGAAAACGTAATCGACTTTTTTACTTTTTGGAAAAATAAAAGTGACGTAATCGCCGGTTGTGTAGATATAATTTAAAACACCCTAATGAGTATCCACATAGTCTCCTACCTCGAATATCCAAATTAACCGGTAATCATCACCTTGCAGAAGTAGCAATTTGATTTTGGAATTTAAAACCTATACTGAGCTTGAATCCTTAAACATGCGTTCAATATTCACTACCAATAAGTCAAAAATGAGTCAGAAAATTAAACGCGACACGCATTTAATCAGAATAGTTTAACACTCAATCAAATGTTAATATAATCGGCTGTAAATGCTACTTACATTTGATGGTAGCCATAAAACTGACCTACTCAATGCTATGTTTACTTTGAAATACACCATTAATTCTAAGTACTCATTAATTTTACGAATTGTTATTTGTACCCCACTTAACGAAATTTTATTAGCCGCTACATCAAAAAATTATATTCGAACCCGATTACTTACATAAAACGTTTTTTTATGATTTAAAAAAATCGTGTTACAATTTAGAAGCAATAAAAATTCACATCGTATGTAAAAATGAGTCTAAAAATATTAGGAAAAATTTACAGGTGCTCATGTAAAACCCATAAAAACGCCATTTATCGCGACAATAACACCGAGTCCGGTGTGTTCGTAGATTTGGACCGGGCGGGGGCGCCTCCCAGGCAGTAAATTTTCCACCCTCGGTTCTACACACACATGGACCCTCACGTGGTCACTCCTCAATTAGACTATTTGCTTTACATTCATTACGGAAGCTACGAGGATTTTACTAACTGTCGAATTTATTGCGAGATTTGTCGTAGAAAATACATCCACGAGAGAAATATTGTTTATATTTTGGCAGTTTGAATCCGCGTATTTAAAACCGCTTAAATATGATTTAATGTTCTTCCCTTTTAATTACACCTGTAAATGTATCCGATCATTTTTCCGACGATTCTTATACCTACCTCACAAAACGTAATTTTCCGAATTCGCCAAAATAATCCTTAAAAAAAACTCTCAATCATTCCATAATTCACAAAAAAGAACCACCGCTTATTCGAACTATTATACAACTAAAGTGATTTGGTCGTAGCAAATATCAATAGGTTTACAAAATAACCTTGTGTTAAATGACCACTACCCAAGTGAACTATACGACGTTCAATTTTCCTAATCAGTAAAACTTATTTTACGTTAATCACTCCGTCATTTTCTAAACAACTGCCCAACGTTAATAAGATAAAGACGCAATTATCTATACAGAAATTCTGGTTGTTTTAAGCTTTCTATCGGCATCGTGTTGTGGCCAATAGATTATTTCTTAGTCCCATGGTATTATAATGGTTCTTCAGAAACCACACCTTTAATTTCAGAAAAAAAGTTGTTCCAAACTATCATTTTTAAATTATCAAATTAAAAATTGCAGACCAAAAATCTTTTCTAGTCTTTGAAATCCACACACAATTACCGCTTTTTTGTGAGACGCCTTCGAGCATGACGAATTTCAAAAAAACGAGTCCTTGGGCTTCTTTAGGTACAAAAAAAGTTAAAAAAATAACAGAAGATCGTAAATAATGTTTTATTTTGGGTATTGTGCAGTGCATTGTCAATAGCCGACTGCAATTGAGAAGGTCAACTTTTGAACTAATTTTATGGTAAGTATAGAGGAAGCAATGCTAATTATTATGGTCAAAAAATGGTCAAGGCTCCAATTTTTCCCTTGTTTTAAAGTAGGGTAGAAGTATGTTTTTTATGACGCCACAAAAAAGTTTCAAAAGTTCTCACAACACAAATGACAATCTTGGTCTGTGCATGTTAAAACTTTCTCTAATTAGATAAATTACCATGAAACGCCCACCGCTGATAAGAATTAATTTTTAGTTTAATTATATAAATTCTGATTTAGATAAATTACTGTCTGACCTAATATTGATAAATAATTATTTATAAATGTACACATTCTGGACATTAACCCATCAATTATACCAATCCATTGTATAATAATATGTGAATATTACTTTAATTTGAGCTAGGTTGAAATTTAGTGCAGATGCATACTACAATGTTGATAAATGGTAAACAAACGGATAGTAGTGATTGCGGGTTCGAAACTCACTTCCTCAACATTTTAGACAAGTTAATGACCATAGCGATTAAATCCAAGTTATTTATTAAAAACAAAGTGTTAATATATTTCTGCATAATCAAGTTCATTTTTCAAGAAGTATAAACAATTTTAAAATATTTCAATTAAAATGTTTTGATGAAGTTACTAAAGGTTATCCACTTCAAATTTTTAAACCTCGCTTTTTGAATAAACAGAGATTACTTGACATAATATAAAATTGAAATTTAAAAATTAGCAAGCTAAGCAAACACGATGAGCTTTCAGCGATAGGTTAGGCGTTGTGTCACAAAATTCTATTTTAATTTTATACCACGCTTCGTTTTTATTAAGTAATAAAATTAGCCAGCCAGGAGTCACACCGAGCCACCGCTACTGGAATGCTGCGGCTGTTCACTAATTACTACGATTAAATAATATAAAAGTGAAAAGAAATAATTTAATTTTATAGTACAACGTAATGATTAAATTTTATTCAGTCAATAATAGAGATTCCAAAGACACCACAAACATTTAAAAAAATTTAATAAACCAAGAAATATTTTGACATAAAACTTTTGATATCGCAGAGAATTTTCTTTATATATTTTACAAAAAATATGCCGGACAAAAAAGGTAAACATTGTACTTTTATAAACCAACGCTTATGGTGTTTCTACCAACAGTGGCGTAACTTGTTTGGGTAACTCGCAGTCCAAAACGTAAACAAGAAAGTAATAAAATAAATTGTACGTTCTTATGATGAAATTCAGATATCAAACAGAAAATTTTTTGTTGTTATAACTAAATATGTTTTGGGGCAAAAAATATTTGTTGGATCAATTAGTTTCGTATTAAAGTGATAATAAGCTCAAAAAAGGTATCTTTCGACCTCCAATAGAAAACCTGATCATCTTTTTGAATTGTAATGTGGTTAAACTATGAGGTAAAATACGATTTGCATTCTAAGTAAAATAATAATTTTCGATTGGGAATAATTTACAATGTTTAAGTTGTTAATTACCGTAACCATCAAACGTAATCAGAAAACTGTATAAAACACCTAATGACTGTGGGAGATTATGGAATTAAAATTAATTCAATCGCAATGCAAATTGAGGATGCTGAACAGACAAGCACGTAAGAACAAATACAGCTACAAAGATTTTTAGGCATAGCAAACTTTTATGGTACTTTTTATTGCATAAGCATAAGAAATTATTTTGAATAATTGGTAATGTCCGGTTGTTTCTACTGATGCCTACTTAGAGGGGACCTACAGTTTACTATAGGTCTGTGCTTGTTCAATCCGTAAAGACATTCTACTCTGCCTCGATTAATATTAATTAATCCTTATTATCGGGATATCTTTATTTTTATGTCCAAAGGCATTGATTTTGCCAAAAATTTATCTACAAATCCGTTATATATTATATAATTTATACTACATACTTTAAAATTAATCTAAATTATATTTTGAATCTCCAAAACATGTTTTAAATATTTTTCCTCTCAGCCGTATTGTTAGTTTAACAATATCCAAATATAACAAATATAATTTAATATATTAAAAATTTTCTCTGTTTTTCATATCATATTCATAGGTCTGTATGAAGAATGTACGTTTGAAGTGTTTTCAAAAACATACATTAGAAGCCACTTTTTACCTACTTTTTAACATGTGCTGAAAATAACCCAAGAAGAATTTTTGTTGCAGATTATTTTGATAGCCTTTATGCCAGCTGAGCGAGGAAAATAAAATTGAAAGTAAACAAGATATTTCAAAGGCTCATAACCTGTTATTTTAGGTTTCTCTCCTCGAGAAAAATGTTTCTGCCTCGTCTCGCTCCATGAAAATATGCTTATGTACTCTGCGCTTATATTAAGATATATCATCAATCATCATCATCATCATCATCTACACGTGTAACAAATAATTTTCGTTCTTGTTTGAATACATCTAAGTTCTTGGTGAATTTATTATCATAATGAAATTATTTCTTACAACTTTTATGCAAATATTACACTTTGTCTGAGAAGAACTCCCAAAATGCTCCTATAAATTTTAACATTTTCTAATACAATTATGGTAGTTTTGGAAGTCACTTACAAATAAAAACATTAAAATTTCTGAATCATTGAATATTTGGATAAAAAAGGCTCAAATGAGTCATGCGATTATTCAATTTGCTGTTTTCATAAGGTTAGCCTCACCCATGGCATTCTTTTTTATGTTATACAAGTATTTATGGACATAAATTGCAATCAAAAATAGCGGTTTAAATTAAGCAGTGAATTTCAATAAAAATCTTAGTGGATCTTTGTTTTTAAGTTAAATTCGGGTATAAATAACAAAATCCAATTTTAAATAAATGTATGATAAGTAATGTTAATAGTTGCGCGGCTAGTAAACATTGTGTTTAGTGTCTTTGCTCACTAAAACACATTGCTACATTTATTTACGCCGAGCGAACGTACCGTCAACAAAATGAGCGAAACACCGACTTTTATATGAAAAATCAAAACTGTAACATCGATTATTTTAAAAATTAATCGATATTTGAAGTTAATTCTCACTTTCTTCCTCTCATTTTAATACCCCTTATTAAAGTCTATACCATTGTTTTCGTCTATAGGTAAAAACCCGTGATGGAATTTTGGATGCAATACTCGGTTAGGCTAAGGACCTCATAACTTGTTTAGCTTCAGGTTCGGGAAAAGCTAAATCCGCATATAATAATACTTAAATAATAGTAAGGATAGTAATAAATTACCAAAACCGCTTAATTTTTTAAACATCTGAATTGTTACAGCTACCGAACATTTTCTAGTCTAATTTTATGACTTTTAGAGATTTTAACATTTTAAAAATGCTTTCATTTTGATTCGAACTGTACGATTTTTCCGGAAAACATAAATAAAGACGCATTTTTCAAACACACGCGTGCATTCCATTTTTAATAATATTATATGTGATAGATAAAGAAACAACATTAATTATTTTAGTACAGTGTAACCACAGTGCGGTCTTTAGGCCGCACTACATTGGTAACTTAATAATATTAAACAACAACGATAGCATTACATTATTGACAGAATTTTGCTGTAGTAGAGACTTTATATAAGAAGTTCTTGGGGTAGATCAGTACCCGTATTAATTTCACATTTGATTTTCGACATTGCGATGACAAAACAGTGATAGAACAAAATAATATCTAACATAATGTTAAACGATAGATAGGGAAAGAGAATTAATTAGTTTAGCACAATAACGAAATAGTACGGCGGTCAGGCCGCACAACTGTTTTTGAAACAATTGTTAGATTTCAATTTGAAAAATTTTTGATAAGAAAAATTGGAAATTTATGGGAATAGGAATCCCACTTTTTGTGACAGTATAATTATCTATTAATAATTCGATTTCTACTTTCTGGCGAAGTTATCGGCGCCATGGTTTGAATTTCACGTTAAGCAATCTTACAAGTTTATCCTGAATCATAATATCGTATATCCTTTTTTAACAGTTTTCTTTTGCGTGATAACTTGAAACTGCGGTAAGATTTTTAAACCTAGATATTTAAATCAGTTTAATGGTGTTTTGATGGTCTGAATTGATGGTGTCAAGTAAAGTTTCTAGTAGCTTGCACTGGTGACCGAATTAAAAGCACTGCGTGTCGCTGCTGAAATGTTGTTGCTGCTAAGTTTAACCGGGGGTTAATCCCATGTGAACTTTGATTTTAATAACAATACCATCTGGTTTATGTAGGTACATGTTTCTTACTGATTGTAAGCATGCTCAGTTAAGGACAACAATATTTTACAACATTAATGTTATCATCAGTCAAAGGTTCGACACTCAGAGCATTTTTTCCAAGTTTAAATCTTGTTTTAGCCATTAAATGAACAAAGATTACATGTTACTATTCTTATACAGCATTTTTTTTTTTGGTATTCGGTTTTATATGTATGTGCGTGATAGTAACGACGCACTATATAATAGAGATGCGTAGGCCTAATTTAAAAATAAAATTTTGATGTAAGAAAGCACAAAACCATGTATTGAAAATATTTACATAAATTAGTTAAGCGACTGCTTATTCGCTAATTGAACACAAAATTATTGTATGTAAATTTGTGCAATTTTAAATCGCAGTCATTCAGTTTACACCAAAACTTTCAAGCTTGTAAGTGTTATAGAAAACATTTAAGAAACTTCGCGTCGTCAATACGCATAAAGTACGGTAATTTAGTCCCCTCGCACATTTTTATAAACCACGAAAATTGTTAAGAAATTACAAAAGGGGTGAAAATAATCGTGTTATATTCGCTTTACAAATTTATTTTGTTCACAACTCAAAATTATTTTATGACGTTACGAAACGTTTTTAACACTTTGAAAAATTTAAAATACACTTCGATTGGTTGGTTTCGAACTTTTATTCCTCCTCAGAGAACGTTTAACTATGAAGTTACCTGGGATGAATAAACTTGGAATTTTCGTAATTAGCGCACTTAAAATTTGAACTTGTTTGTTTTGTGTTTAACTTTTGAATGTAATTTTTTGTTACATTTGCACATTAAACGCAACATTTATAACTTGTTTTAACTTTATATAATTTATCATAACTGTAAACCACTACGTACTTTTACTTGATAGACATGCTCACACATTTTCCTTATATCTCCCTTAGGTAAGATTCTTACACGCTAATGCTTTCATACTGCAGCAAACTTGGAATATTATTTTCTACGCAAACAGAAATAACAAAGTTAAAAAAATTAAAAACTAATTTATATGTTGTGGTACTCTCTAATAAAGTTGTTCATTAATTTATAGTTGTATTCAACACACCCATTCGAAAACAAAACGATTTAATTTGCAAAGGCTACCAATTTTATAATTTATTAAGCATTTATTTATATTTCGTTAATGATACCGAAATTTATCGACACAAACAAAGCAGGTACGAAATAGAGTAAGGAAATGTTCCTATTAGAAATTAAGTTTGGGCGTGCCGATGGATAGGCACTAAAAATGGTGAAATAAAATTTGACTAAATGTTAAATCAGAAAATCAGTGTAACATCTCTATATGTCGGAAAGACCACAGTGTTGAAGTAATAGCGCATTTACCCCTCGTAAAATCCAGTAGAAGTGTGTAATGCACGAGCCGTCACATAAAGTTAACCTTAGTACTAAGCTTAAGCGGCGACAAACATCTTTTGCTTTGCACTGTGTGTATCCAACAAAGATGGAAAGCATCATAAGCGTCAAACCGTGGTGTCATAAAGTTAAAGCCAAAAGGCTGGAAGATACCGGCGCTGAAGTGATCTACGACGCGCACATTAAGCTAGGTGTCCTGGCGCGATAAGAAACTCCTAATTACCGCGTTTAAAGGGGAGGTCTATTCTTCAGACCGAAAGAGTTTGACTATTGCTACAATTGTCCCACAAGTTGAGAGAATTGGCTGGTAATAGACTGTTTACCAGCGCTCAGTGGGTCGTAATTTCCACTCATTTGTGTAGAAATGGTCGCGTTATTATTACGGTTATGGTTATTGGCCACCTGTTTAGTAACTGATGGACATTTATATTGATCGTTTCAACACATTCAGAAACTACCCGAGAATTAATCTAATAACAATTACATCCTAACTCCATATAATGGCTTTTTATTTATCAAAAACTCGATATCGAAAGCAAATGAAAAACATTTTAGTTATGCGATGCCGATGGTTATCGTCCAAATGAGACTAAATAAAAGTTAAACAGTGCTCTTCGCAATAATTTGAGACCGTTTATTATTACGAGAAAATAAAGCCATTGAAGCAGGTTAACTCAGCTGAAACATTGGCAGTCTACGAGAACACGGCGGGCAAATTTATGGGTTATATTATAATTATAGGGAAACGCATTCAGCGCATATGCCGCATGTATAATATAAGTAATTATTTATTACGGCTAAATATTTTGCTCAAAGCCATCTACATGTTTTTCCTTATCAGATAACATCGTTTCGACATCCACATCACGAATTTAAGGATGAAGATCCGTTCGGAAAAGTCAATTGTTTTAGTTACAATTTCACGTCGGCCACATTTCCAACCCTTCCAAATGTTTTGACATTTATCACCTTTTTAATTAATGTGACACCCACAACTGGTGTTGCCCTTAAATCAAACGCACGGAATAGTTTATCATTTTTTAATTACTCTTCGTGACTTATTCGTACCAATTTATAAAATTGTAAATATTTATTGTCAATTAAACATTTATGGTTAATAAGCGTTCCTAATTGAGAATGGCTCATCAATCGTCAGTAACTGTCAATTATGAAATATCTTGTGTATTAAGTATCGGGGAAGGACATAATCCGGTATTTAACAATGGGAAGTAATATAACAAGCACTCACCTTTCAGATCCGAAGCGAGTTCCGGAGCTTAGGATGAACCGGATATACCCCGGAAGCTTTAGGCCATCGGTCACTGGAGAGAGTAGCGTGTGTGAAGGTCTACCTTCCAAAACATTGGAAGAACTTAACGTTTGTTGTGTTGCACGACGTATGACAATTGACAATAGTTAAGAATAAGAGAGAAAAAGGTCAACTCTTCCGGACATGTGATATCATTGATAGCGCGCTACTGCCTTGTCTGATTGCTTTACGTGAGTTAAGTGTTGGAGAATGCTTTACGGCTGACACGCTGTGCGCTCCGCCCGATCAGTGGCGACGCAAAGGGGGGCAATTTCAGTTTATGGGCGGACCAATATAGTACTGATCTTGCTCTAGTGCGTGCACTAAAATGTTCCTAACAAGGACGGCACATAAAGGGGACGCAAGATAATGGTTGACGCTCCCCGCTAACCATTCTTTATGTACGTCTCTCTCGTTCGCACCCAATTTATGAGTTCACCTTCTTCGTCCGACACGCGTCGCAGCAGCGTCGTTGACGTAATACACACACGTGACTGTGGTCAGTATCCAATCCTAGTTTAGGCGCCAACTTAAATTGAGTTAAAAGTTGATCAACTTGCAAATAGTGTGTGTATCGCATCATACGAACAATTTAAATACATAATAAGAACAATTTGTCCATATGCAACATTCATTGTGAACTCGCTTCGTTAAAACGACCCCAAAACTTCTTCATAATTCATAACTTCATAATCAAGCTACGCGCAAAGTGATGAACAAAAAATTGACCTGCACGTTTATGCGGTGCTGTTTTTAAAAGGTAAAATACCTAATGACAAATTTCTACAATTTAAAGTAACAATAGATCTCAATTGATGATCCAATAAAACATGAATGAATAACCGCGGCCATTAATCCTGATAAAAAGTGGTGCAGTATTTTTTCGGTAGGTTTGAACGCGAATATCTCAATTCCACGGCAAGTGCTGCATATGTGGTGCTTCGCTGTAATTGCATGTTAGCATTCAGTTTTGTTCGACTTCATATATGTACATCACAGTGGCGTTCCAAGCCGAGAATATAACTTGGTCAGAATATAATGAAATATTATTATGTCCGATTAATACTTTATAATGCAAAAATTCTTAACAGATTTATTCAACTTTCGATGCAGCTATGGTACAAACACACAGATGAGCAAACATAATAATAAAATTGCAAATAAAAAAGCTAATGCGGATTCCAAGTTAAGTAATGTAGAAAAATTACAGATGAAGTTCTTGGACGTTAGTCAGGTGTATCCATATGGAACTCCCCTATCTAGCAAGTATAAATAATTAGGTAGGCGCTTATATTAAAATATGATGGCTTCGTGTTATGAAACATTTTTTTCTTATCTTTTAACACCCTATAACTTTTCAGTCATGGTTGCAGTATTGTTCACTATTTCTAATAGCCATATGTTTACCACTAGGAAAACTATGTTCTAGAACTCAGTAAACCATAAGAACCCGCATTCAATGAAAACAATTATACTTTTAATCACCATACAAAGGATTAGACAAGTAAAACAATGCAAAATATAAAATATGCATTTTTCTGGAATCAACGTTTTGGCAGTAGCTGTAAGAATTTAGAACTATTCGAAATTTCAAAAAAGCAGAAAGTTTACTAAGATAAAGTTTCTCATTATGAGTACCTATAAGGTTCTATAATTTTATTGAATTTATCTTACTAATTACATATTGTTTTTAATTTATTTACTATGGTTTTGTATAGCACTCTCTGCACATTGTTCATCTCTTTAGGTATTTTTATTTAGTAGATATCTTCCTACATAATTTTCCTTCAAGGCACAATAGTTAAACTAGTTTAGGATTTAGATATAACCATCATAATTAAGATAGTTGTAATGTGTTCTACAACATTTAGAGGAATTAATTTTTCTTTTGTTAGTATTAATTTTTACTTTTTTTCCAAAGAGTTCGCAATTTTGCAGTTTTGAAAAATACAAAATATCTCAATATGCAATACTTTTAAGTGTATTGCATATTATTTTTACCCCCCCCCCCCTTTTGGTAGAACCTGATAATTATCTTTCACGTTATCATTATCAACCAGAAGGCGTAGTAAAGACATATATGCAAAATATTTTTATTTGCCCGGTTTTATTGACATTTTAAAAACATTAATTTACATCTGACGGAAATCATAACCAAATCTGAATTATTAAATTTAATGCTTGACGCAAGTGTCCAATAAAACTGAACTGAAGAAAAGAAAGATTATACTTTTATTTAAAATTTAAATCTCGTTCATAAAAAATATCGTCGAATGAGATTGCCCGGGATGTGCGGCCTGAAAACCGCACTGATTTGAAACTCTCCCGTAACTATACAATTTTGTTAAGTGCTCATTGGTGCCCCCTCTAAATCTTTAAACTTTTGTTTATCTTTTACCGTAGAAAAACATTTCTTTTGATAGAATTTCTTTTCATTTCAAATCTTTATTTGAGAAATTCTTAATTTTTTCACATTAAGATTAATAAAGATTAAGAAATATAAATGAAATAAATCATGAATTAATGAGCCCAATAATGCAAATAAAATTAAAAACATTAATCTACGCGTTATCTTATTTGTATTGTGCATTTATCCCCCCCCCCCAAATATTTACCCTAAGATTAAACACAATACCAACGTTTATTTACAGAATAATTATTGTGTCAATAATATAGTGAATTTTATTTCATTGAAGAAAATGTCATTTATTTAATAAAAATTTTATTACGCATATTAGATACTTTTGTTTAGTTCATAATTTTGTTAGTAAAAAAAAATACCTATTATATGTATGACAGTTTTTGGTTCACGTAACGATTCAGTGTCAACGAAGCTATATTTTGGTAATTTTAAGTACGGCCCTGTCCTATTTAGTATTATGAATGTTGTAAAGATTGTAAAATGTTTCGAATAACATTTTTCTATAAATTTCTATTTAGATCTGTAGTAAGCCCTCTATATCATATACGAGGTAAAGTTTTGTTTGTGATTTTTTATATAAATTTCGATTTATAAAGAAAACCATTTTAACGTCCGATCTTTTTATTTGGATTCGTATGGAGACTTTTGACGCCTAATTATCGTTGTAAATATTATTTATGTTTAGATTGTTTTGTTATTTTTTTTTATGATATTGTAAATTGGAACGCAGAAGATCTTATCGAGTTCCGAACATCTGATCTCATCTCAACATCCAAGTAAACAAAATTTTTTTTATTATTTTAATTTTGCTACTGATTTTGTTTTTTATATAGCTATAATATACCTTTGCAGTGTTATTACGTGTTATGATAGATAATTTAAATTATTTCTATTGTATTTTATGAAAATTTTCAAATGTTGTTAAAATTATTATTCATTAAAAATTATATTTGTTGCAACTCAAGTGTATTTTTTATTTGTATCCGTAGTATCGTGCGAGTTCTTAATTTACGCTATTTATTCGTGATTTTGGGCAGCGGAATTTTTCTTAGAGGAGAAAGCTAAATCATCAAGTGGCGCCCAGGGTTTCTTCAGCACTTCCCTTATATTCCTTTTATTAAGAAAGGAGCTCGCCGATCTGGAATCTCTTTCTCTTTTTCTCTATTTAAACCTGACCAGGAGCAATGCCAAAATATGTCCTGAGATTAGAAAAAATTCTGTTCGATCCTTATGTTTATTTAACAATGTAGTATGTCGAAATTAAAAACCAAATACAAGATAATTAACCCAATCTAACCTAACCTTTTCGAGCCGTTTTAGCTTTTGGCTTACCCGCATTGATGCTGTTCTAGAGTGTTTTATTTTCTACCATTTTTCATCATAACATTAATCTTGTTTGTGTATTAAAAATAACAAAAATAACAGCGGAAAATAATTGAATTCTTTATTCCTGATATTCAGGATGTAAATTTTTTTGGGGGAAAAAACATACCAGTTACGAAACAAAACGGTTTTCAAAAAACGTAAACTGGTCTACGGCATCAATTTCAATGGTCTTTTTGTTGAATTCACTTAAAATTTATAAATTGACAAGGCTTTTTCACGTATAAATATCATAATCTGAAAAGCAGAATTACATTAGCCAATGGATTTATTTTTGCTGCAATAATTTAAAATGTTTTTAAATTGTCAGTCGGATGAAATTGTAGATTGACTTCCCAAAAACGCACTAATTTGTTTAACAAAATGGAAAACTCACAAAGAACTGTAAATATAGAAAAGTTTTGACTTAATACAGCCAATTACTGACCCTTTACTCCCTCTTCACCCTCTGAAATCATTTTAGATTATATTATTTTTTGTTATTCATTATACAACTAAGTAACATTGAATCCCAAAGTACTCAAAGAATTTTGACTGACTATAAAAAAAACATTAATATTTAATAATGACCATAAGTACTAAATTTATAACTTCATTAATCAAATTAAGATTCATCAAATGTTTGATGGTAATGATGGTTGCAAACAAATAAAAAAAGTATTTAACGTCAAATTAAAGCCAGAAATTCGTGATTCGACTCTAGCTGAAAAATCAATAACCATAAATGTTACGTTTTTGCTGACCAAAATTTCTGAACAAAAACGGACTTAAACTATTTTCCACAAAAAAATTTTGATGTCTTTTTGTAAATATCGCCCTCAAAAAATTATAAACCGTGCAGTCATTAGTACTTATCCCTCAAATATAAAGAAAACTGAGCGTCATTTGCTAATCTGCCAATTATTGACTTTGCTATTAAATGATAACCTGGTGGAACAGCTGACACCATAACCATAAACCCTGACCGTCTGAGGTAAACTATTGGAAAATAAATTGTTAGTGCCATTTTTAATTAAAGATTAACATTGATAGAAAATTGTAGTACGTACGCTAATGCTTGCGTGCGATCAAGTTGAAAACTGCAGCCATAACTTTTAAAGCAGTTAGCATTGGGTGGGAACCATTAGGCATTTAAATAGTGTGTTGACTGCCAACGGGCTCCAGCTAACTTATTGCACAATAATGTATCCACCTGGCCACTAGTTTACTTTATACCTGTTATTATCTCCAAGACAAATTCATAAACGATATCACCTATTCAAATACATTTATCATTAAATTACATGAAATGGCCCTGGTAAATTACAGTTTCTTCAGTCCACATTATAACATTGAAAACGTGTTGTGGTTACATAAATATGCTTCTTGAATAAAATCCAAAGGTAGTTGTTTAAAAATTGCAAAATTATCATCGAACTTGATAAAACTCGACGAGAAAATTTTTCGGCATGTATAATAACAATAAATATCCATTTATATCAATATTTTGGCGAGTGTTTTAACTTGCGCAATGAAATAAAAGTGTTCACGTTGAAATTATGTTTATAGTTAGAGTTTATGTTAAGGGCACACTTGTTGTACTTGCTGGAGAACACCGTAGTGCCCGTGGGATCTCTCTCCGTTTTTGTCTATGTTCTTATACTACATATTCAAGTTTTCTCTTTCTCTCTTACACTGACGATCTTGGGAATTGAGTTTAGTACTTCATAAACTAGAAGCGCACGCGAGCTTCCGAGGTTGAAATCTTAGGTTACAGAAGAGGGCTGTTATGGTGCCGTAAAGACGAGTGATTTGATTTTATGTGTTTCGGTTAAATATAGTTATTGCCCCCTCAATCTAAGTCTTTTCGTTTTAGTTTTTTACAACATCTCTTAATACACTCTTAATTGTTCCACTTTTTGCTACCTAAAAATTTAAATTTTTTTATTTTCCCACCTGTCTGTCGTGGGACCAGATTTAAGTACCGCATTTTATCATCCTATCATAGCGTTTCTTCATTATTGTAATTACGAAAAATGCACTATATTTATGTATGCAAAGCTCGCCATCCGATACATAATTTTATTATTACGCAAATTACCCATTGGCTTCCACAGGTCACTATTAATTGAGATGTCGACGTTCGTACACGATTTTTAATGCTTCAATTTAGTCAGTACATCAAGCAGACCTCTCTCGAAAAATTTTCAGAAGCTTGATATTTGAAACAAAGCTTTACAAAGTGCAATTACAACAGAAAAGATATAATACAGTTTTCAAATATTTTAATTTTTAAATTTACAAACAATGTTTTCTAAAATTATTTACAAATACAAACTTCCAGCAAAAATAATATTTCTTCTAATTAACCTATTGGCTTCCATAAATTTCTCTTCCAATTCGCTACTTCCAATAGTTTTCGATGCTTGTGCCATTTGCCGCAACAATTCTTCTAAACGTTTCATGCATCTTATAATTGAACCTTCAAATATATCCGTCGTAGCAAATGAAGCACCATTGCACCACGCATAAACCACTTCCATTAAGGAAGGTTTAAATTGTTCTACATAAGCATCTTCTTCCAACGGTATTCCAGCTTCTCTGCTAACTTTAGCAACTTTCCTGGCCAATTCCTGCATACGTCTTAATGGCACCGATAAATCGTCATTATTTGACAACATTTTTTGACTCTTCTCCTCACATACAAAACAACTCAAAAGGGCACAACTCTGTATAGATGTTAAATTTCCAAAAACACCAGCAAATATCATTTCGGTCAAGAAAATTTCATCAGAACAAGTTAACACACAACCAACGCGTCCTTTCAATTGAATAATATCGGAATTATCACAATAACCCAATCGCTTCAGTACACGTTTTCGACACTTTAATTCGTCCAACTGTAAAACCGATATAGTATCTTCTAAAATTTTAGTTGCAATTTTTAATTCCTTTCCACAAATAATTTTCTTTTCATATTCTGAATATATTGACTTCAACATTGGATTGCCGTTCATGGAATGCTCACGTAATTTATTTTCGAGATTGCTTTTCTTGCTTGCAATATCCAGAAACTCGGTTTCATTAATTTTCATATCCTCCTGTGGATTGAGTTCTGGTACACCTTCCAAAAATTTGCTTTTGACTTTAAAAATTGTATTTAAGATTGACATCCTGTTTTCGACGGTCCTCAAATCATTTGGAAAGCATACTACTATAGAAGATATATTAGTTATCATCGTAGACGAAACTGTTATCACTTCTGCCGTACCACCCTGGTTTTCCCAACAAAGCTCGACGGCAGAATTATTACTATTATTTTCAGAATTAACAGTAGTCAAGACATGCAACACAACATTCACTTCAATTTTAGTAGACTCTTCAAGCGGGTTAGCTTTACCTTTATTTCCACTTTGATTAATTTTATTGAAATTCACGATCATGCCCCAATCAAATTCTTGTTTATCTACCATAACCTTAACCAATCGTCCGGATTGTAAGAACGGCATCAGATAATTTGGTTTTGTAATAATAGTTCTAAATTTCAAAGTAAACGCATCTAATAATTGTCGGAGATACGAGGCTATCAAATCTTCATTTTCGATAGCAAAACTTTTATATTCAACCAATTTTTGCTGATATTTTACATACTGATAAGGCAACAAAGCTTGATTTTGAAATTGAGAAAATGATCGTTCCAACATATACTCTGGGTTAATGTCTTCAACCCTTAACAAATTCAAAATCATATTGTAAGTCAAATGAAAAGCTGATTTTAGTGTATCTGCTTCCCCTTTGATAATATCTCTTCCGAGACTCAAAGGTACTTTTTCATCCATCATCATAATAACAATTCCTTTACTATCTATACCTCTCCGTCCGGCTCGACCCGACATTTGCACATATTCACCAGAAGCAGGGGCGGTTCTATCATAGGAACTGCAGAGCTGCAGAACCGCCAAAAATAAGAATGAAGTGTACCAAATTAATTATTACTTATTAGTATAACCACCACATTTCAAATTATTTCAATAATTGAAGCATAATCAATTTTGGTTTAAAAGCGCGCTTCTTATGTTGCCTTGAGTTATAAGTACCTTTATCAGTCTGTCAAATAAGTACTGTAATAATTAATACAAGTCCGTAACGCTTTCGAAATCACTGTTTAACTTCGATGTGCTGGATATGATTCTGAACATGAAATGACGCTAGCTATCGGGTGGAATCGTATCCATATCCAGTATACATCGTGGTGTTAGGACAATCTTAACACCACGGTATACATTACAAGTTGTGCTGCATCTTTATGCAGAATTACATGCCGTATTTTTGTCATATGATTTAAAATTTGACTTATGAAAACAACTAGTAAGTTAATTTTTGTTCATTGATTGTTCAACAACATTGTTAAACAATAAAATGCAATCGTTTAATACTCGTAATATAGTGTAATTTGAAAATTTATTACAAATTTTAATTTTACCAAGTTTCTTATAAATATTATTATCAAAATAGAAGTAAAATTATTTTTTGACAGATCCTATATTAGAAACTCGAAATCAAATTACGTTTAATTATTAATATCAGTAAAATTAAAATTATGTAGGTTTTTTCTACAATAATAATGTTTATTATTAAACTCGCAGATTACAAGATATAGGAACAACCCACCATGATACAACGTACAACCGTTCTGCTCATATTTCAGCTCTGGTTTTCAAACATATACGATTTTATTTTAAACACATCTTGCGTTATGAACTTTAATTGAAATTATGAATATCGAAGATAGTATCTTATACCTACTAGTACATAAAATAAATGCTTATGAATATTAAACGAAGAAAAAATAAAATGAAATATTACAAATATTTTTAACACAACTCCTCTCATAAGCCGTATTTCATAAAAATTTTTCGAAAATTAGTTAGGATTGCAATTTATTGTAAAAATGTAAAATCATATAAAGTACTATATTCTAGATAAGTGTTGTACGTTTAATATTTAAAAATGTGCAATAAGTATATGTTTATTTTTTGAGATTGCCATTTTCTGATATCTTGCCATTTTTATAATGCAGAACACCCAAAAATATTTTTCACGAGCCGCCACTGACCAGAAGTGATAAATCGATATGCGCTTCCATCAAATTTTCTCATACTTGTAAACAACACAGTTTTGGCCGGCATATTTAAACCCATAGAAAAAGTCTCAGTAGCAAATAAAACCTTAATTAAGCCTTCCCCAAACATAATTTCGATAGTTTCCTTCAAAATTGGCAACAAACCACCGTGGTGCACGCCAATTCCTTTTTGTAATAACGGCAAAATATTTTTAACTTGTGGTAAATTATGATCTTCTGCAGACAGAGTATTGGTGGCGTTTTCGAACACTTCGTCTACTAATTCCTTCTCTTCGGCGGTATTAAAGTTTAACTTTGAAATTAACATCGCATAAGTTTCACAAATTTTTTTACTAAAACTAAACACAATCACTGGAAAAAAGTCGTTATTCATTATTAGTTTGATGACTCTAAATATATCGGATTGCGTGGCATCTTTTGAAAAAATTTGTTTGGGAAGGTTTTCTGCTCCAAACTGCAATATAGAAACCGCTGTGTTGTAATTATGTTCTTTAAACGTACCACTTGAATCGACAACCATGTGAATACCTTGGCTTCCAGCAGGAAAAATGAAGTGTTGGAGTGGCGTTGGTCTGTAATCACTATAAACAACATGGCAAGGTTGTTGATGTAAGTATGCGATCCATTCTGCAAATTGCCGAGCATTCGGTATTGTGGCCGATAAAAATTCAAAGCGTGCGTTATGAGGTGACAAAATTATACTTTCTTCCCATACGACCCCACGTTCCTTATCACGCATGTAATGAATTTCATCAAAGATAATCCATCCCAATTCGCGAGTACATTCTGAACCTCTATACAGCATATTGCGTAATATTTCTGTTGTCATTACAAGACACGAAGCATTTGAATTTATAGAAACGTCACCAGTTATTAACCCTACATCTTTAAATTTTTCACAAAATTCACGATACTTCTGATTTGATAGAGCTTTTATGGGTGTCGTATAAACAACTCTTTGATTTTTTTTTAAAGATAGGGCAATTGCATATTCTGCGACAACAGTTTTTCCAGCCGATGTATGTGCTGAAACGAGAACGGATTGATTATTATCGATACATAAAATAGACTCCTTTTGAAAAGCATCTAATTGAAATGAATAAGTTTTTGCTTGTTCCGACATATTTGGAACTAAACAAGAATATTCTTCATTGGGCGGACAGGCAACTTCATGCGAACACGATTCCAAAGACTGTAAGTAATGTATAGTAATTCGGTTACGAAATTCGTCAAACTTAGAAACGCCACATTTCCATCGTTTTATGTTAGGTCCATCGTAGATATCTTCTTCACCTTCTCGTTTTATTCCATTTGTGGATGAACTGTTGAAATTAAGTGTTTCTTCGGTAGAGGCTATCATTGCACAATCCTCAGATTCTTCCTCCACATCCATGCAACTAAGTAAATCATCAATCGAAGGTCGTTCCATTACGCTTAAAGTACTTTGAGTTGCTAGAAAATAGTCAAAAATTACCTGTTACCATAAATTATAAAAAAAATGGAATTGCTTTTCCTTTATATACCTATACACATTAAACTTTTTGCAGTTGGTATTGAATTATAATACGGACGTATATATTTTGGATCACCCTGTATTTTACCTTACTATTCTGAGATTAGAGGTATATAGATTTAAATTTTCTAGTGAGAAGGTGAGTAAAATTAAGCTATAACTCGAAAATTGTCCTTTATTCTCACTGAGGTTATAAAGAGAAAGTTAATAAATGCATTTTGTAGGCTAAATTAGACATCAACAGGATTTGACGTGTGTCAAGCTAGCACCACAACCTTATATTACCAAAAACATAATATTATACATTATGTTTTCTTATACATTATAATACTAATTTAATTGAAATTGAAGAAAGTTTTTCATTAGATCGCGAAAAACTATCATAATAGGATTTGGATTCAAGTTTCCCCAACAAACCATATGAATTTTCATGCCATTTTGAATCAAAATATTCTGGACTTGAATTTTCAGATTTATTTATACGTTATGTATAATTTACTTGTATAAAATTATGTTATATATAAAATCAACCTCTTGGCACTAGGCGAATTTTCCAATTTTTACACATTGCTTCACACTCTCTAGCCATTATCGGGTCTTAAGGGGGAGGGAGGTAAGGTTAATTCGTACGAAAAAAGGTATGTTTTTGTGACGATACAGTTAAAATCTCTTTATTAAAACCAATAGTACATTAAAGTATGACATTCGAAGAATATTGTATAAAATTTTCACGAAGAAATATGAAAAAATACGGCAATGTCTCGGAAAAAAGTAGAATTGCGGTGCTCCTCATAACTTGGTGCTGGATAATGTGAAATGAGTGAAATGAGGGTTTTTCAAAATTTCAATTTTTCACTTTTTTGAAACACTTTGAAGGGAAATTTCGCAATTTTTTGCGAAAAAAATCGGCTAATTTGTTATTGTAAAATAAAAATTATTAACAAATTTGAAAAAACTCTCTAGCGTTACATCGTAAATTATGTACAGAAATAGTGTTCTAAATTTCAAAAGGATCGGTGCAGTAGTTTTGAAGTTATGAGAAGCACCGACTTTGAAAACGTGAGTGGTGGGGAAAACGCTTTAAAGTTTTAAACACTAAAAAGTCTGGTATAAAACTTTAATAAGCAAATTTTACCTTACCCCCCCCCCCCCTTTAATAGAGTGAAACCTTTATGACTTTTCGAAAAGTACGAACTCAAATTTTATTTTTTCTTGACGAAAAGAGGGTAAAAGAACTCATCCAGCAAAATCTCAAAGAAATTTATAAAGTTTTTATTTTTAGAGTACTCCAACCCTGTAAATTAATTTTTTTTGTTACACCATTGCATTACAAAATATTACATAAATAGATGGAAGCCTAACCTCCCTCAAATATAAGATAATACTAGATACTATATTTTTAACCGACTTCAAAAAAGAAGGAGGTTATCAATTCGGTTGTATTTTTTTTAAATGTTTGTTACCTCAGAACTTCGTCATTTATAAACCGATTTTTAAACTAAATAAAGTAATTATTTTTTTACTTTTTAGTGCATTTTTTTTTTGGATTTCGGTTTTATTTTTTTTTCTTAAGTTTTTTATGATATTTACCTATATATTTCTGCACATTAGGTTTTACTCAAAAATCTAAGTTATATTTTTGCTTATGTTTAGCCTCCAGTAGAAACAACCCTGATGCAGCTATAGCTGTACATACAAATGTACTCATAAAGGGGAGGGGAAAAGACCTCGTCTAAACTAGCGTATTTTCACGTATTGAGTTCGATTTGAATTCTTTTAAAAATAATTTTTAAGTTCTGCTATTCAACACTTAATGATTGTTCAGAAGACAAATGACACAGATGTTCTTTCGAGACTCTAGTTTAGAGAACGAAACACCAGAGATTACTCTCTTTAGGAAAAATTTTATTTCATTCTCTCGATACAGCTGATTTTTGAATTGTATTACTTTTCTATCAACACTTATACTAATGAAATACCTAAATATCGAATTTTTTATTATTTAATATATTTTTCAAAAATTATTTATAATCTCCCCCCCCCTCCCGTTCAGTATATGCTTTTTTCAGTTTTAAATTTATGCCATAATCATTTGAAGAAAATACCGAGAATGTGACTGAAAATAATAATATTTTATATTTTGTTTAGTGTTGAGTTTTAAACCGTTCAAAAAAACGATCGCTAACAAAATTTTTACCAGTTCCACCCTGTATAACTTTGCATGCATGGAGATATACGCAGGACTTTAAGCTATAGTTAGTTATTTTGATGGATCCTGTTGTTATTAAAGATGTTGAAGATTTAACTCCACTGAAAAAAATTGGAACAAAACCAGACCATATTTTTTCAGCCATCGGCTTCAGCTATGTGTTGTAACAATGAACACACTTTGTTCATGGGTTTTAGTGATAAACTTGTACCCTCATTTTAGAATAATTTTCATTTTGTATTGAAGCAAATGTATGCCTTTCCCTGATTTTTTAAAATGTTACTGGGAAGCTTATAAATTTAATTTTTATCATTTACTTTGATTGTTCATTTTTTAATTAAATTTTTTTTACTATAGTATTGTTAAACTCTTCATTCACGCCATTATGAAATTGAATTTCTTTTTATGTATGTTTTATATTTTGATTTCCGAACTTTTAACTATAGAGTCTAGACCATGCTGTTTGCTACTGGCATTTGGCCAAAGTAGCAAAAATTGAGGGGATTCCCCTCGTTTATATTTTATTATAAATTTCAAACGTGTACAATGAAGAATAAATAAAAAATGACAATATTGATCAATTTTATATTATTTAATTGTGACAAATATAAAAAGTTTCATAATTCATTATAATATTTTCATTAATTTTAATCAATGAATCGATACTATTTTTAGATCAATTTCAATTCACCCTATGTAGCAGTGTAGGTATAACATGAAACGCTTTGTTCGCCTTACCTTTGTTACGCCCATGAATAAAGCAATAAATCAAAGCAAAAACATATTTCAAACAAAAATTCGTTTTATAATTAAATTCAACTTTTTTCGGCCATTAGTTCTTGTAAATTAGGCGCACAATTAAAGTTTCCACAACGTTGTTATTATTGTAATTTTTTTAATTATCAATTCTTTCATCCAATATCGTTAGCTGCTTTTATCGATTTGAATTTCAAAATTGTTAGCTTTCCTCTTGCGTTAAATTGAGGAGTTTTTAATTAAACTTATTTCTGTTTAATTAAAATATTTGGTTATTTTAATAATTTTGGGTAGTAAATAATTTCATGTTTGAATTTTAATGTTTCGTATAAATTACCGGAATGTAAATAAAGCATAATTGCACTGCTGCTAGTTTCCTGTAGAAAATAGAGAAAACTTTAGAGGATGAAATGTTACATTTGATTAACAAAACTAGGAGTTAGAAATAAAGGATATTTCCTCTCTTTCGCATATATCATTATTTAATGTTAAACGACAAAAAGAAGACAAATCGAAGTATGGAAGCAAAGAAGCGCTAAAGCAGGCTCAAATAAGAAAAAAACCTCTCATAAATCCTTCTTTCTTTAGTGGGGCTCCAAAGTTGCACAAACTTGGGCTAAGTCCGAACATCGTTCACTTTGAAACATGGCTGCCTGGCTGTCGTCTCCGACGTGGATGCGCATTAATACGAACCAGGATCGAACTAGGACCACAGCACGTGCACCAAGAGTCAAGACGTGTGCTCTCATGTTTGTGTTCAGTTATTTATGTCTTAGCTGAGAAATTGGCCTAAAACACGCAACCTAACTTCCTATACAGTATTCATTTTCAAACGAGCTCTCTCATCAATTTCAATAAATTGGTAATTGAAAGAAATGCAGGATACAACAATTTGGTTCATAAACGCAAATTAAACAACTAGGGAGTGCTTTAATATTATCGACAATCATTCATATGTAGGTATATTATTTCTGTCACTTTTCACCTTTTTTCGGTTCAATAAAAAAGAATGCCGAAAATAACCCAACAGGTAATTACGATATCCAAATGAAGTAATAAATCATGCAACAGTGTTGCTAGCAACTTCATTTTTTATCTCAATCAATTCATCACGACGATGCGCATGTTCTTCCAACAATATTCCTATTAGATAATTCGCAAGGCATCTTTGGCAAGAAAACTTTAAAATATTACGTGAGAACAAAATTCTCCGACAAAATAAATTTAAGAATGTCCGACTTAAAATAATCTTAAACTTTTCTTAATAAACTAATAAATTTTTGGATCTAACTCTGAAAAAAAAAATACAATTTTTAAGGTGGTATAGAAATACTTTATATTCAAATTTTAATTTATGAGATGTCTAGAAAATATTATACAATTCGATATAATGTATAAATTCAAACATTCCTACATCGAGTACACCCTACATAGATCCCGTAAAGGAGTCCGCGTGAGAGAGAGGCTCTGTTCTGACAGAGATGAATGGGTTTCATTTCACGCTGGGTCTCCCGCCCCGCGCCCGACGGCCCCGGATGATTTACTGGGCTACAATGTGGTAACCCATGATTTATAGCTGCCGAATGGCGGGCTCGCGAGTACTGTGTACTTCGAACCCCGGACCATGGGCGGTTTCCACTCTCACACAAGAAGTATTTAGATACACATTATCTAATTTGATAAAGTATTTTTAGGAAAGAAATACATTAAATCGTCTCCTTTTTTCGGAAAACTGAAATACGATCGGAGATGAATTTCGCTAACGCAGTGGACAACAGCAGGCACAGAGGAGTGACCAGCAGGCGAGCGAAAAAAATCTAATATGTTTTGAGAGGGACAGTGGGAAGAGTTAACGAAATAGGAAACACAACTCATTCTAACGTTTCACGAGTTATAAAGGGCGAGAAATATTACGGATATTGCGAATTATGGCGTTATAATCCGTATTCCAAATTTTATTTCTGACCTTATCGAATTTTTCAACACATGCAAAAATTTTGTTTAATGTTAATCCCGTAACAATTTTTTACATTTCGCTCACTATATCATTTCCTAGTGTCAATAACATTCTTGTGAAGATGCCATAAATAAGGGTGGCCGAGGGTTCTTGTGTCCAAGATGACCTCTGCCTAAGGTATTCACTATAAAAATTCGGAAGTCGTTGCAATATTGCAGCCGCCGAAAACCAAATTTATTGCTATTGTATAGCATTACTCATCCGTTTTGTACACATTTTCCACACGACGATGACATGTTATTAAAGTTATCAAAAAATTTATTACTAATCATTTGACTAAATTAATCAAGTGCAAATACTTTCAATTAATAAGAAGTTTTTTTCCTCCGATATCTCGCTTAAAAATCTCAAAGCAAAGCTTAGGTTATTATAATAAACGTTAACATGCGCCCACTTTTTTCAACTTTTACGAAATTTCTTCCGAACCATTTTGTTAAGCAAAAACATCCGTTCTTTTCATATTTATTTTGTGATCGTCCTGAATACGTTACGGTTTATGTACATGCAATTTGTCCATTTAATTTCTCAACGTATAAAAAATGTATATTATCAAATGGCTCTTCTTTTCTCTCGGTCTCATCTGCAAAACTGGTCCCCTCTCGTTCGTTACTTTCCCTCAAAGGCTAGTCGCCCGACGATTACCAATGTCATGCCCACTTGTTCAGTTTGTAAAAAAAAATAACGAAAAAATTGCTTATGAGCAATTATTATTCTTTTTGCTCGATTAATTTGTTTATAATGAAATAATTATAATTGTGGGTATGATGAATGACTGTTTGTCACGATATCGTGCGTTTCTGGTAGCCACACCGCTATAGTTTCAAGTGCATGTTGTTTAATCTGGCCGGTCTGGCTATAATATATCTTTCAATCTCATCCCCTCAAGTATTCTTCACATCACCAACTGTTTTACGCTCGAGTTTCCTCTTCTGGTCACATATGTTTACAGTGATACAAAATACAAATTATATATTATTATACAGATTGTAATTACAAGAAATTATGGTTCCAAGTCAGACAAGGAACTAATCAAATTGGATTAAATACAGGGTCTTGATCGAAAGTTCTGTCTAACTTGTAGTTTAATAAAATTTTTGGCAACTTTCGCAATTGAATTTCGACAGCACTAATGGTAAAGAAAGCTTCAAAATTTATTTAACACTTATTAATACAAAATTGACCTACATATTTTAAGTTATACCTTATTGGAAAAGCTTCTTGAAATTGGCTGTGGATGTAGAATCTTCTCGGCTCTATTTATTTTTTATTCTTTAATTGTAATAATTTTAATAATATTGCGATGTTAAGTCGATAGAACTAGCTGACCAAGCAAAGTCGTTTGTTTGCTGGTATATTACAATGGAGATCCACCATCGATAAATTGATCGGGGCAGAGAATAAATTTTTAGTTAAGGCATAAAAGATAGAAATCGATTGTTTATTTGTTTACTATGAGAGGCTGTAGGACTTGAATAAGAGCAGTTTCGTTTTTGATGTGAATTTAAAATTACTTTTCAACTGCAGTAGCATTATTCGTAAAATATTTGTTTGCTATGTCAGCTTTACTTAGACTAGAAATATATTAATTATAAATTTATCACTCTTTTCAGTAAGTTCGGAAAAATTTTATCTTTGTTAAACCTTACGTCAACTTGTTGGGTAAATAAATGTACATGTAAAGTAGGTATTCGTACACCAAAGGGAGTATCGAAACATTTAATGTAATGTCAGAGTAATTAAAAACTAATTAAAATTACTAGAGGGTGTAATCGAAACAATTATATAGGTACTCTCAAAGCAAACAATCTTTTTCAAGATTATTTTGAACTTCCAAGTTCTTACTTACATAACAGATTCGCGTGCATAGCATATTAAATAATAACAGACATCAGTAGTTTTTCATTTGAAATAAATCAAATGCAATAAATTGCAATTAGATGCTAAAATTGACGTAAAGGAATGAAACTTTTACATCAGGACGTACCACGCTCTAGGCAAGGTAAAGATAGAACTCACCTTTAACATTAAAGTGTTAATAGTATTTTTCATTAAGAGAAAAAATAGTTTCGCAATAACAGGGATTGAATTTCCATTGCAAATTTTAAAATTTGCCATTTCAAAGTAAGATCTAACGATTTAATCTACGAGTAGCTAATAATACTTCTGACAAGTATTTGTATACCGTGTGTTTATTTAAAAGTTATCTACCAGAAGTACGTCCTAAACAAAATGAACTTATATTCTCTAGTGCTAAGAGGCTGTTTGATATTTATTGACATAAATACAGTAGTAAATATTTTGAAATGAACATTCAGAATAATACAATTTTGTAAGAGCTATAATTTTTGACATTATACAAAGATTATTGTGTTATGTATTAATATTAAATCTAGTTTCTACAATTAGGTGCTTTTATTCGCCAGTCCCGTGACAAAGGCGCCTCGTAAATGTGGCACAAAAAGAGCAGAAAAAGAAAACCAATGGTTTTCATTTATCTCGGGAAAAAGAGGGGGGGAAATTTTTTAATTTATTTTAATATATTATTTAATGTTTCACATATTTTAATGTCGTGGTTTTGAAATGTGAAATTCTGTTTTTATTTATTTTAAAGTTTGTTTTGTTTTGATTTTAATTTTTGTAAGATACTGTACATAAAATTTTATAATTACTTGTTTCTGTTACGATGTTGGTAACCGTGCTATAGGAAGAAATTACTTCATGCCAGGTTAACGTTTACAAGCGAGCGTGCTTTGCTACGATCGCACGAAATTAAGTATTTTTGATAATTTTATATATTAAAGTGGATTTATTTAATTTAAAAGGTTGTTTAATTCAATGCAAAGTGTTACAAGATTGAAGTTTATGAAAAATTTGAAAGATTTTGTTCGCTAAAAATTTTATACGACAAAATTCATCAACAAGCCGAGCGCAGGTTCGACGCGCAAATACGATACAAATTAGGTAAATTAAATAAAGCAATAACATTATTGACCATTTTAAAAACTATAATTAAAAACAAAAAATTATACAATAAAAAAATAAAAATTAATACAAAAAAAAGTCTCATGCTCAAATTATTTGCATGTACATACTACCCGAAAGTCACGTTTGATAAAATACGAAATTAATAAATTAAAATTATTTTGAAAATTAAAAATTTATTTTTTAAATAAATTTATTATTTATTAAATAAATAAATAATAAAATAATTAATAAAAATAATAAAATAAATATTTATTAAATAAATAAATAAAAAAATTTGCGCTTCCTGCGCAACAGCAGGAAGCTTTGTGATCTAGCTCCGTGTCCGTCCATCCATCAATTCAAATTTATAGAAATAAATATCCGTTAATAATAGTTAACTGTATAATAGAAGCCAAGAAATTCCGAGTTCCACTTTGTTTTTTAGGATTAAATAAGTAGTATAGTGCAAAATCCTATAATCTGGTACTTTTTTATAATGAATAACAATAATTATGATTTATAAAAAATAATTAATTGTAAATTTAAATTTTGATATTTTATTCTTAAGTTATTTTTGTTTCAATAACTTATCTATATTTTTACTTACATGATTATAATATGTATTATATTGTCGTGTTTTGAAACCATAAAAACGTTAATTTATTATTTTGTTAATCATTTTGAAGTTTGCTTTTATTGTTGTAAATTATTTATTTGTAAGTACTCTGTACATAGGATTTTAAGTGTAAATATAGTTGTGGTAACCGTGCTGAAGCTAGAGTCGGAGTAGGTTGTTGAGATCAAAACGGGGTTACGTCAGCTTGACGGGCGGATGATCGTTATTCCCGCAATGATAAATTATGGTTTTCTTTTTGATTGTAAAAAAATAAAAAGTGAATTAATTTGAAGTGAGGGTTGTTTTATTATAAGTAACGTGTTTAAAAAATTACAAAATTTGAAGAAAATAAAAGATTAGTAAATAAAATGTTGGCTATTTATAAAGGCACGCCGCAACTAATTTGTTTGATCGACGCTGTCAGATGTGGAACTCACGTGCGATTGCAAGGCCACATGAAAGGTAAGAATTTTTAACTTAGCAACCAATTTATTCAACGCATTGGAAATAAAATAACAAAACGATACGAAAATTTACATTTAAATTTTAAACTTAAAAACAATTAAGGAGTCTCATGTTAAAAATTAATAATGATTGTACACCCAGGCATAATATTTTGGAATGAGTAGAAAATTTATAAATTAGTATAGCTGGGAACATTGCAATATATTATAGTTTTTATGTTTATATAATATTATAATATGTTACGGAAAAAGTAAATAGCTGGAAAATGTATACATTTACCGGTAAATGTGTACATATTCCACGAAAGTTGCTAGAAGTGCATTGAGTAATTTAAAAAACATAGCTATATATTCTTACAATTACCGGCAAATGTACACATGTGAAGAAGTACCTTGGTAAAAGTGAATCGACAATGACAGGATAATGTGAATATAAAAATAAATTAACTTACATACCTTTCAGTGTTATAATATTTTTTAATAAATAACTTAATAAATTTGAAATGCCACAGCAAAAATTCGTCATGAAATAAAGATTAATTAATTATTATGCTGGTTTTAGTTTCTAATTAGTAAAATAAAATTAATTTAAAGCATTAATGTTTATTTTAAAATATAATTTTTAAGTCATGAGCTTTCAAGGCCTGCAGAGCTCTATTATTATTATTTTTATTATTATTAATATTTATTTTTTCAAATTTTAATTTATTTAAAAAAATATCTAATATAATTAAATTATAGCACATAAAGTTAACAGCGAATTACGTAATGAGTAAAAGGGGGTGGGCGAGGGCGAGTTAGACTTGTGTAACAATAGAAAGAGAGGGAATTTCAAAATTATAATGTTACCATCGTTGATTTTTCGAATTATATTAATACTATTTAATTATTATATATTATTTTATAGTTGGTATTTTGTTGTTTTATTTGATTTTCACTTAGTAGTAAATAATAGGAGTAATAAAAAATGATAAAAGATAAAAAATATACTTTTCACAACATCGCTTGGTATATGTGCAGATATTCCTATTTTTATTGGAAAAAGTATATTGTATGTACATTTACCATATGCGCCGGCATAAGTGCACATTTACCGGAAAATGTACACTTTTACCGGTATACGTACTTTTTCCGTAACATATAGGTACATGTTTACATATATTTTGGATGTCTATCTAATCTAACTTTATTTATTTTTACTTGAAAGGTAAAAATCACTTTCATCATTGTTGAACTTTGAGCTTAGTAATTTATACAACATTAATTTGGTGTAATCTCTCGTTGAAAATAAATAAATGTTTTAATTATAATATTTAAACATACCTACCTATAATATTTTAGTTTTTGTTGTTGTTTAGATATTTTAGTTAATGTTCTGTTATGTATTTATGTACATGCTATTTATCTATATTTTAATTTCCCCCTGTATCTCACGATTTGAGATAAGCTAAAAAAATAAATTGTTTTTTTCTACTTCCATTGGGAACTTAAAGAAATGCTGTAAAATCCATCCATCCATCAAAATTGTACATAGTTTTTCTGAAAAATTATTGTATTGTTTTTATTACAATTTTTATTTTTAAATTAATGTAAACATGTAAAATGTTTAAAGTATAAGTGATAGCAATTTTAAATTTTTAAAAAATTCAAAACGATTATTTTTATGAGTAAATAATTCGGTGAATTAATAGAAAAAGTCAATAAGTTAATTCCCATTTCTTTTTTATTTTTTAATGTAAAAAAAATAGTCGTTTCCAAATAATATTTTTAAACTTTAAAGCAATATCTTCAGCAGTTTTTCATGACTACAAAAATTAAGAATATAACTCATTATTTTTATTTTTTATCATATATATGAAGATAATACTTTTAAATTTGAGGGTAGAATTATTCAAGGTATTTAGAAACGTACCTTCTATTTATTATAGGTATTTGGTAGAATACTAAAGAAGACTTTATAAACCAAGTATAGAAAAAAAATTATAATTACTCTACTGTTAATTTTTTTCTTCGAGTTTTATATTTTTAACTCTTATTTTAATTTTACACTGGCATTACTAGCTGGACTGTCCCTGAACAGATTACAGAACGATCTCTAAGAAAAATTTTTTTTTGTTCCTGACGCTGCGCTGGTACCACGTTCGACGTACAATTTTCGTCAACTCCAAAGTTTTAAAAGAATTAAAAGAAGCGTTTTGAATATTTTAATTAAATTTAAATTAGAAATAATTTTACAGGCCTTAGTTTTAGTTTTTATTTTACAGTTTTATTCAGCCATTTTAGTATACCGTTTGTTGTTCATTATCGTATTTTATGGATATTAATTTAATATTTTTGAACAAATTGATATTGTTGAAAGAAAACGAACTTTGTGAATTCTTTTTGTCGGTGATTTTTGTGAAAGGTGAGAAATAAATGGTACAACCGGTGCGGTTGTCCACCGAATGCATTAATTCTCGAGTGCGTCTTCTAGTTGTCGATCACTCATTGTGCTCTTTGATGTTATCACTCAACACCAGCGGCGACTCGTAGTTTGCTATAATAACAGAGCGACGAATATTCGACAACTTTTTAACGTATATTATGAACTTGTTGGTACGTACTTAACACTTGCAATTTTAATCCATAATTAAGTTCATACAATTACTGATATACGTGGATGGGGCGGGAAGGGCTGAACGACTTAGAATCTACTTTATTCTGTAAGAGTTAAAGTTACTTGCTTAATAGGAATAATCTGAGGAAGATGGAATACCCCCCCCCCTCTCAAAGTACGCTAGTAATTGTGTACAAAATAATAATAAAAATTTTTAGAGCCAATATTTCACTGTCCAAAATTAACTTAACAAATTTTAAACTCCCGTTTTTCATTTTTTGCTTTAATGATACCTAATTCAATGAAATCATCGAACACCGCAGGAGCGCAGGTGATTAATCCTTGTTACTGTGTATTCTTGTTTATAACAGAAAACATAAACATGTTTGAAAGAATCTGAAATATGGAAATGGTAAATCAAACCCGTTCTAATTGTCGGTTATATTATTTTAATTTATATGACTTTTCAGGTCTTTCTGACTTACATTGTAGATTTATGCAGTAAACAAAGAAACAGAGACCTGAAACTTGTAGTCAGTGATTGAGGTGGCTGTTCAGCGTTCGGCAGCACTTAAACACACTTGATTTCAAAATTTGTTTTCATATTATCCTCAGTTCTTATCTTAAATATGTTATATCAATCATGATGTTGAGATCGGAGGGACTCGTACCCCCGGAATTGGCAACTGAATAATTCCTTAGCTTTTGCGTAGGATTTGGATTTATCGCTCTAAATTGTGATAAATACAAAATCACATATAATATTTTCTTATGTTTTATTAAGATTATCTAGCGCCCACTTTCGTTTAGGTTAACTAAATGACAAGAACCTGAGTAAATGCTGAAGATAAAACAACCGCCTTCGAGGCAAAGTGTAGACTCAACCAACGATTATGGCTACAATTCAAAACAGACAAAACATAATATCTTTGGGAGCCATCGGCTACGTACAGCCGCTTTACAATAGTGCACGAGAATTATAATTTACAATAATTGCAATTTACCTATTAAATAACGGTTCATTGCTATGCTTACCAGTTTTTATACTAATCTCAAAATTATTAGAGCAGATAGACTGGTTTGGAAGTCTACAGTTTAACCGCACAATTACTATTAAAGTGCGAGAAGGATCTACTTTTAAAATGTTGTTCAATGCCAAAAACTGCGTTATCCTTAACTTTTTAGCAAATTTATGTTGAAATTTTTGTTCAATGTCAATGCCATTATGTTCAGATAATGTATACCTTAATAATTAGAAGAATAAATATTTAGTTATACCTAAAGAAGAGGAAATTACCATAACAGACATTTTTACAACACCCTAACTTACCTGTAATATTATGCAACAATTCAAGGTTAGAAAAGAAAAAATTGTCAAAATAAAGACAGGTTTGTACCTTCGTTCCTATTGTAGCTAATTGGTAATTGCAGTTACGTAACATTTCAGAGATATCATAAAATCTTAGCATAAAAGGAATTTCGGTGCGTTAAAAAGCGTTTGTTACATTTGAGTTAACATTTGCCCTCGGATGACCAGATGAATTCCATAATAAATTTTAATAAAACATGAGACCCAACTTGTGACAGATCCCAAAACGTCTGCATAAGAATGAGTGAGTGTAGAGCAGAAGGTTATCTGGATAGCACTTGTTCTCAACCCGCTCAGGACCTTCAAGATTTACGAGGTCAACATAAGATCGCATCATTTCATCTTCTCTGTACCTTTACATACGCTAGTAAAAATTCTTTCCTGTATCTTTCACGTATAATTAATTCAAACATAATACCGTATTCCAAACATACTCTATATCTATTTAAATCAAAAGTAGATTACGTTTTAACTTTATAAGGCCAAACTTTTTTTATGCAAATCTTCACTATTTGCATACGTTAGCATAATTTTTTATATCGCATTATATGTAGTACCCATATTCAAATTTCAAACCTGAATAATTCAAAATTCTTTTAAAATTGCCAAAATATTACTTACACGTCTTAATTGCACGATTGTAATAACGTTCCATCTGTTTTTCTTTATTTTCGTTGCATACAATGAATGGAATTTATTTTAATTGTTTCTTTCTATTCTATTATTGCATCGTGTAAAAGGTTTGACACTTGCAGAAGATTAATTAGTGTTTTATCATTTTCATATTAAGCAATAGATGTAATTATTTGTCGGTAAATAACAACGGCGAAACGACAATGCACGCGCGAGAAGGGGAATTTTTGCAATCTTAGTGAGGTAAATTGCCTTAAAACTTTTTTGCTATTTTATACAATAAAGTTTTAAAAGTTTTGTTTCATCGTACACGCCCCAATAAAAAGCTAATCTAAAATGCGTCACCCGCAGTAGCCTATTTTCCTCGGAGCTAGTCCAATTCTGTTCTTCTAGAGATATTACAGCGGGGCCGCGTATAAATTTCCCGCCAGACTTCATTTCGGGCTGGAGCGGACCCGTTTATCTTACACACCATAACTCACGAGCCGTCCGTTCTTTTTGTTTTTTCTTATTGTCTTCCTAGAGTTTGCTGCAAGAAACACCAGAATAGGAATAGTAATCTTATCCTGAAATGAATTATTAAGGTACCGATTTACAAAGAAATAAGGACTTTCTTTAAGGAAAAAATTATTCGATGTTGAATGTGTTAATTATGATAACGTAACGTTTGCTAAGAGATACCATAAAAACTAATTAAATAGTACAAAAACAGTGTTTTCGTTCGGAAAACTTTTTTTCCTCTTCGCTAAGATTAAACAGGGGGTAAATTGTTTGATATAATAGGTTTTTTATTATATATAGTAAATAACGTTGATAAAAAGCAATAAAACTATAACGTGTTGGTCACAGATATTGTATATTTATTCTAAAATTGGTAAGATATTGAGACAATTTCCAAGCTAGGATTTCGGGGATTTCAAAAATGACGTCTGTTTTTTATCCTTTTGATAGTATCTGTACGTTAACCTTTCAACTCACTACATCGCTTCGTATCATCATAGATGTTGTGTTTATCTGAAAATCTAGTAAAGCGATTTATGATACGATCAAGTAGCTGCTGATTGAATGGATTGCAATTCAGTAGTTTGTCAATTCAAAATATTTATTTTTGTAATAAATTTGATTTATGGCATCTCGAAATGGATTACTTAATTAAACTTTCACATAATCAAACAAAAAGAAAAATAGAACACACTTCAAGTTTGAAAAAGTATCCAGCATACATATCATGTAGAATAGCAGTTAAAAATTTTGAACACAATCTTTCCATTTGTCTTGTGGCGTCGCTCGTAAATTTCTAGTAAGATGTGAACAATTCTTCACACCCGCGAGGGTTCCTCCATAGGTTTTCTAACTTCTTATGTATTGCTTATAACTTACGTATTTCAAATATCTAGATGAAAAACGTTCTATTTAAAATAGCGGAACGTTTTAAATTTTTATAATTAAATATCTATACCTACAAAAATTACAGTCATTAATCAAGAAGCACTCGACTTAATAGCTCGTACGTGCAAATGAAGGTTAAAATGCACTTTAATTTAAACCAACTTGAAAGTAGAAACTTCTTTCCCGTAATGTTTAATTAAATCTAAAACGTAACGTTCACCTTATACAGGCTTCTATTTCACAACAGAAAATGTTCGAATTTCAATATTTACTGCAATAAGAAATCGGTAAGATCTGCACACAATAACCGCATCGCATAAATTCGGAATTAAACTCTTCTATGTGCGTGCGTGCAGAGGAGATGATTCAATAAGAATTTCATAAATTTTAGTATGAATTTGAATAACGTACCTAGTACCATAATTAAAAATAAGTTTTCAGCTATTGGCTTTATTGGTAATAAAATTTAAAAAATTGACAAAACTGCATAAACCGTTGAACCAACAACATCCAAAACAGCTAATTTTAGTTTGCAAAAAAAATTCTAAAGCTTGAAGCACTTCTGCATGCTCAGCTCGGAGCATTGTGCCGTCGTATCTAAGCACTTTCAACAAGAATACAGTTTCAAAATAATTAGTAAATCTTTACATAAAGAAAATTAAAATTTATTATAGATAGTAAAAAATATTAAATGAAATTGTTCGAAAATTAGGGATCTGTTGCGTATCCCATCCCACGATTTTAACTTTTTCCTATTTAAAATAGGTAAAAGGACACTTTTCTAAGCATACTAGAACAAAAATTTTGTAGGATAATGCAGAAGCTTTTTGTTTTCAAAATATCTATTTCTGATTTTAGAGATGGGAATTTAAAAATCAGATCAAAGTTAAAAGTTTGAAATTCATTACTTCAAAATAAATACTTCTTATTTTAGGGATTTTAATTTGAAGATCAGATCTAAGTCAATAGATTGAAGTTCATTACTTTAAAATAACTAATTCTGATTTTAGAAATATGAATCTGAAAATCAAATCTAAGTTAATAGTTTGAAGTTCATTGCTTCAAAATATCTACTTCAGATTTTAGAGATAGGAATTTGAAAATCAGATTTAAGTTAAAAGTTTGAAGTTCATTACTTGAAAATATCTACTTGTAATTTTAGAGATATGAATTTGAAAATCAGATCTAAGTTAACAGTTTGTGGTTCATTGCTTCAAAATTTCTACTTCTGATTTTGAAGATGGGAATTTGAAAATCAGATTCAAGTTAAATGTTTAAAGTTTATTACTTCAAAATAATTACTTCAGATTTTAGAAGTTTAAAATCGACGATCAGATTTAAGTTAATAGTTTGATGTTCATTGCTTCAGAATATCTACTTCTGATTTTAGAGTTGAGAATTTGAAAATCAAATCTAAGTTAAAAGTTTGAAGTTTATTAGTTGAAAATATCTACTTCTGATTTTAGAGATGGGAATTTGAAGATCAAATCTAAGTTAATAGTTTAAAGTTCATTACTCTAAAATAAATACTTTTGATTTAAAAATGGGAAATTGAAGATCAGAGCTAAGTTAGTAGTTTGAAGTTCATTACTTCAAAATAACTAATTCTGAATTTAGTGATGTGAATTTGAAAATCAAATCTAAGTTAATAGTTTGAAGTTCATTGCTTCAAAATATGTACTTCTGATTTTAGAGATAGGAATTTGAAAATCAGTTTTAAGTTAGTAGTTTGAAGTTCATTACTTCAAAATAAATACTTCTGATTTTAGAGATGACAATTTGAAGATCAGATCTAAGTTAATAGTTATTTTTTCACCTTACTCATAACAATTTAAAAATATCTCTGAAGAATGACAGAACTCGCCAAGGGTGGAACTCGAAGCCATAGAACTCGTTCGGGTGTCGACCGCGACTAATAACAACATTAAGAGTATATCAAAGCACACGTACCGTCAACAAAATGAGACCGTCACCGACGAGACCATACCTCAACGTGAGACCGACCGTCATGCATAGGAGTGTATCATATTACATCTTCCTGCTTTTCGTTACATTAAAATGCCGTTATTTCGATAACTATTGCATAATCCTAAAAGCTTTTTGTGTTAATATACTCAGAAAATTGTCCTCTTTCTAATGGTCAATAGGAAAAAGTTCAATTCTTGGGATGGGATACGCAACAGTAACCGAAAATTACTTTGTTTGTCAAATCTTGTAAGTTGCTTTTGCTCAATTTTTGTAAAACTTCCACTTATGACTATAAAAATTTTTCCTGATATAGGAAAAGTACAGGTCGATCTCTTTTGGCCCGTTCTATATAATAAAACTGCAAAACTACAGCAGTTGTCGTTAAAAATGTAACTTGTCAACTTTGTATGGAATAATCCTATACTTATCATCAGCCCTTCAGTTCCCTCCAGAACCACGGTTGCTTAAGCCGGATTGGGGAATGTCTGTAACCCTGTTTTTAATAGTTGGTGGTGGCAAATAACTCAAGGGAACCGCTGGCTTTACGTGCCCTTCGAAACACGATAGAAATCATGTACCTACTATTCCAAACAAAAATTTGTCTATTTGTTTATACCTTTATTGACAAAATGTTTAAAATTATTAAAATATTACAACATTTTGTATCAGAGTTTAGTCTTTAAATTAAAATGATAGTTTTTGTTGAAATAATCAATAGATAAGTGGTTTAAGTAGTGTAACTCGATGTTAATCATATCAAATTAATGATGATGCCATAGTATGGTGAAAACGTTTGCGATAATATACATACGGTGTATTTATATATTGTGATAACTTAAACATTTTAGTTTCGAAAAAGTGTTTGTGCATTTTTTGGTTTATGCTAAAAATTTGATATGAGTTTTCGTTGAGCAAACAAGGAAGAGAAATTTCCATTGTTTACTTGAAATATACTTTTGATAACATTATTTTAGTTTTTAGTTCCTGTAGGCTATTTAAACTGCTTGTACTCGAAAATTCAATATCGCAACATAAAATAGTATTTAATCAAATTAGATATTTTTTTAAACAAATTGCTGTATCATACATAATATCGGAAGAAGCTAGCTTAGTAAGCCCTTACGACGACTCATGCTTGGAAACCACGAGTTCCATTGTCAATTGGAGCTGAAAATTTAGTTGGTCTGTCCTCCGCCGTGGTTCGGATTCCACGTTAAGTCGTAGATCCCATTGCTTCTTGAATCATGCGCGTCATCCACACATTCACAGCTTCTGGCTGTTTAGAGTGTGTCTAAGCCAAAATAAAAAAAGTTGTTTTGATAAATTTGAATTTGAATTTGTTGTGGGAAAAATAAAATGTAAGGTTAGCAGAAAACAGAGAGGAATGGGAGCTGTTTTGTCAAAGATGACCGTCAGAAAGGTTTATTAAATTTTGACTTCATGAATTTTGAATAGTTATAAAATTGTGAATTGTATTTGCGTACTTGTTAATTTCATATTGATTTGAAAAAGTATTTTTTGTCTAGTGTGACCGTAGACAAGAAATTTATTTTTGATTTGTAAGTTGGAGAATTTTTGAATAATTAAAATTGATTTATTTTGAACGATCGTATGTTTTTTTTTTTAGATTTAATAAAGATTTGGATTTGGCAAAATTAATTAAAGTGGTTTGAATTTGAAATTGAAAATTAAAAGCGACATAGATGTCGCTATTACTTTTCGATCCTTGAGCTTATAGTATAAAATTTTTAAAATTGTAAAATTTATTGGACCGAATTATTTTAAGCCCAATCTTGGTTTTTATTTGCCGATGAAGCGGAAACCTGAAAAGTTTAAGAAAAGTGAGGTATTTTTTTACGAAAACATCACTTCAATATCTTCCAAGATGGATTTCAATGGCCGAATGTCGTGTTTTTATACAACTACAACAATTTATTGTGATACAATTTTATATAAAAACAAAGTTTTGAGAGACGATTTATAATCAATTTTCATATTTTTAACTTCTAAATTTTGATTTACTTTTTCGATTCCAATAGAAAGTAGTATGTCATTTTTTAGTTGGCAGTAGGCTAAACGAGGTGGTTATCAATTTTAAACAAGAATTAAAGACAAGAATTTGTATATTTTTGAAACATAATTTTCTCCACAAAAAAGTGTTATTGATGTTGTATGAAAATTAATTAAATGGCTCCTTGTTACAAAATCTATCAAATTCAGAACCGCAAGAAAAAGTTGACCAAACTAATATTCTGGCGTTAGTCAAAAAAATACATCTGAGGTATATATTTTTTGTTGAACAATCTAAAAATTATTACCAGCTATTCGAATTTTTGTAATCAAAAAATTATAAAAAAAAATTTAATTTAATCTTGAGGAAAACTAAAAATCTCATTTTAATATTTTAATTATATTATTAATTCATGAAAAGCCAAAAACCAAATTTTAAAAATGTGGAGTTGAATAACCCGATCAAAAAATTAAACGAAATTGCAGAGTATAAATTTCATGGTTAAATTTAACATGTACAATACTGAATAATTTTACTCCAATGATAACACTGATAACACTAACACGAGGGAACTAAAACACTTCCTTTATAATTTCAGGGTCTTGTCCGAATCTGGCGGAACTGGCGGTCGCTTCCTTCGCCTTATGGATAACCAAAATACAAAATTAATTCTTCTTGCGTTTTAAAGTTGTAAAATTTAGTGTTTGGAAACAGCACGATAGACTATTTTGCATTGCATTACATTATAACTTAGAATGTTTCTCATATCAGATTACACCATAAGTATGTATAATACGGGTTTTCTTACAAATTTGCAAATGAAACAAAAAACTTTGATTGCCAAAATTTTTATTGTTAGTTTTTTCTGTTGTTCTGTTGTATTTCATTACAGAAGGCATTCCTACCATTTTTCTCTTTTTATTACCAAAATAGCTTGAGGTTAGATTTCAAACCATTCGGAATATCTAGCAAGTGAAAATTGTATGCTGATGACTGAAAAATATTAAAATTGCTCCTTAAATAGGATTAGTACCATCTATGGTGGGACACATTAAATTTTAAAATTACCGCCTCAGGTACAATTTGAAATTCCAAGTTAGAAGTGCGTCGAACTTAATAAGAATATGAAGAGAAAAATTAAAGAAAGATATAAACAACAACGCGAAGCAAAAAATAATCTCTAAATTATATTTGTCATGATATTTGCAACTAAGGGTGTGAATTTTCGTCTACTCGAATTAGATGAATAAAAGTTGTCTACTATTTAATAGAGCGAGAGCAGGTCTTCTTCTTGACAAGTAGAATATGGCCATGGGATGTGAAGCAAAAACTGTATGTTTTGCAGGCTTGATAGTGCTAAAATATATGACATCTAAACATCTGATATTTGCTCTCTGTGGACTTATCTGCTGCGTTCAGATTTACTACAATTCTCTATGAAGATTAGTACGACTTGAGATTGTAGTACTACCGGGTAAATTAAATTGTGCATAAAGTAGAGAACTAGAACATTCAGTTTGATAATCATCGTATTTGCTTAAGAAGTTTGGATTAAAATCTGGAATACTTAAATAAACGCACGAACAAAATTTAATTTTACCTTTCAATACTACAGTAATCATGACTCTCAGATAGAGTGATCGATTTATATGGTTTTTGTTTAAGCTCATAAAGGATAGGTTACCAATCAAATTACTAAGAATAGCTACCCGCAGTGGTGTAACTATAACGTGGCAGGGCTGGTAAAATGCCAGGGGCCCCGCGAGAGCCGGGACCCCCGCCCCAGAGACCACAAACTCAGAAGTGACCTAACATTTGTAACAAAATTTAGTAAAAATTATAAATTTTATATAACAGGGTTCCCATTTGTATGGAAAACCTGGAAAAGTCATTGAACGCCAGTGAATTTAAAAATTTTTAGCGCCAATGTCGTGGGAAAACATTTTTGTCAAGAAGGGTTTGTCTTAAGTGATTTATTAAAATTCAATACAACGTGACGATTTTTACTGAGGGTCCCCATCCAATAAATTTGCCACGGGTTTCATAGATGATATAGTTACGCCACTGGACTACCCGTAACTCCGCCGCTATTAACCCTGAAGTTCCTAGATCTGTGTTCTATCGTTAGAATTACCAACTCTACTAAACCAATCAATAGATGACAAGTAAGTGGAAAGCTCATCATAATCGATAGACTTAAAATTAAACACAAGATTCAAATATCGACTTATACACAAGATCCGATAATCTATCAAATGAATTCACAATAAAATCAATTTGTAAACGCCGATTTAATGTTTGATGTCACATTACCAGAAAAAACCACCATTGTTAAGAAAATGTTCTTCTTTAACTTAAAATTCTCTCCTCTTCCTCTTTAAAATTTAACTCTTTTAGGTTAGGTAGATTAAAATCATCCACCACTAACCACCGTCATTTTCTCCATAAGGACATCTCGACTAATCATAGTATGCACTACTTCTTCATATACCTCCATTCCACTTTCAGGAAAAATGTAGATGACAATGGCATAGCTAGAAATATCCGGCCCTTAAGTCCTTACTTATTTTGTAGTCTTTTATTATTTCCAGTTTTTCATTACTCGGTGTGTCCGTGCAGGGCCTAAGTCCTCTCACACTTGAAGACTCTTCTGCATTGTTAATCCTTGCAACGCCACTGGTAGATGGGTATTACCACTAACTACCAAGATTTTTATCAAATTCGTACACAAATCAATTCAACTCTTGTTTATGTTTTATTCAATTTTTTTATTTACTTATTTTCCAACTTGTCAAATAAATTAAAATACTCTCAAAATAAACCTCTACTATCGGAAATGGGGTAGTTTTTAATTTGTTAAGCAATAATAGTAAAAGAATAGAAAATGCAAAGACTTTTTAAAAAATAAATAATGTAAAGATTATTATTTTGTCCATAATGCGTCCTATTAAAATTGTCCTTAGTTTAGTAATGTGGTACAAACTCATTTAAAATTAAACTAAATCTAAGTGATATATGATTCTTATTTGTAAAACCATCTTAACTACAAACGCAATAATGTTGTCTAGTTTGAGTCAGAAACATATCACACTAGCAAGAATTCAGGAATGTTGTTTGTTTGAAAGCATTCCATCAACTACTCTAACTTCCTAGTTGCTTTATGGAACTTGCAAAATACATTAACTCTTCAAGAATGTACCTACCACGCTACAGTATGAGGCAAAAGCAGTTTTTTGTCATCCAAATATCTACTCGAATTTTTCCGAATAAAACTTGAAAATGATTACAAATAGTAATATAAATCAGGTGCATAAAATTATACATATTTTAACTCCTTTGACATGACTCAATTAAACACCTCCTTAAACAACATCCAGGACGGTAGCCAGATAACCTTTGATACTCACAAATCACAGTAGCCTTTGTCCACCAGAAAATTAAAGTGGACGTATTTCTTACCGCATGGACACCTCAATTGAATGAATGGTGATCTACGACGCAGATACGAAGTTCTGTTGCAAATTAAATTAATTTAATGGATAATTATTTGAACCAATTAGAAATGAAAAATTAACCTCTTCGTCGAAATAAAATTGATTTATTTTAACGACAATTCTTACTATTAAAACGATCTAATAAAAGTTGGAATTCACACTCCCTTACTTCCTTCCGATCCCTTATGAAATATAAAAACTTACCAATACTGTTTTGCAAGACGTTTTTTCTACAAATATACAGGGGTAGAAATAAATCATCGTTCCGGTTGAGAAAAATTTTGAAAGTAATTCAAGCAAACTAATTTTTCTACTACATTGTTAGAGATCATCATGCGCGATTACCACGCCATTGACTGCATTCACGACCCTCCCCGAATAATTTGCACCATTTGAACACTGAAGAACCTGATAGACAAGATTCACCACTCTGCGGTGGTTAAAGGTCCAGAATAAATTTCTCACCACCATACTGATTTTTTAGGGATACAGAGACATTTTTTTGTTAAGAATTGCATTTTCACGTTTCTGTTGATACTACGTTTTAAAAATTTTAAAATGCAGGTTTTTATTTTAAAACAAGTCAAGTTTTTATGCAACTTCCCTACATTAATTCCAATTTATAGAAATTTCCTTCCCACTTGCGAAATGCTAACAATGGTACTCAACAAATATTAATTTTTAATACAACAACTTCCAGCTTAAAATGAAATATTGCTAACGTTAAAAGTTTAAAAAAAGTATTCCAAATAAAAATTATGCTGTATTATTATTTAATAAACGGATCAGGGTAATAAATCTCTTTTGTGTATTTATGAATTATAAAAGTACAAGATGTATAACAATGTAACAGAGGAGTTCTGCTCTTTTTGGGAAGACTTTTGGATTAAAATACTATATCATACGCATGCTAAAGTAAGACTTATATCATAAGGGTTGAATTTCACAGCGGGAAAACTTATACGGTAGAACGATGGCGAGCGAAATCACCGATAGAATACAAATTGAGACTACAAATACCATTTTCGACTTTATTGTAATAACTTCAAATTATATTGTAAATATATAAAGCACGATAAAAATATTCCGATTGTTTTTTATATTATTTGTTTAAGTAGTAATTTTATATTGTGGAAGCACTTAACCTGATCAGAACATATTGCAATCACGTGGAGCGATACGACATTGATGAAGAAAAATAGTGAAGGCTCTTCTGTGTTGGGCATTCATCTAAGCAATCGTAAGAACGATTTATACATGTCGAATGTTACAGGAATATATAATGAGCAAATTTTTTTGTCATCATTAAATATGTAAAAAAGTTTTGCTTAGCGAAAAAAACAAATTTTTTAATGCCGCGCATTGCATTGGGGGCATTTTTGAAAATTTACGATGCGAGAACTAATATCCTGTATTAATGAAGAACAAATTGACATTTTTCAGGGTGCGTGCTCGTTGCGTATGCGGAGTCACGCGTTGTGATGGAAGCCAGAGGGGTTGGTAGACCTGCACACGTAGATGTATGCGTGAGCCACATTCTCAAACTTGTCGTCCATCGTTGGAATCGTAATGAATATTCATAAACCATATTGCTATTAAATAATTGTCTCTGGTGAGTAATTTGCTTCAATAAAGTGGTATTCACTTTTTCGCGATTTCGTTAAAAAAATCCATCAGCTTTTAAAATGCTATTCTTAAATAATCGTTTAAAATTGTTAACTTTTAGATCTAGATAGACGAGCTAAACCCTCTGTAAATTTAAGGGTAGCGAGGGACTTCTGGGCACATCTGTTCTATCACTGGTTTAAATTCAAATATAATGGAATTTGAATTGCAAAGGCATAGCAATTATGCTGTCATGCCACCACAGAATCACAGCAAATTGGAATCGATAATTGTATTATATACATGACAGTGTTTGTTACACCGCTTACTCAAAAATAATTATTTTAATATTCTGAAAACAGATTTATAAACCGCTCTAACTTTGTTGATTTACAACTCTTTTAACGTGAACGCTGAAAAGCATAATAGTCGAGTCGGTAACTATTTTAAAATTCTAAAATGTGTAAACACTCGCTGATATAGAAATTCGTTGCAAAAAGGATGAAACAGCTTGCATAATTTTATTATTGTTTTTATTTTGCAGAGTTTGAGAAAACCTCTGCCACTTTATTTTTGCATTTTGTTATAAAATCTTGTATTTTCAATTCATTCAAGAAAACTTCATTTGTATCTACAGATAGATGAGCAGCTATCCTAATCAACAGTATAACCGAAGCTTTCGAAATGCGAAAAACAGCATTAGAATTTTCGTTAAAAAAAATTAATTAGTATTATCTTTCTTAGTGCTTGTTTAATCTAATTGCGTTAACTTATGCACATGAACCAGTAAATTAATTTTTTATACGGCAGCAAAAAAACGTTACAAAACATTAATTTAGACGTTGGAAGAAATACAATTAAATATATGCATTACTGCTATAATAATATGTAAATAGTGGTAATTCACTATTAAGAAATTTATTTATCTACTTAAAAAATTTCCACGAGATCTTAAAGGAAAAATATGTTTGATAAGAAGAGATGAACACATTGTGTGTGTCGCTGTTCAAACCGGGACAGTGTACTTCATTGGTATGCATTGAGGATTTATACAGGCATGAAGCCAAAAACATTCATCAAGGTGGATTTAACTGAAACTCTGATTCATTGCGGTTCTAATATATGTTTGGCTTCAACATATAGCTCCCTTAAAATTATTATTTACCAAAAATGGTTATATAATTAATTAATACGCAACATTTTAATTCAATTTTTTTAAATATTTGTAGCTATGTAAACTTGCAACCTGGAGCCAGAACTGTATAAAAAGGACGTGGAAAATAAGCTTCAAATAAGCTTAACACCATCAACAAGTAAATATGTAAATGAATATACATTACATAATGTGACAACTGCATACACTTATTATAAAGTAACTCCAAATTGCTTCCCCTAAATGTAAGAAATGTCGAGATAAATGTAAGTTTTATCAAAACTATACGAAGTCTTTCCTCTTACAAATTTATTTAAAAAAATTCAGCAAGGTAGCATTACCTAGTTCCGGATTAAAAAATTAATATTAATTTTTTAAAAATTCAATTAATCTAAAAAAGATATTGTTAATTAATATTAATTTTTTAATTAATATTTAAATATTCTACCTCATTTTTAGCTAAAATAAATAAACTTTACTTATTTTCTCTCAATTTGGTTGGCTAAATATTCTTCATGCCTGTCTTCCCACATCCACTATCCATATTATGTTAATTTCGTAATTATTTCCATCTTGCTTGTAAATATTGCAAATTTTGTTTTCTGTGAAGTTTAAGCCTGTAGATTGCAATCCGGATTTTATTTTTATTGTAATTCTATTTTGATTACTTTTCATTTATTAACTCCATATGAAAATCGATACGTTTTACAGATTAATAATTTGTTGTAGTAGATAACTAAAAATTTATTATTTTATCAATTGGGAATTGTGGACAAAGTTAATTTAAATTATCAAATGAGTTCATTTGCAAGCGGAATACAAATTTATGAAATTGCAAACGTGATCGATTTGAGTCAACCAATTTAAACGTATTTTCTTTTGGAATAACAAAAAATTATGAAAAGACCTTAATGATCCAAAACCACCTAAAACTCATTTCATTTCAAAATCAACGGAAATATTTATTCTAATTGTTACATAATATTGAGTCTAATCTGAATTCTCTGGTTTCCTTGACAATCTTCTTGTAAAGCGGAGCAATAAAATCGACGGGTGGAATGTAAGCAGCAGCAATTATCGCACCTATTCGTGAATGTTAAATTTATCGTAGAATTATATTACGCTAATTGTGAAGTGGTCAACGGTGGACAAACAGATATGTAAACTACGGGTAATTGATAAAATAATACTCATAAAAGAATTGCAAAGATTCTAAATGAGAAAAAGCGAACAGAGAAAATTCAGTAGAAAATTCCCAAAAGACCGTCACCCCAGTTACTCTTTTTGCACAACTCGCATTTAATATTAAAACATTTAGAAAGATTTTCAAATACTTACACACAAAACAGAAATGAAATAAACTATTATGTTTATGCTGAATCTTGCTCAGCAATGTCGTTGGTTTTTCTATAATGTAACATAATTCATATTAAAAAAAATCTAACTTTTATAATCCTTTATTTATTTATCGGGATGTTAATCAACGGAACGGAGAGTTATATTATCGCGTTTGCATTCAAAAATATATTTTTAAATAATGTTCACATCTTCAAATTTTACAAGATTCAGAAGTTTTTCTGGCATTGTTCATTTAAACTTACTTATTCCATTAAATGAGAGGGTTATTACTTTAGTGGTTAGTTATGCTGAGGTGCTTGTTTTAAATCTGGCGAGGTATATTAACTTTTATATGACCATTTTCGTAATTCAAAGGGTATGTAAAGCTGTCGATCCCTCTAGGTGATAGTTGCCACCATCAAGTATTAAACAGGGTCACATGCATATGTCTTAATCCTGTCATTTGGTAATTTTTCATGTAACGTACTTGCAATTTGTTCTTTCGTTTACCTATTGGCAATCTAAACGAATATTGCGAAAGCAACCGCCACTCTGTGAGGGTTCAATTTTAGTTAATCTAAACATTTGAAATTTGCAAAGTTTGCGAGGAGTTATCGATAAAAAATTTTTGTAGAGAAATTCAAAGAATTGCCAGTAATTTAAAAAAATTATATAGGAATGCCATTAGATATTTATGCCCGGTTTCAGAAACGATAATTAAGGAATTTAATCAAAATCAAAATTTTACAACAATATGGCAACAATACATTTGAATTGTTGTAGAACTTTAATCATAGATTAAATTTTAACATGTGATTGTGAGCGTAGCGTAGCGGAATGGCAATTCGAAGCGTTTAGCGCCGTAGGCGCTTTAATATTCTTCGTCTGGTGAGTGGGTAACGGGCGTTGGAGATCTTGGATCAAAATATACGCTGACGCGGGTTTGGCCGCGTCGATCTGAGTTGTGAATAAAATTCTACAAGAGGAATTGAAAAATTTTGAATTTTGAACTTTGAAGAAGTTTAACTGAAGTTTGCCAAAGTGTGTCGAAAACTAACAAAAAGGGATTGAAACCGGGCATTAGAGTAATAAATATGTAATTTACGAATTTTACATTCGGGATACACCTGACAGACTAAATTGCAAGTCAAATTGACTGACTAAAATGTAAACCTACAGAACTACAGCTTATCGTGAAACCGAAACATAAATAATTAAAAATAGAATAGCGGAAATTTAAAAATATTTAAAATAAAATTAAAATCAAAATGATACCAACAATAGTATTTTTTCGTATCTTTCAAAAATAAAATTAAATGCTTACCTAAAAATTACCTCGAGATTCCATTTCTAATTGTTAAGAATTTCTCACGTCTTATTATTGGTCGAACAAAAGTTATTGTTCGAAAGTTAATCCCATTTTGTTTATAATTTTACTTATGTTTACCATACACAATTCATGTTACCACTTTTGGGGAATTTACGCAATTTATTAAGAAGTCAAAATGTTGTTAGATCGAATACTTGCCATTAATTATAATAAATTTTAGTCCCGAAGAAGCCCGTAAGTCTAACATCCCAAAAAATAAAATCAAAAGTTATTATATTTTGAGTATGACGTTTAAAGTAAGCTGTTTTATTTTATTTTGTATAAAATCAGAGAATCGAATTACACGTCAGCAATTATTATTTCATATTCGCATAGTATGTGGAGCTATAATAGAGCTAAACGTGGAATCCTGCCTACGGCTCAAATAGTTGACAAATCGCAGAATATAACACTGAAATTTCAACTATTCGATTTATAACTCACTTATTCCGTGATTAAACTACAAAATATGTCCAAAAAGATCTTTCCTTTTGAAGGGTAAATTCCTGTGATTTTAAACCCACATTATCCTCTAGGCTCCTAAGTATAAGACAACACTTTGGCGATACACTACATATAGGAGATATTGCAATTGTCAGAGTGGCCAAACAAGTAAACAGTAAGAATTTCAAAATATTTTTGAATGAAAGCTTATGGGAGTACAGAGCAGATAGCTCACCACGGTTCACCAGATATTTATTGAAGTAAGGAATAATGCAGTATTTTTAAATTCAAAATGATATAAATTTAAAAGATCGTTTCATAACTTTTAGAAACAGAATTAAATATTTTTGATGTTCTTGTTATTATTGGAAGAACAATTCAAATTCCAAGTTATGCTATCATTAACAGATTATAATATAATTAAGAATGATCGTTAGATTTTAAAGTTCAAAAATTGTTACATTCTCAAAAGTTATCAGGAAGAAATTAAAAATTACGACCGTCGACGTCGTGCATATAAAATAGTTTTTTATTAGCTTACAACGCCGTAAAGCACAAAATGATGTTCAACAGTTCTCTTCTTTTCTTTGACCTTGACGTTTTGTCATTTAGCCAGGTTTATATAAAATATACAACAAATTCTTATAGGAGAAAATAAAGAAGTCCAAACGAACAAATAAGACGTTATGTAATTTTTGAATAGGAACATGAATTTTACAGTTCAAGCAAGGTAAAAAGTTATTATTTATGATGGGAAAATAATTTTTATCAACGCAAACATGTAATAATTGTTGGGCGAGATAAACTAAATAAAATTTCGTCAACAACCACAACTTTTTGGCACGTTTTATTACTTTTATTGCTTGCGACATGAAAGTTCCTGTCTTTGCCAGCTGTAATTATTACTTTTTTTAAAGCTTTATGCCTGTGACTTCTAAAACTAAGTATTTTCATATGATTTTGGTTAGTCACAATATCGTGGATAGTGTTTTTTTAGATATAGATACATAATTAAGTACAAATTTTATTAAATTTCTCGATTTGTTTGAAAAATATTCTTTATATTCTTTTCCACCATGTACCTAAAAGTTTTATGAGCCCCATTTTTGTTCAGTTGTTAACATACATCCATACGTTCGATTCCCAATTACTGACAAATTATTTATACCGTGGTTTGGATTCCACATTAATATGTAGATCCTTCTTTAAGCTTAATTAATATACCATCAATCAAAAACCAATTTTTTAAATTTAAATTTCCAAACACATACATATTTTTAAATGTTTTTTTGGAAGAAAATGGGTGGCCATTGTTATTATTAGGTTCTGTTTTACTGGAACATGATTTGAATTTTTATTTGGTGTTAATGGTATCTGCTTTGGAACTCATTTTGACAACTCATCGTTAAGAATATTTCAGTTACAATCGAGAATCTATGTAATAGAATTCAAGTTAGAAGAAAAACATTCCAACTGATATGGTACTTAATTCAATAAAAGCTTTGAAAATTGAGAGCAGAAACTTTTAGCAGAACTAACGATGAAAAAACTGTACTGTACTGAAAAATACTGAGTTAACAAGTTTTTTGGTACAACAGTCGGCAGTAGTTAACAGGGTTCCCAAGAGGAAAATTTGTTTTTTTCTTAAAAGATAAAGCAAAATTCTAAAAGTAATTTTTTGATATGACTTTTTATTAAAATAAATTACAGTCATACACGGACGATAGACAAAGAGATATTTGTAATATACACTGGAAAACTATACTTTGAGCAACAAATACGCAACAAAATATTTATAAAAAACCAAAACAAACAATAATATCCTAAGCAAACAGTATACACTTTATCCTTACACTAATCGGAATTTTACATCTTAGTATACAGAAATTGAGATTATAAGACTAATAATCTTAATCCTAGTGCCCAAACACACCGGTCTGCAAGGTACTGTGTTCCTTTATCTAAGTACATATTGCATAAGTACATACTTATAATACACGTACATAGTAGTTTTCGTATACGTTTCTTGTACTTTCAGTTGTAAAAAAATCATTAAATAACAAATTCAACCAAAATATTAACAAAAATAATAACTCTAATTTACAATAATTATAAGGTACGTGACGCACTCCGATTAATTTTTTAATAAATTCTTAAAGAGGTTTTTTTTATAAATTTTATATACATAATTTTGTCTTAAAGCTATAAAAATTTACACTAAAGTACGTTTTATCCAATTATAACTAAATTAGTACAAGCGGTGCTCTGAATTTTGAACCATTTTCCAAATCCAAAAAAAAATCGAAAAAACAATCGCATCATTAAAAATAATTTTTACCAGTGTGATTGGGCTACGAAAACTTACGTTATCTAATAAGTATTTCACTGCAGTCTAATAACATCAATGTTACAATAAAACCAGTAAAGAAAAATCGCTCTTTGTATAAATACCATAAAGATTTCGAGATCGATTTGTTTTTTATAAACACGTGTCGACGAGAAAAAATGTAACACGATCGGGGTGTAATGCCATATCGACCGGCAAAAAAACGCATCGTGTCAATTTGACTAAATAATATACAATTTTAAACAAAAATTTAAATAAATCAAAATATAAATAATATATTAAAATCTACATTACTTTTTTTACAAATATATTCTTAACAATTGCATTTTAAAAAATTTACATTTTTGCGCCATAATTATTATTTAGAACTTACAATTAAGGACATTCTTATATCTATTAGGAGCTTGTAAATTACGTATATCGTTTGCTCTTCTATGGCACATATTAAATAATAAAATTGTCTATTTAAAATTTTCGAATTATTTAAGATGGAAATAAAATATTAAAAATATTTGTTTCTTCGTGATATAAATAGGGGAGTAGGGGGAGGGTTTATACTTTGGGATTATCATAAATTTTATTTACACACTTAAAAGCTAAGTATACACATTTTCACAAGATGAATCCAACGTGAAGTATTTGGTTGTTGTTCCGATATTCGCAGTGGTTTCCGGGGAAGGATGGCTAAACTGGACCGATTTCCGATTCACCGGAGACATGAGGCCATCGGTACTTCCGGATTCTGTAATAATTGATCAATTTTTAATTTATGGTTATTGCCAATAATAATAAATTAATTTAAAAGTAATCTAAATAATACGGGGTACGCCCAAGAAGTTTTGTGTGGTCTCTTCGAGACTAAAAAGAATGTGAAATATATAATTTTAGTGCATATTTCGTACTTATTGGTGTACCCCCGCATTAAAATATAAGCATAAATTTTTGCTGATGGCCTCAAGCATCGGTTCAACGTATAAAGTTGTCAAAACATTTAAATTGACTCGTGTATTTATATTTAAGTTCATTATATCAATGATTTCACGCCCTCATAACGGCACAATAATTCAACTGCAGCTAAAAGGGTTACCGTGACATGGAAGAGTGAAAATACCAAAATGCATTATTATGGTGCATCCGAACAAAATATACAGTCTCGTGCAATTGAATCAATCGCTTTAATTGAGTTATTTATTTGGAGAGTCAATATATTTTACTGTTGTAAAAATTCACAATTATTTTGCCGAGCCATAAATTTGGTGAGATATATTAAGTAAACAAAATTGATATGATATACGGACAAACGTCCAAAACTTTTATTCTACACACGAAGTAGGTCACACCAAGAAGATACAAAACTCTAAATCTAAACTGTGCACTCCCGTCTCTGCTCAAATATACTTTATCAAAATATATCGTCATTGCATGAGATACTTTTGTAGGCGGGATGAAGATCTCGTCCATCAATAATGTATTGACTTTTGTTTCATTTTCTGACAAGTTGTAGTGCTACATTTTTCAAATAAAACTTTCAAATATAAATGGACCGTGTTTATGATTGTGCGTTTCGTCCTACCAATACAAAATGAAATATTACCCAACGTAAAAATCCGTATAGGAAAAAAACTACTTTAATTCAAAAATAATTTTTAATTCGAGCTCCATAAATTATTATAAATTGTGTCTCTATTCTTTTTGGCCTGCTTCACTTAGTTGGCTCGAGTCGTATTTCAGAAAGCTCATGATTGAGGATATTTATCCTGCCATACAATACGCTGCTGAATAAAATTTGCCAGATCATTTAACTTTCATATGGGTATGTAAGATTTTGTACGACTAAAATATTGCTCTTCTATTGTTGTTGGAAAAATTCGTCATTTTGAGAAATAACTGCATCGCAAATATGTTTCTTTTCCAACATTAACATTCAATAATCGTAAGTTATTTTTTCATGTTAATAACATTTATTTTCCAAATTCAAATGGCGCCAGCTTTTGTATGATTTTATACATGCAGTTGAATGTGACTACATCGTAGTAACAAATTACATTTATGTTTCAGTTTTTGAAAAAGGATTCGCATTCAGCCAATAGCACGACATCAAAACGGAAGTCAGTCTTTTCTGCCAGGCAAAAGAGACGAGTGTTTCCTTAAACATCGCCGAATTCGCGAAGACATCATAAATATACACAAAATACAAAGAATATTTTTAATAATGTTACCACAGTAAAATTATCTCAAAATTATTAGCGATAAAATAAAAATTCGTTTAAAAAACCAACACTGAACAGACCATTCCATAATTTGTTACGTCATTTAATCGAATTTTAACTGTAAATTTTTATTAAGTACGGCAAACACTTTTTTTTACTCAAGAATGGAGTGAAATAGTCGCAAATTATAATATACTCACCAACTTGCGTTTCATTTTCGAAAACATCAAAAATACAACACCATTTTTCCTTTCATTTTCCTATGCAACCAAATCAAATGCGAAACAAAGACAAAGTTTACAATGTGAAATGTGGTTATAAAATTTTTAACTATATGAAGATTAACGAGTGGGGAACGCACAAGATAAACCATAATTAGCGGGGTGTCATTTACACTTGTTATTTGAATTTTAAATGATTGTACTTTTTATACGAATATATACACCACTTCTGTCCACCCTTTAAATTGTTCTTTTTATCTCCGCGTTTTTACAAATTAAATAGTATAAATTCTTTCGAAAAGACTTATCTTGATAATTTATAAAGAAAAATGTACTCGTGTTCATTAGAATTTAATTTCAAACTTACTAGTTATTTTTGATTCTATATTGATAACAATGTTAATTAAAGTTTTTACCATTAGCGTTTTTATATAAACAAACAATGAAATATTAATTTCATTTTCCGTACATAAAATTCAATCGCCTTTCTGATATTGTACGTTATTAAATTCAATCAAATTACAAGTCAGTTACTTAACGCGACCTGCATACAGCCTAACGTGGAATCTCAACCACGGCATAAATAATTTGGCAGTAATTGTGAATCGAACTTAAGACCTTTAAGTGATTTACGCACTGTGCTGTTTGATTATAAATCATTAGATTACCTAATGATTGTCAATTTTTTATTTGTGAAATTTCTTATAATTTCCAAATTTAAATTTCTAAAGCATAAAGTTTCTAAAAGATTTCTTTTATTACTTTTTATAGAAAACCGCTATGAAATTAAAAAAAAAAAAATCATCGGAATTTTTTTTTGATTTTGCAGGTTAACTCAAATTTTCAGAATTTTTTTAAGAATATATTTTAGTTTTACAGCGGGATTTTGTAAAAAAAATAAAAAAACGAAAATAAGTTATTGAATTACTCTGAATTTTTTTTCACAATTCCCTAGATTTTCCCTAATTTCACTATATTTTTTAGATTTCTTTCTTCTCTAATCATCTTTTCTGAAAGACCGCCACGTTCAAAGGAACAAATATCAGGTAGGTTGATATATTTCAAAAGATATCGAAATTGTGTTTCTTTACTAATTTGTCAGTGCTTTAATTTTGCGTAGATTGTGCGGCCTGAAGGCCGCACTGACCCTTCTCTCTCCAATGACCAATTAATTTTTATCGATAGATAGCTTAAATAAACTAATCGGAGCTGCATTACAGAAGAAATAACAAATGCTTTCTTTTATATACTAGTATTATTGAGTTGAAATTAAATTGCGCTATTCTTGTTTCATAAAGTTGGCAAAACTAAAGTCTGCTACACACACCCAAGGAAGTTGGCAAACTTGACTTGAACAGACTAAATTATCTAACTTACTTGAGTGTGTCGCAAAGTTGGAGTTTGAGTTAGGATTCAAGTTGGGTATAAAATTTCTTTTCTCGTTATCTATAATCATAATTTGTGTGACTGCTTACATATTTCAATATCGATCTGGAGAAATTAATTTCACGAAATAAAACGTGAAAAGTATTGGAAGTATCTAACATTCCGAAAATCTGACTTTGCAAAAACAATCTAAATAATAGAAATACTTTCTATGTTTTTAAGGGATTATTTATTAAAATATTATTCGCGAAGTATTCGATTGTCAATCACAAAGTATCCGCTGGAGGATATTGCACCCCCCCCCCCATCTCCTCCAGACCTCAATTTAAAAATTTATCTTTTCAATTTACATTTACATTTCTTTGTAGAGATTATTGATATAGATTTTAAATTTTACTGACTTTTTAGACAAATGTATTTTTAAACTCATTTTAATTTTAAAATAATAATAAAACCTAACAAAATGTTAAAATAATAAATTTTAACTGTTAAGTAAATAATTACATACTACAAAGAAACAGTTAAAATTTATTATTTTAACATTTTGTTAGGTTTTATTATTTTAACATCACATACTACTAAATACCACATAAATACTTAAAAAATTCTAAAAACTTTTTTAAGTTATTTTCTATTTCATTTTAATTTTTACTGAAATTAAGAAATGTCTAAAGTAAGTTTCTTTGTAGTTTTTTAAAGCCTTGACTTAAGTCAAAGTTAAAATTTTTAAAAATGATTTACATCAATTTACCTAAATAAATACAGTAAATATTTGTTTATTTAATTGAAATTCGATTTCATACGATAGAAAAACTGAATTAGGAGATTTTACAACTTTGTCAGTCAAAAAGGACATCATAAAAAGTGTAAATGCAGAGAATGTTACAATCACACTTTATTACTTTACACCTAGCCACCCTCAAACTGCAGTGCTTGTCAATTCATAATACCCCCGCCCCCGGCAGTATGTAAACCCTAAATTTATGTAAGTATTCACTATGTAATTGTTCAAGCTTTGTTTATTTTTGAAAATGCAAAATATAATTTTGTATTTTGCATTAAATAAATTAATATTTGTCGATAGAACCGAGGAGGCTTAATCTCAGTTGCATGCATTAAGGCAAGTGCATGTTCACTAACCCTGTTAGCTAAAACATCTTATAAATTTAAATTTCCACATTGATCGTGATAATTAATAGGTATCCATTATCACTGATATAAATCTAATTTAAATAGATTTTAAGAAATTAGGAAATTAGTTGCAGTATACAGTGTACAGTATACATAAATTTTAACAGCGCTAATTTACATTATTATTCTACATGTTTTTTTCAAAAATATTTTAAAATTTCATAAACTCATTTGTTTCAAAATATACTCAAAGAAATAAAAAATAAATAGCTTTACAACAAACCTAACCTAACTTAACTCCTAACTAACCCAACCAATCAGGACTTTTGCCATTTTGATCTCGATTAAACAGCCGCACCTAAATATACGGATTCGGCATTATATCTGTACAAAAAAATGACGTGGATGCTGATAAAGTAATAAAAGGTAACAATGAAAGTGAGTAGGAGCAAAGCTACATTTCGCATGACTAACAGTGATTCAAAAGTTTTAAAAGCGTTTAATTGGAAAAGCGACAAGTTTGTGGATATTAATTTAGTTGTAACGTGGTGTAAAAATTAATAAAATTAATTATGCGAATGAAAAGTTAATAATTCATCAGTACATACATAAATCGCTTCTTTGACAACTACCTTAATGTATCACATCACGCCATAATTGATTTACCGACTATCGGTAGTCACAAACAATTGATTTGCATTAAACATTATAAACTTATTCTGAATATCATATTTCAATATTTTGCGTGGCTGACAGTGTTTCTAAGATTTATTTCCTTCGTACTGTCGTAAAATCTATAAAACTTATACAACAAACGAATTTAAATATTTTCGAGTTAACTGGTACATAGGTAGGTAGGCAGAGCAGGTAGGATGGCAGATAAATTACGATAAAAAAAACCTTCTGCCCAATATTAAATTGAACAAGTCAAATTTGACCTATTGATATATCCAGTTCATGTTTCGCAATGCATACATGGGTAACGGATAAGTATGCATTTACGTGGTGCACGTTCCATCAAGGTAAGCATACGTGGATTTATTTTTATGGTCCGTGCGGTAGAGAAAAGTGCAAATGAAAAATACGGATATAAACAAGGATATCATCAGCAAATTGACTAATGGAATCAAACGTGCACTGCAATTATTACCTGTCAAGAGGTTTTTATAGGCAGTACGAGGCTACCGAGCAAGAATTTCAATATAAAAATTTATCATGGTGGTAGGTCATGGTATGACCTGAAAATTGACAAAAATAACATTTTTATTTAAGAACCATCCTGTATATGGAGTTTGTGAAAATTCGATTCGAATTTTCATTTAATGACTTCCTAATTTTGAAAAACCCAATACACCACCGGATGGGGTAAGGCGGAATAGTGCTTTCCGTTTCAAATGTTATGATGTGATTTGCGCGGCATAATCAATGCAAAATTATACAAAAATTTAAAATCCATGGACGTATACAAAAAAATTTTAAGTAGAATATATATCGCTAAAATTCACTTCGCATGCAAAATAGCAAAAAAGCCTACAAATCTCTGTCGTATACACTTCCTCGAATCTTAAAGTGCCCTTATCGAATGGTAATCTATATTCTAGGCTCCCTCCCAATTTTCGCATCTCGGGGACGACCTTACACCCCAACAACAACCCAACATCCCTTTGTAACCATGTGACCAGCAATTCTTCACTTCGAGACAGGCAACCCGTTGCTATGGGAATAAATCTACCTTGCCACTTCTAATTGGCTCTCTTCAGAAGCTAGGGTTCCTATTCCTTAAATTTAGTTTTGTGTACGTACACGCAATTAACAAAAACATTTATTCGTTGTCGTGCATTTGTTAGACAAGCGGTTTCGCAATATTTCACGTTTTTTGCGCGTACAAAAATTTCATCTTGCGAAGTAACACAAACGTAGTGAAGCACTAAATTAAGAAAGCAAACATTTTTCTTTACCAGCACCTGTCAATGTACAATATTTTATGGTACGAAATAAAACATAACGGTGGATGACCTTACGTTTTAAAATACTTAGATTTTTAACAAAAAAATTCTGCAGACCACTGAAGGTCAGTTTCTGAGAAACTAACAAAAAGCTGCTTGTTCCTTAATTATTGTAACAAAAATGCGTGTCTTTTTGTAAAATATGACTACCGATAAGAACTTTTTGTCGGGAATCGAAAATGTCATCCATTGGTAAAAAAATCGCATTGGGAACATTAAAAGCAGATACGGGAAGTTCCCTGCCGATACATTATCTAAATAACAAATTAGCCGAAAACTACAATGCTAGGGGAAACTTTAATGAACCCTCGAAAAACTGAGCGATTGGACTGAAAAAGTCGAATTATTTTTATACGGCAAAATTCCGTGAGGTGATTGCACTTTTGGCTGCCAGCGTCTAGTTTGCACAATGAAAGTGTTAATTATTCAAAATTGGATATCGAAAATAATAATTACTTTGTCCATTTGAAAGTTTTGAATAAAAATAATTGTAAAGAGTTTTAGTTTTAATGCGGCAAGTTTTGAGGTATGCAAAATGTGCCAGGTCACTAGGCAATATTTTATGGAACCACAAAAGCAATATAATAAAGAAGAATGTAACGATTGGAGCAACTTAAGCAAATTCAGCAAAAATGCGATATTTCCTTAAAAACTCATATCTGGAACTAAAAGCAATAAGTCAAACACCATCTGTCGCCGATTCGAGATCTCGCAAAAACTGGAATTACAACAGACTAATCTAATTGCTCTGGAATAACCATAAAGTTAGTCTCGAGATGATAGAGACATCTTGAGACCACAAAACGAGTTTTACAGAATAGCCATAAAGCAACTTGGTGGATACATAAATTGTAAGAAACTCGCTAAGACGCTTATTGTATATAACAACACGTACAAATTTAAAATTAGCTTTTAAAGAGCCTATATTTTTCTTATTCCTTTCATCCCTTCAAATTACAGAAATTAATCGCTCGTAATCTTGCGTAATTGAAAATCAACGAAATCGGTTATCGATTTATATAAGTTTGATAGAAGGTGGAATGCATCGGCACGATGGTGCACCTATGCACCTATATATACGCTTCCTTCGCATGTCATTTACATTTATCTCTAATGAGGGTACATGACTGAATTAGCATGATACCGATCAGTTTACTCAATGGTTTTCATCAATTTAAGAAAGCCGGTAATCAATGGCCGGTGGTCATGTCATGCAATCACTTGCGCCCTTTCTAAAAATTTTTACAAAACTGGATATGTAAATTTGACGTTTCAAAATTTGAGGTAATTAACGACTTTGGAAAAGTTTAAAAGGTATAGATAGGGTTAACTCACAATTTAATTGTAAATTAAAAGTAAGTTAAGTAATAAAGATGTTGAATAAAGTAACATATCAAGCTTATCTTAATTTGTTACGATAGAATGTAAAGCATTAATTACATTTAGAGATGTACAAACTTGAAGGAGCTGCTTTAAACACAAAGAAGGGGATAAATAAGAATATTAGTCATTGTATATCGGAGTAAACCATCGACTGTGTACATACGTCGATAGATTAGTGACCAACTTTATCTAATGCAGTTTTAAACGTATTAATAAAGATGTTGTTGTCGGAGAATCTTGATGAAGCTTCATTCACTGACCGCCAACGCTGCGATTTCACATAAGATTTTAAAACTGCGCACGAACTTGTTAATTACCAAAGCGATAAGAATGATAAGGCGATAATGTGTAACAGTAGAAAAATAAAATTTGTGGGAATTGGGAAAAATCGTGATGAGCTCTTACATTTGGTCACGTAAGTTCGTGATGGATTTAGTTTACCTATTTACTAACAGGCGCCATCTAACGTGGGGCACAACCTGGATGATAATGTCCTCAATAAGTAAGGACACCTAATTATAACGTCATCGTACATACATAATTAGAATGGGGTAACTTAAAACGGTGCGATCTCGAGAGGAACGTTAATTTTATTTTCGGGATAAAAGAAAATTATAATGTTAAATTAAAATTTCGTTTATAACAGGAAGAGATCCGTTACTTTATTCGCCATTTATTTTTCTATTCTTTTCAAAAAGCAATTTGTTAGAAAAGCGATATCATTTCTCGTAGATTCTCCCGTTTGTCGCAATCAACATCCGGTTTTCCAGTCTAGCAGAGAAAGAAGTGAATTTGTGTTCTTATTCGATAGAAATATAACATGCAGAGGCTAGCAGAACGCAACTGGGTTGGCTCCAATCTTGATCTATTTGTTTTGTGATCCCTGCCGGCGTCGAAGCAATCCGTCGCTTCTTATCGCTCCCCTGCACTTCTAGGAACTGAAAGATTTATAGTACTCTTAAAATTATATTTCGAGGTATAATAATGCATCAAAATTTTAAGATGTATGGCCAAATATAAATCCTGAATTAAATATAGAATGGAAGCACCGTTAGATATATCGGGCTACAAACACGGACCGACGCAGCATTACTCAACAGTAAGCCAGAACAATCCCCCAATTTATCCTGAGCTGGAAGGTAGCGGATCTCATTGGGATTTGATGAAACTCGGCGCGCTTGCTAATCTGGCGGTTAACTAGCTTTGCAAAATAGATGCGGCGCAAAAAGATTAGTTCTATTTTGAACGCTTTTATTTCAAGTGGATACATTTTTAAAATTTTACATCACAAACTAACAAATGCTCGTGTACGACAATCCCGCCGACATACATAACGTAATCGTTCAACCGCTTCCCATTTTCGCGAAGAGTGTCCCAAATATCCAATATCTGATCGAACTTTCGGAAATGAAAAAGTTGAGAGAAAAACTCTGGAGATGGATAAGGCAGTTGTTGTGGAGTTTTCTATTTGTTGAGTTTGAAGTGAGATAAGAGACGGATGCGATCTATATGCGGGTCGCGTGAGTGGAAGGGGGTGCGACAGCATGGCGGCGAATGTCACATTGCTCATTCTTTGCGCACTCAGCACATTTTAAAATGTATCAACCCTCTATAAAATTACAATAAGTAATATCAGTCAGTCCTTAGTACACAAATTTGCAATGCCACACGAGGAGATAATCAATAACGCACACACACACACTTGCACACCACTATCAATTTCACGAATCCAATTTAAGGGCACGATTAAACTTTTTTCAAAAATGAAAAACTACCGCACGTTTCATAATACGAAAATATATTAAATTAACAAAATGGTGCTCTAGCATGTCCAACACGCATAACCCACAAGGCTTCGTGAAGTTCTCTCATCTTCTATATAATTGAATTTTGTTTGGTGAGAAAAACGTGATAAAAGTTGCTATTTTTCTTTGTACGAAACATTCGTCCACAATAAAAAACATAAGATAGAAAAAAAAATCGCTTCAATAATTAAAACGTTCAATTTATTTTATTGCAAAATGATAACTTCGACTTTCCCAAGGTTCCCCCTTTAATCGCTTCATAGATCAACCGTGACAATTGATTATTGACAAGTCGAGGGGCTTAGACAAACGTAAAAAAGACCATAGAGGCCGAACAATTAGATTTTCCGAAAGTTGCGCCACGAATTTCTATTTAATCAACAGGTTATACATAGTTTACAGTTTTAACGGACGCGTAATCAAATCTATTTTTGGTCTTGCCAAATTTATGAAGCTTTATGGCGAAAGGCAACGCCAATACTACAAACTGTTATTCTTCTTCCATTTAAATGAGTTCTCGAGCCGATCAAAATGATGATATGCGCGCATATGGAATGATGAAGACATCTCGCTTTATAAATTTGCCATATACAATAACAAGTTTACATAAGAAATGTAGGTTATATTAGTAGCTGTTATAAGAGGTAGGAATGATTTGTAGGTAACCTAAAGTATAATAAAAAAGATGGGGCAGAAATTTAGATAATGCATATTTTACAGACATATAAATCACGAGATGTGCTCAGACTCGCAACTTCGCATACAAATCATATAAATGGTTTCGGCATATCGCAATAATACAAATTTACTAATGTAAAAACCATGAGTTTACAAAACATCAAATATATTTTAACAAACTGCATTTACGTCCCCCATTCATTCACTCGTCGAAGTAAAGTTATCAACAATCGGAATTTAATTTAATGTACCTACTATATACGCGTGTACATAGGTGCCCCCGACAACAAATAAATAATAATTGATAAACCATAAACATAAATCAAACTAGCTTTTTAAATAATGCGCATATATTGTAATGAACCCATGTAGTTATAAGTGAACAAATGTGAAAAAATGTAGTGATGCAGCAACTACTCTCTTTTGGCCTTTGTGCACGGTACATGCAACAACATAAAAGCAAAAACACTTATTAAATTTGCATTTGGCTAAATTTGTGTTCCAAATGAAGTCACTTAATCATGTTCCCGCTTAGCGGTGTACGAGAGAATTGCAGACAAAGCCAGTTCAGTTTTCTGCGTTACCCACTCCGGCAGCAGCAGCAGTAAATTATTGCATATTAATCTCTTCGCTGCAGTATTAGTTACGTTAATTATACGTCCGCCATATTGAGTGTAACAGATGAGAAATAGGCAAACCGTAAAAAATTAAAGTTGAACACGAGACTTGATACCGAAAAATGTGTCGGAGAGGAGTATTATAAAATAATTGCACCATATTCGAATTAACAGCATATAAATTATTCACGAATGCGCACTAAATTAATATGCTGTTGCATTATTCTCTTTAAACTACATTTGATTAAAATGTACGTATTTATGCAATATACAAAGTTTATTTATACGCAAAACAAGGATAATTTATGTTCAACTATAGCTGATTAAAAGCTCAATAAACATAGGTTTTCAATTCGATTCGTAATTAAATGTATTGAGAAATATTAAGTGCATTTTGTTATAAATTAGCACATTAGTGTTAAAATGATTTATTTAGTATATTTATAATAAATTTGCATAATGTGCCTACTGTTTTATATTCCAGTTTTATGAGTATAACTTCATCATGTCGTTCAGAACCCACACTTTCAGCCGGACAAAAATGTTGCCAAATATTAGAAAAACTTTATGATTTATTTTGGCAATTTGTTACAACTACAAGATTTACATAAAGGCAGTTAAATATCAAGTTTTGCAAAAATTGACCATACGTCATTCATATTATGCAAGACGGAGCGCAACAAATCAAATTAGAATTTTCTGGAGGAGTTAGATCAGCTGCAACGAATAAGTAATCGTGATACTTCATTAGGTCTATACAAATTTTCATTTCTTTCTGTAACATCAAACTACAAGTCGAGTGATCGGAAATGTGCAATAAAATTGAATCGATTCGGCGTCTTCAAACGGGTTTATTACAGCAATGAAAAAACGTATTGGTAAAGACAGGGTACGATTAATAGCAAACAGCAACAGATATGACATAGCGAAGCATTTCACGATTCCCTAGAAGCGTAGCACTTAATAACCCAACCTATTAATATTGAAAACTCTTAAATATTCTGTTTAAAAGAGTTTTACAATCGACAGACTAATTAAACAATAATTAAGTTTAAATTTATAACTTTATACGGTTTTAGCAATAATCTTCTTGCATTCTTAAAATTTTTACACAAAACAACATTTTTTGAAAACTGAAGAATGTGGAATCTTACTGTATAAAGCTTGTAGTGTTAATTTGAATTTTATGTTGGCAAAATTAGCTTATCAGTTTTTTAAAATGTGACTGAAAGACTTTTTTGAACTAATTATTGGTATATCAAGCAAAATAAAAAATCGTCCACATCTAATAATTCTTCTTTGAATTAATGACGACGGCTATGCAATACTAAAGTATTAGTTCAGTGCCGCTTGCCAACGGCAGTAAAAGCAATGTCAATTAAATTAATAGTTTCTTACAGTCTAAGAAAAACAGCATAGTTTATTAGAAGCTAATGTATTTTTTGTGGCTTGTCTGTAATTATTAGCCTCCCTGCGCTCCGCTACTTTGCCAATCTTATAAATTCGTCACAAGAAGTGAAAACTTCGCTCTCAATAAAATAATAGGTAACAATTTAAGCAAATACAAACATAAGCAACAAAACGTCTTATTGTTTTAATAGAACCAAAGTTTAGATTTTCAGAGACCAATTTGTAGGATTTAGGAAAATGACATCTACTCCTTATAACACGTGTTTATTTATTTTTATTTAAAAAAAAATAATTATTAAATTTAAGTAACTCAAGAACTTCTGATTTTCTTAGCCCAGAGTACGCAAATATTTTAAGACAGCATGGTACTTATTGGATATATATTTAAAATTTTTAATTTTAATCTGTATACATCATACATTACTGGGACATTAGGAGTATTCCATACCACCATCCATGAAGTCCATATAATTGCTGAGATACTGAGAGGTATGCATACTCTGCACAACCCCCGGAGCATAATTATCATGACTTAAATTTCTTCTAAGCATACCCCTAAACCATAATGCCGCAAAATTTTGATGTGTTTATTTCGAAAGTGTAAAAAGGACTTATTTAATAAAACCAATAATTGAACCTGATATACACAAACCTTCTGTCGTTGAAACTGAGCTTTAATTAATCGTCGTGTATGTTTATAATATCTACGGTTAAGTAGTGGTAAAACTTGCGTCGTTTCTGCTACAAATTAATTATGCAGAATAATGAGTAGGATTCATCAAACAGTATTACGGTATTAAATTTAAACAGGCTTCGCATTGTCAAAAATATCTTCTACAAAAATTTGTTTACCTAAGTTGTTTGAATAAATTTTAAGCAATAAAATAAAATAAAAAATAAAAAACTGCTTTATACTATAATAAAAATCGATTTAGCTAGCATTAAAATTAAATAGAAGAATTAACGTCAAATTACACATTAATTAATTCTCCGCTTAAATTTTAATGTCAAATTATGTTTTATCGTAAAGTTGGGCCTAAAAATTTTCAAAATTTCCTAATTCCTTGTTATTAAACATGCATATTTTTTAAACAAACGGAAAGTTTTAGGATACTGCCTTGCAGAATATTAATTGAAAAATTGTTTTAATTTTGCGGTATCTTATTTTTTCTTGATTTTGATATTTAATTAATTACAAACTTCTTGCGTGCGTTTAATATTCATGCAATCTAAACATACCAAGAATTTGAAAACGCAAGACAGACAGGGACAAGATAACATCACTAGAAATTAACGTTGTTCTTAATTAAGAAATATTATGTTTAATTCGGTATGATCGTTTAAAATTCCAAGTTTTCTACTAAAATCATTGATTTTCATTTCAGTTTTACTACCAACAAATCGCAAATATTTTATTTTATTTTAAAAATAAGATACACAATTCTTGTGTCCGCAGAGTTTTGATTGTTTACCGAAGGTCTCATCTGAGCAAAATACAGGTTTCGAGCCCAGAATTTCCGCTTTGTAACTCAACTAACCAGTGATTACACAAGTCACATTTTTCGCAACAAAACAGCTTTTAATTCTACATAATGTTATAAATATCTAACCGTCAAAAGACGTAATACAAGTCCAACTTATTATTTGAATTCAAGTTTAAGACTAAATTACATGTCAAGAGTTGTTACTTATTCATTAAACATAAACTGGAACCTGCACTGTTTAACGTGAAATCCATATCAAGACACCAAGTAATTTAGCCTCTGGTGCCTGGTGCATGATGGATAAATCTATGCATCAAATGCATCACAAATGAAATGAAAATGGGTGGAATACAACATTCACATCTTGAAGTGACGTTTTGAGAGTGAATCCACTATTGTACAATAGCTTCCTCTCTGCCATATAGTTTTTCTCGTCGCAATACAACGAATGTTCTTTTACAGAAGACGTTTTGGCCATCGTCGACCATAAGAACCAAGTGCGAGTTAGATCATTTTTGATTATTACAAACTTCTCGTCTGAAAAATGTCGTAATTCAAAAAAAAACATTTTGGTGCACTTTATTTGACTTTTATCGAAAAACCGGTCTAATTTGTTTCGTAACTGTAATTTGTAATTCCCTAATTCGTTTTATGTTTGGTCACCTTTTAAATTCAAACTTAGCGGATAATCAAGTATTGCATAAAAAATTTCGGTTATTTTTCTTCATCGTATAAGCATTGGCCAGCTTAGTGAAATCGGAAGAAATTATTTTTGCAACATCTACAATTTACCTCCCCAAATAGTTCAAGGTTTCCTTTTACTTCGAAAATGCGTCCTTGAAATTTAGATGTTTTTGTTCCGTAATATTAAATACGTATCTGCTAGTGCGGGAGCCCCTTTATAATAATCCAATATAATATATTTTAAAATAATTCAAGAATAAATCATAGTGGTAGGTCTGTTTCGAATGCAATTTGAAGAAAAATTCAATATTCATATCATGCTCATTTTTACATCATAAATTAGCACGCCAAAATCGAAAAAATATATAAATTTTAAAACAAATTAGTTATTCTGTTGTATAAACAGTGACAAATTGTTATTAGCTATTGCAATTCGAACTATCTCTCTCTCAAAATTTATTAATAATAAGTACAATAAAAAATGTATTTTAATAAAAATATATTACGTCATTTTATATATAAGTTTATAAAATCCAAATTTTGGTAAATAAACGAATAAATCATTCACATCCAGCAAAGTATCAAATGTCTTACCTATAGTGTTATTCAAAAAGTAACTTGATCATTCATCTTTGTATATTAAGTTATTAAAGATAAATCCATCAAGATTTTCATATTGTGTATAAATAATTTAAAACAAAGGAGAGCTATGTTAGGCTACACCCAAAATAAAAAAGTTTTAGAAACTAAAATTTATGATCCAAACTTTATTGCAAATTCGATAAGAATTCCCATAAATTAATTTTCAGCTTCAAAGGGTATGGATGGAATAGATGAAAACCAGAAGATAGGGGTACATAGATGGTACTACTACAACATACAAGAGTTGACCGCCATATATAACTCTTCCGAGCAGCAGGGTGTTTCCTAGTACTGATACAAGAAATACGAGAACTGTCTTTACTGCATTATATAAAGATATCTTTGCGTTATACAAGCACAACTTATGTTTAGTCTCTTTAACACCAACATACATCAATAAAAGATTGATCACCAATACCGGTACTACCTACTGATGATGAGAGCAGATTCTCTTAAAACAGCGCCGCCGCTTTAGTCGATGCCGGGTTAAGAAAAATTATTGAAAAGATTTCCAATTTTTCATAATTTTAAATTTCAATATTTTCAAATTTATCGACTTTAATAATTTTGATTTACGAACAGCGTTATAATACGCAAATTAAATTTTAATTAAATTTACTCCAAATACGATAAGTCCGGTAAATTTCGAATTTCGTTGCATCTTCCATTATCCAATTTTACAAATTTTTTGCGTCTCGAAATATTTACCAATTAAAAACGGTCTGTTTTAAACGAGATACGATACACCTATTCGAATCAATAATTAAAAAACCGTTAAGTATGTCGATGAATAAATTTGGATTTAGACAGATTTTATCGAAACAGATTAAATCGTTAGAAAAAATTGTAAAGAAACTAGAATTTTGTAGGTAGCTAACACTTAGATAACAGAAACAGAAGAAAAATTTCAAAATTTAATTATACATTTATATCGGTTTTATTAATTAAGAAGACAATTTATGAGCCTTCCCGAAAGTGTCACAATTCTATTCGACACAAAAAATTTTGTATTAATGTGAGGAATTTTAGAAAAATACAACCGAAAAAACGTGATCACGATAAATTTAAAAATTTTAATTAGCGTTCTTAAAAAGTAATTTTACACAGATCCTGCATGTATTATCTATTAACTTTTAATTTTTTGTGGTACTCGTTTTGAGTCTGATATATGGGCTTACATCGACACGATAATTTATTTTTTACTCTGCTTTGATGTATAGTAGAAGAAAACATAATTTATAGGTTCACCTTAAGAACTAATACAGCATTCGACTTATAAGGATTTGTTGTCGAAATTTGGAAGTCGGTTTTTTTTAGTGAGAATTTAGAAATCGTACTGTAACCCTAAAGTGCAATATAACTTTCTACTTTTTTTTACTATCCTCTTTTTACAATCAACCCTAAACTTTCGAACCATCGAGCAATAAAGTTCAGTTTGTGATGAGTATTTGAAGTGCGTGTTTACGTGAAAGTTTACAAACCAAATGCGATTGTGCGCGAAAAATGTAAAAAAATGATTTAAGGGGTAAGTTTATTCGTCCTTTTTTGGATGTCACTTTAATCAAAATAAGCTCTTTCTCTTAACTCCATAACCGTCTTGGACTAAATAACGAAGTAGTTTAAAGTTCCGAGTCAAAGTGCAACTACTTATGTAAGTTATGTGAATGAAATTGCATTGTATGCACGCGGAGATGCTTTATTAACGAAGGTGGGGATACGTGATAAAAGGTGCAGGGTTAAGAGCACCCTAGATGATTGATTTTTTTCATTACCAAACTTCCACGATAAGTTACCGGAATTTTCATACCTGTCGATTTGCTGCAATAAATTTTAAACTGGGCCTCCTTTCTCTAATTAGTGCATTGATTACCAAATACTGACTTTTTTACCTGGTAAAAGAGGATTCAACCCCCTCGTGATTAATTTATAGATTTGCTCCTGCTTTATTTAAAGGCGCACGTTTATTAAAAAGCTAATTTAAAGTAAACAGAAAATTATTTACATTTTGTGAGAATCTTAAACATAGCAGAGCAAAACACGGATAAATACACACATAAAGAAGTGATCTATTTTGTTAGTTCAGCCGTTCGCCATTTAAATTGGTTACGGTTTAAAGTGTTTAGTTTAAGAAAGCTTCGTAAAAGTGCACAACATTTGTCAAGATTTTAGGGAAGGAAGATAAAGCAATGCAATTATTTTTCGACTTACACAAGCAAAATAAATCTTTAAAACAATTATAATTCAAAAATGTTTTTCGAAACCAACCGGTAAACCTGCGAGACAACGAACGCTTGGTATATACATAGGTGGACCACATTTATTCGGTACATTTAATCATATTATATATAGGGTGTTCCTAATCATAAGCAAACATTACTAATACAAAAAGTGTCCTAATTTTGAGGCTAAGTTATGTACAGAACAAAAAAATCTATCAAAGAAACTAAGCAATTTGGATGATGTGCATTCAATTTGTTGATTAGGTTGAGAAGAACCCTAATATGAAATCTTTTTTTATCTGACTTTTACTAGTTTTTGCATTTTGCTTTTTTTCTCTTCTTACTTCTTAGTCAATCTCTTTCCTAGGTATGTTATATCTGTTTGTAATAGCCCAACTGGAAATAAGTTGCAAAGATCATGAGAACTTTGTGCTTATTTCTTCTTTTTATTATTAAATAATATTCTTAAATATTATATTATTAAATGAATTCTTTTTCTTATAAAGAAATTACTTAATAAAAAGAAACCCTTTAATCTTTCGGGATCTTTTCTACAACATGAGCCGCCGCTATAGATCGCTTTAACTTTAAAAATTGTTATATAAAACTGAAAAGAACGAAAAAAATTGAAAATTCAAATTTATTTACCTATTAAGAAAAACAGTAAAATAATCGAATACAACGAAATTGTAAAACGCAAATGATTGAGCGATAGGCTGTAACCGCATGCATTGCTTTGTCAATTTTCATTGACATCAAAAATGTGTTTAGTTGCTCTATTTAAATTTTGAACTGGAAAACTTAAAACGTATTTTATAGAAAATAAAGTGCAACAACCCCAATTTACAAAAATGGGACATTGCAACACTTAGACTGCGCAAAGGATTCGACCAATCAGTGGTACTTAAAAAATAATGCATGTCTTATTGACATTTAAGAAGAAAACAAGACAGGAGCGGAAAAGTATTAATTAATCGTAAATCTAAGTAACATTCAATGCGGTATTCAAATCACACAACCTTGGTAATCCAGTAAAATATAATTCTGTGCACTTTAGTGCAAAAAGGTATTATTAAATATTTTTACATTTTGAAATAAAAAATAATAAAAAAAGTAAATTAGCTTTATTGATAAAAAGAAGTAGTAATTTATTTTAAAACTTACATTATGTAGTGTCTTCAGAAATTAGAGAAAGATTTAATAGTCTGGTTAAAAATCATAATTTTACTAGGATGTAAAATATATGTGATAAGTTGCGTGATCTATCAATCAAATGGTGGTTGCCATTTTATGGAACGATCGACACGAAATATGTTATTATTAATAGCATATTAATATTATATTATACAACATATTTGTTAATGTTAACGTATTAATTTAATTGTTTCCTGTTTGTTAAAATTAAATAGTTATCATTATTAATTACGCTTTTTTCAGTAGTTTTATACTTTATACATTTTAATTCAGCGAGATATCGATTGTAGGAAAGACAAGCAAAATAACTACAGAAGCTACGGAGGTTATAGTTTTATATAAATAATTTAATATAAAATTCACAATTAAAAATTTTTAATTTGACTATATTGTAATTTGTAATAAAAGACATGAATAAACCCTTAAATTTAAATTAACGGTAAATAATCAAAACTAATTTCGATTTTTTGAATATTAAGAATGAACTATGAATTCAGTTTCCAACCTCTGTTTTTTGCTAAACAAAGGCATTTCTGTTGAATCTTGGATAATTTTTGTTTTCAAAAAAATAGATTCAATTTTGTAAACACGGACATAAGAAAGGGGAATAGTGTTTTCTTGACCATTAAATTAGGTAATTATAATTTTTTTCATGTTAAAAATTATTCACGAATAAAATGCAATATAAATGCATTGATTTAGGGTAGGATATATTTGTTTATAATATTTATTGTTCGTTTAGGACGACACACCGTAAAATTAAATTAAGTAATTGAAGAATATTATTTAATACAGCGCTGGATGTTATGATTACACGGCATAATCCTCAAATTACAGGGTTATTTGTAAAAATAAATTATAAATCGAATAATTTTAAATTTGTAGACAAGCTAATGTTAAAACCTCGGTTCGCTTGAGTTTTAAATCCTGAATAAGCTATCGCAGGCTATGAAACAACCTAAAGCTATAAAGCAAATCTCTGGAGAGTTATACTCGGCTCAACACATGACACTCGCAAGCTTGCTAAGAAAATACTAATCTTTGATGCAAATGAATTTGAAGTTCTTAAAATGAATGTCTATTACTTGATTAGCATAAAGATTACATTTTCTGCATGTTGCGTTTTAGATTGTGTTCATTGTGTGAACGCTCGAAAATTGAAAATGGGTCTCCAAATCATCGGCAAAGCTTATTGGAAACTTTTGATTATTTTCGCAATTAGATAATCAAGAACACCAGCAATTTAAAAACTTGAAAAAAAAACTGTTTTTCAAACTGTTACCCAATTCCTGCGAGAAGGTTATAATAATAAATTTCTTCTCTTATCAGATTAACTTGACACAATAGTTTCTAAAACTTAAAAAGATACTCAAGTGCGTCCAACCAACCGGGAAATGAGAAGGCCACAGATAAAGAACAAGAAGATGGAACCAGAAAAGAGAAGAAAGTTGTGAACTTTTAAACCGCGTATCTATAAATTGGTGGTTACAAATGGAAGTCCTGTCGCAAAGAGGCAGCGGCATCTGCAGATAAAGTTATTTTAACTGCATCACGACATTTTAATTCTGACATTTGTTTGGTACTTGATAAACTAAACAGACCAAATGGAAATATAAAAACGTACCTGCCATAAATAATCATTAGAAAAAAAAATCGAAATCGTATTTCAAAAAATTGAAATTAGGCAGATTTATAAAAACGATAAGAAAGTGTAGAGAGGATTCCAATAAATACATTTTAATTATGATATATTGCTTTAATCCAAGATTACTACGACCATGATTACGAACCTATCGTATATTAAAGGATTTGTCAAAATTTAAGTGGAGTAATTATTTATGAGATTTTCGAAAGCTGTTAAACAATGAAAAAAATTTTTAACCCAAAATTAAAATGTTTATTAACATTTTAAGCGAACTACAAGAACCGTGGAATAAAATGCATAATATAATGTAGCACCTAATAATTCAAGATGTGACGTGGACATTATTTTCACTTTATTCTTGCCACAACATGGCAGTTCAACAAAAGCCACTGACAACATAATAAATAAAAGTGAATTATTTAAAATATGGCTGCAATATTTAGAAGTAAAATTAATTTAATCTTGAGATCATATCAAATTTTACAAAAGAAGCAACGTGATATTTGGATACGGAGGCGGATTTGTGATCCGTGAAATATATGGACACGATTTTTTTAATCTCTCGGACAAACGTTTCTTTGAAAGTTGAATAATATCAAAATGGAAGAATAAAATTACGCAATTGGGAAAATTAGTGGACGAAAATAAAAACAATAGTGATGAAGATATTACAAGGTTCGGCCATAAATCGCCAATTAAAAGAGGCAAATCCACAGAGAGAAAAAGTTACAGAAGTCCCTAAATCCCTTCTCAATCAGTTGCGGCATGTAGGGCATCAATACAATGAAAATGTGTTTGGAAGTATTCTTACAAAGTAGAACAACGAGATGAGACGAGTAGCAGGTTGCTTTTAGAATGTGACATGGTATTGATAATAACTTTTCCGACATCACAATCTAAACTGCTGTAGAAGTTTGGTCACGGCAAATGCTTTTATAGCTATCAGGGGTAATATAAAGAAAATGAAAAACACTATATATGTAGCATTGTCTTAGAAAGGTGATACTGACAACTGGTCCCGACTTGACGTCGACCGGAAATAGTATTCCCTGCTCCCCTAGAGTTCCGGTTCATACCAATACCGCTCAAACTGTGAAACAAACCCCCCTACCCACTACATTACATCTCCTTAAAGCCAAGGTGTCTGGTTTAAAATGCTAATCTTCGCAAATGGGGCGCGCGTTATTTTGAAATATGGTTTTGTTTTACATTTTTATTGCGGGCGCATTTATAATAACGTTTTTCAATTTGCGGTGATACTTTTATGTTCAAAAAAAGTAATTTCGGGTGAAAAATTTTGATAGATAGCCTAATATAATGGAGCGTCTATTTTAAACTTATTATAAAAAAAATTAATCGAACTGTTGGATGCCATTTTATGCTTGGTGTGAAACATTAATGGTACACACTTAAGAAATTTGGCAACATCTGCTAAAAAGTGCATAATATCATTTTTAAAAAAGAACACCGGGGGTCGTAAGATAGATACCTAAAATACCTATCAGGTGTCCTTGCGAAATAAGAAATAAATCTTCTTTTACTTAAAAAATTATCGCACAGATGCATATCGACGATTTACCACACAAACTAAAAAATTGCCACAAATTTTTCCATGGTGATCGAAAATTAGGAATAAAATTTTGGTTTTAAGTGTAGTTCTGCTGGTGTGCATAGGTGAAGGTCTTCTGGTTTTTTTTCTTCTATTTCCAAAACCGGATTTTTTGTTACATATTCATAGATCCACCATTACAAAAAATTCCTCGTACTTTTGAAAGGATTTTTGTTAAAAAATAATCTTTGCTGCATAATTTATTACATTAATCTTATGAACTTAATTAAGAATCGCTACTGCAATTAATATAATTTATTACAAAACAAAAGTGTAAAATAATAAAAATAGTAGTAGTAAATTAAATTAAATGAATTGCATAAAAGTTAAATAAAGCATTTTGGATGTACTACTGTATTCTTCCCAAGTAACGATTTTCTTTCTGTGGACTATGAGAGAGGGTGGAGTTAGGGGAGATGTTTTATTGATCAGCCCCTTCCTTCGTCACGTGATATGTTTAGGGGTATAATTCACCTCAAGTAGCTACTGGACGTTATAATTTATAACGAATATCCAATTTTACAATAAAAATTCTTATCGGGTTTTTTTCGAAAATTTCAACGACTAACCAAACTTAGAATGGAATCAAATTTACGCTATTAATCAAAATTTTATTCTTCCTCTAATGTCCTTACTTTATCGATCGCAAATAAGTAAGATGTTGCATTGCTTTCCCACCCCACCCCCCAATGGATTAAAATCGAGTATTGCATTTTGCCCTCATGCAATTGCTGCGGAAGTTCAATATTTTTGGGGAGGAAAAAGATGTGAAGGATCCCTCTAACACTTGATTATTCATAAATGCATCCTATTTACTAATTAAGGGTCCATAATTAATGCCACCGTAGGTGGTTTTATAATCAAAAACGCGGGTGGGCTGGCTGCTTCCTACAAAATTTGCGAATACCAAAATATGACCCCATTAACACGTTCCAAAATTTTGACAAACAAATAAGTCAACATTAAATTATTTTCGTCGGTTTTTTTGAAAAAAAATGTGTGTCACTCGACATCGAATTAATAATTTATAGATTTTTTGTAAACTTGAAGTTATGTAAATTAAAATGAGAAGTCGTAAAATTTTCTTATTTAAAGATCAGGAAATTAAAAATGACAATTTGACGTGAGCAATAAATTTATTATAAAATTATTGAAAGTAAGTCTGCGATAATCGCGATGGTATTTGCGATGAGCGTAATAATTTGTTAAATACCCAACAAAAATAAACTTGAAAGTTAAATTGAAGTGCACAGTAGGAAAGATAATGCAGAATTAATTGATTGCTTAATGCTCCACTTAAAAAGCCATTAAATGTCTACTAAAAATTGGCCAGCCGTAAATGGGTGAATGAAGAAGAAGAACATGTAATAAAACCTAACGCACTCAGAGGTAGGTAGTTAAAGTGATTTTTATGACCTGTAAAGTTGGTCGTAAAGTCGTAATGTCCCTCGCATTACAATTGCATGTTTACATGGTTTACTACACCACTTATAAAACTGGATTGCAGAACGTATACCCATTACCTTTTGATTAAGTAAATCGATTCATTAAAATGATGCATTCATTACAGGATCCTGTTGGATTCGTTCATTCGCGTTGGCGGTTAAAAAATCAAAGCCATGTTTGTATTTTGTGTTTGTCCGAAAACCCAAAATTTTTATTGTATCAAAAAGCAATTTCGTGAAAACCACAGAGTTGTCAAACCAAATAAATTATGTGAAGATAATTATTTCCCACCAGCACGTCACTCGAAAATTAATATCCTAAATAATTTCCATTCCATTATAAATTCCATCAAAATCAAATGAAAATTCCCCATTTATTACGTATGGCGCGCAAATGATAAATTAATTTGAAAAAATAAGCAACTAATAATGAATTGTACGGCAAATTCGATAAAAACAACTTTTTTCCCTTCAAAAAATATCTTTTCGTTTACGATAAAATTACAGTCTCTGAGAGTTTTACAATCCCCTCTGGTGGAATTGAAAGGCACTTGTTGGAGATTTGCAATGAAACGGCCGACTAAAAGTGAGGAAAACGACCGCTTAGGGCCTTCTGTCCCCCAACGGTTCGATTCCCTACTTATAGGAGGTAAAAATTTCAATCGAATTCTTCATTGGAGTTTAAATGTGTCTCCAAGTATAACAGATTTCTTTAATCGCTAACAAATTTTAAAATTTGAACTACCCAAAATTTGTTAACCGCTTAATTGCTGCTATTATTTCTTTCGCCGTATAAATAACTTCTTGGGTTTACGCTGCTTTTGTCAATGGAGGTGGGCGTTTTACTACGATCATAAAATTAAAGCAATAAAAATTATTTATAAGGTTGTAAAACTTTTAAAACATCAAAATAAACCGTAAACATAAAAAGCCGGTAGTCAGTTGAAAATTGACTATTACGGCTTCGATAATCATTTAAAAACGTGTGTAGTAAACTCCATGAATATTAAATAAAGATAAAAGTATGTCGTAAACATAAAATAAAGTGAAATAGAACAAATAATCGTAAGTAGAGAGAGGCGGAATAATAGCAAATGCATGGGAGATAGAGATGGCTGAACGACTTATTCGGCACGTTACAAAATTACGACGTATAAAATCCAATGCCACCTAGTAGTTGGAAGCCAAACTATCAGTTATTTTGAGGTAAATAATGACTGGTAGTTTCCATTAAAAATATTTCAGAAATCTATATTTATTGAAACTTATTAACGAATTAAATATATCATTAGTAATTTAATCAAAGATATGAATTATGATCAACTTTACGTGATAAATTACAATAATTATACAAACCACGCCCATTATAAAACTTAACTAGTTCGGGATTGAAATAATAGATGGCCACGAGAAACCGTGCGCGTTTTTAATATTTTTTGAAACATAAGAACACCGTAACGTCAACTAATTAGTATAGAAACTAATTTTTTTTAAATAGTTGTAATTTTACAATAAACAACAATTTTAACTATAATACAAATATTTGTTTTTGATAAAATTTAAGAAATTTACAACAATAAAAGTTATCTAGACTTTGGAAAACTTGATTTATATAAAGAAAAAATATAAGAAAATATTGTAAAACATAAATACAATAGTAGTAATTCTATAATTCATTAATTTTTCGCTCCGTATCTCAAACAGCGATAACACCAAACCACCCTCTTGACTTTAAAATTATTGTTCTTTGACGAAATTTAAACATAATCTTTTGTAACAATAACTTAAAAGTTTTAAAAATAAAAAGCAATTATTTTTATTATTACGTTTATAAAGATTTGTAAATTTTTATTACAAATTGATTCAATTGGTGAAATAGTTTTTTTTAATGTTATTTTTAAAAAATTGCTGTAAGTACTTAAAACAAAGAACGATAAAATAGTACACAACAGAATTCTTTCAACTATAAATAAATATGGAACCTCCACCTACAGTGCCGGATTTAACTTTTCAAAAATGTAAGAGAAAACAATGTCTAATTTAGGAATTTTTGCCAGTGATTCAAGAGCATAATTTGGTGTAGAAGCGAGAAAATTTAACTACGAATCTAATCGATTGAATTCAAATCTCGGCTTCTCTCGAATTATTGGTGCGGTGGTTCAAACTCCACGTTAAATTATAAATTCTAAAAGATGTTTCCAGTAAAATAGATAGGTATATGGATATATTTTGTCCAAGTTAAAATGAAATTAAAATAAAAATTTGGTAATATAGGTATTTTTTTACAAATGACAAGAATTCAAGCCGGTTAGATCGTGGGCTAAATAAAAACTTGGCTCTAACTGACTTCCCTCTGAAGACGAAAGAGCACACGGGATGATTAAAAAGACGCAAACTGCCAGTGGTAACTTTAAAATGGATTATTAGATAATAGAAGCTTGTAAGAAACAGCCAAATGATTGTAAATAAGTAGAAAATAGATTTCAATCAATCAACAACATTTATTAGGCTATTTACATAAAATTATTTTTTTAAAACATACAAAAAACAATTGAACATTTTAAAATTTAATGATAAAGAACGAGATGATGAGAGACCTAGCAGTAATGCGTAACTCTCTTTGCCGGAATTTTTACTGCCTAAGACATTTTGAAATATTTTGTTAAATTGTGACGTTTTAGTCACTGATGAAACATAATGTAATATATTATTAAATTTTAAATATATGCTACTTTACTCTATCAGTTCAAGGTGTTAAGTGGACGATTATTTTCCATGTTAAGAGTTTCTGTTAAACACAATTATTATTTGTGTTAGATTGTTATTTTAGTTAGATTGATATGATCACAAAATTAACGCTTAGTGCCAAGTTAACAGGACGAACTGCATGTTTGTGTGTATGTGATATAACTGATTTATGTTCCGGAAAGTCCCCCAGTACTTCAGTAATATATAGAAATAACCTTTAGGGCGTAAAGATTTCAATTACAAATTTTAAATCTTTTCGGAAGTGAAAAGAAGAACGTGCTTCACGATTTTTGTAAAAAATTTAAAAAGTTTTCGTTATAGGACTTCCAAACCGCTTTTGAAGACTTGTATAAGCACTCTCAAGAGAGGTGGACGGAGTGAAAAGAAGAGACAGTTATTTTTTTAAAATAACTGAAATAATGATGCAACAACATCGTTTAACAAATTCGTATAATTTACATCAGCTTCTGTAACTCACAATCAGTGCACCATGCGGACTTATGCGATTTTTCTGATATGTACTGATATAAAGAAATTATACTTATATCTAACGTATTTATTATGTAATCTTCAGTCTTTCTCTTATTAATAGCTTTATAACCGTAGATGAATAAATAAATAAACCGTAAAAACGGACTCGTAAATGTATGTTTTAATATAAACATTACATTAAAATGACTGCAGCACAGTGTATGTTTACAAAATTGCATTCTAGATTGCGATAAGCCGAAACACGAAAATAATAAATTAGGTTTTTGTAAAAAGTATACCTCGCTTTATAATACCTAACTAATTTTAGTTCTCGACTCTTCCCAATTTCCCTATTCACACTTAAGAAAAATGGACGCTTCTAATTAAGTACTACGTACTTTATGTCATTTATTTAAATCTTTTTAGGTGTTTGCACCAAGAGATTTTTCAGAACTTAGCAATGCTAGCGATTGGTTAAATTTTAATAGTATTCAGGATAAATAATAGAAAACATGAATTATTCAATTAGAACTGGACCCATTAAATTAAAAACAAACAAACTAATAATTTATTTTTCGTATCCTTATAAATTATCCCTATTAAATAAATTACGTTTCTGCTTTATATTTTGTGTATTCTTCTCGTAACTCGTATTTTTATATATTATATTTATTACATTGTGGATCAAGTATTAGATAAGTATAGGTAATTTTCAATATTTACTACGTTAATTGTACCCTTAGAAGGAAATCATAAATATTTTTTATAAAAAAAAATTTAAACGTTCACTTAAAACTGCATAGTTTCCTCTTCCTTTAATTCTAATAAAAAAAATTTTAATTGAAAATATTCATCATCGTAGTCGTTTTGCCTTTTAACAGAAGTGTTTTTATATACACAGAAGACCTACTGTTTAACATGGGCTCCGAACCACGGGAAGTATAATATACTTCATTTCGAGAAAGTTCTCATTCCGCCCGATCTCAAGCCGGGGATCTCGCCAGGCCATTTCGTTGTTTCTAAATTTTGCATAAGGTTATTGTAACATCGCAATAAAAAATATTTTCATTGTACTAACAAGATAATTAATTTCGCCACCTTTTTGTCGAATTTGCACCCTGCGGCATATTAGATTTACTATACTCACCGTTGTAATTTCAAATTTAACTGGGAGAAGAACTGAACGTTTTTTTTACGAAAGTTGTTCTAAAATTTAATCACAAAAACAATTTAGTCCCGGAGAACGAAAATGGAGTGCCTGTAAGCTACAATTTTTGTTCGATTATCTCTGATAGCACGACCCCTAGCCAATTATTCATTCTTAAGTTTATCAGTAAGGTTGATTATTATAAATCATAGTTTAAATCCAATATCAATACTTCCAAACAAATTCCGATCTAAATTATTAGTTTCAAGAAGCTATACAATAACGTTTCTAATCTATGAGATCGCTCCGCGACTATAAAATTGAAATAATAAAACTGAAACCGAGTAAACCAAGTACTACCTATTTATTTGATATTTTAAAAAGTTTTATCGCCGCAAATAAAACGTTCATGCTTAATACACCTACCGAAGAGAGTAAGTATAGTAAATATTATCATTTATTGTCCTCCGAAACAAATGGATACAAAATAAAAGCGATAAAATCTTGACGTTGAATAACTTTAAGAAAGGGGTACATTATTGGTTTGCTATGTATATGAGACTAAACCAGCGCCAAAACTCACGCCAGAATGCAACCCAAGCGCCATCTTTCACGCCAAGTAATTACGCAAGGGGATTTTCTCCACTCCAAGATTAAGTACCGAAATTCCTTGCATAAATTTCTAGGCATTACAAATACCGAATGGAAATACAATTATCTTAATTTTCTTTCCACCGACACTTCTTAAGGGGGTAGATAATTTTTTTAAGTAATTTATTATCATTAATTTCATATCAAAAATGCTACAATTTATATTCGCTTTTTAACTTCATCAAGATTAGCCCGATTTCTTTACAACTCAAATTCGAGTTTAAAAGTCGTAACCCTCAACGCGACGACTCCTATACGGCTACCTATAAGAAATTTACAATCTAAAGTCGGATATTCCCTGTTATACCATAAAATCGACCGGAATCAGTTTTGATGGCCATCTTGTTCACTTTAGTCCCCTTCAATGGTGGCCTAACGACTTGATTGTAAAGAGCGGTCGTAAACATAACCTCAAAACACTTAACAAGGCCCATAAACTTAAGTTAGCAAGTTTATTTCGAAAATACATAATAGTCCTAAAATTATGCAAAACCATTAACTGGCCGAAGACGAATGAAATTCAAAATATTCAAAAGATTCTTTTTTTATTCACACTGATTTCGCAAATTTACATATCACGATCTAAAATTACACGAGCGAATGACTGAAGTTATATTCAATTAGTCGTCGGGGGTTACAATTTATCATTTCAAGCGATAGTGCGAGTTGTCTCGCTTACAAAAGATTTACTAATGGCTATAGAATTAAAATATTTTGTAGTAAGAAAAAATCCTACCTTTACAATACTGAGGCGATTGCTGGACCGGTGTCCAAGATTGAGGATAAACAATCAACTAGTTCTGGTCCACTTGTCCTCCTACACCCGAAACCGCCGCCACTGCCGCCGCTTTTTGTGCTTGCGCTTGTTTCTCCTGTTCGTTTAATTCTTTAATTGCTTGTATTTCTTTTTTGAGTTTCATTCTGCGATTTTGAAACCATATTTTTATTTGTCTTTCCGTTAAACACAACGCGTGAGCCATTTCTATCCGACGTCGCCTTGTAAGATAATGGTTCGTGTGGAATTCCTTTTCGAGTTCCAAGGTTTGATATCTTGTATACGTTTGACGACCTCTTCTACGAAGACCATTTGCACCTAAAAAATGTATAAATTTAAAGTGCGATAAAAAAATAACACAGCCATGATATAATTTATGTACATTAATGAGAATTAAAACATAAATTTTGCTTCATTTGTATTTTACAACCTGACTATTCTGCCATGTTACAATTGTGAAAATGTTTAACCTAACCGCAGTATGGAGGAGTGACACAAAAAGAATGTAACAAAAATCCACCTCAGCCAGGTAAGAAAGTGAGACCAAACGTAGTTAAAGAAGTGTAAGAGATAACTCATTGGACAATGATATAATTCAAAAGTCGTAACCGAGCAGTAAATACGGGCGTGATTAATCACATACAGTTTTGGAAGCTACGGGTTATTTATGTAGGTATTTATCTGAATAAACGAATCGCTAGCCGGTGCACCAAGTGCATCGGACTCTAACCAACATTTAATTTATCTAAAGTCTTAATACTCGACTCGACATTCATAGAATTTGCGATATTTATGAAGCAATCGATAATTGCGTGCGTGGAAGCAGATTGAGATATTTCCCTAGACACACAGGCTACTTGGATGCATTTTATGACTTAAGGAAAACATATTTTGTTAATAGCATGAGTTAGGACATTAAAAGTCGTTTAGTAATCTGCGTGCATCAAGATATGTAAAATGAAAACATGCAAAATTGGTAATGAAAAAGTTATCGATGATGATGTACATACAACAGATACTCAATCTCGATCGGGATTACTCTTATCGTCGTGTTTTCGCAATTATCTATATATCATAAATTAATTACAAATGATTTTCCACTTGGTTAACAAGTGAAATCCACACGAAAACCAATCGGAAGATCGTTAGATTAAAATACAATCTCGTAACCTTTTATGGGAGCGTGAATCATTTTTGAAGCAAATTAGTTTAACGAAAAAAAATGTTGGTAATTTCGTAACCGCAAAATATCCAATTCAAATAAAATTTACTACAACACGCGTAGGTAGGTATATTTTAAAATTGGTCGGTATATTAAAGTCACCCTGTACAAGTCGTCTGTCTTAGCAGACGCATACCGCTCGCTTTTTCGATTTATGTAGTCGCTTTAATTGGGATCCCCGCTACCCTTCCGCCAAAGCCCTAAGGCTCGCGCAATTCGTTACGTTAGTCTTGGGAAACCTGCATACAGTCGCAAAAATAGGGTGACAAATCATCCGGACAGCTACCGCCCTCCACCTTCTTTATTCCAACCAGCCCTTAGGTGAAAGTAATATTACTTCCACAAGATGACTGCGTTATTTACAGACTAACTAAATCGAGGGTGAACTGCGCTAAATTGGATCCGCACAAAAACTTACACATCTAATTTTGAATTTCGCGACATTCATCTCCTTAATACAACATAGTTTCGTAACTATACAACAAAATTAGACCGACATGAAAGTGTCTCAAATTAATGCGTCTCCTAATTTTATTAACGACTTCCAATTGATAAAATTAAGTTAGAAACTAAGGGATTTGGTGGGATCTCGATGGAATACCATCAATAAACCAATCGGGTCAAATAAACACGAGCAGTAAATCAATGTGACCAAGGGGACCAATGTACATACTAACCCTTGTGTGATACATCTTTCGATTGTTATTACAGTGTTTACATACATAAACTAACCCCTTCAGAGCAAACACTACTATACCCGAACCATCAGAACAATTGCGGCGTTCGAAACTCGAGAAAAGAAAATTCTTATCGCGTAAAAGAAAAACTCTAATTATAAGATGGCTAATTTATAACCAAAAGTGAGATAAAACGAAGGGAAAGTTAGTGGAGAAATAAATAAGAGGTGGGTGGTTATCAAAAGTTTTTTATATTGAGGGCGCATAATGCATTTATATTGTCCTTCTGGGACCCAAGGGATACCAGTTTTTCTTTTTAATTGGCAAAACCTCAATGGTGATATAAAAATAAAAAAGAAACTTGTGATCGTGTATAGGTGGTAAGGGAGAAGTAAAAACAAAAAACAGATTAAAAACGATGGCAACGTTCATCTACACTTTTTACATTTTTTTTAATTCATTAAGGCGCTCGCATTAAAATGATTAGCCTTATTAAGTGCATACACCCTTAATTGTTTTAATAGCATTATTTCGAGTGTCTGTTTGTTGCATTTTCCAGACACGAGCGAGTATGTTATGTAAATTAAAAGCAACATAAAATTTTTAATTAAAGAAGAGTGAGAGGCGTTAGAACTTTGTTTATGTGATTGTGATTAGAAAAATGTGTAAGAAATAAAAGATTATTAATCCAAGACTAATTAATTAGATAAATGAATCATTAATCTAATCTCTTTGGCACGATTCCGTGTTAGGTAATAGGCGTGACCCGGATGGAAGCCATCGATACTCGATAATTCGGTGATTTTGTGTCGTCCACTACCACAAATTAACTGGTGCACCCCAGATGTTTTCAACCCCCGCCCCGGGCTAAAATTATAAGAAACCGACAAAACATGCCGAGCTAATATTTTTTGATGTCAAAAATTTTTTCAAATTAAATTTAGCAGATGTAGGTATAAACTGTATCAAAATGTGATGTTCTGCACATGTGTCACAAAAAAGAGTTTCCTTGTGTACTACACCTACAAACCCTAATATATTTCACGCTGTGAATCTGTCTAGCCCTCGTTAGCGCTGTTAATGAGACACAAATGATGTTAGAATTTAAATTTGATGTAGAAACATCCGTTTGGCACGAAAAAGAGAAATTGTAACAAAAGTCTTAATATGCGATAAATTTGAAATATTAATGTTAAATCAAGTTTTTGGGCATGCGGCAAATATCCATCACGAGTTCCACCCTAAAAGCAAAATCCCTTTGGGATTTTGGGTATGCTGACCTGGCAGCCATAATACACCGACGTTTTCGTAGACTTGCTAGCACCACCCTCGAACGCACCTCATCAACGATGGCATCCCCAACCAAAGGCAACCATAACTCACTGCTGTTCTCGAGGGCTTCCTCATGGTTAACTCGCGACATTGATAAATATCGCATTAGTTTTAAAATATCTACCTACAAAATTAGTTACGCTAAACATATGTTTCTATTTATGTATTTTATGAGTGCGGGTCCGGATTAGTCGACCGCGATTTTGATACCAACCAACCTTAAATTAGTATTTTCCATTTTCCAACTTAAATATTAAATTACAATATTTGCTGACTTTCCATTACAAAATATAGCTGACACGATTGAACTTGAGGTCAATAGGATTAGTTACCTATATTTAATTAGGCGTCTTTCCTTCAAACCTTCACGAAAAAATTTTTTTTGGGGCTAAGACGGTATTTTAGCGAATAACTGAACAGGAATTTTATAACATATTGTGCAACGACCATGGTTACTTCAAAAAAAAATAGTAGATACTATAATGTTGGGAAAAATTTTTTTCAGAATTTGACTCGAAAAGTGGCACAAAAATTTTATTTATCTTTATTGGTTACAATTGTAAAAAATATACCTTTAGTTTTAGGTAAGCGATGCATCATTATTCTCTGCTGACTCAGTGTAAAGACAGATAAACGTTCACAATGAATTGTAGTGTGGTAGCTTGTGGTTTACCCCTCGGAATATTTAATTGAAACTATCTTGGAATTGACAAAATTATTTTATAATTGCAAGAGTATTTTTGAATTAAAGAGAAATTAGAATTGTTAATACGAATTTAAACAAACCAAAAGGTCTAGAAGATCCCCTACAATACTTTCAGTCAACTAAATCGATGTAGCAGACGAATTATACCCCTCTATATTTCTCGACTGTAAATTCATATGTAACATTTATTTTTACTCTATAATTATGAACTGTTATTATTCTAAAACATCAATTATGTCGGGCTGAGGGTATATTCCAAACCCCCAGTTACCCCGTAACTTTTTATCTTGATTTTCTTTTATTCATCTTTACATTATAAAATTAACTTTATTTGTTAAAATTAAGTTATTAAAATTTTAAGATATTTTTAAACTGTATAAGGGTACATAAACACACAAAATCAGTGGTATAAAGCTTAAATCGACATGCTACGAAGCGGGAGACCGTGGTTCAATGCTTGGTTGCGCCAACTGCATTGATGTGATCTAAAAGCCCAAGTACCTTGGGGTAAACTCGCCAACACGCATTGGTAAGCGTGGCGTCTAAAAGTCTACTAACCTCTCAAATAAAAATAAGAGAGGCGTGGATGAATATACAAGCTAAGAAGAAGAAAATTATTCCAAATTCAAAAATGTTTTGTTGCTAAATTTTCAATACTGGCCTATCAAACAAAATCTTCCAATGTCTTTTACAATTTTTGCCATGAAATAATCGCATCATATCCGCATTAATGTAGGACAATCAACAAAGAACAGTGAGAAATATTGTGACAGTAATCTGAAAATTGCATTTCCGAACTAATTTTTAACATAGTGCACGTTATTTCTTCATAAAGTGCTCCATGACTACTAATTCATTTAATTAAACAAATATCTGTTTTAACTTTAACATTAACATCATTAATTAATTGCATTTTCATCATATATTTATGAAAGACGCCGTGTAAATGCTAAAAAAAATTATCGAAAAGCGCGTGGCTTTAGATAAAATATTCGAAATAAATTTTAAACTTAAAAAATTATGGTTTTCCACAAATACAATGCATATTTGTGTTTCCTTATTACTGAGTTTGACGTTTAACAAAAATATTATTTTAAATGAAAATACCTTCACAAACTGTGAACAGTAAACCAAAAAATGTACTGCTATTAAAAGACAATAATCTGAAAGCCAATACAATAAATATTAATTTCAATTTAATAAACGGCCAGTTTTTGTATTAATTTTTAAAGGTAAATATTAATTGCTCTGTTAGAATAATGTTAATGTTAACGTAATGTTAACGATACCGAGCTTTTCATTATAGTAGATTATCAGAAAGATAGCTTTAGATTGGAGTTTTTATAAACATTACGTTAACATTTTATAAAATTTCATCAAATTTTACGTTTCTTACATAATTATTATAGTATAATGTAAAATTAAATATTTTAATGTACCTATAAATCAAATATTCAAATTTACATAATAATCAAATCTATTAAGATTTGTTAAATTAATGTTAAATCAAAAATTTCGTAAAATTTTATAAAAATGTAAAATTTATTTATAATTTTTCAAAATGAATTTCTAGATTAGCTTAGATTTTTACATTATCTAACTTGAGGTCAAATAAGTTGTAAATAGAACGTAGTAAATTTAGCAAATTATATTTTTAAGATTTTAAATTGACTTCTACTGAATAATTATTTTTTTATTTTATGAATAAAATGAATAATTAATTTATGCAATGTGGCAATATTGCATTATCTACGCCAGGAATGAATATACATTTTATTTAAATTAAAAAAAAACGTGAATCAAAGCCAGATTAACATTTTACATCATTTATATTGTCCAAAATTAATTCGATATTGATTCGGATAATTTCCACAAAGTTGTAAACAAAAATGTTTTTTTATATTATAATGTAAAATTAAATATTTTAATCTATATTAAATCAAATATTCAAATTTACATAATAATCAAATATATTAGTACTATTTGTTAAATTAATGTTAAAAATAATTATCCAACGAATACTATAGAATTGCAATTACAATAATTTATTCTGTTTGGAATTTATAATATTATAATGTCCATTATTCGGTATGCAGCCGTCTGATTGTAAATCGTGAAACAATTTAAAAAATTCTATAAATAATTTTTTTTAAATCAATTTCTGCGTAGAGCAATATTAACCTCAAAATAACAACAGAGTGTTATTTTCCACTTTTCAAATTTATTTTCAAACCTAGGAGTTAAAATGCTCTTAATTACATATTTTCTGAATCAAAATGAATATTCTTTATTAATTATTTCCCACTTTAAAAATTTTAAGCATTAAATTTTCGCCGTGTTGTATATTCTAGACCATGTTTGAATTCATTTTATTACATTTTATAATTGTTTACCTATGCCAAATTTACCCCATCACCAAGTGATAAGGTAAAAAATAGGTTTGAAATGTTTTTTTTTAAACAAATTTACGTATAACTACTGAAAAATAAATGTATTTGTTTCAAATACTTAATATTGTATTAACTATAATTTTTTTCAAAATTGTCGATAAACGCTGAGTGCTTTTGCCTAAATAGACCGAATAAAAATATTTGTTCCTGCGTTAAAACTAGAACCACTGTTTTCTTCCAAAAGTACAAAACAAAGATCAAAATTATCAAAATAAATTTATGATTTAAAAAAAATATTAATACCAAAGTATAATTTTGAAGTAAGATGTAATTTAAAAATTTTTTTCAAACGTTTGGTTTTCAAGTTGCAGAATGGAAAAGGCATATTGTGTGTGATTTTACACAGTAAATCAGTGTGCACTATTGGAGAATTAAATCACGCGGGATATTAAATTACAAGCGTGAGAAATAAACGAATTGATACAACCTAATTGTTTGATATAATTAATTTTAAGACGTTGAGGAGAAAAAAACCTAAAATAGTAGAAACGATAAAATCGAAAAACGAATAAATTTGTAAAACTAACAATAGATACATACGAAACGATAACTTTTGGAGAGAAAATTCCAATAAAAATAAGGAGTGCCGCATTTTCTTAATCACTACAAACATTCAACCATCTGCCTCAAAACTGTTTTTTATGGATTTAATTTAAGAAGATGAAATTTATTGCGAATGTGTTAAAAACAAAACTTGGTTATAATTTCTAATTGTTAAATAAATAAGCAGTGAGGAAGCTTGACAAGGCTCATTAAAAAGTATCAACAAACATTTGAACAAACCAAAAACGACCGTCCATCATCCTAATTGACTTCGGTGTATTTTTGAAAAACCAACACATGTAAGAATCTCATCAAGACTTAACGGAACCCTTGTTGGTCGGCGTGAGAAATTAACTCTAAGTAGGTGGGTGTATGTAAAACGAAGAAACTCGGGGTGAGAGTGGAAGATACGAAAGTAATAAATCTTAAAATTCTGTATAGGCAGGTCTTGCAGCATTGTTACCAACCATTTTGAGCAACATTTAAGACTCCCCGTCGATGCAACAATTCTCCTCTAATTACTTCACTCCAGAAACTAATTTATAAAAACAAACACCCACAAAATATTAATTAATATGTGCAATTAAAACAAAGATTTAATATTTAGATGGGGCATGTACTTATAATGAAAGCCAAGTAATAATTTTAAAACATGGTAGGTATTTACGTGTTGAGCATAACTTTGAAAGTTTACCTAAGACTTTCAAGCTGTAAACATGTCTTCCAGTTAAGCCTATAACACAATCTTAGGCAAAATTTGTAAGGAAGATGTTAAACGTTTAATTTAAATGCACGGTTTCATAAGCTGTATTGCTTTTCCTACAAGAAGTTTTGCTCAAAACAAATTTGCAAACACACCGAAATTAAAAGAACATTTTCGGCACTAAATTTGCTTTGGTCTACTACAAGTTACAAGATTCAAATAAATTTTACGACCACCAATTAGAAAAGGATTATTTTTGTAGGTAAACCCCCATCAGGTGGGTAAACTTACACCCGTTAGAAGCGACCTCCCATATTTTAGCCCTAATGAATTATCTTGATTACGGGAACAACAAAACTAATATGTGATCGTAAATAACAGCGTTAGAACTGTAGAAGATATGTCTGTGTGAAAAAATTTTGAATATTTTAAAAGAATAAAACAATACTTTTGTGCATTATCTAAAAACCTGATACTTAAGAAGTTCCGATCAAACGTCGCTGATAAAAGCTGCAAGTTGTAGCAATAAATTTAAGAATAGTTGAAACGAGGAAATACGCGTGCATCATATCTCAACATCTGAGTTACCTAAGCCATCATGATTTATAACATTTGTGAATATCGTGTTGGTGTTTCAAAATTCAAAAAGTTGCAACCTTGTAAGTTTTATCCCAAAATATATAAATAACACAATAAAAAAATTCGAAAGATTTCACAAGGAATTCTTTATTCAGAAAAGCGTACAAGAACGTGGCAATCGTTTATCATCATTAATAATAAAAACTCATTACGTAACCACGGTAAGTGCAGATTCTGGAATATAAATAATTACGTTTTGACAGAAGCAGTTAGAAATTATGTGCCTTAAGTCACCCACGCTACAAATAAACTAAAAACTACTTCGTACATCTCACACTATTTTGTAATTAGTACTTGAAGAATTTTTCACAAAACATTGTACGAGGAAAACTAGAAGCAGAAGTCAAAGAAATTCAAACTAAATTTTTTTAGTTGCGTTGTCGACTTGGGTAAGATTTACAGTTTATATGTGTATAGAGAAAACGGTAAAAGAAAAAGCATAAATTAAATAAAAGCTTAGAAGATAAGGTCAGACATTTAAACTGTTAATTTTAGAAAATTCTGGCCTGCCTGAACAGTTGCATGCATATTTACAGCGTGAAATACAAACAAAATAAAGATTCTTTCAAATATCGCTGTAAATATCAATCGTACAGATAAATACCAAAAACAAATATTCAAGAGGGGTAAATTATTTACAAAAAAGGTATCTTATACTTTTTTCCTAAAATTGGTATTTTTGGAGTAAATTGGGCATACAGGTGGAAAACTTGAGCACATGTCGCATTCTGTGCTATATTATCGACCTCGGTTGCAGTGGAGAATACGCGCCAAAGATATGTCGTTGTTATATATTGATAAGGCCCGTAAATTAAAACAGCTACTGTAGATTTTTTAAAAACCTTTTATATATTTTTAAGCAACAATTTTTTTACACCCTTTTTGAAGTTTTTGAAGAATTCATAACAATTAGTAAAAGCTCGTAAAATTATACATTAAAAACAGTCTAGTATGAAAATAATATAATAGATACTAAATACATCGAAATCCAAATAATTCATTACGAAGAAAGTAATTTTTAACTTTGTTCTTGCTCTTTTTGAAATACACTTTTAAAAAATGTAAGAATGTTTTAGGAGTGTACTGATTTTTGTGCTGGAAGTCAATTGCGGTGCTAGTATTTGGCTAGCTGTTCGATTTGTGTCTCTGAACCTAAAAAATTGCTTTCAGCTTTTAATACACAATATACTATTTCACCATGAGCAACAAGCAATAGCTGCTTTTATTGAGGGGGGGGGGGAGATAAAATAGTGCACTTGAAAGAAGAAATTTTGTTTTAATGCAGTTTTTCTAATCCTGACATTAATATCAGACGGTTTGCAACAAAATATTTATAAAACTCTGAGAAGCTAGTATCTCCCCTTCTAGGAGTAGTACGATACCTGGCACACAAGTTTAAATATTTTCTAATTAAATTATGATAACTAAGGGCGTAAATTAGATACATACTATGTATATAAACATTAAATTTTATAGATCATTCAAAATTTCGTGTAAAAAGGAGAAAAATTTTTGGGTGTAAATTGCACTCAAAAATGACGAATTTAGTTAGACAGTAAATATTTGAAACTACCTGACAATAAAAAATTCAAATATCCCTAAAGCAGCCAGAAACTGATCTAGAAAGACAGAATCTTCGCTTTTAAGTTCATTCGAATATAATTAACGAAATCCAATTTAAAATAAATATATTTAAAATATTAATAGAAGCACGATTAAAACAAATATTTATTGAAATAAACAAAACAAATATTAAAATATTGAATTTTAACTGTTAAGTAAAGAATACATACTTACATAGAAAAATAATATTTAAAAAACAATAAAAATGACAATATTTAACATGTAACAGATTTGAACTTAGAATATTTGAATAAACCAGAAAATGAATTTTGAAAAAATTACGTTATAAAAATGATATTAAATAAGTTTAAAATAGAACAAGTTAAATAAACGTTAAAATATAAATTATTTATTTTTTGAGCTTTTAGCGAGTTGTATCGCCTTCATCAAAATAATAATAATAAGAAATATACATGGAAACCGCAATATAACGTATTGTCATCTGAACGATCTATAATCTAAAAGTTCTTGAAAACAACGGTACAACTCGTTGAAAGCTCAAAAAATAAATAATTTATATTTTAACATTTATTTAACTTGTTCAATTTTAAACTTGTTTGATTTTATTTATCACAAGTTAACAATTAATATATTTATAAAAATTATAAAAATTTTAAAATAAAAACTATGTAATACGATATAAAGACCCCTATTTCACAATTATTTTTGATCATATAACATAAGAACAACGTAAAAATAATGAGAAGCAAGAAAAAATATACCAAACAAAAATTAAAAGAATTAAAATTAAAAAATCAAGATATTTAAAAAGTTTTTTACTTTAAATTCAATGTGACTTACCAAATAAAACCAAATAACTAAACTGAAACGTTGTCACGTGTTTAAATGAAAGTTTTAAGGTTAAATAAATAGAATGTATCTTATGACGGTACAACCGGATTTAAAGTGGAGATCGCACTGCGTCATCTATTAGTCACTTCAAAAAATAACTGTTGTTTATTTTAACATTACATACTACTAACTACCACAGTAAATACTTTAAAATTAATTTTTTAAGATACTTTCCAAATATTTATTGACCTCCTAAGAAGTGAATACAGTGAAACTCGATTAATAAAAGACTAATTTAATAAAACCAGTCGCAAAACATAAACATAAACTTTTCGTCTTTGTGACCGGGGGGTCTGGGGGGTATGGAATACCCTCCAGTACACCAATATTTGTGCTAAAAAAACTCTTAAAGCAAGCAATCCTGAATATCGTAAAAACTCGCGTGTTTGATTTCTCATTGTTTACATTGCCTTAATATTTTAATTTAGGAGAACGATGCTCCATCGGCTTTCCTGTACCAGCCGCCCCCGAAAAATTTAAAATAACACGTATACTTTTAAATTATTTATAAGAAATAAAAAATGTTTCGAAGTTACCCTAAAAGAATTTCTTATCTTGAGATAATTAAAGTTTTTGATTTGAGCTTATTTATAAATTCAAAATTTGAACAATATGCTTAAATTTAAGATTTATGCTTATTATGTGTTCTACTGTCCAATTACTAAATAACACAAATGCACAAAAACAATGTTTCTGTTTGTTTGAGTAGTTCACTTTATTCAGCGACAGATATACGTAATATATTTGAAACTAATGAAGCAACTGCTTCGGGCCAATAATACAACATTATTATTTATTAGTTATTATGATAAATAACCAATCAAAGTGACTAATTTTATTGGAATATAATTTAGAGAAATTTTTTTTTGCGTTTTCAATTCTTTGATTATGTTTCCAATTTGTTTCGCGAGTAACCGGATGTTATGGAATACCCTTTAGCAATGAAAACTTAATAACTCCTTTTGGCATGCGAGTAAAAAGAAAAAGATTAACTGGAGGGTATTCCATACCCCCAGATTTTCACTTACGACTACGCTTTGTAGAATTTCAGTTTAATTAAGCTCATCTTATGATTTTATTGTGAAACAGGCTCGCAAGTTTTTAACTTTGCAATAAAGAATTTTTAGGAAAAAAGACTTTTTATTATAATATATTACTATACTTAATTTGCTCTAAAATTTAAAAATTTAAATTTAGTTCCCGTTTATTACTGATCGTCTTCATTTAAGATTTCTCGATCAAAAACTCAAAGTATTCTAGAAAGTTTTCAGAAAACAATATTTTTGATTTTATTGAATTTATTCCTGATTTTAACCCCTGTACGATGTCATCAAATGAAACCGTAAATTTGAAAAATGCTAACAGCAGCTAAAGACACTTCTAAAATCAAAACATGAAAAAACTAATTTATGAATATAAATTATAATATAACGTCTTTTACAAATTTACAAAAGTGAATTTAATTAAAAAAAAATAATATAAAATAAGAAAATAATTTAAAAAATAACACTAAGAAAATTCGAATGAACCAAATGTGTCTAAGTAACATCTTCAATTTAAAAAATGAAACCCTTTCCACAGCTTTCTTACAGGCCGTAATTAATCCCATTTTAATGCCTGGAATCGTCCTGTGACAAAGTTATAGCAACGTTGACAGAGATATGCCAAGGTGACTGCCAGAGACGTTATTTTATGATTATAAGAATTTAAAATAAAATTTCGTATGTGAAGTTTCAAGTTTGAAAGTTTAAATTTTAGGTGAATCATAGCAATATAATTATGTAGAATAATTACATAAACATTAGTTGAGATAATTCGAATATGTCAAATGAGTGGTGGCGATTCTAGACACCAAATTGAACATTACGTTGTAAATCCTACAGGATATTATTTGAAAATATTAATTTATTATCCACGTAATATTCCTAGTAATTCAATTCGCAATGGAGCCAATGTCCATTTTTTCCACATGAAATTAACCTATATGGTCTGAAAACCACAGCAGAAACCGCCATTCCATAAATGTACAAAAATTTTGGAAACACGTTTGTACTTCAAGATCTTAGGTATATAGCATTTTGCTTCCTAGATGATTAAAATTGTAAAATCTTTAAAGAAGATCGTCCAGTTTTTAGCTCATTGTCGGTACTACAAAAAATTAAAATTAAATTCGTCAACCTTTTTCAAGCACGTTTATTCCATCTAGAACTGGTATTCCACGCTGGAAAGAAAAGCTGGTCGATGATTTAAACGGACTATTAAATGGCGATTTAATAAACGTCTAAAAAAATAGAGTTTATAATCGAGTATTTTGTTGTTATAAGCAAAGTACACACTCTTTAAACTGACAATTACTTTGTTTACGATAAATGTATAGATTATAGGTTTGCATCACTGTGATTATCAATGTCCGCCAATAACATTGCAACGTGCATCGTCTATTCACTTTAATTTCAACTTGGGAGGTCTTCATCCACATTTCTTTTTATGCTGTTGTTATGTTCTTTAGTATGCGTACATCATAGGCGAAAGATTTCTGATGCCCTTTCTTAAATCATTAATCTCGCAAAACGATTATTATTAAAGTAAATGTCATCGAATTTACTGGGAGCTTTAAGGCGTGCAGATAATTAGAGTTATGAATGAATTAAGTAAGTAGCATTTGTATTTAAATTGCCGTAATGAATGAACGTAATTATAGGTTGTAAAATTTGTGTGTAACTTTGAAGCAATTATTACACTGCAATAAATTATTTATTAGCTGTGTAGGTGAATTCGAGTGCAACTGCAAGTATAGAGATTTCAACATTAAAATTTAAATAGTCCAAGAGTCCCGCGTGGCTGGTTGATAGGATATTGTGTAGGTGTAACTGAATAATAGAGCTTTACAAAACAATCCCTTGATGCACTTTATGAATACTATAGATCTCTTTCCATGCATTTGTGGTCGTGTCTTGCAAATTGTGTGCAAAATCGCACCTTTTCCAACGCTCAATTACAATATCGAACTGTAGACTACTACTGCGCGGGTGTTTGATTAAAATTACATGTAAACTTGCTCGTTGCTTGTTTTACATTCCATTGTTTGCAGACAAGAACAAAGAGATTTCGTGCCGCATTTCTTCCAATGCTCGACATAAGTCTTAATTTTTTCACGAAATCTCAATGAAAATTTACATTCTATACTAAAAAATTTTGTTTACTATTCCATTATTCCACTATTTTACCATATTTGCGATCTTCTTTAATACCCGGTGCTAATTTTTGAAATCCAAATGCTTTTTTCCGTTTCAGGGATTCGATTCGAAGAAAAGCTTATCGGGTTTCTAAGCCAATCCAGCTACAAGTACCATAAAGGAATTGATTGAAACGTTAAAAGTAAATCATTTTTTGTCGACTCCATATCCATAGGCAGAGTACGACCATTCCCATGTACACTAATTATCTGACAACATATGTATTAAATTGGTAAATGTTTAAATCAATTAAATCGCATCCTTCAATTGGATATTGAACAAAATAATCCTTGAACAAGTTCTGCAATGTGGCAAACACCATATTTAGAAATAAAGTAAATCATAAATTCCTAAATAGTACTTTAATTGATCATAAAATCTCATCTAGAAACATACGCTTAAGGTCATAAAGCTTTCTAACAATACGGCATTCTTTAAATAAATAATAAAAAAATTAATTTATTACCACACTGGAAAATGATAATCTGATTAATCATAATTGACGGTAGCATAATTATAAACCATTAAGGAGTTTAGTTACAAGCTTTTAAACCTGTAATTATACTAACAATGATGGGCGGGTTTCGTATCCACGTGACACCACCAGTATTTACCCATTGACAATATTCTACACTACCTACACAAAATACATCTATTGTTATTTAACAAGTTTTAACAATTCCAACAAAAATTTATATGTGTATTTCTTTTTCCTTGTCATAATAAAGAATTATGAAATTTGAGAATAAAGGAAAGAAGCACCGGGCGTAAATCAACCTAAAAATTTCGTTAAAAGTAGAAAATTCGTTGCTTGTTCCACATAATTCGAATTATTTACTTGTATACACATGAATAGCAACAATAAATTTTACTATTTTTCATCGATCAACGCTAATATAATGAATGTTGTTACAATATCAAAATTCGCTAAATCAATTTGAATTTAAAGCTATTAAAAGAGCTACATAAATAAAAGTGACTTTATTGTTAATATAAATTAAAAATTTTGCAGTGATATATCAAAAAGTTTGCAGGCAAATATGGAGAATTGTTCCACGTTGAGTTACTGTTTATGCAAACATTTTCGTCATTGCTGTCAGTATTTGAAATCAAAATAAAGAAAAAAGACGGATTAGCGTGCGAAAAGCCCAAACAGTAATCCTAAAATAGTTTCTCACTTTGTATATTTAAATGCGATTTCGCTTTGTTTGATTATTGCCAGCATTTTTAATATGGTACAGGGTTGCAAAAAAGTGCCTTTCTCAATTATTCAATTGCGGTGACCATTTTAAGATCTGAATTAATTATATCTTGTGTGCAATCGTTAAATCATGCAAATATGTTCGACACGAATTGTTTACCTGATTCACGAATACTATAATTACAACTTCCAAGTTGGGTGATACAAGATCAAGTCATAAGGACTGAATACAGCTAAAATGAAAACAAATTAGCATCGAAATGAAGCGAATTTAAATTTCTCTTACCGATGAACCAATGAAAAAATTTTTAATTACGTAACCGCTTAACAAAAATTACAATCCTTGTGAAATATGACATTTAAAAAAGGCAAAACCTTACAAAATTTAGCAATAACTATCCCAAAAATCGCTTACTGTAAATTTATACCCATAAGTACCAATTCCAAGCACGTGCGTTGTAGAAAACTGCACATATACGCGGTTATTCTAACACAAACAATAATTCACGTTGATTTACAACGTAGCACTAAATTAACTATTTTGCGTAAAATATATAAAAAAAAAATCGAATTTGAGAGTAAAGTGGTGTACTCCAAATGGAGTGGTGGGAAAGTTGAAAGTGATTTGAACGATACCTCTAAAAGGTCATTACTTCTTCGGTTATCTGGATTGACAAGCTTTTTAACGAGAGCATTAAAAAATTGCAGTTAATTAAATAATACTGCGATTGCAGAAATGTAGCGTCTGGAAGGCACCAGCAGACGCAATAAGAACTTGCACCTGTCTTACAACTGGTGTTCCGGTCTTCAGTAGTCTTTTTGCAAGAGAAAATATTTTAATAATATTAAATAATTCAAAGACCTGTCTCAAGTTCCATCCATTTCTCGATGATAAATCGATTTATCTTTAGTAATACGACTTTTGAATAAGGTATAAGTCTTACGACGTGTTAAGAGTATGAAAGAAGACCAAACGAAAAAGAATGAAGCAACTTGGCCAATTAAAATTTTCTTAGTGCGGCATTCGTTATAAAGAATAAGCCGGCTTTTATCGCCATGCTGAATGCGTTGGAAATGAGAATCCAATTACAACTTGGTAAAACCTTGCGAAGCGTCAGGCATGTCTCGACTTCGTGCTGGACGAACGAGAAACTAACAGCCTCTGTCTTTCCGCACAACATAAAATTCCTATACGGAACAAGGAATTAAAATTCCGTTTACTTGTAAAACTTAACTTGTCAATCTCTAATTAACGTTTGTGTAAGTATGATCGATTTCCCACCAGGAACATTATCCATAATTTGCATGGTGCTCACGAGAGAAAACGCATAAATACCACTTTTTATGCGCTACGAGATTCTACTAAGAGTTTCAGAAGAAAAAAAAGTTGCAAATTCATCTATAAAATAGTAATAATGGTCGTGTGAATGAATCGATAGTTTATCCCTATATGTACCTAGGTAAAACTAAGAAAGGAATAAGACATTGCATGTTATCATAGTATTGCAAATAAATCTACCATCTGCTGCTTGTTAAAATTAACTGTTTTCCGTAACAAGAATCCTCTTCAATTTTGAACAAAGGGAAGTATCAAGAATGAGGACAAAGACTCGAAAGTGTCAAATATGATTTAAGGGTAACAAGCCTTCGGGATTTTAAATATAACGCACACGCCTTTATAACTTATTCGAAATCGAGTTAAAAGTATAAAATTGGCATCTGTCCTATTGGATGTTCAATAACCAATCACCTCACCCTTATTCCAATGACATCAATAAGTAATAAGTGCTGCTACGTGACCCGTAATGTAATATGTCTACATTACATTTCCCTTACGCATGAGTCACTTCATAAGCCTACGTAATATATGAGAAAATATACTACCAGATAATGCCCACTTTCCTACTTCATTGTCATAGTGTTAGTACACCATCAAATAAATTCAAAATTGTATGCTAATTGGATGCCATAGTCCGTAGAATGGGATTCCAATCCAGATGTATGAATATATTAACATACTAAACACATTCCCTATCTTAATAACAATAGAAAAATTAACAGAAAGTTTCGGTTTTTGCAAATTCATCAACATATTATTACTAAAAACACAACGACATCCGAGCCTTTTTTTTAGTAGGAAATTGGTTTCAGTAATAGATGTAGAAAACAAATCGCATTCAATAAATTCATTTCTTTCTATTTTAGAAAAAATGAGCTGGTCGCTATATAAACTACGATTTATTTTAGTCGGAAAAACGGAAATTATGTATTCCTTTGTATAAGTATACACCGAGAAAACTGTTATTTTAATATAAAAATTAAATGCAATAAATCACAATTAATAATGGCTTTATATAAAATAACATATAATGTACATACTACGCAGATTCTTCTGTAAATTCTTCATAAGATTAACATGAGAAACGTTTTTACTGACGGCAAGACTGACGGTAGGTACTCTAGATATTTCAAAAACGATTCCCATGTTAATATTATGGAAGATTTGCTGCAGAACCCGCATAGTTTATCTACTCGCCTATATACTCAGCACAGAGACCACTTTTTTAGAATCTGGCGTCAAATACAAATTTTTGGTACAACAATTTACTATACGTTTAGCCAACGTATTAAAACGTTTTAGTGTGAAAACGCCTTTAAGATTCATTTACTTTATAAAACCGCAGCGAGCGAAGCGAATTACTAATGCTGGGCGTAATTACTATCTGCTGGCTTCAAATTTGGCAATCACAGTCTAGTGTATGGCAAGATTTGCAGGTTTCCTAAATCGTTAAAATCCATCCAAAACTATTTAATATAAAGATTTTTCAAGTTTTCTTAAACCCTTGACTGCAGTAAAGACTCCACGAGGAAATGTATTACTACGCTCGAAAATTGCTTTGCTTGTGCTAATTATTAACTCTGTTTGGTTAAGACTTTTAATTTAAACAAATTGTTATTAGACAATTATTTAAATAAATTCTAAAATTAATTTCCCGAATTATAATGAAAATGTGGTGTTAAGAGACGAATTTGAACTATTTATAAATTATTCTATTCAGCTACAGAACACAATGCGATTACTTCATCGTTAAGTTGTAAAATGTTATAACATTTGGAAGTTTAAAATTATTTTCGATGTAGTACAATGCTTTATTAAACAAAATAAATTTTGTTCTATTCGTTCTCGCCAGATCGCGGTCGCGATTTGCACTTAGATGGATGACCGCCTCGCGGTCTTTTTTTAAGTTCGTGGTTGATGCACCAGACTAATTTACTAGTACCACTTTTTTAAAACGCACAAAAACTTTTAAAAACATAGGTTGCCACAATAGTATTCCATACGCTTAGGTTATTACATTTAATACGTTGATCCTATAGTTTATAATTAAACCAATCAGAGGTTTTTTAACTTAAAACAAAGCTGTCAGATTAAAATCCGACAAGTTACTGTTCTGTGGCGTAACAATAATTCTAATAAATCGAACAAAAATCCTGAGTTTGTTTATTATTCAACCAATAAACCTAATCGTATAAAAATTATTATTAAAAGAAGATCAAGATAAAATAGCATGTTACGCATTAAAGGACAAAAGTGATCTTACTTAATCTTGTATACGACGTAATTCCAAAACTGATTAGTTATTCTAAAAATTTGAGAGATTTAATAACTGCTTGGAATTATTGGTGATTAGAAAAATATACTTTCCCCTTGACCTAAAGCAATAGCTTCTGCTTCTCGGCCAAACCAAATGTCAAATGTTTCTCAATCTGGATTCGGTAAACCATATGTCACGCGGAGATGCTATATTTGGTATTTCCCGCCCACTTTGGAATCATATCGGTTGCGAAAAATATTCATGACTGTTGATCGTATGCAGAGGTTTAACGCCCCGAGGGCCAGAGAGCTCTCGTTAGTCCTAATAAACTTTCAACACTTTTTTCAACATTCTGCTCTTCACCCCGCTCTCGAGACCACGTTACGCTAAACTAACTGCGAATATTGTATGTAGCTTTCCCTAATTTTATAGAATCGTTATAATACTTCAGATAATTCACATGCATATTTAATTATTCAATATTGTAACCGGTAACCAGCGGTTAATCCAATACTAAATAGGGAACAGTGGCGATCGCTTGATGGTTAACGGAGCAAAGGATTGCTTCAATTTTTAAACAAATTCGTTTGGTCAATTTACACTAATAATCAAGGACAAAAGGGAAGAAAAGCGATAGTATAATTTAGGGAAACTTTTTCGATTAATTTTCACAATCAAAGCAGAGTCTTGTGCAGAAATAAAACTCATCAGAAATAAGCAAAAATTTAGATTTTTAATTCTATAGATAATAATAATAAGCATGCATCAAAATTCCTAAATTCTATTATTTACAAGGGCAATATGCGGTTTAATCCCTACTTTACCCTAGAACCAAAAAATTGTTGACATGCGTTAATTAATAGTTCGACTATCGACTAATTTTAATTTTCAAAAAAATGTGTGTTAAAAGTGTTAGATGGTGATTTGTGTTAAAATTTAAATGTAAGTGCCAATTTTGTGCTTATTAGTGTAAAATAAGCCAATAAAATAAGTTGTTTACAATGTTGACTTTTGAAATTCAAGTTTGAAACTATTTTATTGGCTTAAATGAGTATTTGTTTAGATGAAATTAAAAAAAAAATAAATAAAAACTAACCTGCTCCGTGCCCTAATGGAAATGTGGAACCTAAGTGAAGAAAAACACAATATGAACCAACGTAATTTTATATCGTATTTATACTTACAGCAAAAAGTGCGAATAAGAAATTAATTGCTCTAATTATTGTAATAAATTGAATTAATTTAATATTAATAAAACATGTGAAAATGGGTAAGAAATGTTGTCTTTGCGCTACCGTTTCCGCTTTTAATATTTTATTTTTTAATGAGTCTAGACGTTATTGCTAAGATAAACTCAACATTAAAATAAATTATGCGTAAATTTTATTTGCCATAAAAGTATCTACACGTACAGATAATGATAAATTTACTAACTTTTAACATGAAATGTGTGCATTCCGTGCAATTTTGTAATAATAAGAATGCAATTTTTTACTTTGATGAATTTTACGCATCCCTTGTTCAAAATGCATTTTCTGTTTCTTTTGTAATAGGTAAAAGCTTTTTGCTTTTTTAGGAACTAACAAAAAGTCCAAACGGTATTTCTCTTTTACCCATTCAACATACTGTAACGCAAAGGGTCGCTTAAAATACTAAAAATCAGGTTAACGATGTCGTAAAAAAAGAAAGTTGAAGCACAAAAATATATTGAACCCCAATATAATCAAGAGAACAAGCGTAACCAAAAAACTATATTTTTTGTATTACTAGAAAGTTCCCTTGTCAAAATAAACCTATTAAAATTTCTGCCCAAACAATTGCCGTTTAAATTGTTAAAAAAAAGTTAGATATTGCGAATTTTGCAAAATCCTTCGAGGCTGGGTTCTTGAGATTGAAGTTATCTTAAAATTAATACCTGGTCGATACTTTAAAGCCCCTTAGTCAAACAAACCAAATTCGCTTGCGCACCTATCTGCAATGCATAATTTAAACATTTTCAAAGCCCTTATAAACTATCATAATTTCCTCCAATATTTGGTAGGTAAATAAAGCTGCAAGTGAAGATACGGCTAGAGCGAGGTAATAAAAAAAATTTTAAATTGCAAAGACGTAATAAAATTTTAAATTATATTGTAAATGGAAATATTATGTAATATACAAAATAATAAAACGATTGAATTTTAATGTATGTGGTCGCTCACTTCTTCCCCCTGCAATAAACTTAGACCCCTGGATATCTTTTTCCAATCAAACTAATATAAAAGGACGAGAATGAAACAAGTTTGTGGGGATAAATAAAGTTAGCCGAAGTAAAAATTCTGACATGAAACTTAACAGGAAATTCTATACAAAATAAAGACAGTTTCTAGCCACCCACAACTTCATGATCTTATCCAAATGTATGCATGCTGCAGATCCGAGATTTTCATAGCACGCGGCACCATAATACTTTAAGCGGAAGTAGGATTTGAAACTCTCTCGACATTCCAAACTTGCTTCCAGATTAGAGATTCTTTCGGCGTCGCGTTGATATTTCTTACGATGTAATCTCATATAAGCTCACATTTTTGTTTAGTTAATCGTACGATATCCTACAAATATGATGCAATTGAAATAAAAATACCTGAAGCTTTTGACTTTTTTCTATTATTCTTGCCCGAGTTAGATTATTTGAAAGATACGTTATATTACAATTGTAAAAGTCATTTGGCTAGAAATGGCGACGCTTGCCCCGGTGATGCATGGGCGGTAGACGCTATGCATTGGACGCCCGTGCGTCACTCCATGTCTACATACAACAATGCGTCGCGACGTCGAAGCAAAAAGTTCTATGAAATGAACTCACTTGCTTTGATTTACATGCAACAAACTGGAATAATATACCATTGTCTTGAGCTATTTACGCTACTTCCATTACATAATACAATGGAAACGCTGCAACGAGCTTCTGAAAGCTTCATCCCAATTGCAAGACTTCTCTATTTGGTAAAAATTAAACCGATTATCATATTTTACTTATAGAGAACTTTACGTTCGGTATTTAAAAAATGATAAAAAAAGACGCCCGATAAGCTAACTTCCACGTGTATGATCGGCAAAAAAATGTAAATTTTTTCCTAATATTCCAATATCGAATGTAATAAATCACGTCAATTCAAAGATTAATCGATCCATTTTCGAAACTCCTTAATATCAAAAACTTTTTTCTAAACGAAAATTGTCAAACAAGTTGGTAGACTAATGCTTCCAGAATTGCGTATTGTATTAGGTGTTGGATATAACAGTTCCGCTTCCGGTTAGGGGAGTTGAAACAGAACCGCACCGCAAAGAATTCGCAATAATAACGTTTAAACTTTACATAAAACATATTAAGCGATGAGAAAAACAGATTATAATATTTAAAAAGCGCACCCTTAAACATTAACAATTATGGATACACAAAAAAAATGATAAAATACAATAATATAAATATTGTATTTAACTTGAAATTCCATTACATCCCTGAACAAAACAGCTCTTATATCAGGTTATTACACGTTCCAATAGTCGGGTGCGATATAATATCACGGACGGCTGGATCCACCCTCGGAGGGATCAAATATGCGAGAGGGAGAGAGTGAAATAGCGTAACTGAGAGATAGACTTACACCGAAAGCGCTACATTACAGTAGGTGTTGTGTAATATACTCACAGTTGCCATTGTAACAGTTGATTAGCGATTAACCTAGGGCGATTTCAAGTGTTTGATGTAGCAATAAATTTCTCACCTAAAACAAAAAATAAAAATTTTAGTACTTTTATCACCGTAAAATTACATAGGTATGTTGGTCCTTCAAAATCCTTCCCCAATTAAAAGAAATTACTAGTTTTAACGAAATACCAAGACTCGACAAATTTTTACTCCATTCGGAAGGATTTTGAAGGATACCAAAATTGACCCCAAAGTTTAATATACCGAAGTCAATTTGATTGCAGTATAGTAACTTGTAACAGTTAATCTATGGTTACTGTGATATATAAACCACTGCATGAACTCGCATTATGTTTACAACGCGTAAATGCAATATGTCAATAGATAATTAATGGATTTTGTCGAATAGTCAAATCATTACTGCGCATTTCAGCTTCAAACATGCAAACCAATTTTTTTCTATATCTTCACAAAAAGTCGGTATTGTAAAATAAAATGCTTTCCAAAAGTTTGCAAATAAAAGACTTAACGTTTTATATTTTTTACCTAAAGAGAAAGTCGCACAGGACAAAGGGGACACTTTTTTCAGTCAAACGCACTTTCTAACCACTTTTAAGAATTATTACACAGATTGCACAGTGTCAAACTGGATTTTTAAAATGTTTTGCTCAAAGTAAACCGACTAATGATGTTATTGAAAAAAAAGAAAAGTATAATCAGCCTAGATAATTTCAAAATAAATCGATAGTTGGATTTCGCATCAGTTCAGTCGAGTTATCAACAAGTTTTCGACCCTAGACTTGATTTCCCTGGTTTCGTTATAAAAGGAGAGGACGGACAGAGACCAAAGTAGTTTTAAAAATAACTTGATGGAAAATTTTTACAGAAAGGAGTATACAAAGCACATTATTGTGTATGAATGCCAATTATCTGCTACTAAGATACTCGCGCGTATTGAAAACAAAAAGTTATGGCAATGGTGATAAAAAATAACCCGAAAATAAGTAAAAATGTATTATATGAACAAAAATCCGAGTAATTATTGTAGTCAAAGGAAAAACTCTTATCGTAGTAGGTAATCGTCCACTTTATAATTGTCAGCAAAATTCGTCGTATCCAAATCTTTTTAAAAGGGTAGCGCCCCCATATCTTTGATAATAACAGCAAAAATTATTTTTCTAGTGTAATTCCAAGTTGATAAATTTTTACTTTTTTAAATTTTTCCAAACAGCTCAACTTAACCGGAAGCATTTAGAAGAAAAATTCTAAAACAATTAAACAAAGGAAATATTTTTGTAAAAAGGGGACACTTTTTTCAGTCAAACGCACTTTCTAACCACTTTTAAGAATTATTACACAGATTGCACAGTGTCAAACTGGATTTTTAAAATGTTTTGCTCAAAGTAAACCGACTAATGATGTTATTGAAAAAAAAGAAAAGTATAATCAGCCTAGATAATTTCAAAATAAATCGATAGTTGGATTTCGCATCAGTTCAGTCGAGTTATCAACAAGTTTTCGACCCTAGACTTGATTTCCCTGGTTTCGTTATAAAAGGAGAGGACGGACAGAGACCAAAGTAGTTTTAAAAATAACTTGATGGAAAATTTTTACAGAAAGGAGTATACAAAGCACATTATTGTGTATGAATGCCAATTATCTGCTACTAAGATACTCGCGCGTATTGAAAACAAAAAGTTATGGCAATGGTGATAAAAAATAACCCGAAAATAAGTAAAAATGTATTATATGAACAAAAATCCGAGTAATTATTGTAGTCAAAGGAAAAACTCTTATCGTAGTAGGTAATCGTCCACTTTATAATTGTCAGCAAAATTCGTCGTATCCAAATCTTTTTAAAAGGGTAGCGCCCCCATATCTTTGATAATAACAGCAAAAATTATTTTTCTAGTGTAATTCCAAGTTGATAAATTTTTACTTTTTTAAATTTTTCCAAACAGCTCAACTTAACCGGAAGCATTTAGAAGAAAAATTCTAAAACAATTAAACAAAGGAAATATTTTTGTAAAAAGGGGACACTTTTTTCAGTCAAACGCACTTTCTAACCACTTTTAAGAATTATTACACAGATTGCACAGTGTCAAACTGGATTTTTAAAATGTTTTGCTCAAAGTAAACCGACTAATGATGTTATTGAAAAAAAAGAAAAGTATAATCAGCCTAGATAATTTCAAAATAAATCGATAGTTGGATTTCGCATCAGTTCAGTCGAGTTATCAACAAGTTTTCGACCCTAGACTTGATTTCCCTGGTTTCGTTATAAAAGGAGAGGACGGACAGAGACCAAAGTAGTTTTAAAAATAACTTGATGGAAAATTTTTACAGAAAGGAGTATACAAAGCACATTATTGTGTATGAATGCCAATTATCTGCTACTAAGATACTCGCGCGTATTGAAAACAAAAAGTTATGGCAATGGTGATAAAAAATAACCCGAAAATAAGTAAAAATGTATTATATGAACAAAAATCCGAGTAATTATTGTAGTCAAAGGAAAAACTCTTATCGTAGTAGGTAATCGTCCACTTTATAATTGTCAGCAAAATTCGTCGTATCCAAATCTTTTTAAAAGGGTAGCGCCCCCATATCTTTGATAATAACAGCAAAAATTATTTTTCTAGTGTAATTCCAAGTTGATAAATTTTTACTTTTTTAAATTTTTCCAAACAGCTCAACTTAACCGGAAGCATTTAGAAGAAAAATTCTAAAACAATTAAACAAAGGAAATATTTTTGTAAAACGGTTTTCCTAAAAATTCAAATGTTATTCAAGTTCTGGTGAAAATTAAAAAATTGACTTTTACCTTCTTTTTATTTTAAGATAAGTTCTGTTATTTCTAATTATGCACCATAATGTCTACCTTTATTGGGTTAAAGAATACTAATTATACATTCCAGTAGGGTGGTAACCTAGCTAGAAATTCTCAAAGTAAGTACTTTGTTTGAATTAAAATAGTAACAGAAAAATTATGAATAATTAAGTTAAATTAAAAAATAAAATTACTTTGATATATTAACAAGAAAAGTCTGAAATTTGATAACGCGAATTTATTAAAGTTTTACTGTCAAATCAAATTAACACTTAAAATTAAAGAACTCAATAATAATAAACACTTTTGAATGTCTTTCGTCAGGACTTTTTAGAAAGAAATTTTATTCTCTGCATAATTTTCCATTATAGAATTCTGTCGTATTTCTAACAGTTTTCGCAGCTTTTCTTGTTGTTTGCCATACAAACGTTGACCATTCTAAATTAAGTTTATAAATTAAATAATTATAAGTTAATAAAGTTCTTGGTATGACTAATAAAAAAACTAAAAAATTAAATTAATTAATTAAGAGAGCGTATAACTGTTTTCTTTGTACTAAGCAATTTTAAAGCAAGTTTTTTAAGTTTCGCTTTCTGTGTAATCAATTATTTTACTTCAATTCTGGCGCGGCGACGGACGACGCTAGTGCCAGCGACGTCCAGCACTAAAGTGCTTTTGGCTAGGTAGGCATTGAAGTACTACTTTAGTGCCGTCTAGCTTCCACAGAGAAAATAATGTCAATTAAAATTAATGATTACGTTTTACGTTTTAATACAAAATTTTTTTAATATTATTATAAATAGTATAAAAAATATCTAGATTATTGTACCTATTATTTATATCTGTAGTTCTAATAGCCTAATTTTCGGTTAATAACCCGATTAATGAAATGCTGCTTTATAAACTATTATGAAATTCAATATATTATTAACTTTGATATTATACTAACTGGTTTTAAGTCAGCAATAACTTTTTTATTATGAAATTGGCCCTAAAAGTAATAAACGAAAGTTTCTACGTAATATTATGTGCCTATTTAGTAATTAGCATTTTAATTAAATACCACTTTTTTACCAGTTGTATCTCGGACACTACTACGAGTAGATCTATAGAGCAATATTTTTATTTTGGTTTCACGCAGGATATACTTTAAATCTTAATGTCCAATGCACAGTAATATTAAAAAACTGAAACCCTGCATGCACAGCATCTTTCGGAAAAGTTAAAAAGAACTGTGATCTCCGTCAAAATTAAAACACTACATTTTTTAAAAGCAACGTTTCTATCTAGTCTTGAACCAAAAGTTTATCTAGTTTAATTTTACCATAACATTATATTCAACAAATTCGCGTATGTTTCGATCGAAGCCGAAAATAGAAAACTTAAAAGCTTTTTCTTATGTCAAACCGTCAAGTTATTGCCAGCTTAAGCTAAATATCTGAATTATTTCCAAGTAAATAATTTTTCGCGACTACACAACGAAATAAGGCTTTATTTATTTACATAATTTTCGATATTTTCTAGAGAAATATGACCAAGTAATAATTTGTTATTAAAGCGCTATTATCGCTAATCACCGCATATTGTTCTATCTAGAAAAAAAGTCTTTTAGAATCACGACCCCACAGTTGTTTAGACCGGATTGGGGAATTGTGTGCGGTTGGTTGCAGTATTAGTGTAAATTTTACTACTAACGGGAATCGAATCGAACCGGAATTTCACCTTAGCAATCGCTATTGTGATTGGACTAATCGTACAACCCCTATTATATTGAAAGTTTTAAAATAAATATATGTTATTATATTTAATATTTTTAACTTCACGATTGTACGATGCAATGTAGTAGATAAAACTGGCAAAGATTTGATGCTATGGTGCCAATAGGTCAGTAAAACTAAAATAAAATAGTAATTACGATACCCCTATTGGGCATAGTGTACGAAAATTATGTTATTAAAGTTTCCTTTTTTTGTAAGATGAACTTGACGATTACATCAAAGTTTTTTAGATATAAAGCAATTTGCGGTAAATTATTATTAAAAACCCATTATATAAGATGGGTAAAAAATTGACAAACCGCAATACCTATAATACAGAACAACTCAGTTCGTAAATACAAATAAAAAATAATTAGAAGTTTGAGAATTAAAGTAAGAAATTAAACAAGAAAACTAGAACTAAATATGGAAAAAATATTTTTCAATAATTTAATCGAGGTAAACGTAGTGGATTTATAAAAGCATGAGAAAATAAGAACTGCAAGAAATAATATACTAGATTCTTCACATAAATTACAATAAAATGAATAACAATAAATTACGTGTAATTAACTTAATCGTAATTATTTGAAATAATTACATAATAAAAAGTGTAGACGGTAAATGCATTACCGTTGATAATAAGCCAAGTTACGCAGAGATATTCACAATAATTCTAACGTTTTTTTCACATTTCAGAACAATTTCCAGTTTTTCTATAGAATATGAATTTTAATTGACGATCGTTTTTGCAAAAATTATCTGCCATTTTAATTCTTCGTGCGGATGCATCCCAAGAATTTCTTTAAGCTTCGCTAATTGGCATGATTTCGATAAAATTCTCAGGTAAAATAAAGAACTACGTTGATAACAGTTTTAGACTACTAATAACCGCTTTTATGTAGGTACCTAATTTTATTTTAAAAATTGGTTTTTCGAGATGTGATGTATTTGTATTGGCCATTTAAAAACACATGAAAAAAATAAAATTATAGTAAATTATAAGTTTGGATTAATTTTAACACGTTTTCTCGTAATGAATATGCACGTATAGACAAAATTACTTATCGGCACGATTTTGAAATTACCATACTTAAAAATGAATAGAGAAGTGATAGATGAAAGAGAGCCCTTTCACTTTCCTCGTAACACTAAAGCTTCAGTCGAAGAGTGAAGATGTAGCGTTGGTATGTTTTCAATCTTCTTTGAAGTTGGGTTTTGATAAATTTATTTTTACAAAATGAGATTGCGAAAAGACAATAAATAATGTAAATTTTTGTAAAGGTTGGTTGGAGGAAGCCCCCTGCTAGCTGTGTTACATGGAAGATTTTATAGATAAATAACGTTTTTGCAACAAACTTTTTTTGTTTGATGCACATGCAATTCGCGTCCAAGTTGACAGCAAATGAAATATAGAATCCAAAGCCTAGAGCACGTTTATATTTTATAACTTAATAATACGTCGCTCAGCAGGCTTTCGGATATGCAGTGTACTGGTTTAAGTCGAACACGAGCTTGCAGTGTAGGTACTTTAACAACATGAAAGGATCGTATATTTCGAAATGAATAATAAGAACTTAACCTGCGGTGCATTTTATATTTACAATAACAAAAAGAAAATAAGCTGCAGTAATAAATGCAATTTCATCTTAATTATCTATCGAACAAAATCGATACTAAAATTATCGGAAGGGCAATTAACACAACATAATATCTCTTCTTTGACAAATTCCATCCCCCGACATCGGTTTATAGTTACGGGGTGCAATGTGCAGTTCATAACATCGGATAGCCGCCCAACTTTACGATCTAACGAACTTCCATAAATACTACCTCTACACACACATTGCCCATACCGTGCCCCTCTTCCCTCTGCGGCTTTTGCTTTTATTTTGTTTATTTCTGAATTATTATCCTCCATTCAATTCCTGTCGATAGTGACAATGTGGTTGTTTGATATCCCGTACGATCGACGCTATACGTCGCTTGTTAACGTTTGATTGGTTTATAACGAACTAGACCAGGACGACATCGATTTTTCCTTTACTGATAACAAGCGCTCGCTTAATATATTATCCAGTTGTTTAACTGTAACTCAATCGTAGATGCCTAATATGTACGGCAACAAATTTATGCGCCTTTCTAATAAACAATTCATAAAACGAAGCTAACATTCTTGCAATACTCGGCAAAAAGCCAAATTCAGAAAAACCGACTCATTTTTAACATAGTCTTGTCGTTCGTTCCATGTCATGTCAAAAAATAATGAACACAATCACACAAGAACACTCTAAACGAGTCCACAATAAAAACCGGCCCAGATGAACCGGTCGATTTCCTTTGCGTTACATTTTTCATAACGCATACTCGTCCAGATTCCACCGGCTTCACTATTAGTAGAGGAAGAGCGGGCAAAAACGTTAAAAGTATTGGCGCTCATTATTAAAATATTGAATTATAAATGCTTTTATTTTTTGGTTAGACGAATAGGTTATGCACGAACGGCTATGGTTGTCTATTCGACTCCATCTCATTAGTGAACGAAATGCCTCTGACAGCAGCTGAGGCTTGTCGTGTAGAGAAACCTTATATAGAACCGGTTACTATACACTCCACGTTTTCTTTGCTCGACCTATCTTGGTGTTTTTGCGAGAATTCGATAAGGTTTTATCTTTGTTGTAGCATCGTCTTGCAAGTATTACTTTCTACAACAGTCACACCATAAAGTAGCCAATTTACTCAATTACACAATTAATATAATTCTTACATAACTCGAGAGCGAGAAAAAAAGTTATCCATCTAATATGAGTACAAAATATTTCTAATAACGCTTAAAAATTTCTTCATAAAGCATACTATAAACGTTCACATATGTTGTACGTGTTTTCTATTTTAATATGTTCCAAGATATTATGGACAGTTCTACATGGGGTGTGGTGAAACTAAAGCAATTTCGATGCAACCACAACAGGAGCAGAAAGGAAGAAATAAAGAAGAATTCGGACGTGACTAGAAAAACTTGCGACTCGAAAGAGTCGGAATAAAATAATTAGCGAAAATAAAAGTTTAAATGTTATTTATAAACAATGATAAACAACGTATAAACATACATCTTCGCCGGACACTAGTGATATGAGAACGTATGGGGGGTAGTTTGTCACCATTTGGGTTGTACTGATATACCCACCACCGCAATAAAGCTTTGTCTATAAGAGTAATATATCTCAAAATCCCATACTTTAGAAACTCGTAAAGAAGCCTAAAAAGCTATATAGTTATTCGCATGATGTGTTTTATAGGGGACTTTCATATCCATATATTTTAAATGAGATTTAGACAAGCGAAAAAACCTTTTTTACATTTACTGACTGATTGGATTTTCAAGGTGTTTCCATCATTTTGACTTTCCTAGTGAAACTACTAGAAATTCGTGCCGTAAAAATCGATACGTTCTCTTTAAAGGTCGCTACTACGTGTTTTACATCGAGAATGCGATGCCGGAGCAAGATCACGATTTGGAATTTAATTTTGTTAAATTATCAAATTGTTAGGCTCAGTTCGCGTTGTCAAAATCCTGGATGGCAGGTATGATGATATCTCTTTAGCATCTGCCGGACGACGGCATAAAGACATCGTGAGGGCATTCCACTAACATGTGTTACAGACGGCACTCGAAACTGTTATAGATTCAGAAAACCAGTCAGCATTAATGGCAACAGTTGTATATATTTTGTATTTTAAAAACGTTCGGAAGCCTTTAATTGCACGTAAATGAACTGTACTTGTGTTTTATGCATAACACTTTTTTTATATTTTCAAAACTTGTTCCATCTAATATTTAATGCATAAGCATTAAGGAAGAGCTTTCGCAGTATATGAGGGTGTAAATCTGAATTTTTCATAGATGAATTTTAATAGAGTTGCCATATACATAATATTTCGTTCAATAGAGAAGACGAAAGTAGGGTTATCGATAATAGCAGACTCTTTATTTTAATTCCTATACAGACTCATTTGCAATATTGAACTATAAAATTAATTTACTAGAAAATCGAGTTAACTAAAATGTAATAACATGAAATTAATATTGTTTATCGTGGTGTTATCATATTTTTACCATAATAAATAAGTGAACACACCTATATGGCATAGTAAACAATAACATACTTACACATTTAATGTAAGTAAGCACACGTTACGCTTTTTCTATGTTGTTGGTTGCACATCAATTTACATAATCGCTAAACCAACTTAAATGTAACTAATTAAAGAGGCAACGATTAAAAATCTGAAATATCCTATGTACTTTTGAAAATCATGCAAAATAATCTGATTAACTTAATTAATATAAGCTACCGCGCTTTTCATTTTGCATATAATTTAATGCATAATATTTGCATTTTATAAAATACCAACAAATAAATGAATAATTTAAAAGTTTAGTCATAAATTTCTCATTCAATTACGTATAGCGTGCATAGAAAAAAAGTAATAAATTAGCAGAGTCGGTAAAATAAAAAAAAGGTTTAATATTTGCAACACTAAAACTAATAAGATAAAAATAAATGGACCAAAAATGTTAGCAAAGCTATGAAAAAATTGAACTAAAAGGGAAGAAATTGGAAGACTTTTTGGTTGTTTAAGCAATTTTAGGGTTATTACATCGCGTTGTATTTTTTCTTTTCATGTTAAGACTAACTTATGGAAAAAGTTTTTTAAATTTCAATTTTCCCTATTTCATTCAGCTCCAGAAAATTTAAAAAATTTAATTGGCAAATGAAACAAGCAATTTTAGTGACAATTAGTTAATGAATGCTATGAATTTTTATATGATGATTGCGTTCCCGACACAATGTAAACATCAGCATAAGGATTGATAACAAACAGATTTTTTTGTTAAAAAATAAAAAACATATCCGTGGTGCTAATGCACTAAATTTAATTTAACAAGAACCTTATTAATATTGAAGAAAATAAAGATAACTTATAAGACGTAAATTAATAAGACAGTAAAATAAAAACACGCGAAAAAAAGAAAATAAACAAACAAATTGTTTAATTTTAATATACATATACTCTTCTTATTATTATTTGGTTTAACGATATCTGTATGAAAATGAAAAAATTCCAAGTATTAAATTTAAATTTTTTGGGGTCTAAAATAATTTTCGACGAGCCATACCCCCCAATTCGGTCCCAAATAATTCACAAGGAATGCAGTAAAAATTTCAACCCTCTACCACAATGTTCAACGGTGCCGGTAAGCACTTACTTTTATGCATTTAAATAACATGAGTTTTTAAGTAAAGAAAAAGTCTCATAAAAATGAAAAAAATCTAAATTTTATGCTATTATGAGAATCATTTTCGAAATAATATTTATGAGATGATTTTGTTTTAAAAACATCGAACACATAAAATAAAATAGGTACACATTTTTACATCAAATTAAATTTTCTATCGTCGGTTGCTTTCGAGTAATAACGTTTTTTTTAAACAGCAGCCCTTATTTTTTTATACATCTTTTCATTAACCGAATGAGATCGTAAAAATTTTGACATTTTATTTAAGAAAATCTACTAGCAAAAAGAGATATCTCCTTCCTCCTAAATGCCTTCCCAATTTTGTTTATTTATATTTCATTTTTATATAATATTTAAAGTTTTTAGTTAAATTTCAATTGTTTTTATCCAAATAGCGAAAAAAAAAATACTCAGTTGTCATTAACAAACAAGTGTTGATAACATGACTACTCAAAAACAAATAATTAGTAAAAATTAAATTGTATATGTTTTCTACAATGTCTTTACAATAAATTATAGTTTCTCTTTATAGCATTTATTTGGAAAAAAATTACATGTTGAACTGTGCGAAAAAGCAATTTTACCGCTTTGACTGTCTTCATATTACAGCGTCGGTTATAGAGTTGTCTACGAAATGTCATTTTACACCGCGGCAGAAATACTACTACTTTACTGCCTAGTTAAACAAGAGCTATTTAATATAGTTTGGCAAGCTTCGCTTGAATTTTTAAATAATTTGTTGATGTTTATATTATTTTCCTTGTCTACACATATTATATTGTTTACAAAATTTTTATTTTATTTTTGCATTTTTTATAAAAACTAAAGAATAAATATCAAGTTTTGCATGTATTCAGACTAGAAAAAAGATGTTTTTCGATACTTATTTTCATTCATATTAGTTAAAATAGAAAGCGGGAACTGAAGAAAAAACTCGTTCACCATGTTATTTCTGTATCTTTCATGTAAAGGATATAAAGGTGTCCACCCGCGCAATATTAAATAAACGAACAAACCCAAATATACGATTACCTTTCCAAAAAATTGTACGAATCGATTAATTCTTGTTTTTCCCATACCATACAGATATTGTGGCAATAATAGCAAATTTTGTGTGAATCTAAATTAACCTTAACTATTTTGTATTTTTTTTTTTCAGATTTGACTGCCCGGAAAGTTTCATTTCGCTATAGCTATCTCTTGGTTTTAAAAATCTACAGGAATGCATACCTAACAGATACAATGAGAGAAAGGATGTATAGATGCGACCAAGAGGTAATTACTTTCTTTTATCTTTTATCCACGCATACCATGAATTTAGCAATAATAATAATCAAATAGAAAACGTATTTCCTCATACCAATATTACTTTCATGTTCGCAAAATTACAGTAGCATAAATTGAATTCCAATTCAATTAAAAATTAAAAGATTTCAAAGAAATTGGAAAAATTTTAATCATAACTTCAAAATTACGGAACAAAAGTCGGAAGAAAAATTGTTTGGTTCAATTTCAGGATTTTAAAGAGATAAAATCGGTAGCGTAGCTACCATCACGGTCATCAAGAACAAACTTCTGAGCTGATCAAATTACAGAAGAAAATGAAATCGTGCAAATTACACATTACTGCAATTCATACCATCAAAAGCTCGTTTCGTTAAGTGATTTAAAAATAAAATTACACGTTAAGTTTCAAAATTATATAGGATTTAAATGACACTTAAAGGTAGATTCAAAGCACGAAATATAAAATGCTTTACGGGTTACCTACTTTGGTACATTATAGGGTTAAGTTTTGTTTAGTCGATTTAGTGAAGATGTAAAGCGAATTTAATTATAATAAATTTGAATAAGCTTTGTATTTCAAACTAGCATAGATATTTCCTTTACACGAACACATAAATTTCAAAGCAATTGGATTAAATTTAAATTAAGATACCCAGACGTAATTAAGATCAACAATACCACCACAAGATGCATGCATATTGACTCTCAAAATTTTATCGTGCTCAAATACCGAAAAATAAACAATTTTTACCAAGTTTTTGTTTGGGTATAAATTACGACTCGGATAAATTAGTTGCGATTTTTGTATTGCAACCTTTTGTGTAAAAAATTACGCTATTAATTTCATTTTTGTTTAAACGCAACAGTGTTATTTTCGTGCAACTCAATCTAAACGGAAAGCACTTTTATTGCTTGAAAGTTTAAAGACGTACATTCTCGAATTCCATGCCAACCAAGTTTTATAGCGCTCAGAACTTATTTTTCCCGCACCAAATCAATACTCGAGCTGGTGCACCCAAGACAGTAAGTGTCCAAATAATAAATGCGTCCTAACTCTATTTTTGACAAATAAAGCATAATGAACAAAGAAAATATAGACAAACATAATAAAATCAAAAGAAAACTTTTATCTCCATCTGATTTATTAGAAGGAAAATTTCGTGATAGTCTGTCTGGCTATTATCAAAAATTTTGTCGATTTACCTTAGTTTATGGTGCATTTTTCACATTAACAAGATTATACACACGAATAACTCAGATTTTTAATTTTAATTAACCGATTTTTACGACTTTTGGTGTTAAACTTAAACCAGGTACTGAAGAATTTAGACGAGGGGAAATAACACATAGGTAAAACCGTTCGTTTCTCGTATACTACAATTATGTCGACCCCTAAGGTTTAACATCCATATGGTTTGTGAAAAAAATTAAATACTTGGATACTAGACTATCTCAAAAAGTTACGTACAAAGGTAAAATAATTTTGCTGAAAATTAAAAAAATTCTACAAAATATTTAATTTCTCATCGAAAACTTTGAAATTCGTTAAAAAATTGTTGCAATTATAAAATTCGAATTGTTTTCTTACAATTTGAAAATATTTCGAACTGCGCAATCACCCAAAACCCCTACCTAAAATGCAAACCAACAACATACCAAGAATGCGCCTGACCGGTCGACAAACTGGCAGCCATGTTGGATTAACTATGGTGCTGCTATCTTGTGTAGTGCAAAGTTTTCCTATTTTAAACCCTTTTTTTTAAATAAATGTGTGATTTTAAGTGTCCATTATTAATTTTTAAAAAATGCGTGCCTGTGCTAGTTGTGAATGTTGAAAAATACGGAAACGCTAGACCGCAATTTATGTATTTAGATGCGCATTCCCAACTGCGCTTGAATTGAAATGGCCGTCTTCGTATTCTGGTTTATTAATAATACCTCAAAAATCAAGCTTATTCTGTTACTTGATGGTATTTTAAACGCAATGCGAGTACTTAAAAAAAATAAAAGAAAAAATTAATTGGAAAAATGGTTTAAAACGACATATTTTTAACGTAAACATAAACAACGCCATGTTGGCTTATAAATTCAGCGTTCCTTACAAAAATTGGCATCAATTTATAATATCGACGACTACTAATGCAAAATAATTGAAGTTAAAAATAAAAGAAAAAAATGGCGGTTAGTTTGGATCCCGCTGAAACTTTTTATAACTGGATGTATTTTATTAACTTTCAGGTTAATTTTCCAAAGAAAAGCTTCTAAATATTTAGCAACGGTGTCGACGTATTTACACGATTACATAGCCGTTTAAGTTTTAAGTCTTAATAGCTATAAAGGAACAAATAATTCCGTTTTAATGACAGTTTTATGGTCCATAGCACTTGCCACTGTTACAGTTTCCTTATGATTGTGAAGATGTAATTCGAACTACCATTTGGTAAAGTAAATGAACATGATATCTAAACTCTTGGTACTTGTTGATTAGTTAATGTATTTTGTGTTAGTTCGTGTTGAATGAGTAATTTTGCTGCGTTTGTAGATTATTTTGGTCAGTTGTGAGTTTTAATGTAAAACTAGTTTTCCTCATCCGGTGTACTTATTTTCATCTACCTAATGAACGGCTTGCAACAACTAGAAATGTAAATCTAGAAATTTCAAAAACATTTATTGAAAAGTATCTTTTTCCGAAACAATCCAATTTGATCTAAAGCTTTGGATTTGCTGAGAGATTTATGCTTTCTCCGGTTAGTTTTAAATTTTCATTTGGCAATACTATCGGAATATACTTTGGTTATTTCTAAATGCTTAACTTAAATTCACTGACGATGAGGCTACCATCAATATCCCATGTTAGACATGAGAATCCAAAAAATATTTGTTATTTTCAGTAAACTCATCAATTGAAATTACTTTATTATATATTTTAACCATATATTTAAATTGTTTATTTTTTATGGCATAAACATGTTAAGAAATAAACTAAAATAATATATGTATGCACCTTTCAAGCGGCAAGTAATACAGATAGTGTTTGTGTTCAAATGGACTTGTCATAATAGGTTATGTGACGACAGGAATATACATTACAGGTTATCTTATGGAGAGTTACAAGTTGGATATTTGCATGTGGAAAGTTCACAGGTTAGATTCAATCGCATGTTGGGGTCTATTTAGAATTTACTTTTTAAAAGCGTGCAAAATCGACTGAAATTTTCTATTTAAAAAATTTCACACAATAGAAGCTAGAGTAAACTTTCTCTCCTGGTTTTTTTACCGAAATTGACTTTTTTACAATTAGAAAGTGGATGCTTTTAAGGTACTCCAGGGTTGTAAATTAGAAAGTTGGGTTTTAGTTTTTTAGTTAGTTGTGTTGCAAAGATTTGTACGAGTGGATGTGAAGTATTGGATGTTCAAGTTTCTGTTCTACTAATATATTGTTTTTTAATTTGAGGTATGTTCAAGTATGTGCAAAATTATACAGATACATAATATGAAAGGTAATTGAAAACATTAGAAAAAGGATGATGAAACTTTAAGTTGTGATTTTAACGATGGTTTAACTTTAAAAGCATATCGCCATGCCGCGTTCTGAGAGAGCGCGAGGCGGACACCGGCGGGATTTTAACCGGTCCCTATCCGACATTTGCGCATTCAGCGACGGCCATTTCACCTCTATAATATAGAGACATTTACACTTCAGTTTACAAGATTTTATACCACATAAAAAAATGGTTAAAGTAAAATTATTTGAACCTAACATTTATTTTCCTCGTTTAACGTTCAAAGGACGTTTAGTAATTCCATAATATAAATAACTGAGCAACAGAAAGCACTTTTACACATTATTACAAATTTAACTGTAGATATTTATTTAATGAATCTGAAAAAGCGGAAACATTTCCTTTCGTCACAATTAATTAGCAAACGTTTATGTGCTACCGGTGCCCGCGTAAGTTTTCTTGAGGACAATAAAAGAGGCAGCTGAAAGAAAAGATAGCCCGTACTATTAAAATAAAAATATCCTTAAGAAAGGTGAAAACTTGAGTTATGACTTGGGCTTAATTTACTTAACGTTTTTTATTTGTATTACATTATGTGCATTAAAGCACTCATCTGTAATTTTTTTGAAAGTTATTTTTAAGTGATTTTTTCGTTCGACTTGATCTTCATTATTCTATCCAGATAAATAAATCGTCTGATTTATATAAATAGAAATCTTTTAAGCTGAGTTTAACTTTATGCCCCTACGGTTAGATATTTTTACTTGATTAGACATTTTTTGTGTTAAAAACGTGTTGACTTTCAAATAAATTTCTGTTAATTTTATATAAATTTTTAAACATTAAATTTAGTAGAAATATTTAAACTTGTTTAATTAAGTCGTCAGTTACATTGATTAGTACACGTATATATACTATACACGAAGGTAATTTATATTAATAAATTAAGCATATTGAAATGTTAAATTTCAAAAGATAAAATTTCGAAAATCGACGTTCTTTTTTTAAGCAATAAAATTAACATTTGCTTTTCAAAATGATAATTTTATATTATCTACTGGCCGTTTGATACAACAAATTTTATTTAAGAGATGCTTTTTATTATTTATTTAACTTTAATTTTATTTTGACTTTTCAGCTTTCAAGTTTTATTTATTTATTTTTATATTTCTTAAACATTTCCATAGATAACTCTTTTTACAACATTTCTATATAAAAATTATTAGTATATATTTTATATACTAAGAAATATATTTTAACCATCAATTCTATCATTTTTTTGTTTGTTTATTTTAGTTTAAATAAAATTAAATACTCGAAATATTGCAATATTGCTTAATACAGCATTTTTGCAGTTTTCAAAGTAATATTGTTATCCCTCAAAAAGAGTTCCGAATGTAAAATTTCTACGTACATAAAGACTATATTGCACAATTTTTTGAACAGTTTCTTTTTTTTTTTGTTTTTGCGTCTTGCACACCGCTGTTTTTTCAACAAATTGTTTTTGTTCAAATTTCTATCTGGAAGATATTTTTATTTAGAGTTTGCAATCGTAGATTTATATAAAAATTTATAAGATACTAAATCTGAATAAACAAATTTATATTTAATTTTTGAGTTTTCTAGTTTTCTTTTAATAACTCGAAAACTATAAAAGATTATCAAAAATATTAAAAATACCAAAAGTTTTCACCATAAAAAGGCAACCGTACTTAGCTTGAAAAACTTTTTGATATATTGCGCCATTTTCGAATCATTGGAGAAGAAATCAGTTTAGCCGTCCTCGAGCTCTTTTTTTTATTTTTTATAGGTACTTATTTATATAAAAATTTAATTTAGGCAGAAACTAATTTTAAATTATCGAATCAAGTTTTCAAAATGATTAAATGAATATAAAGTACTACTGTACTATAAATGGTACCTACTATAGTAAGTAGTACCATTCTCGTGCAATTAACGCTACATAAATTAGACGTAAATTAATTTAAAAAATTACATTTTGCTTTAAAATCTTGCTTCAATTATATGACATAGATTAATTAATAAAATAAATATAAATTCACTTGAAGTCAAATATATTGACGAAAACAAAACAATCCATTGCAATTTTGTTTATCCATAAGTCAGTTTTTAGTTTTTCTCTTTTTAGTAAATGAATTGTTTTTGTTTGTATTATTTAATATTTATTTTCAACCTGTTTCGTCATATTTTATTCACGTTTTAGAGTATGGAAACCTTTCCACGCTTCAGAACATTTTAGTTCTTGTTGGGTACTTTTGCTTGAAAATGAATCGAAAATGTAACTTTTTATGCTTATAAATTTTGTAATAATTTTGAAATTCTTAGAGACCATAACTTCTTTAAATTTAAAGCTCATTAATTTAAGCGACATTATGTGATTATTAAGTATGCAATTCAAATTTGCAATTTTCCTATTTAATAAAATCAAAGACAAAATGTACACCAAAGCTTTGATTTCTGAAACATGAGGGTTTGAGACGTGTAGAATACCCCCCAAGAGCCTACTAATTGCCTTAAAAAGAACAACTTTTATCGTGGTAGATAACCATTTAGATTCTAGCCTACTGTAGTAACTGATGTCGATAAGACCGTATAAAAAATATTAAGTATTCGGAGTTGACAAAAATAATAATCAGCGTTCAACAAATCGCGGAAAATCGAACTCTCCAAATAAAAATGGTACTTGCCCTCCTCAAAAAGAGATAATATTTTTGGCAATGTGCATTTTTAGTGTTAATTTATGATACAAAATGAGCTACTGTCTGAAAGCAATTTTCTACAAATAATTAAAAATATTACTGAATTTGTTGTTTAATAATATTATAAAATCGGGATAATATTTTAACATATTTTACTTTTAACGTCAGTAAATTATACACTTTAGATCCTTTTTTTCTTTTTAAAATTAAAGAAATCAGAGGTATTTCATAACCTAAAATGGCAAAGCAGTGTTGGTTAAATTTGCAATTCATATGAATAACTCAATTCAATTGTTCTTTATTTGCTTTATTTAAATTAAAAAAAACAAATTTGTTGAAAAATTAAATATTATTTCAAATAAAATTTTTTGATTTTGAAAAAGATCAGTAGAAATTAAAATTAACCAAGTTACAGCAATACAGCAGAAGAAAATAAAGCACGCGAAACTGCAAAAATAAATGCATAAAAAGTTTCAAGACTGAAACTCAAACGTTGTTGTTTTTACTCGCTAGACGAAATAAACTAAATTTAATAATAATTTAATTTTTACCATCTCAAACCGGAAAACAACAAAATTCGTCAAAGAAGATCCTTAAATTAGCACATCCATAAGTAAAAATTAAAAATTAATTATATACATGGTTATCTTAAAATTTCCATTAAAAAAATGAAGAAAATAATCAAATTTGAAAGCACATTAGTTGTTCTGCAACATCTATGAATTACTTTTGCGTAAAATGAACAAGGTAAAAGCATTGAAAACTCAAAAATATAAATTTTTCGAACGAAAATCAGAAATAATCTGAGGTTTTAAAGGCTGTATCTTGGAAACTATGAGAGCCAGAACAATATTTTTTTGAGTTTAATTTTATAAAAAAATAAAAAACCACCGCTTTCTAATTTTAAAAATCTTCCTCGACAAATTTGACGATGTTCCGCCTCGGACCTGATTGAAATAAGTTTCGAGATTTTTCTGATATCGTTTTTCTGCATTTTATGAGATATTGATTTTAATTAAAAATTAACAATCTAAGTAAATGTATTAAAATTCAATTTAATTCGTAAGCTCTTAGATCTTTTAGTTATTGTATACGTTCTTCATTAATTAAAGAGCTGCTTCGATGAGGGAACAAAGTTTGCCTACGATAGCCCCCCCCCCGCCCGCCCATTTTTAAATATTTACAGGGCCTAATTGGGTAAAAATAATAATGAGAAAAATAAAAAGCACATGGAAAAAATCGTCCATCATGGTAGGTACCTACTTCGCAAAACTTCATAGAGCCATAAATTTTAAACTAACTAACTTGATACATATATACAACACATATTGATTTTAAAAGTTTTATAAGTATGGCAGACATTACCATTAATTTATTTAACAACATAAAATCATGCGTATTATAGCATTACTTGGCATTATTAATTGAACAAAAAAAAAAGAAAAAGCAAAATATCTATTTTAAATTTAAAATGCAACAACATTCAGACCTTCTACCTACATGCATGCAACACGTCAGACTGTAGTATAAGGCAATAAATAATGGTGTAACAAATATAAATCAACAAACGAGGAGTTAATCACTTTGGAGTAAATAATTACAAGGCCAGCATGAACCGCTGCAACCGTGAGTTCACGATGCATTTATAATTTCCACCCCCTAACACACGAAACTCGATTATGGAATTATGGTATTCATTCAACTCGAAACATTTTGAGAAGTTTTTCAAAACAAACAAATTTGTATTTTGAAGTGATCGTGAGTGCACGACGCGAATTGCACGTAGAGTAAATATTTAATGCAATGCATATCGAATTCGTTCCTGACCGTCAGTGTCTTGATTGATTCAGTAGTCGGAATACCATGGGAATACGACAAAGATCAAAAACTGATACTATAATCTCGATTGTTATTTTTATATTAACTACTTTAATCAAAGTAACTGTACATCCTCTCCTTTAGAATCTTGATACCTACGGTTGATATTCGAAGCTATGCATAAATTTAAAACTTCCCATAACTCTCAAACGTATGTTTATAGAACCTATCATTAAATGTATACTTATTTAATTGCACGAGTTTTTTCTCTTAAGGGCATGTCCTGAAATAAATAAATGTCAAATTTGTTGTGTCTACCAGGCCTACACTCACAGAACCACGTTGGTGGTTCCCCCCTCGAGCTATTTTGAAATAACGTTGTAAGTAGCAACAATATTTTTATTACAACAATTATTGCAAATGAAATATTTTTGCTGCGCAAAAAGAGCCCCTGCTTTCTGTAAAATGAAGCTTCAGGTATTGATCTTGATGTTGCCCAAGATAAACGGTCTGAATTAGATATCAGCCAATTCCATTGTAACTTAAGATTTATTAGTACAAGTTCTAAACTATGGAATTTTATTACGATAAATTTATAGTTTATTTCTTTGTGCATTTTGTGGAAACGATATCAAAAAGATGTTATCAGCGAGTATGATTTTAAAAATTAATCTCGGCAGGCAAATGGGTACTATTCAAACTTAAAATCAAAGTCAGCAGATAAAAGTCTGGAGCACACTTGTACCTAACGACTTTTAAAACTATCCGTGGAACAAGCAAATCTCACCAGATAATAAATCAAACTACAGCTCCACTCAAAAAGTTTAAATATCCATACTAAAACTCAAGTTTCTCATTTATATTTATGACATAGCTAGCACGAATCTAATGATTAATAATGGCATTAAAACTAAATTAAAGTTGGATATAAGTTTGTTACTTTTTAATTTGATGATTTATTGAAATTTTATAATCGCTAACTAGTAGCTTATAATAATAATACTACGCCTTCGAAAGCCTCGACCAAATGGAACGTGCGGTATTTTTCATTTTTTATATTTTGTTGCATTGCGACAACTTGTACAAGTCGTCGTCACTGAGTAACTCAATAAATCCCATTACCCGAAAAAATTTGAACCCAAATAACATATATGGCAAATGGAAGAGAAGACGGAACATAAATATAATTTTTAAAACACCTTTATTCTTTTTGTAGGAAAAGCAATTTTTAAAGAAAACGATCGTATTTTGTCCAACCTAGTATATTTCCCGACGTTTTCCACCTCTCCAAACTCGCGAATTCTTCCAATAAATTATGCGATACGGTTGCATTTTCTTATGCAGTTAAGAGGAATAGGGAAAGTTAAATTTTACTTCACGTAATCTTCATTTGCTTTTTCTTCATGAGTATATTTCTCATGTATTTTACAATAAAAATACTTTGGCCGTGTATTTTGCCATTCGATCTAGATTACAGTTTAGCTACTTGATTCCGCATTTACATACTTCTCTATATTCACTGGCTACCGATATCTCGCACAATTTATGCAGGCCGATGTTGGCGCATACATTTTGCGCACTTTAAATTTTATTTAAACAAAATAAAACACAATATCAAATGCAAATTAATTGAAATTGTCTATAACAACTTCTCAATGTCTTGTGCACGTTGGCGTTGCATAATTAAAGCTTATATGAAACAATTTACTACATAAACATAAGTACTTTTGATCACAGTTAGCGATTTAGCAAACACGTTTTAAATTGATACTTAAGTACGTACTTATATATATTATAAAAAAAGGCAACCACCAATTTGTTTACTTTTATTAATCGTTATATTCCTTTATCGCGCTTTATTAGCCATTAAACAATCACCCTCGGAGAGCGCGAACGGGACTCAAAATTTGTTTGCTTACTTGCACAGAAAACTGCGAGCTTTCCACACCCTAAGCATCGCGACCTTACGGAAATTGCCAATAAAAGAGAAAAATGAAAGGTATTGCACAGACCCGTGGGGTTATGCATAATTTTATGCTACATCTACAAGAAATACCGGATCAAAAAATATGCAGTAAGATTACCCGTTTAATTGCAGAAGTTCTTGATAACCCCAATTGAAAAAAAACCAGTTATCAATATTTTAATTCGAGCTAACAGTCGTTTAATCGAATAATTTATCGTTTTCTTCGTTAATTTGAGAACATGGCAAAGCCAATTTCAAATTATTGTAAATACTTGGGTTAAACACGTTTAATGTTCGGAATCAGGGGCGGTTCTACCATAGGAACTGCAGAGCTGCAGAACCGCCAAAAATAAGAACGAAGTGTACCAAATTAATTATTACTTATTAGTATAATCACCATATTTCAAATTATTTCAATAATTGAATAATCAATTTTGGTTTCAAAGAGCGCTTCTTATGTTGCCTTGAGTCAGTCAAATAAGTACTGTAATAATTAATACAAGTCCGTTACGCTTTCGAAATCACTGTTTAACTTCGATGTGCTGGAAATGATTCTGAACATGAAATGACGCGAGCTATCGGGTGGAATCGTATCCATACCAGTTTACATCGTGGTGTTAGGACAATCCTAACACCACGGTATACACTACAAATTGAGCTGCATCTTATGCAGAAATACATGCCGTATTTTTGTAATATAATTTAAAATTTGACTTATGAAAACAACTAGTAAGTTAATTTTTGTTCATTGATTGTTCAACAACATGGTTAAACAATAAAATGCAATAGTTTAATACTCGTAATATAGTGTAATTTGAAAATTTAGTACAAATTTTAATTTTACCAAGTCTCTTATAAATACTATTATCAAAATAGTAGTAAAATTATTTCTTGGTAGATCCTATATTAGAAACTCGAAATCAAATTACGCTTAATTATTAATATCAGTAAAATTAAAATTATGTAGGTTTTTTCTACAATAATGTTTATTATTAAACTCGCAGATTACAAGATATAGGAAGAACCCACCATGGTACGTACAACCGTTCTGCTCATATTGCAGTTCTGGTTTTACGAACATATACGATTTTATTTTAAACACATCTTGCGTTATGAACTTTAATTGAAATTATGAATATCGAAGAAAGTATCTTATACCTACTAGTACATAAAATAAATGCTTATGAATTAAATGAAGAAAAAATAAAATGAAATATTACTAATATTTTTAACACAACTTCTCTCATAAGCGGTACTTAATAAAATTTTTTCGAAAATTAGGATTGCAATTTATTGTAAAAATGTAAAATGATATAAAGTACTACATTCTAGATTAGTGTTGTACGTTTAATATTTAAAAATGTGCAATAAGTAAGTTTATTTTTTGAGATTGCCATTTTACTGATATCTTACTATTTTTATAATGCAGAACACCCAAAAATATTTTTCACGAGCCGCCACTGTTCGGAATTATTAGAAATAACGGAAGTGCCCAAAAATAAATATGGACTTTGGTTATAAATTGGGTAGACAAATAAAAAAAATAAACAAACTGGATGGCCAACGTGTATTTTCGAGACAATGGCTTGAATTAAAGGGGAGCTTTACTCTGGCCGTTCAAATTACAGTGTGTGTAATTCCGTCAGATTAGCACAATCCTGAACGCCGCAACGAATAGCGCAATATAATGCTTGACACATTACTACCTCAGTAGATTACAAAAGCGTCCGGTGGTTCTCGTATTTTGAAACAACTTCCCAATCATTTTATCCGTTTCTTGCATGGGAAAAGTTATACTTTTATTGCATGCAATTCTCATCGACAGATAAGTGGGAAGGTGTTTCGGTTTCTGATATCTGCATTTCATTAACAAAGTTTTTCTGCGTTCGCTTAAACAGATAGCATCGCCAGAAACACATGTAATGGATGTTCTTGGAACTGGAGTGTATTAATCCTGCAGTAGCTATCAAATTAAAATGGCGAGATCGCCTTCTTCCCAAACCTGCGATCCTTTAGCCAATTGGAGGGATAAAAGCTTTAGCATAATTACATTACGTAACCAATTTGTTAATATACTTTAGGGACCGAAAAATTACGAAACGGCAAAGAAACTGACGATACGAAAAAACAAGTTAAAATATAGACGAATGCAAATTTGTATCCATGGATACAAACTGCATAACATAAATTAAACTGCACTCGCCTCTTTCGAATATTTCATTTCCAAGATAAAAATGTTATCGGGCGTTTATTGACCTCCGGCGGTGTTACGCTTTGTGTCGTTTGGATTTAACACTTACAATTGTGACAAATTTTAATACATTAAAAGAGTTTTATTGCGTTGTTAAAACTGTACCATAAACTAGGTACAAAAACCAGAGGCACTTGAAACCATTAAAATTCAAGTGTGCTCTAACAAAACTAACAGTATAACTGGGACATGTAAGTAAGTTCCAAAAAAATGTTACAAAACTTGATAAAAAAACGTCATATTTCCTCGACCATTCAAAACTGGGTTTAGAAGAGCCAATTATAACTGAACTGCGCGTAGACAACAATACAAAAGTGTCGTCTCATTTCTTGTGCCTGCTTCTGATGCCATTTTCGGGACCGCAAAGCGTGGTTTGCGTTTAAAGTAGCATAAAGAAATAAGCAAAAACTTTACCATTTCATGGTGAGTTTTTCACTATAAAAATTATTTCACTTTCAAATTGTTCTCATATATTAATTATTTTAATTGCTTTTGCGGTTAAAACGAAATCTTTATAATTGATGCACGATGTCCGCACTCCACTTGAAATAGTGCCCATTAAATCAAAATTATAAAGTGGTTAAACTTTTTATTAGGGTGAAAATTCTAAGTATCTCTGCATTGTTTGTTTTTGGATAACGTAAACGAGTTTAAATTCTAGTACTTTTTGGCTTTGGAAGTGGCTTTTTGCATTAAAGAAAATAAAGACGTTTACTGTGTCGAGTTGACCAATGTAGCTGCTCGTGGACGTTTTAAATCTTTCAATCCACAAAGTAAAAGTACTCGCCGACGAGTGTTGAATACTTAAGTCGAATAAGAACTTAGAAATGGAATGTTTAGTATTGTAATTTAAAATTTACGTAACTGAAAAATCCTGCTAATTAGATATCGGAAGCTTAACGCACTTTGTACATTATCCGAGATCTATAGATGGAACTGTAGCATTTCATGATTTCGTTCACCTTATGTGGTACTGGTAATTGGATTTAGTAATTCGATAACTTTATAGATAAGTGCGAGACATGCAAGTAATCAAATATGGAATGGACATTGTGACTTTGGATACAATACGAATAATAAAATAAAATTGGCAAGCTTAGAATTTATAAACGATTGTTATAACTTCATTTCGGCAGAAATTTAAAAAACGAATTCTTTATCCGGTTACTACATGATAATCTTAAAGAAATATGGGCTGACAGAAGATGGACGTTGAAATGCTTTCGAATCGGCGTGGTGACGAGTATCAAGCAAGCGTCGAACATTAATCTTCGCCCATCAACGAGTTGACGTTTAAATGTTAAGCGTCAAAATCTTTTCAAATGGCATGCAATGTGCAGCCCAAAAACTCCTTATCGTCGTGTCGACTTCAATCGCAGAGAATTGAAAATTTGTCCCAAATAATTCGATAAAACCATCTATTTAAATTAAATACCATACAAAGCCAATGAAGAAAAGACAAAGAAACTATAGAACGGAATATTTCTCTTGTTCAAGCACACTGACTGTCACCATTTATCTTAAGTTATCTCTAGCTGACACTACATTGCAACGCCATAGGCACAGAAACGTAGAAAAAGACAAAAAGATGTGACACTCCAATTTCCATTTTAGATCGAAATATTGTGCCCGTTTACAAATTTTTTATTACATCCTCGCAGTAAATTTAAAAAAATGTAAATTTTGAATACAACGTGCACGAATTAATATTCTCAAGTTTGTGCAAATGTAGGTTTGAGTAAAATCTATAGATATCTATAGATATTAGCTGAGTCAGCGTGCACTTGCGGTTGCGTTTAGCGGAGCAACATCTGAACTCGTATCTCAGATAGCTGGGGGAATGGGGAAGAGGGTAGCTAGCTACACGGCGGGTAAGAGCTCCAGAGAAATTATGTACGAGGCATTGGGAGCAATATATCTTTAGCGGGACGTGCCAGACAGTGTAGACGGAGTATTATATAGGAAGGAAGGAACCTGAGGCTCTTCTACGTCCCTGGGCGGTCGTATCAGAGAATGAGACACTTGCCGCGTCCACCGTCTTAAATTGTCAGTTAGCTGAAAAAATTACATTATCTCCTTCTAAACCTTAATTCGTTCCGATTGCAGCAATCTCGATTTTATTACTTCTCTCATGGTTACTTTTGTAATGAACAACTATTAAAATGACGAATGTACACCAAAGGTAAAATCAAAATGCGCATACCGCTCGCTGCATGTCAGTCACAAATAAATATAAGCAATTGAACAAAGCCAAGAATGCGCCTTGAATTAAATTATGGAATAAATTACAAGTAACGTTCACTTACGCCATTTGAAGCAATCGCACACCTTTTTTAATGAAACCACTTGTCGGGAAACTCACCTAAAACAAAAAAGAAAAAATTATTGCAAATTATTTGGATATTCCAAAAATATAGTCGATAATTCAAAATAATGCAGTTGCATTGTGTCCTCTATATTTACAACGTGTTGGCCAGAGGCGTTAGACAGTGCACGCTAAATTATAGCTCCATTTTACCAAATTCATTACCGGGCATTCTGTATAATATTATAAACATTAAATATAACCAACAAAGATAGCAATACACAAAGTGACACCACGTGTGAAATACGGTACCACCGACGCCGCAATCCTATCATACGAGAGTTAAATACCGCAAAATAAACAAAACATTTGCACGTATAATAATACCATTCGGGAAAAACATACCCAATATTAGTAAAGCGATATTAACAAGAGATTTCCAAGGTGGCAAAAAGAAGCTCGTATGAAAACTTTTTCTGGATCATCTCCAGAGCCCTTGCATCGCACCCACGTCCGACCAACAGTTAAAATTAGAACCCCAACATGCGAGTGGAAATAAATCTAAAGAAAATCCAAAGTATTTTCATTTATCAAAGCTATTTCATAGATGTCATCATAGTTAATAGTATTAAAGCTCCTAAATTATAAATCACAGGAGCACAAATCCTCTCGCAGAACCATCGGTGTATAGGGCTTATTACTTATTGCACACGCACTATACATCATCATTACCGCAAATGGCTAGGCGAATGCCAAGGTACGATAAAATGAACATAAATATTAAATTTACTTTTGGGTGCTTATTGCCTACACTTACTTACTTAATGGTTCAATTTCGAACGCCTAAAATATCTCGTCTAAGATTTTTTAAATTTATACAAACATTTATTTGCGCGCCTTTCCATTATAATGGCTGTCAAAGAATTCCAAACTAATTAGAAAGTACTTTTGTTTTATCTGGTAATTATTTAATTCCTAAGAGATAAAAAATACGAATGCTTTCCGCCAACTTCTAATTAAAATTGTATCATTCGTTTTTTGGCTTTAATTTGTGTTGGTTTAATTTAGGAAGATTGTAGCAGAAGAGAATAAAATATATTTGGGATGTGAATGTTTTTATTTAACATAACTTTAAACATCTGGGCACAATTCAATGAACCTTATGTTGACTTATTATTTTAATTTCAATTGTAGACAGCTAATTACCATAAATACCAACGGGAAAATTAAAGTGTTGCCTAAAAGTTTTGGTATTATAAAAGTCCCATCGATATTCTTATACGTTTGCGACAAAAGTTTTTCCGACTTTTAAGGAACATAAGCTTTAAATTCAAAATGTCTCACTAAAATTCATAGAAAGTTATTTACAGCCAGTTTAAATTTCAAATTAGTGTCAGACCAACCCTAAAGCTTCTCTAACTTCTAATTCTCCATTCTTGGTTCTTACTCAGTACTTACTTGCGTTAGGGAAAGGCAAAATGTGGTATTTTACACTTAGAGGGTCAAAATAGCAATTAACATTTATTTAAATTAAAAGCGACACTTGCTCAAAGAATTATTGCCCCCTCCCATTTTAATATTACATAAACACAACAATACGATCAATTATTTTTCAACAAATTTGCAAGCGCCCCAATATAAATCAAAAGGGTTAACTTAGAATCCGTAAAAGTGCCCATTACGGAAGAATTGGCGACAAAACTTTCGCCTTATTGCAAAAAGTAACCTGCTGTGCGAGAGTACGCCCTTTAAACGCCCATTGAATTCCCTTTTACATTTTCAATCAAGAAGTAACCAGATATTTCCTTTAGCGGCTTATCTTCAATTTAGCTTTGAAAGTCACACTCCATCATTAATTAAGTGAAATATATAAATTATAGGTTCACGCATTTAATTCGAGAGAAAATTTGGTCGAAAAGCTAAAAATTCAAGTTTTCGAGACGGAATATTCCAAAGGATAAAAAATTAATCGTAATAAATTCGTGTCCAGTTTATAATTAAAATTTTTTATATTAACTTAGTGTGAGCTTCTCAACACGTATTGTAATAATTTATTGCAATACAACACGAAGTAGATATTTTCAAAGTCAAAACGACACCTGTGGATTTAATCTTACCTACACTTTCATGTCCAATTAGTTACTTAAAAATGGTGGAAAATTGAATTTTATTTTACACGTTTCGTGAGATTAAAATTTGTTGTCCGCATCTGACAAATATAATTTTTTAAACTGTAGCGAAATTAACGTCGACATACTGCATGATACTAACTTTTTATACTTGTAAAATTACATTACAAGTCTGCGGTTGTAGTTCCGTAAACAAACAATTTTGGGAAATTGTATAGTTCAGTACAATTGAGTTCACTCAATTATTCCCGCTATAGTTTACTAAAGTTAATGAATGTTTAACGAGGATAATTTAACCTCCCAGGTGTTTAATTTACAAGTCACAAATAAAATACCAGTTTAAATTTTTTGTGCCTACTAATAACTACGACCTTAGTTTGGAACAATTTTTTCAAGTTCAGGTACCCCATCCGTTGCTAAATTTGTTATTAACTTCGGTTAATGTTAAATAATAACGCAATAAAACAATTTCGACAGGACTGGATTAATGTTTCTGCACCCGGAGGCAAATTCAATCAGAAATATCGTTTAGAAACTTTTCGTCGACTTTTAAAATAATTAATCACTTATTTAGCCATTGTAACGTATGCATGCTAATAATAATAGGGAAGACCGGGGCTAATTTTCACACTTTCGGCTTTTAATTTATACTGATACTTGCCTTGACTAAGTCAAGTTCATTAAAGCTTAAACTCATCGGGGTTAAATTACCATAAATTCCCAGGGTTATGAAAACTGCGTCAAAAGCGTCTGAATTTAATCCTATCAACCGGTTACGGCTAAAAAAATATTCTACATAAATTAATCTCAATTTTATTGTCAGCCATTTATAGTAGTTCAATACTTAAAGTTCGAACCTATATACTAAATTATTTATTTCTTTCGGATAAATAAATTTAAAAAAATCCGATTCATACTTTTATTATTTATTACTCAAACTGAAATAATTTGATTTTAAGTCTAAACTATCGCAATTAATAATAATTTCAAAATAAATTTAAAATATTTTTTACAGCGCCATCTAGGTTTTCTAAAAGAAATACAATGATATTCAAATATTTTGAAAACACAAAATCATAAAAGTTGTGGGCGGAGTTTCCCGACTACCGGCACATGCGAATTTCGAATAGAATACATTATTTAAATTTTACATTTTTATTTTATACAAAATATGTATTAAGGCTACCTCAGATAATTATATCGTTCTGTTAACAAATTAACAACTTCGACCCAAGTTAAATTTCACCATTATTTTATAATAAACATACATACGTAGTTTCTAACTTTCAATACTTAGTTAATAATCATGTAAGGTTATGTCGTCGATAAATTGGATAAAATTATTTTTAGAATGTCAATTTTTTGGTCTCCGGCAGTAAAGTAATTGTTTTTACAAAAAAGTAGTAAGTTCTTAAATTTAACAATTAAATTCCATATGTAAGTAGGTATAGTTTTTTGAATCTTTCAGAAAACGTTAGAGATTGACAGGTTATTGTTTATAATAATAAACAAAAGCGCAGCTTTTGTAGCAAATCTGTCGAATTGACAGACGACTAGAACGAAACTTTTTCTCCGAATAAAATATGTTATTTTTTGTTCTAACGTAAAAAATAATTAATTGCTTATTATTTATTGCTAATAATTTTACTTTAGTGCCGCCTTTTAAATGTTTTCCTTTTAAATGGTGTTAATTCGGCTAGTTTTATTGACACATACAGAATAGAGCTAGAGTATAGCACTAGAATTCAAAAAAACACTCTTGAAGGAAAGTTCTCTTGTTTTTACTGAAATATTACAATATAAATAAATAACAATTAATAAATAGTGTGATTTTCAATTCCTAGATTTTTTATAGGCACCAAAATTTCTCTGCGGTTTACTCCTGGTGAAAAACTAACACAGTCAAGATGTAATTTGTCCTTTTATTGATACTACTACGCAATATTTAAATATTAATAATATCAATGACTACATCTTACTCGCGTTATTCAATTTTAAAACAATTATTGTTGTCACAAAAAAATAAATGTTTAGTTTAACACAGTCTGTAATTGGCGGATTCGCCAAAGAAGTTGCTACTTTTGTTCCGTACAAAAACAATACAACTTTTAATAATTTACTTTTTTACGATTATTAAATTTAATTATTTAATTAGTTTAGAAGAAACACTTCTCGCAAAATTAATCGATCTGAATAGTTAACTGGTTTTGTGGTAAAGGAGCATCATCAGAGCTTTCAAAAGTATCAAATTCACGAACTAGTGTTTTTTCTCTCGTTGAAATTTCCAACTACGCAGATAAATTAAATCAGAAGTTTGCATTGTACATTACACAATGACAACAGAAAACAAAATATTAAATCATTGTTAAATTTTAAACAAATAATTATTATTTTGTTTGTATTAGAAATTAAATAGTCATAGATTACCGTAAAATGCGTGACTGTTAATATCGAATACCTCGTTCACTTCAGATCAAAATAGCAAATTTTTGGGAAAACCTTCTCAAAATAAAATGATAATACTTGGCACTTGCTGAATTAAAATGCGCTTCGCATAGTCAATCAAAGCAAAAATTGTTTTTCTTAAAAAATTTACCAATTTTAACCTCTATAAATCATTGTAACATTTGAAACTCTTAACGGAAAAGTCAACAGAAAAATAGCTATCATGATAAGAGTTTTTCTTCTGAGCACAATTAATGAGGTTTGGGAGATATTCCATATTCCCCAAACCGGCTTAAGGGGTTAGATGCACTCAGGAGGCGTGAAAAGATGAGTATTTTAAATAATTTTTCTTGAGATTAGTTTATTTTATTTTATAAAACAAATATTAATAAGTTATTATATTATGTTTTAACTTTATTTGACAAAAATTAAAACAAGAAAATATTTATTGTAGACCAAGTTTGTCACCATGTTAGTTGGACCCCGTCCCACAAATCGTTTTTTTGCGGTGATCACCATAACATTTTACTGGTTCATCTAAAATCAACCAAACAAAAAAAAAATCCGTAGTTTAATAGTTAATTTAGGGCCGGATGGAAAGATTTGTTTTTATTATTAAAACTTCTATCTTTTATAAACAATAAACTAGTACTGATGTTAAAATAGACGAGTTATGCTATCAGAGGCCGCTATTTTGTTTATTTTCAAAAAAAATCAAAAAGCTTCGATCAAGTCCGAAATTAACTATTAAACTATCGATTTTTTTTTGTTTGGTTGATTTTAGATGAACTAGTAAAATGTTATGGTGATCACCGCAAAACACGATTTGTGGGACGGGGTCCTACAAACATAACGATAACTTGGTGTACAATAAATATTTTCGTGTTTTAATTTTTGTCAAATAAAGTTAAGACATAATATAATAACTCATTAATATTAGTTCTATAAAATAAACTACTCCCAAGAAAAATTATTTAAAATACTCATCTTTTCACGCCTCCTGAGTGCATCTAACCCCTTAAGATATCGAAGGTTTGTGTGTACAGCTTGCTATTAACTTTATTAATTAAATAGAAACCTTGCACTCTTACCAGAAGAAATACATAATATTGCATATAATGTAATATATTATTTAATAATGAGAATTGCAGAAAATCTAAGGAAATTTTATTCACATCCAAACTGCAAAACTATCTTTTTGACGAATTCTTTTTAAATTAGTAAGAATCAATTTAAATATAATTATTTGTGATAGAAGTGTTGAAAATGTTTTACGTTTCGTTTTACGGATAGATAAATTTTCGCAAGAAACTACACGAAAATTAGCTATCCGCTCATAATAAATTTTTTATGATAATTTAAGAGACCATAAAAAGAAGTTCCCTCTTTTTTATTATGAATGACCGAGCTATACTTGGGATATATTTACCTGCAAATGAAAATTCTAAAAAAAAGAATAAAGTTGCTAGTGGTTAAATGCCAACTGTCAAATCTTTGTTGACCGACAATCTGATATGATTCCCAAAAGTCTTCCAACCGTATTAAAATAAATTGAACGGACACAACATACCATTTTGCATAATTAAAAGCTATAATCGCTCAATTAAGATGATTGCAGAAAATATAATTTGTATGAATAATTTATGAAACAAAAAAGATTAGAACTATATATGGTAAAGATAGTGTTAGAGTTAACAAAATTAGGCCCTTCACCCGGATGTAACAAAAATCTGCAAAAACTTTTCTCCGAGACGCGATTCAAGGATGCAAACAAGTTTTTGTAATCAAATTACCTATATAAGTTTTTCTTGTAGCACCGATACTTATCTATTTAAACAAAATTTGGCGTTGGTCAATAACATGGATAATATTTTGCGAATAAAATTTTTAATATCATTAAAATTTATAAGCATATCGTGTAAAACAGTTCAGATAGATTTACGAGCAATGTAGTTATTGTAGAGCAATGTTCGAGTATATGACTTTATTAACTCGGATTTATGTGTTTCTATCATTTGTTAATCAAATGGAAAACCTGTAATACGCAAAGTAGATATTGCCATATGACCATATACGTAAGTAACAACAGCAATAAGATTTAATAATAAAGTTAGTCGATAACGAAGCACTAAATCAAATTTATATTAATTACGTTTTCAAATTGTTGATGTATATTTTCAGTTGGTTAGTGCAGAAATTTATGAACTTTTTTTGGTATATGGGAACCCCCCATTCTATTTTATGTGTGCGGCTTACACAATTTTAGATTAAATAAACACAATGTTCATTACCCATAATTTACAGAACATGTGATATACTTGCTGGCTTTTCGGAGTTATGGTTGCGGCTGAGCGCAATTTCTCATTTGTACCTACAACTGCGCTTATTACACCCGGGGTAACGTGATTATGAATATGAGAACTCCAATGTGCAGTTTGTTAAAATGAATGGTGTTAGTTTTCAACTACCTACCTACTTAGTAAGAAATTCGACTCGAGATTTCTCCACTTTAATTTTTTAAGCTAAAACCTAAATTGGTCATTACACGAAAATTTAACTCGAGCCGTTTTCGGTATGAATCCAACGTAGGTTTTCAAATCCGTTCAATAAATTTTATTAATTCGATAACTTCAAGTCTAATTAATTTATTCTCGCGATATCAAACGTAAAATAACTTTCGTGTAACTTAAAAATTAATTTACCAAACAAAATTTTTTCCGATAATCCAATCATTATAAATTTTAAAGCAAGAGGAATAAGTAAAACTTTTAATTTAGTCAAAAAAATGGTTAAATTTAAATATCAAAGATTATCTGATATAATCCAAGTGTAGTGTGATTTATATTACATATCAATAAAATATATTCACATTCTGAAAGCATGTCATTAAGATTTATAGCCAATTTAACATACTTGAGTATGAATAATGCAGACGTATAAATAGTAGAAAAAAATGTAAGAAACTAGACGGTATTTGCATAACAAATTTTATATTTAAGCGTGACATAAATATCTGTCAGTGTAACTGTAGAATCTTATTTTAATTATTGTGCTCCTATGATATTTTCACTTATAGATCGATTTAATTATGTAAACTTAAATGTTTTCTTAATTGCCATAATCAAAGGTAAATGTCTCAATTATCCAATTTAACCGAATGCAAATTAATTTGAAAATTATAATACTTATTATAAATTTCGATTTCCTATTTCCAAAAATTAACTTGGTTAGAAAAAAACCAAGAAGATTGCCTTGGTTAATAAGATCACCGTCGACAATCATAAATAAGACAAAAATTTAAGTTGTGGGTATAAATTATAAGTTTTATTTAAGCAATTTTATATTCTAATAAAACAAAAACTTCATTATCGTTCCAAACTTTTGAACAATACGCAGTCATAAAAATGTAGATAAATCTAATGGGGTACAAAAAAAAACGTGCTTTTTGCAAACTTCAGCAAAAGTTGATATTTGTTCAACAAAGTTATGCGTATTTATCTAACAGTTTATATTTGTCTTTGTCTTTTATCAAAGAAGATTTTTCAAACCCTACAAAGCACAAACCCATCTAATATGATAACATATTACTCCATTGGCTTGATTAAATAAGCTCATTGAATTCAATCTAAACCTAAGCAATCTATCCAATTTTCTGCCAGTCTTATCTTTCCAACCCTCGCTCGCTTCTTGTGTTATCCAATCAAGACTAATACAATAAGTCACGTGGTCGATTTTCTAAAGTTTACCCAAAGAAATCCCATTTAAATAAACTATAAATAAAAAAACAAATCTGCAGAGAGACAATAAATCAAGTTGCTAAAAAATCATCTCGACGACTCGCTGACTTACATTCTTTAAGCACTTGGTACCTTTATGTAGCGACAAAGTTAAATTTATATGTGGAATTTAACCAAAAACATCTACATTTAAATAAGAAACATTCGGCACGAAAATAGCATCTTTAACAGACAAAACAATCACCAAAATTTATTACCTTAGTCACGGGAGATTTTAAGGGTTCCTTCTATCGATTTATAAAAAAAGAAACTTTTCTGAAAAAATCTCGGTATGTAAATGCGCCCAAAAATTTAATTTATGTAAATTACACTAAATTGTACATTCCAACTTGATTATTAAGAAACCATTCTGTTACGTCGAGTTATGAATAATTTCATACTATAAAGCCTTAACTCGTAATTGAGTTATTATATGACGGGAATGCCATTTTTTTTTAATATACCTATACCAGAATATTATTTTGGCCGCATCACGTATAACATGTTTTTAATACTTTTTCTTTATTTTTTCGGTTCCTCTATAAGAAAACCATGCTCGGGTTATTATTCCAAACCAAAATGGTAGAACAAAAAATGAACAGCATAGTCGAATTCTTCTGCTTACGGTAATGACATTTAATTATAATTATTACAATATAATTGCCTCATCTTTATTTGATTAACCAAATTTGATTTTTAAACGTTCGAAATTATGTAAAATTAAACTTTTTAACCTCGCCTTAAAAGAGAAGATTAGTTGGATGAACAATTCCTCGGTAAAAATAGCACCGTCAACGTTTTGTTCGAAGTAGTCACTGTTAATGCAGCCCCCATTCCACGGTTGCTGAAACCAGTTCATAGCTAAATCTTCTTATGCAAAATCCTTTTCTGCTATAATTTGTCGAGGGTACTTAATGATGTGTTGGTGCAGTGTTATTGCAAATCCACAGCGGAATAACTGTATCTCACAAAAGCTGATATCTCACTTATTAAAAAAATTTATAATGTTGTAAGTCATAATTTCACACTGAAAGAAATATTTTGTTGCAGGCGGCAAAATATGATGTTCCAGATCGGATGTATATTAGAAGAAAAGTATGCAAGTTCCAATAGGTTAGTAAAGCAAATTGATGAGTTTACATAAAATTTTTGTGACAATTGGAAAATATCGTGAAATGCCAAGTAATATACGAATAATAAACAAAATTTACTACACTAACAATAAAATTTTAAAAGGTTAGCGCGATGACATTCAATGTATGAAATGCTAAAGTGTCGTGTTTTGTGCAAGTACGAAGAGTAATGAATCAAATGAAATAAACGAGTGTAACGTAATTGTTCTGTAAGGAAATTTGATGAAGCTGCGTGGTATTTTGAAATTGAATTTTTGTATGCAGTGGTCGTCTGTCTGGCAAAGCGTATAAAGTAATTGATTCTGGTAATGAATGGAATGAAATAGTTGCAGTTTATGGGATACTCTAGTGCTGTTTATTCCAAGTATTGCGGAAAAATTGTAATAATATAATTAAGGCGTCGTCTGAATTCAAAACCAAACACAGAGAGGCCGCACAGGCAGAGTGCATATTTGAAATGGTTCAGATTTTTCTTGAAAAGGCATTGCTCATAATAACGACTTATAAACAATGTCAACCCTACCATTTTAGTAATTCTGGGTAAGAATAGTTTTCTTTGTTACCGATCAGGCCCGCGTGCCTTACCGTTAGTAACAATTGTAATCACCTTGAATCTTAATTAGTGACCACCCAAGAGAATAGTTTCATTCGACGAGATTCGCAAGAGAAATGTCGCTCTTCAAACAGCACTTTTGCTATTAGCACGAGCTAATGGATTACTATTTTTAGCAGCTAGACAATAATTAAGCCTACAACGAACAAAAATAAATTCAACGATTGAAACAAGAGAACCAGTTGCTTTATTATGGAAGTTGGAAGAAAGATCATTTCGAAAGTACCCAATAAACCTTGAGCTTAAAAGTTTATCATTTTTAGATACAATTGCAAATTTTTGCTTAATTAACCGACATTCTTCTGCTACTGGATGTTTATTCCCACATTAAAAAATAAAGCATCACGTAGACCAGCCATACGTCAAGATATCTTCCACCATATAAATTATTAAAAGCACGGTAATAACGACTGTTTATATTAAATATAGATATACAGACCTCTATATGGTATCGCTACAACATAATTTCATATTTAGTTGCGTGGCGAGTAAATTTTCCAAACCGTAAAACTTTCAGCACATTCATCTTGCAAGAAATAATTTCAGATATAGCTTCTTCTTATATGAAAGGAAGATAGCCTTATATAAACGCTAAACAAAAATAAATAGAAATATGTGTACAGTGTACAATGGAATTCTCTTCGCATGCAGGGAAACAAAAACAAGCAAAGTTTGCGATCTAAAAATCAAAATAAAAAAGATGAATAATGGCGTCAGACTTGCTGAACCTGTATTTCATGCTCCATGTCGACTTCATTAAAGGTCGTCACATGCTTAATTTTAAGTATCTATTTTTTTGCTTTATTTGGTCATTACTTATCAAAAAATTTAACTTCTTCATTTGCGGATCTCCGCTAAAAAATACAATTTGCACTTGTTTAAGTATCCAAAGTGAAAACTGCCAAACATAATTTAGTTATTTCTCTCATCGACTAGATCACGTTTTACAGCGTGTACTTGTAATAATAAATAAGCGATATGGTCCGGAGCGCGTGCACGCCAATGTGGATATAAACATGCCCTGTCTGGGTCTAGAAGAGTTCATTAATGCAGTTAGTCCGTTTGGTAAATTTTATTTAGCCTGCAACAACATTGAATGATGGCTTTTAAATTACATTTGCATTCTGCTCAATTCGGTTCATGCAAAAGAAAAAAATAACATCCCGTTTCAAAATAATTAAGCAATTTTACCACAAATCAATACCACTCCACCAAAGTGCAATGCTACTCCAAAATTATGTATAATTAATTCAACAGTCGAATTTATAAGCACAAAAATGTTGATAAATCAATTCCATTAAGTCGTTTAGATAGTGGGAGAAATTGGTTTCGAAATAACTTTGTCCACTTTTGTTTTAGTGTGGTGGTAGTAGACAAAGTTATTGATAAAGTATAATTGCTACTAATGGCTTTTTTATTATCTCATATTAATGGAAAAAGTTAAACACTTTGTATCTGTAACAATCCACCTCAATTTTAGGCCCCGCAACAATAACGTCTTCCGTTATCCATTTGGAAATCCTTGGTCATTGTTTATAACGTCCACTTCAATAAATTTATTATTGTTAGCTAATTTACGTACCCATAATTTTTCTGTAATTTCTTTGGCACTTCTTTGATAGGCATTATAAAAGTATTCGTTCAAGTTAACAGGAAACCACAATATTCAGAAATAAATTCTTAAATAACAAACTTGTTTGGATTTCACGACAATTCAAATCAACATGAAACAAAGTTGGAAATTTTGCAAAAATTGATCACCACCAAAGAAAAAATGCAAATTCAAAAATTGCAAGGTGGAACATATTATAAGCGGTTACTGTTATTAACCTGATGCTTTATAATTACAGATCCGGTAGCCGTAATCGATTTATCATAACACCTAATAATTATCAATATTAGTATAATAAATGCACCACTAAGCTTTTATAAATAATTGGAGAATAAGTCTACCACCACCCACTTGGGCTCAGCGGGTGCCAACCATTGTGACATATTGCACCATGTTTTCGTCCCTAATAAATTATCTCGGAGTTAAGGGGCTGTTCCTTCAATGTTATAAGACTTCCATGAAAAATATCTCGAATTGGTTAGAAAATAGGCCTTATGTAAATGGTAATGAAGAGTTTATTTGGCTTGAAAAGATATACACTATCGAGTGTATACCTGCCTAAGCTCGTGTTAGCTATGACAAATGATTTATAAGGTGAGATTGGATACTGCGATTACATTCTCAAAAAATACAATTCCATTTCTTCATTTTTTTAAAAGTTATTAATATTTCTGTTGCGTTTAGTCACAACATTCACGAGAAACAAAAAGACAACTAATTTACTGAAACACCGAAAACAGAAATTTTTTTATTAATTATGCATAAGCAAATAAGGAAAATCCAACAATACATCCTTAAATGTAATGAAAAAATTCTGAAAGGGTCAACCACTGAAGTAAACAAAATTAATTTTTACACGTGGCACCAAAAATCAACACACGTGCTTTAAGCCATTATTCCCCACCACAACGTGCTTCCCCTACATCCACGCCCCACCATGTTCCAACAACGTTCGCACCATCGACGTCAGATGGCGTAACAAGCGAACATATTTTGAATTTCGGTACACCGTTTCCACGTTAGGAGCGCCACGAGCTTTTTACTATCGAATTTGAAAATGAAAAAGTTTGCGTGACTGCATCGAAGATATTCCAAGTTACGCTTCGTTTGACTTTTCAGGTGTTATTATTTTTTAATTTATTAATAAAATTAAGTGGAATGTAATTGGGTTGTTATTAAAATTTATGCAATAATTCATTTTAACTAAGAATAAAAGTATTTGTATGTTAATAATTTTCAAGCTTATTAACTCGACATTATTTACTAACTACCAATAAGACCACCTTTGATAATAATGATGTGCATGTTAATTATCTTTTAGGTCTGATAAATATAATTACTGAAAATTTTTATGGCAATGGAAATGTTCAAGTAGACAGGCACCTGTAATGAAGTCAAAACAATTAACCACTAATAATGCGCATTTCCCTTCAGATTAACATGGCAATCCTCCCTAAAGTTGGCACATATTTACTAAACTGTCCTTTGTGGCAGTTTTACACAGTGTAAACTTTATCAAGCACTAAATAATTAAACTTAAATGTAAACAAAGTAATCTGAAAGTCTTAATATTGTGGTCGACTGCTACCTGTTTTGCTTCAATTTTTTTTATGTAGTAATTATTACAATAAATTGAAATAATGGCTTTCGCCAATTATGCACCAATTTTTTACTACTGAAAAATCGATAAAGTTTGTCCTTGTTTGTATATGTGAAAATAAAATATGCGGCATAAGAAAGTCAATTTTTCAAGTTGAAAAATACTGTCATTTACAATTCAGCCACTTAAAATAAACACCAATGAATTTTCCGTCTGGAAATGGGGGCGCACTTTTGAAATTAAATCACGGAGCCTATCGACAAATACTTCAAGAGATAAAAGTTAGCTGCCACCCGCTTTAGATCCAAAATTGCCGATCGTAGTGTTGTGAAATTAGCATTTAATTTTTGAAATCGAAATTAATTTTGAGCAAGATTTGTGAATCGAAGGAGGATGATAGATGTACGTGGTTATATGTATGCGTGAGTGTACGTATCTTATATGATCGATGGGGCGTCCATTCAACGCCGAAAACTGGGTGGTCGAGTCATTAGCGGTAGTTTACTGGTTCCCAGTTATTATAATTGGACTTCCAAATAATACCCATCATAAAAATCATATTACATATTAAATTTTTGTATTGTTACTATCACAATTATATTAAAAGCACATTAGTTAGGTTAGAATAAATGGAGATATAAATATGCATGGCATGTACATCTAATTGTATGTAAATGGACAACAGAAAATTTGAATAAATTAAATTAATATAATAATCATTATCTCGTAAATTATACATGTAACCACGACTTCTTATCATTCATAATAATTTGATTATTATTTTTTATAGACTAAATAAAAAAAAAACTTACATCGATGACCCCTGTTTCTCGACTGTTACACAAGAAACCAGTTCGTAATTCTCAACTTAATTGATTATTATTTAAATTATACACGTAATCAGTTTCGTTTCAGTGCAATTATTTGCACTTAATTTAGATTAAGATTGTGCCTGATGATCATAATATTTACAAATAAATATCAAAGCTTTTATGAAAATTATTTTCAATTAAAAAGGTTCTTGCTTATGTACCACATTGTTGCATTGGACGATATAATCTTAAAACGAGAAAAAAATGCCCCAGGATATTTTATGGTCGGAAGTTAACTTACCTGTTCGTGCCTACTATACCTACACTTTGCAAAAATTGGTTATTATTTACAACAGCAAAAAAAGATAAAAGTGTATTGATCCTCACGTACGTTCTTAATTTAAGGAAAGATTCGGCTGTAGTAATAATCACCACAAATTAAGTTTCTCTCCATGAAGCTGTTTCTAAAAATTTTCCACGCTCGGCACTTATACTGCATTCAATTTGTAATTGGCAAACTTACAACAGCTTTTTGCTTCGTTACGATAAAAAATTGTAATGGAAGTGTCAACTGTCATCGGAAGATATAGTACTTATACTTGTTCAAAATCAAAAATATCCTCCACTGATCAAATTATAGATTTAGTTTTAAATAAAAGAAAAAACTGGAAAACATTATATTTTATTTGATAAATACAAACAAAAACGTACATTTCACTGCAGATAACATTCAGGTATACAGTTGACTACATCATATTACATTAAAAGCATCGATTGAAATTTAAGAAAAAACTTTTTTTATAAAAATTTACTTAGGTGAATAAAAAAAAGCTCAAAGCTAACATTGAGTTATTTGTGCTTTAAGCAATTTTTTCCTACTCGTTTCAAACTCTAATTTTCAATTTATTATAATATATTATGGTATATAATTTTTTACAAAATAAAACACTAGACTCTGCTATAGTATTATTATTGTACAATACACTACGACTTAATTCTTACGTCCGGCTTTCGCTGCGTCTGATGTAGGTATACTTAGTTAATAACTTACTTTGATTAATATTTTGTGATTTTTTTTTCATTACATGTGCAATGCTGTTGAAAATGCTAACGTAGCCTCACACGTAACAATAAGTAGCCTCCTGTTCTATTTGTGAGTCGATTTCGGACTTCTTTTAAATTTTATTTAAAAGTTTATCAAAATATTTTGTCAGATTTTAATTCGATATACTATATTATTTTTAAAATTACTGAGTACCAAGAATTGGTTGAATAACAAACAAATGTAGTTACTATGTAGATTCTTATTTTTAATCGTAATTTAATTTAATTAACTGACTGGTCACTCATTTATGAGATTTTAATTCGACTTACGTATATATTATTTTTTTCTGTTACAATGCACTTTGAATAAATTAACAGAGCAATAAGAAATATACAATTTATTAGTATTAGAAGTAAATCATATTCTACACTCAACCAGGGTCGTATTATCCATTAGGTATAATTGAATGAAAACTCTCAAAAGACGGGAGCAAGAAATGCTTAGAAAATCTGAAGAAATTCTAAAAAAATTTGTAGATTGATTTTCGAAAAGCAGCTAAGTTTTTTGTGCTTCTAACTTAGAGAGAAGAAAAACTCTAGGATATTCTAGAAAATCTTAGCAAATCTAGAAAGTAAGGAAATCTCATGAATATTATCGATGAGTTTTTTTACTCCTCCATTTTTTTCAAATATTTTTCATCACCGGTACATTACAAACTCAACGTTTTATCTAGCGAATACAAATTGTTCAAAAATCCATATCAAAAATGATCCGCTTACACTTATTCACGGATTTCAAGTTATAAGTTTTCATTAATATCTCTAACGTTACTGCAGTGTTTAAAAAAAACAGAAGTGTATTTTTTTGTATTTGCGAGGCGTAGCGTATAATGTAGTCGAGCATACGTAAAAATTTTCGCGCCAAACAAATATTCTTTTAATTCAACTGACACATACCTGCTATTGTTTCTCATACAAAAAATTAAATAAATTAAAGAAAATTTAAAATTCTTGACACATTTTGTTTACTAAATTTAGTACCTAATGATTTTTTGTAAACATGAATATCATGAATTTTACAGGACACCAATACTTAGGTAATTTGCTTAATTAATTTTTTTCTATTTATTTTACAAATTTATATTTTCTTAAAATAATCCTGCATCGTTGCAATAACTTTAAATAATTCAAAAAGAAATCTTATGTAACAGTATAGTACATTATATTGCTAAAGAAAATGCATGTAGTCTTGTAAAATTACATTTGGCTGTAAAAGATTTACAAAAATCTCCTGCGGCGTTTTATATTTTCAATTATTTGTACGAATTATTCTCGAGTATATTTTTAAATACTTAGTTAAATACAGATAACAGTTTTCTTCAATCTATTTCAGTTATTTTCTTTCCGGAGTCCAAGCGGGTTATTTTCTATTTTCATGACTTTCCTTAAAAGCTTTGAGAAAACAAAATGATATATGAATATCTTGGTCAAATTCAAATTTTTCGAAAGAAATACACATTTTTGGAAATACAAATAATGTTGTGTGCAAATTTTTAATAAAACAGTTATTTGAACAGTTTTTCCCATTATTCGAATATATAATATATCGATAATTTAATATAATAGTAGGTGAACGAACACTTGAAAGAACACCTCAATATTGAAGTGGTGCAAATCGTATGATTATATTTCTGTGTAAAGTAAATATCAAAATAATAAAAATTTATGATGACATTAATCAAGAATGCAATGTTTCATTTGTCAGATGTTTTCGGGCAATGATGTATTTTTATTGTTTGTTCTAGTGTGCCTGCAACATCGTGGCATGCTTGGTGGCCGTTTACTGGACAATTCGGGGGTAATTTGGCGCGTGTTTAAATGTCCTTCGTATCGATTTGGAACGAAAATTGTACGTTTTAATTAAACATGGGTTGTTGGTTAATTTAGGATTTCGACAAATCAGTGCCAATATCAATCTAGCAAGGAGAACGGAAAGGTATGGTTTTGTGTATTTTTGCCATTGAAGAATAATATTATGCAAATGTGGCAAAAAAGCTTAATGCGAATTTTAAAATAACAATTCCTATTTAGTAGACCATTTTTATGTTAATCGAAATTTTTTTTCATTAAGATAAGTAAGAATTTCCATTTACAATTGTTTTACAGTTGAACTACAGCAGGAAATGATACTTTTTAAAATATTTAATGCCCACTTAAATGTTGTTAAGCACAGGATGCCATAGCAATATTATTCTATTTGTATGCAAAGTCAAAATTTATGAAAACTTCTCCAAACTAGAAATCAATCATGCAAATGAAAATGCATACGAAATTTATTAAACACATCCGTGTAATTAAATTCGCAAAAAATGTGATTTAAGTTACTTAAATAAATTAATGTAGGTTGCATTTTTAGTCCTAAATGCTATTTCGCTCTCGGCACTAGGACCCAGGACTACCTCCAGCTAATGTTTCTGAAGGCTATAACTCATTCCCAAACATAGGAACAACACGGTAATGCCTGTGCTTTTTTGCCACTGTAGCTTTTACTAAAAGCACCCAAATTACCTACGTGAGATTTGCAAGAGAATATTTTTTAATTTAAATATGACTACAATCTCCACATAAATCAATTGAACGGTCAATTTGATTATTTAAATTTAATTGAAGTTATGTGACCCAAATTATTTATTCGTCGTTGGTGATCCCAAAAAAACTTCCAAACAAAACACAATTTTAGGGAAAAAATATGTGACACATAAATCAAAAGTTACACCTTTCATTGCTAAAATAAGAACACTTGAGCCTCTAGCTTAATTACTTGATAAATTATTAATTCGCTCATTTTACATTTAAATTTAATTAAGACGATTAATTACTGCAACATTTTTGTGTAATTTTTACAAAAACTATATTTTCCGGAAGTTTTTAAAATTATCACCACTTCGCTAATTAAGTCAAAAATTGCTCTAAAAATATCTGAATAGGTAAGCACTTGTTATTTTAAACTATGGTTAAAATAATCTCATAAAATAAAATGAATGAATGGATATGATTTCGAGCTGTCTAAGTTAACGGCTAATAAAAAGAGCATAAATGTCAGAGAAGAACATAAAGCATGTTTGTGCGTGTGCCACACAGATACGCCTAGATGAACTGACCCAAAGCAAAACTCGCTTCTTCCCAAATAATCGGCATTATCTATTCTATAACTATAAACCTTTCTCTTTCATCTGCACGGTAAACAAACACTGAATTAATATAACCCTACAGCGGTTTTTCAAGAAGATTGCGATTAAAAGTTATTGCTTTGTCCCGTTTAGGTCCTCAAAATCAATTAGCTTAACTTTCATTTTTACTAATTTATGTATTGTCGGCAGAAACTACATAGTTTTTTTATTTTATTTACAAATTTTACGACGACGTTAATATTTTATTTTAACGTCGCCATTGACATAACCTCACTTATTCGTGACACAACGCGCATAACCTAACTTATATAAAATTCGTAGGGTAGGTAGTTTAACGTGTAATGCTAACCACGCCATAAAGAGTTGGAATTAGTTCAGTAATATTTTATAAAATACGAAATCAATCATTAGGGTCGACGGCAGGCAATGGAAGTAATATTTCACCGTTTAGTTTAACAAAAGTAAAATCGAAAACATTCCTAAGCACAAAATAATCAAAGATCAATAACGTCAACGTACAAATTTATTAAATTACATTCCTCCGTAAAGAAACGAACAAGGACAATAGCTTGCAACGAATTTGAAAAAAAAGAAAAGCGAGAATTACTACTTGCAAACATTTGAACATCAGTTTGCTGTCCCGATGCAGAAAGTGAACATTTGAGGCAGTTGATTAAGCTTCGAAAATGTTAAATTTAAATAACAGTTATTACACGGTACGCATGAAAAGTTCTTTTTTACGTGTTTACTAATGATAGAGAATTACCTGCGTTGAAATGAAACAAGGTACAATAGTAAAGTGGTCAATAAAGGCCCCCTAAAGCAATTTAAAATTATTCACGATATTCTTCATTACAGATAATGGAATAAAATTAATACTGTAAACTTGAGAAAAGAAAAATTGCCTTGCAAAATAATCATGTATACTAAACCTAACGTAGATCACATACAAAAGCGTAGCAAATTTTAAGCAATAAATAAAGCACCAAAAATGGGTCTAGTTTCATGACAAAACAACAAATTTAATATAGTGCTGACATCTGACCTACATAAATTTTAGGACTGCTGGATTAATTACGTTTTAAAAACTTAAGTAACGCAATAATTTAAATAACATATATTTTTGTCAATCAAACAATCGTACCATTTCGTGTAAACTTGTTTTAGCTTAAGATATAAATTTTATCTTGTATAAAAATTCTATATAGTAGGCCAAAAGGGTGGATACAAGAATTCAGGCAATACATCACTATATTCGAGGCTTCGCTTCCGTTTGTGACCCTGCTTTTGAATCTTCAGAATTAAATCTTAGTGCTGTTTTAGCGATTTCATTTTCAGGCCACAGCATTACGCAATAATAAAAATCAATGCCGTTTTAAAAGGTGCATTATTAATTCGTTAAATGCCCTCGGTATAATTTTTTTATAATACCGGCTTAGAGGATGCGAATCTAAGTCGAGATTCTCTATTTTTCCGTTATATAAATCACATGAAGTTAGCAAATATGCATAATCGATTACTTACTTGGAATCCTGGTGACATTTACACCGATTCCCCACGGAGATGATGCATAGACCACCTTAAACAATCGCTAATATTCTACCGATTGGTTATTCTGCCCAATACATTTTAAACTTGCGCAAAGTTTTAGAATGAACATTCGGCAAATTCATTTTAGACTGCTAAGAAAGTCTCGAATATAATACAATGAGTTTGCTAAATGCGGGGATTATAACTTTTGCGGTCAAAATATTTCGAAAGGGTTGAATATAGCATTTAATAAATATATTCTAGAAAGATGGCTTGTACGAATGCAAATGCAGGTAAATATGCCAAAAAATAATTATTTCTAGAGGTTTAGAACACTACATTTTACCACTCCCATTCTCCGCAGGTAACTGTGCATACTCTGAAATTAATTTTTTCATATTATAGGAACCCTTCACTCTTCAAGAACAAATCCATCAGCGCATCTCAATCGTCTCTGGTTTTTTTATCTTTATTGTTTATTCTATCTTTCACACCGCATTTTTTTAATTGGCAAAAACTGGATGTGGCGCGACCTTACAATGGAAACACTGCAAAAAGGTAAGAAAAACCACAACTGTTTCGTTGTCATGCGCGATATAAAATGTCAATCATGTTTAAACTTCTAAAATATGATTTCAATGGTATAAATCAGTAGAGAATATACTAATCACAGATCGAAATGTATTATTTCGTTATTATGTAATTAATTTCGTGAGTTTCAGCACAATTATTTTCTAATCAACAATGTATTTGTTTTACACAACGTTGTTAATTATTACAAAATAAAACATTAACCATAGAAACAGAATACAATTTCTTGTAAAACAATTTTTATTAAAACTGTAAAATATAATATTTACTACAAAATATCCAGAAGATCTAAAGCATGTTAATTATTGATCATTGTTAAATTATTATTGATAATCGAAACATTTTATTCTGATGACGTGCTGAAATGCACGAAACCGGTAAATAATAAAATATTACATTTGATCTGTGATGAGTATATTTTCTACCTATTTCTAAACTATCAAAGATAAATTTATTATTTTTTAACGGATTTTAATGTAGGAAATTTAATCCTCTAATCGGCCCGCAAAAATTTTAAAGATATAAATCGAATACTTTATGTATGCTTAAATAAATAAAAGATATTTATCGCCTATTACAAAAGTAAATAAAAAATATATTTTTAAAATAATTTTGTTATATAAAAATTAAACAAAATTTTGATGTTTTCTTTAGTATTTCGCAGCGTTTCCAAAACAAGTTTACGCTACATTTGCTTTTAGATTACAAAAATTTTGATCATTCTAAATTTAAATTAATTAAATTTAAAAAATAAATCAATGGTATGAATGGAATGCGCATTCTATATTCGTAAGCTCCAAGTGATCGAGTACCATTATTTTTTGTTAAACTCTCTAGAAGGAATCCCTAAAACTTCCACTCTCAATTTTTTGGAAACGTTTGCTGGTCATTACAAAAAAGCAATGCATGGTTATATAAGATTAAATAAGATCCAATGGTAAAATAGAAATAATAATTAAATACTAACAGTAAAATATCCTTTGCCCTTAGAAAAATTCAGAAAGGAATTTTCGAAACCATTAGGTATATTCGGGATAAACCTTACTGGACAGAATTATAAATGACAGGAAAAATGAATAAATAATCAAAATTATAAACACAATTTTACTTTAATATTTATTTAGTTTTTGCATATTCCTCAAAGAAATCTTTAAGTTGGTTTAAAAGAATGCATATTATAAAGTTAACAGAAAGCCATATTATGAAAGTTTAACGAACCGAAATGTTACTAACTCATCCCTATGTTGATTTTTAAATATTATTCAAATTTTTACCGAAAATTACAGTGGCGAAACTACACCGGGAATACAATTAAATTTTGAATTTTACTGATTGAAATGCTCGATTTAATTTTTAAATACATGATACATCAAAAGGGGCAACTTCTACGGGCCGTTTTTTTAATACTATACGTACATTATACAGTAGTATATACAACAAATTTATATAGGATATAATCTTTTTTGAAATAGCAAGCTGTATTTTATTTAAATTTCAGTAATATAAGATAAATGTAGAGTTACATACAACTTTTCCTAAGATTGTAAATTAATATTTATTAAAATCGAAAAATTGTCTATCCGGCCCCTAAATCATAATAATATTATATAAATTAAAATTATTGTAATAAATAATTTATTAAATTTTAAATCTATCACCCTTTATTTACATTCTGAGAAATTAAATAAATTTTTATATCTATGGCATTAGAAATTGATATAAAAATTCGTACTCCTGTCCCATTTCGGGTAAACTAAAATAATAAAATAACAGCAAAGAGTTAAAAAAAATTTTATATTTAATTAGGTAACAAAATTTTGATTAAAAATCCTCCCTTTGACAAAATATTTTTATGGGCGCGCACCTATGCTGCGGTATGAGTAATACGGTCAATAATAAATGATCAGACGACGTAGTTTTTTCTGGATTATATTAAGACGATGACTTGATATTGCCAGATGCTAACAAACTTGTAATATTAATTCATAAAAATATTGGCAATATAAAAAATCGATTAAATTGTTTATGTTTGGTCAATAAATCACTCCCGACTATTATTACTGTCTAAACCTAAAATAAATGAGGAACTGCAAAAATTAAATTTAAAACAGAAAGTTGTTCGCTACATTAAAATTTCAATTACAGTTAATCGAGAAGCATTGATTAGCGATATCGATACTTAGACTGCAAGTGCAGCACGGTAGTTGCGGCAAAAAATGAAATAGAAATTTATTTTTGTTGCAGTTAAAATTAAAAATATATAAATAAGTAATAAATTATATAATTGTTTCCGACTTTATCGATTGTGGAATCCAATAGCAATTAATAGTATCCTTGTCTTCTCTTGTGGACTGAAAACTAACCGCTTACTAAATCGCATTAATTATTATTCACGCCAAATCGACCAACGACCATTAAATGTAAATGTTAATTATCAATTAAGACTAATTCGGTGCTGAATTAAATATTTAAAAATTGCAGAATTTTGAAATAACAAAAAGCAGTTTGGTTGACCTTCGAGATGAGAATCTCAAAATGTTAGCTGTTAAAAAAGATTCAAAAAATGTAAATAGTATTGCAAACGAGCAACGACCTAGGCTAAAGTTTTTATTGCCCAAACTTTTCAATGAATGTACAAAACAAATCGTAAAACAGCGAGAAGGTCACAACGACCGTTAGTGTGCAGAAACTGCTATTGCATACAATAAGATCGTTTAAAAAACGACAGTGACGCTTTTTTTGAGTTCAATATTTTGCAGGTTAACTGTACACTAGTTCGCATTCCGGAATACTAAAGCGATAGTTTAACCGTCGCTACTTTTCAAATTGGCTTCAAAAATTGAGCAATTTTATGGGATCCATATTGAAATATTGCATCGGAGTTTAAATTCAAAATATCAATTAAGCAATGTGTAACACCGTAAATGTTCACCCCAGAATTAAAGTAACTCTTCTGGCGTTAATATATAGCATTGAAAACAATCGTCGCGAAGTTTTATTGCTCGTTCAATTGGCACTTTCTTAGGTTTTCTCAGTAGCAAATGGGTGTAAGACAATAAAACCTGATGCATTGTGATTGTATACGACAAGAGGATTCGCCTTGATAAAATACCGGTTCAAATTGAGATGCAAAATCGAATGTATATTCATTTATTTTTTAGAAAAACAATTTTGCGCCTTCTTCCAGATAATTAAAATTGGTCGATTCAGTTTCAAAGCTGGATACGAGGGCTACCTTCCACGTTGTTTTGACATTTCAAAATAAACGCATTCCAATTTGAGAATCTTCAAGATTTAACCCAACCTCTAATAGTTATGGTTTACAAGGTTTAATGGCGGCTCGGGCATCTTATACTCTAATTGGTTTACTTTCTCTTGTCCCAATTTTTGCAGGTAAAACAATTATTTTCTCGAAATAAGTTTGGCTACACCAAAATTCTGATTTGAATTTATAGAAAATATTTAACATAATGTTAGTTTGTGATATCCACAGTTATGCATTTTGCATATTATGACATGAATAATTGAAAACCGAATTTAATATTCAAAAAATGTGTCGTTGAGAATCCTGAACGAAATATGCAATTACACCAAAAGTTCAAATTTTAGATAAAAGGAAAGTTTTTATTATGTTAGTGACAAAGGTCAATGTTTAGCTACTTCGCCAAGGCTGAAGCGAAGTATATTCGAGTTTCGAAAAAAATTGCACAAAATTAATTTTGTTAATTAAGCAATGATTGAGGTTACCTGCGGAAAAATTTTATCCCAACGTTTAAATTTGTGTTAATCATTTTGCTCGAGGAAGTAGGTCGGCCTAAATAAACCGACTCAGCCTTCACTTTAACCTTCCCGTAATATAACGAATTATGAATAATCCATATTTCCATAATATAATCAAGATAATTCTCACATTGTTTCCAAATCGAATAAAAACTGAAAAATCTAAAGTATCGCCGAATACTTTAGAATTTTTTATTTCGTGTATTAGCATAGATATAAATCTAGCAAAGCAGTTTCCTACGCCATTAGTTTTAGTAAAATTTAATTATTCGATCGTTGACCGTTAAAAACCAAACAATTTCATAATCCGTGCCCACACATTACAGATTTATTTGGAGCACATTTTTCAGTTAACGCGAGTAAGTGCATTCGGAAAAAACCTTTTAAAATTGTTGCACTTTGTTTGTTCATTTCACTTGGAGCTACACGAACTGTGTTTTTATCAAAATGATTGATCAAGGGCTAAATTACGCCTCTTGAACGGTTCTGCATAGGTGAGGGTGTTTTACGCCACAGATAGCCACTCCGCGTGTGTATAAATAAATCAAATATGACGCGAAGTAAATGTTAATAATAAGGAACGAAAATTTACGACAACGATGTAAAGAATGAGATGCAAATAATGTGGCGGTCTTTTTTTTTTGTCGGTTGATATCTTCCAATACAACATAGAATAGCACAGGATAATAACATACCACGTTGGTGGTCGTGCTTAAAACTAATATTAAATAGCACTTCATCTTATTAAAAATGCATTAACTTGTTTATTTATTGATTTAAAACGGTAGGTGGATTTTGATTGCATATTGTAGTTGCATGATGTTATCGCGGATATTGTGTTTGTCGTTTTGGAATACCTGACTGACGCAAAAACAAGTTAACCAACACGTACTACTTGATCTCTAGTTTTTATAGCTCATGCTAGTTGCATATAGTCTAGTACAAACTATTTTACAGTTGTGCTTATTCCGAGATTTAGTCCATGGAAAGAGCGGGTAGAGCGGAACCGGCAGGACGTATCCTAGACCTGACTGGGTTGATGCATGACCTGTCACCGAGCGCAGTAATGGAGCCCTCTCCCCAACCCATTTTCTAAGATCGCCCAAACGATTGCCAGTACACTTATTTTTGCAAATGTGGATTTGCCTAGTGCACATTCTCTCTCTCGTCATTTCGTTCCAAAACGACGTATTTCTGTACGATTTTTTCCTACCAACCCGGGCTTAACTAATCAGATATATAATTTTATTTCATAAACAGTTAAAGTGCAAATTATAAATGAATCAGCAGAAAAGATCTTCAGTGTATCTAGCGAGAACGCGATGTTTGTATAAATGAAATGGCGCCATGCTTCACTTGTAACGACTGTTAGTAGCGGTCCTGAATTCGTGTTAGGCACGAACTCGTTATTATCCCACTGATAAATCCACGGGCACTTTTGACTTATGGAGATGACCTCAAAATTAATTTTCGGCACTTCATAATTGTTTGCCAATTTTTCCAGCAAATTCAAATTTTTTAGCAAAAGTTTTGGGTCGCCGCAAAGCATGGCCCGTTCCCTTGCGGAATATTAATGTGCAGACACAGCACTTGCATTTAAACCAAAGACTAAACATTTATAAAAATGTTGTACGTCTTGTCGACATTTTCTACACTTCCTTTAAAGCTTACATAATTTATAACACCTACTTGTCAACGAGCAACCAAACTATAATTTAAGTTTTCTGAAAACTTAAATCTTTATTGTTTTTTTATTACCCAAATTTTCGATGTGTCCCAACTCGGCCCGAGCGCAAAAATTCTAATACAATAATCCGCCAATTTGCTATAATTAATTTCTGAACTTCGCGTGGGTGCTGCAATTCGGTGACAGATTGTAAAACACGTTTAAGGTTTCTTTAGAAATATATACCTTTCATAAATCTTATTTTGTGCAATTGTTTTTGTCTACTCCGTGCATTTACTTCAATTAATTATGTAAACATTCGTTTGCACTTTTATATTAGCACAAGCAAATTTTAAAAGCGAATTTAAATAATGCAGCTGAACAATACAAAATTTGGCAATTAATTTTCGTCCGGAAAAAACTAAAAGTTGGTTGTAGATGAAAAATTATGAACGGTCTGACATTTTTTATATAAAATATTTAATCCCCAGAGTTCAAAATTTTAATGACCCCTACGTCTATAAATTTCAATGAAATAATTTATTATATAAATATTGTCGTTTTAATCTAAAAATATCAGAACTTTCCTTATTGCGTATGTCAACACATTTTCCTGCATCGGGTTGGGAAAATTGACAGCAAATTTTTAAGCAAATTAGTTTATAATTCGAGAAAAGGTATTTTCTACACCCGACAATAAAAGTAAGCTCCGAGATTAATAATTGTTATATTATAGGAATACCTAGTTCCTATGAAGCCCACGTAAAACTATAGGTCCCCTGCGTGTAAATGCTATGTACTCGTGTTATAGTAAATTTTAATAATAAACAAACTAATTAAATAAAAAAAATATCTTATTTTCATACATTGTCAGCATTCAAACGCATTTTTTAAAATTGAATTTTAAACATATTTTCGTTAAAAATACTAAAAAAGTATTAAAAGAAAAGCTAATCGATTTTTAACTTTTAAAAAATAATTGTATTACTTTAGTACCGGCGACGAACGGCACTAAAGTCTCAAGTACTTAAGCTCCATCGACGCAGGCAAGTATTTAGCGCCGCCCGTCGCTGACAGTAAAACTAATTTTTAAGCAACTTCAAAACAGTTTCATATTTATTTAGTTTATTTTTGATTTTTTTGATAATAATTTATTATAGTTATTTTTTTTTATATAAATTTAATTTTTATAATTTTATTATATTTATTATAATTTAAATTAAATAATTTTGTGAATGTAAGCAAAATTTATAGGGAGACTACGCATCTACCTCTAGATATAATATAGAAAAAATTTGTTTAAATTGGTAAACTATTCTGGAGTAATCAATAATATTATTATAAGTATTTTGCACTTGCACAAATTAAAATCCATAAATTTAAAACCTTCAAATGACCAAATAGCATTGCAACTTAGTGATTTTACTTTATGATCTAATAATTTTTTTTTAAAACATGAAATGATCTAAAATCTATATTCTAACTCTTTAGTACTACCTAGAAAAAAAGACTTTCGACTTACAAAACCTTGACTTAAGTAAATTTCAAAGTTTTGTTTTCTTTACTTTTTTCCAATTTTTTTTACAGAATATTTAACGAATATCCTTCCACGAAGAATAAATTTATAAGCTACAACTTGAGTGTAGTAAACTTCTTATAAAAACAAATAAAAACCACAGAAACAAATAAATAAATTTACAAAATTATTTAAATTCAGTTTAATTTAATAAAATTAGCAATTAAGGTCCAACTTGTAATTTATCATTTAGAAAATTTACTAAAATAAATTAAAAGTTTAATCTTAATTTTATTCAATAAATGTTAATGTTGATAATTTTGTGAATTTATTGCTTTATTTTATATCCACTTTGTTTATTATTTTAAGCTTTTGCTATAAAATGGATTGGAAATCTCAAGATATGTGGCTCATTCAATTTGCAATCCGGAAATAAGCATAAATCTTTTTGTTAAAAGTTTTGTTTTTGTTGACCCAAACCCAAAAATATATAATATTGTATATAATTAATTCATAACTTGAAAACTGTTAATTTTAATCTACCAAGAGTTAGAATGTAGTTTTTAGATAATTTCAAGCGTTTTTCAAAAAGGACTAAATTTCAAAAAGCTTCAGAGAGACCGAATAATATTGATTTAGGGAAGAAAGAATTCCCCAAATTTTTGAGTTTCGTCAAAAATTCAGATAAAGCAAAATCCGCCAAGATATAAATCACTAAGAACAAAATCTCGAAAGTACTATAATTCCAAAAAACATAAAATAAACAGAAAAAATCCAGACTTGACCTATCCTAAGCTAAACCTGACCTAAAGACCTAAGACCTAAGACCTAAAGTAACTCTAGTTACAAAAAAAACACTTTCCGTTCATAATACATCATATACTATTGCAGATCGTAATATTATACTCTTAAACGTTAATAATAGAAACAATAAATCTTGTTTTGAAACCAAATTATCAAGAAATGAATTTGCAATGAATTTGATGTGCCGATCGATAAATTGGGTTTCGATACTTTTAACATTGGTTAAATTGATTTGCTTTCGTTATTTTGGTTAGTAAATAATTTTCAATGAATTATCGCGTAGAGTTAAAAATTTTAAAAAAGTTAAATCAAAATTGTAGATGACTCAAACGTTAATTAATTAATTAAAACGCGTGCTGTGGGAAGAATTTATGTTGAATTTGAAGATAACCGACAATTATCAAATTGGCGCCGTTCTCAAATTAGTGCATAATTTTGTTAATTTTGGAAATTAGAACAACTAAATATTACAAAAATTTAAGTTTCCTCATATTCTAAACTAACTTTCGGATAAATTAAAATATCGGGCAAACCAAAATTGATATCTGCGTGGTACTGCTGAGTACTTAACAAGCTCAAATACAAAATGTAGAAGTTTTTCTCGAGTTACTGAATGAAAGAAAAGTTTAAAATTTTTAGAACGAACCGTTCGGATTATTCAGGTTACAAAGGAAAAATCTATAAAATTCGTGAATAGTGCTGAGTTGCGCGTCCATCTTTTTTAAACCTCTGGCGTCCCTTCATCAGAAACTTCTTAGTGAATCAATTTTTACTATTACGTAAAAGTAGAAAAAAAAACTAATGAATGAAATTATATTAATAGGTTAAATTTGAATGTCTAATGGTTTATTAACATCTAACGCTTTCGATTGATAGTAAACATGCGTTATTTTCGTCAACATTTGCATTTGTGTTCGTAGTTTCTAAATTTGATGATGGCTTTTATTATATGCACGAGCAGGAGTTACCTAGGTAATTATGTAAATCCTGATAATAAAAATGCATTTATAAATTTTGAAATTCGTCTGGCAGCATACCTGTACAAACTCTGGCAAGGTTAATTACTTTCTAATATAACATTTAAATAATAATGCAGGTTAAATCTTGAAAACATTCAATTTACGAGTGATATTGATTGGTCATGACGAATTATGGGAAATACACGCATATGGCTGACCATATTACTGCCAAGCTGTAGGAATAACTAATCATTTACGAAATTAATATTCCGAGTTTGTAGTTATATGTGACATAATTAGACGAATTTAATTGGAATTCGTGCGATTGTTAACGATTTTTTAATCTACTGGCGCGTTTACCCGCGCGACCCCTAATTGCATTGTAACTCTTTTACTTTTAAGAATCGCAGCACCACCACCGGATAACACAAATTTTCCAAATTTTATCTGTTTCACCAAAAAACACTCATCAAAAAACGTGTTGACGATGCTAACAACAAAACTAAACTAACGCCAACGGCTTTACAATTCCCTAGTTGCTTCCCCCTGTAAATGTAGGTCTTTATTCAGGGTCGCCATTAAAAACTCGCTTTTGTAATACTAGGGTCTACCGGCAATTCCAAGCTATTATTATGGCCAGTCGCTAACCTATGTAATCATACCACAAGAGAACGAAATCGCCAAACGAAAAATATTAGTTTTACATATTTGAGTCTTACGATTACGTGAACTGATATTTTTTAATCAAGCCATGAGAAAATAAGTGCCCGCCTGCTTACGTTCGTCCATCATAAAGAATACTTTCGTTTGCACCCACCAAAACCGCATTGTTTTTTATCGGAATCGTGAAAAATTACAAGGTACCTATGCTAAAATTTAAGGATTTTCTTGGCCACGAAAAAAATTGTATGTATAGGTAAACATTTGCTGTACAAAAAACTAACTATTATAATAAGCAGTTGCCCTTGTGATGTCAGGTATCGACAAGGAAACATCCTGGATTTTTGTCCGACAGAAGCGCAAAATTTATGGTGCACCCATAAAAAACTAACGGTAAGATAGGTATCGCACCCGTACCTAATGTCTCTATTCTAGTTTAATTTCTATAATGACTTTGTTTTCACTTCATTATTGGGAGCATTAACAACTTTATGTACCCATCCATTTCTCCGTTTAAGACAAAAATGAAAAGGAAGAAAAAGAACTAACGAATTAATATTAGTTATAATAAATCACTATAGGTAGCGAAGAGATCGCTTTTAATTTATGGCTCAATTACCGAATCGTGAGAATAGTTTATCGTCTTAGTGAATAGAACACAGCATGGATGGGATATTCAAACTTGCATATTAAAACAAACTAATAAAATATTGAGTATAGAAATAAATTCGAAAATTTACCCAAACGTCTTCCAGTTAAGCATCGATTAGCTTTTCTTCAATTCGTGCTCAACAAAATCATAGTGCAATCTTTTAACAATTCTCTCTCATCGTAAATGCCATAAAGGCGGAGTAATGGTTATATTATTTAGTGCTTATTTCATTACAACCTGTAATTTTATTATTCCGTTATTGGCGTCGCTTCAATTGTATGTAATTTACTGTTGCTATTTTATTGCTATTTACACACAAGGTAAGCTACTAAATGCATGTTTACCATAATAATGCTTTCTTAAGTGCATCATTTATTAAAACGTTCGTTTCATTTGCTAACTTCAATATCTTTGCCAAAATCTCGACGACTTAATTATGTTTTGCTATTTACACCCAACGCAATGCCTTAACCATAAACTTGATCGGCGATGGAATGAGATGTTCCCGCGAATTAAAAAAATCAACTCCGTAGTTGTTTTAATACCATTACTAAAAATATTTTTCCAAATTATCACCTCATTATTTTTTTACCGCCCATGGCTTTCCCTTTCGTTCTGGTGATTTATTCTATGATATCTTCATCACCGAACATAGCCTTCATTCCGTTTTGTAAGTTTGTCTATGCTCTAAAGCTACGCGAACACCGGACACTACATTTATATTTTAAATTTTGAAACTGTACTGATTTACCTGTTCTCGTTTATGATTTATCTACAAAAATATTGTAAGAGCATAATTATATTTAAATCAATTAGTTTCGGCGTGAGAGCTGCCTAAAGTTACCAACCGCAACTTTGAGATAATATTCATGATTTTCGTCACTGTGTGCGCTTCAATTATTACACATGTAGATAATAATAATTATTCTCTTGTCGTTTATTCGTAAAATCAAAAATATATAGTTCTTAGCTTAGTTTAGCAACCGGTATCCGCTCAATGCAGGTGCAATAAAGTTCTAAATTAAAAAATAACGTTAAGAAAAAAATTACTAACCGCGATACTATATAAAATCGTATATCATTTTCAATCTCGACAAATATTCCAGTAGGTAACGTACGAATCTTTTGTGAACACCGCCCAAATTTATCTTACATATTTAAATTCTTAAAATTTTAACTAAACTAGTTTTTTCAATCTATAGCACCACACTTACACTGTTAGACAAGTTGAGCGAATTTATTTGAAATTTCCGAAAAAATCTACTAAATTAAAATTAACTAATTTAAAGTAAATGTTTCTCGATGTTTCATTAATTTAGGTCAACAAACAAAAAATTATAAGACCATGTTGTTATTATGCTTGTAAGAATGTATAAGTAATTTTTATAATAAACAGATTACAACGTAAACAACATTTCCCCAAGTTTAACAAGCATCAAAGCAAGAGACGAAACATGAAATATCCGATAAAAATTTACACACTATACTAATATTGCTAAATACAAATCCGAATAAATAAATGTTGAGATAACTAACAAATTTATTTTTAGCAAAGTTTATTATTATCGTCTCGGAGGTGGTCGAGCCAATTATTTTGTTTACTGGGATTAAATTATAAATTTTCTTCTGCATATATTTTTGTTAACACTGCTCTGGTGCTCTCTTGTGATTACATTCACGAAAACTAGTGCGGGATTTTTGTGAAGTCAAAATAATTGCCCACCCTTGATCTCGAAGCTTTACTAAAGGTGACCTTAGTACTAAGCACCATTACTATGCCCCAACAAAAGTAGCCACTTTCGTTATTTTCACTTAACGTTTCACGCTTTAAAAATGGTTAAAAAAGAATCTCGTTCGCCACTTTGCAACCTTGGTAAAAATTCTAGTTCTAGCATTCCAGCACTAACATTACATCATGTTAACTCATTGAAAAATTGCAAAGCCAACTTTTAACCAGTAAAATCATAAAATACTTTCACCGATATAAAAATTAAGGAATTAAAAAACAGTAAATGTTTTTAGCGTGGTCGTAATAATTTCGGCGCGAACAAAAGGGTTTAACTCGACTGGGCCAAGGCAATACGTCATCGCTCATCCGGATTGTGTTCAGTCCGCTCCGGGAAAGGAACTGTAACCCCGGTTGTAACTTTATAGTTCACAAATACGACTAACTGGGTTCAATTGATAAAATTACCAATAATAACGGATAAATGTGCAAACATAAATAGCAAAACAACTGTGAAAATCGCATACCAAGTGTGCATAGTATTTAAATTCTTTTAAGAAAATTTTTATACAACTGATACCTTTAAAATGAAATAACATCTAATTTATGTAATGTTAATGGTATATCAAGCTTATTACGACCTAAAATGCTTCTATCTTACAACTACATTTCATTTTCTTGAATAAATTGCGCATTAATGACCGTAAGTCTTATTTTCTTCACCGTCTGTTAACAGCTTTACATAATAAGAAGCTGAAATAAAATGTTTTACATTTCGACAATAATTTATATAACCAAAAATGTTATCAAAATAATTAACCCAAAAGAATGATGTATGATTCGACTAGAGATAAGGTTTACATTTAGTATTCCCTTAAAAATGTAGAAATGCGTATTTTGTTGTGAATATTTCATTTTCTCGAATACTAACAACTTAATTATTTCAGAAGGCTGGCTACATTACAAAAAATCACCTCGAGTCTGGCAAAAGCCCGGGAAAAACAATTTTATATTTTATTGGTTTTCCAAATAGGTACTATGTATTAATATCGATTTGGGAAAATCTGGACCTACGCCCGCCGATCCGGTGATCGATTATTTGATATTTAATCTCCTGCTTAATTAATTTCTACCAAAATAGACAAATAGAACAGGAAGTACTAACTGATTATGAGGTAGGTAATTTTATAGTTTGAGAAAATACTAAATATTAAAAAAAGTCACTTAGAATAATATTTTAATTTAATTATATATATAGTTTTCTCTTTTGCCTTGATGTTTTCTCAATAATTGGTCACATTTATGCAAATAGAAGCAATTCTTATAAATGCACACCGGAAGGCCAAACCAAATTTGTTTCAATTTGTTCTTTTAATTAAAAATAAAAAATTAATTTGAGCAATTAATAATAATTTATTGTAATTTAAATTAAGATATATTCAATTACTATAATAGTGGGGCACGACTAGAAATGTGATGTAAAGGTATAATGCCACCGATATTAAAAAATATTATTCGGAGTAGATAATAATAATAATATTGCAATTAAAATTGAATATGTATCGTGATTTGGGAAAGCAGCGCAGCGCCGGCGTGGCGCCTCATCGCTTTCCCTATACCAGCAGATAGATAACCATCCACCTGACACCATGAACTGAAAGGATCGAGTAGTAACTTATGTCGTCAGAAGTGTATTTTATAAAATAACAATTACTCATGAGGAATATAATTAAAACATTAGTAAAAACCAAAAAAGATGGAAAGGGAGGGGGCTAAACAACTTAATTTATTGTTTCGCTTAAACTTTTTTTTCTGTGTGTACTACATAGTACGTAAACAACCGTAAATGAAAAAATTAATATAGTTTTTTTTACAAACTCGTCAGTTTAAATCATGCTAAGGGCAGCACCTTGACCATACGTAATTTACATGCATATAAAGTGAAGGTAGCATTTAAATATATAATAAATACAGTACCAAAAAAATTAATTTTTTCTATTACCGCCAAAAAAAGAATTAATCAAAATTGCACGCTCTATGAGGCATAAAGATAGTGTTTAAAGTTATTTAACCAGTTGCCATGACAGTGTAAAAATGTTTAAAAGCATGACATGCATACAAGATTGTTAGTTAACTTTAGCAACACGGATTGGTCAGTTTAAGCTATTATGTTGATCATAATTAATCAAAGAGTATTATTTGCTGTTTGCTATTTTTGGCTGTAGTACGAAAAATAGTACTTATATTTGTAAGAAATAAGCTACTTGTAAATAATGATTTTATGCAGCTGTATCGCAAAATATTACATTTTCATCCATTTTCATCATCGTAGTTGCGAGATTTCGTTTTCTTGGCAATTAGTAAAATTTCAAAACGTACTTCAATATTTGGTCACATTGATAAAAAGCTTAACCAACACAATCAATAAATGCTTAGCGAAGCTACAACTTAGACTAGCTTATTAATCAGTACGCCACTGCTGTTTAAAAAAATTAAATAATCAACGTTCAATAAAATTTAAAAATTGGTATTTATCCCTTGAACTGCAATGACAAAATATAACTTATAGTATTTCAGTGTGAGCAAGATTGTTATGGAACCCAGACAACTGGGCGCGGGCCGATTGGTTGCAAATTTAATTTTAATAATTACAGTTTAAAACTGTAGAATTGATATATGGACACTTATATAACAATATTGCTTCAACAAAAAATATAAATAAAAAATCAAAACAAAAAAAAATTAAATTACTTATAAATGAACTATCAAAATTCTGTTCGCGCAGTCATCCGATACCGATATTGCCAATATAGTCGAAAATTTAATTTTTCCAATTAACATTTAAATTTTTGTTTTTAAAATAAAACTGTGGTTACGTTATGCATGTAAATCAGGCATTATTTCTAACCGCATATTATACCTATAAATATTTCTTTTGTCTCTCAAAGAGAGAATTAATTTTAAAATAATCCCGTAGCGGGCCGCAAAAAATTACGTCGTGGGCCGTATACCCTGGTTTATAAAGTAAACATATACATAAACAGAATAAAATTCAAAATAATTTTCAAACAGTTTCCTTCGACTAAAATCGACCACCCCATAGATAAATTTTTATTTAAAAAATTTTATAGGTAGGTAAAAGAAATAGGTATCTATATAATTTCATAATTTATTTATAATTAACATTTTGTATTTAATGAGTCGTAAGTCGAAACCGGTTATGCAGTTTCTATTGACGATACTGACTGCAAAAAAATACTCACTACTCGAGTTTTTTTCATTTAAACTACAATTTTCTTTTATTATGTTAAAAAAACTTATCAGAAAAAATAAAAACATTTACTTGCACTTTAATATACTTAACCATGTCTAATCAAACGGTCAAGTTAATCATAATTTTATTCTAATGACCACAATTTTTTGCGATATGACGTAACCAACAGATACTTTACAGTCAATAGGTAACGGAATAAAAAACTTTATATAATTTTAAAATGTGCAAAAACAGGTTTATGAATTTGCTTGTAACGTAAACTATCAGGTTAATCTCAAAAACGGGGTTTTAGTATAAAAATTGCTGGTGATCTAGCAAGAAAAAGCCAAAATGTATATTTCTATTTTGGGATCTAATTTGGTCACTGCGAGTGCCCAAGACGAAATGGTGTGGTCTAAACTGGAAACCCTATTCAAGCCGTAGAACCCCTAAATAAATTAACGTGGCGGCATCTATTGGCGTAATCAAAAATTTAAGTAATACCGTAGGTTCACATTCTCAATCTATTATCTACAACCAAACCGGTACAATCGGGAGGGTGCAACCTGTACAAAACTGGTCGGTGGAATGAGAATTGATGCCAGGGATGCGGACTTGGTATTTCCGAGCTGTAACTCACCGAGAGATTACACCAAGGCACTTCCGTGCCTTGAATTGACTTCCAAATTAAAACAAAAATATTGAATAATTTAATGTATATTTATATAACTTCCGGAGTTAAAAAAATTACCTGTACGATTTCATAATGCACATAATTTAAAAATTTGTATGTGATAAATAATTTTTGGTATTAACAAAAATTAACATGAACGTTAGTTATGTAATAAACTAATTTACATATTTAAATTAAGACATAACTATAAATCATAATGACCATGAATTCAATTGTGAAGAAATTAAAAATGGTGCAAATAATAATATAATTATGAGAAGATGATTTATTATTGTCAAAACTTTGTTAAATAATAAAATTTCAAGTTTGAACCTGTATATAATAATTATCGTTAATCGGAACTACTTCAATTAGTAGATAATTTAGAAAAATAGTTTTAATTACAGTGGTTTGTATTTATTAAAATTTTTATAATAATAGAGAGGAAGTTGGAAAACGAAGCACTGCATTTTCTTGGAAAATGAATCTGGGATCATTTAAATTGAATTCTTCGCATAATTTAATTACAATTAGTAAGAACATAATAATAACAACGTATAATTAAGAAAATCGTATCTTGAAGATTTTGTCCGTTTGCGGTAAGATGATTCCGAAATTCTAAGCAATGATTAATCTACATAATACTATGTATGTCATTTGAAACTTAATCAAATCTGTTAGGTGAGCACCGACTGGAATTACAAGTTTTAGTTTTTCGCCCGGAGCAAAATATGCGTCCATTATAAATCAGCATGATCTAGAAAATACGAACTTTTACTCAACGTCCTCACAAATTAAAGAATGAAAAATAGTCGCGCGGTAGTAAATTTAAATATTTTGCGTTTTAAGGTTGTCGCGCATTATTGGAACACTTTTTGACTGAGCTTCATCATCGCTCTCGTCGGCGATACAAACAAGATGTTTAATTTATCGTATGCGTTAAATTAGAACTTTTTTTTTCACATTAATGAGCTAATTTTGTACGTTACGATGACGTACATTTTGAAAACTATGTCCTACATAAACTACGCTAATTTAACTGTGGCGTCTAGACAACAAACGGGTCAAATATAGGCGAGCCAAACAGCTGATCGTCCCTTGCAATCCGGACAAGGACCGAGTGACGAAATACACAATGCATAAGACAGAGTGTACCCTATGGCCAGATCTAGCGGTGTGATAGAGATAATCAGGCACATTCAACCCTGATTTTACACGCACTTGACTCGAGTCCGGGTTACGGGGATCAACATTTACATAACTTTTCTCGTAACGCCCCGTATTTACTAACTCGAACAACTGGTAATATTCTTTCGGCAAAGTGTAACTAAATAAATAACCCAACGTCGCGTGTCATTCCACAACACGAATTTGAATAAAAGTATAATTTTTTTGTAATTACCTGCTATTGCCATCCAAGGGTAAAACGTGTGGTTGGTTTGCTGATGAAGTTGTGTGCCCACCGGTTGAGAGGACGTCGTATTCAAGGAACAAGGATTGTTCCACGACGTTAACGAATTCGAAGTGCGATTTCCACCGGCGGCTCCAGGACTAGATGATGGATCGCCTCCAACCAAACCGACCGCCGAACCGTAACCCACTCTAGAATCTGGAGTACACGCTGCGGGTCGTACTGGGCCCGCCAAACTATTAGCTAAGTTTGCTCCACCACCTGTGGTTGCATTTTGCCAAACATCTTTTACTGCTGCCGCTGCCACAACAGAAGCATATCCGTTTTGATCGGCGCTGCCTTTTGAACAATCTGGTTTTGAATTTGATGAACTATAACTGGAATTTTGTTGACTATCCGCTGAAGATGAATATAATTTACAGGCAGCAGCGACCGATGCATCGTATGGGGAATCTTGTGGTGGTCTTGTTTGATGTAGCGAATGATGATGGTGATGTTGACTTGAGGCATAAGGTGACATCCCAAGACTTAGAGGAAATGAGCGATAGGCAGCCGCAGCGGCTGCAGTTTGATCATGGTGATGAGCTGCAGCTGCAGAGCTGGCACTTTGGTGGTGATGACCACCGTAAAACCCGCTCTGCTCAAAATACGAGTTCATAATTAGGGAATTAATGGTGGCGAATTTTATTAAAGTCCTTCCCAAAGAAAAAAAACTTTCGAAATGTCACTCACAAAATTTTTACCAAGTATATTTTTTAACACCCTTATCACTTCAAAATTCGTAGTCACATCCAGTTTTATTCACTTTCGGCTTTTACTAATTTATTAAATGCAGTACTTACAATCTTTTTAATGTCCCAATAAAATTTAAATAATTTTTAAAGTGTCATAAAATAAAAACGAATGCTCACGACATTATAATCTGTTCGAGTAATTGATATCCACTTAATGTTTCAAATATGAGAAAGTAAAATGTGTTTAATAGTTAATAAAATGATTATTGTTACGACGCAATAGTAATAAAAATGGGCAATAAAACGGTAGAATACGATTTAGCACGAGTACACGCCGCGAAGGCTAAATCCGGAATGTACACGTTTTGCTTGCTTACGAAGCCGCGGATCAAGATCCACTGGAGCTCGGAGTCTGCTCCGGCCCACACATCCCGGCCCATTTGCGTTCCCGCTCACACATCGCGCTTTGTCTCGCTTCGCGTTCTCATAGCGCCCCACTACGAATGAGCACGAGGCAACAATAGCTAGATCATTAACCGAAATGACTGTTGCTACCTGAATTGTTTTAATTTAAATATTACATTAGGTGTTTCATTCATAAAATAATCAATAAAAACACTATTGGCGACTCGCGACTCCTTGCACGATATTTCGGTTTTTCCCAATCCGCTCGAATGTGTACGCACGGCAACTTGGCTAGGCAAGAAGTTGATGTAAGAAAAATAAAAGGCCTACATTTGAGTTTTCCGCAATTTTGTAAACATTTTTTTCTTCATTACCTTTTCAGACTGTAAAACACTTCATAAGCACTTAGTTTGCAGTAATAGCAAGTGCTAGATAAAGAGATATAAAAGTTAAGTGTAAAAGTGCAATAGAAAATATTTTATGGAAGGAGTGTATCGAGGCACCAATAGTAGCCGATTTTGTTAAAGCCGAAGCGCCCACCGAGAACATTGCGCAGGGAAAATGTGGTCCCTAAATGCTCTTATGCTAGAGAATCAATTTCCCTCCTTTATTATATCCGTCTTTGTTGCACTTGCGTGAAACCAAAGCTCGACCTAGTGGCGGTCTCTGACGGACAAGTGCCGAACTGTTAAAGTAGATCCTATTCGGCACTCAAACGAGTAACATCAAAGTAAATTGGTACTTCAATGGGTTATAATAGATAATTTTGAGAGAAAATGAATACTTTAGAGATTTTTATATACATACCTGCGCAACTTTTACTTCTACAAGATTTCTCAATCGTGATACCGTAATAATGAATTACATTTTGCATTTAGTTAAGTGTTCAACACTTAATAACATTTATTATTCGCGCCAAATTAACTATATTTATCATTTTTATTATCAATCATTTCAGTTTTAATTTTTACAAGCACAAAACTGTAACGCCAAATTAATACTATAAGCGTTTTATGTTTTTATAATAAAGTGTATATGGCCACTTTAAAAGCCATAAAATGGCAATAAATAATTTAATGGTCGTTAGAATAAAAAAAAACAATAAAAAAAGAAGCTTTTTTTCTTTCCGAAACATAAAAAGTTTTATAGTATTGGCACACGTCGTCCAGTGACGTCACATGGTTTATAAACTGAGAAAGCTATAAAGTTAACATTGGTCCTAGGTGACATTTATGGTTCTTCAAGTGCCACTAAAATCAACTTTTACAACCATATTTTAACACGGACTTTTGTATACATTCATATATTGAAGTAGTCAACACAATCCCTTTACCTATGGTACTAAAGATGCAGTTAATGGTTCCTGCTTTGTAAATATGGTTTCCTATTATGGGCGCTCTCTGTGTCGGGGGTTAAGTTTCTTATTTGAGCTTTTAATGTCTTAATTTACAATCAACACCAATTTGTTTTACGATTGTTTAGTTTTAAATGACTTTTGTAATGGGCGGTATATTAAAAGTGCCATAAAACTGATACTTAATAATAATATATTTACAATTTTGACATTGAAGTGATTATTAGTCATAAAACTACCGCTTCATTATAAATTATTTCATTATACTTCCATAATTTACGACTCCAGATTATGTGCTATCAAATTTGCAATATTAACAATTTTTATAGGTCAATTTATATAAATAGATAATAAAAGTCACATAAAATAACACCTACGAAGATGAAGACCACGAATATGACAATTTTTGTATAAGGCGGTTCAATGTACAACTTTTTGTTTACATTTTTACGAGGAAAGAAAGAATTTTTATTAATAAACAGCGAATGGACCACACAGGTTCGCTTAAAAAACACTTCTGGTCTTAAAGCTTTAATTTTTAATATACTTTGCATTCCAATACTTATTTCTTAGTTTACTCTTCAATTTTCAGTTGGTTAAATTCAGTTAATCAAATTTCATTTAGGTAGGTATTTGGACCTACCGCAATATTCAGCAGTGCTCCCGTTTGATAACTCCACACGTGTGTGCAAATGTGAAACAATTAAATCCTCATTTGGTTTGAAACGATATGGCAGTTCCCTAACTTCTTAAGGTCCTTGAGCTAGCTGGAGTGACATTGAAGAACAATATTGCCTATATTCATTCTTGTAAAGAACAACTTAAGCCAAAACTGTGTTTAGGGAGAATGAATTAATTGTACAAATATCAAATATAGAATCGCTTTCTTGCAGAATTTCTTACGCACCCAGTTACTTCTTACGTAGATTCCACTCTCTTACCAAGACTCTCTCCTTTCACTGAAATTACCCTCCTCCTCAAGAGGAAAAATTGAAAATTAAATTGACTACCGCAAGCATAACATTTGCCAAGTTTTATTCTATGTCTCGATAACTCAATATTTTGACTAATCTCGTAGACTTAAGATTATTATGCGATGAGTGATAAAAATTATCAAACTTTTAACACCACAACTTATTTTATTTATTGTCATGTTTTGACAGTTTATGAAAAATTTTGTTATAGCTGAGCTAATAAAAGAAACTGTTATTAAAAACTCTCTACGTAAAAAAGTTAATTACGCCTAAGAAAATTAAGGCTGATGAACTTGGGATGAACGTAGTCCGTAGGCACGCTAAGTAGGCACAACAAAAAAAAAAGATCTTTGCTGTTAAAAAAAATAATTGATAAATCGACTACTACTTTTATATTAATTCAAATATATTACTTTAGTCTTGGGACTGTTCTGTTAATAGATAAAATAAGGATTTTCCACAGAATTAGTGAGGTATTTCACCCCCCCCCTCCGGCCACAAAAAGGCTTTTTAAATAAAATCAACTAGAGAACGGGTACACAAACTTGCGGTTTTAAAAGTCGGAGGATGTCGAGAGTGTAGAATTCCTCTTAGTTTTTGATTTATTGTAACCTACTTGGTAAGTCGAATTACTAAATATTGGAAATATTGGTTTGCCTTAATTTTATTATTACAATAAAATATAGGAATTAATAGTACGAACAATTTCATCTTCACTTAAACTAACAATATATTTTTTTGATTGTGCAACGAAGATCATCGGTTAACTAAAGTTTTAGTAACTCGACTTACTAAGTTTTTCGATTGTATATAGTAGAATCTTATTCACAAGAAAAATTCTTATCATAGTATATAACTATCAACTTTACACTATTATACATTAAAATATGTAGTTAAATTAATTCTTCATTAGTGTTGTTGGGGGTTGCGCAAACTTAGAAACTGCAGTACCAGACGTCACTGTATATAATGAGGGAAACCGACAAATTTAGCAGACCATAAATTGCTTATAATAATAAATTTTTGAAACCATTTTTTACTACTTCTAAAATATTAAATAAAAACTATTTGATTTTAGAGCGAAGAAAATTATTTTTACATCCTGCTACCCAAGAAAATAGGTAAAGCTCTAGCTTCAGTGTTATGAATGACAAAAGTTTTGAAAACTGAACAACTATCGAACAAAGAATATATAAATGTATCGGGATTTTAAAGTTTTTTTAAATTTTGGGTTGATGTTGGGCAAATGCGTAAGCATGCACAATTTGATTGTATAATAAAATATTACCTGAACTGCTAAAAAATAATATGGTTGTTCGGCCTTTAGCTTCACAGCATTAAGCTTTTCCCCAAAAGGTTTAATTAAAAAAGATATTGGATAGTTATGAAAAAAAGCTTTTTTCTTCCTGAAAAGAGTCCAGTTGTTAGCATTTTAGCATGCACAGATTGTATTAAATTGGTACTTTTTAATTTTTTAGAGCAAATGCATAATTACGTGGGAGAAATGTAGACACCAAAGAATCTGGGGTATTTTCTTTTGTACACAATTGATAAGGTGTTCCTTATTCCTTCTCAGACCCCCCTATAGTACTTGTGTTCAAGAGAAAAACTCTTACTATGATAGATATCGTGAACCATGAACTGATAGAGTAAAGTATTATTACCATCTCTGAATAATATCTTTTATTTTAGGTAGAATTACTAGTAGTCGTTCCTATTATAGCAAATTACAAGCCAGTCTTCCTTAATATTTGGCATTATTAAGCTTTAGTCCAAAATGATAAATGATTTTGATAAATTGTTTGGTGATCATACTTATTTAAAATATAATTCAAGTTCAAGAAGAAAAAAGTAATATTTATCTGCAAAACTATAATAAGCATTACAATAGACATAAAACTGTATACACAAGTATTGAATGTGACTGATTGGAAAATAAATAAACTGATATGGATTATTTTTATCTGTCACATTTCAAGAAGTTTTTTGTACTTTCAGAAATTCAGACAGTTCCTGTAAACTAGTTTACAAGAATTATGTTGATATAGTTTTACCTAATACTGTCTACACTATTCTGAATTATATAACTTTAGAGAAGTCATAAATTAACCAAAAGTTGGATCAAATTTTAAATGTTTCTATGGAAGATGTGAGTTCATATTTTACCATACTATAAATTTTTTTCTTCTTGGAGTGCTGATCAGCTCTGCAAATGTGGCTATCAATATATAGCAAATGGTTTAAATCAGACTTGGTGTAATTAGATGTACGTAGATACTCAGCCGTTTTCGAGAAATTGTTGGTGGAAGTTTTAGTTACTGCTTATCTGTTCAAATTCAACATAATATTATAGCAACTGTTAGCGTAGTATTTAGAACTGAAAAGTTATGTCAATTTATTCCAATTGCTACAGGTTCAAAGCTCGCGATGTTTTCTTTTATTATTTTGTTACTCCAACAGGTTTATTAATTAAATTAAGTTTTATATGAATTTAGACTAAACAAAATTGTTATAATACAAAAAGCAGATGCAGTGCGATATTACTATAAAAAGATAAAATTGTTATAAAATTATGACGCCAGTCCTAAGTTCTAAACACTAGGCTTGCTGCTGTTCCATTTTTATTTTAAATTTTAAATGATATGTAACTAAAATTTCTACCTCAATTTTTCGAATACTTTTGAGCATCTACACCTAATAATATTATAGAGCTTTATTGATGCCTGTGCCCACTATAGTCAAGCATAGTTTTGTCCCAAACCTGATTGAAATCTGTTAATTGTCTTAGTTATTCGAAACCAATATTACTAACTTACCATAAAAACTTGTATTGGCCCATGGGTTTTCAATTTCTGCTTTACACTTGGAAAACAGTAAAATATTATTTTTAATACTATTTTCTTTAATTGAAAACAGCTTTTGCCTCAAAATATGTAGAATCGAACTTGTTAGGTTGTAAATATGGAAAGAACTCTGCGGCAAATGCGTAAGTAATAATTATGAGATCAGGGCTACTTAAGTAAATAGGCAGGTTGATAGAATCAAATGATAAATAAAGACATGAAGCATCTTCTAATGTGTCTTGACATGTGTTTCCGGATTAGAGCCTTTATTTGTAATCACAGCTTTAATTTTATAATTTTTGTAATGATTGTGAATTGGCAGACTACGAATCAATCTATGGGTTAAGTATCTAGCATAGTTAGCACCCTACTGAAAATATTATTCAAGTACTTACAAAACTATGACTATCGGGTGAAAATTAATAACAGAAAAAAAGTCAATTAAGACGAAGAAGAATATCTCTTTTATTTTGATCAATTGACTGTTTAAAATCCTATCAACTAGATTATAAATAAAATCGTGTTGGGAAGGTTGGCCTGGTATGAGGTCTGCACGAACAGAAAAGTATTTATTTTATGTTGGCAAAACTGCAGCTCCGATGAAGATCTGGTGTAATCTTATATCTTACATTGCTTAAGTTTTAAGTTTTTTTTTAATTTGACTTGAAGTAAAAAATTAGTTGTGGGGCAGTTCGTTGTAAGGATAACTACATTAGTTAATTATTATTGTCAAGTATAATTCAACGATTTATCGGCTGCGTCAGTTAATAAAAAGCAGATTTAAGAATCCTCCTATTTTTGTTAGTTCCAAGAATTCTTGTAATTGCTAATCAAAGATTAAGTAGTATAACAATAATTATTTACTAATATATTGATTCTCAGCAAGTAATAACTTTAGATTTTATTAGTTTTCTATAGAAGCCAATAAGTTGTTACTAATAATTGCAATTTTGTAAGTGGGTTAATCCTATCATTTATTTTAGGTATGGCTAATTGCACTTTTCTCGATTTCAATTTAAAAACAATTTTGAAATTAATTCTAATCGAGTTTGTGTGTAAAATCTGGGTGGTCCAAATAATCTTAGTCTATGATCATAGAACTATCTCACTATTTAATATAAATTGAAACAGTTACATAACTATTCTCAAAATGTTAAATACCTACAAATTTTTATGGATTTGAATAACAAATTGAAAAAAATTGTTAGTTTGAATAAATTTAATACAAGCTCAATTTTCTCATAAATCTCAATTTATCAGAAAATTTTGCAAAATTAGTAGCATTTAAAATTTCAAAACTGTTTTGCAAAATTAGTCAACACCAAACTTGATTTAAACTTGCAGTATTTGATTTACAATTTAATTTACAGAACCTTTACCATCGCAGTACAGATACACATATTTAGAACCCAAGGATGACTTCGTTCTTGGACATAAATGGCAACAATCGATCAAGTTTGTTTTTGTGTCGATTTTATAAATGCGACACAGGTAAGAGAATTTTCCTAAAAAAGTATACATTTTTTAATTATTATTCTGTTACGTGCCACTCATTAATATAAACCACGAGTTGTTAAACTTAAAAATCATAAGAAATTAAGAATGCTACTTAAATAAAAGTGGAACATGTGATAAATATGCAAATTTTTTACTTTTATGAACGAGTTAAAGTGCAAAGCTGTTTATGTAACCTATTGATATGCATAAATTACTAATTGACCGAAATAAAAATTTAATGAGGGATTATATTTAATGAAGTACTAACTCTTTTATCATTTTCTGCAGTAAATTATAAATTTTTGTAACAATGTTAAAAATTTGAAAATAACTAAGTAGCTATCTAAAAGGTCACAATAATTAAAGCAAGCCCCAGATTAAAATGAAAATTTGATTTGATTAATGCACTAATTTGCATTTATTCAATTTACAGATAAATCCGTAAGACTTACAGCTTAACGTGGAATCCGGACCACGACACAAATAGTTTGTTAGCAACAAGGAACAGCTCTCTAGGCAACACATAAACTACACGTACAAAAAATATAACTTATATAGCAATAAATAATTTTAAATTATTACATTGTTAAAAACCTGTTCGGTTTTTATAATTTCAGAATTATACAATTACCTACTATCGTAATAAATAATAATGATCAGCTAAAAGAAAAATCTATAATGTTAATGGAAGAAGGGAAACCATAAATATTGCATTAATACATAACAAACTTGATGGTCATAAAAGGTAACGGGTAATTTAAATTTATTAATAATAATAATAATTATTTAAATAACTTTTTTATTTGTATTTTGTAGGTTTGGGTGAAATGCAATGGATATTAAACGGCTTATGCAGCTAGTGTACTCTGTCGGCTAATAGTCAGACTATCAAGAGGCTTTACGCAGTTTCGAAAAACCTCCGCAGTAACAATCAATAGAATGGGAATTTTATGGTCAATAAGGAGTTGTTTTCTGCTGTAGATGTTTCTATAATCAAAAGAAATTGGTTTTACACTTCAGGAAGATCATTACTAAGTTCGCTTTAAACTTGAGCTCATTGCTGTCTTCTAGAATTGTTGTTATCGATATTAATAATATAATATTCTCTCTTTTTGTACCTTTGATGATAATAATAATTACAGTATTTTATTGTTTTTGTTTAATTTATAAAAAAAATGCCGGTTGGTTCAAATTTTAAATATAACATTCGTACTTTAAATAAAACTTTTGCAACAAAGTGCATTTAATGTTGATGATCAGCAATGGCACAATTCGAAAGTTATTGATAACTTAATTTTAAACCAATCATTATAATGTTATTTATAATAAATTGTTCAACTGTATATATTATTTTATCAGTTCTAATTTTCTCAGAATAAAAGGTCATAAATCATACATTTCCGATTATAAATAACAATAAATTGGTGATCGTTTAGTAATAAGATGGTTGTATGCTATTGTGTAAGATGTAATAATTATATTCATTGTATTATTGTTAACAATTATTTTAAATACATAATAATTGTATGCGCATACGAATATTATTCAATTTAAAAGTATTATCCATCAATAAATTGTTCTAATTAGTTAAACTACCATAAACTTATTTATCTCGACCTTATCGACATTTTTGAATTATTTCGGTTATAAATTAAATTAAAAAGAAAAAAATTGTTTTGGTTATTACTTTATTGTTATGATCAGGTTGTTGATTTTATGTCAAGATGATGGAATTTGAATATATGTAATGAATTGACTGGAAGCTTGTTTCTTCTGAATGAACTAAACCACAACGACAATCTTAGTAATAAAATCTTAAATGCTATCATTTTCTTTTCAGTGAATTTGAATTAACAATAAAGTGAAGCATCCATAAAAACCCAGCAGTGTTAATAAAATAACAATATAAATTAAAAGCCAATAAAAATTAAGAAGTTCACGTGAAAAAAACAAACATTTACGAAGCAAAACCTCTTTTGTAGGTAATAAAGATATTATCAAAGCATGTTTAAGAATATTAAGGGAAGTTTACAGAAGGTGGAAGTTTGATTGTCAAACATTTTATGTTGGTATGAATAAAATTCTATCTACTTATAGGGTGGGTATAATATCTACTACGTAAAGCACCCATATCAGTATCGTAATGAGGCTTGTTAGTAGTTAGTAAAAGTGGTAACGGTGCGTTAAAATGTCGTAAAGCGGCTTTTTATTAGCCGTAAAGTTCCGGCTAGGTCGAAAGGTTCTTACGTAGAGTTTTGACTCGTTCAGATGTCGCTGACTTTGTGCCACAACACGTAAACAATTATAAAATGAAAGTTATCGCAATAGGCGTACCGATCAATGAAAATTTAACTTTCCCTGCTACCAGGAGTTGAGATTTTAGGGGCGAAAAAATTAGTTCGTGTGCCAAGAAAAAATTGCTAATAAAATTTCAACTTCTTAATTATGCAAATTGCAGTTTTTAACTGAATTTTTACCTAAGGAATGTGTAATTTTTAATAACGGCGGTTTAAACAGTTTACTAACCGCTTCAAATCATCAAAGTAGGATTTTACAACCAATAGCTATAAACATTAAAATGCTGATTTTTATTTTATCTGGAGTTACTTAACAAATTAGATTCTAATTTATGTTCGTAATTGGAAGGTTGGTATTGATTAGTGAAAACTTTTCAGACATCTTATCTTAATTCACGTTTGAAACCTTTTAGGAATTACTCAAATCGTGCAATTTTCCTTTTAAAAAACCTATTGCCATGAACACGATTAACCGCTTAGAGGTAATAGATTTTAGGAGTCATGTATCATATAATTATTATTACTATATAATGGACATTGAGTTCAAATTGCCATTTACAGCGTCAAAACGTCGATAACTCGACGGCATTTTTCAAAAGCTTAATAAGAGTTTTGTAAAATCTTTTAAATAGAGGTTAGGTTCAAAGACAATAGTTTAATTTTGAATAAATTTAAATATATTTAAATATATACCACATAATATATAGCATAATGTGTTAAATAAAAGCGCATCCAACGAGCTTATAATTAAAAGGAAGGCGTAACTACTGCCTCACCGAGATGCATAAGTCATTAATCATTGATAAATTATGACGCAGCCATAAATTAATATTAAAAAAATTTACATACATACGTACTTACGCATTAAATCAAATTACGCCTAATTACCAGACCGTAACCACAGTCTTTCAAGTTCTAGATAATTGTATGTAATTGGAGCAAGCCACACATCTTCCACTTTTTTGCATTCGATGAGACAAAAATATTGTTTTGATTTAATTTTCCATAATTAATTCTCCAAGCTCTGATATGTTATTAATTGTATCAGACAAAGTATCGACAACCAGGTTTTTGAGTTAGATATAGAAAGAAAAATTTTATATAGTCGTCTGAACGTTCATCCTTCGAATAAATTATTTAGATGGTTTTGATAAATTCTTATAGCAAATATCAGAATGTTGATAAAAAAAATCTAATTTTCAAACTGGCTTTGATATAATTATAATAGCAGTTATGTGTTTTACAAAATTAAATTAAATACACCAACTAAGGGTACCACGATCCTGGTTAATAAATTTAATTCTCATTAATTTTTTTCAAAACAGAAAAAAATAAACAAAAGAAAATTAACAGTAAAAGTATAATTATGGTATTACGCTCGGTAGTCATCAGCTATGTGGGATATAATCAATAAATGTCCTTAACGTTTAACAACAGGGGCGATTATTATTATAGCGTTACCCAAAGAAAAAATATTTCCAATTTGCGCTAACAATTTTCTAAAATATTTTTCAAGGTTTATGTGTGTAAATTAACTATGTACGCAAAAAATTAAATAAATTATACCTTCATCAGTTAACCTTGATTAACGATTACCATAATTTAGAGTTTTGTTATGGCGAAATCAAGACTTCTTCTCGACAAAGTGGCGAATCTAATCAACAACCGTTGCCTATCAGTTTGGCCAAAGTCGAGATGACTTGAATTTTAAAAAATAAAATATCTTTTGAGCACAGCATTAGTAGGTATATTATCTGGCCTGCAGGTATATAATTCCACAACGATAGTCAGAAATAAGGACAAAGCAAAAAATGGTTATTGGTATTTCCATTCTATAAATGATTTGAATAGATATTTGTACAACGAGAATAGAAAAGCGGCTTTTTTCCATACAAGGTAAAGATTTTTAATTGAGGTGCAAGCTTACTATTCTAACTACATATAGGTAATACTCACAGTAAATATTATCATATTCGACAGCATTAGTTTTTGATTTCATTGTTTTTCGATTGCCTTTCGCTATTTTTTGTGTGTAAATTTAAAAATAAAAAAAAAAATTATTAAATTTAAATGTCAATTTAAATTAAAACCAAGAAGAAGATATTGTAAATAAATTATAAGTATAAAGAATAATTTAATCGTAGTAGAGTCTTTATTACTTTTTTTTTTATTTTTATTACTTAAAGTAGACTATAAGACAGCAAAACTAGCGTTAGCTATACTTAAGTAAGTGTAAGTGTCAATTTGCACAAAATATTTAAATAAATACATTCAAGCATCACTTTTATACTTAATTGCTACCTGATCTGACTGTATCCGGCTACAGTATTGCCAGATATTTTAACCTTTCGTTATTTTACTTCACTATATACACTATCAATTGTGGTCTATTAATTTCTCTTTAGATAAACAAAATGATAAGATATAATATGTACCATAACTTCATAAGCATCTTATTTTACAATGTTGTTGTACTAAACTTTTTTCCTGTAGAATTAAATAAAACATTAGAATGCCATTATTTTCTTAAAATATTTCCAAGAAAAGATACGACCCCTCGAAGCTAGGAAGTTAAACCAGAAGAATCAAAAACATTGCTATCTTCAATCTCACAAGAGTCAACTAAATAAAATGATAAACTTCAAATTACCACCAATTTGCAATAACTATAATAATATTTTAGGCAATATAGCATCAACAGAGTTTTTTGTTGCCGTAACAAAAATGAATTTATGTAAAATTTAATTGTTGCTTTAGGTAAGTAAACCTTCCTCGTACTAGGACTGTAGCACCTGCATTTATTATTATCATCATGAGATGCTGTTCCATAGATTCATTGCAGTTCATACAATATAGCTGCAGTACTGGAGAGTATTATCCACGAAAAATTAAGGTTCTTAATATTTAATAAAATTAACTATACATAACATGCACTCCAACGTTCACTCCTGTAAACCGGAGTATGGAAAACTCCCTAGGGACATAAAATACCCCCCAGTACACCAGCAATTGCGTTCAACAGAAAAACTTTTCAAGCAAACAATCGTGAGTGATATTAAAAATCGCATGATTAACTAAATTACCTTAATATTTTGTTTTAGAAGGGCCGCATCCTATCGCCCTTCCCGTATCAACCGCAACCGATTTTATGAGACAAATCACCTTCTGAAATACTCTCTCTATTGAACCGAAAAAAAAACTATATTAAATAAATAATTACTTATTTTAAAGTTTATTATTGTTAATGCTGTTATTATTTTTAAAATGTCTATTTTAAAAAAATTAATAACTTATATTATATTAATACCTATATCTAGAATAATAATGATAGCGATATACCAGTCACAGTAAAATATAAATTGTACTCATATTTTAATTGAAATTAAAAATTAAATTATATTGCCTATTTAAATTATATATAAATACGTAAATTATGTTATAATAATATTTAGTATTAAATATAAACACTAACTTCTGTTTCACTTTGTTTGTATTTTTGTATTTTTAAATTACAGAGGATTTCAGATTCTGTATTCTAACTCGCAACTATTTAAAATAATTATCTGGTATTAAAAATAAATTGTGTTGTACTTTGTTATAGACATTTTGATAGAGAAACAGAATAAAACTTATATCAAAAATGTACTTAATACTTTTACCTTGTAAAAATAAATTCTATATTTACATAACATCAAAACAAACAAAATTTAATATTTAGGTACTAATAATAATGTTTACATTATCTGATAATATTTTCTTTACTATTTATGGTGAATGGAAAAGTTTTTTTTTTTTTAATCAGCATGGTTACCTATATTTACATTACATAAGTATAAATATCTAACTAATAATGCACTAATTCATACATACAATTCAAATTTAAATTAAAAGTTGTGCCGCACAGAAATAAGGCACAGATTTGGTCGTAAGTCACTCATCAGCTGAAGTAACCCGATGTTTTGTTAACAACTTCATAGATAGGTAACTTTTGTATAGTAGTTTATACCTTTTCACATTTTTCTTTATTTTAAAAATTCATATGTTGTTACTATTATGCGAGTTCACACAATTTCATGTCGATCGTGAATTATATTATAGAAATATTTGAAACATTCCAACAATATTATTCCTTTATTTTAAAGCTTTAAAACTTTAAATGGAATGTATGACAATATGCTAAGATCTGACAATTTTATGTCAAATCAAACCAAACTAGTGTTACAAAAGTACTGCCTACGTTACTGAAGTATTTAAGATTTTTATAAAAATCATGAAAGCACAACAAATTAAAGTGATAAAGTATTTTTTAGCCACTTTACTATAGAAAACTATCTGTATTTTTTTTACTTTTTTGAGTATAATTCTCGAGTTGCTTAAGTCTACCAAGTTGTATACAAAATAAGATAAAAGTCAACATTTTAATGTGTTTCTGATGTAAAGTGATTTTCTTGTCATCTAAACTTTTGTTGGTAACTTTTCAACTCTGTAACAGGCATCTTATACACAGTCATCATTCAAGGTGATGATAAAATGTTTTGGGGTAATACTTCCTCAAAGGTTGTAAAAATAGGAATAAACGAAGAACCGAAGGTTTTTAATTTTTATTTGTACCCACATCGGCTATCCAAATTGTAAACATAATAAAAATAAAAACGAAAAGATACAATTAATTTAAAAAAAAAGTTTAAATGGCTGGAACTGTTTTACATTTTCTTAATCACTATTGGCTTCTATAGTTTCTGCTTGATTTATTCACAATCGGGTTGTTAATTATAAAGATCTCGGGTTTTCTTTTTTAGCGCATAATAAATAGAAATATTTATTTTAAACATCCAAACAAAGATTCATTGGGTAATTTAAAATAATCCGAAACAATTAAGCTATAGTAAACAGTTTAATAAATTACTACTGGAATATTGAGTATTCAATTAAGTTGACTCCTTCTCTTAACCCATTGACTCTGTTCAAATTTGAGTTAATAAGACTTCAAACTTCTTTTATTTTGCAATACTTATTAACCCTAATTAACTGGTTTAACCTTGTTCAGGTAAAACTGATCCTGTTAATCTAAAGGGCGGCAATTGTAAACTTTTTGTGATGATGCGGTTAACTTTGTAATCCTGACGTTATAGCTTCGTAACATAAAGAGTTATAAAATAAACACCGCCGTTTATTCAATGAATTAATAAAACCAAAATTTTGAGTTGCAGCATAATTTTTTTAAAATTAGCGATAGGTCAATTACCTTAACCCATAACCCACATGAGGGTTTGAATTTCACGGTCAAACGAATACCACATTTAAATTTTCAAGTAATTCCAAATAATTAATTACTATCAGAAAGTTTTAATTTTATTACATGGCTATTAATTGTAATAAAAGGAATTGAACAAATTGATACTTTGAGGATTTAATTATTTTAAAATTATGACAGCGATTTAATTACGTTTAATTTTTTTGCACACTTTATTAAGACCCATAATCTATCTTTTTTATTAGTAGGACTTGTAAAAATACATAACTTTGTATAAAAGTGAAAAATCGAAAAGTAAAAAAGCATTAAGAAAACAAATAAGAAATATGTGGTCCATGTTAAGATTTCCGCCTTCATAGTTCCATCTTTCTTTACCCAGAATGCACTAGGTATTTGGTTTAATGGCCGCCGAAACTGTTCGTATAATGGAACGCTCGACAAAGGCGTGGCAATTCTAGCCTCGTTACAGGTTCAAAAGATTTGTAAAATAAAACTTACCCTTAAATTTCAGTTACTCAATGTGTGCAAAAATTGATACTTTCGTGTAACTCTTTCGGCTAAACTTAAAATTTTTAAGGGTTTTATTCAAGAAATGTTCAGATTTGACGGAAAACGAAACCGAAACACACACAAGCACTGAAGCCATATTGAAAGCTTTTCCCCTTCCTAAAGAATACAATTCAGAGTAATGCAGCATCCAAACAATCACGAGATTAAAATTTTTTGACGATTTTACTTAGTTTTTTATATAAATAAATAAGAGTTTTGATTTTTATTTTTTGGTAAGTGCGAAATATACAAATATACATAATGATAGTGTCGAGTGTGTGCAAGTATTTCGTAGGGTAGTTCATTAAAATGATATACAACAAAAGAATGCACGCTATGTTCAAAGTTTGGATATTTTTCAACTTCAACCGTAGATTTAGTGTAGTAAAAGTTTTGCAATGTACTAGATGAAACATTAGTGGAATTAAGGTATGGTTAATTAGAAGAAAAGTTATCCTTTTGTCGAGACTAAATCATTATGGTATAGCAAGAACTAAATTATCTGCAAATTATGACCTAATTATTGTAGAGAAACTATTACAATAATTAAGCATGGATTGCTTCAATTATAGCCATGTATAGGTAGTAAAATAGTTTTCTGGATAATGCCCTAGCTAAATTTAAATTCTATATGATATAATGACCCTGTGTTGATAAAGAAATCAATAGTTTTATATTCCGTTTGATTGAGCTAAATATGAAGTAGCATTAAAACTAATAATCACATATCACTGTAAAAGTAATAATGCAATTCACTACTACTTAGTATTTTGAATCTGAATCTTTCGCTTTGGTGAGCATAAAAAACATTTTGCGTTTAAATTATTTTCAACACCTGTAATTTTTTTGAAGTTATTCTGACTCATAAGATGTCTATACTTATTGAAATCTGTGTAATTTTGAATTATACTCGTAAATGCTATAAAATTTATACACCGCTTATTCATCGAAGATCCCTAATAGGATAATCATTTGATTGTCTAATTCACAATAATTTTCCTTTTTTCAGGTTTAGGTATGTAGAATATGAATGAGCAAACAAAAATTACTTAATTGTTGATGAGACTTTAGATCATAGCAGTACTATGTAGTCGTTTCAGCGGTTCCCGCTCAACAGCCTGTCGATTTTTGTTTTTTTCCGGACTACTGGTTATTAAAAGCCAAATATAAATAATAAATAATGTAGTATACCTATAATTTCAATTGACACTAAACTATTGCTTCGATTTCACATCCTTGGTTTACATCGGGTATACTGTTTTTCTGTCCATGCCTCTCAAACATTCTATCAATTTGAGGATAACATATTTTAAATTTTTTAGAACAACTGAAAATGTAATTTTGTTGCAATAAACTATCTACTGAGCTCAAGCGTTCTTCAAAACTGATACTATAAACATAAATTCCTGTAGTAATCAAATTTTCTAATATTTTCATAGGTGTGGAATATCAGATGCACATTTAAAACATTTTAACTTATCTCTTGGATATGCTAATTTAAAAATGATAAAAACTACTTTAGGTCACAGTTTATAATTCGCAATTATTCACTATAACAAAGTATAGAAAAATAGTGTGCACAGGACTGGCTTAGAGTGGCCAGGCTCTGAGCTAAATTTGTTAGCGATGTCCTACTAAATAAAGTTAAAAAAAACTTTAAAAAACTTTAAAGTTTTTTTCTAATAATAGCATAATATATTTTAATAGCTTTTCCGGTAAAACAAAAAGAAACATTACAAACACAGCTACATCTAATTTAAAATATACAGGCTCGCGTCTATGGATTTATGATGACAATGATGAATTGGTGCTCATAATGAGTCAGAAATGATAACGATATCCATTGTTTACTATTACAGTGCATACAAAAATTAAAGTTGATACAATTTATTTATTTTTAATTTTAACTACCTATTAATAAAGCTTAAATTAAAATTTAAGATTTAATTTCTCACTACAACGCGATTGACTGTGAAATTTCTTAAAAATTGCCTGCGGCGTTTGGTTTTGGGTGGAAAAAGAATACGTAAAGTCAAGTGTACTCATTTTTTATTATGTAGCATCTGCTAACTTTCGCTAGTACAATTCATAAATATAATGATATAATATATTGTGTAGTACACTGTAAAAATAAACGGAATTTTGTCCGAGAAAAAAATAAATACCCTTAATAAGAGTAAACGTGGTTACAAAAAATCACTTATCATGATAGATCTATTCACTGTACACCATGAACTGAAAGAGTAAAGTATAACTACTTGCATCGTCAAAAGCGTACAGAAAATAGTGGTATACAAAATTACATAATCATTATGTGTTATTTAAAATTTAATGTTTTGTTTTGAGAGAGCGGTGTTCCATGCACCACATGAATCTTACCTATAATATTATATTATCAAATCAGTTTAAATGAATTTATTGCGTTGATTATTGCATAAAAATTGTTATCATAGCTACTATTTTTTTGTATATCTCCAAAAAACCATAGCCGAAATAATTTTTTACTAATATTCGTTGAATAGCCACGGTAATTTTTTTTTTAAATACAAAATGTCTTTGTAGGTAACTAAAAATGAAATTTAAAAATAAATTTTTATCAGGCTGTGTATTTTCAGTCGTTTCTCGTTGATATGGTAAATAGACAAATAACTATAAAAAGTAATTTAATTTATCACAGAGCGTGAAATTTGGATCACTGTTTTAGGGTGATCATAAGAAAAACCTTATTTAATCATCGTATTAGTAGAAATAATAAATATTTTATACTATTTTGTAGGTTTAAATCTGATAAAACTTAATTGCTAAACTATTAATACGAAATTATCTCAACATCTTATTATCATTTTACCCGTGAAAAGTAAAAATGTTTATTTGTTCTAAAAATGGTGTACTTTTAAGTTTTCTTTACTAAATGCAGAGTTTTTCTCTTTTTTTACCAGCAATTTGGTTTAGAGGCAAGAAAGTTGAACCGCAGATCTAATTAGTTTAAATTTTTGAACTTTTACTTAAAATTTTAAATTTCAGTTACCTACTTTGGAATTATTTGTGCCGTGGATTGAATTCTACGATAAAATTAATAATTTATTTATAAGAATAGTAGCTACCTATACCTACTACTGATAGTACCTATAATAATTAAACTATTCAACTTTTTTTTAAATCTGAGCTAATAACCAAAAATGTAAAATTAATACGATATTCTTTTCTAAAATTTGAAAATTGATTTTTTTCAATTTAATGTTGCTATGAATTCAATATTCTCTATTTTGTTTTCAATGATTTCTCTACTGCAGCAAAAATATTTTATTTATATTATATAACTAATAAATTATTTTTTTATTAGATGAAAAAATGTAGGTACCTACTTTGTATTTTAATGAAACTATAGTTTATTAGTTAGTAAATATTTAACTTCTTATTTTATTGTAGTTTTAACAGATTTTTGCTTGTTGCTGGTATAAAATAATATAGGTACAAAACATTTGAAATTTTATTAGATTATAAAAAATCTTTTTAAGATCGTTAATAACTAAATTATAACATTTAAAAAATTTTAAAATAATTAATGTTAATAATTCAGTAAATAAAATGTTTTTAAACTATTTAAAACTTTTTTCATATTTTTTTCTAAAATCACTAATAATATAAGTACCTATATTAATTAAATTAATTTTAAAAGAATGCGTTTGAAAGTGAATGTTGCCGTACAAAATACCTGAAAATGAAAGAAAAAGCATCGTTCGATTTAATATTCAATATAAGTATTATGTATAGGGTAATTCTAGGAGAGTTGAACCACGAGAGAGATGGACCAGTGAGAGAATTATTGCTTATTTTTAATAGAGGGTATTGTGTATATCATATTTATCTTCATTGTATTATTATAGAAAAACTAGTGTGAAACTGTTTCAAAACATTTGTTAATTTTTGTGTTATCAAGATATTGTTAAATTACCAGTAGCAGAAGTTTTTGAACGTTGTAAATTTAATAAGATTTCTGAAGTCGTGGCAAGTATTTTTAAATAATTCTTATAGTGTTAAATAAATAATTTGTTTCTAACGTTACCTAACCTTACAAAACAATCTATTATTCTTTATACGGCTAGAGTAGTGTGGTCCATCTCTCCTATGTAATTAGGTGAGATGGACCACATTTAAAAGGATAGTTGGAACGTTGCTACTTAAAATTTCTTGTTGAATTTTGATGGTTTCAAATTATTTTTTGAATTTAAGTAACTATTATTGAAGCAAATTGCAAGCAAGCATATCCAAGCAACATTCTGAACTAAATGAAATTACTCTTGGTAAAGTGTTAGACGAAGTTTCCCCTGTTCTCAATATTTCAGCCATAAAAGTAGTTAGAAAACGTGGAAGAAGCATAGCAAATGTTCTAAATTCGGTGGAAAATATTAGAAACATTATTACATTAACAATTAGAAACATTAAGCAATATTAGAAACATAATTATACTGTGTGGTCCATCTCTACTATATTGTTTAAGAGAGATGGGCCGACACATACATTTACTTTTTTGGAAATTTAGGTTAAGCTTTGCGTTCTTTTGTAAGTTTATGATAATTAAATAAGAAAAGAATGATTAGTTATTGATTTGGTAACTTTTATTACCTTTAATATATCAAAAAAAAAGTTATGAGCTTTTTTAGAAATGTGGTTCATCTTTCCTAGAATTACCCTATGTAAATATGTATATGTATTAGGTATATGTAAATATTTCCACCTATAGGTACCTATTTAAAAAAATTTAACTTTAATAATTTTAATAAGCTCTTGATTCAATTTTCGAAATCCGTAATAAAAATAAGAATTTTTTATTATTACTTTCAGATTAGAAAATACAATATAAGGTAATACAAAGTAATAAAACTAATAAATTATTGTTTATTATGTCTATTAACGGCTATTTTTACATTTTTCATAACAAATACTTTTTTTCATAACAATAACAAATATATTAGCAATACAACCGATACGAAAGATAAACAATTAAAGAGCTAACAAAACAATAAATCATAAAAAATGCAATATAATCAAAAGGTAGCGAAGAGTTTAGAAATAGATTGCAACAGAAAATTTTCAAATGAATCAAAAATTCTGGTATATTATTTTCTTTCTTCCTAATAGTACAAGAACTTGTAACCAAATACTCTTTTTTTTAAATTGCTTCGAGCTTCAAAAACCGTATTCTGAGATAAGAATATTGAAATCCACCGTTAAAATCTGCCTCCACAATTAAATTAATAATAGAGTTTTGCAATAACGCTGTTTTGTTCAAGTAAATATTATTTTTGCGGGCCCACACAAAAAAAAATGTGATTAGCTAGTTAAGTGTACATTTTTTAAGGGCCACTTAAAGTTAAGGTCATTGCTTCGTTTGGCATTTTAAAACGTTCAGGTTGGGGAAGTTTATTGACTGCTTATATTATTTAATAATTTTGTTGTCTTGTACCTATAAGCGCGATTATTAGTCTTTTTTGCTTGAAAGGTAAATTATGTAGGGGTATTATTTAAATTCGAAAATTTTGAGTTGCGAGTCACGGAGTAACGAAAAAAACCTATTGCAAACTAAAGTTAACTATGTACTTTGCCGTAATTTCAAAATGCTAAAAAAACCTGTTTAAAGACTCGAATCCGACGGTTATTTTGTATACTATTACAAGTAAAAATAATAATTTAAAACTTAACAATTTCATTAACATTTAGCGCTCTCATAACAACGGCAATTCTATTTATCGCTTTATGTAAGAAAAGTTAGAACAAGCATTAATGAATGAAAAAGTGGAGTAATAAAATAAATATTTATTAGACGTTAGTTATAGTAAACATAAAAGTTGTAGGTTTAGCAACGTAACAAGAAATTTATAAAATCTAAAAATGTAAACATAAATAATGTAGTCGTATGTTAGAGACCACAAAATAAACTGTAAAGGTACAAATACTTTATTCACCTTCTGCAATTCACTCTTTAAGAAATAGAGTAATAATAATATACGGAATGAAAACGGCGCCCTTTGCGTCTCGACACGACCGTGTATAGCGCTATTCCGGTCTATAAACGGAACATAACATGGAGTGGTGCGCGCTAAAATGGCGCCCAACCGGTCCCTTGTGGTTCAGCACCCTTTCGACTGGAATCTAACTCGACTACATTCAACAAACACTTTAAGATTTTTACCTTTTCCTTATATAAACTTGTCCTCGCCTACTTTAAACTTACATTTTTGTATGATTTATTTAAGTAGACACTTCATTTTGAAAACCAATCAACTTTAAAGCACAAAAATTTGTTGCCACTAAAGTTCTCTTAAAATAACTCGACAGATTTATAAATGTGAATGCCAGACGTTTACTTTTGGCTTAAATGCATTCTTTTAAGACCTTGTTGACTGGCTAAAAGTCAATATAACACTTCAAAACATTGTTTCGTCAATGTATTGTCCATCGTCAGAGCCGTAATGAGTTTACAAATTTAAACTTGGTCGTGGTTTAAATCTTAGCATTTCAAGTCAGAGGTTAAAATTATTAAATAATTTATTGAAGAATGAATCGTGATAATTGAATCAGATTCAAATCAAGTCACGAAATAATGCGGAACCGCTAAAACGGTACAGTAAAATAAAAGAGTCCTTAAAGACGTGGTAGATAAGTTTGAAGAGAGAGCAAATATCGAGACATTTCCCATTGATTTTACGATCATTTTACTGACCGTAAAAATCTAAGTTATGGCTTGTTTATGTTTACTACTGTTTAGTAGTAATAAACGTAGGATTTAGTTACAATGCACCAAGAGTAAGCCAGACCTATGCCAACTTGTGGCAAGTTACTCGGGAGTTTCATGAGATATCAACGTCACTTTTATTGACGCGTTTGATGGCCTGTTTATTATTCCACCTTGTGAAATAAATGGAATTATTATTTTATAGTTATTTTATTATATTATATACGTTTTTTTTATTAACAGCTAATTTTATTCATTTAAATAATTAGCCTTTTATTACTATTTTTATAGCTTCATTTGACACCCTGTAAAGTGGCTTTATTGGTACAAAAAATTGTATATTACGGTAGTATTTGTTAGCGTCGCATGTTCAATGTTTATATTTTTATAAACGCTTTGAAATTTGACGTTACGATGGTGGTTCATATACTAAATGATTATTTCTTTTTGGGAAACTTCTCTATCCGTTGTTTAAATGCACAAAACATAGTTATTTACATAAATGTTGTTATCATAGTAAACTGCCGACTATCCTCATAAACTCTCCATTATCTACACATACAGTAATGCTTTATGAGCTTTCATTCCAATAAATTGCATCTGGAATCTTTTTCATTAAATTTCGCACTGAAGTCACCTTAATATATTTTATAAAGTTTAATGGTGAATAAAGAACTCAGTACCTGCAGTCGTGCGGTAAAGCTGTAGACTTTCTGAATCAACCCCACAGTATAAAATTAGGTAAAAAAATACTTGTTTAGATAATTAAATTTTTTTCAATTGCGCAGAAAAATTTTAAGTAAAATAACTTACCGAATTTGTGATTCGGCCGGTTTCTATATGCATTTTATGCCCACAATAAATCTAAGTAAAATTAAATTAGATAAAATTTCTCGTGAACTAAATAAAACCATAATTTTACCCTAATAGGCATTATTAACCTATATTTGCCCAAGTATATCAGTAATAATTATTACCATTACATAACTTCTAGCGGTGTAAGTTTTATTTTTTACCTTCACCTAATTCACCCTGGGGTGTATTTTTTTTATTAATTAATTTTCTATAATTTTCAATCTAAATATTAGTTAAATTTTCAATTTCATTTTCAATATAATTTTAAAATGGTAACGTTAAATTTGATACGATACCCATATCGCAGTCCGGCTTATCAACCAAATTTTATAGTTCCTTGTATAAATTTTTAATATAACAATGTAAAATTTATCTTCACCTAAAAACATCCAATCATTTTTTAAATCAATAATTCCAATATAATAATTTCAATAAAACATTTTATCTTCAAAAACTTTTACTTGTATTCCAAAAATTATAAACTTCTCAAAAATTATTCGGACTAACTAATTCACGTCCATCACGTCAACCATTTTTTGGCAAAAGGCTTCGTATTAAAGTGATCGGTCCCCTCACCTAGCAAATTCCACAATGTTACAACTTAATAATTAATACAATAATTTTACTAAAATGCATAGGGTGGGTCCGAATCACTTTAAAACACCACAATATATACCTAGCGTGAAGTGGACGGCTATCTACCGAGATACGTATTTTTCTTTCGTACAAAATTATATCTACTGAGGTTATTCCATACCCATGAAATGGAACGAAATACTTCTTGATTATTTGTAATAATATTGGAATAATATTTCTTTTACTTTCTGAGTTCACTCTCAGTTCACGCTCAGTTTTACTCTTTCAGTTCACGGTGGAAAGTTGACGGTTATCTGTTATGACGATAAGAACTTTTTTTTAAATACATTTTCTGAATTTCGGGAAGACTCTCCACGGTCTCACAGATCTCATGTGTATGTGTGTGTGTATGCTTTTTGGTTAATTAATTTCTCATAAGAAATATAAATATACCCGATAGTATACGACACAGTACTAAATAATGTTTAGAACACCCCTTAGAGTGTAAAAACGAGAAACGTAAGTTTAAAATAACACTCAGTAAGCACATAATAAAACGTTAATTAAATTTTAAAATGTTTCCAAATTAACATGTTTCTTGGTTAAATAACCAAGTTTTACACATGTCTACTTTAACGAATACACGAGTGACATGTGGTCAACGCCATAGATAAAGGCCTTTCAAGTCCCGGTACGATGATGTTCGAGAAGTTTTGAGTTTTGAAGCCCAAAAATTTATAATTTCATCTAATTAACAACAATCTATGATGATAATAAAGTATATTCATAGTATAGAGGCTGGTAAGCCAAAAGCAACAAAGCGTCGCTTTCCAATTTTGAATAATATTTTCTAATAAATAGTAAGTAGTATCGATAGAACTACATTTTCACTTCATATTTCTTGTTACTTATCGCTTATTGGGGAATTGCAAACTGCGAGCTGCCGCTGAAAATTTTTAGTTTCCGATCTGAACTTTTTCTTTCAAACCAAAAGTAGTCCCCAGACCTGTCTTTCTAGACTTAATTTAATTACTAATAAATTTTCGCACAGATAAACCTTTCTATCTTGGTCGACCTGGGAGCTTACAAGGATCAACTTTTTATATTTTTGCAAAAGTTTATTTTTAATATAATCTTATAAATTATGCAATGCGAATATTTATTGAGCTACAGATTTTCATGGAATTTTAATTGTAAATGTACAATTTAATTTTTTGTGTAGAAATCCTACGGATAAAAGTAATAACCGAAAGTTCTAGAAAAACTCAAATATGTGCATTTTATATTATAATTATTCACATTAATTTAATTTTCAATATTGGAAAAACTACAAATCCTAATATTATATTATATCTCTGGACTATTCTTTTATCAAACGAATTAATAGAAACCCCGACGTCAAAAACGGAGCACGTTTTGAGCAAAAATCTAAAAATAATCAGAGTTCTTTGGACGCCTGTATCTTAGAAACTATAAGGATTAGAAGAGCATTATTTTTAAACTTATTCAGAATTTTGTGTAGTTTAATTTTGCCGATAATTATGTATTTTGGATATTAATTAAAAATTAATTCACAATATTGCTATTTTTGGTATTATTTTCAACAAATTTATCACCGTTTCGGTCAGAGCCTGAAAATATTATTTTTGGTTTGATGGTGAATTAAAGAGTTTAGGCTTTATCAAAGCAGATGCAGACTGGACTATAAATATACCTATGTAAAATTTTAAATTAGTTTTGTTTTTGTAATTATCTATTATTTTGGAAAAGTTATTGCTGTTTATATAATTTGTACCATTAAGTTGAATTTTCTGCAGTCTGAGTAGATTTTTTTTGCAAACCTGTGATTAAACTAAATGTAATTATTTATAATCTCACCATAGCCATCAGCATTACACACATAAGAAGAAATTTCATAAGGTACGGTAGGAAATATAAAAGTTGCATGTAAATTTAACTCGAATTTAACTTAGTGTGAATTATTGCCTTGCGTGCAGACAAAAATGCAAAGTTTCCGAATTACACTGCACTGTAAATATCAAAGTGCACTGCATATTAGCACAAATATAACAAAGTTTTGACACAAGTAACCACATTTCATATTGTTTAGTTTCAAACTAAAGGCTATGTGAGCATAAGGTGACCAGTGGGCATTATCCCACCCCCTAAAATTGCCAAAACATTACGCACACAACCCTAATATCAAGTTTACAACATCCATAATAGCTTTTCGAGGTCGAAACGGCGACCGCATGTCGATAGTTATGCCATTCAAAAGAACCGTCGAACAGAACAAGGTCATAGAGCTTTTTAGTCACAGTTATTTCAGTAAAAAACAGATAAAAGGACCGATTGGGAATCGGGTTGAATAAAAGCTTTAGAAGGTCATTCTTAGAAATGTATCTTGAAGCTTTTGTTAACTCAGATGAGAATATCATTAATTTTGACTGATTTTTGATAATACACCAAGAACAGATTTGTTATTTGAATTTTTAAATATCAAGGAACAATAAAAATTAAGTAGAACAAACTCAAGAATCCTGCTGAGAGGGTTATAGTTCTTTGAAACAACCCTTAAGTTACTCTTCCATCATAAAAGTGTGTAAAGAGGAAGCAGTTAAAATTTATAACACTTTGCAACCTTCGGGTTTAAAAAACGTCAAGGTACATAAAAAATTGACTTTAAAGTGCATCATACCTATTACCTTTTTTATTTTAACAAAGCAATAATAAAAATTATTGCAGGTATAAGATGGATTGTAAAAAATGTGTTTACGTGTTTGAAAACCGTTTTACGACAAAAGTATTATTTTTGCAATAAAATTTTGAAATGCACAACAAAAAGCAGATAAATTTTATTGAGTATCATAGAATTTGAGTACCGTTTAACTTGAGTTAGGAAAATAACAGAGCATTTGTTGTGATTGTTAATTACTTTATGTGACGAACTGAATGTGATAGATTTTTATGGACTTTTACAACCACTTCATAAAAGCGTACACACATATCATTCAAAATTTATTCTAATTAAATCAATTAAGCAACAAAGAAACATTTTTTTGGAATTCATAATTTTTCGTACCAATTAAAGTGGCATTAAATGATCTAAACAAACACTTAAGAATTTTTATTTAAATAAAAAAAATTTTACATTAACTAAAATGTTGTATTCTGGTATTAATTTAAATGTTTTGGAAATGTTAACGGTCGTGATATGTGCGATTAATTACTGTTATTTTCACACAATGTATTTATTCCGCTTTAGTAACATTTTTAAAGTTTTCAAAAATAATCAACTTTGAAAGCCGAGGAAGGTTAGGAATTGTAATGGTTCTCCGGCTGAAAAGGCCAAGTGCTCCGTGTGTAAAAATTGGAAACCCTCTAGACATTTTCCATTGCTTTTATCACACCCTTCGCTCTATTAGGATTTCAATTATATTTACAGCTTATGTTACACGTACCAAACACATATTGCATACAAGCCGGTTAATAATTAATGGTAAATGATGGTGATGCAAAGGTTAACAGTTGTTTAATAGGTGCAGTGTTGTTGCTCTGAATAACTAACCAGAACTAAGTAATGCGAACACAGCATCGGACAGTAAGACAACAAAGTTTTTACTACAATTTTTAAGAAATAAATTATAGTATATTTGAAGATGGAACTATGATAATGTATTTGTTCTGTTAACTTGTAGTTAATAGCTTTGCAAAGTTGTTAACATTCATGCAGTGTGTGAAGTCATTAGCAGTTACGTTTTTACATTCGAGTATACAAGTAAGTACGTGACAGAAACTTCTATAGATTTTAAACAGGAAAGTTGTTAAAGTTAAGCAATAATTATTAAATTAAAATTTAACTAAACAATTAATCTCGAGTAAGGTCGCAATGGTCACTTCGTCGATCTGTTTAGTTTGCATCCAATCCAAATCAAAGATTTTGTGAAGAAATAAGTTTTGTAAAGCCTATTCAACATACTAAAAGTTCTTTGAAGTTTACGATGCTGCTTTCTTAAAAGCACAAAATTAATACCTAATTAAAAAATTTAATTATCTTAGGTATTTTTACTGCCGACGACGGTCGTTGCTGAAGTAGTGCTGTCGCCTGTACTTTAGTACTTCAAAAGATCTAATTGTTTATGATAATAATACTGTTCTTTCTTAAGAAATTTGGAAGTTATTATTAATTATTCATTTTTTTAATAACTCTCAAGTAGAAGTAAATAAAAGTTGCATATTTCAATTATAAAATTTGATAAGATATTTACACAATTCCCAGAAGCAACAAATTAAATTAACAACAAATAAAATTAAACGGTTATTAACGTAACATAATATAAATGATATCATTGTTAAGTTTCTTAAATAAATCAAAATCAAAATTAAATTAATTTTAATTAAGAAGGTAAGCTCACTACTACATTCGAACAATAGCTAAGAGATCAAACATAACAATTATATAATAAGGCAAAATTAAAAAGTATCTCGTACTAAAAATTTCTTATACTTGGTTGTCATCATGGAACCAGCATTGAATATATGAAATCATAAACGTTTGAGAATACTTAACTTCCTAGGGAATTAAGTTATCGTGCCAGATATTAAATGCTTTATTAAAACATAAATTAACTAAATGTGAATCTTGGGAAAAGTATTCTTCAATAATTTGCATTTTCTTTACATACTTAATTATTATTTTACCATTTTAATAGGGATAAAATTCAAATTACAGTATTTGACACTTAATTTGACAGATATTATTATGGTTACGTAATAGCGATATTGCGTATACAAAAGTTGCATTCATCGAATTTTCAATGTATTAAATTACAACCGGTATGTTATAAACATAAACATAATATGAGTATATAAAATTGCAATTTAAAATTTTCTGATCCCACCTTAAGTGGTTTATACTTGCTTATATTTATATAATTGTAATTATTAGTCTTAATTAAAATACTAGTTTCTATTTAGTGTGACCATGCCAATCTAATTAGGTATGTTGTATCAATGAGGTATTTGAATAAAAAATAATAATGCATTTTTTTATTTTATTTCAAAACCTTATCATAAATAATATTGAAAATCAACTCGAAAAGTTTTTGAAAAGTTACATTCAAATAATTATAAATTAATTAAAATGTGTAAAATTTTAAAAAATATCACGTGACTTGAAACGCGCCACAATCGAGAATCATTGGATATCTTGCTCGTGACGTCACATCCCTACAAATTACGTATGTGAACATAACCGTTAACACAACAAATTGATCTTCACGACAATAAAAATTTGTTTTAGTTTTAGGATTAATACAACACGGCGTGTTGCTAGAAACCATTGATTTCGACGTTTAACATCGTTTGGCATACTTAAAAACATTTTTTCAGGTGTCTTATTGTAGTATTTCTACAAAGTGGAACAAAACAGATGCGATAACTATTAGAATTAAACATTTTTAATTAAGAAGTATAATTTAAAGTAAGTAAAAACAGAATACACACAAATCAACTGTCTGTCAAATAGAAGCAAATTCAAACGTATTTATTTTGATGTTTATTTGTAACTATGTGACGTCACATATGCCTCGGGAATTGTCGATGCGTTTAAAGTTTAAGTTTAAAAATTAATTTTTAATTTGATTTAACTTCTTAATTACTGTAAAAAAAATATATTGCTATGCCCCCAACTTTACAAATTTATGTATTTTTACCCTCTAGTGAAATTTGCTGAAATTTTCCGAGTTCTCTTTCTGCTTTTATTTTCTTCTCCGGTATTACCATAGCATGAATTTTTTTCTGGCAGTCCAAATCTTCGGCTCTATAAGTTCAACCACCCCCTACTTTTCCACATCTTCAAACTTCTCTCCGATCCATTAAATTTTGCCCTTCTTGATCCTGTTGAAATTTTCTTTGTTTTCTTTTTTTCAATTTTTGTAACTTTGATTTATCCAATTTCAACATTTTTATTTGTTTTTTGTTTGATTCTAAAATTTTCATTTTTCCGGCCAAGTTCTGTTTCTCCTGTTGTAACCGTCAGCGTTTTAAAATTTTCTTCATTTTCAATAATTTTTGTGGAGCAAATATTCTAATAATTTTTAAATTTTCATTCTTAACTACTACCTTATTTATCATTTTATTATTTTTCTTTTTAATCATCTTATTCTTCCTTTTCAAAACTTTTTCATCATTTGTGCTTTCTCCCTTTTCCATTATTGGCTCTGATTTTATTACTTTTTCACTAACCACATTAAGTTCCGATTCCTTCCCTATTTTATTAATTAAGTTTTCATTTTTTTGATCCATTTTTTGTATTATGTTTTCCATGGTTTTGTTCGTATCACTCATGTTGTCTTTTATTGAATTTCTCTATTTGTTCATGTTTTTGTTCATATTTTCTTCTAATTATTTATAACTATCTATTAGTTGTTTGAACATTTCTTTTACGCTAGTTGTTTCAGTTTCATCCGTCTGTTCCGTTCCCATTTTTACGTTTTTGTTTTTAAATTTTTGTTAACAATTCAATTTTATTATTTATAATCTCAGATTTCTCAGTGTCAAAAAGTAGGTTGCTTTTTTCAAGCCCCACGTTGAGCGCCATTTAATGCTATGCCCCCAACTTTACAAATTTATGTATTTTCACCCTCTAGTGAAATTTGCTGAGGTTACACAGATTATTTAATAGCTATGAGCTCTTGTAGTTTTTCTTTTTAATTGTAAATTAAAATGCTCTAACATTTTATACAATATGATAAATAAAAATTAATAAAACAAAATTAAACTTTAAAATAATTTTACAAAATAAATGAATTATGGTTTATAGCATTTCGAAACATGACAATATATATATCATAACTTATATAATATGATCTTTCTATTTATGACAAAACATTTTTTTGTTCAAAAACCCAATTGCGGAGAGAGTCATATGGTTTTTATTTTATTATTAAACATAATAATATACTATCGCACCCACTAACGGTGGGATCATTGATTTTTAACCAATCAATCAACCTGGTGTTTGATATGGCAATATTAGTGAATGTTAAACTTACATCTGACAGATGACAAAACAAACAAACAGACAAATAGTAATTTATTAATTATTTATTAATTTCATAAAATAATAAAAATTATTCAAAATTTTTTCATACAAGGTAAGTAAATTTTTTTAAATTATAAGTAAGAAATAAGTCATTATTGTAATTATATGAACGGTTAGTGCCGTCTTGAAAGTCAGCGACAATTTAAAAACTAATATGAGAATTATAATAATATTCAAAAAATCTTAACGAATCACATAATATTTTGATCTTATTCACAGTTGTAGCCGTAGAACTGATCCCTTCAGATCCGCATCTACTGGAAAAATTAAAAATTATCAATTTTTTTTTACTTCGAAATTAGCTAATACCAACAAGTATTATTAAAAAATGGAATTAAAAAATAATAATAATTAAAATTTAGTGGCTTGCTCGAGGGTATTCAATTACGCCGATCAGAAGCATTTAAACACCAGTTTTATATCAATAGGTAAAGCTGAAATTAAATTTAATTTAAAAATTAAGAATTAAAATCTGCAAGGTAGTGCCGCATCTAGTTTTTTCGAGACCTGAAGCTGAATATATAACATACTCCCTAGGCGAAACTAAATATTTGCGTTGAAATTGTAACGAATGATTCCGAGTGTAATAAAATATTCAAAAACTATTTTGCATTTAAGCAGCAATATGTTTATAAAGGCTCATTTTCACGAATGTTATCAAATATCACCTAAATGTGGCTTAATATACTTAATTGGTTGTTAAAACTTCTTAAATTTGGTTATAAAAATTCTTTGAGCTTCAGGTCAGCTAAACCTAAATTAGCTCACAAAAACATAAAACGTATATATAAATCCGGGGGTTTGGGGGTTATAGAATACACTTCAGGGTACGATTTTCCTTATTCGAGCGCAAAACTAAGAAATTGTTCAGTTGTCAATCTTAGAACTTTTTCATACCCTCGGTATGTATTCTCGAAATTCTACCGAAGGCTGGCAATCTCTCGATTGCCTACTATAAGGTTAGGGCAGCCAGAGACCGTCTGCCGTTCTAGCAATCGTATAAAATATAAAGTATTTATATGGTAATTTGTTTGTTAACAAATCTACACTGTAGGTCACAATGACTTGAAATTTTGCTTACTTTTTACTTTACAAATTATTTTGGTAGGAGAAAAGTGTAGGCCCATGCTTTAAGAGATTGGATTTTGAAGTCGAATCGTGTTTACAAAATTCTTTCACGTGAAAAAATTGTAATATCTATTAGTAATTATTTTTTAAGTTATAATAATCATAATAATGAGGTAATGAGCGGGCGCTTATTTTAAATTGCTTCATTAGTTTCAATGTAGATCCGCCGAGAACCTAAGCAAAATATAGTTGAAATCTGATCATATTATGTTTTCGGTAAAAGCAGAGCTAAGATTTTGAGGGTCTTTTTGCATAATCCCAGAAAGCACCTTTTTCGTTTTTGAACTAATAACAATAAATAATATTCAGTTTACTACAAATTGATTATTTAAGACGCTTTTAATAATTATAGAAGAGATAATAATTGTCTAGTAGTTTCAACTATGTCTACGTTTCAATTTATATATATATAGTTGAAGTGCAAATTAAAAATTACACGACTGACTATCCGCCTGACTAGGCGCATAAATAGATAAATTTTTATAAAAATTTCTTCAAAGCTCATCTTGCCTTCTTTTTTTACTATTTTTCTTAATTTGTTTGGACCATCTTGGTAATCCCTGTACGGCTATATAACTTAAAACCCATTTTAGTTTATTTTGATTTTCTTACCTGTTTTATTTTTCATAGACGGTTTACGCGAGTGAAAATAGCAATATCGGGTATAAATTGTAATAAAATTTAATAAAGTCAGTAAAAGCATAATTCTTATTTTATATTGTTTACCATTTATATTTACACTCGTATGTCTTTAAAATGGCTTCTTCTATAGTGTTTCGTATCTCCCAGTTGGCTCCTTGGTTGCCGGGCATCATCAAATTGCAACGATAAATTCGACTAACGTTTCCCTACCGACTTGCACCACATTTCATACCGACATCCTTATCTCTTTCCCGTAACCACAAAAGTAATATACATGTCTGCTTTTCCATCTTGTTCCCGGGTTAATTAAACTTTTGATAGTAGCGAAATGAATAAGTATACGTAATGATTGTATGTTAACAATGGGTACACTATCAATATAAGCCTGCTTTATATTCATAACCATTATCAACAACATTAGCATTAAGTTTATCTTCTAAAATGGTCGTTAGCTTGTTTGGTCAGCGATAATCGGCACCACTTTACCTTAGGTATATCATTTTGTGAGTTTTTTGTTAAAAATTACAAGGTAAAGCACTCAAAAATTATTTTTAACTCCCAACTTTAAATAGCAAGTATTTTCACAAAAATGCACACATGACGTAGTCTTTATTTCTAAAAATAATTGCCAAAAGCTATTCATATAGGAATTGTTGAAAAGCATCGGGCATAGCTTTTTCTTCGATTAAAAACACCATCTCGATTTTTCAAGTGCTTGCAGAAAGCTTTATAAACTGCAATTTAGGTTTAAAAATCATGTTTCTTGAAACAGTGAAAGGATGTCAATTTTCTATTTATTGCAGACTTTTGTCATGTTTATTTCGCAAATACAATAAATAGTATCTACTTTCATTTGAACATTTTTCGAACTCGTTTTTCAAAATCGTGTTGTTGTAAATTGCACTACGAAATTGTTGCATTATTTATAACGCATTGAAAAAATATTTTCAAATATTTATTGGGGGCCGGTGAACTTGGTCAACAAATACCGATCCAGTAAACGTAAGCTAAGGAATCTGCGAGTTAGAGAGAGAGAGTCGAGTAACTGAATCAACAAACCAGTATTACCAGCTTTGATTCAATATTAAAAAAAGAAACTATGAAAACTACCACTTTTTATTCTTTTCCTGATCGATTACACTGAAACATTTTTTGCAGCTACATGCAGTAACTAATAAATATGATAAAATAAGCTTTACGATGGCGTATCCATTTGTTTGTGAGTGTCTCGCGATTGCGTGCAAAGGAGTGAATTTATAGTATCTTGTTAGTTATATATTTCTCTCAATATTTTACATGTCTTGTACACATATATTACCTAGTAGCTATATATAATCCTACCTATGTATGCAAGCACAATGAAAATGCATATTATTTACACCACGTTACCTTTTTGAACGAATCCATGTTCAAAGTAAATCTCATTTCAAACTACAAGTAATTAAGAACATCTGAGACATACCATAATTTTAACATTGAGTAAGTAAAGATTAAGTTTCACACCGAGAACTAAATTAATGTGAATGCCATACGAACAACACTACAAGAATGTTTCCTCTACTCTTATCTTCGTTTATTGTAGGGATGTTTCAATCTGACATAACTTATTAATTTAACACCAACTCTGCGTGAAAATTAAGAAAGTGTTACAAGATAAATTGTTATTTATAACCTTTCCACACAATGAAATGTTCCTACATGGACTAAACAGTTTTTTTTTTCCATTACATTATTCGACATCAACCTACACTTCTTCGACGACTTATGTACTATCTCCGGAGATTTGTTAAAATTTTCTTCAAAAATTGAAGCAAATAAAGCATCCAACTGACTGCACAATCACGGCATTTTCTGATCTGAGCTTGGTTGCTGTTGCTGTTATGCAATCGCACAATAAAAACTTATGGGTGAATGTAAAATCACCTAAAACATTTTTGAAGCCAACATAAATTACAATAAAGAAACAAATTGTTAATATAAATAAGTGGGTGGTAAGAAAAAGAAAATAAAAGAACATAAATGTTGCGATATATCAAAATTAAGTATAAAAATGTGTTTAAATTTGAGCCCTACCTAAAGATTATAAAGATTCAAGCAAGTGTGGTTGTACATTAACCAACAAACACCGATGCAAGATTTATATTTGCCATTTTGTTAAATTACGAGCCATTGTTCGAATCAACCCACGGGATATTTTACAAACAGCGACACCAAATTTGGTCACTTCATAAATAAAATTCAAAATGGCTTCATTTGTGAACTGCTTCTGTTTTCAGATGCAAATTGCAAAAGTTATAGAAGCAGATAATCTTAAGAAATAAATATAAGAATTTTGATCTAATGGCTTTTTGATAACAATGGGATATAAATTTAAGCTTGATTCTGTCACTTGTAAGGACGTGGAAATATGTCCAACAGAGTTTAGAGTTCTGTATAGGCGAATAGTTGATGGAAAAGGACGTGGGTTAGATACCATGCATCTTTACATTACATCTCGACTGAGTTTATCTCAACAATAATTTAACATGTCAAGTTTGTACTAGGTACGGACTGCATAGTACAAGGACAGCGTTTATATTCACAACGAAAAATATATAATATCAAAAGTGGTTAACAATGTAACTGTTCGTACAACACCCACAGTTTTTCCACATTTCTTGCCAAGTTTATTGTAATTACTCTACTTGTATCTCTCTATGTAGCTAAATGATAATACAAACTCCGGCTTGTTAAGCACCTTTTGCAAAAAATTGGTAATCTTAAACTGTTTTCTATACATTTAAATAAGTAGCACCATAACAGAACAATTTTTCAAAATAACTGAACCAGTTATGTCGTTAACTCGCATCGAGAGAAAATACTGTTTCGATAAACTTGATTAGTGTAAGAATTTATGCCTTAATTAAGACAATCAAATTGCATGCTATTCATATGGTGCTTTTAGCGGGAGCTTTATCCAAGCTGATATGCAAATTAAAGTTCGTAGGGAAGATTGCAGTTAATGCAAAAAAGATATATATCAGTCTACATGGAGTAAAGCTATATTATTTGAAATATTTTGATTAATGCTATTTCTTCCACTAAAAATGTAGAAATAAGAAATCAAAATTATCATAATAACTCAAATGCGTTTAAAAAGCTCAAAAAAGGATAAGCTCATTTACTAGAATAATATGAAGAGATAATTGAGTCGGAGCGTAGAAAATACACCATAATAATTACTATTAATCTTATAATAATTAACTACAGGGTTTAGGGTCACTCCAGTACTTCAAACTCCCCCCTCCCCCCGAATAATAGAATTCCGTCCAGTAAATCAGTAATCATGTTCAATAGTAAAACTCTTAAAACAATATTGTAAGTTAATATTTAAAAAAAATTGAAAATAAACAAAGACAATTCATGTTTGTTATATAAAAACATGATAAAAACAAACGTCAATCATTTGTTAAGCTCACACAACAGAAAAAATTTTTCAGAATCATTTTCAGTGCAAACTTAAGATTAAATTTTTAATAAATTTGAAGTACACTGACATTCGGAAATATCAATTAATTAGTCTGTTACTGAACCAAAAACATTAGAATAAATATAATTCTGTAAATTAAACAAAGGGAACCCCATGGCGTCAACAATTTAAATTACAAATTCACATCTGATTAAAAAATCGAATAATTATAAAATTCTTCTAAGCTTTGTAGAACTGCCAGTTATGTAAACACAAATGCTTCGCGTTATTGATAAAAATGTGACGTATTAATTATTTATGAAAATATTTTAGATTAAAACAGATATTGTCATAAAAGCCAAAAAATCAATGTTTTTTAGAATATTGTTATTACTAGCAACTTTAACAAATTTATTATCTAAATTAGCAATAAATTAAAAATTTAACAACCGTTTACAATGAAAGTAACTTCATAAAAATAAAAAACAGTGTTAAAACTAAAAAAAATTATTCGAAAGCGAAAATAACGATTTTTTTTATTTTAATTTATAGGCAATCAAATTTTTAGTTAATGACATGCGCGGAATGTATCAATGAACAACCCGTATTATTTAAATAACTTTTATAGTTATAAATAAATAATTGGAATTTTTTCAAATTGTTTAAAATTGAGTGAAAAGTTGTGTATGTTACTTTACACCTTGGTGCATAAACAACTAATTTTATTGTTATTCTTTCTTTATTGAAACCGGTGAGAATTTTTTTCCCGATGAAATTTTATATTTTTAGATATCAAAATATAAAATATTGTGAGTAATTATACCAAATAATGGTTTTGTTATGCAGTAAAACACTATTTTGTGTAGTTTCCCAATTTATTTGTATTGGAAAATGTTATAGTAGTGATTTACCAATGAGCTTAAGCTTATTTGTGAGTTTCGAGTATTTCAAAATTTAATTTTTTTATGAAACAGTTCTTTTGTTAAAGTTTATTATGGAACCGGCCGTAAATGATTAATATTATGAAATTGGCTACAAAGCCGCAATTTGCGATTGTTATGCTTTTCTTATGGAATCTTAAAAGTTACATACTCCTTTGGGTTTTGAGGCAGACTAGGCTCAAAGGTTATATACTATATATTAATATATCTTTTTTCTTTGTGATTATTACAATAAATTTTGGCTAAGGGAATGATCAAATTGACAACATTGCAAATTTATGCAAATATGTAAGGTCAAAACCACAAATTTACATTAAACATAGTAACTAAGCAATATAGTATACATAAGTAATATATCTATTTTAATTATTTATATTTTGAATGTTCAAAAAAATTATTAATTTGAAAATGCCATACATTAACATTTATTAAGTGTTAACGTTCCTTTAAGTAAATTAAGTTATCAATTCCACTACAATCAGATAAGTATAATTTCTATTGTATTGTTTAATTAAAAATTGCATATTCAGGTGAAATAACCATAAATTAGTTTTAATTGCATATAAACAATTGTCATATCAAACAACTTAATATTGTTAATTAATTAACAGCGCGGGTTTACCAAATTAAAAAATTTTTATTTAACCGTTCGTCTCTGCACATACAATTTATTGGGTATCGAGATTTTTCCCAAGTTGTAAAAACAGTTTTATCTTAGGGAAGTATAATTTATTGAGTAATTTATAACTTTTGCAAACGTAGTATATCCAATACTTAGAGGATATAAATAATTCCAAACACGTATAACCAAGTAAGTATAAATAAACTATCTGGTAATGTACCTAATGCAATAAATATCCATTATAAAATAGTAAATGGCGTACTTATGACACTTAACAAGAAACCTTATTTTTCATTATTTATTGAACTGATTATTGAGAACGAAGATCCGATAATATATAATTTGCTTTTAACTGCGCAATGATTGAACTGCACTTAAATCGAAAAAAACATTGTGATGATTTGTTACCGCAGATTTTATTTAAAAAATAACGTTTTCATTCTGGATGAAAGATTAAATTGAATTTAGACTGAGAAGCTCCTAAATCACTTAAATTATAAACAAAAGCTCAAGTTACTTGGATAATTTAAAACATAAAATTTGATAAAAAAAATATCTAAGGTTTCAAACACTTTTAAGGTGTAAAAATATTAAGAAATGGCAAAATTATGCAAATCGCAAAGAAGTGTTAAATATCAATAAATATTAAATCGATTCTGTCCTTGAGTTAATAGTTAATAATTATTGGAAGCAAATTTATGGCTAAAATGGAAACAAGTGGTTAGCTCATTTACTAAATTTTCAATAATGAATTAATATTTGTTTAAAAATTATACCTTTCGGAGGGTCTATAAATAAAAATCGGAATAAAGACATTAAAACAAAGGCTTCACAATAAGCAAAATATATTGGTAATGATCTCCCATCATGGAGACCTATACGTGATGGTCCAACCTACCGACCACCTAAGAGAGGTGCCGTGTACCGAAGATGTTGCTCGCCAAGAGGCAAACATGATTTAAAGTAGACTTTATTTATTAGCCTTCTTTACATAAAACATAGACACAACCCGTCTCGAGTGCAGCGCCCTCGGATTTAACCAGTGGCGTAACAATTTATTTTTGAGATTTATAATAAATTTATTACGAAATCTTCTTAGCACCAGATTAGACACAAATTTATTCACAACGTTCTCATTTTAATAATTCCTTCACGATTAAGAGATAATAAAAGAAATTCTAAATTATCCCAAACACAAACTCATATATCTCTTCTTCACCTGCGTGTCTTTTATATGATCAAATAACTTGAAGTAGTCGGTGCACGAATAGTGTGCTTTTGTATGGTTAGTTAAAAGTTATTTCGTGAGTTTGCAGCATTCGCTGCAGGAAACTTTTCCTTTTTCCAAGATGCATTATGCGAGGCGTATGAGTACACCTAATGCACATGCATACTTGCAATTGCAGTAAATATAAATTATTCATATTTATAACCTTAAAGCGTTTGTTATGTTAATTAAGAATATTCAAATGAGAAAAAATTTATTACCGAAATATCTTTATCTAAGGAAGTAAATTTACTCATATTCCAGATTAATTTTACTCAAGTTAAAGCGTACACGCCTACACCGAGATTACCTGTAAGGAGCAACGTAAAAAATATGCTCAAAATAAATTACGTCATTTTGCTAAGTATCTACACAATCAAGCTCATTCTTAATTCTCTATATTTTCTTGCTTAGTGAAGCACTTAACATATCTTCATATTTATGAGGTCACATATAATAACTTGGTTTTGATTTGTGACAACTAAAGACTTTTAAGTGCTTAAAGTTGATATATGAAGCTCTCTGGAAGATTTTTCAGTCACACCTCATTATGTAGGTATTAAAAATGCTTGATACTCCCACCCAAGAAGGTGTCGTGTAAACCGTGCTTTTCTATAAGTTATAACACCTCGAATTAATGATATTATAAAATAATTTTGAATGAGTAATTCAGAAATTAGAAGAATGTATGTTAAATTGTTTGTAATTTTAAATTTGTCCTGAATCATCTATCGGTTTGCGTCACGAACTGTATGATTTTATTTAAAATATTAAACGTTACGGTTGAATAAGCTTCAGAACAAATCGAAATTTGAATAAAATAAGTACGGAATCGACTGCAGACAAAACTTCCGTAAGGAAATCTTGCAGTCATTCTGAAAACCATCACGAAGTAATCAAAATTCAGGCTCGCTCTCGAACTTGGTAAGTCTTATTATACAAAAGTTGTGTCATGATTTAAGACCAGGATACGAATCAATTTTGAATACCAAATTTCGGTAGGTACCCACTTTCATACAGTTTTAAAATATTTACCTACCTGGGCTATTCGATAAGTTTTATTCCTTTTTTGTTTAAATTGAAAACCGTGCATGGTGAGACTTTTGATTAAAAATTTTACTGCATTTAAATTAAATTTTAAAATTAGAAAAATTCAATTGGAAGATTGGATTTATTGGGTATTACTATGGAAATTAGTCTTGCTAAAGGAAATTGCACGAATTCCAATTGCTACAAATGTCGAGTCAGAAATGAAATTGAATTCTATTACTATTACACTTTCCTTATCCAAGTTATATTGGTCTTCGCATTCGTACAAAACAGTTACAAGTAATTGACACGTACCGAAAAGTTTCTTTTATAAAGATAAATGAAAATTGTAATATTAAAACTTATTTATTTTGCAAGAAAAGTTGTTTCGAATGAAACGAAGGGGAAAATTTATTTTGATTTGGTATTGCACGCCATTGTTTACTAAAACAATTTTCAATTTTCTTGAGGTTTTAAAGCTTCGAACTTCGAATGTCGAAAAATTGAAGGATTTGTTTGCTAGATTAAAAGGTCATAAAATGTCGACTCTTCGTTCTGATAACCGCTCTAAATACAATAAAACGGTGTTTTTACAAAAATATATAAAAATTTCAAGTAAAGTTCCCCCGAAAATCAAATATCGTTCACCAGTATCTCTACACGGACGATAGGTTTTGAATTGCCATGATAAAATGTCACAAATGTCCATAACAGCGACCATTGCAGGTGGAAACGGTCTGGAAGATAATACAAAAGAGAAATATGAAAGCAGTTGAATAAAAAGAAAGCAAAGCGTAAAAACTTAAACATAAATAAATCAACGTTGAAATGTTTAAATTAACGAGGTGGAATTAATAGAGGTGAAATTTACGGCGGATCCATTGACAATTGTTTTTAAGTGTAAAAAATAAATAAAATTAATATAAAAATAATATAGTAGTACGGTTAAAGCGCTCATGAAACTAAATCTCTGTAACTACCTTATACTTCAACGATAATCCGATTATCACACAGACCATTTGTTAAATTGCGATAATGAACCATCCAAATTTGATAACGCAAACGAGATATCGTATTTACGGATTATATAAAGTAGTAATGTCTAACTTTACCCTCGTTGCACTGGTGCCCCTAGGTTTTAGTTAATTGGGAACCGAATTTATTCCGCCTTCAAGCACTGACTTCAGAATGTACCATGAAAATTATAATATTACATTTACTAAGTAACTATAACAGAATAAAAGAGTCACATTCTAAACATTTTTTGAAATACGCTGTAGTTGGTGTCTTTCAAGCTATGAAAATGTGGCACGTGAAGCGTATTCTCAATAGGATGGTATTAAAAATAACACAACATAACCCAACAAACTTAAAAGATATAAATAAAACATCTTGCATACTCTCCTTTAGAATTGCCGCGACTGCAAGTTGCTTGGATTCTATTTTTGCAAAATTTATGTACAATTGTGATCGTTTTTTTCTTTATCGACACAAGATAACGCTACCACATATAACATTCTCGATTATTAAAAAAATTATCCAATTTCAAAATTCTACAACGAAAATTAAACAAAGGGGTTGTAATTGGTGATGAAGCTCGAAAAAATTACGATTCAACTTGTTCGTGTAACAACACAGATGGAATATCTGATCATTCTGTTACGACCAAAATAATTTTTTATGCAAAATGCGTATAAAAATTAAACTTAACAGACACGAGCTCCTTTTAATGGTATTTGGAATAACTCAAAATATACTGGTTTTGGTCATTCGAGCCGGGTTATAGTACAGCCCACAGTTTTGTTTAAAGTTATCCGTTTTTTATTAAATTTGCAGTATCCTATTTCCAACACTAAATAAATTTTTAAGGCTGTCAACTCCATAAGGAAATTTTAGGTCTTCCTTTTATACGCCATAAAAACAATTTACATAATAAAATTTTTAACAATATACGCATAAAAAATATGTTCCGTATGTTATAACTTTTATTATATTATTAAACATATCCTGTAGCCTTATAAATGGTTTATTATAACATAAATGCATATAATATAAAATACATTTTCAAACGAAAGTTAAAAATGATATTACATAATTACAATGTAAACAATTATAATTTTAACTAATTTATTATTCACGGACTAAAGTTATATGAAGTTTATTATTTGAAGTTGACGGTCCCTCGAGTGTTTCTTTCACATTCTTGGGCTTTGTTTGAGCATTTTTACCTAAAACATCATAAAATTACTATTTAAATATTACTCTTTCTCCAATTAATCAACAAAAAAGTTTACCTTTGCCGGATTTTCTTTTCTTTGTTTTCTTTTTAGGTTCAGGCGGTTCCACAGAAATAGGTCCGAGAGATTTCTTAGTGCCGAATACAAGGTGATCTTGAAAAACAGACGGCAATACAAGGAACACTATTTTGGAACCTCGAATAAATGTGCATTCCATTTGGGCAGTTGTTCCATTTTGGTACTTTACGCTCACACACTGTAGTTCACAATTCATGGTAGGTTCAACTAGTACTAATTTTCCATGATAAATTACCCTGGTAATTGTTTCAATCACTACGACATGTCCTTGGGACTGACATAAAAGTGTAAATGGAATTTTATAAGACATTTTTAACACAAAACTGCAAGTATTTCCTACACAAATTTAATATCTTTAAAATTACAGCTTGGACTGTCAAAATATATCAGATAGTGGCAGCAAGGTCGCGCATTTTCTATTTAAAGTTAAAAATTTGTTTGAAGCAAAAATAAATCTACAATCAAATAAAACATTGCAAAGTGTTATTTAGTAAAATTGACTTTATAAGAAATCTGATTCTCAGAAGAAAACTTTCTGTTAATATGGATCTGAAAATGATTCCAATAGTAGAACAAAAATAGAAGTTGCAGAAAAAGTGGAAGCTGTAAAACAGTTAAAATGTAGTTTTTCAAGGTTTTTACGGCATAAAGCTAAAGCTGAACTTTTTAGAATCCGCGTTAAAGGAAGTTTTTTGTAACAATTAAATTTTCTTATCGCCTAAAACTTTGATAATATTTTTGATAAATAATGGTCAAATAAAAGTCAAATTTACCAAGTGTGAAATGTTTCCATTTAGCATTATTTTTTCTTTTAACTTTTAACGAATTTGTCTTGATAAAACTTGTTTTTTAAATTAAATTTTTTCATGTTTGCTATAAATTTGGTTTACTGATAATTGGTACAAGAACGAAGATCGATGTCTTCAACACACAGATATTGGGCAAAATTAAGATTCCCAGAGGTGCGAACTCCGGTTTAAGAACCGCTGATCTAATAATATATTCTCGAGATGACGCCTTTATAAAAAAGTTGAATTATAGAGAAGTTTTATAAAATTGGAAAAATAATCCTTATGGATGTTTTCCATAGCTGGATAAATTGATTCTGATTAAACGTAGTGAAAAACTCGACAGGACACTTTTTTACACTTTCTACACTGAGCTTCTCGAAGCTTAAAAAAAAGTAAACAAGTTGATTGAATTTTCTTGTGAAAATAATCTTACGAATTAATTTTTAAAGTTACTGGGAAAGACCGTTTTATAAGAAATATGAACGATATATTATGCTAAATTTAATAATAATATAAACGAAGTGTAGAGCATACGCGCTAAAGCTATGAATGTGGTTTAATACGTTCAAATCTCAATTCTGCTAGCTGCATGCTGCGTTCTTATTATAGCCCTGTATGTCCTGCATGTAGTTTTTTGAACTTTCTCAGTGTAGACGAAATTTATTTTTAAATTCTTCTTACAAAAAAAAAACGCAATTATTATTGATTAATTATTATCCTGGCTTGTTCGGTCTTCGGCCTCACAGCGTGGGCATCACATTTACGTTAAATGTGTGACGCTGGTAATAAATGAATGAATTAATGAATGGTATATTACGAAGTGAAATGGAGTGTTTCGAACAGAATTACGAACAGAACTGGTGATTTATATAATTTTGTGATAAGCAGTGAAGGTATATTTAGTTTTAACCTACCTACACTTAGGTAGATATTATTGATTATATATTATTAAATTAGTTGTTCCGCTAGAATATTTAGTAATTGTCATTATATCAGTCATTTTAATCAATCGCTGAAAAACGACGATTATGGGTAACTACTGGTTAATTGATCAAATGCTAACTGCTTCATTTGTAATACTCAAAACTACTCCATTGCCAGTTGATAGTTTAATCACATTTTTTGAGATTCCTGCTCGCAGTGTCAATGTATTAAATAAATATTAATTTAATTTATTAACTATACGAGCAATCGCCCATTTATTACAATATTCACTCTATGAATACATATTACTGTTTAGTATCGCTAATACACCATGATTGTCATAATCGTTTTATCAAAAAAAAAAAAAATTGATATAGAAATATTAACTCTATCTACCTATATTTAAAAGGTTCTGAAAACATCAATAGGTAATAGGGGTAACCGGAACTAAAAGCAATATGGGTCTAAAGTATATTATATCAACACCCTAATCTATGTTTCCTCATTATTACATTCATACGTATGTATTAAAAGTTAATAGTGTTAATAGCATTTTTCTTTAAAATTTTCCGAGGAAAAACGGTAAAAATAAAGTTGTAATAATAAAATAATATCTTTAAACATTTAGGTCTTGATTAATCTATAAATGAATACGTTTCGATAACACACAATTCAAAAAAACTATCTGACGTGCAGGGACGCACTAAGAATCATTATCATATGAATCACTATCAGATAGAAGTTATAAATTTTAAACCGACTTACTGGATGACCAATGAGTTCGATCTCATCAAGCCCAGATTTCCGAATAGAAATTATGAGAGGTTTACCATAGAACACCGCAATATATAATTGAGTATTTACAATTTTCACAGTTTTCTTATTCCTTTTTAAAGTTTCCTATAGACAAAAGTCATATTATTTAATACCTCACAAGAACCTTATGAGCAATACACCGTCAATTGAACAGACATTTAAGGCATAACAATGCAAATCTCTAACCGCTACCATACAACTGCGCTTTTTATACAAAATAAGATTAGAAATTATTAAAAAAATGCATTAGATGAGATATTGGAATGCTGTTCGAAAAGCCGAAAATTTTGAAAATTTTTACTAATACACTTTCACAAGTAAGTAGTAAGCATATGATCAATATTTTTGGCCAGTAGAATATAGAATAATTTTACATTAGTTTACTATGACTATTATTGGTGCAGTGACCATTTTCGGTACAGTCGCTTTAGTATATTTCTGAGTTAGATATTTTAAAATACTAATACAGTTAATATTTACTTCCACTATAAAACTATAAATTTATTGCTTTTAATTAAGCAAGGTTCGCTAAACGGATACGATCCTTGAAAAAGTTATAAATGTTTGCAATTATTAGTAAAAAAATATTCCAACATGGTTTAAAAACGTTTTTATTGTGTATTTACACCTGAGTGAGCTTCAAACTAATTAAATCCGTAAGATTGAAAATCGTGCAATAATCAATCATTTTGTAATAAATTTTCTTTTATTGTAATGTTTACCACCCCTTTTTACTATTACAATTTAATTTCAATGTAAGTTACAGAAAAAATAATTTTTTTCAAAAAAATAATTAAAAAAAATATTCTTGATTTAAAATAATCCTTACTGAATTTTGAATTATTAAGAGATTGACTAATAATCATAGAAAGCTATTAAACAAAGCTTATCTCATTATTGACTTTAATTATTTAAAAATTATGTTGTTTGCATATTTTGTTACGTTAAAAGAAATTAGCTGTTACAATGCGGATAAACTTGCGTGGATGCATGGGCGGATGTACATACCTACATAATACATGTGGGGCATTCCATTCCAAATATCAAACTAATTTATAGTTTAATTTTGACAACTTTGTCTTATGTTTATATTTTTTATGTTTTTTTCCATCCTCTTACCACTTATGAACAACGAAAATGCCCTAAAAATTATATTAATAAAATAAACATTTTCTATTCGTTTTTGTTTGGTAAATTTTTTGTCTCTTTTGTAGAATATTAATTCATTTTAAAAAGTAATCCATAATTTTGTGAATTAATTATTATTTTCGGTTTTACTGTGAATCGAATGGTTTTTTCAAAAGATTTTCTAAATTTAAGTGGTAGCACTAACGTGTAGATGAGAGCACAATGTAGATAATTTCACGCTCTTTAAAAAAGCACTCAACCATTAACACAACACAATTATTGTTTTTGCTATTATGGGCATTGGAATATAAAAATTACAAAAAATTGCATTATAGTCCACAGATTTAAGAATGTCAATTCGGAAAAATGAAAAGAGCTAAAAATTGGTTTACAAATATGTTTTAATGTTTTTAATAATGTCATGCAGGCAGGCGCAGACTGGCAGTATTTTTTCAGGGGCGCTAATATTTGTAGAAGCCCGCTGAAATGACAAATTTGAAAACACTTCCACCCACATAAACAGCTCTGGCGAATAGTTCTATTATGACGTCGACAGAAGGTGTTAAATCCGTTTCTGTGCATATCATATCATTAGCGATTCTAATAATTCGTTGCTTATCGATGATAGTAATCGGTTTTTGATTATTTTTAGTTTAGAAAATGTTCTTTCGCAATTCACTTGAGTAAAAATAATAAAAGAAAATACAAAAAAAATAGACCGCAAACATCGTCCTCATCGATCCGATACCTGGAAAAAAATTTATTTAAGGTTGAAGGTCAAAAAAATTGGTTTTCTGCTATTTTCAGCAAAACGGTAAGTTTCATCATAAAATTAGCTAAGACAAAACTTGTAGATCATGTAATTAACTATAAAAAATGTATTAATAGTTTTTTTCTAAGAACCACCGTTTCTGAGATATAACGATTCAAAAAGTTAGATCTTTCCGATGCTATAACCAAAGCTGTTCTTGCTCGAATCGAATTCGATTATGATTTAGTTGCTGCTGGAGCTAAGTATCATCAAGATTGTTGTATTTCTTTCTTCTAAACCGACCACTGGGGCTAATGTTGGTCGCCCTAAAGACGAAACTATGAATCTGACAATGGAGGAAATATTCGTTTACATAGAAAATAGTGATGACTAGGGCTGGGATTATAAGCAAATGCATATTTTCACTTATTGATATGAGAACGTCGATTTTTAAATATCTTTGCGAAACATATAAATTAGAGTAATTAGAGCCAAACATTTTTTTGCATATTCTCCACGATTGGTTCATATATTAGTGAAATTCGCATATTTATGCATATATTTATTGCAACTCATAAAATTACTATACCGGGTGACCGGGCAAAGAACTGAACATAGGGAAATAACGTGGGATGTTGAATTTTCTAAATTCCTGCTTTCCATTATAATGGATAAGAATGAAAAAGGTATCAAATTACAGAGATTTTTATTCCACGTCTAAAGATGCCCAACGCTTGATATTTTATTCTTTAATTATTGTTAAAAACTCAATTGTAAAATTAAGAAATACAAATTTAAAAAAAAAAATTGCTGGCTTGGTCTAATTGGTCTTTGCTATAAAATGCGAAAAATTTAAATCATCATCTAAGTTTCAAATCATTTTAAGAGAATTGTTTGCATCAAAAAAATGAAAAATATATTAGCTTTTTATTGCAGATTTTGAACTTGAATTCTGAATTTTTCACAGCATATTTTGTATTTTAACTTGCATATTTTTATGAAAATTCAAACATAAATATGCGCATATTTTCAATTTTTTTATGCATATAATTCCCAGCCCTAGTGATGACTGTCAGTTCACTTTAAACGAATTAAGAAATGTTTAAAATGTTATTCGTTTAAAGTGAACTATTTTCTATGTAAGTGAATATTTCCTCCATCGCCAGATTTATAGTTTTATCTTTAGGACCACCAACTTTAGGCCCAGTAAACGGTTTCAAGAAAGAAATATAACAATCTTGATGATACTTGGCTTAGCTTAGCAGCAACTAAATCATATTCGAATTTGACTCGAAAAAAAAACAGCTTTTGTTATAGCATCGGAAAGATTAAACTTTTTGAATCGTTATATCTCAGAAACGGTGGCTTTTAGGAAAAAAAGTATTGATAGATTTTTTATAGATAATTACATAATCCACAATTTTTGTCTGAAATAATTTTATGATAAAACTTACCGTTTTGCTGAAAATCGCGAAACTCAATTTTTTTGACTTTTAACCTCGAATAAATTTTTTCCAGTACCGGATCGATGAGGACTTTTTAAATTTGATTTATAATTATGTTTTAAATAATTTTACCAACTTTCAGCTTTTTGTGAATTATTGTACCTTCACTCTTATTTTTTGGACTAATTTAACCGGACTACTAGTAATTAGTCTATTACACAAACAAACAGTGATCCAGTAAAAACAAACGATAAAGTAGTCTGTGGTGAACACAATGCTAACCCTAATAATAATTAAAATAAAACTTCAAACTGAAAAGAAAACAAAGATCTAGCGGTCCAGAGCAGATTCTGCTCATGCCGAGGACACAATAATAATAACTAATCCTCGCTTTTTATGCAAATCATAATAATTCTTACATCCAGAATCTGTCCACCTAACTCGACAAATGTCAATTTTTTAATTTGTTGGGATTGAAAGAGCCCGGGCCTAGCTTACACCGAGGGGCCCGGGGTGCTGTGGCACCCAGCACTTCTAGCCAGTCCGCGCCTGCATGCAGGGGGGAACTAACTTTTTAACTTTCTTCTTATATAGAAGTCTTATCGTCATAAATCTAAAAAACTAAAGTATTTTTTGATCACAATTTTAGTACTTTAAAGCGTTTTCAAAAGTTAAGCTCACAATGCTATGTAAGAAACTTTACTTTATTATCAAATCATACAACTATGATGAATGAAAGAAGAAAGCCTATTTTAGCTTTAAACTATTAAAAGATGCCTGCTTTCCAAATGTTTGAACATTTTTTCATATATTGTTGAAAAAAATATGAAATTCAGTTTTCTCTAAAACTTAGGTCCTAGTTATTTTATTTTATTAGGCTTAGACACACTCTAAACAGCCAGAAGCTAATTACATCGAGAGTGTGTAACGTAAAGGGAGGTTGGCAACGAGTTTTGCTGAAGTGGGGTTCTTCAAAGAGACCTACAACTTAACGTGGAATTCGAACCACGACGGAAGACATACCAACTAAATTTTCAGCTCGGACTGAGGATAGAACTCGCGGTTCCTAAGCAAAAGTCGTCCTAGGGGCTTCTTACTAAGCTAGCTTCTTCCGCCACTCCTTATGCCTTAATGCACTTCAAAGCTTAATATGATGGTATGGCAGAGGTAGCGATTTCAGCATAGTATAAGATAAAAATACAGATATCAGTAAAAAACATAGATCACATTTGTTAAACTTTTTGTAAAAAGCCAACTAAATAGTTGTTGCGATGATCTTAACATGTGATTTCTGATCTGTGGACTCCTCTTGGGAGTCAATCCAGTCAATTTGCACGAGGAGCAAATCTCGATAAATGGATTATATTAGCGTATGTTTATTTTGAAGATATTATTGAAATACTTTTGTACAAAGCGACTTTGTTGGCAAAATTGCCAAATTGGGTTTGTTTCTGGTTTCAGTTTAGAGTTTCTTCATAAATTATTATTAATAAAAGTACTTAATTATTTATTTGGTTAATAAAGACATACAAATTTTGTCTTTAAAGTAAAACACTTTTACAACAGGTATAACCTACACTTTGTACCCACTGATGAGATTTATTAAGTGTGCATGCATAGCCGCCCTCTGTTAGTATACATTCAGTTATTATGCATAAAATTATCAAAATAAATAATGCAGTCAAGTTTTAGTTTAAAAATACGCATGTTACATACTCAAAGTATGTACGAAAATGATATGTGTGGGGAAGAAATAAATTGAAGTTTTATAAGTGCAATCGTGACGCGAAGGAGAAATAAAATGCACAATCATAGTATGATCAAGTGGACGTCATATAAAATGCACGGCTGATTTAAATGGTTTTGGCTTCGACTAGGATTTATTTGTTTAAAATAACACGAAATTGGCTCTTGGTCGTTTTGTTGTAACAACAAATTAACGTAAATAAGTGTTTGCACTATACACAGCTAGTGGACATCCTTTTTGCTCTTACGAATGTAATTCAAAAAGCGTTTTAAATGCAAATATGCGGTTGCAATAATTGGACAGCGCAATTTATTCATGATTCCATATACATGTCAACGGTGCAAAAAATAGTCTGCATTAATGCCAAGTTTAAAATAAAAAACAAAATTCTTTATTTATAAAATAAAAACTTTTTTTTACTATTTGCACTTTTGGCGTCCACAAAAGTTGAACCTTTAAATTGCATTTCAAAACTGTCTTGAACAGTTCAAGTTATAAATTTAGATTTTCCAAATCATTAGTTTTCTATCAACTTAGCTTTTAGTAAAGAGTAATAGAACTGTCGCTACCACTCGCCTTATGCAATTAACAATAAACTACTTTTAACCATAAAAAACATTACTACAAAATGGTTAACTTTTTTGTTAAAATTACTTCGGAGATGAACATATAACGCATTCATAATTTGAAACATAAATTGAACGCTTATGTACTATATAAACACCATTTTTCCGGAACTTTAAATATTAACTACACATAGATCATAAGTTTCCAGACCATTAATTCTTTTACTTATTCTATCTGGGAACGACGCCAAAAGTAGCGACGTCAGCGACGTCCCCAATCGCATCCTACCGTGACGTACAATAGCTAAGACGCAAAATGGAACTTCCGCTCGATCTATATCCGTTTTGAGAAACTTTTTTCGCAAATTTGTTCAGCACGTGCCGTTACAAATTATAACTTTATTGTTATGCACCACAAACAGAAGCGAATCTGTAATTCGAATGCCATCTTTGTTTACGTACGCACAACTCAAAATAATATAAAAATTCACTGCATTCGGCGTATGAATAAATGATGTACTCCTACACCCCTATAACCGAGAAAAAATAACCCTTAGAGAACCGGAACCAACAAAAACATATAAATATCTTCCAGTAAAATGACCTTATTCACATCCGGTTCTCTTCCATTGGCTACAACGTCTCTTTCCGTTTCCGTCGAATTGTTTGTTCAGGGATCAGATAGAAAGTTTGAGAGTATGCGAAATTTTGGGGGAATTCGGTAGCTACTATTGCTTTGTCTGCAGATGAATGATAACGAGAGAGGTTATGACTGTATTGTCACAAAATGGCCATATTGTCCTATCTGCATGAAAATCCATTGTTAGTGAAGGCGCAGTAAATAAAGTGAGTCAATTTAAATACATAGCTTTAGGAAATATGAAATATTCTTCATCTTAAATAAAACATAAAATAATTTAATTCTAAAGAATAAAATGCTAACACGAACTGGTTCGCAATAACAAAAACAACAAGTCGAACTAATACATTATTTATTTTGTTTGAACAAGAGATAAAAGAAACATTTTCTACATTCATTCGTTGTATAAGTTAAATTTTCTTATGCAATAAAAGAAAACTGGATCATCGTTTGTAATCTTACATTTCGTAAGGAGGTTTTCTAAAGATTGTGGTATAATCGTACAATGAACGTAATACGAAATAGTCCATTTGACACCCCTAGAAGTGCTGACAGTGTAATCCATCGCAATGAACACATTATCTAACAATCTCATAGCGACCCCCAGTGTCCACTATGAGGGATTTGGACAATAGCCAACCAAATACATTAACAGTAATCCAACCTGGTACCCGTATCCCTATCCCCATTACAATAATAATAATTTCATATTCATCGCAAATTATAATACAAGTTTCTTTTTTTAATTATTATTGTTTTCATTTGACGTTTAAATCTTAAGCTTTTATTATACAACGCCAACCAATGGTCAATTTAAAAAGTATAATTTTAAGTTGGCTCGGCTGCTCTTCGATACAAACAGGATTCGATCGAACAGGTTAAGAATATCTTTGTTTTAAGGTAACGTAGCCATCTAGTAAAGCTTATCTGAACTTGAAAAACTTAAGGAAGATTATTTTAAGATTTATTCAGATGTACGACATTGTAAATACGCATATTTTAATTATAAATAATTAAACTGTGCAGCGGTTCTGGGATAGTAGATGTAGCATAAGCGCATTCACGTGTAGTTATAATTAATCTAATGAAAACCTACAACTCGTACTCCCTTGTTGGACATTATTGCATTTTTAGGTAAAATTTATAACGTTGATTTAATATTACCATGCCTGAGACTCGTAATTTGTTCTGAAAATGTATTTTCAAAATTATCTCCGCTCCAAAGAATAAACCACAGGAAAAAATAACACCGCTGACCCTTTTTTAACCTACAGTTTTGGAATAAAACTTTACACGTTGAACACAAGAAGTTTCGGAAAATAAAATGTAAAAATCTATAATAAGCAAGAAACCTTTCATACAATAAAAGTGACAAAAAAGTAATAAAACCATATATTTTAACTCGAGCCTTGAAAAATGTCCTGCAAAATGTTGACCCTTCTTTTTATAAATTTACTACTTTAACCAAAATCTGTCCTCCAATTTTTAACAAAAGGGTTTATTGAGTTTTTGTTCTCAATACTTTGTTAAGCTATACAAAAAAAGGTTTGCAGTTTATTTTTGGAGAAGAACTTATTTTAGTATTTTTCTACATTTTATAGTGCATGCATGTTTACTGTTCGATGCTGTTCGGTAAGTTTTTATTAAATTTATTTTTATTTTATTGGTAATTTGTTGAAAAAAATAGCGACGAGTCATCCAAAAAGTGATTTTGTTTGTTATCGTAAAATTTAATGGTTAAAAAAGCTTCCTTGTTATCCTGATAAAACAGAGTGTGCATAATGTGCAGTTCATAGCGCTTGGGCGAAAACCCGGCTATCAAATGTAAAAATCTTCAAGATAAAACAATGTCAAAGAGGCATTACATTGCTAGGAAAATAAAATTATTTTATCAAATGCAACCCCTGTTTCTTAGTGCTCTTATATTTGTTGTATGTCACATTATACTCTCGGTAATCTGATTCGGCCAGGAGGGGATTATTAAATGGCTTTGATATTGCACCAACATGAATTACTGATGGAACATTACTAACCATATCAATTTATTCTTTTGGTATATTTCCATTGAAAGACGTGGTTAAAATTTAATTATTTTAACAGGTTAATTAAATTGTTTTAGAAAATATGATTGTCCGTTGAAAAATCATCTATTATTATAATAAACAAGAAAGAACAATACCTTTTCCAACATTAACTCGAAAATTCCTAGGTGGTCTGTGAACATCCCATATCTTAAACCCCCGATCAACAGAAAGTCCTGTGCTCTTCATTATTGCTTCATAATTCGTTTCGGAATGCGTATAGGTCGTGCGTGGAATGGCAATAATGTCACACAATTTCGTTTCATTTCGAGTAAAATTTTTACATATCTTAAGTTATTCGTTTAACCAACTTTGGTATATCTAAAATTATTTCATTAAAAATTTGTAAATAATTTTTTTTTGAATTATTTAAAAAATAAGAATAGTTAATGATGATTTCGCGTGATGTAAAATACTAGAGGTTTATATTTTTATCGATATGAACTGTTTATAATTGCATGTTTTACAAATATTTTTATATAAATGTTAGATAATAAAAATGGGAAAGTTTTGTAATTTCTACTCATTTTATAAACTTAGAATTAAAGTTAATATTTTAAAGAAAGCAAACATAAATCGTTCGTCTGCTGTCCTAAAAATAAAACCTTTGAATAATTAATTGTACGTTATTAAGTGATATTTCACACGCTATTCATTGATTGATACTTTTGCCTTCTCTTTAATCTTCTTCATTTTTTATTTACTTTACGGTTACCTGAATAACGACGGTAAAAAATTAGCTTCGGCGTAACAAATAACGTAAAGCATCATTTTTACCTTGAGCCCCGAACAGCAATTGTCATATAAAATAGAAAAACAGTTTAATGGTCTTTCCAAAAAACTTAGTTCATTTTTATACTCACAGAAAAAGTAATACTTATAGAACTCACAATTTAAAAAAAACACTTCCCATTTTGGTATTTATTGGATTACCTGTTTAATGTTATTTGTGCAAATTTGCATAATAAAATAACATCTATCTGCATTTTAATTATAAATAATTGGTTTGACTACTGTTAGTTTCAATCGTTATTTGATTTAAAATTAAATTATATTAATTATGCAAATTTTACATAGGTACTACTATCTACTAAACTAATATTATTAAATTAACATAAATTTTTATAAGCATACAATAATCTAATAAAATAAAATAAAATCTAATTCAGTTTTAAAAGATTTAATTGACTTTTTTCGAAAAATTATAGTGTAATCCAGCAAATGTGTTTTTCTTTCGTCAGTTTATCACCAAAAAATCAAAACAAAAAACATGCAATTAAATCAAATTCATTATCCATGAGTGTTTTCCAATCTTCAAAACCTGCTAAATTCTAATGACAACAAGGAACCCATCAGGAACGATCTCAAAAATGATTTTCCCTAAAAACACCCTGTATGGCGTAAGAGTATACGGATCGACTGAGAATAGAGAAAACTGTGATTTAAAGGTTAAGATAGATCTGTAGTCTATGGGTAAAACAACAAGAAATCACCCCATTAATTAAAGTAGATTTGCTGTAAAGCTCAAACGCAGTAGATCTAAAAACATTTATTTAAAATAGCACCATTTATTTTAAAGTAAACTAGTAGTACTTATATTGAAGCCGGTCTTCTAAGGGCCAGATAAAACAATCCCAGTCCGTCTTTGGTATTAATTATCTTGGATTCAGGCAAGTTAATCTTGTATCAATTATTATGTGGGTAGATAGAAGTAGAGACACCGTAACCCTAAATCTAGGACTAGTTTTTATTTAGATGTTTCATCCCCCCCCCCTTGTTTTAGAGACTGATAATAATTTTTGTATGGTTTTGCTAAACAAGAACCTACTATTTCTTGCAGAACAAAATATTTCAGCATCTCAGTAAATGTAAAATAAATGCAAAAAAGCAATTTAAAGCAACCCGAGCATACACAAATGAGCCAAATCACTATCTCCAAATAAAAAAAAAACTTTGAAAGAAATGAAATCAAAAGTACAACTATTTAAAAATTCGAATTCAGACTTTTTCGAAGATGGTAGTTAGAATCGATCCAGACACAATACATATACACATATATGTACCAGAAACTAAGTTCAACCCTCTAACAACCTTTATGCACCCTTTAGGTTTGATGCTCTTAAAATTTGGGTTCTAAAAGTCACATTATCGTGAAATTAGGCTGACAAACATACTCGCCTTAAGTAAATTAGGTGTAATATCTTTTCATGACTATTAAATTATTTTCCAATATTTTTGTTGCTGTATAAAATGAATTTAAATATTATTCGTTTGTAAGAGCTTTTTTTGCATATAAATTTATTTCAATGAAAAGCTTAATCCCAGAACTTCAATGAATTGGCGTTATTGGCGACGAGTTGAATTGCTTGCAAGCTTTGAGTTTGATAAAACTTCTCTTTATTTTAAAACAAAACCTTAAGTGTAATTCTACAAGATAGTTAAACGTATATTTTATTATTTTAATAAAAATTCATTACATTTCATAAATCGGTAGTACTTAATCTGGAACTAGTGGAACTGTTACCTAAAGTAAACATATTCATAAAATTTTATCCAGTTGTGAGTTTATCTTTAAAAGTCGTAAATTAGATTTTAACTTTAAGTTAATCTTTTGATTATAAAGAAGCAATTATGCACGAAAATACGCGCCAACATATTTGGTTATTATTAAAATTGAACAAAATTTTGCTATAGGTCAGGTGTGGAGAGACCGGGGCTAGTTGGTCACTCGGAAAGGTGTACACTCACCATATTATATTTAGGACATCAGTGAACCCGTGTGTTGCTATAAGATATGAATCTCCAACTCAAATGTTGCTCAGCCGTACAAAATTAGTACCTACCTGTTTCGTTTTAGATTCCCAAATAAAATAATTTATTTGCAAACCTTGTTTACGCCCGCTTGCGATAAATAATGTTATCCTCAAAAAATCTTTGCCAATTCAGATTTTTATAGTTTTTAATAGATATTATCCACTTACATAAAATATCTCACTGTATAAACAAAATAAAAATATAAGAGCAAATCATTTCGAAAATTGCCAAAAATAATTTTTTGAAATATTTTCGTTTTCTTCAAAAATTCCAGTATTCTTTTCTCGTTTGTAGTAAATGTTCGCTCTGTATGCTTTTTAAATTTCAATATAGATATATTATTGTTATTACTTTTCAAGATATTAATTCTTGTCTTTTTGTCATTTTGATTTCTTAGATTGATCCCACTACAGCTCTTAGGTAGGTGATAGCTGAATTATAAGTTGATTGCTAGAATTTCTTTTCAGATATTTTTCTTTACTTTCTGTTACTTTTCTTTGTCAGCATTATGCATAAGCAGCATAAGAATATCTTATTTCGTAGGCTAGTACTTATATAATATTCTGCATCAATATTACAACAAATGTTTGATTTTGTAAACATTAAAAAATCTAAAAGTTAGAAAAAGTATGCAGTTTAATCCGTTACACACTGGGAGTCTAGGGAAATTAAATACCCCCGGCGTGATATAATCGATCTATAGAATTTATTATAGTCTGTATATCAACAAAATTCTTATTAATTTTTTAAGCACAACTACGAACAAGGTAGTTTACGCAAATTATTCAATTATACATAATAAATTATTAGCGTAGTAGTATAGAACTTTTGGCATGGGGGTATAATTCTAATGTATTGATTTTTAGGTGTTGAGAGTATTTCAGGGAATACCATAAGACCCCCAATTTTTAAGAATTTAAATAATTTAACTTTAAATGCAGAAATGTATGAAAAATTTTTGTCTTGCTATGTTAAATACTTTTGGCTGCTTTAATGTATTAGGTAGGTATATTTCTCACTTTTCAAGTTAAGATATTATAGAAAACTTTATTTGAATTATTTCAGAACTCTTATGGTTGTGACTAATATTAAAATGTACACTCCAGATTCTGCGGTTTATAAAATGTTTAAATACAGTGTTTTCGTTTTAGTATTTGAATTACTTCAAAATCGTTTTGAACAATATAGGGTAGGTGTGTGTAGGAGTGCGCACTTTCACGATTTGATGTTATAGAAATAAAGTAAAATACATCAAGTTAAAGTTATTATCACATATTAACTTCTTAGGTATCTGGCTACAGAAAAACTATTAAAAAATTAACGAACAGTAGACGGTAGAGAAATAAATAAAAATAAATAAAAAAAGGGCGCTTGCGCACTCTTGTACTATGTAGTGGACAAGAATGCGCATGCAGGCGTGCAAGAATGCGCAGTAAACGTCACTTGCAATGATCACATTAGAGCTCATTCTATAATGGGAGTATAAAGTCCCGAATAAGTATACTCCGTATAACTTATTCCATGATTTATTCCAAGTATAAAAGTCATCGTGTTCTGCAATGCTCTTATACGTTTAGTATTATTATTCCTGAAAAGTAGTTTCTGAGCACCCCCTTAAGGTCGTTTGACATATTTATTTCTATCATTCGAAATTAATTTAACCTTAAATTGAAATGTTACTTTTAAAAATTGTTTTCGAAAAACATAAAATTAGTTTGCTATGCCGGTTCTGTATAATTTAAATTTAAAAAAATTCAAATTTGAATTTGTAGTTGATTATGCTCATCTACAAATTATTGTATTCAACATAATTGAGGATGTCAACGTAACAAAACATCGTCAACAATTTTGTCGTCTTGTTCTGAGTCGAAAACATTCTAATTTAGTAAATACATTATATTGCAGTTTGTATTATAATTTTACAATCGTAAATAATTCACGGTAAATGAAATAAAATTTCAAATATCCATATTGTCGACCGTAAAAACTAAGAATAAGAAATAAATAGTTGAGCTAGAGGTCGTTATAATCTACAAAGTAGATGAATTTCAAAATACAAATTTGTAGCAGGACATCGGTAGTCAGGACCGTATTAGGAATCAATAACGAATGAAAAACATAGAAAGAAAAAAATTATTAAATTCAAAACGCCTAAACGAACGACATGTTTCGGATTTTCAAAATACATTTTCTTAGTATGGCATTCGGTTAGTTTAGAGCACGTGGAAGGTTTACATGATCGGTTGAAGGGAATGGTAAGTTTAATTTTATATTTTCTTTGTCAATATGAGCCTGATGAGGTCAATTTCGTTGGGTAATACCACGAATAAGTCCGAAACATGTCGTTCGTTTAGGCGTTTTGAATTTAATAATTTTTTTCTTTCTATTTTTTTCATTCGTTATTGATTCCTAATACGGTCCTGACTACCGATGTCCTGCTACAAATTTGTATTTTGAAATTCATCTACTTTGTAGATTATAACGACCTCTATCTCAACTATTTATTTCTTATTCGTAAATAATTCGTTGGTGCTTTTCATGAAATTTTATGAATAAAATTATAAACTCAAATATCTAACCTGAAAATAAATTATTGTTTACATTAGATTTGACCAATAGAAAACAAGAATAAACTTCTTCCAGGTGTATCTACCTAATTTTGGATGGATAACTTATCTCTTAATTTATACTTAGAATATTGTTATACGACCATTGTAGATCGCAAACTGTGTAAAATATTCGCAGTATAGCTTATACTATCCCTATACTTCCATTGTAGAACTAGCCCTTAAAGTGTCCAAGGCCTAACTAGAATGTGCAATTTTTATGCCACCAATTTTTACATAAAATGCACTGGATCCAATCTTCTACTAAAGGCTCTATGTATTATTCAGATAAAACACTGTGCAAGAGTGCGCACGTATTTTTGTCCGCATTGGTACTGAGCCCTCTTGCACGCATCGGACTAATTATTTTTCTGTGATTATCACGCTATCTATGTAAAACGTCGGACAAATGTGTAAGTCGGCAAGTATATCGAAGACTAACTAAATGACTTGTGAAATCACAAATAAGCCTTATCTTAACAAATTTTTTCGCAATCAACGGTTGAAAATCTTCAGAAAATACATCAAAATAAGGAAAAACAGATTTTGTTGAATAAATCTTTTAAAATTCAATAAAAACTTAAATGTTTTGGTAGCCACATGTGAAACTTGTCTTAGATCAGTAGACAATTAAAGACGAACGCGGATGTTTGTCCTCTGGTTAATATCAATAACTCTTGTACGTTGCGCACTCTTACACCCTACTGAGAATATGACTTTGATCAAGCAGCACTAGCAATAAGAATTAAAAATGTACCTTCGTCAACAATCCAACTATTTTGTTTATAATTTTAGAAACACGACCGCTTAAAAGAGTTGCCTTGTTACTAAATTATTACCAGTTCGGACCTGTATCTATTATACTATTAATTAGACACTATGAGGACGAGCTAATAAGAGATTCTTTGGAGTTAGTAAATAATTAAAATTTTGAATTTTCGCTCTATAATTCAAGTAGAATTCATACCAAGCTGCTACTGTGATTACCAGCTTAAGTGCATTTATTTACACGAGCCGGACACAGCGCAACGGTCGGTGCGTTACACTAAGAAAAATATCATCTCTAAAGAATATTTTACCTTGGTTCATGCACAACTTCGTTATTTACCAGCAGAATTGTGAGTGTTTGATTTTGTTGTTATACTAATTATTATGTTTCAAGTTAGTTTCTTTAGAAAAATATATTGGTCCTCGATTGCTTTTATTTATTTTTTCGGTTTGAATATGAATTAAATTTTTGTTCATGCTGTTTTTGTCAGGTTTATTATTCTTTCACAAATGTGACTTAAAAAAAGAAAACTTGTTTCAAAGGTTAATTAATCTTTATAATAATTATTATACTACAGCGTCTTTTTAGTATAGACATAGAAATCTAAGTCACGTTGGTAAATGAAATACTTTAGAAAAGCTTAAAAATGTTCATTAACTTTTTTAGTTTAAATAATTGCAATGTATTGTCTAATAAGCTCCCGTCCACTGCGCCCAGCTCATCTCAGTTAACGATTAAATTAATGTAGTAAAGTATAATACACTTACCAAGTATATCTCGTTATGCACGGGACTGGGTTAGTTTTTCTCGGTTCCTGTAAAAATAAATTGGAAGAATTACACTTCTATAATTTATTATATTAGCGTACAGTACACATAATAATAATTATTTACAAAAATATTTGTTTTCAGCTTGGTCATAAGCTAGCAGTTTTATGTTAGATATAACTACATTACAATGGTGGGTTCGATCTTCGATCAAGCACACCTGGCTTTTCTACCATTTCCTTTTTTCAAAAGGTATTCAGTGCAGTTGTCTAAATATGGCTAAAAATATTATGTTTTGATATTACTGAACCCTGGTACTGTAGCGGTTTTCTATAATATAATTCATCTCATTCGTTAATGTTTTATTTGGAGAAAATGAATTTTTGGTGCTTGACATTTTATTACAATATTGTTTATTAGTTAAAAATATTTGTTTATATTTGTTAAATCGGAGTATGGCGAAGGTGTATTTCAAGTTGCATTAAAGCACAAATAGTTATTTAGGTTGCTTAATCGATTCTATTTTCATTCGATTCAATTTAAAGTTGAACTATTATTGGTATATAATAGCGTACGTGTTGAGGTACTACGTAATCAGAATTTAAACAAATCAATTGGCTTTAACCAATAAATGCTTATATAGAAAAGTTCGCGTGACCTGAATAAGAAGCAATTTTTTTGTTACTATTTTGAATTATTTTATTTACAAATAAATATCTAGATAAAAAATAGCAACTTACTTAGTGTCGGAACTGCTGTAGAAGCACTGATATTTCTACTCGTACCTGTACGTTAAAAACTAATTTTTCGGATACTTTACAGTAAAGCTCACGCAAAATTCAGCAGCGATATGCAACCAAACAAACACATTTTCATAAAGGTATAATAATAAATTTTATTTGAGATAAATTATTACATAAAATGAAATTAATATTCTCTCATATGGATTAAAGAATATAAATTAAGAAATAAAAGTTATGATTATTGGAACACCAAATGGATTATATTAATTTGCATAATCTTAATTTACACTCTTTGAAAATTACAAAAACGCCAAATGTTATTTACTTTATTTATTTTATAGCAGATTAGGAATAATAAAATGGTATTATTATGATCAATCAACAAATCCGTAAAATTAAAGATTCGGATTTTAATTCAGACCACCTGGTGATTCAATCCTACGAATTTTATTAGCGTGGGGTGTAGATGTAAATTCGAAATTATCCAAAAATTTTGAGTTAAAAAAAAATTAAAAATGAGTTATAAGATATTTTTGACGTAACGCTTCTTTGTTAACCAAAAGAGGAAAAACTTGGATCGTACAATTATTATAAACGCAATTTTAAGAGTTTTTATCATTCCAAACATTGAAACTTTAAGCCATTACTCGGCTCCCCTACCCAATTATATGCACCCTATAAATAATATTTGAATACAAATCTTATACATGGCTGTCTCGTCTGTATTGCAGTTGCATTGTGTTTTGGTATAATTTTAAAATTTACATCATCTTTAAGTTTAATAAATTTCACACCCTTCTTCAAAAAAGATCAATAAAGTTCAAGTGGAAGTGAAGATATTTATTATCATTATTATTAATTTGTAGGGTTGGTGATGTAAGTGTAACGTAAGATTGAAAACGAACTAAAAAGTTTTAAAAAGTATGAAACTATTATCAAAAGCAATCTCTATACATCTCAACTTGACACATTTTGTAGTTTTCAATGCGCGTTTCCAACAGCGGCACCTGAGCCCAGCAATCAATTCTACTGAGTCTAAATCTTAGCGCGCCCCCATTGGTCGCTTCTTCAGTAATTTAGTTAATGGTTCCCTGCTGTGCGCTCCCCTTGCCATAAGTCTTCTGTTACAAGAAGTAATGGCCGGCTGTCACGCTTTCAGCCCAGTACAATACCGCCTATAACCCTGCACCCTTCGTTGCCTATATATCCACGGTGACTTACCCTTTCGTCTACCTCTAAAAATGACCACACAAAAAAAACTTTATTTAAAAACCATAAAAAACCCAATTCCAATTAAGACCTTGTATTGTTACAAATCACATTAAATAAATCAATTTTTAGACAAGGCGGCATAAAAATGAAACCCCTTCGAAGTTCGATCCAAAAACTAAAATCCTATTTGAACATTAATCACACAGCCCCTCCCTTACATCTCAATGTGAACTTTCTTACAATGCCAGTAAGAGCACTATCCATTAATCTTGGCGACCTGTTTTGTAAGACTGTTTTATGTAACTTCTGTGAACCGTAAAGCACATCTCAATCTTTTTAAAAGGCAATTATTGGCCGGCGTACCTGTATATTTTAAATTGAAATGGTGGTTTGACGTAAGAAGAACGTATTGATTTTGTTACAATGAAAATTTACTCTTGTCATTCTCAATTTATTATAGATATCGCCATAAGTTTTCCCAAGTCAAACTTGTTATTGTGAAGCCGAAATGCGAAATTTAAAACATTTAATTATGTTAGGATGTTAATGGATAAAACATTTACTTGTGCTTCTGCCTGCCGTTCAAGCAGCAACTTCAAAGTTTAATCGTTTTCAAAAATTTTTATGTGGTTAAAATTAAAAAACTTTTGCAAACTAAAACATCGAGAGTGATTAAAATATTAGTAAAAGTCAATAAATGGTTGGGAGGATTAGACAAAAAGCAAGTTTAAAGCTAGGGGTCAAGGGATGACAAATATTCAACGAAGCTAAACCGGAATGAATCCCAAACGGGTTCTGAATCGAAACGCTCCGTATATCCAGATAATTGGATCGCTGCAAAGCCTCGGATCAAGTCAGCTAGATAACTAACCCCGTCGCACTATAAAATCGGATAGAATGTGTCGAAATAACTAAAGGGAATTGTGAACGTAATGCAAATTAAATGTTCTATCACATTCTAAAGTACTTTGTCGAAAATGATACTCGTATGTTTTACTTGGCGGTCCGAAAACAATCCACGATGTACAAGACAAGGAAAGATCAGGTATGATATTTAAAGAGCAACAAAGATGGCATAATGATGAGTTGTTCATTTAGCGGAGTGCGAGCATATCGCAATGCGGCCAGGATACCCTGGCAATTCTAAAGGCCATTATCACCTGAGTTATGGGTAAGTGCCGACAGAGTTGTTCTATCCACCAACATTACGATAGTCATGAATCTACATGGATTAGCTACAAATAGATTCCCTTTTATAGCGTACGGAATAGTAAATTTCCTAAACGAAATCAATAACCGACGCCGTCAAAAATCAACTATTAATAACAATTTCGCCACCGTCGCATCCAACATTAACAAGTCTCATAAAAATCTAACATAATTACTTTGCAAAGGGTGAAGTAAACAGTAACTTTATGATCAACTCATAACATAATCATAGAATTACAAGAGCGTCGTTCGACTTTTTTTTACGACTGAGAAATGTTGAGTTAACTTGACGGAATGTACACGAATAAAATAAAAAAAACACAAAAAGGATAATATACTTATTCGGGATTTCTTCGAACCTGTAATTTGAATTTAAATTTGTATAAAATTCTAATATTTTTACTTAAAATACTTATTCTACGCTTATGGAGAATTCATACCTACTGAACGCAACGACCGACGACCATTGTAAGCAGGAAAATGGGCCTTCTCGAAACCGGAATGGGCAATGTGCTCTGAAATGGGCTATCTCTTTGCAAGTGGCGCTATGAGTGTCCCATTGAATATTTAGTCTCGTTATTGAAAACATGATGCTTTCAAATGTTATTCATACAGTGGAGAAAGACGTTGATGACGTCGTAAACTATAACGGACGATGTTTGCAGTCATTTTATTCGGAAAATTTTAAATACGTATTTTCTATACACTTTCGCAAAAGTTTTTAAATACTGATGAGTTCAATTAATGATAAACTAATTAAAAAGTACATCAAATTGGTTAAAGCATCTTTTCGGAAATAAGGAAACCTATTGCTTTTCATGATACAGATAAAAAATTGCCAATTAAAAGAACAAAGGGTAGATTTGGTATTCTTACCAAAGTTCAAATTTCTTAACTTTTATTCACTTTTTTCGGTTTTCCGTAGCTGCTTTCACAGACTTTCATGGACCATTATGGAGAATTATGTAGATTAAAAGTTGCAACTCTAATTGCGATTTAAAACTTCAACGTGAGTTTAGTAGTAAAGGTTCATGAATATTGTAATCCTACGTTCGTTTCCGAAAGCACATATAAGTTGCAACATTGTAATTTTTAAATCCCATTAACATGTTTTTTAGATACTTTAGAAAAGTTATAGAAACCATTAACATTTTACTGCCCATTAGATGTATCAGAAAATTAATTAAAATTAGCTCTCGCCTTAAATTTTACTCTTTGAATGAAAGATAAGCGTTAGCAATATAGCAATGACTAAAATTGTCAAAAATTACCTATTACAATGATTTTAAAAAAATATACTATACATAAATTATGTAATAGACGTGAGCTTTAGAGAAACTCTAAGATTGGTACTACTAGAGACAAATCACTATACAGAGAGCCCATGCAAGATTAAAATTTTCTACGTGCCTCTATTTAGCAACAGTTGCTTCCAAACCAAGTTGTTTAGGAACACAGATTTTTTAATAAGTGAGTGATTTCAAAAGTGTTATAATATAGTAACAGATAGTCAAGATTTACCAATCGTAGTAGCATTACATTGAGAACAATCCTAGAATAATCATAAATAACAAAATAATAATATAAGTATCAAAAGTATTGAACGGCTTTTAGGAAAAACCTCTTGTTTTGTTGACATTTTAAAGAGTATAAAAATTTTCTTTTAAATGTATTTCAAATAGTAGGTATGTATAGGTACCTACTTGGTAAAAAATATTTAGTAAGAAGGAAAAAATGAGAAGTTACTCAAAAAAATGTAGTAAAATTGGTGACAACATAGTTACCAACAACTACAACAATTTTCAAAGAAGTTGTACAATTACCATCTATCTAATAGCATAATTACATTTTGTTAAACAGAAAAATTTAAATCACAAGTGATACATTTATATCAGGCTTAAAAATGATTTTACACTTGGACAAAATTTTACCTGATAATTTACGTCGGCTAGATTTAAAATAAAATGGTAAACTTATCTTCTTTTAGCAAGACTACAAAACTAGTCAATTTATACCTACATCGAAAAAGAACTTAGTTATCTTAATTAAATATAGACTTTTATTCGGTAAAATTCAGGTAGATTTAAATCAAATAAAATCTATTCGATTTCAACTTATTTTATTTGAAAGAAAAATATATTTATGTGACTTTATTAAACTTTATTTAATTCAACATCTTACTATATTTCTTAATTGAAACAAATAAAAAAATTTGCATTGTAAAATATTGTAAAGATTACAAAACCAAGAAGCAGCGAAATATATTTTAAATCTTATAGTCGTGTGCCTAATCTAAAGTTTTTATTGTTCATTAGTTTACAGAGACTAATTAATAGAAATTTAACGATAAAATGAACAATCGGTAGTCGTATAAAGAGTTTGAGAACATATTCTTAAGATAACGGTATTGATTGTGAAAGGAAAGAAACCATTAAGTGTCACTTAAAGGTTTTTATTGACACAACTGTCATTACTTAAGGTGGCAATAATCTTTCTTGTTTGTTGACGCGTGCAGAGTAAAACTGGAGTCACTGCCATTTAAAGAAAAAACTTTTTATGAAAGTAATGAGAAAATAATCTGCAAAGCCCGAAGTACATCCTAAGATATTTTATTTTTACCAAACTATAATAATAAATTTCCATAATATAATCATATTTGAATAACAACTGAGAAAAGTTGACCAAAATTTGGCCTTTTATCAGTATTTTTACTTGAGAATTTTAAAATTTCATTTTAGAATATGAAAATGTAATTTATACTTTATAATATTGTTTGTACTACTCACGCATTTGTTAATTACTAATCCTAGCCACGCCTGTGACTGCAAGAAAAAACTGAAAATATACCTGTCTCTCTTTTACACATCTCAAAATATACTTGCATCTTACTTGTGCTTATCGCACCCTTAAAAGTAATATTTCTTGTTTGCGATTATTTATGATAAAGAATAATATAAGATAAGATTATTTATCGAATAAAACGTTAGTAAATTTTTTAGATATTTTTTATAATTTTCAAATTTCTAACTCTTGGGCGCAGCTTAGCAGGAAACCTAAAGATTTGGTCAGTCTGCCTGTCTGTCCGCATATTTAAATTGATTATTTTATATTATGTTTCCATTATATCTTATTATATTATAATAATCAGTTTTAGTTAATAATAAACAGGATTTTCTGATTAAAATTCCAGAATATGCAAAACTCAAATTTTGATATTATACAGTCTTCCATTACCATGAGTCTTCCATTTATGGCACCGTTGTGTTCGAAGACATTGCTCACATTTTTATTACGCAAAGTTTTATTTTTATTTGGTTTTATTTTGGTTTAACTTGAAATCTGAACGACAATATCATCCCGGAATAATTATTTTCTATTTTAAAAACACTCAAAAATGGCTCATACTAGTAGATGGTAGTATCAAGATCATAACATCTCGGCAAAGAATATAGATTACTATGACCTAAACGTATAATTTAGGGTGTAAAACGTTAAAGTGCCCCACAAAATTTTGAAATCACACTAAAAATTTGTGTAAAATATAAAAGATGACATAATAAATCTACATAACTTTTTCATTAAAATTTCGAAATAATCGAATTTGAAATATCAATTTTTCACAGAAAAGTTAGAATTTTCATTGTGTGTGGACCGGCCGTGTACTTTATGTAAATACGCACCGCACTTGTTTTAGTGGATGTGACCACCCACAGCTGAATTACAGCATAAAGTTATTTAAAATAGAAATTTGTTAGTTATAGTCAAATTTAACAATTTAGTAGTGCTCAAAAAAATTTTTTTTAATTACTTTGTTGCACTCCGAGTGCTGTGTTTTCTTGATCTACATTTTTGAGTGCAATTTTATAAAATAAAAACACGACATTATAATCGAATGCTCTTTATTTTTAATTAATCAATTAACGTATTCTTCTTTTAAATTATATCTTCTAAAAATACTGGATTATTGTTTGAATAAATTAGATGGTGTTCAAGCAGCGGCGCCCCAAAGGCCAGTCTCTGTTTGGGGTAAAGTCCAAACTTTACATTTGGTTTAAACTACACCACTTGTCATTTCTACTGACCGTGTTTGTTATTATAATATTACATAACATGACAAACTAGTAAAATAGAAAAATTCGCCGATTTGTCCATAATTGCCTCTGTAGACATCCTTCCTAGTATCGAAGTGATTTCTTCCTCGTTGAATGCGTAAACTGATACTTTGGATTAAAATTTGCCTATCTATTTCTCGACACCTAGGGACTGATATTTCAAAAATATAGTTTTAGGTATACAAGAAGTATCCCTAAAAAATGTTTGAAGAATTTTTGAGATTTTTTAAAGAATTCTTGGAAACCTAATAGATTAACCTTTGCCCAATATATAATGTAAATAGAGAATTGATTAATGTTTTTGCATCGCTACTCCAAGGGTCATAGATCTTTATTGCGGAAGCTGAGAAATCATAGAAATTTTTCACTTCTTTCACTGCTGAACTAATCATTTGACATGAAATGGTAAAGTGATTTAGATCCATATCAAAGTATGAAAGTCACCCACTCTTGTCTCTATTTACCTTTAAATCAAATTTTTATATAGGTAATTCTTAATTAAAACTTATTCTTTAGTAATAATATTATTTTTTTTACGATCGATTAACTGATGTCTATTTCAATTTAATTCATTTTCTTTAGGCTTATCTTTTCTACTCCATTTTAAAATTACCTTTAAAAATTTCCAAAAAAATCTTAATACATTGATACTACTTTAAAATGTTACTATTTAATTCAATTTATTTATTTTTTTATTATTAATATGCAATTTATAATAGTTTGCTTCTAATATTCGAGATATTTCGCTAATACAATTTGCTGATCATATCACTTCAGGCAAGTGAGTAAAATTTAAAATTTTACCTATCAAGAAAGCACAAAACAAATACAAATTCATAGATCGACGATTAAAGTCATTTTTAAATGCCCGAGAGTAGAAGTCTGCATTTTACTCACAATGCCTGTAAGCTTTTCTTCTAGAACTATTCTCAGTAGTAATACCCATGGGATAAGGGAAATTTTCAGAAACTTCTTAAGGGAAATATTTGAAGAAGGAAGTTTCGAGCAAAATTTCCAAAATAATCGTCGGATACATCAACCTTATTTTTTAAATATCACCTTTTTGTGCCTTCTACATTTTTTATTGTATTTTGTTTTTGATGTGTTTGAATAGAACAAATTTATTTTCAAAATAATCAGTCAATCAATATTTAAAATTGTAGAACTATCTGTATAAAGTGGTTTTTGTTTAACAACTAAGCAAATCTAGACTATGTTGCAGCGCCAAAATGTCGATGAACTAATATATTAATTTTTTCTGATAAAGTTACCTTTTATCTCTATAATCAAAACTGTAGATATTGGACACCTGCCAACACACACTGTAAAATGAAAACTCATAGCTAGTTTCAACAAAAACTTAACGTTTATGCTGGCATTGTAAGTAACAGCATATTGAGCCCATTTTTTTTAAAGTACACTAACAGGTGAAATATATCTTGATTTTTTAAGATTTGAATTAGTTCCTGCACTTTCAGTGCTACACTCAATTGATGAAGATCCTGATCTGCCTAACAACACAATATAGTACCACCAAAATTGAATTATTAGTTTCATCATGCTATTTAAATAGCAAAGTCTTATTTCAAGAGACCAACTACCATTCACGAAAATTGAAAGATAAAATTCGCAGTGATATTTGACCAATTCAACTCGATACGCTTGAAAATGTTTTACAGGAGTTTTAGTGGCGGGTGGGATATTACCAATAAGTGAAGGGAGGTCACTTTCAACATTAGTTTAATTTTATTCTTTACTTCATTTGTGCAAAAACCTTAATTATTGTTTTTATTCATTTTTATTACCTTTAAGGTCATAGTAGTTTTAAATTACTTTTTGCTCTACCTTTATCCGTAAAGAAATATAAGGGTTGCCATTTAAAAAAATTACCATAAAAAAATATAAATGGCTGAGAAAAATGGCATTTTAAAAATAAAGTTGACGTATTCAAGGTTTTTCTGAGAAAATTCTTCCAAAGAATTTTATTAAATTTGTTTCAAACTTGACGAGCTCACTGAATTAATTATACCTGTTCAAGTTGATTAGTAACTGTTTTAAAGTAAAACTTACAAGCATTTAGCATTGGTGTAGGTAGCACCTATCTCTAAAAGCTTATAATTTATTTCAGTTCACTTTAATTTGGAGCGTATCCATAAAACCATTTACTTTAATTGCTTTACCATTATACCGCAAAGATCGCAATGCACAGCAATTTAAGAAATTCTTGGAAGACAGTAATTAATTTTATTACAAAACTATAACCAACGTTTTGGTCAGGCATAGTGGCATAGTACACGCGCTTCAAACAGATTAATAGAAACAAAATAAAAGTAGGTTGGAAAATAGGTAATTTTAACTACTGAAAAATAAATGAAAGCTTTCCCGTACCATGGAATATGTAGTAGTATATCATAGAAAGTTGAACTTTGAATGGTAGAGTCTTTCGATTTCCGGTGGCTGTAAAATTTTTTGAGCCGTGGTTTGGATTTAACGTCAAACTGTAGGTTCTTGTTTACATTATTTGCTTTATAAGTAATAACCACTGACTTGTAATTTCATGTAAGTTCTTCCGAATGTAAAAATAATTTATACGTAAATAATTGTACATAATAATATATTACACAATTTATAGTATTGGTTACAAAATAATTTCAGAAAAATTTAGAGCCATTCATCAGCAAAGAGTAGAATTTATTCGTCTGCTGCTTTATCGTTAATTTTACAAATGTCACCGTTGTTTAAGCTTCTTTTATGTACCTACTACATAGCTATGTAAATGTAGCAAGTAAATCTAAATCTGCAAGCATAAAACTGCGTATTAGCATTAAGAAATTTATTACCTAGTTTTTATTTCATTAAAATTTCATGAAATACTCGTACATCTTTAAAAATGCACGACCGTAAAACACGTTAATTAAAAAAAGTTTTTAAAATGCCTAATAAACTTGTCACCGCCATAACAGATTAAAACGCATTTCACATTTCTTAAGTAGCAAGTTGCAATTTAAACCTACATTCCTTTTAAGTAAAAAATCAATTATAAAAGTATCCTCTTATCAAAACGAAAGATATAAAAGCCATTAAAAATAAAATCAATAAATTAACACTAGGTATTAATACAAGTATAATTAAAATATAGAAAGCGATCGAGACTATTTCAGACGAGAAACCACGGTTGGTCGAAGAAAATGTAAATTGGCTATAATTTAAATTATTTTTTATTGCTTTTCTACGATTCCTCCATTTTTGATTCATCAATATAGATCAAAATCTAAACGATTTGTTTAAGTTACAAAACTATTTTTCAGAGCAATTCTTGCATTTTAATAACAATAAAATATTTATTATTCGAAGATAAAAATTTATTATATTGTGAGGTAACATAATTTTACTAATTCTAAGTGATCGTAATCTTTGACTTAAATAACGTTTAAAGTGGTTTTCATGTCTTTTTAATTTTTTATGGTTCATAAAAAGAAACATTCAGATTTTTGCAGTGGTCGTTTTAAAGGTATATAATCTTATAAATGAGCGCATGAGCACATCATTTTTAGATTTTACGATTTTTCTCAAACATAACAAACATCAACATTTATTTAACAATTGTTAAAATGTAGTGATGAAAGGGGATGAAATGAATTACGTTATGGAAAAAACAAAAAAGGTATAAAACGCTTTTATTGATTTCAGTAGCGTATAACTGTGCCCGATGGTTAGAATGTGACAAGTTAATGGAAGTCGTGAAGGAAAGCGAACATTCAAAGCGTCACGCCACCGAGGGAAAACTTGAAATGGCTGCTTCGGATGGAGCTGCGTGGAGTGATAGGTGGGTGGAACGCAACCCAAAAGTCGCTTCAAGGGGGGTCTTAAGAACTTGCGAAGCCGGTTTTCTTTAATGGCACCCAAGATGTTTAAATATCAAGAATGGATCAACTAAAATATCAGGTACATTAATATTTCGTTTAAATTTATAGATAGCTAAAGTAAATTTATGCAAAAAAAACTGGAAACATAAAAATCTTTTTAAAAGTTAAAATTGATGTAGGAAAATTCAATGCATGTAAAATAGTCGACCTACTCCTACACACCAGGGAGTGAACAAAGAAAATGTATTCATAGAGTTACAACGGCCGGAAAGTCGTTTCGAAGACGCATTGTCATTCGCCAACTGAAAGGTACCCTTGGGAAACTTCAAAACATTTTCATTTTAGTTTTTCCTATCTTACATCTTACTTCCAATATATTTTAACACTCATTTTTTTTAATATCCCATAATAATTGCGGTAATGGTCTCCATAACATCGATTCATTAAAATTTACCGACTTTAAAGTTAAATTAACCACCCCAAAAATATTCGAATCTTAATAAAAAGTTCATAACAATATGTAAACTTACACCCCTGTTTAATAAAAGTGTAAGCACTAAAAAGAGCTTAACCCTGCTATTTCAAGCACCATTCTAATCAATTCTAAGACACTTGAAGTGATCTGGCCTTTTCCCTTATCTCTGTATTTATCTAAACTTTACTTTTATTTAGCGAAAAGATAAGATGTAATATTGTCTCCCAGCTTTGCCAAATGACTTTCGTCTCCGCGAGTGTCTGTTATCGTTTCACTATGTACTTTAATTTTCTCTCCATTCTTTTTTCTTTTGTTTTCCTCGTCTCAGTTCATTCAATGCGTCCTACGATGTGTTGTCTTATTTTATTATAAAAATCGTTATTAACAAGTCATTACCCGTTACAATTTCCTTGCAGTCGTCGAATTTTATTTAAATTATTTTCTCTTTTTTATGGTGAGTCATAAGACGTTTGATTTTGGCTTGATCCATTTTGAGACGTAATTAAAGTCGCTCGGAAAGATATTGAGAAAAAGGAAGTAAAACTGTAAAACATTGCCAAGATGAGAGCGACAGAGTGAGTCGTTTCAAAATTGTTTTATAAAGAAAGATAGAAATAACAATCTACAAAGCCTTTAATGAGGAACGAAATAGTCGTGATGGACATTTGAAATGAGCGGGTCTATAAAACAGACCGAATCGCAGTCTGTAGACAGATATAGGCAGTTGGCTGCTTGTAAATTGTCACTAAATTGTCGATAATTTACAAAAAAGCTCCTGGTTAGGATATTGAGAGGTATTTTCTTTATTTTGTTTTATGTATTTATTTTCTTCAAGTTAAAGTTTTTGCACATTTAATTAAAGCAGGTTCCAATCAGGGTCATAATTAAGGTAACATATAGGTGATGTTGCTAGATATGCAAATCTCGTTAAATTTTATCGCCATTCAACTTAAAATGCACTAAAGTATTGCAGTAATGGGAACAAAACAAGAATTATTTTTGTGGTTTTGACTAAAACTAAAAACTTCCAGGAATGATTTCATCTCGCCCATATAATATGGAAGAAACGAACATACTCAAAATTCTTGCTTAAAATTTTTATTTATAAAAAAATTTGTTTATTTAATCTCAGATCTAAAATATTTTTGTATAATTAAAAATTAAACCTGTTGTTTTTGTATACAAAATAGTTTGCATTTTAAAATTCAAGAAAAAATAGACAGAAATTAATGTGTTTTTTTAGAATTTGATATATACGTGACATACACGTGATATACACGTCGCAATCGGGATATAATCAGTTGACATTTCTAACTTTGAAATAACATATCACTAAAATACACAACAATCTTTATTTTTGTATAAAATGTACTCGCAAACATGTAAATAAATTTTCTACCCGCATTTTGTTGATATCAAGTTTCCGACACGGGCTAAAGCAGTAAAACACTCTATTATAGTGACATTTCAATGAAACCCGCACCTTTAGAAATGTCAGGTTTACGATGAGAAAGACATCAAGTAGCCTCAAGTCACAGATATAAACAACTTTTCTGTAAACACACCTGGATTCCAAACCGAGATTTAAGCGATTGCTCTAACAAGAGAATAATTTTCAATAGATATCTAATATAGATGATACGATGCATGTATACTCTATCCAATTACGTTATTTAATATATAATTTATTTTTTCTAAGTAGTAATAAACAGTTACTATTGGTTTTCGTTTAGACAAGTTTCTAAACAGCCCGGAATGGCTCAAGTGTTATTGACTTGCAGAAGCAATTGATATATCAAAAAGAAATTTGAGAATAAAAGCTAAAGGAGTGTAGAATTTGCAATTTAATGCAAAAAATTCATGAAATTGAATACATTTGATGCAGAGATTACAGCTTCAGCTGAAATAATACAATAAACCCGTGGTATCGCAGTTACCACTTTACCAGAGTTCTAGTCTAGCTAAGGATGAGGCGTACTCAACCTCTTAGACCAAATATTTTATTTAAAAATTTTCAATCAAAAAATTCTATATTCTATCAATTTATTCCATCTTACTTTGCGATAAGCTGTTCTTGAAACAATTTATATCGAAACCTTATTTTGGTAAAAAGTTTGATTTTTGAAATGTATCTACTGTTATGTTTTCTTTGTCAAATAGTTTGGATCAACTGCCCTCCAGAATCCAGCTCACCGAGATCATGGCTTAGTTGGCTTATATAGAAATCAGTCTCTAGTCTTGCCTAAATAAACGTTTACTATCAAAAAAGTTAAGACAATTTTCGATATATTTTCTTGTTATGATTTAACTGAACAAGTTGTAAGGTTATGTTTATTTTCAATATTTTATCAATACTTGTGTTGCATTACACTTGTAATACAAGTCGATACGTAGCTTAAAGTGACAAAATAATTATTATTTCTTCGAATCAATTTAAAAGTAGCATAAAATTGCGAATATCATCAAACAAAATCTTACCCTACTTATCTGCTAAGTTTGTTTAAATTAGGATAATTACTGATCAGATATTATCAAAACAAGAATTGGGTAAAATTAAAAATACACTACAAATAATAAAAAATAATTTCCGAAACGTCAAAAAACTAGACTGTATGCTATGCAATTATAAAAGTTTATGATTTACTTCCATTTAAAATCAATTGTTTCTTGTAACTTTTGTTTGCTGAACTTTCAATTCTACCCGTCGGCGTCATTAGCAGTTTGAATTATTCTTTACATTTGAAGAAAATGCAGAATGTTTTATTCGGAAATCTTTATTTATCTTTCAACTCCGTTAGACCTACCACCAAAAGTTTTAACACATTTATTCTAGCGGCGGCTCGTCAGAGAAGGCAAGAGAGGCTTAGTTCCCCTGAAACTGGTGAAACTGGAGAAACACTGGTGAGATTAAGACTCTCCAACCGTAGTTGGACCTATTGAAATAAAAACACGTAGTATATTGTAATATATCTGTGCACAAGAAAAACAAACTTTTTAACTGTAAATATAATTGAGCGTAAACATTTTGAAAATAACATCAGAAATTAAAAATTTTAATTTTCAAACTTAAAATTAAAATGCATTATATTAAAATAACGAAATAATAATATTAGAATAAAATTTAAATATATTATTTTATAATTTGCCTGAATTATTTTTTCTATTATTTTCTATTCTCAATATAGTATCTATTAAACTAATATTACAATACATTATAGTGTTAAAGTATAAATATTTTAAATTTTTAACTTGCAAAATATAAAAAAACAAAAAAATTTAATTGAACAGGTTCATTCAACACCAATATTCATAAAATAAAATTCATTTTTATTTGAGCTTTCAAATAATATTATTTTATTAATTATTAATAATATTAATAATATCGCTTTCTGACGAAAGTGATATCCTTCTCTGAAATCTCAATAATATTCAATTTTATTAGTGTTTAATTAAATAATTTATTTTAATTTTATTATAAGTGGTTTAGTTTATGTACAACATCTTAAAGTTTTAAAATTTTTAAATTCAACTAAGGAATGCCGCCTTCATTAAATTGTTAAATATTATTATATTATATTGTTTCTGTTTTTCATTGTTATTATATTTCGTTATACTATTCAATACTACAATATCAAAGTAGGTATAGCTTTAGAATTCAATATTAAAACAATAAATATATTTTTACGCCTCCATCAGGCAAGTGTTCAATTACATATTTCAAATTCGGCATGAAAAGCTGGTTTTCTCGCCCAGCGTTTGAAAAAAGAAGTGATTATTTTATAAGATGTTGGTATTCTTGGTTATATTTTGTACGTCAAATTGAATTAAATTAAATAGGTATTACAAATTTTTTGGATAAAAGGCACTTTTTAATGCAATTATAATACAGCTAGCTAAGAACTGTCAGATAACTATCATCACGAATTTCAAAATTTCAAAAGTTCAACTACACCATAGGAAAGAGGACAATTTACTAAGCAGTTTAAAACAAAAAAATCCTTGAATCATCCATAAGTTTTCGAAAAATTCGAATTTAAAGATGTAAAATTTACATGTATTTTAAATACACCTTTTAACACGGCTGCGGCTGTATGATTAGCCGTAGTTGTGTAAGGCAAAAAAATAAAACAGACCCTCCGGGCCTGCTTTATTTTTTCACCTTACGCATAATATATTACATCTCTTTGCTTTTCGTAATTTTAAAATGCCGTTATTTCGACAACTATTGCATAATCCAAAAAAAATTTTGTGTTAATATACTTAGAAAATTGTCCTCTTTCTTATAGTGTAGTTAAAATTTTGAAATTCAGGGTGATATATCTGACAGTAACCAATTCATAATTTAATGTTTATTTAACTTGTTCTCTTTTAAACTTATTAAATATATTTTTATTAAAAAATTTTATAAAAAATTAACGTAACAAATACCTATATTTTTTAGGTTAGTTAAATTTAAACGCCAAACTTTGAATTCAAATATTTGACTAATACCAAATATTACAAATATTTTAAAAAATAATTAAATTTTATATAATTAATTATAGAAGTCGATGTAAAAACTTAAAAAATTAAAATATTACTCGTAAATACAGGCTTCGGCTAATCCGCCTCGGCCTATAAAAAAACTCGTACTCGGAAAAATTCAGTTTCCAGCCTAATGATAAAAATAACTATTGTAGGTAGATACCTACATATTGTATTCTCTATGTTAATTAATAGATTCGTGGTTTAAATAGTGACACTTAATATTAACCATACATATTAGTATTTAGAATACCGACATGGAATAGAAAATGCACAAAGTTTTCCCATATAAATTATACTCTAATTATAAATTTTGTAAATGTTTCTCTCATACCATGGAATCATCAAACGATTAATTAGATTAAGTCTGTAAATTATATAGTATAACCGTTTTATGCAAGATTATGTTAGCTATACAGTACCGTAGCCAGATATTCTTTTCAACTATGCTCTCAGGAATTCAATATGGAGAGCTGCATGGGTTACAATATAAATAATGTTTTACAATCATAGTTAATCCAATCAAACGCGTCGTGTGTCACGTATGAGCAACTATTTTATGCAAAAGATCTCTTTCCTATTTAATTTCAGAGAATAGGAGTCCATCAACATAAAAATTATTAATTAACAAACAAATTTTCGTCCAGTAATGAGTAATAATAAGTATTAAGCGTTCTTGTGTAGAAAGGACAATATAAATCAAACCTCATCTGTTTTTTGTTTTTTTGGCGGAATTTGCCAGTATATTTTCATCATGTATCATTTTCTTTTAGCCCTGAAGATAAAAATATAGAATTTTTCGAAACGTTGGCAAGATAGACATTTGTTAGATTTATATTGTCCTTTCTACCTAAGAACGCTTAATACTTATTATAAAAATTATTGTAATGAATTAACGAGATTCGCGCACACGACTTACTGTAGTTAGGAAATATCCTTTCGAACGAAAGCATGGTTGGATTTCGTCTGCTATTGCATATTTCAAAAACAACTAATTATGGCATTATTTGTAAAAAATTGTTAAAAATGAACCAAATACGATATGCGCTAAAAACCACTACTTTAATTCAAAACGAAAGAGGTCTCGCAATCAACTATCTAATAAACAGAACAAAACAAAATAATTATCAAGTTAACAAAATATATTTTTCTTAAATAAAATGGTGTTATGAATTAGTTTTGATTTTTCTGTAAAGTGAATAAGTTATACATAAAAATTTATTAGAGATAGCCTGCAAAAACTTAATATGCATTAAATTTAAACTCAACTCAACCAAAAAAAAAACGCCATTAAACAAGATCGAGGGTGTTTAAAGTACTTCTGTTCCGCCCGTTGCCGGCATTAAAGTTAAAGCAATTGCTTTCAGAAAGCAAGGTAATCTTTAAGTTTTACAATTTAATGACAAAATCAGTTTGTTACGAAAGTAAAAAATAGATTGTATATGTTTCTGAAAATTTAAAAAATCAATTATTAATTTTAATTTACATCAGTGGAGGCTGGTATGGGAAAGGCAATAAGGCTGCTGCTCAAAATCAAAATATTGATGTAAAGCAAATAATAACAAGTCGATCATGTGAATCCTAATTATTTAAGGCGAGTCAATATTAGTTTAAATTCTTGATTAAGCTAAACAAGTTCAAACTACCGTCTTTAAGTAATGTTTCTTAAAGTCCTAACTTCGTTTAGTTAGCTTTAAAAGTTTGATGAAAAATTTTAATTTTCCACAAATTAATATTTTTTTTCATTTTAATATTAAATTTGGTGTTTTTATGAGTACTTCTTTTATATTTATTTGCCACTAACGCACATAAATGAATTAGTGAGATTCTAAAATATTCAAAATGTTCAATCTACAGAACTTAAATTTATATTAAAAATATATATGTATAATTCAATTAGGTTAGGTTAGATTTCGTATATTAAAAACTGTTAAATCTTTAAAAGAAATTAATATGTTGGGATTCAGAAGTACACAGATAACCGGAGAAATCCAAAATATATTATTTTGAGATTTTCGAAAGTAAGTAGCCCTGACTGCTCTTTGGGTTTGATTTTAAAGTAAATTAATGATATAATAAAATGTTGATTTTGTATTTTCATGCAAGAAATGCTTAGTTTACGTGATTACTTACTTATCTTATGCAATTATGTTACTGAATGTTTGCTCAATTTATTGGTTTTTTTATTATGGGATTTAACCGTTTGTCAATTTTAAAAGGCAATAAATGTTCAAGTTAAAAAAAAACTTGTTGGCAATAAATAAATTATTATACCTTAAAAGAATTTATTATAAAAAAAAGATATAGTAATTAGGTTTTTTGGAGTTCTATCAAAATACAGTTTTCTCAGTTTATCGGAAAAGCTATGTTGTGTTCATAGAGATATTAAAAACCGACACTAGATCTATAAGAATTCATTGGAGAAATCTAGGGCAATATTTAAATTAATTTCAAAATTATTTATTAGCTTTTCAGTCAAGTGTAAATAATGCTTTTGCTAAGTTATATTTTAAATGTTTTAAAAACACAAAAGAATTTCTAATTAGTATTTGAAACAAAGGGCCGATGGAATGATTGCAAAACTTTTTAAAGACATTTTTATAATTAAAATAAAGTCGAAATGTATAAATAACGAATGTTGTTTATGTTGAGCTAAGGCTAATTGAAATACACATTTAATTTCTACCTGAAAAACTGTTCCCCTAGTCATTTTGGGAGTCGTAAAAATAATTTAGATTACAAATAATAGCTTGTAATAGACTGCTGGCCAAGCAAATACATTCTTTTATGTATTTTGAAACTTTCTTGTGAAGATTAGATTATAGCTCGGACACGTTAATTTAGCTCTTTAATGATGCCCACACAATAACAATTACTAAACTTGTAAGCATTATTGAGCAATCAGCATAATCATGAGTTAGTTATTTATAATCCGCATAGTAAAACAATAAATGCGTGCAGCACCAAAATTTATTCTTATTTAACGCACTTTCAGAAGTAACATTTAAATTTTAGTCTGGTTCCATAATATAACCCTTCTTTATTGTCAAATTCCGTTACATCCACCAAATCCTCTTTGGAAGTTATACACAATTTATTTCCATTTTGCCTTCTCTGCTCAAACCCTCATTTACATTCATCTTCCTTTCGTACAGGCCTAGCAAAGCTGATAACGACTTTTTTTATACTTTTCTTATACGCATTATTATTCACAATTTACGTGGCAAGTTCGGTAATTTCTATTTACAAAACATTAGTGCCCCGATTACATTTATTTATTTTAAAATGTAAAACTCAAATTAAAGCAAAAATAGACAAAACCCTTTGTGTGCTTTGCAATTCGAAAAGATTGATCGAAAAATCAATACAATAGCAATCTAGAAAACATCTCTTGTGATATTATGGCGGCTATAAATTTTATCATGCGATAGAGACTCTTTAAGATTGAAATCGTTCTCAGTTTTAGCAATTAATTTTGGAAAAATAGTAAAACTACCGGCGCTTTTAAGTTTTCATAGCTAAATTTTTTTTCTTCGCGCTTCCAGGTATTACATAAAAGAAAGTAATAAAAGTAAGTTATGTGCCTTTAAGAAAACTAATTATAAATTGATGATAAATATATATGTGTGTAACAAAGAAGACGTGGAAAAGTTATATTTTAGTCGTCGACCTTACGAAGGGAGAACACAAATATAAAGCTACGAGTTAGTTACGCGAGACCTGATTTATGTCAGCAATTTCCCTCTTCCTATATAGGTCCTGCTGTTCTACGAGATTCACTTGGTCTTTTAAAACTTCTTGTTCCTTCTTCGCTTCCAACTGCGTCTTGTAATCTTAAAACAAAATTTAATTTCTTTTGGCACAAATTTTGAGTACATCAAGTTTCATTAAAAAAACTTGCGGAATTAAAGAGAAAATTTCTTCAAATCTCATCAAAGTTGATATTGCTTACGTTATTAATATTTCGTATTTGTAGCAAGTAAGTGTTTGCAGACATATGGCCATTAAATAGTTACCGCACATTTTATATACCGCGTATACGGCGCAATATCGCGAGTACAAGATCCTTCAGTTAACCAAAGTTTGCCAACTTATATCAGCTAACATGCAGGCGCACCCGTGCCATGTTTCAGCTAACCGACTCTAATTAAACAACCGTTTTAATTAACACAGTAAATTATATCTTAAATGAAATTTCGTAATCGGTTATTCTAGCTACCAGCTTTAGAATACAATCTACGGCTTCTGATTAATACCGTATAAAGGAAGCTGTTAAACGGTCGTTCTAAATTAAAATCTTTATGGCACAATTTCCTTTGAAATTTCAGTTATCCTTGTATTTAAGAGTTTTTAGATGTAAGATGCTCATAATTTTCATAATATAACATCGCATTATTATTTTAATTACCGTCATTAGATATAATTACGTTACAAGTTTCTGGGTTTGATCCAGAGGGTATAACAAGCATTACTTCCAATTTGCCTTAATGTTTAAATCTGATTTTGGGAATGTGCAAGTACAGGAATTTTTCATTAAAACTTTAATTTCAATAAAAGTTTAATATTTTTCAGTGCGCTAGTTTCACGGTAAAGATAAAATAAAGTTATCAAGATAAATTGTATGCAGAGTGCTCGAGGAGGATATTTGGTTTTTGAAACAACAACTTCAGCCGTGCAATTGGGATGAGCAAAAATTATAAAATGGAATTTATATGGTTAAATTATATGTTAATTCAATTTCGTTGTGCATCTGCACTATGCTGCTCTCGTAAATAACCATTATATGGTACTTGTGCAACAGAACACGCAATTAAATGTTACACTAGGAAAAAATAATTCAATTAGTCGCTCCAGAAACTAATGAAAACGAGATTTTCCATTTGTATTTTTACATAATTTAGTTGAATAAAACAACACGATATTGCATGCTTTCTAAATAAATCTTGTGGAGACAGAAAGTTCGTTCCGAGTTAGGGGAATACAAAAGGATTTCATTGTCACGTAATTCCGCAGTGTAAGACTATTGCGCCGTTTACATTTCTCTCTTGAATGGAATGTATAAATATTAATTTTGTCGAGTTGTTTCAAACATAAATGTTCAAAAAGAACATCTAACAATTTTACATTCAAACAAGATTGCGATAAAGTTGGAAAATTATTAACAGTTTTTTAGCAGATTACATATTGCAAATTTGCATAAACTTTCTTTCTTGTAAATCTGGACGAGCATAGAAATACTAAAACAAAGTTTGTTGCTTGAAAGTTGGTACCCACTCTAAATGTAAATTTGTTCAACACAACAAACAAAACGAACTACGGAAACGTTGCTCTTGCAACTTTAGACAACAAAAAGTTTTAATGAGAGTGAGTATTTAGGATTTTCGACAATCAGCGAGTTTGGAACTTCTAATTAGAAAAGCTCAATAGTTAAGATAATAGAGTTGAAACTTAAATGCTTCACAACGGTTCTCTTAAATATTGATATAATCTAAGAAACTTTACAATAGATTATTCAATATTTTTTTTAATTTTCTTTGATTTATCGCCCAAGTTTGCTTAGTGCTTTTCTTTTGATGGCAAAAAGGGGGATAACTTGGAAGCGTAACACATGTACGATAGGGTGATAGAAAAACAAACGCAAATTCAATGGATGAACCACTCGTTATATACATCTTTGCACTAGGGGAAGACGACTTCCCTTCTTGAGAACACCAAAATGTGATTAGACCCTAAATGTGCACTCTAATGTTAATATCGCTAGTAAATTTTTTTAAATGCCACTCTAAATATTTGATCAAAAAGATTTTATAATTGAAAGGAACGTTGAAATGCGCAATAAGCACTAATTTTTTTAATTATTTTATTACATTTTGAAGACTGCCGGTTTAATAAAGTTGGTAGTAAGACAACGCAGTCCCTAACCGCACCAAAGTCGTCTCTAATTACATTTACATTGCTTAGAATAGATACAATTATTTTATACCCCACTTCACTGTTCTAAATAACATTGTAGAATGGCTGGTTGCTGTAGTATAATAAAAATAAGTTGATATAAAAAATTCTTAATTAATTCCTGTGTATGTATCTTATTTACGTATTTATCTATTCGTTATGGTCTAAAATCATGTTAATGGTGACTTTTATTAAGGTTCGCTTTAATTTATTCTTCAATATATTACTTTGTTGAAATTGTATCCACGTTTTTATGCGATAATAATTTTTGGATTTATTTTATACCTACCTGCCATACTTATGAATAAAAAAAAATAATTTGTAATTACATTCCATAATTTGCACGTAATAACAATAAAAATGCCTTTTAAAATACTGGAGGTAGTTGCAATCGTTCACATAACAATAATTATTACTACCTATAAAGAATTTAACAAAATTAAAATAAAATTAGTAAAGTTATTTATGCCCATATCATAGTTGTTTCTTATATTACTATTAAATAAAAAACGAAACTTTAATTTGCAATATTTCGATCAATAATGTAGTTTCTTTTTTATATTTTATTTGTCTATGAATTTGACAATAACCTTTATCATATTAATCATAATAGTAAATTAAAAAGGTGTTTTCGGGTTTTGTGAATTTTTTTTAATATCTACATCCTGCATCGGAAAATAATAATTAAAAACATTTAATCTCACTGTTCAATATTGATTAAAAAATCAAAAATAATTTTTATCGATTTTCCCGGTTTATTGTGAAAAACAAATTTTGAAATAGAGAATTTATGTATTTTTTTACATGTTATGTTCTGTGTAATAATTATTAAAATAATATAGTACTTTTTCTGCCCTGAGTAAAACCTCAGTTGTCCAAGAAAGTTTGTTTTTCATTAATATGAAATATAACAAACTAATACATAACATTTTAAATTAGGTGTGAGAACAAGTTCGGTTACAAATTTGAATAAAATTTACAAATTAATATATTTTTAATAGTTTATAAATCGTCTTCATCGACGACCTTTGCTCATTTCTTTGGCGGAGCCATTTTTTCAACGATGTAGAACTTTTATGGCGGAAAACTTAGAATTCTCTCCAGAACTCAGTTTTACATCGGGAAGAGAGTTCTATAAAAACAGGAACGGATGATAGATAATCTGACGGTGAAAGATCAAGACTATTATAAATTAAAACTTCACGTATATGGAAATTCCGTCTAGAAAATTTTATTTAGTGAGTTTGTGTTGTTTCTACGTATGAAACTTCTTTTTGTAACCAGTAATTTGCAAATGGTTTAAAACTGTTTTCTGATCGATTTTTAGATCCTCAACAATGTCTATGCTGCTCGTGTGCGATTTCGTTTTACTTTTGTAAAGATTTCATCAGTTTTATCAACAATAAACCAATCAGAATAAGGTATTCTTTACATAAAAATTTTGATGCTTACATCGACGAAATCATTTTGCTGCTGGTTTTTTTAGTTAGAGCATCGCCTCCACAAACACGATACATTTTTTTTGGTAATTCTTGGTAATAAAGCAAAATATACCTATTTAATATTTTCTCATATCTAATATATTATATTTTAAACAATACCTAAAAATATAAGATCAAAGTACAATTTAAATTTTAACACCCTGAAAACTATTTCATAACTTTGGTAAATAAAAAAAAACTTTAATTTTGAAACAGTGAAAAGTTCCTATTTAATAAAATTAAACACAAAACATGAATATCAAATTGACACAATATATTTAAATTTCTAAGCCAAAGAGATTGATTTCCAAGAGTTCCCGTTTAAAAGAAAAATTCTTATTGTGGCACATAACCATGGGCGCCCACTAGGGGGGCAAAGAAAAACTAGAGCTCACTGGCTTTTGGCTTAAGCATTTTAATTTAGATATTTAATATTTCGCCAGAGTAAGTTCAATTACAAAATCTAAAGTTTCTTCTAAATATACATAATCTTATATAGTTTTGTACAATAATATTAATAATATACAGCTTAAAAAAATTTCTAAAGAAGAAAGATTTAGTTCGGATCTAAAAGTCAAAACAAGACAATATAAATTTTTTAAATTTCTTTAATTCTTCAACTTTTAAATAATTATAAAATACAACTTTAAATTATCATATTAAATATTAAACAATATTTCTTAGCACACTGTTACCTATAGTACCACAAAATATTTAATACCTACCCTTTAATACCTTGCATAATTATTTCCGTTTCATTGGTGTTTGATGCTATTGATTATTCTAGTCTTTGTAATTACTTTATGAATATATTTTCAGAGAATCCAAAAACCCAAAGTAAAATAGAAATTGTTGCCTCTTTCTAAAGATATGTACATATTAATAATAATTTGAGCTTCAGTGTTTTTAAATTTCATCAAAATAAATTATTTTGACAGACACTCGATTGCGTAATTGAAAATATAAAGAAGTATTTTTATTTCGTTATAATAAAAATATTATTTAGAATTAGCAATAATAAATAGCGTATGCTTAAAATTTAACTATTCTGTAATAAAAGGTCTCGCCTTAAGACTTGAAGTATAATGTATACTTAGTATAAAGCTTAAATCCACATACAACGACGCGGAAGACTGCGGTTCCATGCTTGGTCGCGTCGACTGCAATCCAAGTTTGATCTATAGGCTATGCATTTGGTAAGGTTAGCACCCTACCAAAATGTTATGCAAGTGCTCACAGAACCATAAGTGCCAAGTGTAAAAACAGGCTTGCTACATTAATGGTAAAAAGCACAGAATGAAAGCCTCACGGCAGACGCAGGTGGGGGGGGGGGGATTTTGTCTTTCAGTGAATACCACTTTTATAATAACTTTGAGCACCTAATTCATTCGTATTAAGCCAATGATAAAATTTCATGGTACCTTGTAACGTACCCAGTGCGGTATGTAATTTAAAAATCAGAATTATTATAATTACATCCCATTCAGAATAAAATTATTTATTTATTCCTGATCACGTAAGTAAGTCAAGTTTAATGTTGGGAGGGACACTAACAACAAGTACTAATTTTGATTATAATCAATAGATAAGTGGTTTGGATAGTGTAACTCGATATTAATTATTTCAAATTTTTAGAATAAACCAAATCTAAAAAGTGTTTGTACATTTTTGGGTTTATTCTAAAACTTTTATATGATTAATTTTGATTAACTGTGTTTAACTTTCTTGGAGTGCAGCATGGGGACATCTCATTATAAAATCACTCAAAAGTTTACATTTCAGAAGATCATCATCATCAATCAACATCAATCATATTTTGATTATGTACTTGGCTAATTTTTGCTGCAGGATTTTTTGATGGTCAATCGCTTTCTACTTCTTCACCATAGAGCCATTTGTTGTTTATCAATATATCAGAAATATATTACTTTTTTATGTTATAAAGATGTCAAATTTATACTAACCAGATGTCAGAAAGCTATCGGAATAGCATTAATTAAATTCGAGCTGGTTTAGAAAATTTTAAAATATTACAAAATCTAATGTTTCTCTCCGCTTACAGCACAAAATCAATTTTCGGGTTACTTTTAGTATTCTCAGTGAGCATTCTGATTAATGTTCTTTTAATTCATTTATAATTATTCACAATTGAGTTATAGATAATGTTTAGGGTAAAACAAACTAAAATTTAACTAAACTACCCTAGCATTATTTTAGAATAACAAAAAATACCACTACACCGCTTTCTGAAAAAATTCACAAAATTTTCACAAATAAAATCAAGTATAGATTTCGCAAACGTTTTCTTCGTAATGACGAACTGGGCATTCGTTTTTGAAAATTATATTTTTTAATTTTATTTTATTTGTAAAAATTTTTGCATTAGATCGGTTTTAAAAAGTGTGAATTACATTATTCTTCGTTATTCTAAAATAGGATTAATATCGAATTTCATCATCTCAAATTTATCGATTCTTATTAGAATGAACTTAAGGAAATTTCAAAAAAAGAGCAGACATTGTGTATATATTGTGAAAGCTTGTAATGGGTTTTAAGTGAGTGTTAAATCGGTCCATAAATAGTCCGAACACATCGACGATAAGAAACTGCAATTTATCTGCAAACAGTGTCAGTTATAATCTTACACTGAAGAGTAATCGATTGAACTCCCAAGCAGGGGCAGAAAAGAATACAATATACGTATATTTTTGTATTGTATAAACATTAACAAGTTAATTTTCTAAATTAACTTACTTTTAAATCGTGTTGTTAAAAATTGTCTAAAATCTAAAATTATTTTTCGACATCGATATCCAGGACCAGAATTGCTACTGTCTTTCAGCCATGTTATCAGAATTCCTATTTTATGAATAAAATATGGATGAGGTGGTGATTTGGACAGCATCGTGACCTACTCTCTTCATCTTTAATGCCGTGCGTTCACTTCTAATATTTGTGTACTTCTAATTTGAAAAAAAGTTTTTTTGGTAAATTGCCTCTGTAGGAAAAACTAAACATGCTCAAGCCGGATTAATTCTGTTTATCAACAATTAATTGTCAGACAACAACCATATTTTAGACTACAATATGTTTCTTCTTATAAAATTAACCACATAATGGTTTTCAAATATTCTTTAAAGATTTGAAGTTACTCTAACCAACAATAGAAAATTAATTTAGGAATTATTAATAGTATTTGAAAAGCGTCGGGGTGTCTCTTCTTGAGCTCCCCAGTAAAAATAATAAAGGCGTCGACGATGCTGCATCGAAACAGCTCAATAAAAGCACGAAGAAAAGAAGTTTGGAAATTTGGGCGTGTAAGTTATGATGTTTACCAGTGTGGCAGTGTGTAAACGTATAACTTAATAAAATTGGAATGGTAAGTAAGTGTGGGGGTTGGTGGTGTGTAGATACGTGTATATAAATTTAAATTTGTATTGGGATGATGACATTTTTCTAGAGCACCTATGGGAACTTTTTAACATTTATGTATTCAACCTGGGGTCGCATGTGGAGAGATGTGACATAAATGAGGTTTGGAATGGTGCAATAAAAACCAATGGCTCATTGGATTCGCTACAAGGGATCGATATAATCGATAAAACTAGATATCAAAACATAGTTTATTTGCCATTGTGGGTAGATTTAATACAGATAATGGCGATAATGCGGTATTACCAATTCATAACATAAATTGTATTCAAATACAAAGTGGTGTTTATTGCATTTTAATAATTGTAAATTTTAGCCAGACGTTTTAAACGCCTATTAAAATATGTAATTAAAATTTTAAATTATTAATGTTGCACATTCCGGTAACGTATATTGCATCATTTCGGATGGACTATCTATGGTTATTACATTTTTATAGCACAGTTTTTCAAAACTTATTTCCATAATCACATTTTTTAACGTTCATATATTAGTTTGAAATAATATCATCCAAGCTTAATTTTTAATTCTTTCCATACACACTGGTACATTCCTTTAAAACAAACATTGTACAAAATGAAAATGTAAACCTTGCACGTTTTACATAATATAACGAATGTTAAGCACTTTTCTGCATTTTCATCTGGCGAGAACCATCGGTATCGCAACACGAGCACACAGAAGCGAGAATTATGTTATAGCCAACAAATTATTGGGATCTTTCATTCTATTATAATAAAACGTTAATTCTCTTGGAAGCTTCTCTTATAAGTTAAACTTTCACGGCTAATTAATTTCCGTAACACGTTTTTTTTTGTACTAATCTTCTTTAATGACATCGGTTCTGTCCTGTCTCAAATAGCAACTTGAAATTATCCAACAAACGGCAGGTGTTAATAGGGAACAATGGAAACCATTTTAAACTTCCATTTCTAACGTTACTACACCAAGATATCTGTTCGCTCAGGTTAAAGTTATAGTTATCTCTAAACTTCCACCGCAGTTTAAAAATTTAAAATAGCCTTTGGTCAAAGCGAAAATCGCACGATAACACAAATTGAAATTGCTACAAGTAACATTTAAAATAATTAAGGGCAATCAAATTTTTATTTGTCCAAATTAACATTTCCCAACGTGGAGATATTTAATGTTTGATGAGAAAATTAACGACGTTTAAATACATGAAATTTTAATTAATTATAGGGAACTTCCATTAATTTTCATTCATATTGTGACAATAAATTTTTGATGTTTAATATAAATATTCAAAATAACTTATAAAGTAAATATGCAAATCCTTCAAAGCAGTATAGAATGAAGATGTGAAAAGCATTTCCATATAGAAGCTTCACGCTTCAGTTTCCAAAGCTTATATAAAGCTGTAAATTTATTAGTTAGATAATCCTGTTCAAGTACTAACTTTAAGCTGGATTAACACTCTATTTTACTGTGAGATGTCATTACAGGTTTTAGTAATATCATTTCTTTATTCGTTATTCCCAAAATTTTATTAGCGACAGTTTGCAAACTTTATAATCCCCAAAAGTCCTAAAAGTGTGACAAACAAAGGAGGCTATCGCTGCAATTCTTTGCGACCTTATTCCTAGGTGTGCATTTTATTTTGTTACACTTAAATGCGCTGACAACACATTTATGTATGCTTTGCTAGACCAATTTGATTTTTCGTTTGTGAACATTCGACCTGTCTTCCATTGAATGTAAAGAAAAATTAACAGGAAAGAGTTTTTTTATATTTGTAACGTAAATAAAAAGATGTAGTAACTAATAATGAAAAGACAAAACGTGCGCAATTGCCTACTGTACGACGATTTGTTGTAGCACCTTATTATTTCTTCCTATACAACCAATATAAGAATTCCCTCACGGGCAACAATGATGTTCCTCATAACGCGTCTCTAATCCCCACGTGCTTGCGGCATCATGAAACGACAGATAAAACTCATATGAATGGCGAACAGTCGAGAACAAATATTACAAGTCGCATGAGTTGAGTTCCTTACGTGCAAGGAATAGGCGGGATGGGACAAGATGGAAAGCGCAATTCCAGTTTGCCATTAACCTAACTCCAGGCCCGCATAGACGAACATACTAGCATTTCCTTCTCTTTCTCGTTCCCTATACTTCAATTTTTTGTTTTTTCCGCACCAGAGTCGGCACTCGTAAATTTCAAAAAACATATCGGCTGAAATTAAATTAAAAGTTTTCAAAACTACACCGTATGCAAAATGGAGTAAGATAAAACTAAGAATGGGCGAGAAGAATTTTAAATGCAAAGATTACAATAACGATTGGTTCTGAGTCCTGATCTGCGAAAGGGAAACTGCTATCTTGCAGGCACAGACAATATCTTTTGTAGGATAGAGTTTCGCTCCAGTTCCCAATCCCTTCTAGCTTTATCCTCGCGAGTTGGGAATTGCAGTTCTAGCTAAAGGCTTAGCTCGCGGATACACCTCGCTCATACACTTCATTTAACACAGATAACGGCGACCCGGTCCCTGCACGGACGGCAATTGTCACGCAAAATGTTGATCGCAGAGTGCGTGCGAATTTAGTCAACGATAATGAAGAGCAAAACATGCGACTGGGGTCGTTTAGGTTTAGTTTCTGGTTTAATTTTAATGATTTACTTCTATCACCACTATCTAATAGAAAAAGGTTTTCGTTGCCATTGCACATGAAAGCATCAAATATCACGGATCGATTTCACAGTTCTAATAAACTTGCATAATTTAAATAATATGCTGATTTGGATGATTTATAATAAAAGTTGAACAATGTTCGCTGGGTTTATTAAGTTTCTGTTATTTCTAATAATTTTTAATATACATAAAGGGATGAGATAATGTTCATCATCAAACTTGAAGGCGGACACGGTTACTAGATGGACCGGCAGTTATGTGAGGGTTGTATTTGTTCAAGCGATAAAGGGTGATGGACGGGTATGTCCTCACATAACCACATATCCAAAAGGCCAGGGAGAGAGATCGACCGGAACCTAGCATATAATCATATATCGCCGAAGATTGGACGTTGGATTACGCAAGGGGAGCATCGCGCACAATTTGAATTTTAATTTAAAGGGTGAGCATAGCAACTAAATTTGATACTTCACGTTGCAAAACTTCTATAACATTTATTGGATTTACAATTCTCATTTATAGAAATTTACTACTTTCATTTGCAAGAATTTACTATTTTCATTTGCAGAAACTATACATATGTATTACGACTGGTATGCATATTCGTATGAAGACATAATTTACTGTTATTGAGCTATAAATTTTCGCTCTGTTTTAATGTTGTTTTTCTATATACACCAAATCAATTAATTGCTGTAATTATGCATTAGTGCTATAAAATATAAAAACTTGAATAATTAATAGATATTTCGAAAGTTGATATTACAATAAATAAAAATATGAAAAATATAATGTTAATTAATTAAGTGAAAAATATTTTCTTGTTTAATAAATTATTAAAATGGAATCTATTATTTTGCAGTTTTATTAAATTTTGACATTTTTTGACCAAACTTGATTAAATATTTGACCTATCCACATCGAGTTGATGATGCTTATCGAGGCCGAGCTAAGAAATCCCAAAGTTAGTAATTTGATTCGCGCTGTAACTCCGGCAGCGAACACATCAAGCCACATTAACACACACGGTTATTAGTTCAAATTCAAAAATTAACTACTTTAAAATTAAATGATTAATAATTACAAGTGGTCGTTTGAATAAGTTGGAATACATGAATAATAATTAATTAACCATGAGTTTGTGGATAAATATTTTTTGTAACACTTACGAGATTTTTGAAGTGTCTCTTTGGCTATCCTGACATGTTATTGCTCTTTTTTTGCTAATTCTGTGACATATGTAAAGGGCGTAACAGCAGGTAAAGGGAGCTATTGGTACCTCAGCATAAAATTACTTATTTAAATATTACTATATTAATAAAAGAATAAGTTTTGAGATTAATCGTTGCAGTTGAATTGAGATGTGTAATGATTAAAATTAAACAATAGAAATATTTTTATGTTTACCTAGCAAATGAAAATATTTACTTAAAAAGTTAAAAAAGTTTATTTCTAGTTTTCCTAAAATTTTCAAAGATTACACTAGATTTTCTCAGCTATTTCCTCGATGCTATATTTAAAATCAGAATAAAAATAAATAGAAAATGATTTACTTTTAGCTGTAGGTAATAAAATTCAATAAGTACAATTTCATTACGATAATTAAAATAATATTTTATCACGGTAAAACATTTACGTCGTATCGGTAGGCACAGATTACCAATCTGTAAAATTATCACTGTGTATGTACGATTATATTATTGATACTTAAATTTATTTGAAATTACGAAAATGATATTAATTTTGTATGTTGTGATAGTTTAAAATACCACATTTTGTCGGCACTACTTATAATTTGTAATTTAAATTACAGTGACACATATTAGATTTGCTAATATAATTTCAAATTTAGAATTATTGCAACTTTCAACCGCATTTGATAAGTTGCAGGAGGCAGAGATAAACCGACAGATGGTGTAGACTTTGCGTGCTGTTATAGACGCAAATTAGTAAGCTACAGTCAATAATTAATTTTGATATTTTTTTATATTTTAGAAATAGGAGAATATGAAGGAGAGGTTAAAACTTAATAAAAGAATTGAGAGTATTAATGCGGCCTACAGGCCGCATATTCAAAATTAGAAGATCCGACCTCTTTTTATATATATAAATGTGTTTTTGTTTGTTGTTTATATAAATAATTACCTATATATTGTAACAAAATTTTGAATTTTGTTAGATTCTTTTGACTACACCTCGTATTTGCATTTTTAATGATAGGATATTTATTATATCGGATATATATTATTTAGAGAGAAGAAAAAAGAGAGGTGCGAGGAAGATTAGAACGAGAGCCAGATTTTCGTGAATGCAAAAATGGGGTCTTTACCTTCGATTTTGGGTAGTTATCGGTGATTGTGTAGTGAGAATTACTAGGGTTACCACCGCTTCTTCTTGCGGATTTACGCCAATTTCAAGGAAATTGTGTTCTTTTGATTTTTTTTCGTCATTGGATTTCTTGAACACCTGAAAGATCGAGCGATAGCGACCACTCAACAGCAGCAATAAGATAAGTTTTTTTACCTTATTACTTCTTTTCGTTTCTTTCAACACCGATATATATTTTTGATAATCGTCAGCTGCGTTCGTCGATATAGCCGACGCTCGCATCGAATATTTTTTTGAGTTTTTGATCTAGTTTTGAGCTCAAGCACCGTTTTAAATATTCCAAAGAAGTCTTCAGTACCAGTTGTTCGGTGAGTGCTTACAGCGTCGGTTGTTGTGAACGTCTCTTCCAAATTTCCATAAGTACCTATTTTTTTCGTTATGAGAGAGAGTGCAAACTTGTTGCATTTACGCTGGATTCATCCCTAGCTTCCGCAAAGAAAAAAGCTAGTTTTTTCCACCTTGTGTATCCTCACCAAATAAAAGGTTGGAAATTTCGATTTTCAACCGTGTGAGAAGAAAGAAATTGCTAGACCTTCTCTAAAAAGTCCCAGCCATCCATTTTTTTTTTTTCATAATATAAATATTCAGATTTCAGAAGTTACACGCAACCCTACACTGTAATTACAATTTAATTATGATTGTCGTTATGTTTCTCTAGACTCTGATGAAGTTACACGTAATCATAACTTCACTGTTTTGAGGCTTAGAGTGACTAAATTACATATTACTATAAAATAGAATTAAAATAAAAACGATTAAAAAATTGATTCATCCATAAAATACATTTTTTGACTAAATTCAATTTATTAATTTCTTATTTCAAGTGGCGATATAGAACAGAAATAACTGAAATTACCTAATAATATGGATTTTTTAGTGTTAAAGATTAAGTAGAATTTTAAAGAACAAACAATTATCTACAAACTAGAACGCCACTCTTTATTGTTTAAATTTAAAAGATTTTGTGTTATGATTTAAATTAATTAAAAAATTTTTGAAAATTGGAAGTTTTATTATTTCAATTAAAATAAATAAATTTATTTTAATTTACAGTTTTTACATATAATTTTAGATTGTATGTATATGTTACGGAAAAAGTACGTAGGTGGAAAATGTATACATTTACCGGTAAATGTGTACATATTCCACGGAAGTTGACAGGAGTGCGTTGAGTAATTTCAAAAACATAGTTATTCTTACAATTACCGGTAAATGTACACATGTGAAATAGTGCTTTGGTAAAAGTAAATCGATGAGTACAGGATAATGTGAATATAAATAAATTAACTAACGTACCTTTTAATGTTATAATATTTTTAAATAAATAACTTGATGAATTTGAAATGCCACAGCAACAATCCGTGATGCAATAAAACTTAATTTAATTATTATGCTGGTTTTAGTTTATAATTTAGTTTAATAAAATTTTTTCAAATTTTTTCATTCAATTTTTTTCAAATTTTAATTTACTTAAAAAAATATTTAAGTGAGTATTGTGGAGTTATAAATTTATTATAGCACACTGAGTTTATAACACTTACGTAATTAGTGAAAGGGAAGGGGTTAGACTTGCGTGACGATAAAAAGAGTAGGATTTTAAAATTATAATGTTACATGGTTAATTTTTCAAATTTTATTTATATTTAGAATTTAAAATATTTTCGAAACTAAATATTTTGAAATATGAATTTTGGAAGTTATTGCTTTAAATACCTATAATATTATTTTGTATAGTTAGTATTTTATTGTTTTTTTTTGAGTTTCACTTAATAGTAAATAATATTAAATAATAAAAAAAAAAAATAAACTTTTCCCAACATCGCTTGGTATATGTGCAGATATTCCTATTTCTATTGGGAAAAGTATATTGTATGTATACATAGGCGCCAGCATAAGTGCACATTTATACCGGTAAAAGTGCACATTTTCCGGTATACGTGCTTTTTCCGTAACATATGTATATACAAACTGGTCTAAGCTTTCATCAGTGTATTCCGTCAACAATTAAAAATTTCAAAAATTTAATAATTTGTAATACATACTATAACAATAATCATAAAATCACAACTACTTTCGAAATTAGTTTGTATTCGAAAGAGATTCTACTAAAAATTTCATAATTTTAGATTGTATTTCAATTGATTCACAATCAATATAATTAGTTGTTTCATTAATGGTTAAAATACAAATATGAACCCAAAAAGATTAATTTAGCCAAAATCATTTATTAAACAATCAAATTAATTCTACATTATAAAATAAGTTGGAATCTTTCACATTATATAATTCAAGAATTTTTATTAATTTTAGATTAGCACGATGTTAAATCAAAGAAAATAAAAACCATACAATTATAAATACATGACAATGTATTAAGTTCATTATTATTGAGAGTATACATTAAATTTTATTAATTCATTAAATTTTAATAATACATTAAATATGATAATAATTAAATTAAATATGATAATAATTAAATTAAATATTTAAATATTTTATTTAAAGCACAACATTTTCAGTACGAATTATAGTATATTATCAGATGTCTACAGAATATGAAATAAATTGGTACATGTTTAGATATAAAAGATGTAAAAAAAATAAATAAAATGCAGTATACTATTACAACCACTGATATTCTTTTGATTCGTTAGAGTGCATGTTAAAATGTTTATAATAAAAATAATAATTTCTTATGTGGAAGAGGCTATACATCTTCACACGCTACAATAGAGTATTTATAATTAATGTAAATTAAATTCTTATATTTTTATAGCAGAGCTATGTCTTTAGCCTTCATTTCTAGTCTTTGCCATAATATAGAAGACTAATGTTTACTTTTTAATTTATTTTCACATGTACCAGTATGTATCTCTATTGCTATTTGCCTATACCAAAATTAACAATTCGAAATTGTTTTAACTTTGGAATGACTGATAATATTCCAAATCATTCAATAATGCACAGTGGGGGCTGGTATGGGCAGATTGATGAGTCGCTTTCTTTCCAAAACAGAATATTAAATTTTGAAAGCATTATTATCGCAAGCTCTAAATAATATTTTTAATATAGGCTTTATACTCTCTTATTAGAGCAAACTACGAGCTGTTGCAATTCGTAGAAAGAGTAAGAGTGGTTTAAAAATAACTGAACTGATTAGCTTAAATTATTACGTGAATTGTATTGTACAGTCCATGAAGTAGGTGGTTTTTATATACAGATTGTGTAATTTTAGAATACTTTATTATCGTGAAAAATATATATTATTTATTTATTGAACTTAGCAGTAAAAGTATCCAAATTGTAAAAAATACAAATAATATAATATCTGGTTTCAGTTCACAAATTGGATGTGATTGGGACAATTATTACACTAAATGTAAAAATGTAATTAATTATATAAATAATATAATGTCTGTGAATACGTTCAGTGTATCGCCGGTTTGTCATGGGGTTATAAGAGCTGTACGGGGTAATGAATATGTAAATGAATATTAACCTAAACAAATATTTAAATTAAGCAAAAAATACCCGATTTTTAAACGGTAACAAATGAAAAACCTGAAAAAGTATGAAAACAAAATTTTAATTCATATTTTACCAATTTTGGTTTATGGTTTTGTAATCCATATTGCAGTAACATTGCACCAATATTATTTCACATTTTTTGCGTAATGTTGGTAATCGATATTGTAAATTATTAATTGAGCATTGTAATATTGCGTTAATCATTCAATATGAGCACAATATTAACCCAATGTTCATACAATATTATGTATTACATGGGTAGTCTCCCGGTTTTACCTCAGTGTTACAGCCAAGCTGTATTTTTTACATTTTATCGACGAGCAATTTTCGCGAATCAATAATTAAATTTTATCGCTATGTACTATATACCATATAATATGTAATTCATTTTTTTTCATAACAGATGTTAAAGAACAAGGATATAAGTAATCCTTATTACAATAAAATGCACTAAAACGTAAAATTCATTAATTTTATTCGATCTTAAACAAAAAACCGTAGCCAATCAAAAATTGTGTTTTAAAATTTACTAAAATTTTATAATAATGAAATATTATAGTGCTATAAACCTACACCTAACAAAGAAAGCACAAAAATTCGGCCATGACTTTTGTAAGTTTAATATTTGAACGCGATAGGGATGAACTATTGTTTGGATTGGTGTAATAAATCTTCAAAGTTAAAAGGATGTGATGGATTCTCTCCCAAAAACCATTTTTAGCCAGTTACCTGGAATTGCGTACATTATTTCTTATGGTCGTTTAATATTTTAGCAAAAAATTATGATTTAAAATTAATTTATGATGCTGCATTAAGTTACCTCATTTTATACAAGCCGCAATATAATGACCGACTAACAAACTAAATCTTGAAGAATACTTCGCGTTTTTATAATTACTACAAAAAATGTGTGCTCATACGTGAGTGGTAGGTAAAGAAAAACGTTTATGTTTACCATAGCAATAAAACTCTACCACCGTAATAAAATCTTTTCGCTACCGAATCCACTTGTGTACAAGTAGTGCTATAGATATTAAAAATTACGACCACTAAAACTAATTTTGCGTAATAAAATACATGTTATAGTGGCTTACGATGTAAAACATCACGCCTTCTGTCTTTTAAAAATGTGTCAACAGCAATCAATTTTACGACAGATAGTTATTAATAGTTACGACTATTTTACGATCAGTAAAAGTCAGGGTTTTGTTGATGATCGTTTATGGGTACCGCTTTTAGTACTATTTGCTTTATGTCCCTTAAAATTTCATCTATGGCCATATAGATACAAAACTTCATACACATATCGCCCACTTTATATTACCAATAAAATGCTTAAGCCCATACTGATTTTCAATCTCTCAGCTTTGATAGAAATAACCGAATAATCTAAAGCACTTAAATATATTATACTATAAATAATTTTAATTATTTTATTTTCCGAGTCTATCGTTCTCTTCCACATATTTCGGAAAGCAATTCTTTAAAAGTTTTCCGAACGAACAATTTAATGTCAAGTTTTAAAAAATGAAAAAAGTTTAAAAAGCGATATACAATAAAAAAAAGTTCAGTTTTGTAAATATTAGCGTTTCTTTCAGTGGAAGCGTAAAGTTTATTTTATTTATGTGAGAATAATAAATGCAGACGATTTGTTTGTCAAGTCGCAAATAAAATCTCAGACTATGAACTGGAAACTGTATGGGGAAATGGTTTATCGTTTTGTTTTCGTTTCTCGTTGCAGTTTGCGCAAGTCGTCGGGCGCCTGGAAAAACTGAGAAAAGCATCATATAATACCCGAGTTACGAATATTTTCCGTAAACGAGCAAGTAAGCTCATTTTGTCAGACAGTTATATGTGTGAGTTAAGGCATTTCTTTTCGTTTTATCCTGCCGCTTATCTTGCCACTAAATTTCTGATTTTAATGGAATTTCGCAGCAGTTCAGAAAGCGGTACCCGCTATGTATACGCGCCAAAAGCTATACTTAAGTTTTATGTTGCCTTTTTAAATTAGGTCTATTGTTATAGACCGTTTAAAGCAATCTTGGGCGTCTGGAGAATATTACGCATTTGCGATGGATTATACTTTAAATGAGCTGAGGGGAAAATTTAATATTAGTTTTTCCAAGACTAACGATCACCATAAATTTCCTTCTTTAAATTCAAAAAAACAAACTCTTCCACTTCTCTCCACGTCTTAGTTACCTACGGCTCTCACCGTTTATTTACCTGTTACTAATCAATATAGAAAAAAATTCGAAAAAATATTGTACAACATGACAGCTTTACGAAATGAACATGTTCGGAAAAGATAATGGTCGTATATATTTTATAAGGAATGAAGTTATCCCCCACTTTATTAGAAAACCTGCAGCATACAACACTAAATAAGACGGCGAAATAAAAGAGAAGTTTCGAAATGATGGACGGTAGTTTCAAGGTTGGAATTTTTGTTTGTCGACCCTCCTTAAATGACGAATGACCTAGTCGGACACGCTAACAAAGCTCGAGATGAAGATATCTAACAACTAAAATTATACACCGTAAGTCAAGAGGAGGTCCTTAGTTTTGTTTACAAAAAACTGGTTTGATAGATTAACGTTTCTATTAAGAATTTTTTAAAAGGTATTTTCTATACAACCATGGGAATAAAATATTCTGACCTGGTTTTATTAAAACGCTTGATATAATTTCGTCTATTATAACTTCCACCTAGGTACAACGCCATTTTTAAGAAACTTTTTTATACGAAATTACGCGTGTTACTTTTTGTTGGTAGGGTTATGCTTACAATAATCCAAAAGAAATAATGTAAAACCACTCTCAATGCTCAATGGTATTCTCACGCGAATCATTATTTAAATTATTCTTTGGATACACCATTATATAATGTACCCATATTGTAAAGATGAACGACTTATTTATTACGAACTCGTAAGTTATTTTACGTCTTCTTCTGTTAAGTGGTTAAATTGTATCGCATGAATCACGCGGAAGGGAATATAACCGTAACCATGACAAATTTTTATAGGTACTTGATATGTACCTAACATTCTATTACATTCCATATTAATGCGGTTAAGATAAAAATGTAGTTATAAATATTTTATGATCGTCGTCGGTAAGAATAAATTAAAATAAAACTCGAGTACTTATTTACGTTTTTGTTTGTAGGAAAAATGAAGGTGGTGAAGATGTGAGATAGCTGATATAAAAATAAAAGTACTAAGAAAACCGAAGCTGTAGAGATAGCTCGTTGTAGAAGCGACCATACGTCACTGTCCGAAAAGTCGTTAAGAAAACAGGAACAATATCTCGAGCCAGAGCGATGCATCGCCAGGGATTCCGTGGTAATGGGAATTCTGGAAATAAGAAGAATGCGTATCTAGGTCCTAAAGTATCCGCGGCCACATCCTGCAACTCGCGGATTGGAGGAAAGTTTCCTGTTACCAAGGCAACAAGGAGGAACACGCGGAATCCTTCAGCTGCACCAAACTGATTCATTGCCACCTTGAGATGTTTTAATGTTACTTTTATTTAAATTAATGATTTCAAGTAGTTGCCCTATCTTAGTAGATAATCCAATTGATTTTTTAAAAGCGGCAGCAGTTTGAATACAAAATTATATTTTGTTAACAAGTTTATGCCTTATTTATATGCCTTTTAATTGCCTCTTTTCAAACTTTTCGTACAATTTAAATTAACACAAAGGAATTACTTATTTGGCTGCTTTCTGAATAAATTTGTAATATATCAAAATCAAACAAAAGCACTTACATAAGAGTCGTTGAATTTTTCCAACATCAAAATTCAATTGTAATAAGGAAGATGGACGTTTCTATTGTTAACTATCATTTCGTTAACTTTTTATATCACAAAATCCACAGCGTTTACATTGAAAATGTCCACAAATGAGTTTGAAAACCACCAAAGAACAAAGTTTCTATTTCAATATTCACATTATTGTATGAGTAAATCAGTAGTTGCTCTTATATAATTTAAACAACCAATTAACACATTATTGAGTAATTGCATTAATTAATTTAAAAAAATTCCGGGAGTTCAAACCGACGCGGCGTTGATTTATTTTTCCATTATTTTGAGTTTTCAAACAGTCACAATAATGCAAATAATAATAAATTACTAACATAAATTATTATAATATCGAAATGTATGCTTGTCCTCCGGAAATTTAAGCCAACAGCCACTGTTAAAAATGAAAATTTGATCTAATGAATGGCTCGACTAAATAATTAATTACAGCAGTAGTAAATAATAATTACATTAATTTATTACAGTAAATGCTTTTAATAATAATTGTAGTCACTAGTTGTTAGAATTAAATACCATTACAGTCATATTCCAAACGACTGGCTAATTTAAATCATCAAAATATATTATAATAATAATGATTAATTTTCACCGCAGCTCAACAACCAATAGAAGTCCACAGTAGTGGAATTCAAATCGTGAACTTCAATAAAAAATTATGAAAAAGGATACGTCGTGGATTTAAAATGAATGGTAACGTTATGGACTCGATTCAAAAATCATTATGAATTATATGTATTTTCCGTTCATTAACCTAAATATTAAATGAAACAAATGAGGTATAAAATGTTGCAATAAAATGAATATAAAGATAATAAATAGCTATGTTGTAAATATTAGTTTAAATAATATTTGTTAAATATTAGTTTGTTAATTAGAAAATGTTACTTCATAAATTATTTTCAAATTTTTAATTTGCATAGTTTGCAATTTTAAAAATTTGTTGCGCTAATTTTATAATTTGTATACTAGGATACTTTCCGAATTTTTAATTTTGTCTGTTTAAATTTTTTTTTTTTTAATTTATGATTGGGTTTTACCTTTTAGACAAATAGTGTTGAAATTGAATGTTCAGCCGGCGGATTGAAAACTGTTACCTATTAACATTATTATTATTATTTTGTAACTACATATTAAAATACCTAGATATACTTAAGTAAGCATATTAGATATACATATAGCAAATATACAGATAAACTTTAATTTAAAATCTTGTTAAAGAAAACTATCGAGAAGTTTCCTTCTCTTGTGAAAGAATTTGAGTGGATAAATCAATAAGCACAAGTTGAAAGAACCGTAATAATCACGAATGTGCAGTTCATTCACATATTTTCTACTTCTATTAAGTAAATAGAATCGATAATAAATTAACGTTAAAATTTTAAAACTTCAACAATTTTTAAAGCAAAGCTGCTTACTTTAAAGATTACTTCAAACTATTAAGTATCAGCGAGCAATTTCCCAGTTTAGAATAGAAAATATTATGTACCTAGTTAAAATAATTTAAATTTTAAATAGTGCGCTAGTTAAAAGTTTTAATGAAATTTTTTTAACTTGCTCATACTTTTATATTGGATATATGAATATCCGTGTCTACCTATAGCATGCACCTGATAATTCTTATTAATTATTGTTTGATATTGAGTAAAATATTTTTTATATTTTATAATATTATAGTAAAATTTTATTATACCTGAAAACAAATTTCTAGATATTTGTGTATTTTAGGGTAGGCAACCTTGTTAACTCTATTTAAATATAATGATTTTTTTTTGTATTTTATAGTACTATAGTTTTTAAAAATATTTTCTAGTTTTTGCAATTAATTGTTAAATTAATTTTTAATTTTAGAATAGGATTATGTTATATTAGAATATTATTTTAAATTATATTAAATAATTTAGTACATTATGTATTATATTATAGAATAATTTTATTTTAATATAGCTTGTGCACAGACAAGATATCTATTGACAATTTATTAAAGAAAAGGAAATCAACACTTGTGTAAATTAAGGGTAAAATTAAACTACACATATTATATTATAAAAATCGTTAAAACATTAAATATTAACAATAAATATTTGATTTGAGGGAGAGGGGCTTATTACCCCCATGACACAACAATTTCAAAATTGTTATAGGAGCAATAAATGTGATTCGGTAAAAATACCTATAACATAATAATTACCTAGTTATATTGAGATGTGATCAACATCTCAATTTTTACATAAAAATGCAGATTTTATAAATTTACTTCCAAATATTCTCCATAAAATTTATTTGTGTATTTGTCACATTTGTAATAATATAAACCTTTATAAAATAGTTAATAAACTAATTAAATGAGGATAATAATACTTTAATTTTATATAATTAAATTCAATAATCTTAAGATTGAACAAGTTAATTAAACAATTTTTAATAATGTTTTTTTTTTATTAAGCTTTCAACGTAAGGGAACGTTTTCATCAGAGTATATTAAAAATTATATTTAAAAAAATATATTTAACTGTATTAAAAATATTCTGATGAAAACGTACACCTACGTTGAAAGCTTAATAAAAAAACATTATTAAAAATTGTTTAATTAACTTGTTCAATCTAAGATTATTGAATTTAATTATATATCACAAGTTAAAAAATTAATTTATTAATTTTATATAATACCTATGACTAAAATATATTAAAAGATTTTCATTTTATAACATATGCACGCCAATAATCGTCAATGCAAAATGAAAATTACAAAAAATAATTTTTTATATCTGTCAAAATAAATTTATTTTAGCCAAACTCTAATGTTATAATTAAATTAAAAACTCCAAATTAACCAATATTTTTCTTAAAAACAAAATTCTACATTTCGATCAGGCTAAGATGGTCTTAATAAAAACATTCACGTTTAGTCGATTTTAAATATATACTACTAAATATAATAATTTTTCACGTATCCTCTAGTTTGTAAAAAAAAGTTGGTTTACATAAATCAGTAAACCAGTTTCACTTGCCTAAGTGAGTTCTTTCAAAAAGTCTATTTAAGATTTCCTAACAATACAGGTGCAAAGATGCATATTAATCTAATTTGTAATACATTGAGCTATAATTAATGCATGTCATAAAAACTAATTTAATAATTAGAAAATCTGACAAATGAAATTAAGGGGGATTTCTGTTCCAGTTTTATTTTTCGTCAATTGGTAAGTATGTTTTAGTTATGCTGTCTTTAGACCGCACAATCTGGAAAACCTGGCTAAATAATAAATATTTAAACTACTATTTAAAACTATATTTAAAATATTTATTGAAGATCAAAATGCACCATCTATCGCTAACAACTAACAGTAAATTGGGAACCAAAAACGGTTTTTGCTTTAGCTTTTTTCTACTAAGTGGTTATATCCTGAAGTACCTACTTTTTTATGTAACATAATTTTTTTACATAACATGAAGATTTTATAATAATAAAATTTCAGATTTCTAATCAATTTTAATTATTATGTTATTTTAAAAATTTATGTTGATTGATATTAATACCTTTTTTATAAAATTAATTTTTACATGTTATATGTAATAGAATTTAATTCATAACTTACATAATATGAATAAAATTCTATTTCAATTTCATTAAATAAGTTTAAAATGAACAAGTTAAATAAACGTTAAATTATGAATTATTTATTTAATATAATTATTTATCACAAATTAATAATTAATATATTTAAATATTACAATTTCATATAACATGTAAAAATTAATTTTATAAAAAAATATTATCACATGTTAAACCTTAACCATCTAATATTTATACCATGTAAGTTGTCAAAAGTTTTCTGATGCTATTTGTCCCCGTTTGCAATGTTATAGCCATTTGCAACACCTACAGTTACAATTTACGCTTTCGTTAAATATTATTCCAACCAATAAGGAAACATCAAATTAATTTAAAAAACACTTATATTTTAAATGTAGTATACTCGTTTGCACCAGTTACGATTAAGAATGTTAAGCATCCCGCAAATCATTAAGCGCCACTAATTTCTATTATCCCACTAAATTAAGTGTCTCTTAACTTCTTACGTAATACTTAATTTTAATTCTCAGATATTGACTGATTAAACTGTCGCTTAACTTAAAAATACGAATACCGGTGAATAAAGTTTGTATTTATTCTTTATATAATTTATTATTTGTGAAACGAGGTTGGTATAAAAAATAAGGTTTTTTAAAAACGGTTGGTATAACTAAGTACATAATATTATATTTTCTAAATATTTAATCAATTTATTCATAAAATATCACTAAAGTTATTAAACAAATGCGGTTTTGCTAAATTTATCGAAAACTTAAGTAAACCATTGCTTAAAAATAATTAATGACCGCTTAGATAAGTGTCACATTTCAGTAAATGTGGTACAAACGGGTACTAAACTTATTATTTAAGCTTACCTTAAAGATTATTTTAACTAACAAGAAAACAGAATAAATGACACTATCAATTAGTGCTCGTTTGCACCACCTACACTTAAAGGTGTTAAGCGGCTCTTAAATCGTTAAGTCTTACTAATTTCCATCGCACTACTGAATTAAGTGTACCTTAACTTCTTACGGAACACCTACATTTAAGCGTAAGAATATGATCACTTAACCTCAAATGACGAAAGTTTGTAAATAATGTTAAAAATTTAATTCGTGGGTTAGTATAATACACCCATGTATGATATTTTCTCGATGTTCTCAATATTTAAGTGATTTATTTTTACAATGATTCATAAAATGACACATATTAAGTACATATATTGAAACAATGCAGAATTTTTCATAAAAATTATAAAGCACCTTTTTATAGGGCTGTATTATATTTTGATGATCTTTCATTTTATAATTTAGTACATAGATTAAAGTAGATAAAGCAAAAAAATGAACTTATTTACATTGACAAACACGGCAATAAATTAAAATCTGATGGAAATATTTTTTATAAAGGCACTTGAACAAAGAAAATTTTAAAAACAATATTTCGTCTGCCCTTCATAATTTTTGGTGATCTCAAATAAATGAATTTTATAAGATTTTGCAACTCCAAAATTCTGAAACTTATTCAAATTTGTATAGGTTTTCTATTGAGTTTAAATCTGAATTAGCTATGGTAAAACTTTAATATTCTTGCTTTGGAATTAGATTTTGGTGGCGTTTGAATTACTCTTCTAATAGATGCAGTACAATTTAGCAAAGCATTATCTAATAATTCAATGTATATTTTGGGACACATTCTTGTTAAAATATAGCTTGAACGAAACGTTCTGTTCCATGCAAAAACACCCCAAATCATAACCGTGCCACAATCAAAGTTTAATTTCTTCTTATTGCTAAAAATGGTGTTTTACGGTTCAACAAAAATAATATCTTGCAAAATTTTATCTTGATTACTTGCAGTGAAGTCTAACTGATTGCTTTTTTAGCTTTTTTGACTTACATATTTAAATTTGGTTGTATTCTAACCTGGTAGTTGGAATATTAAGTTCTGCCTTAATTTGAATGAATGTAACGTCTCCATTTTTAGCTAACTGAATAATTTGATTTTTCAGTTTTCGCCCACCTCTTCTTTGTTTTCCATCAAACTCGAAAGAAAATTTTGAAATGAGTTATTGATTTAATAGTTCTAAATATTGAATACTCTGCATATAATGTTTTTTTATATTATTTTGATGATAATGAACAATAAAATTAATATCATACCTAACGTTTCTTTATAATTATTTCCGTCTATTTCGTACTAAGATTACTAACTATGGTAGCCAAACAATGAAAAATACAATTACACCCGTTTTTTTATAAGTATCACATTTTAGAAAAAATTCTACCGCTCAAATAACAACCAACAAATTCTGTGCATAAAGTGAACGAATCATTAATTTTTTTTATTAACTTTTATAAATATTTTTGTTACTGTGTAATCTAAGGTAATTATTCATTGACTTCTTAATATCCTATACAATAGGATATAACTATATGTCAACGGTTGAAATACAATGAATCGTTACGTACATGTTGTATTTTGCAAAATATCACTCGATTACTAATATTCTTTGTTCTAAATTATATATTGTCGTGTTACGAAATGGTTTAACCGCCCCTGATGCTTTGTTTATATTTTTTGTAATGTTTTTAAATTTAAATTTTGTAGTGGTAAAATTTTGGAAATGCAAGGTTGGCAGAAAGGTTAGGAAAATTGGGGCTTTTTGCCAACATAAATTCTGAATTCTGAAACCATTCTATAAAGGCTGATTGTCCAGCAGTAGACTATGAAGAGGCTGATAGAGAGTATTGTTTTACCAATGGTGGTTGTGTGCCAATTTAAATGATACATTATATCAATATCGTTCCTGAAATTTTTTTTTAATGTGCAGTGCATATTTAAACTCATCTAATAATCCAACAATCACACTTATACTAGTACATTTATCATAAAATTTATGAAAAGAGCATTTAAAAAATTATTACTATAGAATGTAGTTGACAATAATTATCATAAAATCACATAAGTGATTAAGTGACTTCGTAACTCTTTTCAAAAAAGCAAATGTTTCTTCTAATTTTTTATCCAAAACTATTATTATGTTAAAATAATCAAACTTAACAAAATGTTAAAATAATAAAATTTTTTAACTATATTAAGTAAATAATACATACTACAAAAAACATAATATTTAACGAAACCAGAATAACAATAATTCACAGGGTGGAACTTAGAATATTTAAATAAACAAGAAAATAGAATTCTGAAAAAATTACGCTATAGAAATGGTAAAAATTACTTAAAAATAAACAACCTGTAACATAATATAAAGACCTTTATTTCACGATTATTTCTGATCATCAGTCATGTATAACAGTAAAAATAACAAGAAGTGAGAGCAAATATACCAAAAAATTGAAAAATTTTTATAAAAATTAAAAGATCAAGAAATTAACCAAACTTGAAATATTGCGTTTACCAAATAATCAAACTAAACGATGCCATGTGTCTAAATAAATTTTTTTTTTAATTTCATATAAAAAATATGTACCTTCCGTCATTTACTCAAGCACCGGAAGCAGAAAATTGCCAATAGTGCAGAAGACGTTCGACTTCGACACAACATCATAAATTCATATCTGAGATTCTCAGTAGCTTTAAAATTATTTGTGTCTTAATTTAGATAACACATTAAGCTGTAAGTTTTTTTTATATTCATAGATACATCACTCAATCATCGGCCAAATCTGCCGAATTTACCTAAATGTATAAATGGTTTCTCTGTAAATTATTGAATATTTATTAATTATTATTACTAAAACTTTTCAGACTAAAAACACAAAAACATTTGCATCCATCAGTATCACTAGTTACTACTTCAAAATTTAATGTAGGTAAACATTACAAAAAATGTAAATTAGATTAGGTTCGATAATCAAATTTCAATAAATTTATTCATACCTCAATAAAATTACTTATATGCTATTCAAAATGGTGATCTTGACAGCGGTCCGAAATTTAAGTTTGTAACTTGCCGACTAAGTTGGTTGTTAGAATCTCATTATTTTTACTAATAAATAAGTAAGATATGTCAAGGCGGGGCTGGAAACAACTAAAAAACCTACATTATGTGTTCTTTGAAAAATCCTAATAATAAGTTAAATTTTTAACTGCTTTTCAACTTTTAATTATCTACCCACCTAAACACTGGATAAGGTATGTAAAAATAAAATTATTTGGGGTAAAACAAAACTTAACTAGAATTTATGTCGTTTAAGGAATTTAACATTGTTCAGTCGAAGGAACTACATCCATACTATATAATTATACAACATTTGGTTAGCGCAAAGATCCGACAAATTTTACATCAAAATTTATTAATGTTTTTTGTATCTTAAAAATAATTAACGTTTTTATTCAAAGAAAATGTGTTTACTTTTTTTAATTCTGCAAGCACATTTCATATCCTTCCACAATAAATCAATCAAGTATTTCAATGTGTACATAGTATTGCCATCTATTAGAAACACATCAAATTACATGTGAAGAAATAGAAAGTTACTTTGTGATAAACCTTAATTGCAGGGGCGGTTCTACCATAGGAACTGCAGAGCTGCAGAACCGCCAAATATCAGAATGAAATGTACCAAATTAATTATTACTTATTAGTATAACCACCATATTTTAAATTATTTCAATAATTGAAGACTAATCAATTTTGGTTTCAAAGCGCGCTTCTTATGTTGCCTTGAGTTATAAGTACTTTTATCAGTCAGTCAAATAAGTACTGTAATAATTAATACAAGTCCGTTACGCTTTCGAAATCACTGTTTAACTTCGATGTGCTGGAAATGATTCTGAACAAGAAATGACGCTTGCTATCGGGTGGAATCGTATCCATACCAGTATACATCGTGGTGTTAGGACAATCCTAACACCACGGTATACACTACAAATTGAGCTGCATCTTATGCAGAATTACATGCCGTATTTTTGTAATATAATTTAAAATTTGACTTATGAAAACAACTAGTAAGTTAATTTTTGTTCATTGATTGTTCAACAACATGGTTAAACAATAAAATGCAATAGTTTAATACTCGTAATATAGCGTAATTTGAAAATTTAGTACAAATTTTAATTTTACCAAGTTTCTTATAAATACTATTATCAAAATAGAAGTAAAATTATTTTTTGGCAGATCCTATATTAGAAACTCAAAATGAAATTACGTTTAATTATTAATATCAATAAAATTAAAATTATGTAGGTTTTTTCTACAATAATAATGTTTATTATTAAACTCGCAGATTACAAGATATAGGAACAACCCACCAAATGTACAACCGTTCTGCTCATATTTCAGCTCTGGTTTTACGAACATATACGATTTTATTTTAAACACATCTTGCGTTATGAACTTTAATTGAAATTATGAATATCGAAGATAGTATCTTATACCTACTAGTACATAAAATAAATGCTTATGAATATTAAATGAAGAAAAAATAAAATGAAATATTACTAATATTTTTAACACAACTTCTCTCATAAGCTGTACTTAATAAAATTTTTTCAAAAATTAGTTAGGATTCCAATTTATTGTAAAAATGTAAAATCATATAAAGTAATACATTCTAGATAAGTGTTGTACGTTTAATATTTAAAAATGTGCAATAAGTAAATTTATTTTTTGAGATTGCCATTTTCTGATATCTTGCCATTTTTATAATGCAGAACACCCAAGAATATTTTTCACGAGCCGCCACTGCTTAATTGCTAACTAAATTTATGTATAATCTTAGAAAAACATCCAGTAGTCGAAGTGTGAAGATAAAATTTATAAAAAATTATAATAAAATTGTCGGAATCGAAAAATTATTCAAATTTAAAATTTCTTATCTTGTAGTACAATTTTATTGGGTTTTTCTTTTATTGTATTATTGTATTATTCCGCATCATATTACACCACATGAAAGTACATAACATTTTATGAGTACTAGACAGAAGTATACAATAATAAGCGGTACATGTTGTATCTATACAGTGTGTAATTTGTTTGCAGGTCACAAAATACACATTATTTAATTTATCAAAAAACAAGAACGTACGATAACGATGTAACATAGCTAGCTATATGATAGCTTTTAAAATCGTTTTTTATTTATACTACATTATAACTAAATAATACTACAATTAAAAGCAGGTTTTCGAAATTTTTATCCTGCAGTTTACTCAATTAACAATTCACTAAATTCTTTTTCACACACCTAATTAAATATAGAAGAGTGGGCTAACCAGCTCTAATATCTATACCATATGTAATTTTTCGAGAATTGTAAGGTATTCTCGTGCCTCGTACTTAATTAATAATTGTTATTTAATTTGATTGACTACAATTAAGTATTAACTAATACTAATTGATAGAAAATAACTTAAAAAAGTTTTAGAATTTTTTAAGTATTTTTGTGGTATTTAGTAGTATGTGATGTTAAAATAATCAAACCTAACAAATGTTAAAATAATAAATTTTAACTGTTAAGTAAAGAATACATACTACACAGAAACATAATATTTAAAGAACACTAAAATGACAATAATTCACATTTAACAGGGTTGAACTAGAATATTTGAATAAACAAGAAATAGAATTCTAAAAAAATTACGCTATAGAAATGATAAAAATTACTTTAAAAAAATTAAAAACTCTGTAACAAAATATAAAGGCCTCTATTTCACGATTATTTTCGATCATCAGTCATGTATAACAGTAAAAATAAGAAGAAGTGAGAGCAAATATACAAAACAAAATTGAAAAAATTTAAAATTAAAAAATTTAAAAATTCAAGAAATTAAAATAATGATGTACTTGCCAAACTAAAAGACGTCACGTGTAGTACTAATTGAAATATTAAAAGATAGGTGTCTATTTAATTCAAGACAATATTACATGAATGTATGCATGAATGATAATATGATATAATAATTATTCTGTTTTAATAACAAACTGTTAAAGATTTATTAACTTAAATAATATTCAAATTTTCTTTTGAAGACTTAGCAATAACTAAATTCATACAGCTCCGGATCTAGGGAGAAGCAAATCAGGAAACCTGATTCATAATAAAAAATAAAAATTTGTTTCCCAAAAGCATCCAGCGCACGTTATTCTATTCGATTATTCATTTGATATTAAAACGCGCAGATGATTCTTGAATACATCTTAAGATGATTTATAAACGGAAAGACTGGAGAATATTTCACTCAGCGAATTCTAGGAAAAGTAGAAACTGATGATGGATGCAAATATGTCGTGGGCAATGTTACGACAACAGATCTAATATGACTGGCATATGTGTATAAAAAAGACCAATCCAGAGTTATACAAATGAATGAGCTGACAGAGTTATACCATGTTTAGCACACTCCTTAAATATTGTGGGTGTGCATTCAGCGTCATCATGTGCAGCAGCAGTTAGCCTATTTGGGTTTGTACAAAAACATTATTGTTTATTTGCTGGATTCACCACGCGGTGGAAAATAATGCAAAAGTATACAAAAACAAACTTAAATGAAAGTAGTCAAACCATGGTTCGGCTGAACACTAAGGTGATGCTGTTTTATTAAATAATTTACCAGAAGCTGCAAAAGCTCTGGAAGAAATTGAACAATCCTCTTTAGCCGCAGAATCTAAGTATGAAGCTCGTTATTTACTATATCCGGTGATGGATTTTAAATTTATTCTCAATTAATCAATTTGAGATAATATTCTGCGAGAGATTAATAGAGTCAACGTTGAAATACAAAAAGAGAATGTTATCTTTTCGCGTTGTCTTGGTCTTGTTAAAATCTTGCAAGAAATGAAAGAAAACTCAATAGCCTTTCGGAGACGAATCAAGACGCTAGATCTGACTATTTTTTTTTATCTTAATTCTTAGTATTATGCAGGGGCGGTTCTACCATAGGAACTGCAGAGCTGCAGAACCGCCAAATATCAGAATAAAGTGTACCAAATTAATTATTACTTATTAGTATAACCACCACATTTCAAATTATTTCAATAATTGAAGACTAATCAATTTTGGTTTCAATGCGCGCTTCTTATGTTGCCTTGAGTTATAAGTACTTTTATCAGTCAGTCAAATAAGTACTGTAATAATTAATACAAGTCCGTTACGCTTTCGAAATCACTGTTTAACTTCGATGTGCTGGAAATGATTCTGAACATATGAAATGACGCGAGCTATCGGGTGGAATCGTATCCATACCAGTATACATCGTGGTGTTAGGACAATCCTAACACCACGGTATACACTACAAATTGAGCTGCATCTTATGCAGAATTACATGCCGTATTTTTGTAATATAATTTAAAATTTGACTTATGAAAACAACTAGTAAGTTAATTTTTGTTCATTAATTGTTCAACAACATGGTTAAACAATAAAATGCAATAGTTTAATACTCGTAATATAGTGTAATTTGAAAATTTAGTACAAATTTTAATTTTACCAAGTTTCTTATAAATACTATTATCAAAATAGAAGTAAAATTATTTTTTGGCAGATCCTATATTAGAAATTCAAAATGAAATTACGTTTAATTATTAATATCAATAAAATTAAAATTATGTAGGTTTTTTCTACAATAATAATGTTTATTATTAAACTCGCAGATTACAAGATATAGGAACAACCCACCAAATGTACAACCGTTCTGCTCATATTTCAGCTCTGGTTTTACGAACATATACGATTTTATTTTAAACACATCTTGCGTTATGAACTTTAATTGAAATTATGAATATCGAAGATAGTATTTTATACCTACTAGTACATAAAATAAATGCTTATGAATATTAAATGAAGAAAAAATAAAATGAAATATTACTAATATTTTTAACACAACTTCTCTCATAAGCTGTACTTAATAAAATTTTTTCGAAAATTAGTTAGGATTGCAATTTATTGTAAAAATGTAAAATCATATAAAGTAATACATTCTAGATAAGTGTTCTACGTTTAATATTTAGAAATGTGCAATATGTAAATTTATTTTTTGAGATTGCCATTTTCTGATATCTTGCCATTTTTATAATGCAGAACACCCAAGAATATTTTTCACGAGCCGCCACTGGTATTATGGTAAAAATTTTGAACTGCTATAAATTGTTTGAACTAAAAATTCTAACGGAAACACAAATTTTATGACCATCGGCAGTATAGCTTAAAATAACACTTCCGCAATAAATTAGAGTGGGCATTGTAAACCCATAAATTGTTTTTTAGTATTTTAGCATGACTGACGGTTTAAGTTGGGACTTAAACTTTTTTATTTAGGTATTTATTTATTTATCGAGTTCTTTCTATTTTTAATCTTATATTTTGTTTGTTTTTTATTATAGTTTTTTTTTTCTTTTTTTTTGAATTTTAGTTTCCTTTGTAGTTTAATAAATTAGCTATTAATTTTTTAATTTTTTTTAAACCCCCCCCCCCCAAAAACCAATTTAAATACGGCCCTGTGAGTACATACCCCTAAAATACGCAAAACTTTAAGTATTACACTATCGTTACAAGTATTAAGCAATTAAAATTCCTTCGTTTTGTAATTTAGAGATAAATATAATTATGTAAAAAAAACAACACACAAAATTATTTAAGTTTTAATTACTTAAAACTAGCAGATGCTGGACTCTTGTGCATTGGTACGAAAATGCACATTTTTATTACGTTTATTTATATTTTGAGAATAGAGCTTAAAAGCTTTTTATCATATTTTTTTTGTTTGAAATCATAGCATTTTACATGTCACATACATACATAAATCACATACACAGAAGGAGCGTGCCTATAGTGGCACGTTCCCACAAACCTCCTTTACTAAAACTTAAGTTGATGATTCTAGATTCTGATTCACTCAAAGTATATCGGTAGCGGAAGTTAGTACAAAGTGAGATAAAATATGCTCTTTGTTCTAAAATTTTTCTCTGTAGAGAAATGCTATATATCCTATAACCACTACTGTTCACCAAAGCATGTAATTAAAAAGATGAAGTTTGAATACATTTGTGACACCCTTGGTTCTAGATTTATACCCGATAGAAATTACAATGCCATACACACACTCTGGAATTCTAGATTAATCGCTTTCATAGAACATAAACTTTCAAAAACTATGTTAGTCGTATAATATCTACCGGGAATTTATAAACTGGTCCAACAACCAAACTAAACTACCTGATAATACTCTCGTATTATTATAATACTTGTAAATAAAACAGCAAATCAGAAGAAATTTAGAAGAATTGTGAGGAGCCAGAATAGTTCAACCTCAAGAACCTCAAAAAAACGTATGTATTATACATTGCCCCATTGATATTAAAAGAAAATCACAAAGAAATGGAAAACAACAGAAAAGCAATCAAAAATATAAACAAGGCATGAGAAGCCAATCCACCTCATAAAAAATATCAATTGAGCAAAAATCAGCTTAAGAAAAATAAATACTATCTACCTAAAGTTTTCAAGCGACTGAACACAAAAACTTCTCTTGAAGAAAACAACGGAATTATTCAATTTCTTGACATATCTGACAAATTTAGAAATTCCAAAAACACTTTTCAAACTACAGAAAATCAAATCGATGATAAACAATTATTTAAAATACATGGCAAAATAATCAAGACACTGCTTGATACAGATATCAGATTTGTAACAACAATTTAATGCCATTACAAGATTTATATATTTTCCCAAGCAATGGAAAGCACCACACTTTGCTCTTATACCTAAACCTGGAAAGCCGGATATCTGTTCTATAACAATTGTTTGAGAAAATGACTCAAGGATTACTGGTAGTAATCTTTGCGAAAACATTCCTGATTGGTGATCACACCAGTTTATAACTTTACACAACAACATTCCAAGATAGAACAGGTCTATCAAGATGCAACAAAAATTTAACATGCACTAAAAACCAAATCATTTTTTCTTGATATACTCATCTTAACCTTTTGATGAAGTTTGGCAGAAAAATAAGAAATTCCATTACCTCACACTTATCAGTACACAAAAAACGTAGACCGAAATGGACGCGGGCCATTAAGACGCAGACCCAAAAAGACGCGGCAATATAGGCGCAGACCCAAAAAGACGCGAGCCAAAAAAAGACGCTGCCATATAGGCGCAGACCTAAAAAGACGCAACCATATAGACGCAGATCTAAAAAGACGCGGACAGAATAATAGCTTTTAGGGGCAAAGGGGAGGGGGCTTATATCTTATTTTTTCTTATTATAAGAATGGGGAGTCATTACAATTTTTTACGTAAAACTTTATTTTTTTCAGTTGTTACTTTATCGTCCATGATTAATACGTTCAGTAAAGGTTATCGGGATTTGGACTACTGGTAAATAAAACCACCTCTTTTTCAAACAGTCGACGTTTCGAGTTTTATTTCACTCTTCTTCAGGACTACAAAAAAAGAAAACATGTCACCGCTTTAATTCAAACAAAACCACACCCTACCTTCAGTAAATGAGGTTAGTAAAGATGTCAAGTGAAAAAGGCATATTAACAAATGAAAACGTCATCACCAATTTCCTCGCATGAATCTCAACATTATTTTTTTCATTTAATTTCAAAATTTGACAAGAAAACTTTTAACGCTAATAGACAATCTACAGCGTGTCAATTGGTTAATTTGCTACTGACAGGACTAGACGCATTGCCTTAATCCCACAATCAAGTTTGGGGTTATCAACTTCGTCAACCAATATACCAACCTAAAGATGTTACATAATAGCCAATCACCGTCTATCCAGGTTACCCTACTTTTATTTTTAAAACTTTTTAATTTTAAAAGCTAGGCTTTATGGCCCCCTCTTTTTTTTTGTCAATTAATAATATACCTTGCAATTCAAAAATACAACTTTTGCAAAATAGCAAGTGCAATTACAAAGATGCAATTACGAAGCGGTTTTTTCTATGACAACGAAAAGTATATACATGCACTTCTATAATTTTTATTTTTTATAGTCTTCCATAAAAGCTCTGAAGATATTGCTTTGAAATTTGGTATAGTAGTATTTTTGGAGTTGTCTGAAAATGCACTTTTTAAAAGATATTTTTTAAATTGTACGGTATATTATTAATTTACAAAAATAAAGGGGACCTCATAAAACCTTAGCTAGTCTTTTTTTATTTTCTATATTTCTAATTCTATTTTCTATATTTCTAATTCTATATTCTAAAGTTCTAATTCTATTCTTCTAAGAATATATAACCCCCCTTCCCATCCTACTAATCTAGTAATTATTACCTAATGAGAAGCCAGATCGAATCGGGTTAAAAGAATTATCAGTATCTATTGACATTAAAAGTTTTGATTTCAAATTTTAAAGTTAAATGCAAAAAATAAATTCTTACGTAAAAAATTGTCATGGCTCTTTCTTCAGCGAAAATGAAAAAATAAGATATCAGTGACCCCCCCCTTCTCTTAAATGCTATTACTATGGTCGCGTCTTTTTTAGGTCTGCGTCTTTTTGGGTCTGCATTTTTTTGGGTCTGCGTCTTAACGCTAGCGTCCTTTCCGCCACGTCCATTTGTCCGGCTCCCCCCCCCTCCCAAAGGGTTTAGACTTGAACAAAACTTTTATTTGAAAATTTGTCTTAGAAAAGTGTTCTTTATCACCACCTCAAAGGTTCTCCACGGTCACGGGGACACCCTGTATATCAATAATAATATTATTGAATACATACTATAGTATGCATCACATACGATAGTATGTATTCGGCTTAATTTATAAGAAGTACGGATCTTTGTTTGTACAGCAGCTAATCATGATCATTTGAGATGTAAAATTTATTGATTGTAGTTTAATAAATCTTCAAAATGAAAATAGTTTATAAAAGATACCGAATATCAAGAATTTAACGGAAGGTAAAGAATAGAAAACTATTAGAAATAGAAAAGAGAAAATAAGGGTTTTATCTGTATAATTAAAAAAAATATATGATAAACTCAAGTTAAGTAGATTTTTTTTAAATATGCCAATAGAGGTATTATAAAACCATTTCTTAAGAGGGAAACCAAAATGAAGAAGAATAACTTCGGTTCAGAACCGTAGTTAAGGTAGCAGTAAAACTCACTATAAATCACCTCGATAACTTAAAGTAGACTTAAATAATCAATTTAACATTTTAGTACACATATAAACTGTTAAGAATTGCTTGGCAAAATTCAAATTACGTTGCTGTTGAAAATTACTTTAGATAAAAATAATGAAGAAAAACCAAGAGGTTAACTTTGTGGAACGGGTAAAAATACCCAAGTAGATGTAACATCAAGTGTTACAATTTCATGTGAAATTTCGTAAAATCTCATAAAGTTTTGTAATCTTCATGAAGTTTATGGAACGCAAGATTCAAACTAATTATTTCCTTGACCAAAACCAAAACATAACTCTCATTCAAAACTAACAAAATGTAAATTTACAAAAACATGCTACCCCAGATGCAATTAATCTTGTCATCTGAAACTATAGAATACCAAGCTATGCCTATACTCTCCAAGTTGTGATAAATTGTCAAGATTTTGATTGTAGCTGATAATGCAAAATCTGGTCGAATGTATAGAAGGTTCATGTTCTCTGTACACGCATTCTGGTTTATAGAAGATCTTACAAACAGCAGAAAGTGTCACTCAACCTTTTCCAATCCGAGAATCAAAGTTCCGCTTCCAAGTTGTTAGTTACAAAACTGGATTAATACGCTACACTGACTTCTCATCAGATGCATCGAGTCTAATCTATCCCAGTCATCTTGGCTTGTATTGTATAAAGCTTTAATCAAGGGGCTACAAAACGAGAAACTAATGTTCAATGCTTGGTCGCGTCCAACACACTGCTGTGATCTAAATGACTGAGTTCGATCTAAAGACTAACTAAAGGTACAGAAGAGGGGGAGATCCCCACTGCTTTTATATCCTGTTCCAAGAAAGCAGAATAATATAAGAACAACTCTGTTCATCATGTTTATCACGATTAAGAAGAAGAAGAACTTTGTTTCGTAGCTTTGTTTATTCTGGTTTTTCCGAATTAGCCGGACCAAGCAATACACTTCCAAGAGATTATAACGTCTTCCAATTCCAACAGTTAGATTATTTTTTCTTTGAAAGTTACGTAGTAACTGAGTTATAGGTACATAATATACATCAGAGATGAGAAACCCTGGAATTACCCATTTTGAATAATTCCACTACCGGTCATGCGCTGAAACTATAGGATCCCTATTTCTAACTGCTATTTGCATTGTAGTACAACCACAAAGTATGCAATCTTTCCTTTGAGCATAAATTTGAAATAAATTACAGTTTTGGATGTCAATCTCCGAAAAACCATACGGACCTAATCGGCATTGTTTTTCATTTTTCCTAAGAACTTTATCTTATAAAATAATACAAAACGGTTAATCGACCACCTTGTGTATAAATTGAAAGCTATTTATTTGCGACATATTTTGGAAAACAAATGTTCTCTTCTTTTAATTAGCATGGTAAAGTTACAGTTATTACGATGATAATAATAATACAGTAACCATGTAAATTATTTTATTCGCTAACGTTCTAAGCTTTTCATTAATTTCCAAACATTTAATCCAAACAAAGAGCTTGTTAATTATGCAACGCCTTAGAAGAAGTTTTAGTGGCACTTAAAAAGAATTTCCAATTCCTGTAAGTGTCTGCATAATTTTGTGGCTGATGTAAAGACGTCATAAAAAGGAAAGCTATTCATTGATTGAAAAAAAAATGTAACAAAATTTACAAATAATACCTTTTTAACTTCTTTTCTATCTATGTAGCTATAATAATATAATAACCCTAAATTTCACAAAAAAATTCGAAAGTTAAGGGTTGCTGCACAAAAGGGTTTATTTCCGTTTCACTCGATAGAAAAAAAACTATTTGATGGTAGGTACTTTGGTCGTAAAAATTTCTACAATAAGAAAGAAAGTTTTTATTGGTTTTTTTATAATCCTTTACAGTTATTATTGGTCACATAAACACTACATTTTCAAGTTACTTAGTTTTGGGGAAGATTTCAACTCGATCACACAGTTTGCCGTAAAAATTTGCATTTGTATGTTTCGTGTGTGTTTTATTCGTATAAAAGTGATAGTTCATTTGAAGACGTGAACTTTCTTATGGTTTAAATTGTGTACAGTTTGAAAAAATTGCATTTCGGCAGTTAAGAAAATGTGAAAATTGGATAACTCATCGTCTACATGAAATACTTATTTTTGGTGAACAGATAACCAGGTAAAGTATTTTATGTTCAAATAAATTTCAAGATTGAATATTAATATTTAAAGAATTGATGGTAGGGACATCTTCAGGTTGTAAATCATAACTTACGGATTAAATAGTTAAGTTGTCTGCACATGTTTCGCTACCTCTATCGGTTATAGTTGCAAGTATGGAGCGCATCGAGTTAGGCTCCCGTGAAATAGAGGGCCGAAGTTTTGGAAATTTAAAAATTGTTAAAATATTATTTTCATTATTTGAAAGATGCGAAGACGAGAGTGATTTTGGCTAGATATTTAAAATGTTTACGATTCAGGTGTCTTACAAATAAAGTGTATCATAAAACAAAACGGATATAAAATGTGGCGTTTATATGACTTTAAAATTATTTTAACGATCACTTTAATCTGATCTTTATGATTACTGTTATCACATAAAGTGTTGTTGATAATAGTGGGCGCGTGCCTAGTGAAGATCGTATTTTATTCTGCTTTCGGACACACTTTTACAGTTTTAAATGCACTAAAAGTCGCTTTAACGCTATTTTTATTACGACTACCTATACCCTCGGTTCTTTGAAAGATTTTACGATCACCTCTAAAAAATGTCGTGGTAAAAGAAACAATACCGTTCCTCAAGATTTATTTCGTTACCGGGCGTTTAAATAAAAAATCCTAACCCTATTTTTTCATTCATTTGTTTTTCACACTAAAGATTTTTATGTAGAATTAATTTTATTTGGCAAAATAAAATTACTTGAACAGGTAAAAAGGCGCTAAAAACTTAAAATATGGTTCGCTGTTACTTCTATCGCATTTTAACCCGGTGAACGAGAGACACAATATCGATCGACAAGCGTCGGAACTCGTTCCATACAAATGCGAGGCAAACAATTCCTGCAACTATCACAGACAACAAATTGACTCTTTCGGTCATCATAATGTGTGGAAAGTTGAGTTAAATTTGTTGCACGTACGTCGTAAACACTTCCCAACCAATAGTGATGTCGTAATGGCTTCCATGGGTTTCGTTATTTTCCCGCCAGATAGCAGTTAAATAGCACATCGTAAATTTTACTTATTTCCCGCCCATTGCTTCCAAACGGGCGTTACCCAACCTTGTGACGTAACACGATCTGCCCCTTCGGTATTATCAAATAGTTTGACTTTTTATTTTACTATCAGATCATAGTCTTCGTATACTAAGTTAAGGACGTTGTTTAAACACAAAACACGGCACGATCGTCATTTGTTTTATTGTAACAATTGTTATCATCAGCGCTATTCGATCCAATACTAAACTAAAGCCAAAGAGCGTAGGTAATCGATAAATCAAATTTAACCGCTACTATTTCACCTTTAAAAATGTAATAAGATTTCAAAAAAGTTCTAAATACTTAGCGGGATATATTAAAAAAATTTTGCCATAAATTCCTACATACAACTCTGTGTTGCACTTAAAATCTCTGTTGGCAAAGAAACATTTTTATATCCTAAATGATTTACGAGACCACAAAGTTATTAAATTTATTTTTATATTCTTCCCATGTGTGTGTATTGTAAACATCGGTTCGTTACAAGTAATAAATTTTCTTACTACTTACCTACCTACTGCAATTTTATGGTACACATCTAAAAACTACTGTCCATTATCATGCTAATTTCATCAGGAATTTTAATATACAAAATATTACTCGGCTATCGATAAGAAAGTATCAATATCAAAAAATACATGTTAGATTATTGACTCATCGAAGAAAAGATTGGTCTACCTAATGCAATGGTAGCCCGGCTATTGTAATTACGGTTGCCCATTGAATTTTGATTCTGTAAACGGCTATTCCAATACCCGAAATTGAACAAAATTATGTGAGAGGTCGTTTCTACCTCAACACCACGTTTTCTATATACCTATTGAGTTTTCATGAATATGCTCACCATTGAACTTTCCAAGTGTTTTACCGTGTCCTGTTAAAAGTCCTGTCAACTTAACCCGGTTCTGCTTTAAAGCTAAATTGATTTTGCTACAGATGCTTGGATGGATGACCGCCTTCATTTGGTTGGCTATTAATTTAGATGCATTGATTCCCTTAAATTGATATCAGTTTCTTCTGTGTGATTAAACGCTTCTTCAGACCAATAATATGGACGATGTGTTACAACCCTTTTCATTATCTTAGATGCCTTCATGCTTCTACAAAACAAGTTTAACCGGACAATCCCAAACAAGTTTCAATAGTTATAATCCGATATAGATCAACGGCCTTTAGGGCGGTTGACAGCGAGAATGTGAATGAGGTTATTTTGGAATCTCCTTCAGACTTCTGAATGACGTATTCAAAAGTTATTTGAATTTTGGTTTGTTCTTACTGCAGTTTCACTTCGCATATTTTGCAAATTATTTACCTATTTGTTTAGGTCGGAGAATTTTAAAATTTTTCATTTCATTTTTCCATATTAATTTTTTTTCTTCAGTTTACGTATTTATAGTATTTGTCAAAAATAAAATTTTTCTATAATTGAAAAAATAAATATCCAGATAAATAGATAGGCAGACAATTCAATAGGTGCCTATACAAAATTTAAATAAAAAAAATAATTTACATCGGTTGGCTTAACTTCAAGAATGATAATACTAGAATAAATTAGAAGTCATTACCTACAATAATTTGATGGAATCCATCGTTTCCCTTAATTGTTTGTTTGAACATTGTAATTATTATAGATAATTATATTATTAACAATTATTATTATTACTAAAGATTTATTAGCTTCTACACCTGTTCTTTGATGAGAACAATAATATAAGAAAACACTGACTTTATTATAATAGCAGGTTTATTTTCACAGTCTTTTACTTTTTGTAAATAGAAAAATTATACCTATTATAATGTAATATATCAGATATGGATCTAGTATTTTTTTTTAATAAAAAACTTATTTACAGTTTGTCTCTAAAATAATTTAACGAGTATAATATTAAAATAAAGAATTTAACATTTAGCACTCCGGATATTTAGTTATCAAATAGTATCACAATAAAATTTATTATTACTAAAATTGAGTATTATTTTTTGTTATAAAATTACATGTCATCAGTTTCAATAAGAACTTTTTTCTATTGGAAAACTAGTTCTCATAAAAATAAAAACAGAATTAAGATTTATAATCTACAAGAAGAAGAAGATTGCTTAGAGTTAGTAGAATTATTATCTTATCCAAGATTATTAACTTCTTTATTGGAGATTTTAAAATTTTTACAGTTGACGTTTCAGGTTGATGAATTTTTAAAATTTTTCATTTTTACAATAAGCTTTTATCGTTGTTTGTTACATTAACGGTTTATGTTATGTCCAATTACAATAAAAAAAAGTTGAAGTTGAAATTTCAAAACTGTTACATAGAATTTATTGAAATTGTAACAAAAAAAGATAATGTAGTAAGTGAAATGAAAAGAGGGGGTTTCCAAAAATACTCGTCAAAATCAGAAAATAACTTTCATGCGACGCATGAAATATACTTGTACAAATATTCGATTGCTAAAATATTTTTTATCATGTGGCATGTTCAGATTTTTCTTAGTGTAACTTATTTTGAAGTGTAATTAATTGATTAAATTTAAATTGTCATGCTACAGCCGAAATAATAGGAAAACACGGGAAAACATGTCTGTTTTTGCTTTCGTTATTTCTTTTTCATAGTTTTTCTGCTAGCAAATTGTTTGTATCAATGTGAACATACATACATACTTAATAATTTAAATCAGACCATAGATAAATGATAACTGACGTATTCTTTAACATTTCTTTTTTTTTTTTTTTAATTGAATCTCAGTATTTTACAATCTAGCTAATAAGACAATAAGTAAAATGTATGATACATTGAACCAGATGACATAGAAGAAGATTGCCCAACGGCACGCTCCCTTTACATTTAACACCCAGAGAGTGCTGTATCAGGCTTACAGTAACTATAATAGGAGTCTGCATATATTTTTCAAAAACGATGAGGCAAGTTCAGTGGGTCCTGACGCTTTAATCTCTTTATTCGATGGGAACATAATAAATTCACAGTCAGAGGGCTGGGATGGTCTCTAACACAATCCTGATATCTGGTGCTGAACGACTTGATACATTCTTCAACTGTAGGCACTTGGAGGTTACGAAGAATCACATGATTTGGTATAAACCAAAGGGCGTCTGCGATAATTCTTAGGGTTTTTGATTGAAACCGCTGTATTTTGGCTATGTTGGAGTTACTTGCTACTCCCCAAAGCTGAATGTCATAAGTCCAGATTGGCTTTATTATGATTTTATATATGAGCACCTTATTTACAAGAGATAGTTGAGAGCAACGATTCAACAACCATTGGTGTTTTCTACAGGAATGACCAAGTTAGAGTTTCTTGTTCCAGATATGCTTAGTCTACGTCAGTCTTCTGTCCAAATGCACTCCAAGGTACCTAACTTCCTCTTTTTGTGGTAGTATTTTACCATTAAAGTTAACAGTAGGACATGTGTCTCTCCTTGTAGTAAATGTTACATGCACCGACTTTTAGAGATTGGCTTTAATGCGCCATTTTTTAAACCATATTTCTAGTTGGTCAAGGTGCTCTTTTAGTTTTGTAGACGCTGTTAGTGAATTAGGATAAAAAGCCAAAATTGCTGTGTCATCCGCAAACTGTCGCAATAAATGTACTTGGGTTAGTTGGTAGATCAGCTGTGTAAATCAGCTATAGAAGCGGGCCCAAGACGCTGCCCTGAGGGACCCCAGCGTGAATTGACAAAATTGGCGATATCTCTTCTGAATATTTTACAAAGTGTCTATTTCGTAGGTAGGACTTAAACACCGGATAGTAGTGTGGAAGATACGATTTGATTTTGAATAATAAACCGGTATGCCATACCTTGTCGAAAGCCTGGGTTATATCAAAAAATGCGGCTGAACAATATCTTTTCGTAATCAATAGATAAGTGGTTTAAGTAGTGTAACTCGATATTAATCATATCAAATTTTTAGCATAAACCAAAAAATGCACAAAACACTTTACAATTATTATCTAGTATATCAAATTCTATGTTAGTTAATCTAAAACCTAATTCAGAATTTTAGTTTCGAAAAAGTGTTTTGTGCATTTTTTGGTTTATGCTAAAAATTTGATATGATTAATATCTTTTCGTCTCTAAATCTTGCTTGATTTTATTAGCAATTCTGTAAACTTGCTCAATCGTAGAATGCTGATGTCGGAATCCGAATTGATACTCAGAAATCACTAGCCGTTCCTCGATTATAGGCATCAATCTTCTTAAAAGCAGCTTCTCAAAAATCTTAGATAAAATAGGAAGCAAGCTGATAGACCTGTACGAGGCAGTTTCGAGTGGTTTTCCCGATTTGGGTATTAAAATAATTTGAGCCACCTTCCACTGTGGAAGAGCACATTTTTATCGTACTGTTGCAGTGGCATAACTATACAATCTAAAGTCCGTGGCAAGTTCATTGGATGGGGTCACCCCAGTAAAAATTGTCCCCTTGTGATTGAATTTTAATAAATCACTCAAGAAGTTATCCAACAGTATTTACACCTTAAAAATATTTTCTTGACAAAAATGTTTTTCCCTGACATTGGCGCTAAAACTTTCCCTGATTTTTCCAGGTTTTCTATACAAGTGGGAACCCTGTTTTATAAAATTTATAATTTTTACTAAATTTTGTTATAAATGTAAGGTTACTTCTGAGTTTGTGACCTCTCGGCGGGGGGGGGGCTCTCGCGGACTCCGTGGCATTTTGCCAACCCTGCAACCTCATAGTTACCCCATTGCTGTTGATGGACAATAAGTTTTTTAGAACAAAAATGTGAAAATAAGCAAATATTGGTAAGGTGCATCAGTCAGATTTCGTTTAGTATAATTATATTAGCTATAACTAGGAGTTTTTAATTAAAATTTAATTAATTGCTGCAAAGAAAATCTGTGCCGCTGGCACTGTAAAAAGTCAACCATGTTAACATTAAATATACCAATTAGTATGAATAGTGTAGGGAATGATTTGATGCAAAATACCGGACCAGAACATATTGATAAAGTACATTTCCCGGGAAAATCTGGTATACCAGTAATTGAAAAACTAGGAAACGTTTTTTTAGATCAGGGTGCCCAAACTTATTAAGACCGGGCTGTTTATTGATCGTATTATTTAGGGTTGCTTTTATATAATAATCGGATAAACCTGGTATAACGCTATACCTAGTATAGTCATTGTTACTAGCAACCGTTATATTATCAATGACGTTCAGTGGCGTAACAAGCAGTTGAGAGCCCCATGTGCGAAATTGTGGGCCGGGGTCACGATTTTGTATCAAAATAAAAAACAAAATAAAAAATGTATATTACACATAATTTGAAATTAAACAAAAAAATTATATTTATAGAATAAAAATTACAGAAATTATCAACATTTTAACGAAATTATTAATTAAAATCTTTTTTTTTTATTATTATAATTTTCATTTTATATTTTCAATAATATTAAGTGTTTTTTAAAGATTGAGTAGTCACAGCAGAACTGGGGGCTCTTTTAACCGGGGTTCCGCGTTCGTGGTACGCACCGCACCCCGGTAGTTTCGCTCCTGATGACGTTATACCAAGTTTATTCAACTACTGTAAAACCGATTTTAATATTGATTACGAATTAAGTTTAGTTAGGTTGCCAAATTAAATATACTCATACTACCTATCATCTAGAATTTTGACCATGAAAGAATTGAAATTTTTCCAATTGGAATTTTTACAATTCCTTCATAGCATTGAATTTTAGAATTCTAGAATTTCAAGGTAATATTCATTGTTATTACTATATTTTTAGATCTAATAAAAATTAGAGTTCAACTCCAGTTTTTTGCTTATATTAGCCTAAACTTAAATATATTCATAAACTATGAAAAAAATCACTCTATAGATCTGTAGTTTATAAGAAAATTGCTAAACGGATTCATATTTTCGTATATCTTCGGGTTTTGGCCAAGGAGAGACAAGGAATTTGTAAAGGTTTTTGAAAACAAGTGAAAATACCATTTTGCAAACACTTTGACTCTTTATGATCGACTCTTGGACTACTGGGGATTGTCAGACGACTACACAGGTCATCTGACTATGTGGTTTAGCCCATTAATAATAGACCCTCAGAATTCGCAAACTAAATAATTTCTTAGTTTCTGCACTTAAATAAAGACCACGAAGTGCACTAGAGCAGGGGTCGGCAACCTTTTTCACTAGAAGCACAAATTTCAGAAATGCGAAAGTTCAAGTGTAGCGTCAGACGAAGAAGAGGAAGGGGTAATATTCAAAATATTAATGCAACATACACTTTTTTGCGGTTTACGGTTTTTTCCTACACTAGAAGGTATGCAATACCTTCAGACTCTCCGTAGTTACTCCTTACTGAACGAATTTGTATTATCAATTTTAGAAATTTTGTTTTGGTGCATCTGGTTTACTGTTAACACTTTTAAATTTTGATTTAATAGCTCGCTGAGCTGTAACTTAACTATACTTAGTCCAGATATTATAGCTACTATTATAAAACTTATCTTTAAAATCATAAATCGTAGATATAATTCCAGGGTAGAGATCGCGGGGGGGGGGAGTTATTCCATAAATATTTATGGTATAACCAAAACTTTAAACGTAGCTCGCAAGTTTTTAATTTTACCTAAAGAATTTTTAGCAATAATACTAACGTATCTTAAGTTTCCTCTTATTATAGACATTTTAAAACAAACCTACTTGAAAAATTATATTCCTGTATAAAATTCCTTAAAGTAGTACTATGACTTTCTCTGCCTATTAGTTCAAAGGTGTCTCTTAAATTTTTTAAAATTACCTACAAAACTTTTTAATTATTTTCTTTAATTTGATAAAAAGCTATTGTTAAATTTTATATATATTTATAGATTGTGCTGTTATTTTCAATACATTTATTCGTTTTCCTCGCAAATATTAAACTAAATAATTATAATTTCTTTTACATAATCTTTATCAAAGTGCAGTATTTTTAAATGAAAAAATATCTACATTTTTTTTTTATTTCAACTTACACAATGTTATAAAATATTATTTTATATTTTTTTCAATTCTCAACCATCAGTCCTCATAATCGGTCTAATTTTTGATACGCCACTGTTTAGAAACTTTAATAAATAGATACTTCTATTTCATTTAATAAAGTAGGTGTATGAGATGATAAACAACGTAAGATTATATACAAACAAACTGTAAAATAAGTAGTAAACAACTTTTGCAAAACTATTTCGATATTGCAATGAAAAATCTAATATCCATTATTGCTAACTCATTTTTAACGCTACTATAAAATGTTAGTAATGCATGATAAACAACATTCAACTATAATTTATGAATTTCTTTCTAAAACTCTCGAGAATTTTTATTCTATCTAGACTTGGCCTGATATTTTTGTAAATTTTTTGCTTTTTTTATAAAATATTAAGAGGTGTAACAGATCCATATCATGAATTTCTGATATTCTCAAGAATCTATCCCACATCATACAGCTTAATATTTTAACAATATTATACTTTATCAAGCTTTTATTTGCAATTATACTTTTTTTGGCTTGTGAATTTCTTATCCTCATAGTGAATTCACACTAAAATAAAAAAATTACATGGACAAGCTGTACTATGTTGAAAGGAAGAAAAAAATTTAAGTAGGTCAATTTAAATTTTTCAAATATCTAGGTTGTAACATATTTTTTAGGGTTGCAATAAATAATATCGAGACACGTAAGATGTAACCCTACATCATGGTGGAACTAAAATCTAGCCGCTCTTTACCTCGAAAGCAGGCACATTTAAAATTCAAAAATTGAAATTAAATATGCCCCCGACGAGTTTATTTGAAAATAAATTATAAAATGTAACCGTAGATATTTTATTCTCTAATAAAATAAATTGCGTTCTTCAAATTTTCCAAGTGATGCATTTGGATCCTATTTTTCGTCGAAATTTGTCAAGTTTGCTACGATAGGATGAAAGGTAAAACTTGAAACCTTTCATGAAATGTTCATTTATTAAGGTAACCTTTCAAATTGAAAAATATTACACTGAAGTCACACCATTATTACTTCCAAAATGTAGCTTGGCAACTTTCATTAAACATAAATAATATCGACGTATTTATATTTAAAAGGACGATACAATGAGAATAGCAATAATAAGAAAATCATAAACAATGTTCTTTTGTTATTTATTAGGTACTAATTCATAAGTAATAAATTGGATATTGCACAATGACCATTAATCAACAATGTATCTTTGATGTTCATATGCATATTGCATTTAAAGTCTTCCGATCTTGCATAACCAAATAAAAATGCAATAATAATAAACTATAAGGAAGTATTTAAATTATATTTGTTGGGTTTAACTTATTGTAAATAATTATCCATGTTTAGACTGCCCATAAATTATATTCCACACACATTTATTTCTTATTTTATTGTCATAAATGCCTACCTTACATGCATTCAGGATGTAGCATTCTTTCTCCTGATTACTCAAACCAAGCCAACTCGATAATTTTTTGTTCCGGAAAGCCAAATTCGCATTTGCCTTAATTGATAATGAATTTAAAAATTGCCATATACGTAAATATTTTATTATAATATTATAGATATATTATTATATAAGAAGAGATGTTATATGAAAGAAGACATAAAAAGATTTATTGTGAATCTTATTGCCCTTCAAACTGTTTTTCTAAAGTAGGATATACGTTTTGTTTCGCACGTACTTTATTCAAGTAATAAATTCTTATTTTCATATTCCCAAATCCCGAAACTTTCAGATTGCCCCTTTGCAATAGGGACTCACAAATTAGGGTTTTCCTGTCAAATGCAGTCCCTACATCAGCACACACTTGTTATCTTGAAGAGTGACATATTTTCAAACATCTCTTGCTTTTTTAAGTCTGAATTAATGCATTGTGTTTGTATACACAGGTCGAATCTGCATATAATATAACCAGAATGATTTTATTTTAAAAGAAAGATGCATAACAAGTTGAGCATGCGATATATGGTCATTTGAGTAAAACATTTTCTCATTTTAAAAAGTGGGTGGAACAAGTATTGTAATCTTAGATGGAATAAAGTTTCTAAGGTATGCGTTAATTAAAGAGAAAACTTACAAACTCTTGTTGAAAGCAAAATGTGGAAAACACTCATCAGATATGCTTTACCTTGTCTTGAATTGTCGCAGTTTTTCTTCGGATGAGCTTAGTTTCAACGAGAGATACTGTAATTAGATACAGGGGTTCGAAAATTGGAATGAGGGGTAAAGAAGTGCCAGTGTCGGACCATGAAATTAGACGTTCCCTTAGGAGACCGTAGTGCAATAGAAAATAAGAATATTTATTGAAGAGCGCCTTGAAATAGTCAATATAACACGAGACGCCACTTGGTTATAGCTTTTATGACATTTTTACTTCTTTTATGTGTTAATGAAGGATGCAAAAGATATAAAATATTTTCGAACTGTTTTTGACTGTTTTAGGATCCGACATTAAATAAGTTTTTCCAAAATGGAAAGTAATTACGCCCCTAATTCACGATATTAGGCCATTCTCGGATTACTAATTTAAAAAATTTATGTTTTGCATTTGTGTGCTTTACGATGTAGGGTAGTTATTGCTAGTATGCGATACACATACCGCTACATATTCTGTAACGTTGAAAATAGGAATAAAAAAATTAACCTTTTAAAAATTCAACCAACAGTATAAATAGTTTAAAACACTCCAAAGTTAAAGCGTTAGTTGGTAATTACATGCATTAAAGGACGACCCTAACAATTTAGCTAGATGCTCACTTTAACTGTCTTAAAGTGAAATGGTTACATTAACTTGAAATATTAAAATTATCTAACGATTCTAAGTAATAGACGAAATGTATCTTCATACGAGAAAATTAAGATTTTTGAAATTCCAACACAAAAACAAAAGATTTCAAGTCGTAAGAATTCTTCCCGAAGAAGGGAGAAGCTATCGAAGAATATATTTGTTGGGATTTTTGAAAATTTTAAACTAAAACTCACATCAAGCGATATATAAAAGTGATTCCGTTTTATGATCACGATGGCTGATTAGATTTTTCCCCAAGAGAGGCACTTGCTTTCAAACAAAATTTAATTAAATATCAACAAAAAATTAAAAATTCATTTGTGACGTAATTTAAAATCGCTGTGCACTATTTTTGTTCTCAAAATTAAAATCAAGAGTTTCATGTAAGGAAAATTAGGGTTTTAAAATTTTATCACTTAATTTTTGTTTCCGGCAATTTTATCTCTTGTACTTATTTTGTAACCAATAATCAACACAACAGCTGTAAAGTCGTTAAAGATTATTTATGTGTCTCATAAAATTGTGTCAAATTTTAATTGATTTTGTAATATACAGTCACATAATAGCGTTAAACTGTAAAAGCCGGTGAATTCATTTCCAATATACATGGGAATTCATTAATTACTCTGTTATTGTTTTAAATCATATTAAATAATTTTAACAAATCTTACCTTAAAGGTAACACTATAACAAGATCTACGATAGAACTTGATATTTGAAAAAAGTACGACCACACACAGGTTTGACTTGTTAGGAACTGCCTCAAACCTGAAAATGTACCGATGATGCAAATTAAGAATCAGTAATTACTATTTAAGCGATTGCAGCGATTAAATCAACAACAAAAAACAAAAATTTAAATAAATAAATTTTATCGGAGCTGGTAAGTTATAGGCTCACATCAACACTCGGTATAAAAAGTTGACATTATTTTTGTTAAATTTAGCGTGTTAATTTTGTTGTCGAAAAAAATAGCTTTTGAAAGGTTACACCAAATAAGTAAAATGTTGGGAATAAAATTCTCTGGATATGGGGGAATAAATAGGGTGCTTAACCAATTCAAATCTAGCATTACGAATTGTAAGCATCGAAATATAACTTTACTGAATGGTCCATTCATGTGATAAAACAAAATTTTAGTATGCTTTCTTTTTTAAACTGTTTATTGTAATAAATTTATTGTTATATGCAATGGCGGTTCTTTATATGCCTAGATAATTTATAAACATACCATAATTTTATTGTGATTTAAAATTATTCAAATTCTTTGGCGTTGTTATCATGGTATGCAGTAAAAAATCGTTGGAAATTCAAATTTCGGTGGTAAATTCTGGAAACACCAGTATTAAGATTATCTGCAGATTATAAAAGAAATAAGATTGTTTAAATTTATGTATGAAGAACTTATGGATATTTCTAGTTTGACCAAAACAGACATCGACAAAAGCACAATGAGGCAGACATCACTCAGAACATTTTATCTCATAGAAAATTTTTAATTTATAGGTAGTATACAAAAAATTAAGCAAGTTATAAATCTTGAGTTAAAAAGCAATCCAATTTTATAGTAGTTTTCGTCAAAATAGAAAAAAAAAACATAATAATTTAGTGGGTAAGTTATTGTAGATATTTTTGAAGATTTCAAATGATCCGTGCAAAACTTAGCGCCCCAAAGTTGAAATACATGGTAGTAATAGCTGCAAAAATGAAAAATTAGGTGCTTTTTCGATTTAAAAATAAATTAAAAAGTTGTGAAACCTCTAATAAAATAAATTTTAAAAATATTTTAATGAGCAAAAAAACAAAAATTAGCGTTTAGGTAATTAGTATAGTACGTAATTTTGTCAAAATTCAGCAGATGACAGAAAATATTAATGATTAAGAATTTAAACACTGCTTTGTTAGTTATTACAATACTTTTCAGATGAAAATAGTGGGAATTAGTCATTGCATATTTAGAAAACAACGAAAAAGAAGATATTGCTAGCTTATGAAGTCGGCAGTTTCTCACAATTTTTGGATTTCCTGGAATATAGAATGCGCGACTAATATTTGCTAATAATTATTAATTTTTCCATTTCTTGTGGTTTGGAGGCAATCCGCATAATGTAATTTTGATCAATGTCGAATTTTACCGTTTATTTATCTAGTTAATTATTAAATTTTTCACTAATATTAATTTCACCGATTAATAATTTATATATTTAAAAAAAAAAGTAAGAATATACCTAGGTATCTATATTTTAGAATTTTTGTAATATTTGTACTACTATTGTCAGATCTAACAGCCTGATAAAAATTTAACCAGTTGTATTTTAGATTAAATGGTTTTTGTTTGTTTGTTGTTTTGGAAAAGTATTGTAAGATTTGAACTTTAGAGGATACTTTGTATTTGCTCTTAGAGGGTTATGAACGTCAATATAAATTGCTCTGATATTCTGGTATTTAATCCAAATTATAAAAATTGTATAGTTAATTCAATGAAATGAGGTAGAAAATAATAAATTAGAAAGTGATTGTTTAATTAGAGAAATTAGATAAATAAATAATAAAGAAATACTTCTAATCGTGTAAATTTTACACATACTCAACCGAAATATAATCAAAACAGAATGAGAAGTTATTTATAATTATATAGGACAAAACTTTTTAATTAAGGAACTTCTTAAAGTTATTATAGATATAAAAAAAATTTAATTAGTGATATAATTATTTACAAAAGACCAACTTAATTACTCTGATTGATCATGATTTTTTATTAATTTAAAAAATTTTGATAACCAATCAAGTTTCACGCCAATCAATATGCACATCAATTGAATTCACGTTACACACCAAACAAAAACATATTTTTTAATTTTAATTTTATTTATATCCACAGAATATCAATGTTTACACATTCTGTGTAGTTCACGATTAGAATGTAGAATTTCCGTTCTACAACCAAACTAGCTTACATCAAACTACTCTTGTAGTTAAATTCATGTAATACATATAGAAAAACTTATCTTTTGCTGATATTCCTTCCGTAAAGCACTACTGGTTGATTTATTTTAAATAACTATCTAAAACAATTAAGAGGTTATGACGAGCCAGTGAAGCCTTGGTGCCGCACTTTTACTGTGTTATGTACTGATTAACGAATTTTTCTCGATATTTTAAAGCTGAACTTTCTGTGGTTTTGTTGAGAACAAGCATGTCTTTGAGCACATTTATAATTATCAACACAAATTAATAAATAACATATTATATTCAATTAAAAATAAATAATACAAATTTTATTTTACGTAATTAATATAAATATTATTAATATTTTATGTATAAAATTAAGATTAGCCACTTGGATATAACATTTTTCACTTAAAAATGTTAGTGCTTTATATGATTACTTGAAGCCCAGGACGGCCATTCGGCTGCTAAATCTTATTCCCAGCGATTGAGGTGGTTGTCCAGTCTGCGACAGCATTTTCAGGTTTGATTTAAAAAATTTTGTCTTCTTCCTAATTTTTCACTTATGTGTCGTAAGTTATTAAGACGAACGACTTTCAGTTAAGACTCCCAGTAACTTTAATATCGGCCAGTAAATAATTCCTTCGATTTGGTGTTTTACCCAAACTAGACAAAATATTATTATTACATTAATAACTGAATAATAACCCATGATGTCTTCAGCACTTTTCAACTAAGTTAGATCACGAAACCCTTAGATAAAGATGAAGTTAAAAGTTTTCTGGGGTCACAGAGTATCTTCTAGATATGGGGGTCCATCGTGAAGGGTCCTGAAAATATGTTTGACGCTATTTGGACAAATCGAAATGTCTTATTCTAGGCGAAAAAACCTTCATATGAAAAAAAGCCATCATACACTTCACATAATTAAATAAATATCTGAATAATTTATGAAAAAAGGAAATTGATTTATCTGATTTATTAGGGAAATACCGCGTTTTAAGCTTTATATCAAGATTTAATTATTAGTTTTGCATTTTATTACGCCGGAGAGAATTTTAATAAAAAATATTAGTAAAAAAGTTGAATTTAGTAAGTTATTTTGTATTTAAATACAGAAATAAGAAATATGGGTATGTAATTTTAATGAGAATAAGTAATGGTACCTACAATAATTAAAACTACAGTGCGTGATAATGAAATTGAAAATGTAAATGTACGGGTAGATATCATACGTCAACTTTACATAATAAAAACGGCTAAGTAACAAGTAGATAACATAAAAATACACAATAATTAAACAAGATCTAAATTCGTAGTTAATTCTTACAATTTATTCACCTTTCTAATGAACTTGTTCAAATTTTTTATTTCGTATTGAACGTAATTATGTACTTATTTAAATTTCAAATTGAGTATCGCAAAAAAATATTGTAGAGAAATATTTATATCTAGATAACCACAATAAGCATTACTTTGAAACCACACTCTATTATTCTTCAAAATTCTACCTACCTACACGAACATTAGAACGAGATCTTTTCAGCCCTTCTTAGCTACGCCATTGTTTAAAACCATCTGCTCCATGAATATCAAAACAAGAATTTTCTTTTTACTAACTTTAATAGGTAGAGCGAAAATATGTTTATTTTGGATAAAATACATTTGACCAACTTTTGAGTTCTGTTTTATCATTTTTCTACCCTTCAGTTTCCTGAAGGAAAACTAAAAGGTTTTCGTATTATTTATTACTATCGTTGAACTTTGTTTTATTGTAGGTTTTATGGAGAATCCAATGATGAAGCTTCATTTCGAGTAAATAAATAATCAAAAAACATTCAAAAGAAAAATGCTGATAGAAAATTATAAAATGATAAAGAAATATAAAACCATTTTGCATTTATGCTTTGAAAAATTGCAATAAACAAGCATGTAAACATAACAGCGGAGGCAGAGGCTTTAGTACCACATTGAGGTTATTGAATTGATCAATTTAGCCCCAGCATGGTCTGTCTATTCAACCTAACGTTACTCGGCATATCCCGGTGCTGATGCGGAGTGCAATTGAGACACGATCTGCACGACCCATCTAGCTCAGTGGAAGGGTCTTATTATGTAGTAAAGGGAAACGAAAGCGGGGAAAATATGCCACTGATGCCCGCTACATATTGTTATGTTTCTCTTTTCATTGCCAATTGGAAAATTTTCTGTGGTGATAACATAATTGTTACATTAAATTGTTTCGCCCAACTAAATCCACTATTTTCCAACAAAAAATTACTCGAAATGAACTTGCGTAACTTTATTACACGTGATAAATGAATCAATACAAGAGTTGCACAATAATTGATTAAAATTTTATGTTCGTCGTAAAATTACATAAGGTGATTAATATTGGTTTAATATTATCGGAATGAATAACGATTTACGTGATGTTTCTCAAAGTAATGATTCATTTCAAAATCTTAATGGGAAATTTGTAAAATTGAAGCTTCTGAATCACCGATAAACGTTAATAAAAGTTCAGGTAATAATTTCCAACTCTAAAAATATTACTCTCTCAACTGTGAAAATTTATGATTTTACTCACGGAACCTCTTTGCAGATGAAGACTGCTGATTTCATCGTAATCGTGCTTTATACAGGATCCGCCATAATATACCGATCTATTTTGAAACATTTTGTTTTTATTTTTAAAATTCATATTTTCAAAGTACATAAAATGTCTAATATTACCAGTTTTTTTTTAGTAAAACTGTTTCAATTTCATCGGCAACCTTTCCATTTAAAATAAATTAAATAGTAAACAAACCATAAAAAATATCCCTTCACTAAAGCTTCACTTTTGCGAGGACAAACGAGATAGTAAGATGAGTACTAAAAAAACGTAAAAGGCACTTGGAAACGCGATAACCATTGATGAAGGATAAAGTAAACAAACAATTCGTAAATTAATGAGATATAAATCCATGTGCTTGGTTTTAAGTAACGACCATCATCAATCTAAAATCATAATACAAAACAATAACAAAAATTTTCAATCCAACTTTCCCATACCCATGCTTTCAAATATCGAAATAGTACGGCTCGTGAATTTCAGCACGTTAAATTTGATGACCCATGAAATCTATGAACCTCCAGGCTACAATCCAAAAACTTTTTGGTTTCTATACAGTTTATTTTTATTTGAATATTTACTTACTTAAAATATGGGTTATAAGTCACCGTGTAAGCAAAATTTGTTGGCTGCCACCTTTTTTTTTGTTATAGTTACTCGTAAATTATTTATTTTCTTACAATTTTAACTGCTTTACAGAAAATTTATATCAACCAACTGTTATTTACCATAAAATATCAACTTTCGAGATAATTTTGTAAAACCGAAAATGAAAAAAACTGGTTCTTATTGAAATGTACTAAAACACTAATTAATGAAATTTGTGGTTTAGTGCTGTCATATATTTTGGTGCAAATGTTGTATTCTACACATACCTGCACAGTTGTGTAGTTCTCAGTTCTCACTATCAAATAAACGAAAATAAATAATCTGGTTGAAAATAAATGATATATTCAATCAGTTATTAATTTGTCAAGATTGAAAAACCTATAAAAAATATATTATCTATTACAATGTTAAGATAAAAAACGTTTGATTACAGTTGAGGAATAGTACATACTATGGAGGTACGAAGTGTAGAGGTCAGCTTTGCGCGAAGCTCTAATGAAGCTTTGCACCTAGATGTTATACTAGGGTAGCTCTTTTTGGGACCTGGACTAATTCTCAATGAGGTGGAGCCGTTTTCCAATTCGGAACTGTATAATTCACATAGAAATTAGTAAAAACGTTTACAAGTGCTGGTAAGCACTTAATTTTTTATAGTTTTAATTTTTTAGAATTTCATACAAATTTAGGGAATATTTTTCAAATAATTATAATAAATTTCAAAATAATATTTCAGGTGGTTATAAATCGATAAACTTGTTCAAATTTTATGTTTTAAATACAGGATTTCGTCATGGCAATTGTGTTTTTAAGTATTCATATTTATTATTATTTATATTAGTATTCATTACCTAATAGTAAATTTAGTCTGTGATATGTCACTTAAACCTAGTATACGCGGGGTATTTCAAAATAGCATAATATGCACACAATTCAATTTCTTTTATTGGTAATTTTTCAAATACGGCTCGCAATGTAACTTTGATCGACTAGGCAGTTCACGACTCGCGCTCACTGTTGGAGCACACCGTTAAAGGTCAGGGGAATAAATGATTTTTGTAAGCAATGAAAATACTATTCGATAAGAATTTTCAGCTGTACCTAAACATTCAGTTCATGTCATGATAGAGTTTTAAGAGTAACAGCATACAATCTTTATAGAATAAAATAACACGTGAATATAATATTAAATAAACAATTATCCAATTTTTATCAGGTTTTATAGGAAGGGATAAAATACGACCAAAAAGACATTATTTCTAACGCCCTTTCTACAGAGTATTTTCGTAGCGCGATTTTCAATAAAATTTCAATAATGCCGACATGAAAAAGCGATCCTAAAGTTTTTAAGTCTCTCGAATCATTTTTAGATGTGACTTGTCTTTATGACTTTCATACGTATTTTATCTTTTGTACCAATTCTATGATCTATATTATACCTCTTCTACTGAAAAACCAAGCTAAGAAACTTCGAAGTCCAAGATTCAAACCCAAAATTTATAATCGGTACCTCAATCTTCGATCATTTCCTATTGCGCTTTGTAACTAACGTATTGTCTTAAATTGTATTGTATTAAATAATTTGGTAACCTTCCAAAAATACTCATTACACATTAATTAATATTTCACGCTGTTTGCTTATAACACAACTAATGTGATTTTATTCATGTGGATTTATGTATTATATTATTTCCGTGTGATAATTAAATATAATTGTAGAATGAAGATTATAGCAACCTCATGATCATCTAAATTTACAGTTTGACAAATTATTAACGGAAATTTTAAATTTCTATATAATGTCAAGTAGACACGTGTTTCGCACTCATTAGTTGTCATCAGTCAAATTTAAGCTTTTTACTTTGATGCAATACCTAAATGAAACAAAACACGTGTCTGGTGTTGATTATTGAAAGTACTAAATCTTATTACCAAAGAATAAAAATAAAAATAATATGATCTTGTGCGGATAACTGACAAAACTTTATTGTATGACTTTATTTAGTATATCGTTGGTAATCCATGGACCGTGTCCGTGACTATGCACTGTGTTTAGTTCACTGATATCACATGATAATGACTTCAGAGCCATTAGCATTACAGACAGTCAATATGCAATACTGCTCCAATCGCCTAATTCTATTTCATATCTACGATCCTCTATATAATATTTTTATAGCGACCCCATAATAATTATTGCCAACGTATAAAAAAAGTAGTTTATACTAACTAAGTAGTGGTGGATGCAGAAATTCTAATGAAGTATTTTTAAAAAACAACTTTTATTTGCTTTAATAATATTATTCTCAACTTTTCTGTTTTATCTTTTTTAAAAGTATAGCATAATTATATTACAAGGACGTAAGAATATAATTTAATTCGATTTATTCCGAACTTTTTATGCTTTCGAAAAATCGATCGTAGGACTTGATTTTGGCAAAACTATGACAGGAAATAACTGATATTAAAATATAAGTTAAATTGTAACTAATGTAAGAAAAGCTGCAGACCTCAGCATTAACAAGGATACCATTGTTAGAACGATAGGGCCAGCAGAAATTATATGATTGAAGAAATATACTAAAACAACATAGTGACGTGCTGCAACTTTTATAATATAGAAAGCTAAAAGCCAATAGAAAAGCAGGAATGGTAAGACACAATTTGAATATCTTTGACTTTGCCGAGTGCTCTAAAAACCGTGTTTTTAGAGTTTGCTTTTATATTTAGAAGCCAAAGAGATTATAGGTACTAGAAATTATTAGGATTTAATGTTTGGCTTTTTGTGGCAAGTTTGTAGAATCGACAATTACAGACTATCTACGAAAAGTACATTAGCACAAAATAAAACATGTATTTTTTTCTAAAACCGTAAAAATATAATCAAAAATTTTAATTAAAATTATGGGAACTTTAGCGTCTAGGTATACTTTAATCCTTTTGCTTCAAAACAATTGAACCGTCATTAAATTAATGTCAAAATGAAGAATTTCAGTCAGGTTTAATGTTGAAGGTAATTTACATGATCTAGCCGGGAATGATTCACTTTCTCTCCCGTCTTGAAGTCTTAAAAAGGAAAAAAAACTTTTGAGCCTTGACAAATAAACTAGAAATAGAGTAAATCAGTAAAACAAATAAAAATCCTAAATCATCGCCTGATGATATTATAGTATGGTGAAAACGTTTGCGATAATATGGATATGATCTATTTATATTGTGTTAACTTAAAAAACATTTTAGTTTTTTTTGTTTTTCTAAAAAATTTGATACGATTAACCAAAATCATTGCATTCTCTTAATAAAACTCAACCAATAAAATAATGAAATTAGTGGCGGTGCGTGGTTTGATATAACAGAAAGCAACGTTAATTTTATGACATTTTGACGTTGACATAACATTTATATTACTATGTCCTAATTCGGTAAATATTTAAAACTTGCAACTTTAATCCATGATCAAATGCATAAAATCACTGAGATACTGAAGGTATTCCATACTTCCAGATTATCTTGTGTATACCATTGCAAACCACAAATATTTTGTTCTAAAAGACTGGAAGAGGAATATTTAATAAAACCAACCAGTATCAGTAACCTATATCAGTAACGGTGTACAAAACGTAAACAAAACAAAGTTTAAATTATATTTCAAATCATTTACAGTTGATATTGATTTTAATTGCCGTAAAATTAATAATGTACGATCGTTTAATATGGTTAAGGTTATTATTAACATGTGATAATATTTTTTATAAAATTAATTTTTACATGTTACATGAAATTGAAATAAAATTTAATTCATAACTTACATATTTGTTCAAAAACTATTTAAATTAATTATATAGTTTGTTACATACTGTTAACATTATGTTTCGAATTTATGATTCTCATCAGACAAACCTACATGAAATTGAAATAAAATTCAATTCATAACTTACATATTTGTTCAAAAACTATTTAAATGAATTATATAGTTTGTTACATACTGTTAACATTATGTTTCGAATTTATGATTCTCATCAGACAAACCTATATCATTCATTTAAATAGTTTTTGAACAAATATGTAAGTTATGAATTAAATTTTATTTCAATTGCAGGTAACATGTAAAAATTAATTTTATAAAAACTATAATAGTTTAAATCTTGTTTTACTTAATCTTTAGTTTCGACTTGGAAATGCCGATTTTTAAAGCTAGCGATTGTAATTGATTAGTGTTGTACTATTTTCTTTTGTATGACATAGTTTTGATATCGCTACAGAGAGAATGTTGTACGTAACTTCGTTGACATTCGGTCTTCGTTTGTAGTTCGTCCTGTTGACTCATGCAGTAATATCTATTTCTCAGTACATTACATAAATAACTATTTTCTTCGAGCATAGAAAAAAACTTGACTTTATGTCGTTCAGTGGTAAAATCCTACATAATTACTTTGTTGTGAAATCAATTCAATCTCTAAGAATCGATTATACTAACGGGAGTTCAGTTGTTCAGTAGTACTTCAGTTGGTCTTCAGTTGGTTATGTATGCATAAATATATCTAGCAGTTCAGAATTTTTATAAAAATTAATTAGACAACTTAATAATAATCTTTGATAATAATCGAAATAAATTCTATTGAATTAATATATTATGTTTATAAAAATAGTTTTGTATATTTGACCGAGATACACACCGATTTGGTACAACTCTTTTTAACACTCTGTGTATTATTTCAAAGATCCTAAAAGAACAATATCTTTCAGCACATCAGTCCCTTGCATTATCATATTTAATATCGCTTTACTTGAAATCTCTCCCTTTAATAGTAGGGTTATCATTTTCAATAACCCAACATACCCCAGTATGTATATCCACATTGTGGGTAAGCTGTATAGTAGCAGGCCGTATAATACTAACTTATAACCGTGTAAGATTTATAAATAATTTTGTATCTTACAAATGCATTTGAGAAATGCCCAATAATGCACCAAGACTTTTTAGAAATAAAGTGTAAAAAGAAATAAAGAAATGTTAAATGAATATAGCACTTACAGTGTACTTTATTTGGAACACTTTTACATTTTAGTTCTGAAAAGTCTTTAGTGTATTTTTTGTGTTCATTGTATGACCCACGTTACACCTTTTGGTTAGATTTAACCGTTCGAGTTGCGATGGTTTAAAATGAAATTTTTGTGAATAATTTCCACCAGTTGTATTTCGACCGGAAAAAATAATTGTTATTTTGTTTTAGGAGTTATTGGGAGCATAAATGGACGAGAAATGGAGTTCATTGTAATTCTAAAGGTAAATTAATTCTTTTTCAAAAATCCAATGTATTTTCAAGTAATGTTTATTCAGTTCAGACAATCTGTACATTACATATAATAGGGTTACACAAGTAATAAGACACATGGCATCAAAAGCAACAGTAGGTAGCAATTTGTAATGATACTGTCGATTGTAATGATACATAGCATGTTATAATAATTCGGTCTCGAGAGCACGTATGATGAAACAACTAGGTCATAAAATATCTAACACTTAGACTATCTAATACTTGATTAGTTACATTACACAATAATTGTTTAGCCGCAATGGATTTAGCTTCTTTCCGGTTCCATTTTGCTATTCATCCGACTTAATTTCGATGATATGAATAAATTTTAAAAAATTTTGACCAATCTATAATAGGTAGGGTTAGTTTACACCGACTTTTTATTTTAACAATAAGCTTAATATTAAAAATTGTACCAAAACTCGGCTCCGTTCGTCTGTTCAACGAATGCATTGCACCTATTTTTTACACATCTAATAATAAAAAAATTTAATAACAAAATTTCTCAATAATCTAAAGGAAACTTAGAAATTATTATTGCACAATTGAAACTTAACACTTTTAACTCGAAATTTTTAACTTTTAACTTTGTGTATAAAAGAATAAAAATATTACAAAAAAATCTAACTACAAAATCAGTGTAAACTAATAATAAACAAAAAGTCTACTTTAGACCGCGTATACCTGAAAATCGGAGCAACAAAATAAGAACAACAATTTTCTTTCTATCACAGGCTAAAAGGAGCTACACAATTTTCTTGTATACAAATCCCGAAATGTGGATGCTCAAGCACTCAAATCAAAAATTGAAATTGTTCAAAAAGCTTTTCTTTTTTGGTCGCATTGTAATATTGTGTACTACTACTAAAAAATAGTTATGGCAAGTAATAGGATTCTTGTACTATAAAATATTCAGTTCTCCTAGAACGGTGCTTTAAGCAAAATTGTCCGCAACTTTATCATTTTATAATTTTTGCAATAATAAAAAAGCATTAGTATTATCAGTCCAAGTTTCTTTTTACTGTGTTACATTGAAGTCTAACACTACTTGTTCTAGGATTTAGATGTAACTAATAGGTATATTTACAATATTTTTACAGTACTAACTTTGTAAAATAAATTAAGCAAAAGTGAAACCATATCCAAAAACATTAAACGGGATATTTTCGGGTTTCTTTGTTGGTATGTTAAAATATTATATGGAAGAGAATATAGTAGTAACGAGCGGGTTTAAGTGAACGGTAGTTTAGAACACTCTGTATAACAAAATGTCATAAAAATAACCTGTACAATTTGCATGGCGTATACATAGTAATTTCCTTCAGATTTCGAAAATAACAACTTTAAATGGTAATAAATGCTTTTTGAATGTTTTTTGAAGTATTGTACAATTTACGTATCTAAAAATTTGCAGAATAGGCAAACAGTAACACACATTATTTTTTTACTAGTTGTAATAATTTAACATGATGATACACGTACGTACGACAACGATCTAAATTTTTTTACACGAGAGAAAAAACAACTGTACGAAGAAGAAGTTGAAGAAGAATATGAAAAAGTATAAATAGAAGTTTTTTCTGAGGACTTTTAAAATTTATCTATACACAAATTGTTTTATTATTTTTAATAGCGTGGTATTGTTAATTTTAAGTTTGCTACCCTGACACCAAATTACGTATTAGGACTATTACAAAAGAAACGAATTGTTACTTCTTTCATTGGATACGGATTGGAAAACGTGACACGGATATAACGTTATACACAAAAACCGTTAATAAGACTTTTCAACTACTTGGCACACGAATCAATTGAGTCCACCATTAAAATCAAACACAACAAAATACGGTTACCAAGAGGCTTTATGTAATTTATAACATAAAAAATAAATAAAACTTGTGTAAAATTGCATAATAACGAAAACTGAGTTCATTTAAATTAACACATATTGCAAAATCACAACGATAAAAAGTTCTATAACAAAAGAACGCGTTCTCGATTAAAAAATATAAATCGAGAATTTATAATAAACATGAACAAATTTTATACTATTTACAACGAATACAACACAAGAAATTAACAAAACATCCATCTAGTGTGGGCAAATATAAAAAAAGTTCGTGTTTTTTAAAAACGTCTACGACTGGAGCACATTTTTTTTAACTCACTGGGTATATAGGAGCACAGTTTTGATGTTCTTTGTAACTTTTACTTTTATACACAACTTCTTAAACTAATACGTATTTTAGATTCTTAATATTGAGATTTAACGCGGGAAATTCGTTTATGTCGGTATTTTAGAAACGGCTTTTAGGAGATCATTGCTGCTAGGTTTATCCATTCCCATTTTCATTGGATCGTGATGATGATGTTGAGTTGAGGAATGATGCTGTTGATCCATTTTTTGTTGTTTTTCTTGCTGCTGCTGTTTTAGTCTGTCTTGTTCTTCGCGTTCCCGCCTCGCCTGTTCGTTAATTTCTTTCACCGCTCTCAATTCCTTTTTTAATTTCATTCGTCGATTTTGAAACCAAATTTTGATTTGGCGCTCGGTGAGACACAAAGCGTGCGCTATTTCGATACGCCGTCTTCTTGTCAAGTAATGATTAAAATGGAATTCTTTTTCTAATTCTAACGTTTGAAATCGTGTGTAAGTTTGTCTTCCTCTGCGACGAGGACAACCATTCGGACCTGAAACAAAACAAAAAAATAGAAAACGATCGTAAATCTTATTAAATTGTAAGGGTAGTTTTATTAGAAAGAGTTAAAGCGTTACACAAAAGGTGACTTTCTCTTGGTCAATGCAGCAAAAAATACCTCTATTCATAAAAAAAGGGTAAAAACTTTCTCTTCGTTAAAAAAGTCAATGCGATATTCGAACTGTGATCGTAAAATACCTTCAGCATTTCATGTAATAAAGCAATTTTAACAAAAGTTAAGCTTTGCCAAAATAGGAGAAATAATTTATTGCGAATTATATTGTCGAGCATTCTTTCGAAACTCTTCCACGAATTTCCGAATTCCCAATCAAAAGCGAAGGTGTTGCAAGATTTTGATCGAGCCGATAAATGGAAGAGATTAAATAATATCGCCATCATGAATAAGTAATTGGCGTGTTCAATGTTGGTGCAGTACATAAGGCTAAAGGAAATTTATTCCAGATGATATGTTTAACTGAAGTTGGAATTGAGAAAGAAAAAATATCTGCAAAAATGACAATATCGAATATTGTAAAGCTCTGCATGTATTTCACGATAAAATCGAGTCGATGTTAAAACAGCATTGTTACGGCGTTGCATGAGCGTAATAACAATATCGATTAGAATCGAGTAAGAACGTGCTAAAATAAACTTTTTGAATTGTGTGTAAAAATGTTGATGTTTTTCGTAGGTAGGTAAGAATTCAGGCAGGTACTTATGATTAAGCACAAATTATTAGATAGGAGGTATCAGGTTATTAATGTGTTGTGCCTGTCGCTATGCGCATTTCAGATAAGATATGTTGCCGAGACACGACACAATGGGATCCCGGCATGGCCATGGAAGCAATATGGCGGATCAGTAACCATGACAACAACCCTCTTGTTACAGGGTTGAACCCCTCTGCAGCACGAGCCGTAAATCATGAACAGACCTTCGTAAGCGGTACTGGAAGATCTAAAACGAATAATTTATATCACGCCAAGTCTAAAATAGCAATTAATGCCCCTAATTGATATTACAAATTGTTCAAACAGTGGAGAACTTTTTATTACGATGCACATTTAAAGATTTAATTTTAGTGCTAGTAACGAAAACCGACATTATCATTGTTTAATTACTAAGAGGATGCTAACGTCATCTGGTTACATGAACAACTTTATGCAAATCAAAGAGCTAAATTTGCCAAAGACTGTGACTGCACGAACAGGAATAGCATATTCGACGCACGTATTTTGTGCTTTTCGTTCACAGCCCGAACCAAAGTCCGACAAACACCCGGTGCAGAAATCGTGACTAAAGGAATATTACCTTATATTGCGAATTTAACTTTATCTTTCACATAGAATTTTTTATATAACTGACACCATACCCGTTTCTCTAATTATTCATTTAGTTGGAGAGAACGTTGGAAGGTATAATATGCAGCTTTTGAAAAGTAAATATTTGAGTTTTGATTAATGCGACAGTACTTGTACCCTTTTGCCTGCAGCATAAAAATTAAATGAATTATACGTCGCATAAACATGTCGAGGTTCTCGTTTCATTGTTGAAAAAGCATCAAGCCAACCAAAATAGTTTGTTGTATATGTCGTCCTTTCAACTCCCTAACGCAGTCAGGGTAAGCATCTCGTTATGTAAAGTGTCTGTTTACAGGCATAACTTAGGCGATCTGTCTCGCCCATAACTTTTGCCTGCTGGCAGTTGTAGCCGAAATGATGATGGCAAATGGCTCCACTACATCCATTTTACAAGCAATTTCTAATCTTCTAATAGTCATCAAGTGATTTGTTAAATTGGCCGGCTTTTCTAAATCGTTTAGGACTGAGGAAGCAAATGCGGCGTGTTTGTAATATTAGGTTTCTATATCGCTTTTGTTACCTAATAGTCAGCCGAAAGTTTTAACAGCAAAGAAAAACAATTTTGTGGTCACTAATTTCTGTCATTCTTATTTTAATTTCTCATTTTATAGCCTACCCTACTAAATCACACCACTCAACATACATTTTTTATTCTACAGTTTCCAGATCACAAATAATCTCCATATATCACCAAATACCTTTCGATAAACCTACATATTTTTATTTAGATTAAAATATAGAGTAAGAAAGTGGAAATACGTCGTGACACTTGATTTATTGTGACATCCTAAAATTCGATACTAACCCGTACAAACTTAAACAATCATTACACGATATAATAATATAACAGATGGTTTAGCGGTCAGCGTGCTAGAGTTCAAATTTGTTAACATTTTGCACCCTAAATCGCCTCCAGCTGGCTACACTTTTAAAATTACTTTATTTTACGTTAAAAAAACTTCACTTGCAATCTGATTTTATAATAAGGATTTTTAATTTTTTACACGCTAAATTAATAAATTTCATAACATGCATTTTTATTAAACGAATAAAAATACTTGATGCCAAAATGCAGTTAATAATTTAATCATAAAAAAAAATACTCGTATCAATCTGATCTTATTAATATTATATTCAATTTAATAAAGTTTTATCTATTTATGTATTTCTTTGTCTGCTATTCTTGGTTTGTGTGCTGTAAATGACTTGTATACTATAAATAAACTGTAATATTATTATTACATTCATATCGAACTAGCAATTTGCTTTTTTTTAGGGTTTCCTAAAACAAAACTTAAAACTGTCTTCCCAAGCATAGAAATAAATAAAATTAATATGAAATTTATGAACAAACCCAGAGTGTAAACAATAAATAATATATATTTTAATAAAAATTAAAAAAAAGTATGCAGCTGGCTACAAACCGGGTGAAAAGTGGTTAATTATATTTATTTATCTCATTATTCCCGAAAGTAAGCAGCATTACAACTAAAATCGTAATACATTACATCACTTTAACTCTACTTTCACTTGATAAAAATTCTACCAAAATTGGCGGATGGTCAACTGTGGAGTCCCACACTTACAAATGACCACTGTATGTTAACGAATTTCTTTTAATTAATATTTTTTTAATAGTGTTCATTTAAATTAGATTTTCCATACTTTTCTATTTGTGTTGGCTATATTGCTACCAGATGTTTTATATTGATTAGTTAAATTTAACGCCGAATTAGGTCTTATAAAACCGGCATAAATTTTTCAGAATAAGTTTACTTCGTAGCACTAAAACAATTCACGATAACCAGGAGTATAGAAAAGACCAGGTATGTCATAAAAAAAGTACTTCAAAAAATGACAACCAGGGGCGGCTCCAAGGATTGTCTTGCGCCATAAGAAAAAGTTTTTGTGTTAAAATTTGAAAAAAAGAGTGAATTGAATGCAATTTAATTTTTTTGTTAAATTGCAAAAAAAATCTAGTAATAGTCTATAATGGTTTTATCTAGCAATAATCAAATATTTAAAATAAATTGTAAGATAAACAATAATCACAACAAATTATTAATTAACAATATTCCTAATTAACAATATTTAAAACAAAAATAGTGTAAATAATGGCGGATTAACGTAGTATAAGCCAATATATTGACATATAAAGCCGGAGCCTTAGGGTGTTGAATTGTGGGGGCGCAGAGTCGGTTAGTAAGCTCAATATGCTTAATTAGCTTTTGAGTAGAAAGAATTATTTGGTAATTTAAAAACAAATGCAACATGTGAAAAAATGATTTTGCCTTACTAGTTAGGCCAATAGCTATTAAGTAGTCTTCTATTTTATGATTCCATGATTTTAAAGATTTTCATTTCAATTCTTTTATAGGCAGTCGCTCCTGAAATTGGGGGGTTTGCGGGTATTCTAGTATATACCAGTAATTGTGTTCAAAAGAAAAACTCTTACTAAACGAAGCTTAAACTTTTGTTTCAAATATTTTACAATCGCTTAAAAGCTATCTTTATTCTATGTATGCAATCGTAAAAAATATATAACACGGTAGTATAAACTTTGTTTAGCTTAATCTCAGGTTTAAACATACATTGTAATATCAACCCTTAAAGCAAACGATTGTGATTGACTAGTCGTTCTCCTAATATCAGCCGCCACTTATACAAATGAAGCAAGAATTCAAAACATCAGTACAACGATAGATATTGATAGACAAGTTAACATGATCGACATTTTAGCTTGTTATTATTTAGAATAAAAACGAATTTTAAGTAGATTTTTGTGATAATTCGTAGTATGTATTGTTAAATATAAAATTAAACATAAACTAACCAGAAACGTTCAAGTATTAAATTTTAACCCTAAAGTAAAGAATAAATATTACGTAGAAATACATTTTTATTATCTTTAAATAATTTTTTTCGTACTTTTACGTATTCTTTACTTTACGGTTAAAATTTATTATTTTAACGTTTCTGTTTAGTTGATGTTTAATTTTATATTGCTATTATTTGTTCTGTTGGGCATAGACGTACTATAAAACATTAGTTTATTTAATTAAACTGTCATAATTACAATTAAAGTGTATCGTGCATAGAATTGGCTTAAGCACGATAGGAATTTTAATGTTAAAATCTTAACGTTTAATTATTTGCTTCATTAGCTATTTTAAACATAAACAGTAAATAAGTTTTGTAGAAAAAAGATCACTGCAGCTGTACACGTTAATATTTATAATCTTCCTTTATTTAGAAGGTAAAACTCATAAAATTGAAACTGCTACTTTATTAAAATCACTCTTGTCTTGTATGTAAAATTTAGTAAAATAGAATTAATCTGTGAATATACTATAGCTTTATTAAAAGAAAATGTTAGATATTTTACAGACAAGGCGCGAAAAGTACATTTACTCCGAATAAAACATGTTATTAAATTTTATTAATACTATTTTTACTATTGAAGACCTAAAGTAGCACTTTAGTTACCTACTCGTAACAGACCCAAGAATAAAATAATTGCTTTCACAGAAAGTGAAAATTTTAGATTGACAATAGAGTGACATAAAGTTAAGGTTTTTATGTTTGCAGAAAACATTGTTTTTCACAGTTTTGTTTTTTGTTCTTTTGGGATCTATAAATAGGAAGACAAACAATAAAATGTACAACTGCAGTATTTTATCTATAAAATAATTAAGGAAACAAATAATGACGAATAAGAATTTTGGATATATTGACTACAGTCCGGAGTTGATTGTATCAACCACTTGTACCTTAGTTTGTTTTAATTACAATAATTATTAGATCAATTAGTAGCTACGCTTTTAATAATTTAATTAAGATACATATAAATTATTCATTACCACCATTATAAAATTGAAATTATTTCATACTAAACTTGCTTTCTTCAGCTGTTAAAATAAAAAATGTACAGAAAGAATCTGAAGAATGCAACCCTATTGCTACATAAAAGGTTAGGAAATAATTAGAATATTATTATGTTTGCTTAGCTTGTTAATGTTTCATAATGATTAATTAATGATACATATATCAAGTATCTTACATCGTAAGATTTAAAGTGACTTAAGGCTGCGGTTGCGGTGCCGAGCTAGAATTTTATATAATAATATGTATATTATGTAAAGTAATACAGTGGACGCCGCTTAATATGATCACATTGGGACTCGGGGGATTTTGACAACAATAACCGATTGATAACAATACACCAAATAATTCTTTTTTAATTTTACACAAAAGTAGCTGCGAAATTCTGAATGCTGCTGCATTCCGATTAAAAAAAATTTTGTATCTAAAAATGATATAAAATTTTTTTATGTCGCTTATGAAATTTTAAAATAAAATTGAATTAAATCGTACATGATCAGCAGACTAGCAAGTTTCTGCTGTATAATACATCTGAGTCAGTTCTGAGTAATGAAAATGACGTCTGGGTGGTTCCCCGGTTTGTGAACAAAATTTAAAAAAATTTCTTGTATCCTGCAAACTAACTCAATTTTCAGTGGGAGTAAACAATCTTAAGAAAAATAATCAATAACATAAAGCGAATTTTTGATATAATAAACGAGATGTTTTTCACGTGTAGTCATATTAGTTTGGCCCGTTCTTCGCGAAAGTGAAAATAATACCCGATTGATAACATTAACTCTGATTTCAATAAGCGGCGTCCACTGTAGTAATGAAAAGAATTATAGAATATTTAGACGGCAAAACAAATGCATAAAGAAAATTATTATTAGACAAGAATATTTCAAATAATATACACAATATGATATGCCTTTTTGCAGTTCTAAAATTATCTTAAAAAAATATTACTCAAGTGTTGTTACAGTTTTGTTAACCCTTTTCGTAATTTAGGGATGTCTTCTTTAGCGATTTTTTTCTCCCTTGACTTCTATTTCTACAAAATGTTTATGTATTCGTGTATCGTATTGATTCTAATTTTGATTAGAACAAATTTAAAATATTTCCAATTTTTCTGCAATATTTCTAAAAAAATAAGAAGAAATGTGTTTATAGTATTATTACTACTGTCTTGCTATCTCTAATTCCATTCAGTTAAGCATCTCTAAGTACAATTCTTATTCTTATGACTTAGGTTATGTGTGTGATGAAAACGTTAAAAGCTTTGCAGTTCTACAGATTTTAGTAATTTCTTTTCGTTGCAATCGTCGATAGATCATAAATGCATCCGATCTTCTCACATTGTAAAATGCTTTCTAATGATATGCATTTTAATGTAATTTCTCGAGGTATTTTGACCTCTGTAAGTCATGGGAATCAATTAAATTAAATTATGTACATCCAATTCATACAATTATTCTAAAATTTATAAGCATCAAATTGGGATTACCGTACCAAAACATTACAAACCTAACCAAACAACATAAAATATTATTAAAACTCAAATCTCATTGTTTTAGTAGATTTTCTGTGAAGGCGCAATTTTTTTAAATGTAGGAAAAAAAATTTTAAAACGTAATCAGTTGGTGACCTTTACATTAACATTATGGAAGATTTATTTCGGTCCAAGGAGGTCAAGTGGATGGAACATAAATAAAAGGTTTAATCTATAATCTTGAAAAGCTACCAAACAATTTGGAGGGAATGGAATTTAATCTTTTATGTGATTAAAATTTTGTAATTATAAATCACCTTTACATTAGTCATGGGTGTCTCAGTCACCTGAAGGTTGTTTATTTTTTTGGGCGGGCCAGAAGAGATGCGTTCTTTGCGAGGTTGAAGCTCTTAAAACCATTCGTAGATTTAAAAAAAAGCAGTCGTAGTTTTTCTACAATTTTTTTTGTTGTATAAAAATTACCAGACATTAAAACTCACAAATTGAAAACGACAATATAAATTATGTAATGGTGTAACCAATTAGCCTACACAGTCCAATTTAAAATTTTTTGAATTGCAAACTAATTGAGGAAAGTATCAAACCAATAAATCAAGTTAAAACTGTAATAAATACTATGAAAGTAATTCTCCTATCTGGAATATAATCTACTCCATATAATTCAAATAAAATTTCAATAAATTACCATACCTATTTAAATAAAACCACATTTAATATAATCGACGCATACTAAATATAAAGGTAACGTTCTATTGCATAATTAAGATTATTATAAATAATAACGATTGCCTCGGAAGATTTAATTAAAAAGAAATGAAAAGAATCATAAATATTACACGGTATGTGCACTTATTCTGAAAAACTCTAGCATGCCATTTATTCATAATTATTGAAGAATGTTAATTCGTAATGGGAATAAAAAGTTAGTTTTGCGTTCCAATTGTGTGTTTTAAGTGAGCATTATAATATTATAATGGCTGTTTATGATATGTTTTATTATCCCATTTGAATTTCATTAGATTAACTACAACTTCATCGGCGTGAAACAATTTTTGACCTCAACACCATCGAACCTTTCCAACTCATCGCACAAATAAAATTTGCTAGCTAACGTTTCGATTGAACAAGTAGCCGAAGCTAATAACATAATTTATTTAAAAAAATGGTTGTGTTGATGTTCCGAGTTCATTAAGTATAAAAATAAACATGAACATTAAAGCTAACCTTATGTGCAAAAAACACTCTCAATAAACATAAGGCAAGGCGCATTCAAAATCGTAAATTTGCCTTTCAACGACCTAATTCAATTTTACAGAACGGTTTCCTTTCACAGATGCAGCTATAACCTATAAGAGAAGCAATTGAAATTGGAGGCATCTGTAAGAAGGTCTGGAAAGATAGAATTCTACACTCAACTTTTCAGATGTACCTAACATATCTTTGAACACAATATAAAAGTTATGCAATTCCAATTATTGAACTCCAAACTGTCTGTTTAAAGTTATCTGTATGCTAGTTGTTTCGCTACACCCGCAAATAAAACCAATAAATCTGGATCCATTTTGATTAACATAACATTCAATTCGCCCGTTCCAAGTTCACCTTAAGTAAATAAGATTTGAATCGGTTTTGCTGGCATATAAATGAGGTATTTTTAGCGAGAAGACTTGTATGTCGGTGTTTACACAAGGAGAAATTTATATTTCTACAATATCGTGGTTATTATGACTGGTCATTCCATGTTGCAAGTACAACTTGGTGCTTCCAAAGCTCATAAAGCCGTACTCATATCTTATCCGAATTAAGATTCTAATATTAGTGCGCAAACTTTTGGTCGTTCTAAAATTAAATTTTGAAGGGGTTCAAAATATCAATCACGTGTCTCGATCCCCAAAACACTCGTTATGTTGCATCCCCTATGTTAAGTCGATCGAATAAGTTATTGCGAGGCAATACTATTAAAGTAGTAGTATTCAAAATAGAAAAGTTGCGCATTTTAAGTAAAACAGGCTGCGACTTCTCGATAAATTTAATTCGTTTCCCGTATAATAAAAACGTTAACGTATATACGCGGATCAAGGTAATTGCATTTAATTACAGGTATAATTTAATATGCAGTACGCATACATTCTGCAAATGTTAAAGATATTTAATTGAAGATAACAACTCGAAAAGTTCCAATATTGAACAGGATTAAACTCGTGTAAGGAATTTCAAATGGAATAGTGATATGGAGTGATGCGGGTGAAGGAAGTGATAACTATAAAAGTAACGGGAGAACGGAAATGAAAAGTGCGAAGAAAGGTAGGAAGCAAGGTCGTGCACGCCATCCAGACGAGCCGTTCGCACTCTTTACGAGTTTCTAAGATTGGTGGGGTGGAAGATGAAATGGACCTTTAGGCAGGATGCAGTAATTTGCAGAACCGTCGAAAAAATCTTGCTATCCAAAGAGTAAATTCGCGTAGTTGCGTTATATCATATTTTATTTAAGCTTCATACAACAAATATTTTAATTTAAAATTTTTCTTTTCCACATCCACATTTATCAAAATTTTTCAATTTTAGAAGAAGGTATTGCGGCAATTTTTTTAATTATTTAAATTTATTTCAACCTACGTCCCATAAATTCTTGAGACACACACACACACCACACACTTTTAAATGATTAAAAGGAAAAGTCACATTTAATATTGATGAGAATGTTAAAATCGACTTTAAGGTTATAAACATTAATTTGTTTTTTTTAATCCCACCTGATTTTGCAAAGGCAATTTCAAAACATGCAGAATTTTTTATTGGTGCAATTGCACGTTTCCATTATGTTGACTATAACCATTTTGGCAAAATAATTTCTACGTCATTTTGAAACTGTCCTTGTTGCACGTTACGTTTAGTGAGCGCAATTTTAGCTCGGCGTGGATAATGCATATTCCATAGGGCTTACCAAACTACTGCAATATAGCTGCAATAGTAATGTCGCGTTATCTTCATTAGTGCCGTTCATATGTTGGCCCATAGCAATAAGACAATTCCATTAGTTTTTATTAACAAAACTGGAATACAATATTTAAAACTAATATTCGTTTTAAATGAGATTTGTCCGGCATTGAAATTCAAAATTAAATTATTGTCAACTGCCGGCGTGTGCATTTTAATTAGGCTTATTACGGAATTACCTCAGCAATATTCACAGTATGTTATCGTAATTGATATTTATGTTGTTATGGTCGATATTTTAGCTTTTCCTGTATCGAACCACTTTAAGATACAATTAAAATTACAGCTATTAAATAAAAAATTAATTATGTAGCAATGCACTTAAAATAATCCATTACGAACTCTTTTCGAGTTGGTGTTGAAACCGGAGTGTTCTCGGACTCGTTCCGTTTCAATTTGAGAAATTAATGAAACTGACCCAAGCAATTTTCAAATTGAGAAAGCAATAGTTTTAATAAATCTTATAGCACCAATAAGTTGTACATCGAATTCGGTTTACTTCCCCATCGTTTCCGGCGGAGATCGTTAACCGCGTGTCGTAATTTTCCCCTTTCTTTCACCATCCCCAACAACCACCACCCACAAAAATCGATAGCCAGATAGCTTCAAATGTTTCACTAGCTGAACGACCACCAGGAGCATCGTAAATGCCTGGATTCTTTGTTTCAAATCTAACCCATAGATACAAATCCCTTATTCGTACCTTACAGTTGGTATTACCATTCGAATCAGAATGTGAATAAAAGTTCTATAACTTTTATACCGAGTCACAGTCTAAAATCGGAAAGATTTTCCAAACTACGACTAAAGAGATCTTAGCAATTTATATTCTTATACCTTTCCAATGTCATATATTCCATTAAAGTCGATCATTTTAAGTGTCCCCTCCCTCGCGAACCGAGATAAAAGCTCAGCCATAAATATTAACAAGTTTAAGTAGGAATTTTGAGTAATTTACAGAAAATAAAATTAAACTAAATTGTAATTTGCATTTCAACAAACCACAAGTAGTACATTTACACGCAATGTTTACTTTGTAATGGATAATACAAGCGGAGGTTTGTAACAAACTTCAAAGAAACTATTCAGGAACAGCGGCGAACAGTCAAAGAGGCAACATTTTAATGTCGCAGTCGTACAATAAAAAGTAAACAAAAGGCAATTAAAAATTAGAAAAGAATCCTTTGTGGTGTGAAAATGCACAGAATAGGCAATAACCGGGAGCTGGTTTTCGCATTCGATTATTAGGTATTTACGGTTGCATTATAATAATGAACGGTTATGATGATCATCATCAGACGACGAAATGGTCTTTGTCTGGGATTGTCCGTCAGTTCGAGATCGTTTAAAATGGAAGTACCCTATCTTCGAGAAGCAATTGCACCGTTGCACTCGCTATCTTACTAACAAAAATATGTAGCAATACACGCCAAGTCACTGATATTTATAGCATAGTTTGGTCGTTTCCCCACAGTAACGGAGCCCAAGATTAAAACACATAACTTATATTTTATTTTGCCCTTTCTGTCTTGTTCGGTCGGTTTGCTTGAACGCAAAGTTTTTCGTGACTTTTTGTGCTTCACTGCTTTTCTTTACAACTTTAATGAGTTCACAACTTCAAAGTAGACGGTATTAATTACTTTAAATAGTTCTTTTTTGCCTCTATTTGGATTAAAGAGAATATTAAGACACCCTTCGGAAAGAATCAAGCCTTAATTTAAAAATAATTGAAAAATACGCAGCTGTTTCAACTCTTGCTATACGTAAGTTGGGTCCAACTCCCGTAAAATTAAAATTCCCCCATCATAAGTTCGCGAGGAAAAGTTAGTAAATCAGTGCATCCGAAGGGGATGAAGTAATTTGCAGGCGCCATGTTGTAATTGCGATGATGGTATCTGCAACGGTCGGAATTCGATAGTTAAGCACTCCCCATTGTTAAATAATGCATGTTATTTAGGAGTTCTAGGGGTGGGCGAGACTCCCTGGTGAGGACCCAACTCACACCTGAGTCACCGTCTAGCTAGTTTTTTATGAGTGGGCAGAACGGGGCACATTAGTCTTGGAACTAACAATGGCACTCGGGATTGGCCGAACTCTAAACCGCATCGGTGAGATTAATGAGTATCTTGTCTCAAAATTACAAAGGCGGCGAGAATAATAATAAAGAATTTAGTGGTCGGACATCTTCTGCGGACTGGTCTGTCCGGCTCGATGTTAGTAGGGATCCCTAGCATCAATTCACACGAAACTTTTCTTTGCATACTAAATGAGCAATTTTTATGAAACCAGAACAAAGAATTATTTTTCAACACTACATATAATAAAAGTACTTTAAATTTATGATATAACCTTCATTGAATATGTAAATTGCCAAGTTGTTTCAAGAATTTTTAACTAGATAAACTATGACGTTCATGGAACAGAAATTGTAGTGATGAAAAATTCAGTTTGAGACGCTATGCGGTATAGAACTTGTTATGCAAACTGGACGAGTCAGTTTCCCGTGTTAATCTTGCATTAGACAGCTGCTATGTAAGATTAATATTTGCCAACACAAAAGCAGTATTCCTAAATTAAAAAAAAGGTTTTACGGCTCTAGTCAACGGTCAATAAACCTACAATTCGCTCAAAATATGAAACAAAAAACTCGTTAAAAACATTTTAACACGAAAATCAGATCTTATGTTAGTTTGTGAAAAAGTGTGTATAACTTTTAATAAAACTGTTAGCTTAACACGCTTAGGTAATTTCTGAAATGACCAAACACAAATTTAGCATGACGACATCAAATGCCATTTTTATGAAATGAAAGCAATTGCCTCAATAGTAGTACAATATTATCAAATTATCACACACATATACACAAGGGCTCAGCAGGATAGGGCACCATAACACGACTCATTATGAGGTATTAGCTTTGTATAACTGGAGTAATCCAGGTTACTTTATGATGTCATTAACGCTTCAAACTTCAAATAATATCGCGTGACGTAACTAATTTTAATCCTTATTTGTATTTTCATTTACATATTGCATGTGCCAACTTAAAATGTGCCGAACTACATTAATTGTCATTTTTCAAATAAACAATCAGTTAAAACATCTTTAACACGACACAATTTTCTTTATTTTAATCGTACCATTAACATAAATTTTCTTTTTACGTGATTTTCCATAGGTATGAAAATTTTAGCAGTCGATTGCAACGTCAAGACCTATTTCCTTTTATAAGTGATTAACTTGTTGAAAAGCAGTGAAGTTAATAGAAAATTAAGCTAATAAAACTAACATGGCCATTACGAGACCATAAAACCCTTTATGGCTTACTACTTAAATAAACAACACGGTAGTTAAAACTATCTAATAAAATCCACACTGAAAAAATCACATCGTTTCCACACTTTTGATAAACAAATTAAATTTTAAGTCAGATTCCTACAACAAAAAAAGAAAAATAGACATTGTATTGTACTATCAATTAAATACCATATTATATAATTATTAACATATACATTGTTATATTATATTATATCGTACAATACATCTAGCATAATAGTTCAATAATACCTAATTGTATGTTTTACCATACTACTACTACATGCCTACAACTTGTTTACAACGGAAACTAAGTAATATTCAAAAAGCTTAACTGATCGCTAAATTATTTAAATTTTAACCGTATGTTCTAAGTAAGTATGGTATTAATATATTATATTATTGTTTACCTACGTTGTGGAAATTTTATCACAGGACCCGATCAAATATTTCCTTGAAGAGGTGAATAAGTGAAAAAAGTGATATAGTCAGTCTGGTAATGCGATATTATGGTTCTATTACATATTTGTTCAAATAAAAAATTATTGCGTACTATATATTCATAAATTAAATAAAAAATGAGAAATTTGATCGCAAACCTTTTTTAACAAATGGAAATTGATCCTATAACCAAATTAAACTATACCATGTACCAATATATTTTACTAAATTTACTATAAATTACCACCAATGGTAGTAAAACAAAGATCTTCGTTCTTATTTCTGGTCGTTTGGGAAAAATATGAGAAAATCGACCAAATTCAAATTTTTAGAATAAAAAATGTAATACAATTTAAAATCTTCTGCTTCTTGATAAGCTAGGTAATATAAATTACAAGTTGTATTATTTAAAGTCCCCTGTCAAAGCCAGGGTCATTGACGTTCAAATTTACATATCTTTGAAATGGAATAACAAAAATCCATGGATTTATGTATCTACGAAGTGGAAGAATTACCAAAAGGAATTCTATTCATATTTAGAATTAAAAAATAGAATAAATCAGAAACCTACACAGACGAAAACTCTTTGAAGCTATAATTCTTTTGTAAAGTTGGAAAAAGGAGGAGAACTGAATTAAATATTAATAATAAAACGGGTTTTTAAAAACGTCCGAAAAAATTAGTTAAAATCACGAATAACGAACTAAGTGTTCAAATAATGAAACTTTATGTTTTGATTAAGCTGCTGATAGCCGTAGATTATAGCCCACAGTAATGTAGGTTAGGCACTTCGGTACGTTACTCGAGAACATGAACATTGAATGTTATAAGGATACATAAACACGCGTAAAGGAGCCATTTTGTGTAACTTTATCGCCATTTTGCTGTAGTTTAAAGCAGGAACGGGGTGCGTTCGAGGTGCGAGATAATGACTCTTGATAGTCTAATGACGTCACAGTAAGGGTTCATGCGAAACCAGGGACTAAGGACAATCAACCAAATAATTGCATTTGTTGTTCGGTTTCGCCAATAATGGAAAATTGTAATTCTCTCCAACATATTTTGAAACGGGAGAAAAACTTTTGGCTCCAGAAAGAATAAGTTACGACGTATGTATTTAAGTATGTAAATTAGTAAATTTTAATATTCTTCGCTTGTCGCAAATATTCTAAACCATTAGCGAAAGCAAGTTGCGGTAGAGAAATTCTTTATTAATTACATTCCCGGTCTCTATCGAGCAACGTTGGCACAATGAAGCTTTCTAATTACGCTTCTCTACACTAAAACGTTGCTGCAATCGCCTGGCAATATGCCATCTAATGGATACGAGCTCATAACTCATCCCCCAAAGGGTCAAATTAATTTAGAGGCTTAGAAAATTGCTTACATCACAATCGAGACTTATAACTTTAACAATTGAAAACTTTCATAATAAAAATAATACAATAACAAATATTGAAGTCTATATTGGCAACCAACCCTAAATAGAGTGTTTATGTTATGAAACGACGTCGAGTATTGCCGTAGACGACTCCCGTGTGCAACTTTTCAGTTTGCAATATTCTCTTGATAGTGTCTATAGCCAGGATAGCATGGATGTGTATTACGTTTTAAAACAAAAAATTTTATTACGTTTTGTAGGAAACGGCATTAACTTAAGCCGATAAGATAATATCATCATCATACAAAAAACAAATCGATAGTTAATTAGCAAAATGGTTGGGTCAAAACAAAAACCCACAAAATCAGTAGTCATAACACACGCTGATAATCACGTATCATTTAAATTACGTTTCTGCCTAGGGATGTAGTTATGTCCGAGCATAGTAAAGCTTCAATCCCTTGTGGGATAAAAGGGTATTCTCCCTAATACAAAAGGGGTTCGACATAAAAAGAGAACGATCCGTGGAATTGCAAATATACAGCCATATCCAGTTATGCAAACTATGGTCACTATCTCTTCTATTGGCCATTAGGTTCACGATGGACAATCGTCGGTTAGCTCCCGATTGCCGCTGGGGGACTCATCTAGAAAATTATATCATGTAGCTCGGGTGCGTGTGCTAAAGGGGGAATGTTTAAAGTAGCAGCTTAACCGCTAGTGCCACGTAGATCGACATCATTTTCATAAAACGAGTAACGAACGAAAATTAGTCCGCTATGAGCAATGAAGTTTTCACAATGCAAAAATAACATCATAAAATGCATACTCGCTCGTTACAAATTACTACACTTCTTCAATTTTTCTCTCTCGATGCTCCAATATACTATAAATTGTTATAAATTTTGTTAGCTCAATTCAAAAATATTATGTATAATGCGAACGAATCCATTGCAACTGCCAATCAATAAAATTAGGGAGGGAAGAGTGGTGATTATCTTCTTCAGATAGGAAAATTTTAAATTTGCAATTTCATTTTTTTAAATGAAAGAATATCCAGTTAAAATGATTTATTTAAAAGTTCAAAATGTCGCTTTATTGCTTTATATTTTTAATAACCAAATAATTGTTAAATTATAAACAAATAAGCACATAAAAATAATATTATCTCAATTATAAAAATTAAATAAACTAAAGCGTTTAATAGCTTGGTAAAAAAGCAATAAATAGCGGTTATTCATACACATTTTTTATACAAAAGAAATTATTTATCTTTAAATGTTAAAAGCAATAATAACAATATTAATTAAATAATTAATTGGCACGCTTTTATATTTATTACTATAATATTATGTGCTACTACTGTATTTCCTTTACATTTTAAAGAACTAATGAGATTTAAATATTCTAAAAATTCGATAATGGTTTGATCTAAGTATACATATATAATTATTTAATATTATATATTTGATATTAGATTAAAGGGGTCTTCTGCTAACGTTACCCTTCTCGTATTTTGCACAATTTTCTTGCTCTTTGTTAAAATTATCGACAATCAGGAAAATCACCTTACAATATTATTGTATGGTACTTATTTATTATTTCGAGGTTTAGGATGTCGTCATCAGTTGAACAAAGTTTGAAAATAATTGATAATAAAATAATACATCGTGCCATTGACTTTATTGTATACTCGTATTTTATCCAACAAACTTTATATCTAAAAATTGTGAGTAAACCATCGTTACTTTAACGTATATCTACTATCCATAACATTAAAGTAGGTAATGTCAATGTTTAAGATAATTTGAAAGATAAAGTATATGAGAAAATAAAGGCGCCGCTATGTTAAAAAGTATTTTAAAATGTAATCGCGATATGAAAATTTTGAAGTGATTCTAATCTAACCTATTGCTTATCTAAATTTAGCAAAATATGTAATTTAAAAAAATATCTAAAATTTTTTCTTTTTATAGGTAACAACGAAGATTTTGCCATGTAACAACGGAAATAAGTCGTCTTCATGGATTGTCCAAGGGATTGTTAAAAGAAGCATTTTATCCAAAGTATTTTTATCATCGTGAGAATTCCAACAGCCTAATAATAGCAATAGCAACCACGTATCATGAAAAATCGATAGCCAATATTAGATACGGCATGTAGGTAATGTGTTGCCGTATTGGGTCGAGTTCATAACAAAAAAGTCGATTTTTTTTTATATAATTTAAACGTAAATCAAGTTATGAGCGTACATTTTTTATAATGCATTTCTTTTGTATATATTCTAAGATTACAAAAATTTTAAAAATAATTAAGTACATTTGCAACTTAATTCTTTCGACTTGTTTGCGCTGTGCCGGCAACTTCTAGAATAAATTATTCCGCGCAATAACTAATTTATTGTAATAAAGTACTAAAATATTTATTAAAATAAAATTAAGTTGTCTAATATTGTTACTTTAAAATGTAAAACTTTACAGACGAATAAACGTTTTAGGAAAATGAGCATTCTGTTTTTCATGTGCATAAAAATTTACTGAAATAGACTGAACTAATAAAATTAACACACTAAAACAAAACAATTTGCAACTGCTTTTGATGTATTTCTATTATGAGGTTAAGAATTATTAACTAGAATGAGATATTACTTTAAATATGAATTTATTAATAATTAAATTTAAATAGTACCTATATTGTTTTATTATGAGCTAATCTTTATTTGCAGACGTATTTATACTATTTTCAGAAAAAGATAGTTTCAACTATAATTTTTTCAAAATTTAGCATTATTTAAAAACCCATCGCTTGGAACACACAGATTTTGATTTAATAAATATTTTTGAATAGATCAAAAACTAAATAAAATCATAGCTAGTATAATGAAGTTAAATTTATTATACTCGTATATTACACATAGTAGCGCTACAATTCAGGGTCGGTGTTTGCTGACCACTTCATTTTATGAAGGGTTTTTAAGGTAGGTTACACTTCGGTGGTTTGCCATTGATTGCCGGCAGGTTAGAATAAAGTTCTCCAGGGCTCGAACCAGGGATCTCTGATTAAGCATCAAACCGTAATAAATTGTCCTAAATTTTATTAATAATAGCTTCTATTTAAAATATTTCTGTTTAACTTTTTATATCTATCTATAAAAATCAATAACTGAAAAAGTTTTAGAACGATTTTAAGAACTTAAGCAATCTGCTAATCTAATCATACATAAGCTTGTGCGTGCCAAATTTGAAGCCGAGGGGATAAATATATAAAATTACCTTCCTACCCTTTAAAGAAAAAATCTTGTTAGCTACGCTCGCGCGACTTAATGTATCGTTAATTTATATCAGTATTATTAACTTCTAATTGGTAATAAATTTCAAAGCTGTTAAAATTGTATTGATATTCAGCTAGCTGCACCTAGTTTCGAAAATATTTCTGTTAAATAATCAAATGGATTCCGTTTTTACATAGAACGTTCCGTCAGGAATAAAAAAAATCTAACGTGATCGTAAAAATACGTTAAATAGTATGGTAATTTTATATAATTATTACGGTATAATGTGAAAAATAAAAAAATAATTCTAATATTTAAACCATTTTTGAGATTTGTTCACCATTTCCCCCAACGGATTCCAATTTTATTCATAGAGCTCTCATGTGGTACATCACTCAGAAAAAAATCGATATCAGTCTCTTTCTTTTCAGAATGAATAATATTCATTTTTAAGAAGTAAACACATTACCAGATTTTGTTAAGTACTGTTATATAATTTATTATGTTTAATTGTTGAATTTTCTACTTTTATTTTGCAGACAACAAAACAAAAACAATAAGGTTCGTGGTTGTCAAGAATAAATTTACATATTTATAGTTTTGACATATCGTCGACTGAGTATTTGTTTACTTCATACACCAATTTTGAATTTTATGAATTATTGATCTTGAAATAGTCAAGTATATTCGTATATGTTATTGTTATTAATACATTTAAATGTGAAATTAGTTCCACGTTCAATTTTTACGTCAATCATTAGTTTTCTTATATTACCGTTTTCCTTCGTAATTCAACAATTGTCGTCTAGACCAATTCTAGTAAAATAAATTATTCGTTGTGTCTCTATATAATCTATACCTATGGGCAATATAATTGGGTGAAATTAGTATTTTTTTGCTATTTGACATCTTGCTTTTATTTTTTACACAACCTATTGTTCAGTAGGTAATTAATTAAATAAAAGTATGATATCGACAATGGAAAGCCAAAACGTCATAAGCACCATTGATTGCAGTGGCGCTTAAGAGTTTTGCCTTTCTATTTTTGTATGTATCTAATTCAAAAGTGATGAATAAGTAAAATAAGACTTAGTTCTCTGCAAATTACTATATTGAATTTTTTAACTCTAATAAGAATTAATTATTAGCCATTACCTTGACTAATAATTTTTAAAATTGATAATTTTTGAGATTGAATATACAATAAAGATACTTAGATCAATTTCAATGCTTTTGAAAATAAAATTCAATATACATAAATATAAAACTGAAAAAAAATTGAATGTTACTCGAATATTTTATTATATACTGATAACTTTCCAAAGAACTCTAATTTTTATTCAATATTTTCTAAAAATTGTAAAATTTAGTTTTTACATAGAAATTCTGAAGAATTTAATACTCAAAAAAACTAATCAAAACAATATACTTCATATTTTACCTACTATATACCGAAAAATAATATTTTCAAAAAGTGTCAAAAATCTATGCCAAAATCTTGCCATAGATAATAATAAGGTTTAAATGACTACTTTATGCTGAAAAATAATTATTCTTGAACGAGAGCAGAATGGCAACATAAAATTTTGTACAAACGAGTTTCATGGGTTTCCTCAAACTTCCGAAAATACCTTAACCTTTACAGCGCATATTTGTAAAAAAAAAAATTAGTAAAAAAAGAATTAATTGAATTTCTTTAGATTTCTTCTTATATTTCTCGAGAATAATTCTAAAGGGAAATATTAAGAATTATTCCTAATGTTTCCTTTCACTTGTACACTAAATTTTCTCGGTAAATCTCTTTGTAATTGAGTCTAGGTTTACTTATGTATTTCTAGACATGGTAGCGGATGGTACCAGAATATTAAACAGAATATTAGATCGTTATTTAATTTGAAATAGGTACATAATTATTATTATTAACTCGGAATAAATTTTTTAATGTAGGTAGAAATTACCTATTAATCCCACATATTTCTAGTTTTGTGGGAAACTCCGAGCTACCGCTGTTTAGATCACTTTTGAGTCTAACGAATAAACAAAAGTTTACCTCAAAAACTAAAATATTTTTAAAAAACCTGCGTTATTGGATGACTGTATTTCTGAATTTATATTTTAAAATTTAAGTTACGTTAGGTTAGCTTAATTTTGGTTTTAGATAAAAATTCGCATGTAAACAACTTACAGATCTTGGGACAGCTTTTCCGAGACATTTTGAACAAATTAGTTATTAATTAATTCATTCTTCAGAAATTGTCTTCGCTACGCTACCTATCCAAATTACTCGGTAAGCGTTAAAATGTTTTTCGGTATATAGTACATACAAACCATAATTTCTATCATTAATCCCGCTTTAAATCAAATAACATTTATGAATAATAATAGTTATGTTAACGACTAATTTATTAAAACAAAATGGTAATAATTACTATTAAAGAAATTGCTTAAAAATTAAATGATATTTGAATTAATTTGACAAACGCAATTGATGACGGAAGATTTTTGTACCTGTTTTTGTTTGTTTTGTTATACAATAAAACAAAACGATGTTAAATAACAAAGAACATCTAAAAAATCGTATTTTCACAAATTTAGCATACAAATATTTTTGTTTCAAGTGAGTTTTAAATTCCTACAAAGAGTGGGTAAAAAAGTATGACCAGAACCAAGTTTTCTACAATTTAAGTTATTACTTTCATTCGTAGGTTTCTATATAAAAAAAGAACAATTTTCGAATACTTAATTGAAGAACATAAAACAACATTTTATTGTTTAACTAAGTTAAGGTTAACTAAACTTAACCAAACTAACTGTAAACAAGGATCTGCAACTAAATGTAAACTTTCCAGAAACGAGAAATCAAACATGTAACCCCCAGATTTGAAGCTCAATTCCTTACGGACGGAATTTTCTAAGATTGCTCTGTTAACTTATGAATTATTTAAAACTTTAATGTCCACTGGCGCAATTTTTAGTTAACTTTCTCGTATATAATCAATACTAAAATGGAATATTTCATATATAGTCATTATATTCTATGATTAAAATCTCAATGTTCTCAATGATTAGAATAAAATAAATAATTTAAGAACTGCTGTTCACTTTTTAGTATAGAATTCCTGTTAGGGCTAGAAAGTTGCTTGATATAGGAATTTATAGAAAATTTAATATAATATCATTGAAAAACTGAAAACTATGTTTTTGAGCAAAAATTAAAAAAGTAGGATTTTAGAAGATCGTATATCTGATAAACTCTAGGAGCTAGTAAAATACCAATTCTAAATTTTTTTAACATGTTTACAATACTTTCCCTCAATAATTTGTAAATGGAAAAGTAATAACTGATCAAAAAATGCAATTATAGCTTTTAACAACAAAAGTCCTGAAAATTTTCTGTGTCTCCAAAGACTTTTGTTTTATTATAAATGGCTGGTAAATTTAATTAATCTCAATCAAAAATTGTAATTTATTAAAGAACCACAATTCTTTTGTGATAAATACAAATTATTATGAATTTAATCGATGTATAGATATGATTTGCTTTATAGGTTTTTAGAACTAAAAGTTTTCACTGTAATGAAAATAAACTGTAAGTATTATTATCACATGGTTTTATATCTGATGATGTTATATTAAAAATGTTTGTGATAATTATACTTAAAGTGTATATTTTATATGTGAAGATCAAAAAAAATTTAGACCTATAGTGTGTGTATTTTTTGGTTTTCTGAAATATTAATATGGTATGATGAATTTATTTTTTTATAAATAATGAAAATACAAACGGTTTATTGAAATTTATTTTATTGTTCCAAAACGTTGTGACTAACTGTATGTATTTTTGCAATAATTTTCAAGTTATAATTTGATATAAGATATAACTATACCTACTTGAAAGTTTTAGGCGACTGATTTTAATTCAGGAGCATTGAATTTTACGATAAGAACAAATAAGAACAAAAAGTATATTATCATTTTAAGCATTAGTTAGCGTTTAACTATAGGTTAATTTTACGGTGCAAGTGAACATAAAGCTGCTAAATAAAAGCAAAGTTGATAATAATAAATAAATAAGTAGACACCTAATTCAAAATTTATAATTTCTGCCTGAGTGTATCTGTTAAACGGTTTAATTGCCAAAAAGATATAAAAAAAAGTAAAAGAAGACCTACAAAATCTCACAAAACGTTGTGAAACAGAAAGAAAGTCACTACGAGCAGAACATGGTTAAAAGTTGAGAATATGCCACCAAGTCCGGACTAGTCGGAAATGCCCAGGGGTTTGGTGATTTTCTGCGGGTTCCTTATTTAACTTTTTTTAAAGATTCATTGATTAGCCAGAAAATTTAGTAGTGAATATCATTTTTTTTAATTTGCAATCCTAAATAAAACAAAAACCGAAAACAAAGTAGACAAGAAGAGTATAATTATTTTTCGTTAAAGAGTTTTCGAACAAAAAGTGCATAGCATAATATGTTATGTACGATGTATTTTACTACAATAACCATATCAGATTTCATGTAGACTTTAGAGTGAGTAACTTTAATTTGATTACATTTACAACACAATTTTCGAAACTTTCAATTTGAAATTGTTTGATTAGATTTTTTTCTCTATTTTGAATAACATAGACAATGTTATATTTACGCCTATAAAATCTAAATTCAAAAAAAAATTTTTGAAGAAGGATAAGTTTACACCATTAATTAAACTTTTCTCGGTCTAATTACATAATATTATAGTGGTATTTGACCAATATTTTATAAGCCAAATCCTTTACTACACTTGAAGTTTACCTCGGCTTGCCCTAATCGTCGAAGAGTATGGAGCTCTCTCAAGACTAGTAGGTTCCCGTGGTAGTCCTCAACTACCGCTGAGAGAAAATTTTCTTCTAAAAGTTATTTACTATTAATGCAAAAATTATTATTTGTAAAATTAAAATTTCACTTCGCAAATTTAAAATAAAAATGTTCTTTTCAAGGTTCGAACTTGCGTTTTTAACTTATCCAAATCGACGGCTTATCTATCACGCCATGCACGTTCGCTCTTACAAATTTTAATTTTTCAATTATAAACCAAATTATACTTCAAATAATCCAAAAATTAATCCAAACTTGTAATCAAAAAATATCGCTGATTAAAAATAATCTTTAATCAGAAAATAAAATCCAAAATTCCAATTTACAAATTATTCAATCCAGAGGCCACATCCGACCAAAATATTTCCAATCATTCACAAAATCAATATTATTCAAAAACTATCCTTCGCAAAATTATATATGCATAAAATTTTCACAAAATCAAAAATATCTCAAGAGAAACTATCTCTTCCTTTTTCTCCCCACCATGTTTTTTTTCCAAAATTTACAATTAAGCACAGGGTAGGTTAAAATTATTATGTTTCATGACAATATATTATTCTTGAAGAAGTTTTGTCAAGAGTTGATGATATATTTGTTAAGTATCGTGGGAGCCTAACTATATTACTTCAAGTTTAGTATCGGTATTTTGAATCCTTTCAATGATTCATTTTTTTAATATTTGATTGATATTTTTATAGTTCAACCATAAATCATTGACGTTTGTGTCGAATGTTGATGCAAGGCAAACGATCAAAAAGTGTCAAAATATGAAGTATATTGAGATTTAGGTACACGCAAAAAAATAATGTTATTATATTAACACTTTTCAAGTAGTAAAATAATTGTTGTCACATGGATAACAATTGAAGTAAAATTAAACGCATTTCTCATGCTGTTTATATTACATCAGCTGTAAAATCCACTTACGCATTGTTGTACAATGCACATAGTTTACTTTACAATTTTTTTAAAATTCATTATAATTTATTATAAAGAAAAATACCTATAGACATTTGATATTATTCCTGTTTTGGAATAAGTCGATAAACTTGTAAACGAGAATCGGTCCTACAGACCGACGTTAGTACTCGTGTTATAAAAAACCACGTTAGTACTGAAGGGTTAAGCACAAGTCCATATAACAACAAAATATTAAGTACTTTATATCGCAATGTTGTTAAAATTTAACAACAATTGTAGTAAGCTGTACTTAATGTTTATTTCTATATTTTCGTAAAAATTAGAAAGAGCATAAAAAATTATACTGCCGGTTTGTTATATTTAAGTATTATTTTAAAATATATTTTTGCTCAGTCTTCTATACCGAATCAATATTTTGCAATGCGTAAATGATTGCAGATAAACGGTAATAGTAAACGTTAAAGCAGTTAAAACTTTTATTACAAAATTTGCATAATTTTATCAGTATCAAAATTATTTCTACTATGGACTATTATAGATTTCCCGATATGAACATCTTATTAAAGTTTATTGCGATTGTAATATTTGTGAACGAGTTAAAACAAAATAAATTTGACCTATTGGAAAACGTTCTTCTGCTTTTTCTCTTATGTAATATTTTTCATAGTGTAAAAAATTATTTCAGATAATTTGCAAGAAATTATTTCAACTGTTAATTCCTTACTAATGTTTATTAACTGTATACGCGAGAGAGTTAAAACGAAAAAAAATCTAGAAAAAAAAATCATATGCTACGTTTGATTCACTGGGTATTAAAAACTGTTGTTAATTTTGTTCAAATAATTTCATATAAACTGTGGGGAAATTTGAACGATCCAGTTAAAATTTGCACAATTAAATCATTTTGCAGTAAACTTCCAATTAAGAATTACGACTTTAGAGAAATAAAAACTGATAGTTGTTGTAAGCTTTCAGAAGAGTAACTTAAGAATGGTTTTACACCCCTCATAAAGTGGCTATGTCAACAAGCAATAAAGTGTTTGCCGCCAATTTCAAATGCCCCAACGAAGTGTTATATTGCTACAATCAAAAAGATTAACATAATCAAAATGCAGTAAAATCCTAACACATCAACACTTTTTTATCAATAAAAACAGCAGCAAGAAGAAAAATTTTGCCCCCCAAGTGCTCGAAAGAATTTGTTATTGCCTTTACACTAAAAAAATGTGTGAGGTTTAGATTACCAAGCAAAAAGTATTTTAAGTTTCTGTTAGTAAACATAACAGTAGGTAGACAAAACTCTAAAGATAGCAGTACTTGATGGTAAAAAGTAATGAACGTTGTTGGGTTAGGTCAGTACGATATAATAAATTGTTTTGGCGATCACGTATTTTTTTATTTGCTTTTAAACTACCCACAATTAGCTATTAAAGTAATAAAATCATTGTATGGGACATGAAATTGCAGTAATCCTAAATATCATAGCTTTTAATCATTGATTATTGCAATCATGCACACCCAATACGTATTTTTAGTTTGTCACGTTTTACGAGTAGTAATTTCGTTTTATACATGAATCCCTATTAATAAAAATAACGTGTTCATGTTTATTCAATCGTCTATGATTTACCTTTGCAATGACGCCAAAAATTATGAACTTTCTTGAAATTCTATCTAAATTTTAGATTTTAAAATGTTTACTCGAAAATGTTTACACAATTATTTTTTCATTTAAAAACCACGTTCTTGGTCATATAAATATCATAAACGTGACAAAATTGAAAATAACGAGCGAATTAGAACGGTAAGTATACGGTGTGTTTTATAAACATGTAATGTTTGTAAACTTCTGTAGATTTGTTTTACTTCTGAAAGTATATTTAATAGTTTAGGTGTGGTCGCGACAAACTAAATTCTTAAAAAATGAATCAAATAATTAATAATAATATATTATGTACACTCGGAAGAATTTCAATTTATAACCTCAAAAAATTCTTTCAATTAGAATTTAACGTTGGTAGTGTTAAAAATGAACGAGTATTTTCGAGATAAAATTCTTAAAATATTCAAACTTTTCCATTAAGAATTCAAAACTTAATTAAAATCCGGTTGGAATGATTAATATCCGTTTTTATATAAAATTTATAATGGCATCCATAAATCAGAGAGATAAAAAGTCAATCCGCTTGAAAATAATATACGATTTTAAAAAAGTAGAAACTTTCTCTGGAAAGTGTTAAAAATCTTCGGAAAAGAAACTTTTTAAATCACCCTTTACAAAAAATAAATCAATGAGAATAAAGGCTCAACTTTCTACAAACCCTTTTTGCAAACTTTCTAATTGGCAAAACACGTGTAATTTTGCTCCAAGTAAAAGAAGCGATTTAAAAAAGTATATGTCATAAAATGGAATAAGAGGTATCAAATATTTGAAGTATTTTCAATAAAAAACTACTCGAAAATATAGGTAGGAATGAAACATGGCTGGTTCTCTCAGTATCAAATGAATCAAGAAAGAACTTGCGAGGGGAACAGAAGGGTGTAATTTATATCCCAGTTCCTCGATCAAGCTTGTTCGTTCGAGTATGGAGAGTGAAGGGAGGTAGGCTATAAAATAGTTTGAAGAGGGCTCGAGAGACGTCTCTAGATACCATGCCCAAACTTCGCACTACATGCAGCTCGTAGAGAGATTCAAAATTTGATAAGAAATATAAATTTAAAATAATGAAACACAAATTTAGATTTTTGTAAAGAATTAATTATTTGAATTATTTATTGCTCAAATTTGCTCCAAGTCTATGCTAGAAATGCAAACGCGTATATTAGCTCTGTAAAAATTGCTAATTAAATTTAATTTATTCTAAATCATTAATAGTAATTTACAAGAGAAATAGTTTGTTCACAAGTTACAGATTAAACAACTTTTTAAGTTATAAGATTACTATCCATTGGAGTAAATGTTCATTCAAACTTGTTTATAAAGATTTGTAATTGCAAATTACCTAATTTGTTTATTCAATTTGCTGTATAATAATGGTACTACATATATTTTGCATAAATTGTACAACATTGTCGGTCGGTCGCATGCAAAAATGATAACTAAAAAATTATTGCAGGAAATTTATTAGACCGAATTTATAATTTTGTATCGTTTGGTTTAAAAATCTGCATAGGTAATTATTATTTGCATAGTTTAAAACCATAACAGAGAAAACTTTAGGTATACAAAAAATATAGTAATAAATAATGTGAGAATGGTAAGAAGTTGTGTTATTGCTTGCAAAGCATTGCGATGTTCGACCCTCTGGTAGGTCGGGTACGCTTGAAAATTTGGGGTTCCTCACGACAGGAAAAAATAAAAAAAAATAAAGAAATAAAAGTATAAATAATTGACACGAATGATAGTGTAAACATCAGACCGTTAAATTTAGAGTTATAAAATTAGATTTTTATTTAAACCGGCAATAAGATAATGAATGAAGATAGTAGAGCTATAAAAATAGCAATATAGACATAAAGTGATTTAAAAAAGTTATATACAAATATATATAATAAAGATAATTTAATTTTAATTTATTTGAGAACCAGCATTGATATTTGGGGTTAACAAAAATTAGCAATTTGAATATAAAATTGGCAGTTAACCAAATAAAAATCACATTTAAGTGTTTTATATGCAATAACTTCGCACATTTATATCAAAATGGTCAATTAAGAGCAATAACACACGATATAATAATGTGATGACACTACCATAGTACTAACTTCATGATTGTGTGCCATCATATCAACTAAAAGTACTCTCTACAATTTTTTATGGGTTCAAGGTTATTAGAGTAATGTTTTAAATTTTCATGAATAAAATAATCAAAACATTTTCTTTTAGACAGTCTACACCACACACCGTTCAATAATTTTAATTTTTAAGGTCACTTGAGGGACAAAGGCATTATATTCCGTATGCAGTCACATGCATCTTAACCAGTCGGACACTAATGGGCTGATTAATTCTTAGTACGAACCAAACAAGCTTTGCTCTGAAAGTGCATAAATCTGACTTTCAGTCGAAACGTGTTTTCAACATTTGTCACCCACATAATGTCTTTACATTTCCATTAACATTTTTTCAAAATAAAACGCTCTTGTTCTTTTTACAAATAAGATATTATTGCAGAACCGCATCAGCGAATGTTGCAATATACATGTTGGTTTTAATTCAATTTTATACCTACATATATAACTGTGATAACCTTCTCTAATACTATATTTATATATTAACGCTTTTCGCCGTTCCAAACTCTAGAACCGATAATAAAGTTAAACAAATATAGAAACACTACATTGTATGTAATTGCATAATGCAAACCTCTATTGCATTGCAAACTTATCTAAAAATAGATCTAACCTAATGTCACAGATTTGAATTTAAATCTTTCATTATTGGATATACTACTTTCAGCATACAAATTATTTACGTTAGACTTTTTGAGAAAATAATGCTTAGACGATGGCAGGTTATCCGATCAAATTTACGTTGAAATTTCAATCTTCCAAAAATAAACTTGCAAGAAGTGGACGAAGAAATAATTTGGGGGGTCACCAATTGCTCAACCGTTCTTGTTTATTACGTTATTGTATTTAAACGAAACGTAGGTACATTTAAACTATCATAATTTAAAATCTAACTGCTAGTATTAGAAGTCACTAACCGTAGCTAAAAATAGACTTACGTGGAATTTACAGCATGTGTTAATTTGGACAAAACGTGAGCATGTAAGTACAAGTCCATAAAAGTATTTTTGTAATTTATATAACAATAATTTTTTAAGTGCGTGTAGTTTTTCTGTTCAACAGCCTAATCAACTCTTGAAAATCTTCATTTGAAATCAGATTATAAGAAAATTGTACCGAAGGTTGTATATATAAAGAAAAACCGCAACCTTCCCAAACGTGATTATTCCAAAAAAATGAAAGGAATTTATGGAAAAAAACATTTCTTTTGTAAAACCAAATTGCAGTTTTTTTTTAATAAAAACAGGATGCACCAAGAGTAGTGAACCCGTCTAGACATCACAGATAAATTAATCAATATTATAAAGCGCAATTATTATAACATATGAGTTTTAAATTTGCCCGCTTTCGTATATCAATTAAGGAAGCCGAATTAAATTTAAATTTAAAAAAGCAAATCTGCATCTGCTCTAGCTTCAGAACATACGAAAGAATCGAAGCAATTCTTTGGAAGGCTCCCCATTTTGACCATTACTATTTCTCCCTCAACTTATGTCATCATTCTCAGTTATGTGTTTATTTGATATCAAATCACAACCAAGCAATTTGAGAATAAATTTGTCGTAAAACGAATGGTGGACGTAAGATCGTATCGATATAATATAAATTTACAGTTTATTTTGTACTTTAGATTATTAACAATCAATGAATAAACGATAGAAATAGTTAAGTATTATCTTTTAGTCGCGAGCGCGATCCCGCGATATGGCGTGCAAAAATGTTTCTAACCAAAAGTAAATAATACTCCTTCGTTGCGTTTTAAAACTAACCCAAAAGAAAGCCACAATTGAACAATAAATTCTTTGTGTACATTGCATCGAATTCTCATAAATGACAGCAAGTTTCAGAAAGTTTCAAGAGAGAGTAGTAAAAATAATTGAGATACAATCTCTAAAGAAGCGAAAAATGAAGCCAATAATTTCCACACAGCGATTTCAAGTTGGTAAAAATTATCATTCAGGTTAGAAGAAACAAAACAAAAATACTACCGTCGAATACTGAAGAAATTTGACGACTTAAAAACGGGGATTCTATGATAATAAAGTTAAGACTATAATTTTTCAAAAGAGAAGTAAAACAAAAATAAGAAAAAATGAGATGCTTTGAATGAAATACTTCTGATACCGACAATTTAAAATTTTGCGTCCAAATTGTAGGTTTAAATTCAAAGCACCTCTTCCTATTAACTAAAATAAAAAATTAAAAATTTTCAATACCATTGTACTCACCGCACACCACACGGTCGAACGGACTCATCCAATCTGAAAAGGAAAATTTGCTATGTAAATCTCGATTGCTTCAAAAATAAAAAAATCCAATTGCAAATATAAACGAACCAATTAAGAAAAATTTGGTAGGTACTTGGACTTGATAAACAAAGTAAATAGGTCATTTAGATAAGAAACAACATCAATTAAATGTCTCCATTAATAACTACAAACACATAATTAAGTGTTGTTACGTTCATAATAAATTATGCATTATAGAATTATGCGAGAATTTTTACCCTGTGATAAAACCAATTATTTCTTCCTGCGTAATGTTAAACAATTGCCATTCATTAAGCGAACAATTAATTATTAATAATGGAGACTGTAAAATATTGTGCAATTAATTACACGTTTGGAACTTGGAGATATATTGTTATTTTAGTGAAACAAATTGAAATGTAAAATGCAATAGGCAACTGAAATCGGTGTCGTATGCATTGAAGGTACAATTTTATGACCATCTTTATTGTTATTGTCCATTAAGTGGCCATTAAATGTGTTTTATTGAAGTTTTTTTAACACAAAAAGTTTACAAATAATTTCAAGGTAATAAATTCCTAATGATATGCTTTACAACAAGTCAATCTGTAATAAATTTTATTGGGCCGTCGCTTGTTAAAACTCACCTGTAATTGACATCCATGGATATCTGGGTATGTCTGGAAGCGGTTGACCACCAGGTGCTGTCGGTTGGGAACATGAATTAAGAGGATCAACAACAGCGCTGGCTGCCTGATGGTAAAATTGAGCTGCAACGGCCATGGATGCCGACGCTGCGCTAACTTGACTTGCAGCCGACACTGCGGATCCATTTTGATGGTGATGCCCCAATGTGTAATTTACCATAGAATCTGTAGGTGCTACATTACCAGTTAAACCAGCAGTATACCTGCAGGACTTATCGTTCACGGCATCGACGGCCGCCGCCGCAGCTAAAGCGGCCGAACTACTAGAGGAAAATGCTCCGGGAACCATAGTTCCCGTGGCGGCGGCAGCACCGAAGGCGGCTGCAGCAACGGCTTGTTGTTGATGATGATGGTGGGCTGCTGCGGTTGCAGCTGACACATACGGATACATTCTAGAAGCGGGAGAAGTAGAAGATGCACTACTATTGGAATGTTGAGGAGAAGAACCACTAGGTGATCCGGAAGAACTGTAATTAACAGCGGAAGCGAGGCTAGCTTCGATACTTGCTGTAGTCGGACTCGGAAATAATTGTTGATGATGAAATTGTTGATGATATTTTGGAAGCATACTATCAATAATGAATTTGGAACTCATTGCTGTTTAGCAATGTCCCTTTCACTGTACCACGCACTGGTTGTCATAGTCCATAGTTGTGTTATATCACCGCACACGTTTTACGACCGCGCACTTAAAAGCTATTTTGACAATGTCGTTTAACCCTATTGCAGCGAATATCTTACACGTTCTTCTCCTATACTTCTTCGAATCCTTTATGACCCATGTATGTTCAGTCTATAGCCCTCTATGCCGTATACTCGGTACTAAAGCGGTAATGGCGCCCCTCCACGACCACGCCAATCGGAGCAGGTGCGGTTTTAACCAATCAGGGCAACCTCTTACCACGCGGCGTTCGATACACAACCATCCCCACAGTAGCACTCGACAAGTTTACGCTAACTGAAGCTACTTCCATTGACGTAGCTTCGACAAAAATACGCGAAATTAAATATTCCGAACCAATTTTTATTATTAAACGTAAATTGTAATAACTAAAAAATCACGCCATTAAAGCACGAATAATTTTTTTTACATAATACCTCCTCTAGTCACCGTATTTTGAAATAAAAAATTTCAAATTTTTGACAACCAACATGCATCTTATTGTCTAAAACTAAAATAGGAAAACTTACCCAAGCAGAGTAAAATTCTTCCCTTGGGACCTACGTGCCTGTAACAAAGAGAGCGCTAAAATTTATTGGATCGTATACTCGGTTTTATGTTTAATTAGATTCGAATATCTGTTAATTTAACACAATAAATTATAAAACCAATTAAAATGAATCGAATGCATTATTTTTGAATAGCAATTTTATTAGATTTACAAAGTAGGTATGGCATTTAAGAAAGACAACCTGCTTTCATGCGGAATCTCGGTGTGTGCAGGAGAATACCGAGCGCCTGCAGCATAGGCTTCACATAATGCGGCAGGCAGCATGCACAGCTTACAAATCAATGATATCAAGTCAATCAATAATTTTTATCGATTAACTAATCGTGATTTACGCAAAAGTTGAAATACCGAAGTCAACGATTGTGAACTGTCAATTGCACGTAAAAATAAAAAATATGAAAAAATTATGTGTCTTTTTATTGCTTTTAAAGTATCATAAAAATAAACTGAGGTATAATCATAACAATATCGTATAAAAATCAATGGCAACATTGCACCTCATATAATAGCATTCAGCGATCATAAAATATAAGACTACCGTCTTCTCTTACACAGCACCCGTTACGAAGATACAATCTGGATGAAGGCGGCTGCAAAAGATATCATAAAACTGTAAATGACCATTTTGTGGTTATTTTACTAAGTATGGTGTCATCCACAGGCCCATTGCGTCCGTCATTTGGTGTCTGGCTTAGCAGATCATTGCAAACATCACAATCTCACAAACATAAAGCAAACCGATGTCTATTTCCCTACTTAAATAGGCAAGCATTTGTTAAACAATCAAGGTGAAATATTAGAACAATAAGTTTTATTATTAGTTTTAACATTTTTTTATGTTAAATTTAAATGAGCATCAAAAAGGAAAACTTTCTCTCAGTGGGGTTACCTTTACTCGTATAGCTTGTAAACGGGGCTGGATCCCGACTTCTGAATATATTAAAAAACAAATTTTTATAAACTACTTACGTTTATTGCTGTACTATACAAATTTGAAGAATCATTTGCTTTTATATTATTTTTTTATTCATTATGAATTGTTTTGTTGTAGATCTTGTAAATATAGAGCATAATGTCATTAAGTTTAAATGCGCAGTGGTTATAAAAATTATGTTTAGAAGAGTCCTTTATGTTACACTAAACCCTTATCGGCTTATCGACAGACGAATTTGATGAAACTTGTTTATTATGCAATAAGCGGCAAGATGAGACAACTTCAAATTAAACTAATTTCTTATTTACCGAATAAAACTATAAAAATGCGATTTGGGCGACATTCGACAAAAACTAACATTGAAAAGTACCAGAATGTTCGGAAGTGCAAAGGTAAATTTCAATATGTAAAAGTAACTTTTGTTTCAAGGTTTGTCAAAAAAATCCAGCGAAATGAAAAGTTTAGATCATATTATTACAGTCGACATAGTATTGACTTTAGGTATATGCTGTATCTGTGTATATTGTTTTTGCCTGACGTTTCGTCCATGTACGCACATGCATGCAAGTTTCTCAAACATGATTCTTAGGATTTGACATTGTTCTCAAATTGCATTGCTCCGCAAAGCGGACTAATTGTTAGAGATTATTATTATTAATTTTTATTCTTTTTATTATTATTCCTTTCATGTAAAGGAAAGAATATCTAAAAGTTTATGTGAAAACTTTCGGATTAATATCGAAGATCGGAGCCAGTAAGCATTTGGCAGATGAAATTTAATCTGACATTAAGATCTGGTATTTGGGTTAAATTAAAAAATATTTAAGATGTTTCTTCCTATTAGGTCCTTCAATGACAAGCAAATCAAAGAACGGCAGGACTTGCCATTGTTTATTTTTTAGTTTTTTATTTTCTAGAGTGCAAATCAACATAGAAAACGATGCAGTAACTTTTATTTTTATTTTTTATAAAAACAGATAATTATGTCAATAACCATTAAATTGGTAAGTTTTATTTCATCAAGTTGAATACTAAGTTTATTCATCGTCACGCCAATCTTTCCAGAAAGATTTCAGCATTTAGACCATACAGCTTAAACCGGTTTGGTGGTAGATGCCTGCTGTAACTCTGTTTTGAGCTATTGTACTCAGCTAAGTGACTTTTTCGATATTTTATATTTATTATTTTTTAAAGTTTATTATTTTCTTTAATTTTTAATTATATATTTATTTTCAATTTTTTTTATTTCAATCTTAATTTTAAAATAATCACACCTAACAAATGTTAAAATAATAACATTTTTTAACTGTTAAGTAAAGAATACATACTACACAGAAAACATAACATTTAAAGAACACTAAAATGACAATAATTCACATTTAAAAAGGTCGAACTTAGAATATTTAAATAAACAAGAAATAGAATTCTGAAAAAATTACGCTATAGAAACGATAAAAATTACTTTAAAAATAAAAAACTCTGTAACATAATATAAAAGCCCTTATTTCACGATTATTTTCGATCATTAGTCATGTATAACAGTAAAAATAACAAGAAGTGAGAGCAAGTGAGAGCAAGTGAGTTCAACTCTGTTAAATGTGAATTATTGTCATTTTAGTGTTCTTTAAATATTATGTTTTCTGTGTAGTATGTATTCTTTACTTAAAAGTTAAAAAATTTTATTACTTTAACATTTGTTAGGTTTGATTATTTTAACATCACATACTACTAAATACCACAAAAATACTTAAAAAATTCTAAAACTTTTTTAAGTTATTTTCAATTTAATCTTAATTTTGTTTCTAAATTTATACTTATTTGATCATTGTTTTAGATATCACTCTGTGAACTGCTTTGAATGCTTGAAGTTTAAAGCAAAATTGTTCTTGTCATGGAACAGACACTTTTCTGTAAAGGATCCAGTTTGTTAAACAAGGATAACATTACCCTGCGGTATGTGCTTTTAATAATAACTTCATCTACTTGTGACGAACAATGTATGAACATTTATGAACAAAAATTTAAAGAAATTTGTATTTTGCTGGCCTAAAATATTTCCAAATTCAAATCATGCAACCAGAAAACGTGGTTTGTTGACGTTCCATTTAGGCACAAATCTCCATATATCAACATAATTAGCAACCGATGTGGTATGCTGTAGCTATAGAAGTTGACATTGTCCAAATGGTTTTTTAATTTTTTTTGCTTAATCCACCCGTGTTTTTCACTGACCATATTTGAGTTTCCTGAATCACTAGCTAGAAGCCAAGACCACCTAGTTCTAACTTGGTGCCTTTATGCTATAGAATCCATTTATCATCTTCTTCTTCCTTTTAATTTAGAAGTTCATCACCATGACTGCACCAGGCGGACACTTGGCACTTATGGTTGTGAACACTTGAATATGGTATTCAAATAAGATCAAGATCAAACCCATGAGTTTCCGTTTCATCGCTTATAAATTTGAGCTTTATGCTACACTGTTCATCCCTGTATCTATTTAGAAACTTAAACAATAATTCAGGATTTTATATGTTAGGATATAATGTTAGGAGAAGAAAAATTTCACAACAAAAAATTTGAATAAAACTTTAATTACAATTTCATAGAAGGTATAAGATTTGTTGTTTTTTGATTAAAGAATTTTTAACTCGAATAATATACGCGAATTATTTGACTACCTACCATGCATTATCTATGGGAAACTGCAAATTTTACTTGATCATTTATCATGTGTCTTCTTGTATATATGAAATTTTATCTAAACATTTACATTGCAAATTTCTTTTGAGCCCTTTAGTTATATTGCTCATTGGTAGCGCCTATGGTAATCTAGTTTCGAAAATGTCCGGGAAAAGCGTTCACAGCAGGTAACTTTTTAGCATCTGAAAAGATGACGGGTGGCCGTGTTCTCTTGCCCAGTAGATATTACTATCAATTTCATCTAGAATTTTTATAAAAAAGATCACACAACGCATCCGGTGCTACTAGGAAGCGAACCGTCGTTATTTGCTTACAAGTATACCGGTGTATGCTTTACGCCATACACACTGGTGATCATATAAGGTATACTCAAATTAAAACAACATACAATTTTTTGATTCATTTTTAAATATTTAATTTTTAGAGCTCCCTCCCACAGTGTTACTTATAGGATAAGATAACCTAAACCTGATTAATGTACTACGTAATGTAACCATGTAACGTAACCATCGATAGACAGCCGGATGATATAACTATTTCATTTCATTCAACATTTGAACAAAAAAAATTGATTAGGATTAGAAAATAATGACAATTCTCAACGAAAACATATTGCTTTTATTAAGTTTAATACAAAATTAATCAAATAGTTAACGATGAGTTAGTTTCTATTATTGGTAACTTTAATTGATCAATTATTAGCAGTGTTAACGTTTTTTCTATTAAAACTTAATTGAAGTTAACAGTTGTTCCATTTCATTCCGTATTTTAATTTCCTTGTAATTCACCTTAATTTTTTAACTTACTTTATTTTTTAAAAATACTGAAGTTTTTAAACCGAAACAAAGTTTTGGAAGTGAGACAAAATTCTGTTAAACCACATCCAGTAACACTGGGATAACAAGGATAATTCTGTGATTGTAGACTGCATTTTTCCAGTTGCACGGTCTGCCACTGATTGTATTAATAAATAAAATAGTATTCTGTTAAAAATTATATTACATAACAATGTTGCGAAAATTAAGTCGTAGCAATATATTTTCCAAAATTACATTAACAAAATTATCACTCAATAAAAATAAAATATGTTATAAAAAAACAACATAAAACTAAATTATGCGCAGAAATTCTTTGCTAGTTTTGCACAAAAAAATAGTTCTAAAAATGTTAAAAAATTCAAATTTGAAAATACTAATGGCTAAAGGATATTAAAACATCGATAAGTAAATTTATTCCGTAATAATTATAAAAATATGTAAGAAACTATTCTACTTATGCATTTATGAATATTATATTCATTATATTTTAGTTCAACCTTATAATAATTTAGAACCAGTATAATGATAAACATACAATTTTAATTATAACGCTTTTTCTGTAATTTTAATGAGGCCATTAATGAAATTTAGGTAGATCTCTATTAATATTTTATTTAATGTATAAAATATATTCATGAGTAAGTGATTCACTTTAGTAGCGCAGCTGGGAAGCGACTTGCTCTTAGCGATAGTTTTGAGATTCTAAACTGGTTCGACGGTTGATGAAGTCCTGAGCAGCTATTATTATAGAAATTAAGAGAAGCAATATTTAAGAAATTTCTAGGTAGGTATCTCATTTTGCAAAATTACTTTGGAGATAGTTTCTATTATCAAACTTATAATAGAATTGGATTAGTTTGAATGTGGACATAATTAAAATATAATGTAGCTGAAAATGAAATTTTGCTAAATTCTTGGAAGACTAACGCAGAGAAGAGACTACATAGTAAGTCGCACAAAGTAATTATAATATGGAATTACATAAGGTTAAATTATATCGAAAAAGCCATCAAAAAATAAATTAGTAGTATAAGATTTGCAGAAATTCCACTCATTAAAACTTATATTTGTTACAAGTTTTTATCATTTTATAAATTAAATGAAATGCTTGTTCAGCAAATAAGATAATCAATAAATAATAGGGTGTGGTATAAGGTAAAAGTGTGAGAAAATGAGGTTAGCGTGTGCTTGACAGCACCTATCATAGATCACTATCAGACTATCTTCAGCTCGACCAAGGACCAGTGTGAATAATAGACCATCGAGCAATTTCGACGAGAGAGGGTGAAATTCCACAAGCGTCGATTGATAAAGTGTTTGTTTGCGGTAATCTTAATTTGCTATAAAAGTACTAAACTAAATTAGAAAAATTTTAATCGCCACATAAAAACGAATATATAAATTATTTAGATTCCAGGCATAGGTATCGAGATTTTCGGGGATCAATTATTATTATTTAATTATTTATTTGTTTCAGTTTTTGAGTTGATAAAAAAATTGGTAAAATTAAAACACAAATACCTCAAGTACGACTCTGTTATTCACATACTGTATCACGTAAATGCTTGTACTACAAAACGTAATAAATTAAAGTGAAGATAATTATCATCGCATTAATTTAACTAAACCTGTGTGAAAGCTCATTTGTAAAAATTACTTATGAGAATTTTAACTGCTTCATTGTAAATTTTACGTGTGTACCCGTACGATAGTAAAAATTGAGTTTTTAGCAGAAAACTTCCCCGAGAGTGTCGTTCCACTGCGGTGATGTAGGTACATAATCGATCAAGGAAGTCATCAGATGGTTATCCTTATTAAAATTTAAAATTGTATGTCATTAACTTAAATCTAATTAACACTTTGTACATTGTTTAAGTTGATTACAATTTGCATTCTAAATCTTAATTTGTGGTAAACGAACTGTTTCATATTTTATGTTACAAATTTAGCAAAAGTGTTTATGATACCAATAACTCACTAATTTTTCATTAAGTTTATTGAGGGGAGCATTAGATAATTTTGTGTAATAGACAATTTACACGTTACTAGAGTCGAATGTGACACGATAGGGATACAAGAAAATAGGAAAAAGGAAATGTTAATTTGCTTTATAACTCGTAATTAGCGCTCTTCTTTGTTTCTTATTTCTTTTAATTAACTGTACATAGTAAGCCTTAATAGTAAAAATTTCTAAACGATTTCTTTGAACATTATTACCCGGACGAGAATTAAAAACTTCTAATAGATAATACCGTAACCTTTTCTCTTCCATGATAAATATGGGATAGTTCAATAATTGCCAGTAAATTTATTATTAATAGACATATTATTTGAGTAATTGATATTGAGATATTGAAAGTGTTCCAAAATCTTTGGTTAATCTTATGAACATAACTCACTTTTTATATTACATTTAACTGTAACAAAATCTCTCCACTAACACAATTGGAATAATACTTATGCAATAAAATTAACCAGCGCCATAGCTAACGCCCAATAGATCTGTAAGAATATTTATAATAAAAATAGAATATATATAAGTATTATTAACATAAATTAAGAAAAAATAGTGGGCTTAAATTAAAAAATTGTAGAAAACATCTAAAACAGGTGGAAATTGGATATTATTAAACAATAATATTTTTCTTTTTTAATTTTTAATATTATTGTATTATCTTGTTTGGAAACGCTGCTCGTCTCATATTATTAAATCGTCTTTGCTGGAAAATATTCTATACTCCCAGACCCCCCAGTCAAGGATTCCATAATCAACAGAAAAATATATTTTAATAAATGTTTTATGGTATAATTTAAAATTTTTTTAATTTTTACCTTCACTATTAACTATTAATTTTTAATGTAAATGATTTTGTACTTTAAACCACACACATTCTAACCTGAAGCAATTCACACAAAAGTTTCCGCTGTTCTATTAGATAAAATAAAAGTTAATTTTATTATAATTCCCGAGAGTAAAGCAGTTATTTAGAAAATGTATAAAGTAATATATACGTATATCCTCGGGAGTAAAGCGATAATTTTGTAAATTTGGTTATATAGGGTAGGTACCTTAATTATTATTTTTGACTTTTCTGTGAACTAGAATGGTTTTTCAAAAAAATGTATTAGATTAAAGTTGTACTTCGTTAAATTTGCTATCCACAGTGAGTCGGTTTTTGGTAAAAATTTTTGTTTAAGCTAAATAGGGTTTACCAAAAAATAACAACTGAAAGATTTTTAAAATTTAATTATTAAACATAAAGAGTAATTTAATTGGTACCTAGGAAGCCGTTGATTTTAGACAATAAAGAGTTAAAATTTACTTTGTAGATAATTTCGCAATTATTAAAAAAGTGCTGAACCATATTATGTCACCTGAACAATCTCAAGTAACACAGCTACTTTAAATCTCAACTACGGTGTAAATTTTTTTTTCTAATTTGTGTGTGTGATAGAATTGTGCTTCAATATTTTCTCTATGTGGCTTCTCTAGGCAGCCTGACGGGGGGGGGGGGCGGAGGCTTATAACCAGGCGTAACATTTTAAAAATCCAAGTATACTCAAATAAAGTAGGCTATTCCAGGGCCGTCCTAAAATATACGACGCTCAAGGGCTACTAAAATTAATGTGCTTCTCTATAAGAGAACACACAAATACAAAATAGTAAAACTTAGTTTATTACTATTACAATAATCAAAACATTAAATTCATTAATTTTGAATTAAATTTTTAAATTAATTCAAAATTAAAAAAAAAGTTATATAAACAGATTTCGAGTTATAAATTAAATTAAGGGAAAAAATGTTACAAATTTTTAGATTTATTTTTTTTTACTTTTCTTGCAAACTACAACTTTGGTCAAATAAATTTTGTAAAAAAAAAGTGTTTTTTATCACTACCTCAAAGGTTCTCCACGGTCACCCAACACCCGGTATAAAATACTCCTATAATTTAATTTGCTCTATCCCTAAGAAAATTGTAAATAAGTTTTAATTCTTTTTAGGATTGATAAAGATCAAAATAAAAATTGCCGCCTTTAAAAGGCTTGCGCCTTGGGGCTATAGCTCATTTAGCCCTGTGGTTAGAGTGACCCTGGGCTATTTTGACAACACATTCAATTGCCATCGACGATACAAGAGGGATAAGAAAGTTCAGAAATTAACAAAAATTATCTTCTTTTATATTGTCAGTTAAGAATATTAAAAGTGTGCGGAAAAGCCGTAAGCAATATTTTCTATTGAAAAGAAATTTAAAACAATTAAAAGCTTCCAAAAGTGGCATATAGTGATATAATTAGCACAAGCTTATAGCCACTTTAACAATAAGTCATTTTTAAGACGACTTTTTATGCCCAAAAGACGCATTTCCTGGGGAAATTAAACAAATTATTTTAATTTATATTTTTACGTATTTTTCTTATTTTCAGTCTTTGACAATTTATTTAAATTTACATTCTACAGGTGTCCAATTGTCAACCTACCAAACATTACATCCTCCAATGTTTCTCTATTTGTCAGCTTAATATTGTCGAGATTACTTGGTATATTTATTAAGTTTAGTCAAGTTTAATAAGATATCAATTCTTAGAGAATGGTAATACTCAACAATTGACGTGATAGAGCTGTCAAATGTCTTACAAAACACAACAAACAAAGCCAGATCCAACAAAGTTCATGGAATGGATAAATGGGGTGAAAACGTGTTTTGATCTTCTTTATTAGCTAATCAGACCCTTTATTCTTGCTACGGGTGGGGGGGGGCAGTTTAATAAATATAAAATGTAGGTATATTTTAAAGATTTTATTTGTTGACCCGTGGGGGAAGGGGGGGAGAGAACCTCTTTTCCTCTCTTTGTATGAATTAATAAAAGAAGGAATGATTATAAGAAAACAACTTGATTTATGTTCACTGGTGAAATATAAACTATTTAAGGATCTATTATAATCTTTTGCTTCATTCAGGGATGAACTCAAATAACTTATTCAGGGGGAGCAATCCTTAGTTTACTAATTATTAATCTTTTGATTTTGCTTATCAGATCTTCCTTTCAAAAGTCTTTCACGATGTGCAGAACCAGTAAGCTTTTTTTATACTTTCCACTTGTTTTTTAAAAGAATACGAACGTATTTTAATAATGAAATTTTTGGATTTATAAAATTCAACATTGTTGTAAAATTTTACTTTATTAGTACATTTTAAACAGGAAAATTAAGCAGTGATTTAAATTTAAGATATTTTAGATGGTATATTTACATCACTCGAGGAAGCCAACCGGCAATTTTAGATAAGAAAAAGTTTCTTTTATTTATTAATTATTTGTTGTTAATAGCTATAATAGTATAATAGCTTCCGCTAAAGAAGAATCTAAAAATATCCACTTAGATTGGATTAAACTACGAAAGAAAATAAAACAAAATATTTTTTAATAAATATTTTTATAATATTATACATATTTTTAATTGAAGTTTAATAAAAAATGTTATCACTAGAATAATAAAGCTGCATATACTCATAATCTCTAAGGTACGCTGAGAGAGTAGCGTAAAAACTTACGTATAAAACAATGTGCCGGATAATAAAGAGTACATTAAACAGCTTATATTTTAAAGATTACACATTTTTGGACTCTTCTTCAAATATGAGCATTTGAAATATGCCGGTCTATCCAGTATGAATTCAATACTGGATAAAACGGCTTTTACTGTATTGATAGAAATAAACTTTACATGTAAAAAATTATATTAATTAATTCTCCGAATGATATTATTGATTTATTATTTAAGAAGCGGAATATTAATTTTTTGCGCCAAAACGGACACACCTTAGCCGCAGGCCTCTTATAGTATTTATAAATTTAGATTTAAAATAAAATTTGTAATTAAATTGTCAACATGTAAATATTTTGTTTGCAAGTTGAAATGATTACCCACAAGGTATATTATTTTAATTAACAAAATATTAGACATTTAGTAAATGTAAAAATTAAAATTAAAACAAAAATAATATATTATACATAAGATAGTAAAGTTTTCAAAATTAATAAAAATTTTACAAACGATTACTCACGAATAAATATAAGGAATTTATTAAAATTTAATTAAAATTACAGCTAGAAAATAAATATAAAAATTAAATAAAAATAAAAATATCAGTCGAATTAAGGTAAAAACCAAATAATACAAAATTAAAAATTTATAAGTATAAATAAAATACCTATCTCTATGAAACTTATTACGTGTAGACACAACATGCAAGTGAAATAACTACAGGAGATGATTACATCTGATACAATCATTGTCAACTTCTAGATGTAGTATATACTATATTACGATATGCACTATCACCAATTAGGTTCTAATACTGCAATAAATTTGAAACTTAAAAAAAAATTAAACGCAGTAGTGGATACTTCATCTGCATTTGGAAGAACGAATTTATAAAAACATGCATCTTATCTTAAATTTTTTTTATATTAATTTTGATTTCATTTCTTTTATCAATAAATAAAGCAATGCTTTTGTTCATAAATTTAGCAACAGTAAAATATATTACCCAACAAAAAGAAAAAAGATATATTTTTGTAT